>OX291547.1:24805000-26074170 GCA_946406115.1 Apoda limacodes | reverse complement strand
GTAATGCTACTCACTGATATTTCTGATAACTTTAGAATTTTTTATATCTAATGTAATTATTTATCTAATGTAATAAAACTAAAATATAATTTACTATAGAAATCTCAAACAATGTTTACAACTTACTATGAAGTAAATTAGGGTTCATAGAATTTTACAGTTTAAGCATAGTCCTTAGTTGAAATATATATATACATTTAAATACACAAGTAAGAACTACAGCTAAAAGTGACTGAAAAAAGATTTTTATAAATAATACATTCTTTGGTAAAACTATGGAAAATGTTAAAAACGTGAATTTGTGAAAAAAAAGATATTTATTTGGAGAATTATAAGTCGTGTCTATGTATCACAAATGTAAATATTTCACGTGCAGAATTCGAAGTGTGAAACACACTATATTACACAAAAAAATAAATAAACTTGTTGTAGACTTATATAAATACTTAACCATTGTTTTTTATCTTTATAATATCCAAGTTTCGTTTTATTAAAATTTTATAATAAAGTAACTATAAATGTTATCACTAGGATAGTCTGAAGTATCGAAAAAAAAGTGCATGGTATAATAATGAAAGTTATACATCAAAATTTTTATATTTTCAATATACAAAATCGTAACAAGTATTTCGAGAGTCCTACAGACTTCACAAAAATTAATAAAACTTGTTGTAGATTTATAATTGCTTGATGTAATTGCCGAATCTAAAGTTTTCAAGAAAATTGTGACAAAAAAAAGAGATTTATTTGGAGAACTATAAGTCGTGTCTATGTATCACAAATGTAAATATTTCACGTGCAGAATTCGAAGTGTGAAACACACTATATTACACAAAAAAATAAATAAACTTGTTGTAGACTTATATAAATACTTAACCATTGTTTTTTATCTTTATAATATCCAAGTTTCGTTTTATTAAAGTTTAATAATAAAGTAACTATAAATGTTATCACTAGGATAGTCTGAAGTATAAGAAGAACTAAACTACTAAAGAATGTATTATTTATAAAAATCTTTTTTCAGTCACTTTTAGCTGTAGTTCTTACTTGTGTATTTAAATGTATATATATATTTCAACTAAGGACTATGCTTAAACTGTAAAATTCTATGAACCCTAATTTACTTCATAGTAAGTTGTAAACATTGTTTGAGATTTCTATAGTAAATTATATTTTAGTTTTATTATAAAAATTTGATACTAATTTCTTATCTTTACTATAACCGTTTACAATGTTTTTCAGGCATAAAGGTAAATCTGAATTAAGATCATGTAAATGTTCAGGGTACTTAAGGTTACAGGTTAATTTTAAAATAGAGCTCATTTTGCGTGGCAAAAATATATTATAGATAGGTGTACAGCTTAGTGTAAAAAGAAGAAAATAAATAATTACAATTATATCACATTAGATATAAAAAATTCTAAAGTTATCAGAAATATCAGTGAGTAGCATTACATAAGTTCTTAAATATAGATTGGAATATTCCAACATATTTTTACATTTAAATTGAGCTGACATCGTTTTGAGCATGTTTATTATTATAATTAGATACACTGGTATTAAAGAGTTAAAGAAAGCGTCTTGATTTGGAAGAGATGTAATTTTTAAGGACTCATAAGAATTAACAAATTCATGAAGAAAAACACCTTTCCTAATAAGTTTATTAAAATTCGTTTGTAATTGATTTCTTAATTCTGCAAATTGGTCTTTATATAACATCTATATATCTAAACTCTAGTAGATCATAAATTAAAAATAATCTAAAAACCGCAAATGAACTATACGACATATTAGGTTTATTTGAGAATGAAATATATTTTTACTTATTTTGCGGAATTATTTTTAATTTCTCAATCTTTAAAGTAATTGCCGAATCTAAAGTTTTCAAGAAAAGTGTAACAAAAAAAGAGATTTATTTGGAGAACTAAAAGACTACAACAAATTTTTTTTAAATTTTTGTGTAAAATAGTATGTTTCACACTTCGAATTCTGCACGTGAACTATTTACATTTGTGATACATAGACACGACTTATAATTCTCCAAATAAATATCTTTTTTTCACAAATACACGTTTTTCAACATTTTCCATATTTTACCAAAGAATGTATTATTTATAAAAATCTTTTTCAGTCACTTTTAGCTGTAGTTCTTACTTGTGTATTTAAATCTATATATATTTCAACTAAGGACTATGCTTAAACTGTAAAACTCTATGAACCATAATTAACTTCATAGTAAGTTGTAAACATTGTTTGAGATTTCTATAGTAAATTATATTTTAGTTTTATTATAAAACTTTGATACTAATTTCTTATCTTTACTGTAATCGTTTACAATGTTTTTCAGGGCATAAAGGTAAATCTGAATTAAGATCATGTAAATGTTCAGGGTACTTAAGGTTACAGGTTAATTTTAAAATAGAGCTCATTTTCCGTGGCAAAAATATATTATAGATAGGTGTACAGCTTAGTGTAAAAAGAAGAAAATAAATAATTACAATTATATCACATTAGATATAAAAATTCTAAAGTTATCAGAAATATCAGTGAGTAGCATTACATAAGTTCTTAAATATAGATTGGAATATTCCAACATATTTTTACATTTAAATTGGGCTGACATCGTTTTGAGCATGTTTATAATTATAATTTGATACACTGGTATTAAAGAGTTAAAGAAAGCGTCTTGATTTGGAAGAGATGTAATTTTTAAGGACTCATAAGAATTAACAAATTCATGAAGAAAAACACCTTTCCTAATAAGTTTATTAAAATTCGTTTGTAATTGATTTCTTAATTCTGCAAATTGGTCTTTATATAATATTCTATATATCTAAACTCTAGTAGATCATAAATTAAAAATAATCTAAAAACCGCAAATGAACTATACGACATATTAGGTTTACATGAGAATGAATTATATTTTTACTTATTTTGCGGAATTATTTTTATTTCTCAATCTTTAAAATTCAAAGCATGAACAATAAAATGAGCATCATAATTGTTTAGATTGTGAAATAGAATAGGAATGAAAAATGGAACACGATACTTTGTGCTACTAAATAATTCGTGACTAACACCTCTAAAATTACTAGTATTCCAGTCATAGTCTACTGTGATTTCATCACCTAATATAACATAATTGCGATTTTCTTATAGATTCCTTCTCTTCATTAGTTAAAGAAAGTGGACATTTTTGAAAACAATTTATCCTATGTATATTGCTAATATCTTTGTTAATGCTTTCCATAAACATTTTTGTACAATTAGGCTCTGAGTATGTTCTGTATATAGACAGTTTATCATCATATGAACATTTTATATATTATCCATAAGAACAAACTACATGTTCATGTATTGTTTACGTATATGACTTCGATGGATCAGGGACACAATAGGTGAGGGTTTTAAATGAGCTACAAAGTCTGCATATATTATAAAATGTAATTTTAATATTCTTTGAAATTTATCAAAATAGATTTCATCATTATTTGTTTCCCTATTAAACCAATATTTTTCTTTTTTATGAATTCCTAGTTATTCAGTAAAAATTTGAGCACATTCATGTTTCTGGTGATTAATTAAATTAACTTTAGATTAAAAATAGTTACAGCAACCGGCCCAGATATGAATAGTGTCATTTCAATTTGTTATTTGTTTATTTACCAAGCGTGATAAATACAATAATGACCATTTCAACCGTTGTTTAAAAATAATAAGTTAATTTGTAATTAATTAGAACATTTTGTAAAGTTTTTTTTTCTTTGTTAAACTCTAATTCAAACATATTAATGCTAATGTCATTTTGTCATTTTTCTACCTTGGGTATATCAGATAATTTGATTGGGAACTGAATATTATTAAACGTTAGTTTATTTTAATGCCTCAAGTATGATGATACCCTATCGGAATGTGTATTTGCAGGATATAGTCCTCTTAAAACATTGTTGATCGTTCTTTTTTACGAATATACGAAGATCCCCGTAAGGGATTAAACTTATTAACATGCATTTCTAAACATTTTCTTTTTTTTCTAAATCACTATGTGTCATTACACATTTTATTTTTAATGTCATCACTTAAAGGTTCTGAATAATTTTCTAATTCACCATTTTTTATCCAATTCCTAATAGTCAAATTTAAAAATTCAAAAGAATTTTTTAAATCTTTTGTTTCCTGATCAAAATCTGCATGAATAATAAAATAGTATTGATTCTTCAATTGATGCTATAAATACTTCACGAGTGATATAACAGACACATAAAGTAAATTATGATTAAGAATAAGACATTTCTATTTGTGTTTCTTAGATCGTAAGTGCTGAGCATAGAATCTTTGCTTAACCTGTAAATCACATATTTGACACATCATGATGACGTCAATGCTAGTTGTAAATCTTTAACACTATTATCAGCTTTTCTCTTTAAACTTCGACCGACTTGAATTGAAGATTTTCTGTAGGTATAACATGTCAAGTCATATCAAGCGTGAACCGACACGTCTCCAGGTTGTTTTTGTAAAGCGTGAGTGGACACACCCCTAAAACCTTGAGATACACCCTCGGGGGACTAGTTTTTGGAATGTCACCACCAACATCATTGTAATTAAAAAGGAATAACTTTATTATGAACGGGGAAAAACATGATAACCCATTACGATAATGATGTAATTACATAACAAAACTAGAGACAAGTTATACACAGGAGCCACTGTGACGTCACGCAGTAGTTTTGGTCAAGCGTGAGTCGACATAGTCCCAGACACAGGGGTTGGTTGCGTGAGTCGACATAGCCCCAGACACAGGGGTGGTTTTGAGAGTGGTCAAGCGCGAGTCGCCACACCCCAGACACAGGGGTGGTTTTGAGAGTGGTCAAGCGCGAGTCGTGCGGGGCAGAAAAGTTTTTAGGTGAGGGGTTGGGGTTGGAGGGTAGTGAGCCAGAACCAACGATGTTTTGAGAGTGGTCAAGCGCGAGTCGCCACACCCCAGACACAGGGGTGGTTTTGAGAGTGGTCAAGCGCGGTGCGGGGCAGAAAAGTTTTTAGGCGGGGGGTTGGGGTTGGAGGGTAGTGAGCCAGAACCAACGATGTTTTGAGAGTGGTCAAGCGCGAGTCGCCACACCCCAGACACAGGGGTGGTTTTGAGAGTGGTCAAGCGCGAGTCGTGCGGGGCAGAAAAGTTTTTAGGTGAGGGGTTGGGGTTGGAGGGTAGTGAGCCAGAACCAACGATGTTTTGAGAGTGGTCAAGCGCGAGTCGCCACACCCCAGACACAGGGGTGGTTTTGAGAGTGGTCAAGCGCGGTGCGGGGCAGAAAAGTTTTTAGGCGGGGGGTTGGGGTTGGAGGGTAGTGAGCCAGAACCAACGATGTTTTGAGAGTGGTCAAGCGCGAGTCGCCACACCCCAGACACAGGGGTGGTTTTGAGAGTGGTCAAGCGCGGTGCGGGGCAGAAAAGTTTTTAGGCGGGGGGTTGGGGTTGGAGGGTAGTGAGCCAGAACCAAGGATGTTTTGAGAGTGGTCAAGCGCGAGTCGTGCGGGGGCAGAAAAGTTTTTAGGCGAGGGGTTGGGGTTGGAGGGTAGTAAGCCAGAACCAACGATGTTTTGAGAGTGGTCAAGCGCGAGTCGCCACACCCCAGACACAGGGGTGGTTTTGAGAGTGGTCAAGCGCGGTGCGGGGCAGAAAAGTTTTTAGGCGGGGGGTTGGGGTTGGAGGGTAGTGAGCCAGAACCAACGATGTTTTGAGAGTGGTCAAGCGCGAGTCGCCACACCCCAGACACAGGGGTGGTTTTGAGAGTGGTCAAGCGCGGTGCGGGGCAGAAAAGTTTTTAGGCGGGGGGTTGGGGTTGGAGGGTAGTGAGCCAGAACCAACGATGTTTTGAGAGTGGTCAAGCGCGAGTCGTGCGGGGGCAGAAAAGTTTTTAGGCGAGGGGTTGGGGTTGGAGGGTAGTAAGCCAGAACCAACGATGTTTTGAGAGTGGTCAAGCGCGAGTCGCCACACCCCAGACACAGGGGTGGTTTTGAGAGTGGTCAAGCGCGGTGCGGGGCAGAAAAGTTTTTAGGCGGGGGGTTGGGGTTGGAGGGTAGTGAGCCAGAACCAACGATGTTTTGAGAGTGGTCAAGCGCGAGTCGCCACACCCCAGACACAGGGGTGGTTTTGAGAGTGGTCAAGCGCGGTGCGGGGCAGAAAAGTTTTTAGGCGGGGGGTTGGGGTTGGAGGGTAGTGAGCCAGAACCAACGATGTTTTGAGAGTGGTCAAGCGCGAGTCGTGCGGGGGCAGAAAAGTTTTTAGGCGAGGGGTTGGGGTTGGAGGGTAGTAAGCCAGAACCAACGATGTTTTGAGAGTGGTCAAGCGCGAGTCGCCACACCCCAGACACAGGGGTGGTTTTGAGAGTGGTCAAGCGCGGTGCGGGGCAGAAAAGTTTTTAGGCGGGGGGTTGGGGTTGGAGGGTAGTGAGCCAGAACCAACGATGTTTTGAGAGTGGTCAAGCGCGAGTCGTACAAAGCAGAAAAGTTGGTGAGCTTTTTTTTAGGCGAGGGGTTGAGGTAAGTGCGCCAGAACCAACGAATCCCCTCTACTGTAGTTTCAGAGGCAAGGAAAGGAGGAGACTGAACAACTTTTTTTTAATGGTGTTCCAAAATATATTTATATATGTATTTCAATCTATATATCCATATATACCTATATCCTTTTCTTGCCTCTGAAACTACTAAGCAAAATAATATTAAAAAAACAGAAAATATTCTTTTACTTATACTGCCGGATAAGATACAAACCTATAAGAATTCCGTGGTCTTAGAAAACACTTTCCTAAAGGCCATCCGTTTATAAGTCACGTGCTTAAGGGGGAGGGGGGTCATGCAAAGAGAGACAAAGCCATTTTTTTTGAAAATGAATGCCCGCCTACGCGAGTTCAACTGGGCACGTGTCCGGTGTTTTAAAATATATTCAATGATAGAAGTAGTTTACAAAAAAAAACCACACGAAGAGACACTTAACCAGTTAATACCGGTATAATCTGACTACTAGATCTTTGGTATCTGGTACTAGTTATTCATTCCGAATTATAAAAAAATGTTAAATTTTTACATAATATTAAATGGCGTTTTAAGAACCTGCAAAATACATGTTGTGAGAAGAAATTCCTGAATTAAGTTAATGCAGTGTCCAATATCACAAAGGTAATGACCTTTTTAGTAGGTATACATTATAAAGGACTAATTCGAAATCTTAAAATCGATCTAGACGCTATCTATATATGTATATATATCGACATAATCCTCGTTAAATGCCAATCCCCTGTTAAGTTAATGTAAAAATATCATTATTTAGAATTTTAGTGCAATTTTATACATAATACATATTTCAAGCGTCCTAAGTCCTAAAGCATATATTAGTATGTATTTTGAAGAAAAATTTTGGTTGTTTTTAAAGAATAGGTTATGTAGATAAGTATGTTTTTCAAAACAAGTGCAAGTCTGCCTTGAGTACCGAGGGATCCGTACAAACTTGTATGTAGGCGTTGAAGGAAAAACTACATTTATTTTGAAGTTGCTTAAATTACATAAAAACTTAACTCATGTGCCTTAGTTTAATTAACCTAAAATACATTAAGAATACTGAAATTTACAAACTAAATCTATTATATATGAAATCCAGTCTGATCTCTTTCTGCAAGCCTTCTATGAGTGTAAGTAAGCCTTATCGTCCTACGACTCACACTCACATTTCGTACTTCAGATAAACCAGTACGAATCTCGAGAGCCGTCATGAAGCGGTTAGAACATTGGACAGGATGAAACGGTCATCTCTCTCTGAAGTGCACCTCACACGGCCGGTGTTTTTGTGTAGGAGCCAGTCTTCCTGAAACTTCTAATAGCATCTCTAACAGTGCTACCAGGATATTCCAGCATTTAGCCAATACGACGATAGCTATACCCAAGATATGCTAGGTGCACTGCTCGTGCTCCTCGAGCTGTATCCAATGGCATTTTTAATAAGGAAAATGACTCAAAGAATACTCAAAAACCAGCAGAAGCGTCTAATACATTTAGTGAGATCGTTTATGTACTCGCAATGTCAGTGGTTTGATAATTAGTACTTGTCTTAGAAGAGATTTTAGTCCGTAAACTTTGCAAAAAGAGCCAAATTTAAATTATTATCGTATAAGAGGATAGCTCTTAACAAAATGTCATTCTTTTCAAAGTTTTCCTACCATGACTAAGATTTATCATTTTTATCGAGTGACCGGTTAATTGTGCCCTTGAGTGTACAGTCGGACTAGCGCACCGAGGGTTCCGTACCCACCACCCTTTACTTAATTTATAAACAGAAACAAAAGCAAAAGTGTGCCGCTAAGCGGTCACCCATCCAATTACTAACCAAGCCCGTCGTTGCTTAACTTTAAATATCGTTTAACAAACAAATATGTTACTGTTGCGCTTAATAATAACTAGATGGCTCTTTAAAAGTAATTTAAGATTTTTACCATCTAACAAAAATTTGCACTTTAAGGCTTTATATCGCAAACACATCGCTGAATCAATCATCGCTGATTCAAACGAGCTGTCCAACTATGGGATAAACAAGAAAAAAAAATTTTTTGCGGTAAAAAACAAACCGCTGTACCGATTTTGTTCAAACGGACATGACATTCCTTACTAACAGACATTGCAGGCGGACATGAAATGATCCTATCAGGGTTCAGTTTTTTTTTCTAGAATTCTATTAAGCTTAAATTTTGCATAGCTTATGTAATCTCAGTGCCAATGCAACAAAATGGTACCATAAACCTGGTCTGATGGTGGAGTCTTAAGGTGACCTTAGGAACTTCTCAATTACACAACGAAACCCCGTCGCCCTTGGGCTCACTAGATTTGTCTTGACTTGTACTCTAGACCTGGGTGGTCTCTAGGGTCCAATGCTAGAGCTAAGTGACGCAAGTAACCATTTAAGCGTAGACGGCATGGACGCTTACAACACCAGTCACATCATTAGGATTTTCCTAGCCCTTTAAAAAATCACATCTCTTTGAAAACCAAATTTATACTGGTCCTAGAGAAAACCTCGGTAGTGAACTCATTCCATAGCCCAAGCATTTTTTTGCTTAGTATAAGTTTTGTTATTATATGGAAGTTTTATATATAAGTCGTTAACTCAGGAAATAATCAAATAAAAAACTGTTTAATGTGATTTTTATATTGTTCTTTAACAAATTTATACTAGTTTATCTTAGGTAGAAACAATAATCTGCTACATAACATTTAATTACATTAGCTAAATACGAAGCCTTAGGGCAATTTTTTTAATAGTTAACAACTTTTATTAAGGAGGTTAAGAAATTATTCACTTACGCGCGTTTCGATTAGACTCGTGGGTCCAGTGTTGTCGCTTAGAAACAAAGAAACTCAATAAATCATTACTTGAAAGTCAATAAAACCGCAACACTGCGTTTCGACCCGTGCGTGTCGCAAACGCAACTATGGTCGCTCCAGAACAGTTATATCAAACTCAGTCATAGTTCATCCAAATGGATGGAGATCGGAGCATCAGCGAGCCGCAATTCATAGAAAAAAACTTATTGATCCACTGTACTATTTAAGGGTGAATTTGTAGTGTATAATACCGTTACTGCAAGATCTACGTGCAATTACGAATTTGGTAGAGCATAGTCGGAATAGTTATTTAAACCTATACAATAACTATTTTTTGATAGCACTTAAGTACAAAAAGTATATACACTATTATTTTTGGCAAGTCAATTAATGGTATTTTTTTAAGAAGGCCCCTACATTTGCTTTATGGGCGCTAAGCTGAAATCGACATTTTATTCTCAAATAGAGCTCAGTTTTTAGTGGCAAAAATATATTAAAGATCGGCATACAGCTTAGCGTAGAAAGTGGAAGTGGAAGCCTTAAATAGTCGCTCAGCAAGAAAAACAGCTAAAAACTTATTTTGACTGCATACCTACCTAATATGTTTATGTCAGCTGCAAAAAAAAACCCTACTTAGTAATCAAGCCAAATAAAGGGTTATTAGTTATTATTAGAAAATAACTATATATTTGATCAGCAGGATTATCTGTTAGCATAGCAACAAAATGTTAGGTCGTGTTTTAATGTTCGTGGAACTATTACGTGACCTCACAATACAGAATACAAAAAAAAAATGGTTTTTCTGTGGTGTACTGATTACGTGACATAACATAGCCCATAAAAAATAGTTTATTCGTGTTTATATCGTGAAAATCACGGAATAATAATGTTAATAGAAAAATACTTTTTTATTTGTCAATTGTGACATTCTACTTAAAACACGTGTTTTTTAAGGTATTATAGTTTATTTGTAATACCTAAAAAATTAAAAAAATGACTAGTGTTTACATGCACTAACTAAATAGGAATTCCAATTTCATACTAGCTCATAATTTTATTATCTAGATCCTATATTACCTAAATATAATCCTATGCTTAATTTATACATCCACGTGCAATAAAAGTGGAAATTTCAGTCTGAATTATTGGCAGTATCTTTTAACGACTTAAGTTAAGCATAATAAGATAATGTGGACTACTACACACATTGTACAGAGATTCTTCCTAAATCGGTTTACAAAACGGTGGTATAATTTAATTCGGTTTTATAAAGTCTCAGCTGAAAATAGTGCAACAATTTTTACGTCAGAAAACTTTGTTTTCTTCTATTTTTAATATACTTTACTAAAAACTCTATTGACCAAGGTATTGCGCAACATAGATTACAAGCTGTCAGCAAGTTAAAGGCTATTACGTAACTGCCAGTTAAGTCTCGAACGAACCCTGAAACAAAAAAAAAGAATAGGTGATTGGCGGCATCTTAATCATCATCGGTCATCTTATTCATCATCATAAACATCAGTGTGTGAGATACATTAGAAGGCCATACACAGATATACCGTGGCAAAAGCCATATTAACGGTCGCTGACAAGATGGTAGTTTTCTAGGTATCTTAAAAGCTGTGTGTTGACCACACGCTCCATGACCTTGGAGAGAAGAGACGTAACAGCGATAAACCTATAATTCGATGGATCTGATCAATCGCCCTTTTTGGGCACCGGGTGCACATTCGCAGTCTTCGATGAAGACGGAAATTGCCTTGTGTGGTAGGAAGGTCACATCTCAGGAGCATCTGCCGGACCTCCCGCTGTGTTATGAAGATTTCCGGCATGGTTTTTTTAAACCATTAAGGTGGCAAATAAGCTTACGGTCCGCCTGATGGTAAGCTTGCAACACCAGGGTTATGACTCGCACCCTGCCGACCCTTCAAAAATCTAATAACTTCTTTCTTTAAGAATCCCATACTGTTGTCCTCAGAGAAAACATTGGCAATAAGTTCTCTCATTCCACAACCCTAGCATTCGAGGGAGGAAACCGCACTGTATGTTACCAGTAAGGTTCTACGGTATGAGGATGAATTTCTTGCCGATGTCGAGCGGTATACTGCTCCACGGTATCGTAAGGGGTACAGTACCTTGGTCGTTCATATTCGAGTTTGAGGCAAAGCGACTAACAAGTAGATCGGCTTTCTCCTTAGCACTATGGGTCATGTCACCACCGGCCTTTGACAGTGGTGTTTAATAAAAGACTGAAAAGTTGTATTACACATCGTGTAATTATGTTCAAAATGTTGATAAGCGGGAAATCGCGGATGTAGCGCACGTGCAGTAGTCGTCAATTTACAACTTCATTTAATGACCGTAAAAAACATGGAAAGAAACTGAATACGAATGAGTGCCGATACATGCGTTCTTAAAACCGAATGACGGACGTTCGCACAAACCTATCGTGTAGCGCTTAGTTTTGGAGGATATGCATGTGAATCATATATAGGTTTTTTAAATCATCATTTTTTACCAAATAGCGTGATACTTTTTAAGTTTCTTACCTACTGTTGGTCCTATTCCCATACTGATTGCTCCAGCCCACAGCATATAAAGACCATAAGCAGGTGGATATCTTTCAATTGGCAAATGTTCCGCTAGAACTATCGGCTGGGCTATGTGAAGAAATGACCTAAGGCCACCCAGAGTTGCAGTTAACACAAGTAAAGGCACATACGTTGTAAATTGAACAAAAACTGAAACAATAAAAAATATATATATAATCGGTTGCGAACAAAGATAAAAAACAAATTTTCGCACTGGTGCCACTTTCTTTCATTACACCTTGGGTTATATTCTGTGACAATATTGTTTCCGTCTTAGAAACTATTAAAAGTCGTCCATTTAATATTTAAATATAATATTTCATAAAATTAGACCACCCCTTCTGATATATATAACTTTTTTCTTGTAAATAATTTGACTTCAACACTTCACTGAAATACACAATATACTTACAGAACATGGATGGAATACCCCTTATCTTGTAAAACTTTTTTATTTGTATGTACGAAGTTATCTTTACAACTAATGAACCGATTCAAATCTATTTTTTTCACTTATAGAATGCTACATTTTACCCATACACACAGACCAGACCCAGACAGTTATTAATAATTAATATTAAAAAATAAAGTCGGAAAACAATTATATAAGCATTATTCCTTCATGTTGCAACTAAGCAACCTCGTGACCTGATTTTTTGCACAGGGTTAGCTGGAGAAACTGAAAAGTACATAGAATGCTCTTTTTCAATCGAAAGTTTCCACGATAATATTTTTTCGCGCCTTGCCCGTGGTACAGTTGTGATAGTTCGGTTAACCGGACCATTTTTATGGAAAGTTATTTTTCACGTCATAACCGCGCCTTGCCCGTGGTACAGTTGTGATAGTTCGGTTAACCGGACCATCGTTGAAATTTTATGCGGTAGTACAGTCGACTAGACAATCGTACCACTGCATTTTTTTAGTACAGTTGACCGGACCATTTAAAATTTGAATATTATCTCTCCTTAGCCGCCGTACCTATTGACACCTAAATATTTAGTTTATGACCATAAAATTACTTAAATTCATAAAAGATGATGATCCAATACATAATAATATGTTGACCATGTGATTTTATTTTCTTATAATGATAGCTGTAGAGAGGCTGACGTCACGCGTCCTACATCGCGCTATCGAAGTTTCAGTTGCAGTCAGTATATAAAGAGACCGAAGCGCAAGTTAATGAACCACGGCGGTTCCCAGGCATAACACCTCGCCTGGCAGGAGATCTCCTCTTTGCCGCCGCTCCACATTTGGTGATCCCGAGCTGAACATTGACGCACCTCACAGAGCGATGAAAACGTACAGTTATGATAATTTGGTTGACAAGAATAGTGTTCCTTAAAAACACATAAATTATTAAACTAAATAGGACTAAAACAATAAGACGCTTGAAGGAAAAAATAATTAATTTTAATTGAGTTTACAAAGATAGGTACCACAAACAAGAAAAAAAAAAAATTAATTATAAATTTTGAAAAATAATTTCCTATTCTTACGACAGATAATTAATATATATGTCAAACGTTAAAACTTGTCATATTCACATGCTTTCTAGAGCGCCTAGTACTAGACCAGTTGTCAGTGTGTAAAAAGATTTTCTTTTTCCGTGGTACAGTCAACTGGACTAAAGAAAACTTATTATATTCCCTGGTACAGTAAACTGGACAAAAGAAAATTTATTTATTCTATGGTACAGTTAACTGTACCAGGGATATACAAATTTTTCAGTTGTCCGGTCAACTCTACTACCGCATGAAATTTCAACGATGGTCCGGTTAACCGAACTATCACAACTGTACCACGGGCAAGGCGCGGTCATAACGGTGAATAAAATGTGCTTGATGTGGCAAAGAACTACTGTAGGGACGGAGGAGAAAAATGGTATATTATCGTAGAAGTCGTTCAGCCAACTGGCTTTATGGGCGGCTTGAAAACTCTGTTAGTCGAGTGGCCACTAGCTCGACAAGCGTCCACCTATTCGCACTGGGCCAGCGCGGTGGACTATTGCCTAAGCCTCCTACTTGAAGGCTAACTCCTTGGCTCTGCATTGGGACGTAAAATGGTTAAGGCAAGCAAGCATAATATATAACATATATATATAATATAACATTTATCATTATTATCTTGTACCTTACCTAATCTACAAATGGCTGTAAGCGCTGCACCAGTAAGATACATATATCTGCTGTTTATTTTGAAAAATTGACCAGAGACTCCTAAAATAAGTCTGGCTGTCATATCTGTGGCTCCACCTATAGCAATTATATTAGCTATTTGTGACTGAAAAAAAAAATTAGACCACAACACATTTAAAATATTCATATATAACATATTATGACATTTATTTTTGGATCTTTTGTAAACTGAACTTAAATAAAAAGTGTATTTTAGTATACATTAGGTACTAAAGAACAAATTGGTGATGAAATGTGTTTTTTTGTTAATTTGTGTATTGTTAGGGTTTTATTATATAGCTTCATAGGACAATTTCATCAGAGACTGCTCCAAAGGTAAAAAAATTAAGTTCAGTTACCCGGATAGTTAAGTTGAATATTAAACCAATTTAACAATCTTGCATATCTTAAAAAGTAGTTTAATGGCGAATAATCAAATATACACGGTTTTTTTTTCCAGAATGTAATGGTAACTAAATCTACTTTTCAATGAAATTTACACAGCATGGTGCGCAATATTTGAGAGTTTAAAAAAAATGATTTTCAAATATTTTAACAACAAACATTCATTATTCTAATAAAATTAAATTAAAAACATGCAACCTTATTTGCATTCAAAATAAACTGCATAATGAACTTATATGACTTTGATCTAAGTACTACAAAATTTTCTTTAATACAATCTTTATTTTATAAAGCTACCTCCAATAGTTTGGAAGTAATTGAGGTTTCTTTTACCGACCCGTTTCCTTTGCGGCCCAGTATATTTGTATTTGACAGGAAAAACTTAAATTCAGTTTTCAAATATAACAGTTTTCGAGTTTTCATATTATAGAAATCTCTACAAAATTTTGGTTTGTTACATAGATATAGTTAACTGCATTTGTCAAAAACCGTTTCACGTCCGAGTAGCACTTTATTAGTTTTTTAAAGAAAACATGGAATATGTTTCTTTATTTGGACATCTTTAAAACGGGAGCTTGCATTTCAATGACCTATTTATTCTTCCACATACATTTTATATATTTATAGTACTAACATACAAAAGTACTTTATATATATATAGTATTTCAAAAAAATTATCTCTTCTAGCCTTTGCCTGTGGTTTCGCTAGCGCTAAATTCGGTTATCGGTGTGGGATTGTAACGACAATATCCTTGATTATAGAGATTTTCATATAAAGATACATATTAATTAGATATAATCATTTTCCTTACCTGACTTAAATTATTCTTAGCTAGAAACAAAGGCTCCAATGTGAAAAATGTCAAATCAGCAAAAAATGCCAATCCCATTCCAATTATGATGTTGACATAAACTATATCTTTCAAAAGGGTCAAATCCAAGTACTCAGCCACACTTTGCCTTAAAAATAAATAAATTTAATTATGTTTCAAACTTCATCATTGTGTTACAAACTTCATTATTATGTTTCAAACTTTGGGGAAATGTCATGTCAAGACATGTTATGTCCGTCCGTCCGTCCGTCCATTTTCGAAATTTAGTTAAAAAGATGTGAAGCATAATTTTATAGTATCGCCTGCCCCATTCGGGTTTTTAAGTAGTTAGGTTTTCCCAAGTGCATACTTCCCAAGTCGTAAGATTCCTTCATTGATGCGTTTATGTTAAAGTCAAAGGGGAATCTTTTTAACCACGAGTTCAAAACACCTAAGAAAATCGCAATAATAGAACTTTATAAACAATTCCAATAGAAATTGTTTTACACAAAATCGGTTTACAAGTTTTTCAAATATCTGCAATAATTCTCAATCTACTGAACGGAACAGACTTTAATGGAACAAGCACTTTGCCGATTTTTTAGTTATTCTAATTCTTTTTTGACATTTCTGTCGAAAGTATTTTTTTTTCATACAATCTGATTCAATTTACATGTGTAGGTAAATAAACGCGATTGGCTACAAAAATTCAATATTTAATTTGCAACGTTATTAAAATTCATAGGTACGTGCATATATTACGACACTAGATAAGCTAAAAATTTTAAAACCACAAATGATAGATACTAATAAAACGATTGCATATTTCGATGTATTCAAAAACTGTGTTTTTATTGAAATCATTGACATACATAACTGGACAGAATATTTTCTAGACAGATGTGAAAATAAAGGACGCAAAAATATAACAGAGACGAAGCAAAACTGTGGTGTCTTGCCTATAAAAAAAGATACTATATTTGTAATACGTAATGTTGAAATTTTATTTCGAACTTGGTATGGCTAGAACAATTCTGGCAATTGCTGACAGTGCGCGCCAGTGCGCCGGCCGCGGCCGATGAACTAGACCGGCGCGCGCGACGTCATCATTACAGGCTATTTCGCGCCGCATCGGCCGGAAAACATTCAAAACATGGAGTCTATTTCTGAAATTGATTCTGATGATGAATTAGTATCGAATTTTCTGATACTAGAAAAAGTATCATTTGATGTATCTGTAGATATATATAGTGCATCGACGTGGACATCAAGTACACACGTTACGTTGACTCACACACATAAGTAAGAGACACAATTCATTTGGATATGAGATTTTCTACAAGGCGTCGGAAAGAGCTAATTTATTTTTGAATCTTTTGATTTTTAAAAATTTGTCTTTCGATATTTAATATATTGCTTTTTTATCATTATTATTATTTATTACGTAACTCGAATTAAAGAAAGATTCAAAATGTATGCTTACCATTTGCCTTCCTTGTTTTTGATAATCGGCATGGGTTCCGCGACAATATTACCGAAATTACCCAGACTAGATACGGAAGCAGCTTTGTACAAATTTTCTATATACACATTGTCAGTTGAATTAAACTTATCATCAGTTTTCTTATGTCCAGAAATAAGGACTACTGGAATACTAAGTCTCCTTGATTCGTTTAATTTAGGCACAAATAGAAACTGTGACCCTTTTATTGATTTCTCTTTGTTGTCTGTGGTATGCAAATTATCAGCTGACTTGGTACTCTCAGTATTAACTGAATTAGAACCATCATTAAAATCAAATTTGTTTTCGCCTTCAACTGCCGGGGTTGGTGGAATTACTGAAAATAGTATTTTATTTTTATGCACACACAAACATATATTTTTCTGGAAACTATTATTAATTAGAAAACCTTGTACTCTTATGACTCGCACGCTATTTTTACTTATACATTATCAGGTAACCATTATAAATTAGTAATCCCTGTGCTTCTGTTTTGTGACTCGTGTCGCTATTTTACGCTACATATTTGTTCTTGAAACTATTTTAAACTAGGTAACCCTTTGTGGTCGTTAATTTTCGTCACTACTTTACACACATATACCTACACCATGGAACACCACACCAGTTCTAGTTGGGTTACAAACTAAAATAATTAAAACATACTTACAGACAATTTTTTCGCATGGTTTCCGCTGCTTTACCATATGCCAATCGACTGGATGCAAAACCACAGCCCCGAATATACTGTGAGCTGATATAGCGCACACTATTGCCAACGTGCCCCTAAATCCATATTCTGACATCGTAAATTTTATAAACAAGGGATATACCATTGTTATAAATCCAATAGAAGCTTTACAAAGGCTGAGGTAAAGTACTTTTTTCTTTGTAAAGTAACAGTTAAAGCTTGTATATGAGACGGGGATAAGAAGTCCCATTCCCAATCCTTGAAGAAATCCATTTGTAATAATAAGTTGTGTAGTAGATACTACGAAAATTGCTAAAAATGAAGCTAGCGTATAAATAAATGCACCAATTAGTCCAACTTGTCTCAATGATAGCCTTTTTAAAGCAATATTCGCTGAGAATCCTGCAATATACAATGTTTTATTTATTTGAAATGTCAGATGTTTTAAGTCTTATCTAAGTATAACGTTATTTTATGATTGAAATGGAAAATAGATTTTGTTTATGAGACCTTGGAAATATGTTTTTTGTTTATTTGTTCCACTACGGCTAATATCCATTTTCGACTAGACAATGTCCTCATTTCTATGCAATTTGTAGATAAAAAATGATTATGCATTAGGTATTAAGTGAAGCTAGCGTTGAAACACTTCCTTCTCGAAACAAAATTTCTAATAACGCAGATTTCTTAATTTCTATATTTGAAAAAAAAAACAGTGATAAATATATTATGTTACGGTACAGTATATTGTGTGGTTTTTGATAATCTTTTCAAAATTTAGTAATTATTTTTACTATTAATAATTATTTTATAATAACTGAGTTGAATTTACAGTTGCCCCATCTTGTGTACACTATTTTAAATGATTACTTTTTGTAACTAGGCTCTTTTTTTTATTAGTACCTAGGTTATTTTTTGGTTGTCACATACTTATGGCTTAAAATATAACTCATTAAACAAATTGTTGATTGTAAATGTAATTACAATTTGTAGGTATGTTAAATAAAAATAAAAAAGAAAGTAAGAAGTATATGTGAAACTGGTTATTATAATGTCCTGAATTGTAATGGTGGAATTATTTGTTTTAAGACGGTACAATGTCATGTCATTGCAATAGGGAAGTGGAATTAATTTGGGTGAGAAGCGGTTAAACCGAATTTACACTAAGACACCGTAAACATTAAATTTGTTTTTTCCTCGTTCCAATTTCCTGGTTTAATTTGATACAAGACCAAAAAAACTCAGATACAAAACCATCAACGTTGTAATAAACATCATAGGTTTGTTGTATGTGCCATTTAATCTTCATTAAATTCTATGTAATATTACATTTATAGATGTGCAATTATTTTAGTATTTTCGAACAAGATTTTATGTAATGACAATTAATGATACTCAAAAAACATAAATACTTAACATAACATGTCAAAATACAGGTTGAGCGTTAAATACTTAACATAACATGTCAAAATACAGGTTGAGCGTTAAATAAGGGTACAGTAAAAGGTGCCTTTTTAAAAAAAAAATGTTGTACATTTTGTTTTCTGTTTTTATTTTGTTCCTTATCCTACGGAATTATACCTGCAACATTCTTTAAACATTAATAATTATGATTAATAAAATATTTGCAAATCTAAAGGTCAGTTCGATTATGACGTCAAAGACTACGACAATAAACACATTAGTGGGTACACTTCTTATTTTATTCTTAAACTCAATTTCGATACCTACTTGTGGTTTGTTACCATGGTTTATTTTAGTTAGAATTACAAAATTCTTATGCCCACACTTCACGCTGGCCGAGTGGAGGCGAGTGCTGGCGAGCGTTTGTGAAGAGGGGGGGAGTCGAGCACGAGGCGCTTGGACGAAGCTCTCGGCAAGTAGTGATGCCGAACCTCTTTCCTCACGCTCGTCATGCCTAGTTTCTAGATTCCCGTCGAAACTTCGAATGTGGTGGTTGATTTGTAATTTGCCGCAAGAGCTGTGTGCGCACATAATAAAACTACAAAATAGCCTTGGATTTTTGGGCTATTTGTATTATTAATGCCAGCATGGTAAAAAAAATGAAATTTTAATTGCATCTGCACTTTATAAACTCAGTCTGAATACTGGACGCCAAGCGTACCCGCACTCACAACGTTTGGTATTACCGACACGGCAGTGAGCACAGACTCAGCGAGGGTATCGGAAACGAGTCGATTTGAACGGACTTTCCTCAAACTCGTGCTCGCCAGCACTCGCCTCCACTCGGCAACGTGAAGTGGGGACATTAAGTATACAATTTTAAATCGCTATGTAATGTTTCATTTACATTGACGTCACAAATAACCCACAAAATGACGATGTTTAAATCACCTAAATCAGTTTGAAATTGAAACTGTTACTTAAAAAAAAAATTTTTTTTTATTATTTGTTATTTTTAACAAATATATATATGTATTCCTTGTTGTGGATATCTTAAATATTGTAAAAAGGTTTTGTTAGAATACTTTAAAAGATTATTATTCGTTAAAAGTATTCTATAAAGGTATTTTTTATAAAGCTCTACACTTGTTATTTTTTGATTTTTAAAACACATGTTTCGTGGCCGTGGGTTCGATTTCCGACCAAGACATTTATGTGATGAAAATATGTGTTTGTATTGAGACAAGATGTTTCCTTCGAATAATATGTATGTATTAACAAAATAATGTATCTAAATATGTATTAAATTTGCATCTTTTGTTTGGTATATATAATATAAGCTTTGCTAAGATTGCCAATTGGGACCAGATAGCGCTGTGTGCAATAAAAAAATTAAACTTAATATACTAATACACAACGTTGCATTGTGAAACAATTCTACTCAAAAAAAAAAGCGAAAGAGAATGAGTAACAAAGAAAAAAACTCTTATTTAGCTTTGTATACGATTAAAATCAATTTTTGCTTACCAGATATAGCCAAGGTTACTTGAAAGACACCGTATACCACTGTCACTGCTCCGGTACCAACTCCTAACTCATCCAGGAATTGATTGTAAATGAACCCAAATACCGGCTGATGCGCTGTACCTGCGATCTAAAAAATAATCAAAAGTAAATAATACTATTTCAATTTCAGTGTACCCAAAAACATCTTGCCTCTACAGTACTATAAATACAACAATAAGAAAAAATACATGCATAAATTTAGGGTTTCGAATAGTGAACATTATTGTAAATACATGTGAACCTAAACCCTATGGTAAAATTTTTTCGCTTAACTCATTTATAAAGCTGTTTCAAAGTTAAAAGTTAGTTTTTAACTCTAAAAGATAATCACTTACCAAAACTTATGAATAAAATGTTTTTTTTTGTTATAATTTATGGAGCATCATCCGAATTGAGAACTTCCTTTGTCTTTGTTGTCGGTTAAAATAATTTTTGTAATATTGAGTACGACCCATATAATGGCAAGAAAATCGGCCAAGTATGTGTACTTATATGTATATTTAACTATTTTAAATCAACCATTGGAGATTACTACACTACTTGCTAATAATTACCAGAAAAACCTGCAATGATAACACATTCATGATGCCCACGGCTACTTTCTACCATCGCACCGCTGGTCGCGTACAGTTCAGTTTCAGAGGAACTTCCTCCCGCGAACGCTTGAGTTGTGGAATGAGCTCCCTGCCAAGGTTTTCTCTAAGGACTACAGCATGGGGTTCTTCAAGAAGGAAGTTATTGGATTTTTGAAGGGTTGGCAACACGCGAGTGATACTTCTGGTGTTGCAAGCGTCCATAGGAAACGGTGACCGCTTACCACCATGCGGACCGTGTGCTTTTTTGCCACCTTAGTGGTATAAAAAAAAAACATTGTGCGAAAATTTAAGCAATCTACCTATCAATATTCAACTGACTCGAACGAATGAGAAACTGGGCTTAGTATTAGGGTCCTATTGGAACCACGTCGACACGGAACCCCTTAAAAGTAAAAAAAATGTTGCGAATCAATTAACGATGCAAAGTTCATTAGTTAATTGTATTTTTGTTATTTAATATGTATTATTCATGCTCCATAAATTATAAAAAAAATTGCGATATCAGATCAATTTAAGATATTTTAATTAATTTTATTTTATCTTTATCTTCTTGTTGCATATTTTAGATATTAATTAAGTTTGCACATATTTTTATTGGTCAACAAATCGGCCAAGTGAGCGTCGAACTTAAGCACCGATTACTTTAAAAGTTTGTTTAAAATTCACATTTTACAGACTGAGACCATAACAAATCGGTGATTTTAGAATTTGTTGTTTAAATACTTACCTGTCTTCATCGTACAAAATATACAAAAAAAAACTTTAAAATAGACCGCGCAACAATAACATCTGCCAAGTGCGAGTCGGATTTGTACAGTAAAGGAGGCTAAGGCCTACCACTAAATTGGTAGACGTTGTCGCGCTAGTGGCTAGTTGTAACTGACTGTCAAATATTTTAAGCTTCCCTTAAGGTCTTTGATTTGACTAAATGACTGCTAACTATTAGAATAGTTGCTATACCGAGACCGTCACATTGTAATGTGCTCAGCAAAATGTGCTACAAGGCGATCACCCATCCATTAACAGACGACGTCCAAAGTTGCTTTACTTTACAAATCTACCTACTAGTACCCTATTGATTCAAAATAAAATAAAATTGAAATTATTATTCAATATTTTTAAAATAATTTATTTCATCCCATATTATAATACAAGATTATTAAGACCAGAAGTAATGTCTGTTTCTCTGATATGTCATAGAAGTCGTTCTAGAAGGGCGTTATTGATAAAACGGAGACATTCAACTTGTTGTTCTAAGAAGAAAGATAAACTTCCCGTTAGTAGGTATTGTTTATGAACTTTAAAGAAAGTTAAAAGTATAAAACATACTTAATTGCAATTAGGTCATATAAATAATGCGCTTGAATTTATTAATTTGCGATGTTTTTTCCCATGTTAATCGTTGACGTAGGCACAGTATACCTACTTATGCAGAATGGCAACTCTGTCACTTTTTGTTTAAATTTTAGAACCCAAAATAGCTTTGGTCTGATGTATTTATCATTTTTTAAAGATTATCTGCATTTTATCAGTTTTTTCCGAATAACTATATTTTTAAAGTGATATTTAAGACCAGTGGTCGTCAAACTGAGGCCGTGGGCTGCATGTGGCCTGATTCGAAATCTAATGCGGCCCGCGACCAATAACCTAATTCTATAAAACCTAAGTAATGTCCTCAATTAAATTTCTTCATAACTTTGTTAATATTTTAGTAAAATATTATTTTATATAGATTTGACTTTTCTACAGTATTTGTTTGTTTTTATTTAAACCTAACCTGGTTTTTGGCATAAACATAGAGGCACGTAAAAAACAAACTCATTCATTTCTTCTCACTATTAATGGAATAGTGAAGCTTTTTTATAACATAGATCCTACGAGCATCCAATGTTTTTTGAAAAATATACCAATTTCTGAGGTATCGCTAGAGGTAAGCACTTACTCAGCGGCAAGCAAAGTGATAGAAAGCGTGCGATATTAGTTTGATCGACCTGAATAAATAATGCCATATAAAAAGCAATACTTTGCAATAGTGATTATTCAATTTGATGAGCGTGTTGTCTAAAACATATATATGTTGAGCGAGTTTTGAGATGCTTAATAGAAAACATGTTGCAAACAAAGTTATTTTGTTATATGTGTGATTATATTACGTTTTGGTTAGAGAAAAACATATAATATAGTATTGATGCTTATTTTCGGATTATTTTTAGGGTTCCGTACCCAAAGAGTAAAAAAACAGCACCCTATTACTAAGACTCCGCTGTCCGTACGTCCGGCGTCCGTCTGTCACCAGGCTGTATCTCATGAACCGCGGTAGAAGACAGTAGAAATTTTCACAGAAGATGTATCTCTATTGTCGCTATGACAACAAATACTAAAAACCGAAATAAAATAAATAATAGGAGGGCTCAAATATAACAAACGTTTTGCCGTTTTAATAGATAACCCTTCGTGCGCGACTCCGACTCGCACTTGGCCGATTGTTAGTACTAGTTTGTTAAAGAGTTGCTTTGTTTGCATTAAAATTATTTTTTGATGTAAACATTATTTAATTGATGTAAATAAATTGACGAGTGATAAGTTTTTTGATGTGCATTTAAAAATAAGTCTTTTAAAAACAAACAGCTAGGGCGATTATGAAGGAAATATTAATTTTCATCATACTTGAGGAAATATTACTTTTCCCATCGGAATACAGTTCTTGACGCATAAAACTGCTAGGCAATATTCCTAATATAGCACTTGCAACTAAGTGACTTGATTTTTGGCAAAGGGTTATCTAGAGAAACAGAATAATATAAAAACTGGGTAAATTTCATCACCTTGCCTTACGAAACAGTGTACTAGGTATTTCATTATGTTGATATATTGTGTAAGAAAGGAGGCTATTCACGTTAGATACTAAGTTGGGCCCAGATCTCAAAGTGCTGGCCAACAAAAAAAAATGTATCACCCTTGTTTCTTACCTATATAAGCCCTACTATTTTATACTATACCACAACTGTAAATTTTTCAAGTTTAAAAATTTAGCTTTCCGTACAGTTCACTGAAACGTAAAATGGTCAGTGCGCAAAAAAGTTGTTTTATTTACTTAAATAGCTAATAAATATATAGAGATTTGGTGTCATAGTAAACATTTTCGTAATGATAATGGGTGTCTCAAAACCTACTTGGAATGTATTTTTTAAACGAAGCACATATTGTAGTTGAATTTTAAGAGTATTTTATTTTCAACTTCAAACATGGACTTTTACTTGTGGAACACAACATCCGACAAATGCCCGCATCGGTTTTGCTGCCAAACGTGGTAAACGAAAGAAATTTTCGATGAAAACTTGACATAATTGTGGTTGAATTTCGTCAATAACTCGACAAATTTCGGTTTTAAAAATTTGGCTGTCATTTTTATTTTTGGGCCTAAAATGAATGATCTCCTTTTAACAAATTAGATGATTAATAAAAGCAAACAAAAATAGCTCATTAAGTTCTAGACGTGAAATACGAAACAAATGATTCATAATAAAAAAAATATTATAAGATGTCCTTTAGAACGTTAAAGCAAATAGACACTAATCACTTCCTATAGTTTCTATTAACTTATTTTGTTTTAAGTTCATAATTTCGCGTTTTTGTCTGTCACCTACCTATGTGATTTATATAGTTTGTTTCATAACGTATGTTTAGTCAATTATTAGACCAGTATTTCTAGCGCGATCAAGGACAGTGGTATTAGCGCGTCTATTACTTACCACTTCTATAGTACCTATGTAGGTATTATTTATGTAAAGTATACGTATTCCAAATTGTATTGCTGTAATATTTATATTATTTAGTTCCTAAGTAAAATAACTGATATAGAACGGGCGGACAAGGTGACACTTTTGTTACATCTATCTACGGAGTCTACGGAGAGAGGTCTACGGAGTCCTTAAAATAATTTTATTTAATTTAGAAAATCTTGTATTCGGGTTTTTTTTTCCAAAAACAAAGTACCCAATTATAAATGTTGATGATTTTATTACATTTATAGCAGATATAGGTACTTATCGGCATTAAATTAATATAAACAAAGAAAAACTGTTAAATTTTATTGACTACCTCATTAATAATCCGTATAATTTCTGAAGAAAATGATTTTGATATACGAACGGACAGACAGCTTGAAACTGTAAGAGTTCCATGTTGAACCCTTAAAAAATAAAAACTAAATGTTATTTCATTTATTATTGTTAAAAAGTCGCACAGAAAAAAGTATTTTTACCTACTTAAAAATATTTAGGCGATTTTAACCTGTTATTTTATCGATTTTATTACTATAAAAGAAGTTATTTAAATTGTTTAAATTAAGACATACAGATTAATTAATTTAGACTTTATTTTCGTATGCATAAAATAGTAATAAATAAAAGCAGTAGGTATACACTTTTAATTGAGTTTTTTATTTATAAATGTACACAAATTTAAGTGATTAGCGATAAAATTGAGAAGAAACTTTAGATATTGTATTATATTTATTGTAGATATACCTACCTACTCGTAGTTATGCGGATTATAACGTAATATGCAAAGATTTTCATTTTAATCAAATATTTTAATTAATTAATTTTAATAAATATTTTTTTTTTTTATACTGATATTATTTACCGTTTTATAGTTTTTTTCTGAAATTATGAAATATAGAACACTGAATCTTTTTTAAAGCCTTTCTTTGATAACATTTTTAAAATTTCAACTTGTAATATAATTTTATTTTACCCGTAAACGAACAGTTTTTTTAAGTCAGTATTTTCCAGTTTAAGTATAACCTAAATAATAAACTAAAAATTTGGCGAACGAAGCGAAGACGAAAAATATACGCACTATTTCATTATATGTAATTTGACACTTCGACAACTGCTAAGATTCTAATGAATTGATGACGCAAAATAGAAAAAAAAAAACATCAAAAAATATATACATATATAAAAACATATCATATAAATATAATTATGTATATTTTTCTGTATACTTTAATACTTACAAATATCAGAGACAACCCAACGCATACTAGGAAACCCCATCCACCTTCCGGAGGAACCAATTCGTACTCATCTGCGTCACTATCACTACTGCACAACCTTTTCTTCACCTCCATTTTCTACTACCAAAGATTTTCAAATTTTAAAAGCCTATTATCACCTATCTCTTTTATATATCACCTCGGTAGGAGGTCTTATAAAATTAATCCTTTTGTTTATCATAAATCTGTAGGTTTCTATTTAATCAAGGTTTAAATAAAACGCTAAATTGAGGATGCTAATGCTGAGAGCAAATAACCTTTGGATTTTCCGTAGTTGTGTTACAAACAACTCTCATTGTATCCCACTGCACTCTAGTTCGCGTTAATGTCAACTGAGTCTCAGAAACGACGTGTTAATGGAAGCTACTAAATATATTGAAATACAATTTATTAAACGTGTCTTAGATAGAACGTGTGTTGACCGGCTTACGGCGCACATTCCGATAGGTTGTGACGTATGTGGTTCAAAACGTATATGCAAAAGTATCTTTACCTACGGTAACAAAAATTGATAGTTGTTTTAAACTTTGATTTATTGTTTTCGTTTCTGTACTTGTTTTTTACGTTATTCTTTAATGGTTTTATTTTTTGAAGATTAGATAATAATGTTCAGCCAACTAAAGAATTGATAAAATTTATCGAATTTCACTGGAGGGTTTGAACTCGCTAATCTCAAGAATTACCAGGTTGTTATTGCGTTAGGTTTGTTTGGGGAAGGTTATTGAAACTAATATATATTTGTTACAGTTTTTTTATTTGTTTGTTTCTAATTGCGACACTTATTGCGATTGAGCATAAAGTTTAGCTGAAATTTGGCAGACGAAGACTTCTTTACTTCACTTGCTTTCCACTGAAAAGACGGAGGTTTAGGAACAAAAATAGGTTACTTTTTATTCCGAAAATTAAAAAGTTCCCGGAGGTACAACTATGTATAACGTGTAGACTGAACAAACAGTAGCTACGGCTATAGCTTATAGCAAGCTATAGGTAGTATGGAATTGCTGTATGAATCCCACGTCGATAACCGAACACGCAGGTAGAGCCGTGGGCAAAAGCTAGTAAGTAAGTTTTATATCATCACGCTATGACAATCTAGCGGTGTGGAGGTTGGAAGTTAAGCAGTAGCCGTAAACGTTTACCAATCCATATACTAATGCCATTTTTAACCGACTTCAGAAAAGGAGGAGGTTCTCAATTCGTCGGAGACTTTTTTTTTATGTATGCTACCCGATTTCTCGAAGACGCCTGGACTGATTTGAGAAATTATTTTTTCATTTAAAAGGTTATACTTTCCAGGTGGAAAGTATAACCTTCACTAACTACTAATATTTCCAATATTATTATAGTGAATTTAAAACTAAAATTTTGGAGAAAAAAAAAATTATTAATGATAAGTTGGAACTGGTGAAACGCCTTTTATGTTGATGATTGTATAAAACTTTGTTACGAGTATGGATGTTTTTAGTGTACAAGAAAAGAAAGGTAATTCGTCACTGAAAAGTAAAAAATAAAAACTTTTTAACAAAAAAAACAACCGGCTCCAAAAAGATGGACTAAAAAGGCATCCATCTTTTTGAAGCCGGTTGTTTTTTTTTGTTATCATATTATGAAAACCGGAAGAATGTTAGTTCCGTTTCCGTACTGCCACAGATTTTTTTTATCACAAACCGGTTTTTATTACTTATAGTTGTTTTACTGTAGAGCTGACACTATTATCGTTTTAAGTTTGAATGTATAACTGTTTTTACGTTATAGGAAAATTAACAAAAACACTCTTTCCCCCTGGGAGATCCCCCTTTAATTTTTACTTCTGTTACCATATCCGCAATAATAACACTTATTCTGTTAAAAGTTCTTGGCTTGTTTTTACTTTGAATTAAATACTAGAGCCATGGAAAGTTAACAGACGCAGAGAGAAATCGTAGGCTTGGGTCTCCGTTAGAACTCTATGAACGGGACTCTAAAAACTAAATAGTATGTCTCGACGCTTTTATCTTGAGAATAACCAGTACCCATTTGGTTTTGTCTTAGATAACACATCTATTGAAAAGGGTTATGAAGAAATATCAGACCCAAGCGAATACACACACAGGTATTTAGAAATAGAAATAGAAATGGTCCTGATTTGCAATAGGAACAATGAAATACAATTACTGTCGTCGCGGTAAGATGTGCGATAGGGACAACTGCTAACGGATCATCATACCTAGTCACAATAATCAAAATCGTAATTTTGTATTTCTCACTTTTCTCCTCCAAATTTCACCGAATTGTATAAAATATACTTATCCTGGAAGCAAAAGTATTATTCTAAGTCTGTATCTTTGTCTGTCTGTTGTTTTCTTAAAAATAAGAATCCCGGTAAGGGGCAACCAATATGTTAATTTATTTTAAAGTTTTCTTGACTCTGGTTTGTGCCCTGGTTCTGGTTTGTGGGACGCAATATATTCATGTATTTGTAACATGATGAAAGCATTTATTTATTTAAATTTTATTTTTTTATAATAAAGGTACAAGGTATAATTGATACCTAGATCAAAATTTGAAAAAATCCCCCAGGTTTCAATTCTTTATTTGCTGCAGTATAGGTAAAAAATGATCTTAAATATAAACATGTTACCTTACTATACTCTACCTCTTTCAGGCATGCAAATGTTATTTGTAGATAAACGAAGCAGAGATAGTAAAATTAAAACTAAACTTATTAGCATTTAAAATTGATTTTAACAAGCAGTAATTAAAAATAAAAACATATCTAATTAACAATTACAGATTTATGTACAATATACTAACTAGAAATGATCTTAAACTTAAGCCGTAATGGTACCTTAATTAATTCTGTGAGTTATTTAAGTTATAAATATTTTTAGTATTACATTATATATAGTCATTTAAAATGTATCATTCAAAAATTTGTTAACACTGTAATAAACCTTGCTCATTAGGAAAGCTCTTAAGTTTTTTTTGAATTTGTACATGTTATTTTCCAAGTTAGTAATAGATTAATACATTAAGTTAATAAATTTCTAAACCTATATTTTGATTTAAAGAGATTAATTGAATTAAAAATCCACATGAATGACATTGTATATGTACTATTATATTAGTAATCAAAACAGACTAACAAACAATGATCTAGAATAACTCAATAAGATCAGTAAATCCAAAAAGGTAGGTATACCTATTCTTTTACAATATTTATACCTATAATTAGTTTTGATTGAATTTATTTTTTGTTTCAACTAATTAATTTGCTATTCATGTTGGTTGCTATGTAATTTTTTTCTAACCGTCTTTGAAATGCAGAGGTTTTTTTTATGGCCGTCACAATATAGAGATAAGAAAGCTAATTAATTAGTTAATTAATTCAATACCTAAGATAATAAATACGACTGTAAAAGGTTAAAAAATTAGCTACGAATTCTATTTTATAAATATGAAAATTTCAACATTTTTGTTTGTCAAAATGTTTTAAATTTGTTATACCTAGGTCGTGCATAGTTTAATAACACAAACATTAGTTTTATACTGATGTATTTTAATTTTCAAACCAAGACATAAAAACCAGCATCATATTAGTAGTCTTTTTAGCAACACGTTTCAAAAAGGTGTAATTGTAACATTAAGGTTGGGACTATAAGCATCCGGGCTTCTTCGAACCCGTTAAAAACCTGCCCCAGATAAGCCCGGATCTAATCCGTCGCTCAAACATTTATATTTTTCTCGCATCGACTACTTAGCATCCGATATTTGAATATGAATTTTACCCTGAAACACGAGCAGCAATTACGTACAGTTTTTTGAACACAAAAGATGCGCTAAAAATATAAAAATCGTCATCTTTTTGAAGTCGGTTGATGGTTTTGTTAAAAAAAGTGAACCACTTCTTTATTTTCTCGAACATTAAAAAATACTAAAATCGTTTCAAGTGTGCATATAAAAATTTGAAGAGTTCCCTCGATTTCCCCCGGATCCCATCCCATCCATCCCATCCAGGGGACCACCTGGGAAGTGTACACTTTCATACAATAAGCGAATTTTCCGAATCGGTCAAAGCGTCTTCAAGTAATCGGTTAACATACATATAAGTATTTCTAACATTCGTGCTAGCTTTTGACAAACTATCACTCGTAGTAACACTCTAACACATATTTTTTTCAATTTGAAATTGTGTTGACCCCATGCGCCTAATTAAGGTTTAAGAGGCGGCTACGTGACAAAAAACAAGGATGACGCGATATGTAACTGAGCGTACGTGAGTAGTGCAGCTACATAACTAAGATTTTCATTGATATACATGCTTTTTCTCAGGGTCGAAAGCAGTATCACGGGTATGCCTTAGCTAAGTTGTTAATTAATAGCACTAAAAACTTGAAAACAGTGAAAAGGGTCACTTTCAAAATATTTTATCGAACAAAAGTTTATTAATCATAACTTTCACGTTATTCAGGGTTTGAACCATATCCCAAAGAACACAATCATTAAATTTTAGACGGATCTGCTCAGGTAGTAGTACCCTTGAAAAAGCATTAAAATTTTTGGCTTTAGTGCGAAAGACAAAAGAAAGAAAAGTAATGGGAATCAATATAACAGTAATTATGAATTTATTAGTCTACATAAGCATGTTTGATATAATTTTTATCTGTTTCTTTATAAAATAACTCATCGTATTCTTACTATTCACGTGTCATTGGTTAGTATGTCGTGCCGATTAAAAAAACAAATAAACGACGTAAAAATCGAGGAAAAAAATGACGTGTTTCATATATTTTGGTATCATTTTTTTTTCGAAGTGAAACAATATATTTTGTGTTCGATTATTGCATGGGTTTTAAGTAGTAACTTACTGTCATATTATGTCAATGACATTTGGGCACCATCCTCTCTACAAAACGTTTGCTCTTTATCATATATTTGTAGACACGTTGTTTTGGTATCACTTACGTGGTCAGATTTTAATTTTTAAAATTCCAACCACATTAGCAGCTTCTCAGCTCATAATAAATGACTGATTTTGTAACAGACGAAAAGTTTTTTTAACAAATTAAACTTTTTAAGTTAACTTTATTTGTATTCTGCTTTTGCCAGTTTGTTTTAAGATAAGGCTTCAAATTCAATATTAACTTTAAGATATTTGTTTATTGCACAATAGGTATTTGCACTGCACAGGGCACAATTGTTTTGTTACTAGATTTTATTTGCTTGAATATTATTATAATGTCTATAATACATATAAGTATGTAGAAAAGAACTGATTGTTGTGCGTGTCGTATACTTACGCAAAAACTTACTGTTCGTTGTAAATAAGAATAAAAATAAATGAATATTTTAAATAATTTGTTTTGGAAATTTTTTTTTTAGAATTGGTCAGGATATGAGATGGTGACAAAGCTCGCTTACTCGCTACCGGTTAGAATATTCGGCGAGGTAGAAACTATCTTTGCTAAATCAAATGCTATATAAACTGTTTTTCCATACTTTCCTTTTTTTTGTTAGCTTTCTTAACTGTAAATCAAGAAAACATTGAGTAAGGTCAAATGAGAAAAAAAACTAAGTAGAACTTGGTTCAGTCTCATTTTTTTTTCTTATTGTGCCGTTTTAATTTTTTTTTGGTAAAATCGTCGTTATCTAAATTTTAAGTTTATAAAATAAGACAATTAAAAAAAAAAACAGGACAAAACAAATAGGTAAGTTGTCTATGGAACAACATTTGGCTCCACTTTGCATTTTGATACCGAGATGCCGATACCACTTTCACGAATATCGAACATACCCTCACCTACATCTACAAAAAAATAGGCACGGTCCACCGCCCTGCTAGGCCTATGTGGGGGGTGGAGGCACTTACCACCATTAATACTGAAAACTGTAATAAATGATTTAGTTTGTGAGTGAGCCAGACAAACTCTTTAAATTCCTATAAAATAGTGATTTTTAGTTTAACTAATTTATTTCAGAATGACATCATTAGTGTTCCTAAAGTCCAATAATATACAAAAACGCAAGAATTGCGGTTACCTTCCTACGTGGTAAGTGACCCACAACGGGCTAAAGATCAAAGGCAGAATCCCTAATAGGTTCGATTGTGGTTATCTTTAAAGTTAATGATGTAGAAAGCTCTTTACTATATTAGGTATGTATAGAGGTGTTTACTTTCCTTGATAACGTGCTACAATGAGAGACTTTATCATTAAATGGCCGACGATTCCTTTGTTGCTAACCACTGTTATTGACCTTTTGAGGTTTATTATTCCTTTTTAAGTTAACTTAAGTTAGTTAAGGCATTACAAAAACCTCTGTGCAAAATATTAGGTCTCGAGACATGAAAATATTGGAAATCTCATACAAATTTTAAGGACCCGTTTTCCCCCCTAGACGAGGATTTTTCCAAAAATGGTGAAACACGTTACTCTTGTTTTCAACCGAAAGGCAAATTTTTATGCATTTTGCTTTAAAATTGACGATTTCTCACACCAACTTCCAAACTTATGTTACTACTTTAGGGTATGAATTTTATAAAATCCTTACTTAAAAATATGTACTGACTGACTCTTTAAGGGCGAGCCAAAAATACGAACGCTAGAAACATGAAATTTTAAAAAGGTTCCCTTTGTGACATTGTGTTTATGTTTGTATTTGTGTTATGATGAACCACGCATCAGTCTGGTCCCAGTATTAAACAACCAGCGGCTTTCATATACCTACTTGATAAAAATATTTACTTTTATATTAAAGTTCGAGTTTGAAATAACTTAAACTTATAGTCATTAAAGTTAGTCGAAGTTTAGTTTCGGGTATATTTTCTCTGTGAGATTCAGTGTGCGTTAGAAACAGTTTACTTACTTACGTCATTTTGGACTAAAAATCATGTTAAATATGATGCAATATTGTATGTCAGTTACGCTTAGATAAAGTTAGGCACGAAATTTGTCACGTATTCTAGCCAATAAGTCTTTAGGCATATCTACATATACGAAAATAGAATGTGCTTATATAATTTAAAATGACCTAGCCTTTAAGTCTTTTTTATTTGTAAAAATGTCAACAATTTTATCAGTAAGCTAAACTGATATATGACCAGGAAAAAAGTCTTATAAATTTTTTAGGAGTGATAAATAAACATTTTTGTAGTAAAATATATTTTTAATTTTTTTGGTGTGATAAAATTAGTTTATTAGTCATTTAAGCCGTTGGACTCTTTGCAATGCAAAAAAATTGGCACTCAACCAGCTGGGCTATTATCTAACTTGAATGGTGACCGTATTTCAGCTGATATTTAAACCACGTGAATGGCTTTTAAACCATCAGATTTTACGATTTAAAGCAATAAGCAGTAAAATAAGAGACCTGGGGCTCATTTAATAGACGTGACAGAAGTGGGGATTCGTTGGTTCTGGCTCACCACCCCCCAGCTCAAGCCTAAGGGCGTGACGCCTCACACTTGACGTAAACTACCCCTGAAGCCTAAAGGCGTGACGACTTACACTTGACGCAAAAACTACCCCTGACACCTGAGCGGCGGTGACTCACACTTGACAAAAACTATCCCTGAAGCCTAAGGGGTGGCGACTCACACTTGACGAAAATACTAAGTCCGGGGCCCTAGAGGGTGTCGATCCATAAAAAGTAGTCCTCCCCGAGGTGTGTCTAATTTTAGGGGTGTGTCGACTCACGCTTTACCAAAACTACCGCGTGACGTCACAGTGGCTCCTGTATATAACTTGTTTTTTGTAGTTTTGTTATGTAATAACATCATTATCGTAGTGGGTCTATCATGTTTTTCCCGTTCATAATTAAGTTAATCCCATTTAATTACAATGATGTTGGTGGTGACATTCCAAAAACTAGTCCCCCGAGGGTGTATCTCAAGATTTTAGGGGTGTGTCTACTCACGCTTTACAAAAACTTAACCTGGAGACGTGTCGGTTCACGCTTGATATGACTTGACATGTTATACCTACAGAAAATCTTCAATTCAAGTCGGTCGAAGTTTAAAGAGAAAAGCTGATAATAGTGTTAAAGATTTACAACTAGCATCGACGTCAACATCTTCCAATACAACTCGTACACAGGACATGATGTGTCAAATATGTGATTTACAGGTTAACCAAAGATTCTATGCTCAGCACTTACGATCTAAGAAATACAAAGAGAAATGTCTTATTCTTAATAATAATTTACTTAATGTGTCTATTATATCATTCGTGAAGTATTTATAGCATCAATTGAAGAATCAATACTATTTTATTATTCATGCAGATTTTGAACAGGAAACAAAAGATTTAAAAAAGTCTTTTGATTTTTTAATTTGACTATTAGAAATTGGATAAAAATTGGTGAATTAGAAAATTATTCAGAACCTTTCAGTGATGACATTAAAAATAAAATGTGTAATTGTAGCGAGTGAAGTATTTTATTTTGTATATGTAGTGTGTAATTAGCTTTAAATTACCCTTTTGCGTGCTATGTCAAAATCATTGTAAAATTCTATATCCATAAAGGCATGGAATGCCATACTTCAAAATTCAAAAAGTCATTTGAACGACACCGTCGTTATTATAAAAATAACATTTAGACCTAATTTAATTTATATTCCTCTTTTACCTTCTTCAAAATGCTAAAAGTCATTTGAACGACACCGTCGTTATTATAAAAATAACATTTAGACCTAATTTAATTTATATTCCTCTTTAACCTTTTTCAAAATGCAAAATGTCATTTTAACGACACCGTAGTTTTTATAAAAATAACGTTTAGGCCTTTATTAATATTTTGTTGTTTTTTTATCTTTTATTTCCTTTAAAGGAAAAATAATTTTTATTTCTGGTTTCTTTCGATTGGCATGCAGGAGATGCTTTGATCTGTATTTATATTTAACTACGAATAATAATTTTCATTCAAGTCGATTGGACGCATTCTTTATTTAAATATTTTAACTGATTCTCAAAAAAAAAAAGTTATTTGTTCTCTCACGTCAAGAGACGTAATTTCTATATTGTACATTTTTCTTGTCTATTTGACACGTAATTGAAACGTAATTTAACGTTATTTTATATTTTTTTCTCAATATTACTATAACAATGACAAATTTCGTTGTTGATGTCTGCGACATTATTTATTGTAATTTTCTTTACATAGTTTCTTTAGTAGTACTCCTTCCTTGGGTCGGTTATACGACTTTTGCGTTATTAAATGGAGACCAAAGAGCACGACATCTTTGGCTCATTATTAATTCTAAAAGCTATTGTAGCTTATTATATAAAAATACTTAATTTATTTTAACTAATTTTCTTTATTAATTATCTTTTTTTTTACTCGTTTTACTTTCTAGCTACTTTCAAACTTGCAATTTTAGACAATCTCTTTAATATTTATCTCATAATTAAAGGTTTTTAATACAGCGGGGTTTTATTATTGAGCAGTATGACAACTCATTAAATAAGCTTATGTCCAAAATATGGAGCGGATTGACAACTCCTTAAAAAAGCCCTTGTCCAGGAATTGAGCGGTGGGATAACTCATTAAATAAGCCTTATATCGTATTCCTAGTTGTAATAAGGCATTTGGCCAAGATACAACAATTAACATCAAGTCCCTTACAGATCGGTCATGGGGTTCCTTAGCGGTTATGCCCTTCGTGTGTGGATGAATGAATAGGAAGTATATGAGGTTAGCGTGTTAGGTTGGGTTAGTATGAGTGATGAGGTTAGAGTATTAGATGCGTACGTGATGTAAGTTTTTAGGGATCGGTTCTGTTTTTTTTAAATTATTAAACTAACAGCCCGGAAAATTCGTCTAACCGAATTTTTACGAGGAAGGGGGGATAATGTAGCGAGTGAAGTATTTTATTTTGTATATGTAGTGTGTAATTAGCTTTAAATTACCCTTTTGCGTGCTATGTCAAAATCATTGTAAAATTCTATATCCATACATGCATGGAATGCGATACTCATTTACGTCAACAGTCTTTTAAATCTGATTTTTAAAAAGATGACAGATGGAAAATTATTGAAAGTCAGTCTTTTGGAGATTTTCTGAAGGATAGATGTTTAAAACCAAAATTTGCAATTTTTACCTAAAATAAATAGGAGTTAATCTTTTTGAAGTGCATCAAGTTCTTCGAGAAACAGGAACTAAGGAGATGTAAATTACAAGAGGAACTTACTACACGATTTTAATAAGAGAAGGTTTGAATTTCTCGATAAACTATCTCAAGGTTGTGGGTTCTACCATAAACCCTCCCATCAGGTACCTAAGTGCATTTATTTGGTTAGGTGATTATTGCTATATCGATTCTGCGGATTGGCTTTTTTTCGTCATATTGATTTTTTTAATTTCTCAATCTGAAAAGAATGATAAAAGCATAGATTGCTGAGAATTGGTGAAAATTACATCATATTACGATTAATTGATATTTTCGACAATACAGTCGACCCGAAGGAAAAATTACGATACCATCGTCTAAATAGGAAAAAGACGGCAAAACAGATAAATTCAGAAACTGGATTTATTATGGAATTATAGACTTTCAAATTGTTTATTTGTGAATCAGTGATTGTATATAAAACTAAAAAATAAATTGTATTAACGAACCTATCTTTTCATTTATCTTCCCCTGGGGAATTGAGTCTTAACATAATGTCACACAGTGATTTAGAAAAAATAAATAAAAGGAAATGGTAGACCTTAAAAAAAACGGTTCTTAGAAATGCATGTTAATAAGTTCAATCCCTTACGGGAATCTTCGTATATTCGTAAAAAAGAACGATCAACAATGTTTAAGTGGACTATATCCTGCAAATACACATTCCGACTGGGTATCATCATACTTGAGGCATCAAAATAAAGTAACGTTTAATAATATATAGATCCCAATCAAATTATCTGATATACCCAAGGTAGAAAAACAAAATGACATTAGCATTAATATGTTTGAATTAGAATTTAACAAAGAAAAAAAACTTTTCAAAATGTTCTAATGAATTACACATTAACTTATTATTTTTAAACAATGGTTGAAATGGTCATTGTTGTATTTATCACGCTTGGTAAATAAAGAAATAACTAATCGAAATGACGCTATTCATATCTGGGCTGGTTGCCGTATCTATTTTTAATCTAAAAATAATTTAATTAATCACCAGAAACATGACTGTGCTCAAATTGTTACTGAATAACTAGGAATTCATAAAAAAGAAAAATATTGGTTTAATAGGGAAACAAATAATGATGAAATCTATTTTCATAAATTTCAAAGAATATTAATTGCATTTTATAATATCATCATTTAAAACCCGTCATCTATTGTGTCCCTGATCCATCGAAGTCATATACGAAAACAATACATGAACATGTAGTTTGTTCTTATGGATACAATATAACATGCTCATATAATGATAAACTGTCTATATACAGAACATACACAGAGCCTAATTGTACAAAAATGTTTATGGAAAGCATTAACAAAGATATTAGCAATATAAATAGGATAAATTGTTTTCAAAAATGTCCACTTTCATTACCTATTGAAGAGAAGGAATCTATAAGACAATCGCAATTATGTAATATTAGGAGATGAAATCACAGTAGACTATGACTGGAATACTAGTAATTTTAGAGGTGAGTCACGAATTATGTAGTAGCACAAGTATCGTGTTCCATTTTTCATTCCTATTCTATTTCACCTTGCACCTTGAATTTTACCATGGTTTTCCCAGTTGGTTAACAATTTACATTTACACGTTTTTCTACATTTTCCATAGTTTTACCAAAGAATGTATTATTATTATAAATACTTTTTCAGTAACTTTTAGCTGTAGTTCTTACTTGTGTTTTTAAATCTATATATATTACAACTAAGAACTATGCTTAAACCGGAAAATTCTATGAACCCTAATTAACTTCATAGTAAGTTGTAAACATTGTTTGAGATTTCTATAGTAAATTATATTTTAGTTTTATTATAAAAATTTGATACTAATTTCTTATCTTTACTGTAACCGTTTAAATTGTTTTTCAGGGCATAAAGGTAAATCTGAATTAAGATCATGTAAATGTTCAGGGTACTTAAGGTTACAGGTTAATTTTAAAAAAAGAGCTCATTTTCCGTGGCAAAAAACATATAATAGATAAGTGTACAGCTTAGTGTAAAAAGAAGAAAATAAATGATTACAATTATATCACATTAGATATAAAAAATTCTAAAGTTATCAGAAATATCAGTGAGTAGCATTACATAAGTTCTTAAATAAAGATTGGAATATTCCAACATATTTTTACATTTAAATTGGGCTGACATCGTTTTGAGCATGTTTATAATTATAATTTGAAAATCATTTTCGTTTGTAATTGATTTCTTGATTCTGCAAATTGGTCTTTTATATAATATTTTCTGTTTTTCTTTTTTTTTTGCTGAACTATCTAAACTCTAGTAGATCATAAATTAAAAATAATCTAAAAACCGCAAATGAACTATACAACATATTAGGTTTATATGAGAATGAAATATATTTTTACTTATTTTGCGGAATCATTTTTATTTCTCAATCTTTAAAATTCGAAGCATGAACAATAAAATGAGCATCATAATTGTTTAGATTATGAAATAGAATAGGAATGAAAAATGGAACACGATACTTTGTGCTACTACATAATTCGTGACTAACACCTCTAAAATTACTAGTATTCCAGTCATAGTCTACTGTGATTTCATCTCCTAATATTACATAATTGCGATTGTCTTATAGATTCCTTCTCTTCAATAGTTAATGAAAGTGGACATTTTTGAAAACAATTTATCCTATTTATATTGCTAATATCTTTGTTAATGCTTTCCATAAACATTTTTGTACAATTAGGCTCTGTGTATGTTCTGTATATAGACAGTTTATCATCATATGAACATTTTATATTGTATCCCTAAGAACAAACTACATGTTCATGTATTGTTTTCGTATATGACTTCGATGGATCAGGGACACAATAGGTTACGGGTTTTAAATGATGATATTATAAAATGTAATTTTAATATTCTTTGAAATTTATGAAAATAGATTTCATCATTATTTGTTTCCCTATTGAACCAATATTTTCTTTTATATGAATTCCTAATTATTCAGTAACAATTTGAGCACAGTCATGTTTCTGGTGATTAATTAAATTAACTTTAGATTAAAAATAGATACGGCAACCAGCCCAGATATGAATAGCGTCATTTAGATTTGTTATTTGTTTATTTACCAAGCGTGATAAATACAATAATGACCATTTCAACCATTGTTTAAAATTAATAAGATAATGTGTAATTCATTAGAACATTTTGTAAAGTTTTTTTTCTTTGTTATATTATAATTCAAACATATTAATGCTAATGTCATTTTGTTTTTCTACCTTGGGTATATCAGATAATTTGATTGGGATCTGAATATTATTAAACGTTACTTTATTTTGATGCCTCAAGTATGATGATACCCTATCGGAATGTGTATTTGCAGGATATAGTCCACTTAAAACATTGTTGATTGTTCTTTTTTATGAATATACGAAGATCCCCGTAAGGGATTGAACTTATTAACATGCATTTCTAAGAACCGTTTTTTTTAAGGTCTACCATTTTCTTTTTTTTTCTTTTTTCTAAATCACTGTGTGACATTACACATTTTATTTTGAATGTCATCACTTAAAGTTTCTGAAAAATTTTCTAATTCACCAATTTTTATCCTAGGGCCCCGGACTTAGTATTTTGTCAAGTGTGAGTCGCCACACCCTTAGGCTTCAGAGGTAGTTTTTGTCAAGTGTGAGTCACCGCCGCTCAGGTTTCAGGGTTAGTTTTTGCGTCAAGTGTAAGTCGTCACGCCCTTAGGCTTCAGGGGTTGTTTACGTCAAGTGTGAGGCGACACGCCCTTAGGCTTCGGGGGTAGTTTTTGTCAAGTGTGAGTCACCGCCGCTCAGGTGTCAGAGGTAGTTTTTAGCGGGCGGGATACCTATTCCCTACCTAACTAAATATTATGTATAGTTGGGAGTTTCTGTATTAGGGGCTCTTCAACGATGACATGTTAGTAATGTTCCCGTAGTTACGAGCGTCCATTACGGTGTCTGCCACCCGGTAATATAAAAAGAATTAAATTAGTATTTCAATATTAAAGCGTGAAATATTCAGATAATATTATGCAATAACGACATCTCTGATGATTATATATATACATGCACAAAGAACTTCTAAAAATACATAATGCTAGTGGACCCGACAGACGTTGTCTTGTCCGAATGTTGGCTTGCTTGATTAAAAAAATCTAAGAACCCCATTACCATGTTCAATCGTGAATCTCATATATCTAGAGACTAAATAGAAGAGATACAAAAAATGTCATCAAAATCGGTCAAGCCGTTTCGAAGAAGTTCAGTGTCATATACAACACACGTACGGAAGAATTATATATCTATATGTAAAATTTATAAAGTTTATATATCATTGACTGTAAGTTACAAGCCTATGAGTATAATAACTTATAAAACATACGTAAGCTTACAAAAATTTTAGACATTTTACAACCGAATGGACAACGTGAACAGCCCACTGATTTAATTAAAAGAGATTATCAAATATTGTGAAACCTTAAGGCCCGCTACACACACCGCTTTAACATATAACCTGTTAGGATATTATGTGCCTGAACTGAGGTGGAACAGAGTATCTATCAAGAATATTGAGTAAGAATAAACTTTTTATACCACAAAGGTGGCAAACAAGCTTACGGTCCGCCTGATGGTAAGCGGTCACCGAAGCCTATGATAATAAAATAATATTTTATTACTTTGACCCACAGATTTTTCTTAGTAAAATTATTGATTAAAAACCTCTGACTAAATTTTTACTGTTAATACTATTATAGTCTTTGTACCTACTGTGAAATGATGCTGCTCACTCATTTATGATCGACTAAAGATGACACCTGATACCTAGTTTAACTTAAAGGTGGTGGTGGTGGTTTACACGGAAAAGATTTGTCGCCACAATCAATTTAAAAAAAAATGGAACGATACGTCGCTTCTCTTATGTGGTAATCGAAAAGATGATTTGTTGCAATCAACCATGTATTACAATTCTGTCAATATGTTTTTCAGTTCGACTCAGTTTGAAATGACTGATTCTGATATTCATGTTATAAAGGGCCCTTTATGTAACAAAGAGCACAGGTAAAGGAAATAACTGCGATATGTAAAACCATGATCTGTGATTTTGATAAAACTGCTTTTATTTTGTAAGGTGAAAACTTCCCATCAGACTTTAAGCAGGCTTCAGACTGTAAAATTAGTGTAATAACTGCACTAGATATTGATTGTAAAAACTCGTATTCAATTTAAACTAACAATACTAAAAAATAAGCACGATCAAACAAGACAGTGCGTATAACAAACTTGGCGTATTTTAAAATTATCTAAGCAATATCGATGGTCTCTGCGCCCGTAGGCTCTAGGCCGAGCCTGTTTTGCACTGCGTCGACTCGAAGCAACGGCGGATAAGAAAGTTGTAAGAGTGTGTTACTTCGCGACTGTCCTACGGCTCAGAGCTATTGACACAAGCAGCTGATAAAAACTGGGCCTTTGTAATGCAGAAACGAGCAGTGCGAGCAATGCCCGGGGTGCCAAACGACGTATCAACCTGAGAGTATTTTTCAAAATACAATATTTTGACTCTCGCATGCCGATATATGTACATAAACCAAGTAGCTGTTTTCACGTATGAAAATTTAGAAATGTTGCTAAAAGGGGTACATGTCATTCGTTCAATACACGGCACCGGGAAGAGTTAAGAGGATACGATTCAGTCGCCTCGCAGCGTGTTTCATACAAACCAATTTCCCACTTATTTTTGACACTTACCATTCAAATACCATAAAATTTTAAACAAGTGCACCAGGAATAAATATCTAGTTCTGCAGCTTGACAGTTTTGTTTTTTAATTGTATAGTTTAAAAATTGTACAGGACTCTAGCTATCCACACAAATGGTCTCAAATAAGATTACAACTTAATGAAAACTTTTTTTTGGGATCTTGGAAAACAACAGACATATAAATTCGGCTTCATATCATGTCTACAAAATTTCACAGTATTTGATCATTAAATGTCAAAAACAAGTGGGAAAATTCATTTATATGAAGCACGCTGCGACGCGCCGCGAATCGTATTCTCTTAAGCGTGGTGTTTTTTTTTTGTTCTATACCACTCAGCCTGATGGTAAGCGGTCACCGTGGCCTATGGACGCTTGCAACACCAGAAGAATCACTCGCGCGTTGCCGACCATTCAAAAATCCAATAACCTTATTTCTTGAAGAGCCCCATACTGTAGTCCTTAGAAAAAACCTTGGCAGGAAGCTCATTCCACAACCCAAGCGTTCGCGGGAGGAAGTTTCTCTGAAACCGCACTGTACGCGACCATTTCGGTTCTAAGATGTGAGAATGCATTCTCTGCCGATGGCGAGTGGTGCGATTGTAAAAAGAAGCCGTGGACATAATCATCGAACAATTCATCAGAACACATGCCATTGTACAAGCGGTAGAACACACACAGGGAGGCAAAGTCTCTCCTCAGACTTAAGGGTTCGATACGGCAAGTGAGTTTGGGATCGTCGACAATTCTCACAGCCCGTTGTTGAACCGAGTCCTTTTGACTCCAAGCTGGTATCCGGGTGCACCCGCCAAGAGATGGCAGCAGTACTCCATATGGGGCTGAACTTGCGACTTGTAAAGCAGCAATCTCTGCCCCGCCGTGAAGTACTGCCTCGCTCTGTTGAGTACACCTAGTTTTTTGGACGCCAGCTTTACCTTATCTTGTTAATGATCTCGGAACTGAACATCGCTGGAGATGTCAACACCAAAGATCGCAATGCTCTTGGAGATGGAAAGCGGAGTGTTCTGGAATTGTGGGACTACAGTGAATGAGGTTTTCTTAGCAGTGAACGCGCAGACTTGTGTCTTTGTAGGGTTGAATTGGACCAAGTTTAACCGTCCCCAGTCAGAGACCTTGGACAGTGTGGTCTCGATTTGAAGCACAAGTTCTCCGCGGTTTTCCTCCACAACGGAACGAGGGATGTTTGCACGACCCGTGTAATAAGCGTCTCCAGTACTGTGATCTGCATAGCAATGCATGTTGTTGATGTCCAACATGTCATTGATATGCAGTAGAAGCAGCGTAGGAGATAACAAAGAGCCATTAATGCCCATGCTATCAGAGCAACTACCGTCAACTATGGTTCGTATGCGTCTGCCGGACAAAAAGCTAGCCTCCCATTTGCACAAACCCTCAAGCACTCCGTAAGATGGCAACTTCGATAGAAGACCCCGGTGCCAGACCCGATCGAAAGCCTTCGCTATGTCCAGGCTACATGCCAATGCCTCCCCCTGACTCTCAATGGCTAGTGCCCATCGGTGTGTGAGATACACTAGAAGATCACCAGTCAAGTCACCATCGGTCTTTGCCAGTGGTGGTTACGATGACTGGCAAAAGTTCCCTTCGGCAGCTTTGGCAAGCGACCAGAAAGCACGACTCCCAGAAGGATAGCTCGCAAGACGCCCACCTATTTTGCCGATGAATTGGAATTTTACTCTGGCAGTTGCTTTCTTACTGAACCTCGAGGCAGCATTTAATTTGCGTTTTACCTCAGAAATATTCGTATCTTTATTGTTACTAGCCGTGGTCCAAGCCTCATATGCAGTTTGCTTAAGAAGTTTAGCTTATCTGCAAGACCTATTAAAACACATTCTCATCGTCTATCTAGGTCGGAGAACTCTGTTTATGTGATCGGTCCTGCAGTCTACAACCGTCGGCCGCAGCGGATAAGAGATGCTTCTACCGCTAATATATTCAAAGGGAGACTAAGGACCTGGCTCTTGCAGTTGCAGTTTTATGATTTCAAATAATTCAAGAAGCTGCCACTGTGAATGCAAAGCAATTCTGAATATCTTTTTTTTTTAATTTTTATTATTGCTATTTTATTTAAATGTTTATTATAATTTCTTTAGTATGACTTTCATTCGGTCCGACGCGGCGACAGCGCGTTGTTGCCGCTCTTATCGAAACATATGTTTTATTTGTGCGCGCAAGTTTTTAATTACCACATAAATAAGTAGATACCTACATTAACAATTTGTTTATAGTCTAATAGGTAACTATAGCAAAGTAAAATGTGATTATTGTGATGTGATTAAACAGTGCTAAAATATTTTAGAAATTCAGCTTGAAACAAAGACAAAGCATACACGCACGACGCGCGTTTATTAATCGACATATGCGAATGAATTTTAGTTATAAATAGAATAATAAAAAGAATAAAAGGTTAGCATTTAAGCAAATCTCCCAATTTTTTTTTATTGAACACTCATTAATAGTTGTCACGAGCCGCCTCTGTTTCGAACTATTATGTATATCGTTAACTCTTACATTGTTATGAATAAATATCTGTACCTGTATCTTGTGTACATTATGTACTTACATTTATTTGTTTCAATATTTTTGGCGAATACTCAAACCCATCTTGCCGTTCGCACACGCGCGGAGGGCGAATCGAGTTTGTTCCATCGATATGAAAAAACAATATATCGATGGTTTGTTCTCATGAGGCTGACAGTGATGTCAATAGTTTTAACATTTCACTGACATGGGATTACAACAGTTGGAGATACGTGTTCGTAGTTAGTCCATTTAAGAACAAGGGTTAAAACGGTTCCATATTGGCTCACATACAATTTTTCGTTTGAATTTTTCTTGTCATTCCGATTTGTAATCATAATCATCACTTTTCATAATTTTGTTCTTCATATTTTTTTTTCATACATTAATAATGCTTTTATGATCATTATATATATATTTAATATATAATAATCATTATTCCAAAAATGTTTATTCCTAATGGCATTTCTGAAATTGTATGTTTACTCGTAATATTTTTTTCGAGATAATTATAATTCCTATATTTGTTTTATATTACGGTTGGTACGAATATCATAGATTTTTTTAAATTCGCGTTAATGATTTCGTATAATTGTGTTTTTCGTATTATTGGCGTATAAAAGGTCATTTCTCACTTCTTTTTACCAAGTAATTTTTGTGTAAAATTGATTTTAATGGATGAAGATGCATCTCATCTTGCCTCAATAGAATGCAGAAATCGGTGGCTGATTTTTTTTTTTAGTAAGGATTTTTTTCATTTTTTATTTTTATTTTGCTTGGTTTGTAATAAACACACCTCTCATTAGGCTGGCTTCGCTTCGCTGCGCTTCGCTCATGAAAAAAAAACATAACTAAACCTAATCTAGCACTAGTTTTCAATATAGACTTTTTTAATTTGAAATTTTCTTTTACAAAAACTTCTTTTCCGCCGACTTCCTTATTTCATTTGTATATAAGGGAGTGCTACCCTATCGATTAAATTTTACCCAAAAATAACTTGGTGCAGAGAGGTAAATTAAAAATTTAGGAACAAATATCAATATGCTTAAATATATGTATGATTCTAAACAATTATGCTTAAAATCGTTATGATGAAAAACTATATGAACACAAATATTCATAACAGAGATATTTATGTTGAATGACATTATGAATATGAGTAATTCGGAATTACGATCGTTATGAACTAAAATAATTATTAATAATGATCATTATGATAAAAAATTGTAGGTGATACATTTTCGGACTTCCAATAATCAAATTTGCAATTTTATATGAACTTTGGCGTCACCGGTGCAAACACTGTATTATTATTTTTTTGCTAGCAGCAATCTTTTATCGGTGTGGAATTTCTTTGTCAACTCCTTAATAAATGAAGTTAAGTTAAGTTTAAGTTATAGTTCGTTTAAGCTTGGTTATAGTTATTCTCGCGGGAACTTTTGAATATTTCGGGATAAAAACTATCATATATCGTTCACCAGGTTATTGATAGTTTGGCTAAATTCATCTTCATATAAATTAGTTAAACGGTGTAAGGGTGAAGTAAAAACGGAGAGACAGACAGACTGGGTTACTTATGCATTTTTAATATTAGTATTTATTTAGTCATGCCACTGACACTTTGACAATCATCAGTTTGACATTGCCCATTGTTTAATATATTTTAACATATCATGTTGAGGACAAAAAATATGTTCACTAACTTCATCTACATTCTTAATACTCCGAACCGTTTCAGTCCACGCACATACTATACTAACACTCCATATATTAATGTCAAAATATATATATACAACTCTAAAATTTGTTTACTATTGAAAATAATTTCTAATATTGACAATATAATATACAAACAATATAAGAACACAATTACAATTCAATTTAAAACTAAAACTTTAACCTAACTATGAATAAAAAATGTCTTCTAAAAAATCATGTGGCATAACAGTGCCCAGAATGCTGGCAGCGTTACCTCGTTGGATCGCCAAACTGATCCTTTGGCATAGGAAGCTGCCAGCCCTCCGGTCTCCCGATGCCTTGACTAGACGGGCGGAGAGGCCGCGAACAAGGTGCTTTGCTTCTGGTCCCCATGGCCCCAGGGTTTCGACCCCAAACGGCACAAATATGAAACCAGCCTCAAGGTTGGCGTATTTGAGCCGTTTCAGGCCTTCAGCGGACGCAGCTGCAGCACCGGCACCTTTTGAGGTCGTTGGTAGGTAGGACGCCGCCAGCGTGTCGACGGCAGCCAGTGATAAAGTCTGCCTGTCGACGAGAGTGCCCACGATCTTGGAAGGCAACGCTCGGAGCCAGTGACCTGACTCTAGTACAGACACGGCAAGAAAGCGTGCACACTGCTGACTTTTTGGCACAGAGGTTCACCCCGTAGACGTTGCGATTTATTTACTGATGGTGGATTTATGCCAGAGCATGCAGACTGCCAGGCCTGTGTGGCTAGTTCCAAATACGGGGCCTCGACGGAACCCAAAGAAGGGCTGATAATCTTACCGTAGAGGTCACGAGTACTGTTAGCGAAGGACAGGAAAGCTGGCTGACCTGATTGGTAGTGAGGGCTGACACCAGGAACAGTAATCTAAAGGGCATTTCAAAATTTTTGTGAGCAAATTTTTAGAATCAAGAATCTAGAGGTAGTAGCAAAGTTGATGGTTCCAAAAAGGGCAGCAACGGAGAACATAAGTAAATTTAGGAACAAATAAGTAAGATCGAATAATTGTGAGAGTTATATGAGGGTTGATTAGACTTATTTTTCTTCTGCTGTCGTGAAATTTGGAATTTTATCGTCCAGCTAGGTCGAAAGTGCTTAATCTAGGATTGGAGCACCGAGGAGCAAAAGTGATGAATTTGAGAGAATTTTCATATATGGGGCCAGGATGTTAAATTTGCTGATTAAATCAGTTTTTAAATATTGAGTTACTGAATCCGAAATGTAAAGTTCGCATTTTGCAAAATTTTGATCCAGACCTATGGTGTTAAATCCATCAATGACAGTGCGGAGGTCTTCAAGGACGGTGGAAGCCATTCTACCAATGGTTCCGTCATCTAAATACCATAAATTAAAAAAAGAACTTAGTTTTTAATGATAGGGTGAAGCGCCAAACTAAAAATAGCTGGGCCAAGTGGGTCGCCTTGCTGACAGCCTACGGTAGATTCCAGTATGTTTTCTCTTATATAGTAATTTGGAAGGTTCAGAATGACACTGCCAAAGATAAGGAAAAATGATGGGCGTATTTTCTTTAACTACTTTTGGTAGTACACTCCTATCGACAGAGTTAAAGGCGTTTTTCATATCTACCTTCAAAAATACTTCACCCCCTTATTTAAAAGGAAAGAGAGGGGTACGTGTACGGCGGCTTTACAACCACCTCTTATTCCAAAACCCATTTGGGTAGGGCTAAAAAAGATGAAAGCTGGGGAAGTATCATTTTTGCAATAGTTTTTGAGGTAATGCGTCTGAGGGTGCCACCAACCGCTATTGGTCTAATACCTTTTTTAAGGAGGGCGCACAAATCAGCCCCATAGAAAATTTTATTAATTGGCTGGAGTACCAAACCTGATAACATAAGGTTTATTAAAGCTGTTAGGCTGTTAAGAAGGTCATCACCAGCTTCCTCCACGGGACCACTTAAAAGGTCCTTGTAGTGCTGCGGCGAGAGACCATCAAGACCAGCGGCTGACCCTGGCTTAAAGGAATGGAAGGAATTAATGGCAGCACGTATATTTTCAGGACCACGTTGGGGCTGAGGTCATCTGGTTGTGGTAGAGCAGGAAGACAAAAAGAAGCAGCCGGCTGTGGGTGCTTAGAAAGTTGGGCATCCAACGTCTCGGCAGTATCCGGCGCGATGACGTCACTCGAAAATAGCAGTTGCGCGGCACCTTTTATATCGCCATTACTCACTTTGGCCTCAACTAAATGGGAAGTATTGTATTTAGGAGTACGGCTACAGTTTGTAGAAACCAAAATAGTGGATAATAAAGGGGATAAGTGCCAGGGGGCCCAGCAATTTTTTTTTTTTAGTGAGGTTACTGCCGCTACTGTTTTCGGGTTCTGCGTGAAGAGTTTTATAGGAGAAGGTGAGCAAATTCTCCCAGATACCTATTGTGTTAGAGTTATGATTTTCTGAATGATTTTGTGAAGGGCCTGAGCTACTATTCGACGAGCACCACGAGGGATGCGTTTTAGGAGAGGCAAAGTTGAACGCAACCTCCCCATGGTTTTACGAAGAATGTCGGTGTCAAGTGGAGGTTGTGACGCTGGTGAAGAGAAATTGGATGGGGAATCAGTAATTATTTGTACAGGTTATGGAACAGGGCGAGGTTTGTGTTTTTTTCCAACATGAATGTTTAGAGGCCTAAACATTACGACCTTTGCAGGGCTGGGAACACAGGTAGCAGAAAACCAAATCGGAGGTTGTCGGAACGTTGCAATGCAACGATGACGGGGTAGGCAACGAAAGGGACAAGGTGCAGTAATTTAGTAATAAAAAAATAAAAAATAATTAGCAATACAAACAAAAAAATAAAATACCAAATAAAAAAACAAATATAACATGAAGGCAAAGCACTAGGTAGTTTTTTACTTCTTTGATCTTGAATTGTTGTCCAAATTATACCGTTACGATTTTAAGTAAACATTGTAAAACATTTACAGTAAGCATGAATAATCCAGCAGCTGATAGTATGTAAATAAACAGATCACTGACGGAGCCGCACGCAGGTTCTCTGTATAAGGAATTACGCTTTTAAAGTGTTGCTTGGCAACTGTGTGAAATACGTCAAAAGGGCGCGCGCAGCTTTAAAGTTTGGGAACACGGTTTCCCTGACTCCGTTGAGGTTTCGTGACAGTAGGTTAATAAAAGGTATTGTTCAAGTTGACTCCATTTATTGTACGGAATGTCACACAGCTTTAGGTATCGCTAATGGCCTGAAGTGGAAACGTTAGGTCGGGTCTGAATCGTACTATTACGGCGGGCGCGGTCGCGAGATGCTGGACACAACGCGAAATTGGTATCGCGCAGTAACAGTAGGTTCTCTGTGATAACTGTAGGTAACTTGCGATAACTGGCGATAACTTGCAGTAACTAACTTGATCCCTTAGTTTCCACTTCTTAAGTAACTGCGTAAGAAGGCGGTGCTGTAGTCATGGAGACGCGTTGCCAGGTTGACTGGCTATTGGTCGAATGTGCGGGAGGAGAGAGAATAACCATTGTTATTGGTCAGAAGTGTTCGGCGCGTATTTTGAATGAAGCACCACGTGCTAGAGTGACGTCACAGGGTTTTGGCGCGCAGTGTTCCACGCGGACTTTTATGACGGCAATTGCATTAGCTTACGGTGAAGAGCCACGGTCGAAATAACGGGAATTGATATTTTAGAAACGGGACTTAACGGGACTTTTGTTGGGAGCAACCGTTTGGAGAAAGCGGCGAATATACCGTTAGTTGGGCAAAGCTATGGATGATGCAATTTGCCAGAGAGTTCCTACAAATGTATAAAAATTGCCAGTTTTGATAGTTGCTTAGCAACATAGAAAGTTGTCTTGTTCAACCACTGAGATTGTCAAAATCCGACTCCAATACGACATAACACAGAATTTTATTTAAAAAAAAACTGCATCTTAAATACAAAAAAAAATCAAAGTCGTTCAAAAATAAGGATGCCCCAAGTGAATCCTAATGGCCACAAGCGATTTCCATGCCATCATACGTACGATTTTATAATCTTTATTTATTTTGAATAGGTGTGTATTGACACAAGGTTTTTTTTTTTGAAAATATTAATTTATTGAAAATATATCGTAATTTGCATTACTATAGGTTATATAAATATATATTATAGCTTCGTGTGTGACGGGCTTAAGGTTTCATTTTAAATACATGGCGGCACATATCAAGAAGATAATATTGAGCAATATTTTTTAAAGGCTACCAGTTCTGTAAACATTGTGATACAAATAAAAGGTAAATATGGGCTTTATTGTATTTCATTTAATCTTTTCTCAAGCTTTATAGTCAATTTAAAAAAAATAACTGTCGTAATGATAGAAAAGAGGATAAAAATATATTTAAATAAATAAATTGTTTACATATTTTTAAAATTTTAAATACAAAAAAGATACCTACATACGTGCCACATATAAGTTATAATATTTACCTGCTGTAATGTCTTTCTCTTTGACATTTTTTTTCCCTTACTCATTATTCCACAATTCGCAAATACCTATGCACATATCTTCAATAGTAATAGGAGTAATGCATGTTAAATGTCCATGTCGCGCCTATACCGTTTGTTGTTGGGAACGCTCTTCTCAAAGTTGTCGACAAATATACATACCTAGGGCAAGTAGGCCAGTTAGGCAGGTCCAACTTTGAAAAAGAGGTTAACCGAAAATCCAGCTCGGTTGGGCAGGGTTCGGAAAACTACGCAACATTTTTTTTGTTCAAAATATCTCAGTATCCAGACGAAAGTCTACAATCAGTGTGTGTTGCCAGTGATGACTTATGGTAAAGAAACGTGGTCTCTTACTGTTAAATAAACCATTTAAGTTGCTCAGCGAGCTATGGAAAGAGCCATGCTCGGTGGTCCTTTGCGTGACAAAATCCGAAACGACGAAATTCGCCAAAGAACCAAAGTTACCGACATAGCTCAAAAAGTTAGCATGCTGAAGTGGCAGTGGGCAGGCCACATCGCTCGTCGAACCGATAACCGATGGGGAAGACAGGTTCTCGAGTGGCGACTACGGATCGTAGGACGCAGCATTGGACGGCCTCCTACCACGGAGACAGACGACCTGGTTAGAGCCGCAGGAAGCTAATGGACGCGGGCGGCTCAGGACCGGCCGTTGTGGAGACATATGGGGGAGGTCTACGTTCAGCGGTGGACGTCTACCGGCTGAAACGACGAGGGTACATGCATCATAATGGATATGATATAAACTATTGTTGGAAGTGAACTTGCTCTAGTAGCTCCTTTTAAAAAGCCTATTAACATTAAAAATGTGTCACTTACGAGTCTTTTTAAATCGAGCAAAAACTCCATACAAAATGTCAGTGTCTAGTTGTCAGGTGACTTCTGTTATGTTGCGTTGGGAATATAGGGCGACAAACTCTTCTGACCCGGTTGTCCAAAATCAAAACTACAGTTGCGACATTGCAATGGTGTGAACTTACGACAACGCAAGCGACCAAACACTCAAGATCAGAGGGTCAAAAAGTTTTTGAAATCGTATGTAACCAGAAATTTTACATTTTGTGTGTGATGTCATAATTTGTAAGAAAATTAATCAGAAATGTAATAAAAAAAGTAATAATGTTTGTTTAAATCGAACAAACTAGAACGGCACAAATGCATCTATAATTGCAATCCTATAATATAAGGTTATAATGTTATACGTTATAATGTTTTTGCAAATTCAAAAGATATTAAAATTAGGAAAACAGTGAAGGTAAAATGTTATTTTGCAAGCGTAGGTGACTGTTACTGGTGCTTATGGCCCATTTACATGCTTGGCGAGGCTTAGCGAGTCTTACTTGCTCCAGCCGATACAAGTGCTGGGTTACATTTGGTAGTCATCTACACGCTTGCCAACGTCTGACAACGGCGGACGTCGAACTTGAACTTTTATGTGTGGTTTAACCTACTTTTTTAAAAATTAAAAGAAAACCATTTGTTCGGAAACGAGTCAAATTATTTAATTATTATCAAAATATTTATTTCGCGGCCCAGTTTTTGGTAACAGGCGTGGTTGTACAGGCCGTTACAACCACTTTTGTGACGCTTTAATTTGTATTTGTGTCGTTTGGGCCGCGTCGGGTTTACAGTTATTTACAATTACAAATCGTGACTTCGGATCAAGTCAGGTTGATAGGTAGGTATACCGGTCTTATCTTATCTCAATTGTTCGTCGGACACATTCGAACGTTTAGAGTTAATTACCTACCTTAACTCTTCTTTAGAGTTAATCTTGTTTTGTTCTGTACTAAAATTGGTAAGTTTTCGTTTCGTTATTGTTTGTTATTGCCGTCGGATATATTGGAATAAATATAAACTCGGATATTGTAAAAAATGACTCCATCTATCAAGGAGCTCAAGGCTATATTAACGAACCTGGTTAAATGGTTCTCTTGTGCGGCTGCGTTGATCAAAAGGGAGGATAGGGTTTTCGCCTTGAAGCAAAGGGCTGAACAGTTTCTGACAAGAGTTAGCGATTTTGATTCCGCTTATCAATCACGTCGATCACGGATGACGACACCATTTTACAGGCGGCAAATTCGGATTATGACTACTGTATGTCAGTAGTGGACGATATTATCGAGGCTGTGTCGAAGCCAGAGGCTAGCTCGCAAGTAGGAAGGCTTTGTAGCAAAATAGCAACGAAAGGTTGCCAACCCTGGATATCCCTCATTTCAGCGGATCTTTGAATCAGAGGACAAACTTCATCACATCCTTTGATAGTATTGTAAATCGCCGGACTGACTTATCGGACACACAAAAATTAAGTTGCCTTTTTACTTCTATCAGGTGTGAGCTACTCGGTTTAGTAAGACATTTAGACATCACCGCTGTCAATTTCAACATAGCCAGGGAGTTGCCAGTTAAGCAGTATCAAAATAAACGTCGCACTGCGGATACCCATGCAGCTGCCATTTTAGGGATTCCTCAGCTGTCATCGGTGAATCAGCTGAGGTCGGATCTTTTTAACCCTATTTGGTGGCCACGAATGCGTTGAGAGGTCTTAAGTTCCCTGTGATGTCAAAGTTGCCAAATGACATTCCGGCCCCGTCTGGACCACGTCAGCAACCTCGTTCCGCGACATCGCGAGGAACCGTGTCGTTTCGGCCCCCCAGAATTTTGATGGTCGAATGGAATGAACGTTGTGGGGTCTGATACGAATCAGGACACACCCTTCAGTATTGTCACCAGTTCAAAAAATCTGGGGTGGCCCGAAAACGGTTTTTGACACGTAGGCTAGTGTTGTGTTACTATTGTTTGGAGGAGCACCTAGCCAAGGACTGCAGACAGCCGCGACCTTGTTCGAAGTGTGGTGGGTGTCACCACCCAAACTTATGTGTGCCCATCCGAGAGGATGGTCCCCGGTTAGCACATGGAGTTGTGTTTACGGCTCGCACGGGCGGAGTTCGTCGTCGCCGAATCGAACCCATTCGCCCCCGTCCCCAGCGCGACATCGGCCTTCCCTGCCCCACTCACCTCGGGCTAGCCCACGGGACGGTCGTCGGTCACCGCCCTTTCGTGCTTCCTCCGCTCAGGTAGGTATATCGGAGAGGGCACCCTGCCACTCCCTATCGTGGAGCATCCTCGCGTTGCTCGCGAGTTGAGGGCAGGAAGCAGTGGCTGTCGCGCACCGCGTCTCGGCAGCCACCTATGCCCGCGTGGGACCCGTATGCTTATACGGGCTCTCGGGTGGGGCATTATGATGATTCTACGGGTGGGTAACGTCGTGGGTACGGTCTCGTTTTCCTTTTCCTCCTTACTCCATACTGGTATTCGGCATCAACTAGGAGCTGTTGTCCTAAGGGATATTTTGGGTCATCAGCCTCAGGTGCCCCTGCCAACGGATGTCTTAATCTTTCGTCCGGTCTGCAGTTGGCTGATGAAAGGTTCACCTACCTGGTCCTGTTGAGCTACTGCTCGGCGCTGATTTTTTTTTTATACCACTAAGGTGGCAAACAAGCTTACGGTCCGCCTGATGGTAAGCGGTCACCGTAGCCTATGGACGCTTGCAACACCAGGGGTATAACTTGCGCGTTGCCGACCCCTCAGAAATCTAATAACTTCTTTGTTGAAGAACTCCATACTGTAGTCCTTGCAAAAAACCTTGGCAGGGAGCTCATTCCACAACTTAAGCGTTCGCGGGAGGAAGTTTCTCTGAAACCGTACTGTAGGCGACTATTTAGGTTCTAAAGTGCGAGAATGAATTCCCTGCCGATGGCGAGCGGTACGATGGTAGAAAGTAGCCGTGGGCATAATTTCGAACAATTCCTCAGAACACAACCCATCGTACAAGCGGTAGAACACACACAGTGAGGCAAAGACTCTCCTCAGACTTAAGGGCTCGATACCGCAAGTGAGTTTGGAATCGTCGACAATTCTCGCAGCCTGTCGTTGAACCGAGTCAAAAGGGCCAAGCTGGTATCCTGGTGCACCTGCCCAGAGATAGCAGCAGTACTCCATATGGGGCGAACTTGCGACTTGTAAAGTAACAACCTTTGACCCGACGTGAAGCACTGCTTCGCTCTGTTGAGTACAACAAGTTTGGACGCCAGCTCCACCTTATCTTGTTAATGATCTTGGAACTGAACATTGCTGGAGATGTCGACACCAAGGATCCCAATGCTCTTGGAGATGGAGAGTGGAATGTTCTGGTATTGTGGGACTACAGTCGATGGAGTTTTCTAAGCGGTGAACGCGCACACTTGTGTCTTTGTAGGGTTGAATCGGACCAAGTTTACCCGCCCCAGTCAGAGACCTGGGACAGTGTGGTCTCGATTTAAGACAACAAGTTCTCCGCGGTTTTCCTCCACAACGGAACGAGGGATGTTTGCACGACCCGTGTAAAAAGCGTCTCCAGTACTGTCATCTGCATAGCAATGTATGTTGTTGATGTCCAACATGTCATTGATATGCAGTAGAAACAGCGTAGGAGACAGCACAGAGCCTTGCGGGACACCAGCATTAATGTCCATGCTAACAGAGCAGCTACCGTCAACTACGGTTCGTATGCGTCTGCCGGACAAAAAGCTAGCCACCCATTTGCACAAACTCTCGGGCACACCGTAAGATGGCAACTTCGATAGAAGACCCCGGTGCCAGACCCGATCGAACGCCTACGCTATGTCCAGGCTTCATGCCAATGCCACCCCATGAATCTCAATGGCTAGTACCCATCGGTGTGTGAGATACACTAGAAGGTCACCAGTCGAGCGACCGTGGCGAAAGCCATATTGACGGTCACTGACCAGTTCGTGTACTTCTAGGTATCTTAGAAGCTGTGTGTTGATCACACGCTCCATCACCTTAGAGAGGAGAGAGGTAATAGCGATAGGCCTGTAATTCGATGGATCTGATCTATCGCCCTTTCTGACACCGGGTGCACATTCGCAGTCTTCCATGAAGACGGAAATTGCCTAGTGTGGTAGGAAAGCGCGAAGAGGCGCGTGAGTACAGGACATAACTTAGGAGCACACTGCTTAAGCACCACTGCTGGTATACCGTCTGGCCCTCTCGACTTAGGAACGTCTAGAGCAAGCAACGCCCGCCGGACCTCCCGCTGTGTTATAGAGATTTCCGGCATGGTCTTACCGCACCACGGTATAGTAGGTGGTACAGCGCCTTCATCGTTCATATTCGAGTTCGAGGCAAAGAGACTGCCCAGTAGATCGGCTTTCTCTTTAGCACTATGGGCCGAGTCACCATCGGTCTTTCGCAGTGGTGGTAACGACGACCAGAAAGCACGACTCCCAGAAGGATAGGTCGCACGTCACCCACCTATTTTGCCGATGAATTGGAATTTTGCTCTGGCAGTTGCTTTCTTACTGAACCTCGAGGCAGCATTTAATTTGCGTTTCAACTCAGAAATATTCGGATCCTTATTATTACGAGCCGATGTCCAAGCCTCATATGCATTTTGCTTAAGAATTTTAGCTTTTATGCAAGACCTATTATACACGGTCGCTTTTTGACGCCGGCAGCTACTCGCGGGTTAGGAATATAGCATTCCATACCAGCAAGGATTGTCTCAGTAACTGCGGCTGCGCAGACGTCAGGATCTTCTGAGTTACAGCAGATCTGCCTCCACGGGTACGATGTGTAAAATTCTCGCAATCCATCCCAGTCTGCCGACTTATAGTGCCACACACGACGCCAATAAGTTGGCCCCGAAGGATCGGGTTGTGTGCATGACACTTGAGTCCGAACGAGACAGTGGTCCGAGGAACCAAGAGGCGCATCCACTGAGACGGAGTATCCGCCCAGACGAGTAGTCAGCAGAAGGTCCAGTAAGGAGCTCGTATGATCCTCTATATCGTTGGAGAAAGTACCAGCTGAGAGAATCCATAAGTTAGAGCAAATTCATGAGCAGATATCCCAGCATAGTTATTGGTTCGAGAACTGTGCCACTCGCGATGGTGGGCGTTAAAGTCTTCCAAAATAACTAGTTCTGCTGTGGGATATTGCTCTAGAACTTTGTCAGTCATCAAACTTAGGTGCGTGAAGAGTCGAGTACGTCCGTGTCACTGCTATGAGACGGGCGGAAGGGCCCCTGATCCCCCTCTGTTGTAGTAGCCGTGTCCACTCCGGTCTCCTTCTCCGGCACGACTACCATTTCAGATACTTTACACAGGCTGTTGGATCAGCCTCCCAGGGCGGAGATTAAGTGATCCCTGGGTTCGGGATCCCGTTCAACCTGCGGGCGACCAGCGGTCAGCCGTTTCATCAGGTCTCCCTGACCGCCGAACCAGCACGCCGAAAGAGCTCTGGCAACCTTACTCACTCAATGTTAGTGTTATTATGGCCGCGGTTTTCTGTAAGGTGGAGGTACTTCCCCAGTTCGGGCCGCTTATTCGGACAAGTACTCGCTATGCCGTGCTTTAGTTGTTCGGGTGGCTTAATCGAGCGAGTACTTGCGAGTACTGCCCTACCTCTCTTTAAATCATCTCCCTTCAACGTTTTAAACGGACTCGACTAGTCAATGACGAGTGCGATTCGTATTTACTCGCTAATACGGGTCGACTAAATTCTGGTCGGTTTTTCACTCGACTGCCTTTCCTAGCCCCTCGTCCGCACCTGGGTGACTCCTGGAACATAGCCAAAAGAAGTTTATTATCCATGGAGCGCCGGATGCGTCGTGATAGGAAATTCCGCACAAAATACGTGGATTTTACGCAGTTCGATTTGGAAGGTAACGAACATTATTTTGTTCGACATCACGCCGTCTTTAAAAATGATAAGATACGGGTGGTGTTCGATAGGTTTTGGAGTTTGTTGACCATCTGCCGGGTTTAAACCTCTTTGCTGTTGAGCAGACTGTGGACACTTCACCGAATTTCCTGTTTAATTGGTTCAGCTCTCTCAACAAGCTCGTGGGTGTCACCGGTTGGATTAAGAGATAAGATTTTTTGCAAACGGTATTTTGCAATGTCGAAGCGGTGTTGTATTCACGACCGCTTTGTCCGATCTCGTCGGATCCTAATGATCTGGAAGCTCTAACTCCAGGCCATTTCTTGATGGAAAGTTCCTTAACCTCTTTGCCTGAATACCCCTCCATCGATGTGTCAGTCAATCGGTTATCGCGCTTTTAGTTGCTTCAGCAAATTACGCAATTGTTCCACCGTCGGTGGTCCTCTGAATATTTACATTTGTTACAGCAACGAGTTCGGTGGACAGATAAAACTAACACCCGCACGTCGAAGACCTCGTCCGCTTAAAGGACTCAAATTTACCGCCTTTGCAATGGCGTTTAGGTCGCATCGTTCAATTATTCCCCGGGTCGGACGGTATCCAGCGGGTCCCAGAGGCTTAGTAGGGTACTCAGTTCTAAAGCGTGCCGTCGCGATTCGATTGCCAGTCGATTGATAGCTCTGTCTTGGTTTATTCTCATCCAGACACGGTCTGGCTTGGGCGGGGGTTTTTTTGGAAAAGAGCGAATGACTCACCTGTTTCGGACCGGTGGCGGGTTAGCTATCATTAATGGCCCCTATGCAGTGCGCGGCACGTCACTCACTCAAAATTGTATGCGAGGAACGGTCGCACCTCGGTCGTACAAGCTGTATCCATGATCAGTTCCTTACATTTTGAATTTGATAATTACCTTTCGATTTAGTGATTTTCGGTGTTAAGTCGGGCGAACTACTCTTCTTACGGCGACATCAGCTCGATTTCGTCGCCGTAAGAAGAGTAGTTCGCCCCCCCGTCACTAATGAGTCATACACACAATATAAGTTACATACATCTACTCACACACGACTCATTAAAAAGGACCGGTATATATCAAAACGTAAGTAGTACAGAACACCTAATTCTTTCGCAGCCTAGTTTACGGCCCCCTAATAATTTAAATCGTTTGGATCGTTCAAAAACCGACACTCTATCTAAGCGGCGACAAGCTTGTCCAAGCCCACGCAAGCCATGCTAAACAACCCGCTTACACGCTGAAGCTTGTGAAGGCTGGTCGACGCTTGGCAAGCGTGTAGACCGGCTTTAGAATTAATCACGCATTGCAGGATTTGGGGCCGTATGATAGGCTACTGTGATCACTTCTATAACCGGCATTATGGAAAGCCATAACTGTGTTAATAAGTAGTTCTAACATTCTAGTAGTAGTTATTACCGGCGTATCTTCAGATGGGTCCTAAACTATAAAAAAGCAGTAAAAACATCTTGACTAACTCCACATGGTATGAATAAATTTTCTTGTAGGCATCAATGTTCCTGTTTTGTGAAACTGGGATTAGCGCTGCTGCTGGCTGGCTGGCTTTCTGGCAGAATCTGGGTCTCTCTTCACAGTCGATAATCGCGTTGTGTTTTGATCAACAACCTTACTGGTTTCCAACTCCGCGAATTGATTGCGAAGTTCTAACTGGAATTTTTTGAAACCCATCACGGTTTGGTGCAATGTCGGCCGCTGTAATGACTACATCAGGCTGGAAGCTGGAAGTCTATATTCAAAGTGCCTCGAACAAGTCGGTGATTTTTATTTTTTTTTCGGTATTAAGTCTATTGATCACTGTGACATCTTTTAATATATACTTCCTATTTGCCACGATAAAATCAATTGTGGTACTGTTTTTTGGTGCACAAGAAGTTGAGGCCATTAGAATTTGAACATTAGCAGAATCGATAAGAGGATTAGGATACATGGGGTAATTTAAGTTTGTAAAAATCTAATAATAAGATTTTAGAATTAGATTAAGTTTCAAAATAAGATTATAGGGAATGAAATAAGACAAGTGCGATTTTAAAACTCGTGCTCCTTTGTAAAATTTTATCACAATTATAAAAAATGCTTCCATTTACAAGTACTTGTGTAAGATGACACAAACTTATATGTTAATTAAAAAAAAAGGAATTCCGTTCTTGCCATTCGAAAATGGAACACTAGACACAAATGATCTGGGCATTTAGTACACAATCTTATGCAATAAATTACTTGTGCGCACATATGTTAAAAGAATGTTCCATATTACCATTAACAAAATTTATTAGTACAGGTTTCTTATCTTCATCGTAAGGCTAGGCTTTTTTATTTATCTATCAATGAATCATATCAATGTATAATCTACACATATTTGAACGTTTATACCTTCCATTATTTTATTTTACTACATACTTTTTTATATAAAGTCGTTATGAAAACATACACACAAAAGATTGCCTTTTATTTTGTTACCATAGTAGTATATAAAAGATTGCCTATTTTTTTTCAAGTGGAAACTTCTTTAGCGGCGTTGTGCACTTTTTTTGTGATGGATAAAAAATGTTAAACTCACGTCAGGTCACGTGTCCTGATCGAAAATTCTTAGAAAATTCGTAAGACGGAACTCGCGTCAGATTTGTTTACGTTACACTTTGACAGATGGATATGTCAAATATAATACGTCAAAAGAGTAAATAAACAATCCTTATTATGATGGGTAAAAAATGATAAACTCGCGTAAGGCTGATCAAAAAATTCGTAAAACGGAAACCATAATGCCACGCCATAAAAATTCGCAAGACAGAAACCATAATTCCCCGCCGATTATAATTTTGAAGTGAAAACGTCTTTAGCGGCGTTGTGCACTTTTTTCTATTTAGTTCGTTTTTTATCAAACTTGGTCATAAACAGTGTCATCACTCCCACGGACTTTTTCTTTCTTAATTTTACTTTACAGAAGTCAGCCAAGCCAGAACCGGCTTTATTTCGTAACTTTTGATCGTAGACTAGTCGTTCATTACAGAAGTAATAGATGTCATCAAGATCTTCATTTCGGATGACAGCTGTCAAACTAGAAACGGCGTTATCTCCATAACTTTTGATCATAGACTAGTAGTTTTTTCACAGAAGTGATAGATCTTATCAAGATCTTCATTTAGGATGACAGCTGTCAAACCTGAAACGGTTTTACCTCCGTAACTTTTGATCGTAGACTAGTAGTTTCTTTACAGAAGTGATAGATCTCACCAAGATCTTCTTTTTTTGCGGTACATTGAAATAAATGTATAGTGCCTGTTGAATAGGGATTCAAAAATGGAATTGAGGTTTTGAAAAAACCTTTTTTGAAGTGAAAACTTCTTAAGCGGCGTTGTGCACTTTGTTTGTGATGGGTAAAAATGTTAAACTCGCGTCAGGACAGGTGACTTGATCGAAATTTTCGTAAGACGGAACTCGCATCAAGACACGTGACCTTTATTTACATTAGGTTAGTTTTTTTTAGTATATCGATTATGAGTAGTACAGGGAGCTTGGATATGGGATATTAATTCTATGACACATTAAGATGTCAAATATACTACGTCAAAAAAGTAAATAAACAAAAATTATTATTAATAATAAATAAATATGTATACGAAGTGATGGGAAGTAAATAGCTAGTATGTTTACACTTCTGCCGGCACTCCCGGAGTGCAACCCGTTTTTTTTATTACAATAGTAGTATCCATCAAAGATTGCCTATTATTTTCTTCATAATGAAGAGAAAAGAATAGTAAGTCTGTGACCTACCTACTTACGGATGGACAGACGAATGGTCGTCAATTAGAGGACAATATCAAATTACAAGGGTTTTGATTTAGCTGTGCTACATAACTTAAGAATGTCAGTTTTTAAATGAATGCGATTTGCAGCTCCTTGCAGCGAATGAATTTCTTGCAAATCAAACACCGCGAAATTATGTTATAGCATCTAGGCCTGCAGTGTGCCTATTTTCTGTCAAATTGTATAGTTTAGTTTTTTACACAAATGGTCTCAAATAGGATTTCAAAATTTTTGAGGATTTCGTAAAACCACAGACATAAATACTTGGTTTGAGATCATGTCTCGAAAATTTCACAATGTTTGATCAGTAAATGTAAAAAACCAATGAAAAATTATGTAGTATTGAAACACACTGAAAGGCGCTGCAAATTGTATTTTTCAAGGTTAATATAAGGATTGTATTCAAATAAGGATTATAACGCCATGTTCCTCCATACGTATGCCACAGTTACTTAGTTCAAAGACTATTTGATTCTACAACGCTGAAATCTGGTATGCATGCCTATGCTATTATATTTAATATACATTTTTCTTTTTTGCTGTAAAGTGAACCAAAACCAATAACTTCATACTGTATATAAAGTGACAAAGGGCTTTAAGGACAACCTTTTCAAACTTATGCACCTTTTTAAATATTCGGCTCAAAACTGGCTATTTTCGGATTGATTTCTGTCGATCAAGGGTACTTTGATCCCAATAACAAAAAAAAAATAACACGACGAAAAGCCGACCAAGTTAAGCTAATGTGAACTTACACAACGAAACTCACCAAGGTTACGAAACCCCTATGCAAATCTGAATATATTTTTGACCCATTTTTGACACTACAAGATGGTAGGATAACCAAGAGTGCGATATATGCGATCTGAAGGCTTGACCATTTATCGGTATGGTCTTTTCATCAGGAATAAAGGTTCCAAGGCTATTTCCTAATTCTAATATAGAAATTTTAAAGTTTATTTTTTTATAATTCCCTGACGTCACATCTAATTGACCTGATATTTAGCAGAAAAACAGTATCAGAGACAGAAAAATACACAGGATACTTTTATATCCTAGTCGAAGTTTTCGCAGGGATAAAAATCTCGAAGTGCTACCGGTACATCACGTCGCAATAATACGGTCTTTCCAGTTTCCTGAAGATACAGTATAACGAATCAACATGTTAACATTTATTGTTATGTTGGGAAAATCTAAATGGTTTATAATGAGTTTGTCTTAGAGTAAATATTATTTTGCGATAGTGGAAATATAACAGAATAATAACCGACTCGGTTTTAAATGAGTTTGTTTACAAATAATAAAGACGCGAGTGAGAAATTTTGTGTTTATAGTAGGTACTTATAATAATCTTTAGTGCGTCTTTTTGTGATTAAAAAACTGAACGGCATGGCCATTTATATATAGCATACTAGACTTTGCCAGCGGCTCCGCCCGCCTTAAATTTTGCCAGCGGCTCCGCCCGCCCTAAATTCGGTTATCGGCGACTGTGATTGACTTCTTAATTACACTAATAAAGTTTGCTATATCAAGCTGCAGCTAAAGCTAATACCATAATAATAATTTAGGATGGAGTCATTTTCTCTAAATAAGCTTATTAATACAATATACCAATCAAAACCATTACCTTTATGACCTTCATTTGTTAAAGTCATTCATGTTCGCATTCTACAATCAACTAAGTCGCTAAAATTGATTCCTATGACTTCCTATTCCTAACTATTCCTACGCACACTTGCCCATACTACCTAAGACTAATTAAACAATAACGAAGAAAAACTTTCAAAATCCTAAGTTTACTTACAACAGATCGCGCTTGACCCTTTTCCGCAAGTCTATTTTATTTATTCTTACCTTGACTCACGGTAAACCCTGATTCGCTTCAATTCGACTACGATTATTTTGTTTTTTAGGATCACCCATACCCTATCCTACTTAAAATTCTACCTCTATTTACACTTGATCCGGATCACCCTTGACCTAAATTTCACTCGACCATAATCGCTATTTAAACCCTTTTTATGATATGAAAGTTTCGCTCTTGGCTCTATTCTAACCTACTTTTAATACTTTCAAGAATTATTAACCTACAGACCACTATACCTTATACGCTTTTCATCCTGAATGATGTTTAGCAAAATTAATAAAACCCTATGTAGAACCCTATTAATGCAACTTTTCACCCTTAATGTTATATGCAGTTATATTCTTAAGAGGTGTATAAAACTATATTCGGAACCCTATATTTTCTCACTTCGATTCTAGCTTCATAGTGTCTTTCTATTTATATATTTATTTTTATAATAAGATTAAAAATCGACCTAAGGAACCACACCTTACTAAAATAAAATTACTCCTGACTTCCACCACACAACTATTCCTAAGGAACCCTATCTTTTTATGATACAATAATTAATCAATAATATACGCTACGGAACCTTACTATTGTCAAAAATTAAAAATACAATCTCTACCTCTGTGTTCGCACGTCCTAGTTCGTTTAAGATCGGTTAAAGTTATTCCCGCGGGAATCCGGGATAAAAAGTAGCCTATGTGCTATTCCAGGACCTAACCTTTATGTATGCCAAGTTCCATCCCGATCCGTTCAGTGGTTGAAGCGTGAAAGAGTTACAAACACCCATCCAAACAAACTTTCACATTTATAATATTAGTAGGATTTTGTATGAAACGGTGGAATAAGTGACACTGTCGTCAAATCATTAACAAATGCTAAATATTTTATGTACCAAGGTAACCATATTAACATTAAATCTAGATAAGAGCCAAATGAAATTTATAAAACTGGACGGCATATATAGACCTACTCTAAACGATAAGAAACACGAGAAATAAAAGGTAAATAATTCCTGGACGTTACACACAAGGCCATCTGAGGCCTGATTCTCATGCTGATAGAGATAATCTCTAATTCGAATATTCATGACTTGTTAATTGCGGTAACTGTATTAGTCGAAAGATTTAGAAGAGAGAAAGTGGTATGTAAAGGAGTCAGAATTAGTGATATTTGTTGACGGCTAAATAGTTTAGTTTTGATTAGGGGGGTGGGGGGAGGGGGTGCGTTCAATCCTCCCTTTTCCTAAATAAATAAAATACCGTAACAAATAAATTTCGGCACAAACATTGCCAGTAGCGATGGACTCTATCGATCATCAAGATGGGGAGTTATAGGGAATTTTTTGAAAAAGAGGTGTTTTTTTGACCCCTCTTATTTAAGGAGAGTTATAAAAGTCAATAAAATGGAAAACCATACGGTCTAATATTTGCAAACGATATCCACCATGTTTTTTCGACATATCTAATTCAAACTAGTAGATCTATCGACTGAAACAATTTCTGATAGGGGCACAGCGGGAATCAAACTAGCATTCCTTCGATCTGTAGGTAGTAAGTAGTACTCCTACCAAAACGGTGTGTAACAAAAATCCAATATGATGAATCCTAAAATCGGAATTATAAAATTATAAATTTTATGAAAAAATATAGCTGTTTTTACTTCTCTATGTCTTTGTTATTTTTTATTGTAAGGAAAACATTTATGTTATTTCTATGAAAATCAAATTGAAACTAATTTTGAGCAAAGTCAAGTGTTAAATAGCTTGTTAAATAGCCTCTAAGCCAACCCAGAGATTAAAATGTTTTGACAACTTTATCAGAGATTGTAATATAATGCTATAATGCTATAAAATAAAATAAATATGGTTATGGAATATTTATCTAATCTTTGAAGAATATGATTAGAGAAGACATTTCGACAAAGAAGTAAACTCACTGACATATAGATATAGCTAGCTAGCTTACTCGCAGCCTTGTTGGTAGTGTGGCCAGCTGTTGTGCTGGTGTGGGTTCGATTCCCGCACTGGACAAACATTTATGTCATAATATAAACATTTGCGTTCGTCTTGAGTCTGGGTGTATTTATGTATGATATGTATATATTTACAAAAAGAATAAGTAATATTTATGTATTTGTATCCGTTGTCTGGTACCCATAACACAAGCTTTGCTTGCTTTGGGGCCAGACAGTGTTGTGTGTAATGTCCAAAAAAAAATATTATTTATTTATTTATTTATAAAGCGGCAATGGGCATTGGGCAGTTCATATTTGTTACAGAACCAAGCGTAGCGCGGGTCCCTCCTGTGAGTGTAATCCAGGAAATGTCTTAATGAGATAAGCAGAGGACTTTGCAGTCACTCATAAAGAAAGGCCTGTGTCCAACTGAGACTGACTGATAAATTAAAAGCTTAAGGGAACGATAGTCGATAGTGACCTTGCTTAAGTATAAAGCTTTTAAATATAAAACAATACTTAATTATTTTTTTTCAAAAATGTTTGAAGAAATATTTAAAAACCGCGCTAATAAAAAAATAACCAAAAAGAAGAAAATAAGCCCCTATTTATATATACGGCTTTAAGAAGCAAAAAAGCGGGGGCAATTTTTATAGAGTAAAACAATATATTGTAGGTATTATTTTTATATATTTTTATTAGTGTTTAAGGTTTCGTACCTCAATAGGAAAAAAGGAATCCTTATAGGATTATTTTGTTTCCCGTCTGTCTGTTTGTCTATCTGTCTGTCTGTCTGCCAAGACCCTTTTTCTCAGAAACGCGTAAAGGTATCAAGTTAACATTAATGTCAAATACTTAGGTCTACGGTCCCTCGAAGCTGTAAAAATGTCAAGCTTCTAGCTTAACGCAATAAAAACATACGGCCATATAAACATATGGCCATATAAACATACGGCCATATAAACATACGGCCATATAAACGCACATTTTAGCATTCACCAATAAATCAAAATTAGTGGGGTACTTCCCGTCACTTCGGCCGCTTTCGAAACCAAGTTAGAAAACCGGTTTAAAAAAATAAGAACATTAATTACTTCTTTTTTCGAAACTAGTTACCAATTAAGACAAAACTATCCTATTTCGAAACTATTTCTGAAACTCGAAAGTCCACAATATAATACGAGAAAGATAGTCCATTTTGTTGTCCTAGAATCATGAAATTTGACACGAAGCAAGGTATCGGCAAAAATTCTCAAATTTGCAGTGAAAAGAAATTAAAAAAAGTTTGTCTGTCCGTCTGTCAAGACCCTTTTACTCAAGAACACGTGGAGGTATCAAGTGGAAATTAATATCAAATACTAAAGTCTACGGTCTACTACTACAAGTTTTTTGTGTTGCATAATGCCTAATAAATATTAAATAATAATAAATAAAAAATAATAATAAAAATACGGTTATTTCGGTTGCATATTGTAATACAAATAAATCTCATGACTAAACAAAAATATTTCGTTCACCTATAAAATCATAAAATTTGGCAAGAATTGATGTCATGTAGCACACATAAAGCAAAAAATCTGAATACCGTAAATTTGTTGTTACATCACTTTTTTTTTTTTTTTTTTTTGCGATTATAATCTCATTTGCAGTTGGTAAACTAACCGCGACCTATGTCGATGTATAGAGACAACAGTTGTCCAACGGTAAAGTTAAGTTTGTCTCTCAATACAGTTTGCCATTTACGGAACCCTCGGTGCGCGAGTCTGACTCGAAACCGGTCAACGGTTGCTTTAGTCGTAGTAGGGGCTTATTATCTACTTTTTAGTTCATTTTTTTATAAGCATGTTTTTTGTAATATTTTTCATTCCCGTACTCAAATCCGTGCCAACGGAGCTCTTTTACCAAGCCTACGCTGTCTATATGTCGGTCTGTCCGACTATTAAAGGGCTCTGCCTTTTAGACCGAAATAGGTAGAAGCCTGAAATTTTCACATAATAATATGAGGAGTTTGAGGATTTATAATTTTTTTATTTTATAAATAAAAATAAAATATAAATTTTAATTTTGATGGCGGTCCCCATACAAGACACATTTTCGTTGTTTTTCTTCTGTCGTAGGAACTGAAATACATACAAACTTTAAAGTTGCAGTGAAAATAGTGTGGATTTTTAGTATTACAACAAATAATAAAAACCGGCCAAGTGTAAGTCGAGCCCGAGCCATTATAATTTTAAATTACAGCCACAACGCCATCTAGCAATTATTAAGAGAAACAGTAACACATTTGTGTGTTGGAAACGATATTAAAAGTTAAACAACGTCGGGCTTGGTCAGTAATTAGATGGGTGACCGCTTAGAGGCACTCTTTTTGCTTTTGTTTATGTTCGTAAATTACATAAGAGTGTAAGAGTCCGTTATAACACCAAGAAAATCTATTCTAAGTGCTCCCTAATTATATTGTTAGGGACTTTTGGGTACACCGGTTCCGGTAAATTTGATTGTTTATAAGTCAGATATTTAGAAGTCAGGAAACATCATCTATTGCACTGGGCACCTTACAGAAAACCGTAACCATAATAACACTAACTTAGAGTAGTGTTGTGTTCCTGGCGGTGAGAAGGTTGCCAAAACTCTTTGAGGATTCGCTGCGCGGACAGCGGAGGACCGGCGGTGACCTGATGAAACGGCTGACCGCTGGCCGCCCGCAGGTTGAATGGGATCCCGAACCCAGGTATCACTTAATCTCCGCCCTGGGAGGCTGATCCGCCAACCGGTGTAAAGTCTCTGAAGTAGTAGTCGTGCCGGAGAAGGAGACCGTGGACCCGGCTACTACAACAGAGGGGGATCAGGGGCCCTTCCGCCCGCCGTGCCAGCAACCGTATCATCTGTGGCGAGCTTCGGCAGTCTTAGTACCGCACCTTTTGTCTTCTAAGCCTAAGTAACTTTTTTAATATATAATGGCCATGAGAACGAAAAGGAAAAGAGTTTTTCCAGCGGCTACTCCATCCACATCTAATGTGGATTTTTGCAACATCACGGGTATTCACGCAAATCTTAACGCAGTCCACCACCATCTCGAAACTGCGCAGCCGACCATTCTTTTTCTAACGGAGACGCAGATATCCTGCCCGGCTGACACATCATACCTTCATTATCCCGACTACAAACTCGAGCACAATTTTATGAGTCGTGCCGCTGTATGTATTTTCGTCCGGGAGGATTTCTGCTGTCGCCGCCTTCATAGCCTTGAAGACAGGGACCTGTTGATATTGCGGGTGCGAGTAGATTACGGCGGCCACACCCGTATCTATGCGTGCCTATACAGGTCTCATAGCGGTGACACGGACGTATCTCGACTCGTCACGTACCTGAGTTTGACGACTGACAAAGTTCTAGAGCAATATCCCACAGCAGAACTAGTTATTTTAGGAGACTTTAACGCCCACCATCGTGAGTGGCTCAGTTCTCAAACCAATAACTATGCAGGGATATCTGCTCATGATTTTGCTCTGAACTATGGATTCTCTCAGCTGGTACTTTCTCCAACGAGAATACCAGATATAGAGGACCATACGAGCTCCTTACCTAGACCTTCTACTTACTACCTACTCGTCCGGACGGATACTCCGTCTCAGTGGATGCGCCTCTTGCCAGTGTCTCGCTTGAACTTAAATGTCATGCACACAACCCGATCCATCTGGGCCAACTAATTGGCGTCGTGTGTGGAACTATAAGCCGGCAGACTGGGATGGATCGCGAGAATTTTATGCATCGTACCCGTGGAGGCAGATCTGCTTTAAGTCAGAAGATCCTGACGTCTGCGCAGCCGCAGTCACTGAAACAATCCTCACTGGTATGGAATGCTATATTCCTAACCCGCGAGGAGCTGCCGGCGTCAAAAAGCGACCGTGGTTTAATAGGTCTTGCAGATAAGCTAAAATTCTTAAGCAAACTGAATATAGGCTTGGACCATGGCTCGTACTATTAAGGATCCGAATATTTCTGAGTTAAAACGCAAATTAAATGCTGCTCGAGGTTCAGTAAAAGAGCAACTGCCAGAGCAAAATTCTAATTCATCGGCAAAATAGGTGGGCGACTTGCGAGCTATCCTTCTGGGAGTCGTGCTTTCTGGTCGCTTGCCAAAGCTGCCGAAGGGAACTTTTGCCAGTCGTCGTTACCACCACTGCGAAAGACCGATGGTGACTTGGCCTATAGTGCTAAGTATCGAGCCCTTGAGTCTGAGGAGAGACTTTGCCTCACTGTGTGTGTTCTACCGCTTGTACAATGGGTTGTGTTCTGAGGAATTGTTCGAATAATGCCCACGGCTACTTTCTACCATCGCACCGCTCGCCATCGGCAGGGAATTCATTCTCACACTTTAGAACCTAAATGGTCGCGTACAGTGCGGTTTCAGAGAAACTTACTTCCGCGAACGCTTAAGTTTGGGAATGAGTTCACGCGGACTTTTATAACAGCCATTAAATCAGTGTTTCATGATTTTTTACATAATACAATACAACAATATATTTTTTACATAACATAAGATTATTATAAACCATAAAAACCAGCCGAGTGCGTGTTGTACACGCTTTAAGTAAGGGTTTTATATTTTTCGCAAAAACAGTGGTATAAAACTGCTATTTATCTCAGAAACTATTTTGTACACTGTAGGATTATTTAAATATGGAATTAGCAAAACAGTTTTTTTACCATGGGAAGATTTAGCTGGGATAAAAAGGTCGTCCTCATGACGCAGCCTTATTATTTTGATATTTTTACATCATTTCATTTTGGTCAAACTAAAATAAGTGAAAAATCGTTCTTGGTTATTATCATCGCGACCGCTTAGAAATTATTTGAGATAATAATCAGATAAAATGATTAATTACCGCAAATAAGTATGTTGGTAACACCAAAATCAATATAGATTACAAATTTACGGAAATATCCTCGAATCAGTAAGATAAAATGTTTTTCTTATATGTAAAACTAGCGGCTCGTCCCGGCTTGGCATGAGTGCAATACGCACACTTTTTAATATATAATTATTATAAAATCAAGATCATGTTGGGCCACGCCCAGTGTCTCGTAACTACGATCAAATCAAATCAAATCGTCTTTATTGGCTAAATATATGGTGGTACATTATAGTAGGTGTTAAATAATATAAATATCTCATAATCTTCTTAACACAGCATGCAATTTTTTCAAGTAATAATATAAATTAGGAAATAAATTCAACAATTTAAAAAAGTAGTTAAGTGTCGTATTTGGGAGATTTTTCGCTATATTTCTTTCAAATTTGTTTTTGGACAATTTACAGATGACTTTTAAAAAAAAATGTGTTTGAATATTATTTTGCATTAATTTTAGGTAAGCGACGCTGTGTGGCAACGCATTCGCAACATGTACCTTGTGGCAACACCAATTACGTCGTGCATGGGCTCTGATTGAGGTCAGGTAATTTACAGTTTTTAATTTTTTCAATGAATTCAGTTGCATATGCATATAAAAGCTTTATTTACTGCTCCACTCCTCAGGGCAATGGCATAAAGTTACACATTGTCCCTATTACCTTCTTTAATAACAGGATAGATATATGAACCGTAACACAAAATCAATTTCATAAATAAGAATGTTAGTTACTTAGATCAGCGTGTTCAAAGAACATATAAACTATCCAGCTTTTATAATACTAGCACAGTGCAAGCATTCGTTTTATTCACACAGTCGGTCATCGCGTTAGATGTTTAAAAGAAAAATCCGACAATGTCTAAACATTCATAGCGCCACGGACGCAACATATGATTGGCTGTACAGTTTCTATAATATCTACAATGGCTAGATTTGAAGGCTTGGGGCCGGATTAATAGTCGTTTCTAAGTAATGTCCTGTTCTAAGTAATACTTCTAAAAGTCTTACTTAGAGAATTATATACAATACTTACTACTGCTTATTAGTCATGACAATTAGATTTTCAAAAACAGCAAGCCATTTATAATTTCGGTGGTTATCATAAATGGCTTTCTTTTTTTTTATGTCAATTCATTGTAAACAAAGGTTTTGTTTATCGACAACGCTGTATGGCTTGTATGTATCCTTTACCTGCATCAAATGCCACCGGTCGAGTGCGAGTTTTAACTTGTGCACCGACGACGGTACCGTAGGTACTTATGTTATAGAATTATTTCCCCACACCTCGCACCTCAGTCATTTGCCTATAGTACCCTTACATAAGTCGACGTAAGCGGCTAGAAAAAATAATTCATGGATATTAGAGCATTTGAATCCATGTTTTATTATTATTAACACATTACGTGCTTAGCTAACTGTACGAATGAAATACAAACAAGCTTTTAAACAATACTTTACTAATAAGCTATCACCGACTTACCATATTATTACACAGAGGTACATAACAAACAATTATCTGTACACATAACACACATACTTTATTTTGTTTATTTCTTTTTCTTTTTCTGCCTTTTTGTTATTCTTATTTACATTTTTTCTACTTACTTTACCCCTAATGAGCATACCGTGATGGTAAATAAACAAACACTTTAACATCATTATATTAGTATAGAAATTATATGAAATACTAAACTACCACTTTATTACCTACTTAACCTACATAATACCACAAACTTTATTACCTACTGTTTTGACTTATACATCCATAGATAGGTATACTCGTAAACACTTAGCTTCACCCTTTCAATATAACAGTACTAAAATACCTAAATAGCTCAAACAAATGACATTATACTAATCCGTGTACGTATACCATATTAATATTATATACCCACTATGACGATTACGACCACATATTTTGCCTCAATACGTAATAGTGTCCAAACACCTGTTTTTACTATCACCATCGTAAGTAACAAGCTAGGCGGTCGCCGCACCACTATGCACCACGCCTATGCTTGCCATATATTAATATGATTATTGTATCTATATTTATAAAATATTGAAGGAAACCTCATTTTAATTGAAGATTACTCATATAAGTGAATGTGTAAATGTTCTTTTGAGTAAATAAAGATTCTTTAAACCGAATACATGTTTAGGCTGAATTAATGGTATAAAACTACTGTGCATTGGTTGACGTTATGTTTATTCTGTTAATTTCAGATACCTTTCTATTAAAATTTAAAAAAGCTCTTTAAAGTCTAGACAGATAGTAATAAAGACACCGACAGACAGTAAAATTGCAGAATAATCTTACATACTATAACAAGAAGTTGACTAACGAATTCAACTATTTGAATCAAAAGGCATACATATTTTAATGTTGCATTGTCACGTCAGTCTAAAGTTCATGTAAAGTTGCAGCACAATCCCACAAAAAGTTGGTCAGAATTGATTTTAAATATTTCAGGTTGAAAAAACACAAACGGACAAATGGATCGGTGCAAATTTTTTTTTTTATTTGAAATGAAAGTGCTTGCCAAAAGACGAGAAGTTGGTCAAAATTGAATTTAGGGCAAGCAGATAGATGAATAAACAAAAACCTTTTTTAATATTGCATCGTCTCGAGAACCCAATGCACATAGAGAACACAATTGACCATAAAAGCAAACGAATGGATGGCATTTTTTTAATATAGCTTGTATTGGTATTGTTTAAAAAGTCCGCATACAGCGAACACGTTTTCGATGTTATTGCTCTATCGTAAGAACAGTAATACATACAAACTTCAAATTTGCAGTAAAAAAGTAGTGTAGTGTGTGCCCTAAAGTATGACAACAAATAATAAAAATCGGCCAAGTGCGAGTCGGACTCGCGCACGAAGGGTTCCGTACCGTTATCTATAAAAATGGCAAATTAAATCACGTTTGTTTTATGGGAGCCCCCCTTAAATATTTGTTTTATTTTAATTTAATTATTGGTTTTTAAAGTGACTATATAACTAAATGTTCTGTGCATATTTTAAACCCTCGCACGCGCAAGGTCCCATTACGTGGTTAAGGTGTATGAAGCACCTTATTAACTAAATAACAGGACGCGCGAAGCGTCTAACTGTTGCCGATATCAATATCGAGCAAAAAAATTATTACAATTTTTTATTATTTGTTGTTATAGCAACAGAAATACATCTTCTGTGAAAATTTCAACTGCCTATCACGGTTCATGAGATACAGCCTGGTGACAGACGGACGGACTGACGGACGGACAGCGGAGCCTAAGTAATAGGGTTCCTAATTACCCTTCCGGTACGGAACCCTAAAAACCAGCTAAGTGTGAGACGAGGCTCATCCATTACCATCTTAAATTACCGTTACAGCGCCATCTAGAGATTATTAAGAAAACCAGTAACACATTTGTTTGTTGGATACGATATTTAAAGCTAAGCAACGTCGGGCTTGGTCAGTGATTGTATGGGTGATCGTTTAGCGGGACAGTTTTTGTTTTTGTTTGTGTTCGTATCAATTTTCATATCAATGTTATCCGCGTAATACTGCGTCGCGACGTTTTACCTGAGTCAAAATTTATTTCCGCGAAAGTGATTTGGATAGAGTTTCCTATGTCTTATCTGTCCGTCCTTTAAACTTTTGATTACAATAAAAAGTATCCTATGTCATCCTTCATCATTGTCAGCTTGGGGAGCTATCAATGTACCAAAAATAATAAACACATATATTTTATTTATTTATTTATTAAAATTATCAAAACTATACAATAAGATTTGTTGAAGCCCTGCAGCCTGTGGTAGTTTAAAACTGTGTTACAGGCTACAGTGTCTTCCCCAACACATACATTTTACTTAAAAAGTACTTAGCCTAAGTCCAATACAATATAATTTGTAGTAAGTAGGTATTTGAATTTCAATTAGGTTATAAAGTAATGAGTCAAGAGGGCGTATATGCAGGTAATAATATTTTATCATAGGTACTCTCTCATAACTACCGCACGCTACAGTGTATGGTGCCGTGCGAATAATTTACGGTTTTTAGGGTTCCGTACCCAAAGGGTGCCAGCAAAGCCCTATTACTAAGACTACACTGTCTGTCTGTCTGTCTGTACGACCATTAAAAGGCTCCATCTTTTAGACCGAAATAGGTAGAAGCCCGAATATTTCACAGAATACATGTATAGTAGAGGATTATCTAACAAATAATAAAAAGTTAAAAAAGTTAAAATTTAAGGAGGGATCCTATATAAGGAACACGTTTTCTTTATTTTTGCTCAAAAACAGAAAGACATACAAACTTCAAACTTGCAGTAAAAATAGTGTGCACTCTAAAGTATAACAACAAATAATAAAAACTGGCCAAGTGTGAGAAGGGCCCAAGCAATTGCTATTTTAATTAACCGGTAAGGTTCAGCTTCCAGCTCATTATTAAGAGAAACAGTAACATAGTTTTTTGTTGAAAACGATATTAAAAGTTAAGCAGCGTCGGGCTTGGTCAGTACTAGGATAGATGACCGCTTAGCGCACATTCTTTTTTTCTTTTGTGTTTGTGTAAATGGTGGTATGTACGGAACCCTCGGTGCGTGAGTCCAACTCGCACTTGGCCGCTATATAATATAGGTGTCGCAGAATATTATGTAAATGAATATAGGAATTAAGGTCTTAAAACAAACTTTCGTTTACAAAATTCATAAATTACAAACTATTTTTGCTATACAAAATCAAAGCTATGATAAAATATTATTACCTTGCAAATCCGCTAAAAACAATTCAGTAGCACTCACGTGCAGAATTACACCATCCACATGTGTAGGAGTGCACCTCCCTCCCACCCTCCTTATGTGGACGATGCAAACTTCACAACAACGTTACACCACCAAATTGTTAAAAAAAACTCGACACGTGTTTCGCCTCAACACGAGGCATCTTCAGGAGACGCAAGTTAGTCGTGCGCTATACCTTCACCAAATGACGTAAATTTTTTATTTTTATTTCTGAGCTGACTATGCAGTTGGCTGTTGCAGCCATTACTGCTTCACCGGACTTTTGGGGCGAGACTCTGAAGGAGCCTCAGCCCATATAGCGCCCAACGCTCAAGGGCTCCCCGCGGGGGAAGCCTCGGCTTGGGTTGTCGCTCTCGGGGGTTGTCGCTCTCGGGGGTGACGTAAAACAGCTGTTGTTGCCCTTATATACACAACCCCCGCCACTCCCCCCAACCGCCTAATCACCTGATGGGATGTTGCAATTATTTAAAAATACGTAATAACGGTGAATTAGAAACATTCAGTTGTTCGTTAATCATTACACCACTATCCCTATCTCATCACTATAACTATCTCCATCTGCTCCAAAACGCAAAGTTTTAAATTTTTTTGACATATGTGTAAAATTTCGAAGGTGTGGTGTTGTTTCGCAAAGTTTGATCGATCTGGTTGTTGTATAATTATTGTAGGCTGAAATGTGTTCTTTGTATCTTGTATCAAAACTGCGACCCGTCTGGCCTATATAAACGTGATCGCAGTCACCGCAAGTAAGCTTGTATATACCAGACTATTTTGAAAGTTCTGTGCGTTCTTTGGAATTGCACAATGTCTTTTTTAATGTATTATCTGTATGGTAGGCGACATAAATGTCGTTACGACGCAATGTTTTAGCTATTTTTTCAGTTTTTTTTTCCATATAAGTTAAACTACCTTTGTATTATTTAATAATTTTTTTTCAATTACAGGGTAGAGTGCCGCTGTTGCCCTGGTATAGAGTTTCTTTTTGATTAAGCTGTCTTTTGGTTGTATCCATTGGAATTAGCTATTTGATAAATTATATTGAGTTCTATAGAATAATCTTGTTTACTGAGAGGTACTGACAATAATCGATGTATGTATGAATTGAATGCTGCGAGTTTATGTTGCCAAGGATGACAAGATGAAGCTGGAATAACTGTGTTGGTGGTATAACGTTGTGGTGAAGTTTGCATCGTCCACATAAGAAGGGAGGGAGGGAGGTGCACTCCTACACATGTGGATAGTGTAAATCTGCACGTGAGTGCTACTGAATTATTTTTAGCGGATTTGCAAGGTAATAATATTTTATCATAATAATGAATTCCCGCTAAGTAACGCCTGATTCTATCAATAAAATCAAAGCTGTTTAATATTCAAGAAGCGGAGACAGATCAAGCATTAGCTTGTATCCAAGCAGTGTATCGAGATACTCGAACGTAGACACCAGGATAACGAGCGAGAGCACAACTTTCTCCCCAAGAGGTGACACCCACGATGACATTATTGTGGAGCAAGGGACCACCGGAATCCATCTGACAAGCATCACGGCCACCGACGTCTAGCCAACCAGCGCATAACATGTTGTCATTAACAGTTCGGCTGATTTCGACATAACGGGAGACACAAACAGTTTGGTTTACTGTCCACACTTGTACATGCCGTAGTTGTTCTGATGATGGGCCACCAGGCTGTAAACATAAAAAGGTCATGAACATTCAGAGCTATGGCTTCTGCAATTATCCAATTTTTTTATAGCATATAATTATTTTATGGCATCTAAAAAAAATGAAGTTGAGCAACGAAGATAATCTCGATGACCTACGTCCTAGTGTCCAGATACCTTGAAGACCTTTATGGACATCGTATTTGTGACCAGTATTATTCGGTATTCAAGTTATTATTATTAATAATACATATAAAATGCTTTGTCCAGAATTTGTTATGCTCGGGAAGGTTTCTGAATTAGTACAACCTTTTCACAATAGGTTGGTGCAGCAGTTGCTTTAAATAAAAAAAAATCGCCCAAGTGCCAGTCGGACTGCTGCACGAAGGGTTCCGTTCCATTATCTATAAAAACGGCAAAAAAATCACGTTTGTTATATGAGAGCCTCCTTTGAATATTAGTTTTATTTTAATTTAATTATTTATTTTTAAAGTGACTAACTAGATGACTAAAAATTCTGTGAATATTTTAAACGTCTGCCTGTTGCCGTTATTAATATCGAGCAAAAACGAGCAAAAGAGCACGTTTGTTGTATGGGAGCCCCCTTAAATTCTCATTTTATTCTGTTTTTTAGTATTTCTTGTTATAGCGGCTTGTATATATATATATATATATATATATATATATATATATATATATATATATATACATAAATACATCATCTGTGAAAATTTCAACTGTCTAATTATTACGGTTCATGAGATAAAGCCTGGTGACAGACGGACGGACAGCGGATTATTAGTAATTTTTTACCTTTTGGGTACGAAGCCCTAAAAAATAAACAACGTTCGCCGGGTCAGCTATTCGAATTATAAAAGTGCATTTTGAGCACGCATTTTTAAAACGCACATGAATGGCAACGAATAAAAAGTAGTAGCAAAGATTATAAATTCAGCATTCCAAGAACTGGAAGTTTTGGCCTTTTTGTGCTTTGTTTCCGCGCCTAGTATCGTGAACATATTATGTGATTGAAACATATTAATTACTGTTTAATATTCTGTAAAGATTTTTTTACAAAATGTTTTTTGGTAATGACAGAGAACATCGTGTGTTAAGGGTGGTAAGGAGAAAATTAATAACATTCATCATATTAATACGTGTAAATAATAAAAGAATAAGATAAAAATATAAATAAACTCACCAAAACGCAATTGAAACGGCGGGAACTGAAGTATAGAAAACAAATTCACTAGTATCTAGAGAATTTCTGAATTGAAAAGATTGGCTGAAGTAAAATATTTGTAATTGCTCGCTTGGTGCGTAGTTCATCTTGAACTACAGATGGCGCTTTTATACATGTAAAGACAATTTTAGCAGAGCGTGCGTGGTGCGCAGTACAGGTGTCATTAGTCATTATTGCCCGTGGGCAACGCCTGTTTTGCACTCAAGAAAGTTAAATTTAAAAATAAAAAAAAAATTATGATGAAAAATATAGTACTATACTTTTTGTTGCTTAAGCAAAAGAAGAATTTGATAAAATTATATTTTACAAGCTTTTTCCCGCGTCTACGCCCGCGCTAAACTCGATTATTGGCGAGGGATATCTATGGCAACTTCTTGGCATGGCAAAGTCTGCTGTTACAAGCTGAAGTTTGATCACATTTTCAAAGTGATCGCATTTTTTCGAGATTTAAAAGTTGGTTGCGACGTAAAACAGTAACATAGAAACATACTTCCACAAATATATAATAGCAAGGAGGTTTATAATTCAAACTTTTTGGTAAAACACTTACAGAAATATCACCCCATCCAATGGTCCAAACAACTTGATTGTCAGCGAGATTGTATGCAGCGCCAGCAATACTACCAGCTGATACGGTACTGCTGCCAATTGGAATATTAGCTGCGGCACGAAGGATGGCAATATCACTGTCAAGGGTACCCCAGGCGAAGTTTGGGTGCAGAATTATTTGAGCAACATTTATTACAAAACCTCCGCTACTGGCGTAGGTGGAGCCAACACGTATACGCCAACTGTTAGCTTGGTCGAAACTAAAAATAAATATTTTTTATTGGGTTTAAAGTACTTATAGATCTAGATCTGTTAATATTTATTCCGTACAAAACATGCTGTAATGCTGTTAAATGCTGTACGAATTGTTTAAATTGTTGTTTTTTCTCAAAGTTTTAATTTTCCTGTAATGCTGACTGATGTTGTGATTGCTGTATGAAAAGTGTATGTTTTTTTACTGCGTGATATATGTTTTTTATAATATTCTTTAATTTTTTATTTTTTAATCTTAATAGGTATGACTTTGTTCAAGCATAAACTTATCAGTAGCGACATCTTTAATTATTCACTTGTTGTTTCACATTACTCCACCTAGCGACAACACGACGCAATTTGTTCATCGGTACATTTACATTTCACACAACTAATTATTACGTTACTTAACACTAAACTAAATTTTTATACAAAAATTTTAAAATGTCATTAAATAATATTATTGATGTCATGGTGTTGCTAACAATTAATTATTGTATTTTCACTTAACTTATGAGCTTAGGTGCGTTCTATTACCGGCATTGAGACCTATAACACAGGCATTGAAATCGTTCTGTTTACCAAATGTAAACAAACAATATGGCCGTTCACTATTTGACAGCGCATCCTGCTCTGCCTCCAGAGCATTTGCAGCCAAAGCGTTGAATACGGGCCGGAAGTGACGTCATAGCGCATTTATTTTTGGTTAACTCAACTATTGAATGTGCGCATAAAGAGCATTAATTGCATATAATATCGAAATTGCAATCGCAAGATTTGACCAAAACAAACAGGTAAAACTGAAAATGATCAGCACTTACTAAAAACAGTGTGTGGCTGAAAGTATGGATCTCGAATTCAAGATGGCGCCACCGCAGTTTTGTATGTACGTTATCAAGTTCCAGGAGTATAACAAAGCAGCACCAAACGGATATTGGTTTATGGTGGTCACAGAACCGCCCACAATCCGATCGGGATTTTTAGGGACAGCTGAAATAAATAAAATGGTGACTGTTTTAGAAGACAGTAATACGTAGTAGCTTATATATAATCTGTGGTAATAATGACGTAATTTTCCGTAAGCAAACACTGGAGAGTGTATTCTATCTTTCTCTCATTATCATATCAGCCTTTTTCTGGTTTACTGCTGGACATAATAACCTCCTTATCGTGCTTCGTAGTCTAATAAGCAATTATAAATTACACACCGAAAGTACAAATTTATATTAAGGGCCCTATAGCAGCTAAGTAATAATATAAGTAATAATACCTATATTATTGCACTCTTAAAAAAAGTTAACCAAAAAAAATTTACCACCTTTAGTTTTAACGGGGTGCAACTAAATTATTGCCAGCAGGTCAAAAATCTAGGCCTTAATAACAAATGATCTTTCTTGGACACATCATGTCTCCGAGGTCAGTAAAAACATCTTTTCGACGATGCATTTCCTAAAAATAATGAAACCCTTTTTACCGCAATCAGCTAAGGTTACGCTAGTAAACTCCCTTTTGCTTCCCATAATTGACTATGCAGATTTATACTATCATCAAAGTATTCATAAATAATTTAAAATGTATTGTTTCTGTAAAATGCATATGTGAGCTTTATTTTATATTTCTGCCGAACGTGGCAGCTTCTGCTAGATGACTAGTTTTATAATTTTATGTAGAAGTTTTTAAAATAAGCTTAGTTAAGTTGAGAAAATAAATAATATGTGATAGCGGTGATAGATAGCTGCTTTAAGGCCGGCTCTTAAGAGCTCTTTTTTTAATTTTGTAGGAAAACTCTAATGGAATAAACTTACGTACCTGCTACTGTCACGATTATACCTAAAACTACAATGGATATACGCATTTTGGCCACACTTTTAGAATGTCGGTATTCTCAGTATCGGCTTTACAATTATGTACTTCTATTTATGCAAATTCATACACCAAGCATATCTTGATAATGTTGATTGTAAATTAATAATCACATATTATGGAATTTCCGTTGTGTATGTTAAAACCGGTCAAGTGCGTGTTATGTACGAATTAAGTGTGGGTTCCGTAAAATAAAACCGAGAACCAATTCTTGCGGTTATCTGAGAATTTATGAACCGGTTTTGTTGAAAACAATTTTGCTTAAAATACTGTTGTTTCTTTTGATTTTCGAAACGCGCGGTTCGAAAGTTAGAGAGGGGCAATATCGGTATAAAACGGTTGTAAAGACAAACTACGATTTCCCCATAGTCATATTAAAAAATTAGAGTGTGTGCCTCGTGTGAAAATAATTTGAAGCTCGACTCAATTGCATCTTTCCGAGCAAACCCGATCAATTGCGGTTGCTATCAAGAGGTGTGCCAATCGGGATAAGGGTTGGTTAGGGGTTGGTATCTCTCCGAGCAAACCGACTGATCGTGGTTGCTATCAAGAGGAATGCCGGTCGGGATAAGGGCTAATTCGGGGGTTGGTATCTCTCCGAGCAAACCCGACTGATCGCGGATGCTATCAAGAGGGGTGCCAATCGGGATAAGGGATGGTTAGGGGTTGGTATCTCTCCGAGCAAACCCGACTGATCGTGGTTGCTATCAAGAGGAATGCTGTTCCGGATAAGGGCTGATTCGGGGGTTGGTATCTCTCCGAGCGAACCCGATTGATCGTGGTTGCTATCAAGAGGGATTGGTTACAAGGGAAGTGGATGGGGCAACTCTCAGCAGAATGCTCCCCCGTGTTTTTTTTTTTTTTTTTTTTTTTTTTTTTTTCTGAGCTGACTATGCAGTTGGCTGTTGCAGCCATTACTGCTTCACCGGACTTTTGGGGCGAGACTCTGAAGGAGCCTCAGCCCATATAGCGCCCAACGCTCAAGGGCTTCCCGCGGGGGAAGCCTCGGCTTGGGTTGTCGCTCTACCCCCGTGACTGGTTGATGGGGCCTTTTATATCCTGTGGTGATGGCTTGGCGTAGTGGGGTGCAGTGGTGGGACGATGACGTCACAGTCGAGCGTGCGTGTGTTGTCGTCGGTGGTATCATGCGCCTTGTGCGTGTGCTTCAGGTGGTGATCACGCGCTCCGGTCGTGGTCGCTCAGCAGGCCACGTTATAAAGAGGCGAACCAACTTAAACGCCTCAACGTCCGCAGCGTGCGGTACCTTTGTCTCGTTAGCCGTCATTAGAAAGACAGCTGACGTCACCGTTATAGTCATTCGCAAGGTTTTTATAATATGAGTAGCTTATTTAGGAGATATAAATACCCTACCCACCCAAACTCCTTCGTGAGGGTTCTGAGGCTTGTACACTCTGATTAATCTCAAAAAAATAATGAAGTAAAGATGGCGGCGGTGCCACAGAGTGCACGAAGGGCGGCGGAAGTGACAAATAATGCATTTGTTTGAAACAGTCTCTAAACCATTATCAAAAAAATCTTGGGTATGTGTAAAGCACAACATACGCTAGATTACCATGTAGGATAAGGAAACTGCGTTGTTAATAATAATATTTTATCTTCAAATTAGACGACTCATATAATATCGATCGAACTTCTTTAGTTCGTTTGACGCTACGACACAGTATCGGATTATGTTGTGTTTGCTTTGAAATCGTGATTTTGATCAGTTATTTCTGTAGGATAATTCCAAACGTGATAGGAAATTGTTTATTGTGTGACAAACATTCAGTCAGTGTACCAGGTAGAGTGATTCGCCAAAAGTGTGCCACGACGGCTGGGGCTGCTGGATAAAAATCCGCGTGTCATAGGTCCAGCTTATTATGCACACCTGCCCGTCGACCTAAAGAGTTTTACATAATCACTGTAATGTGTCAAAGAATACGTGAACACGTTTGATATTTTTAATATTTGTTAGATATTTTATTGTGGTTTAATTTGTTTATTTTTGTTTTGACATTTTTACAGACTATTGATATTTATTCATGTTTGTTTTTGTTTTGACATTTTCAAATCTGTGGCTGATTTTTATTCCAGGTATATGTTTTTTTTAAATCGTTGTCGTTTTATCTTAAATTATTTCTAAGCCTTTTTTATTTTTCTTTTGTTATTTTATTACTTTTAATATAATATTAGCATTAGAAGAATTCTCCACTTTTGGTCTAACTTTTTTGAAATATTTAGTATTTTTTATATTTTTTTAAAAGATAAATTAGTTTTAAACTATACTAAAATAATTATAAAATCCAAAAATCTTGAAATATTTTGCGTATTTAGTAACTTAGATTAGAGTCTTACCGTACACAACTTAATATAGGTATGTTGAGTCGGTAATTAATAAAATGGGATATACATATTATATAAAGCTTTACTACCTACCTACCTACCTACCTACCTTAGTAAGTGGTTAATGAGAAGGAGCCCTACCTCCCATTATGATGCTGACATTTTGTTTAGTTAGTAGTAAGTAGTCCTAGTTCTTTAGACTAAATATATCGAAAGATTTCAAGTTTTTGATATCGGTCTGTGGTTAATAATATTGCTATTTTTTGACGAGCTTAAAGTCCCCGTCCCATGCTATATTTTAAGGTAGGTACATTATTATTATTTTTATTTTATTTTTAGTCTTTTCTATACATATTTACAGATAACGATATTCAATTTTATAGTAAAAATTCAGCCTTCTCATTGGTGCATTGTTCAGTTCAACTTAACTCAGACTTGTGCTTGACATTTTTTACAGAATACATACATAACTGCTTTGAATCATTTTCTGATATTTCTAAGCTATGTAGATAGATGAAAGTAGATATTTTTGGTTACCTTTTTATTCAACTTATTAGTTAGTTTTAGGGTACTGTAAAAAAGGAATCCTACAGTTTCGCCATATTGAGTCCGTCTATCTGTATATCATAGCAATTTTACTAAGATACGATTTCTTAGGGCATGGGAGACGGGCTCACCTCAATTCGAAACGTATATAGATAAAAATCAGTAGAATAAAGGGCAAATCAATCCACGATCAGCTCTTTTTGCTACTTCAAAAACTTATATACCTATATAAGAGCAACTTCCACAGGTCCAATCAACTTGAAATTTGGTATCCTGTTACTTCAATAATATTGCAAGAGCATAGTGCCGCAGCATCACCTAGAGATCCCTGGACCAACTTCCCTACTAACTTCCAACATACCTACGTGCTCCTTGTTTATATTTATTTTAATATTACTTAAGCTAACTGAATGCGTAATAGCATAAGCGATAGTATATTTATGTACCCGTCCTAAGAACAATGTACAGGGTCTTTCTAACTATAGAATTCATAAGCTATTCCAGAGGTACCTGCCTAATTTTGCATTGAGGCAACTAAAACAGTAGGTAGCCAGAAAATAAATATTAAGTATATACCGAGTTTTGGTTTATTTAAGCTTTTAACCAATTTATGCCTTAGATCGCATCCACAAGGTATAGCGAAAAACTCTAACATTAACACCAGATTAGCAAGCTAGAGCACTCTCCCCATGAGCAGGAAACCGAAGACGACATTGTTATGGATAAGAGGATCTAGGATCTTCTGAGTCATCCTGGCACTGGTCATGACCTCCAACGTTCAACCAGCCGGAACATAATATGTTTTTGGTTATAGTACGACATATCAGCATATCTGTTGCGGCAGGTGGCTTGGTTTATAGTCCAGATTTGAACAGATCTGAAGCAGATCCATAGTAGCCTGTAAAAAATCCAAAAGGAAATGATTTTAAATGAATAGAGAAACTGTTTTAAGCAAGAAAGGGCTTTTATAATTAAGTGTGTACATATCCCACCAAAAACATTTTCAAGTAAAATTATGCCAAGACGAGGCTCACACTGTCACAAAAGTTATTAGATCTCATGTAGAACCAAGCTTCTAACTCTAAACACCCTAACTAACATATTTGTAGTAACCTACGTTATAAATTACATAATTAAAAATAAAATAGTTGTCAAAATATATCCAAGTTATTATCGATAGTCGATATTACCATAGAGTATAAAACTGTTAATCAAAATACTTACACAATACAAGACGCAGTGTGCAGTGGATAGACATAGACAACTCTTTATTTGATACCACATATACAACACAAGACAATTATGTTTCGTTTGTGATTTTACAAAAATTACCTATTGGACTGTTTTAAATTTACGCGTTCCATTACTAATTTAAAAATAAGCTTAAAAGTAAAGCTAGTTGTAGTTAATATACTTGACGATGCGAGGTGTTCTTAGTAACTTTTTTGAATAAAAAGATATTTGATTTTTATGCGTTTTTAGAAAAACTACCATAGCGCTGGTTTTCAGTGGAGCCCAAATGCCATATATTATGAATATTTCCTGTAGTTTTATTGTAAATTACTTTTACTTTTTTTGTAGAATAAAAACATCTATACTCGTAACAAAGGTTCACCAGTCCCAAATTAACACCATTTTTTTTCCATCTAAAGTTTAAAGTCACTACATTAATATGGGACCACCTCGGAAGTATACCCTTTTAAATAAGAAAAGAATTTTGCAAATCTGTCCATATATGACGGGGAACCTTCTCCTTTTTTGAAGTCGGTTAACAAAAACTATTCATGACACAATAATTTAAATTTTCTTTATTCGGAAACAATGTTTTGACTTTCTAATCAAAAACGGCAGCCAACTCCGTCAAACGGTCGAGTACGCTTCACATGAGTAACAACTCAACACGTTATTGTAACACGGCATCGGGGTGGAACTCGATTCGTTTTAAAATGGTTCGAATCATTACTCAAAGCGACTTAGTCAGTTTTTGAATGGCCCCCTGACTGGCGAAAATTCGTGCTTCGTGTGTACCAACGAGTCTTTTTCCGTATTTCTCAACTACATTCATTATTTACACTACTAGCTTACGGTAAAGGAAAACATCGCGAGGAAACCTGCTTAATATGTTAAAAGACTTATGTGAAGCCCCAATCCGCACAGGGCCCGCGTGTGGACTATGGCCCAAATCTCCCTCGTTGTGGGTAGGCCGTACCCCAACAGTAGGGACGTATGAGGCTTATAAGGATACATCTGATGACATGGGCACCAATTGGCTAAATACCATCGTCGTTCAGACTCAAAAATTATACACAAATCCCAAGATAAAAAAACCGCCTGGTTATTAAAATTGCAATTCTTATCACATTGTTTTAAATAAAATAAATAGTTCTATGCCCCAGGTGCTAGTTCTGGTGACAATACAATGTGCAATACTCAATATTGTAATAATTTCAATATGGTTGCCGTTCCAAGATGGCGGATTACATATTTTTTCTCAACCCCTTTAATATGGGTCCTAAATAAATTGCTTGAATAGTATAAAACAATAAAGTTAGTAACAACAAACTAAATTCAATATGGCCGCCGCATCAATATGGCGGATTAAATTTTTTTTCAAACTCTTAATATGGGTATCAAACGTAAGGGGATTGAAGAATAGAAAACGATTAATTTAGTAACATCACACTAAATCCAATATGGCCGCCGCTCCAAGATAGCAGATTACATTTTTGAAATGAAAACTTCTTTAGCGGCGTTGTGCACCTTTTTTGTGATGGGTAAAAAATTTTAAACTCGCGTCAGGACACGTGATCTGATCGAAAATTCGTAAGACGGAACTAGTTTTTATTTTAGTTAATGGCGAATATTGGTGATTATTGGTTGGATATGGGATTTTAATTCTATGATGTCAAATATACTACGTCAAAAAAGTAAATAAACAAACATTATTATTTATAATAAATAAATATGTATACGAAGTGATGGGAAGTAAATAGCTAGTATAGGAAAACATAAATAGTTAATATTCAAGTTTACACTTCTACCGGCACTCCCGGAGTGCAACTCGTTTTTTTTTCTCAAGCCCCTTAAAACGGGTATCAAATAAAAGAACTTGAGTAGTAGAAAACGATAAAGTTAATAGCATCACCTTAAATTCAAAATGGCCGCCACTCCAAGACGGCGGATTATATTTTATTTTGTTCTGTACAACCCTTTTATTGGTCTTCAGCCGTTACAGTATGCAGGGTAACACCGTAGATTATGCCGTAATATATTTAGAACCGAAACTCTTTGTGGCCAGTCTATCTAAAGTCACCTAGCTCGTTTCAGAATAGAGTCACCAACCACTACCTCAGCAACTCGAGGAACTCCATCCTTCCCTAGAAGCAATTGCAATTTATGACCCCTTCTCTATAGGTGAGATGGTATATTCGCCTCCTTTACAAAGACAAGATCTGCTGGTGCAGAAGATGAAGATACTCCAGTGAGAATCGTTTCCAAAACGATTGCGATATCTGCTGCAGTAGTTCAAAACACGTTAGCCTGTTCACAGCGGTTTTGCTATATGGATATACTAAGGTAATGAGTTAAGGAATGCAACATATTTTTACATTCTGGACTCCGGGTCATACGTCTTTCGATAAATACTAGTCTTGTCAGAAAACAACCAGATTGGAGCTTGGCTGTGTTGTTTACAAAGAACGCTTTACAGTACTGGTATTCAGGGTTCTGACGAGATTCACTCTTCTTCTTCCCAAAACCACTAAATCGCTTAAGCGAGAGAGAGATCCACACAAGTTGTAGGATCCGGCGAACGTGCAGACAGGTTTTGCTACCAGCTTGTTGTATAACCTGTATACTAAATTAATCACTCACCTTATAGCGCTACTGGTCGGGGGCGTCGTGGCGGAACTAGGAACCTTGGCGTCAGGCTTTGCTTACGTTATCCTCGAAGGGGCCTACTCTCAGGGAAGGAAACTTACTTTAAAACATTAGGAGTTTGCTACAAAATAGACAATACTTATTATTTTTTGTCATAGCTAATATATGTGTTTCTTATTTTAAGTTTGAGGTGACTGAACAGCTTCCAATTTTTTGTTATTTCTTGAGTATGTATGATCTTCTGGGGTTCTGTATGTGATACTGTGCATTAAGCTTAATTTTCATTCCATAACCAAAGTTCCAACATAGTTTAGACAGTCTGCAAGTTGAATTAGTAATGTGCAGGTCACATCGCTCCTCGAACTGATAGCGAAGAAAGATGCTACGAATGGCGGCATTAGCGGTAAGAGGCCGTCTTACCAGATGGACAGACAACCTGGTTAGAGCCGGAAGAAGCTAACAGTCGCGGGCGGCTTAGGACTGGCCATTCTGCAGGAATACATATGGGGAAAACCTTCGTTCAGGAGTAGATGTCTTCCGGTTAAATCATTAACGAAGAGCTTTATTTAGGGTTATAAGCCAGCTAAACAAAAGTCCATTGGTATATATTGTCGAGGTCTTTTTGGACAATATCAGTTATCAGTGAATTACTGCAAATAGTGATAGTTGGGACTTAAGTCTGCAGTTAGTAAATTACTGTACATAATAAATTTTCTATAACTTGTTTGTTCTCATATTATAAACAGGTAAACTTAGTTTGTTTGCATGTAGAGGTTAATCTTTGCAACCATTGAACCGATTCCAAAAAAATCCTTGACTAAAGCTACACTATTCCTGAGTTACTTAGACTGCACTTTATTTGAATCTTAATCAGTTTTTAGGGTTCCTTACCCAAAGGGTAATTAGCGGGACTCTATTACTAAGACTCCGCTGTCCGTCCGTCCGTCGGTCCCCAGGCTGTATCTCATGAACCGTGATGGTTAGATAGCTGAAATTTTTACAGAAAATGTATTTCTGTTACCGCTATAACAACAAATACTAAAAAAATGGAATAAAATAAATATTTAAGGGGGTTCCCATTCAGCAAACGTGATTTTTTTTGCTCGTTTTTGCTCGATATTGATAACGGCAACAGGTAGACGCTTAAAATATTCACAGAATAAAATATAGTCACTTTATAAATAAATAAAAAAATAAAATAAAACAAATATTTTAGGGGGGGTCCCATACAACAAACGTGATTTTTTTGCCGTTTTCATACATAATGTTAGGAAACCCTTCGTGCGTTAGTTTCAAATATCAACATTTGTAAGTCAAGTCATAAGAAAATAGCACTATTCATTTAAGTTGAGAGAAAGATACATAACACCGTTTTATCCCGATTCAGAGTTCTCAGGTGAATAAATTATTTTCATCTCGGAAAGGCTGACTATATCGTTTAAATCTAATTAAAATTTGCGTGGAAAAGACTAGTTCACCCGCTTGCGCGCAAAAGGTTTTTTTTTAAATTCTATAGAAACAAACATAATAAAACCGTCCGAAATGCGGTTCGTTTTTACTACTTTATAAATTAATGAGTCTATTCATAAGTAGATAATTAAACACTAATTATTGTTTTTCTTGTATCTTGTTTATATTTTCCTCGCTGGAGTTGGATGAAAAATAGTGTGTTTCGCAAGGCTGGAATTGGTTTGGGTTTCATGCCGTAGAATCTCTCGTTTTTCTCAGGATTAAAATTTTGAACCACCCGCTTTGCTCGTGGGTTCAAATTTTCAGGTGATATTACGACGCACTATTCCACCAAGTGCACAAAGAAACAGGGTGATCAAAGTTTTAGCATATCTCAAGGGATATAAGGACACAGGATATTTTTACACAGAATTCTTAATCCTCTCGTTCTACAGAAATAGATTTATCGATGGGTAATATCAAAAGCTATTTTTATTATAGATCAGAACGGTGCTACAAATAAATCAATGGATAAGAATCCCACGGCGATGACCCTTTACGACGTGGGCGAAGCCGCGGGAAAAAGCTAGTGCGGTATAATTTTAATAAATAAATTTTTGATATCAAGTAGTGTGTCACTTATATTGTGTCCTCCAATTTGAAAAAGGTCTTAAAAACCTCCGGATGTACAGTTAATGATGAGTCATCATGTATTATAACAATCGATTGGATTAAAATAAGAAGATTTGCTGATAAATTATTTCTACGTCCGCAACACTATTTAAAAGTAGATAAGGGTGTAAAATACGTGTTTCAATCATTATACGATAATCTTGACAGTAATTTTAATTATATTTACAACCATGCCTAATAATGTTTTGATGTATACATAGAAATGTTTTTGTTATTTGTAATAATTGTTAATTAAGATGATAAAATAAAACTCACATGAGAAACTTATTTTGTAATTTTTGGTTTGGTTACAGTTTGTCTCGTGTGTATATTTCTCTTGTAACACAACTCTATAGACCAAAATAATACTACTATTGCGTTAAACGATGTAAGTATGTAGAATACTGTCATAAAACTGTTTGTCAAGTCTCGAACAGCACCTGAAATAAAAAATATGTAAAAATTATTAAACAAATGTGGATAACACGATACAGTATAGCCATAATAATATAATAAACGAAAATAAGGGGTTTTTCCTGGTAGTCGAACCTTTAGTCCAACTAGTTTAACCACAAGGAATAACGTTTCCTGGTTAAATGATCCTCCCTGTATCAGTCAAGTAAAAATTTGTACAAACGTCTTGAATAGAATATATAGGGTAAAAGTGGAATAGATGCCTAACTTTTTGAAATTGAGTTATAATTATAAGACGATTACTATTATTAAAAAGAAGTTAATGATTATTGATAGACTGGACCTTTAACTCGAAACTGGTAAAAATAAGTAAAAAAGAGATTACCTCTAAGAAAGAGCATAGATGCCTATGGTGTAGGATAGTTGCACATTTGCATTTTATGATGTGAGGATCGATGCCATAAGAAATAAAATAAAGATTTTTGCTTATATTTGTTGTTGTTAATTGTATTGTAATTTACAAATTGCAAACTTGTATTGCAAATTTAAAAAAAATCTTTCTATTAACTACGTCTTTTTCTTTGGATTGAATTTCTTACAATCCAATCTGATTTTGACTTTTTATCTTTATAATCTTCTGAGCTTTCTTAGCGTTTTTTAGAGTTTTCCCTGTTATCATCAAAAGTATATTTTTTTTCAAAATCGGAGCTTTCAGAAGGAGACAAATAAGCTGTTGTTTGCTTTTGTTTTGATTTAATTTCTATGTTCTCAGTTCCTTTTTTCTTTTCTTTTCTTCTTTTATTTTTGTTTTCTTTATCTTCGTCTATGTATTCTGCTACGTCTCTACTCTTAGTAATTAATTCTGTTCTGAGTATCTTCGTTTGCAGGTATATCTTTTGTCGCTTTTCCTTTATATTTTTTTTTACTTCTATGAATTCCCTAAAGTACAAGACAACAGCAAACTGTTTTCCTCTTTTATAAAATGGAATAGGTATACTCAGTGGTACTCAGAAGTGGTGCTTGGGTTGTATGACTCGGCAAAATAAAATAAAATGATATCTTCTTCATCGCAATTTCACTGTTGTTTATAGCTTCCATGGCTTTTATCGAACCTTCCTGTGTCCATTGAGCACGTGGTTGAGCATTTATTTTTATTGAAGTGAAAACTTCTTTAGCGGCGTTGCGCACTTTTTTTGATATGGGTAAAAAATGATAAACTCGCGTTAGGTCACGTGTCCTGATCGTGAAAATTCGTAAGACGGATGGAGAGTAGACAGCTGGCGCGGCGTAGGAGAAAGAGTATCCCCCTCTGTTTCTACGGCGTGGCGAAAATGTATGCCTGCGCCTGCTGTTTCGTTTAGGCGGCGCAGGGCGCTTGCGCGAATGGTCGTGTGTGTTTATGTTACAGCGTGCTACGCGCATCCATGGATGGTGACAGCTAATGGCTCGACCGTCTGTGTAGTGGCCATACTGCTGTGTATTCGTAAAATTCGTGTATATAAAGTGTTTAAAATATGGAAATTGAACAAAGAGCATCTTTGTTTTTGTAAAATATGGAAACCGTAATGCCACGCCTATTATAATTTTTATTTTTAGTATTCGCGATTATGAGTAGTACAGGGAGGTTGGATATGGAATTTAATTCTATGACAGATTGCGATGTCAAATATACTACGTCAAAAAAGTAAATAAACAATCATTATTATTTCTTGACAATGTCAAAGACATGTCTTGTGACATATTTGAGTGTTAAGCGCGAATCGTGTGTAAAGGTTTTCACTTCTGCCGGTACTCCCGGAGTGCAATTTTTTATATATTTTCGTGACATATTACAATATAAATTATAACCTAACAAAAACAGCAAAATGTTTACTCAAAGTATAACACAACTTTTGTTTTCTAACTGTCTGTTAAGAGTATAGACGCTCTTAGGGCATCTATCCTATCTCAATACTGAAGCATTTATACTTTTAGCTAGGGATTTTGTATTTAAAAAACAATGGTTTTTGCAATTACAGAAAAAATAGGCACGTCAATCACACTATTAAGAATACTATGAAAACAAAAAGCATTCTCTCTACTCAACTCATAAAACTAAACATTACGAGCGTAAGAAAATCTTCGCGATTCAAAATCAACAATTGAGATTCACGAAATTTACGTTCCTTAAATGCCACCACGACAGGCCTATTCCTGTGTTTCGCTCGTACCGACGCGGTGGGGCACAGTCCTTTTCTAATATGACGTTAAACTTGTCGGTGCGTATTTTTAAATAGGTAAGGTAATATATCGAGGCAACTTTCCCCTTAGGCATCTGTCCCACTTTCACCCTAATAAACAATTAAGTAGTTACACTGTTCTGAAATTCTTAATTTATTTAAAAAATAATCAACATTAATTTCATTGTACATGAGCTCCATGCATGCAATTTATGTATGTTATGTATTTCATAGATAATAAATATACGTGTTTTGGCGGGCAACCATTTATGACGTGATGCATGATTACCTGAATTTTGATGACATTCTTGTTCAAATAAATATCACGTGAATTTTATAACAAGAAATTTTAGAGAAAAAAATTTACAACAAGTAATTTACTGAGGTCCCACAATCCTAGGTCACACCCCTCACCATCTACAAGAGCATTGTGATCCTTGGTGTAAACATCTTCAGCGATGTTCATATCCAAGATCACTTGCAAGACAAGGTGAAACTGGTACTTATTTAAGAACTTAAAGTAGGCACTCGACAGTGCTTAAGTCTGAGGAGAGAGTTTGTCTCCCTGTATATTTTCTACTGCTTGTATAATTGGATGTGCTCTGAAAAATTGTCTGAAAAGATGCACACGGCTTCTTTCTACCATCAAAACACTCGCCATCGACAACGAAGTCACCCTCACATCACAGGCTTTAAATGGTCACGTACAGTGCGTTTTCAGAGGATCTTCCTCTCGCGAACACTTAGGATGTGGAATAAGCTCCCTGCCAAGGTTTTCTTTAAGGCTGCGGTATAGGCTAAACCGCTAAAATACGCCGTTTTTGAGCAAATTTTGTGGCTAAACTATAGCATCTAAAGGATTGAAAAAAATATATGTTATAAAACTTGCTTTTGTCTAGTGCATTACCTTACTGAATGATTTTCATTTATTGTATTTAATGCAATAAAAAATCTGGAAGTGACCATTGTTTTAACATTTGTGCAAATTTTTAAAGCGTGTTTTGCATTTGCTTGTAATGAAAGTTGGTTAAATAATTAGAATAGCTTGTTATCTAGTGCACAGACTCTAAATTATAGCAAAAAGTCAAAAAATGTGACTACAAAACGGTAATAACGTTAAATTCCATACAAAAAATTAATAGTTTCAAGGCGTAATTACAGTATAAATTACTTAAAAAGTGTATAACATATATATCTCATAGTAATGTATATAACATTTTCTAATGATTTATAGAGCATCTACATACACAACGTTAGAATTACAGAAATTAGCTTTCTCGCCTATATCGCCCTCTTAAGGACTACAATATAGGGGTCGGCAAAGCGCGAGTAATGGTCGGCTCAGACCGAGACGCGACGTGTGAATACGCCGCGCGGCGCGTCTTCAAGCTCATGTCGCGTCGCGTCGCGTCTTGTTGCCCGCGGCGCATCCCAACGTCGCGCGCAGTCGCGCGGCGCATTCCAAGCCACTTCACGTCGTGTCGCGTCGCGTCTCGGTATGAGCCGACCCTAATGCTCCAGAAGTTGCAAGCGTCTGTAGGCTGTGGTGACCGCTTACCATCAGGCGGACCGTTAGCTTGTTTGTCGTCACCTTAGTGGTAAAAAATATAAAAATTATAGACTAGATAAATTATTTATGTAACGTTAGATTCTTTTTTTATTTGTGTGCGTCTTTCAAGTTATACCTAAAGTATCTTTAGTAGTGGTCAAAAAATAGGAGTCAAGATTTTGATTGAAGTCGGTTAAAAAAGATACAATGATGAATTTGAACTTACCAACTATTGGACCTAAAATAATATTAAATAGTCCGTAGTACAACATGGATATTCCCATCGCTGATGCAAATTTTTTTGGAGGAACTGCCTCGGCTATCACTAGAGGCACGTATGTGGTTATAGTACATCGTGGTATCCCAGAAATAGTTATGAATATCAGCATCAACGTAACATTCTCAGCCCACAACATGCCTGAAAAATGGAACCCAATGGAACCCAACCGGACGTTGGACATTGTTATATCCGTTATCCTTTTCGCAACGAATAAAAAAATTGGTTTTAAATATTATTTACTAGCTTTTGCCCGCAGTTCCACCCGTCTTAAATTCGGTTGTCGGTGTAGGATTTCAACGGCAACTCCTGAATTATAAAAAAAAAACTAACACTCATTTGACGTTTTTAAGTAGGTACCTTATGTCTATACTCCGACTCAAACTATCTCCATGCCAAATTTGCCAGCGGATCGACCCGCCCTAAATTCGGTTTGCAGTGTAAGACTTATTATATTATTATATATTATATTATATTATATTATATTATATTATATTATATTATATTATATTATATTATATTATATTATATTATATTATATTATATTATATTATATTATATTATATTATATTATATTATATTATATTATATTATATTATATTATATTATATTATATTATATTATATTATATTATATTATATTATATTATATTATATTATATTATATTATATTATATTATATTATATTATATTATATTATATTATATTATATTATATTATATTATATTATATTATATTATATTATATTATATTATATTATATTATATTATATTATATTATATTATATTATATTATATTATATTATATTATATTATATTATATTATATTATATTATATTATATTATATTATATTATATTATATTATATTATATTATATTATATTATATTATATTATATTATATTATATTATATTATATTATATTATATTATATTATATTATATTATATTATATTATATTATATTATATTATATTATATTATATTATATTATATTATATTATATTATATTATATTATATTATATTATATTACATTATATTATATTATTGAGCAACTCCTGAATTATAGACAAAAAAGCGATTCACACTTGATGTTTTCAAGTAGCCTATAGTCTTCCCCGAGACTCAAATTATCTCCTTGCGAAAATTCATCTTAATCCATACAGCGGTTAAAGCGTGAAGAGAAGAGAAATAGAGACAGTCAGACAGACAGAGTTACTTTCGTATTTATAATATAAGAATGGATTGTATAGGGGCAGTTGGAAGCCTTTTGATGATGTATCTTAAATATTTGTTTATGCATCACTTTTATTTAGGTCATTATTACTTTTATATTTATTAATGTATCACGTATCACCATGTTGCATTTATCAATTTAGCTTGTTTGCCACCTTAGTAGTTTATAAAAAAAATTACTTACCTACATGAACTACCCACAAAAACAAATTCCAAAATATTTTATGCTCAGAATAATTTTAACTTTATCATACAAAGTTATGTTTGTTCAATCCATATATAAATATTATAAATGCGAAAGTATCTATGTCTGTTTGTCTGTCTGTCTGTTACCTCTTCACGTATGTGCCTACGGCGTTAAAATAAAATTTGACATGCAGATATTTTGAGTCCCGAAAAAGGACATAAGCTACTTGAAAACGTCAACGAAAAATGTTTTTCTCTGGTCTAATATTTTTTCTGCCTTTTTAACTTCATAGTAAGATAAGAAAAAAAAACGTACCGAGTCTTGAAATCACTACTATAACAAGTCCAACTATATACATTTCGGTACAGCCGATTTTTTTCAGCCATTTATCTAAAAAAATCCCCAAAGCTCTTGTTGCCAAGTCTCCTAATGCCATTAGCGATACAGCTAAAGATACTTTGCCCTGTAAAGAAAATAAAACCATATTTTCTAAAAAAACTAACATCTAAAAATCCAAAAAAGAGGAACTGAGAGACAAGACGAAATGAAGCAACAAATTCCGTTTTTACTGTTTCGCTACGGAACTCTTAAAGTTTTTAAACGAATGATATAACTAATGTATACCAAAGACACCTTATGATAAAGTGGTTAATGATATTTTTTTTATAATAACCAACTTCTAAAACTGGCTAAAAAGTAAATGTAAAGCCATAAAGCTGACATTACGAATGAATATGAACCTACGTGTTTTTTTAGCCTTGCCAATTGTTAATGGTTGGCATTTGACACTATTCTGGAGACAGCCCTTCACATATATGTAAAAATAATCAGAAATCGGTTCACCAACAACAAAGTTATGCGGGAACATACATAAAGAAGTATGCCGAAGAATGGATAACCTCCTCTTTTTTTAAAGTCGGCTAAATAGTGTCTGTCCACATCTTGTCAGGCCGCTACTGGCTACCCCATTCTGGAGATTCAAAACGTGAAAATATATACACATACATACCTAAGGGTTCTGATTTGGCCATTGAGATAAAACTATATAGGGCTCCGGTTTTTGTTTCGAAACCCTTAAAATTAGTTAACTTGCACTAGGTACTCTATATTTTACCAAATCTTCTAAGTAGCTACAAACGTTACAATTAGTAACATTTTCTGACCTTATTCAGGCAATAAAGTGGAAGCAATTAGAATTTACTATTAATAGCTGCTGCAACAGTTCCCAATACTACCCATGATAATCTAGAGAGCAGTATGTTAGTCAGGACAAAATGCAATATTTGCTGTAGTAAATCAGTACTATAATCTCCTTACTGCTGTTTATCTTAGGTCAACCTTAAATATACTTTACCCGTGGCTTTGCCCGTCCAAAGTTTAATCGTCTGCACGTCATCATTACGTAAGTCAAAATAAGTTTACTTGTGTAATTAGTTTACTTGTCTAAACATGTTGCAGCAAATCTTCCGAGTAGCTACAAATGTTACAATTGGTAACATTTTCTTATCTTACTCAGGATTTTATTAATTCTTACCATATTTAAATGGGACGAATCTGGAGGTAAACGCTTCTATATACGAGAACGCATGTAATGTCAAAATCGGCTAACAATTGGAGCTAACAATTGGGTAGTAATCGCGTGACATGCTCACAAAAAATACAATTGAATTGAGAAGCTCTTTCTTTTCTGATGTCAGTTAAAAACCAAATAGCAGGCAGTCAAGCTAGAACGTAACCGGTTACTTTCTATATAACTTAATACATACTTCATTCCATCCAATCGAATATAATGCTTGAGGGAACATGCCCATGAAGCAAAGCTCTGAGAATAAACATAACATTGGCGCCATTGATGCGTTGGAGAGGATGTAGGGTTTTAAGTCTGAGTCAAACAAAAATCTTCTTAGTGTTGTTCTGAAAGATATCGGTTACCACTTTATACTTACAAACTAATTTTAGTTATCTTATGCGTTTCTATTACATACATCTTATGACACACATTTTTTTATAAAATCAAGGGATATATAATTAATATACCTACATACATAGAAATAATCCATTTTTGCTTATCTCAAACTCTAAAATCGAGTTGTTGAGGTACCATTGCTGACTGCAGAAAATTCCAACTACATCTTTGCTCCGAACATACATTATGAATGGGAACGGTATAAAAACACAAATAACTATTAAATACATAGTTATTCCTACTTGTAGTCTAGTGGCACAGATACTGTAGAGAATAGTAGCAAAGATAACTAGAAAATCCTAATCAATTATAATTATTAACACAGCATAATGATTAACTCAGTAAATTATAAAAAAAAACTTACAAGAAATTTTCCTGGTTATATTCATCTAATGGTTTAGAATTTTCACAATGTTTACTTTCATCTACGCAATTTTCATTCAATTTCAAAGTTTGTTGCTCCATGGCCCTGTCACTAGCATCATACACAAAACCATCATCCATTAAAAGTTTTATTTCTGAAAACAATGTTAGGCGTTAAAAAATCAGTACAGTTTTATACGCTAAACTGTGTTGGCTGTACCCTAGTTTTTGGGCAGACTCTAAGGCCATACCAACGACGAAGACAAGACTGTCGTTAGTGAGAGCAAGACTGACTCCAAACTAAATCGAAACTGTTAAGTCTACACATAATCATTAGTCGTTGTCTATGCAGCGTCTTGTTGCAAGTGTGCGCATCTGCATATATTTCCATAGAGCGTTAGTATCACTAAATACAGTCTTGTTTAAGTGTGCGCACTGCCTAAATGTATGCCTTAGGGTCTCAGCAGACACAACCAGGGTGCAGCGATTTTATTGTTTTTCAGAAGCTCGATACAGTTTCCAGACGCTTTAACCCGCTCACATACACACTAAAGTCCCTTCGACTGAATCGCTTTATGGAAGCTCGATGCCGCAACAGAGTGATTTTGACGCCACTTTTGGAACGTCGCATGTGGAAGTCGCTAACCCACGTAATTTTATTACAACGCTTAAATTAGTTGCACTTGTTGAGGTCAAATCTTGCAATCGTAATTTCGATCACTTTCTAACTATCAAAACTGCTTAAATTTTTTGGGGAGCGTAGTACTCGATGACAATACAATAATCAACAAAAACTAGAAGTTGTAACAGCGCCACCTATGTTATTTGTTAACTAACGTGATAATGAGTCGTGTACAATGAAATTAGACCAAAGAAAAAATGTGTTGGGGTGGAGTTTACAAGTGAATACATAAAGATGTCGCTCATAAGTTTATGCTTGAAGAAAGTTATAGCAATCAAGGTTAAAAAGTATGAACGAAAATTTAAACCACGTTTATAAAAAATGCAATAAAAAGTAAAACATAAGCCCCTCGCATACATCACGAAGCAAAACTTTTTGAACCGTATCCTGACAGTGCCTACAAAGAATTGTGAAAATTGAACTCACCTGGTGTCATATCATCTGACAACTTAATCTTTCGCATGTGCCATTTGACAGGTTGCATGAGAAATACGGCAATAAACACATGCATAGACACTGCTGTGGTTAACAATATCGTTCCACGGAACCCTAACTCCTCGGTAGACCATCTGATCAATGTTGGTGCTACCATTGATAATACAGCTAAAATTAAATAATACACAAATAAGACTCTACATACAGCGCCATCTGGTTATAAACTAAGCAAAACTTGTACTGTATATAGGTAACAGACAACGGATAAAAATACATATATATCAGTTAATTTTTAAATACATATATATTACTAGCTTTTGTCAGCGGTTTCACCAGCACTAAATCACGTTATCGCTGTCGGATTGCAACGGCAACTCCTCAATTTATAGAAAAAACGACGCACACTTGACGTTTTCAAGTATTCTATGTCCTTCCTCTAGACTCACATTATCTCCAAGCCTAACTTGCCCGCGGTTCCACCCGCCCTAAATTCAGTTATCGGTGTCGCATTTCAGCGACAACTCCGCAAGTAAAGAAAAGAAACCGACTCACATTTGACGTTTTCAAGTCGCCAATGTCCTTCCTCGGTACTGTCTCCATGCCAAATTTCATCTTAATCGATATAGCGGTTTAAGCGTGAATAGGTAACAGACAGACAGACAATAAAAACAGGTAGACTCAGGACAAACATAAATATATATTATGTGTGGAGTTCGATCCCAAGCCCCTTGGATCGTCAAGCAGTACTACTACCAACAGAACTATGAAGTCATCTTTTTTTTATTTATTTTTGTAAATATAATTCCCCACTAAATAAGTTTCTCGAAAAACAGTTTTCACTGAAGTATTTATTTGTTGGTTTAGGTTGTTTGACGCCACTACAGGGCCACAAGCCGTTTCTTAGCAAAAGGAGGCTCGGGTCTACCCTTTGGTAGACGTTGTCGAGCTAGCCCTTCGTCTGTCATAATGTTCAAGCCACCCATAACACCCCTGACTTAGCTCAACAACTACTGTCCTATGAAAACAGCCAAGTTATTAAGTATGCACTTAATGATAACATTGTTAAAGAAAAATATTATTAAATTTCGTAGTTATTACCAATTAACATAAGAAAATGAACACATAAGTTACGAATTTACTTAAAGAAATAACAAATAATGATAAATATAATGATGATATAAAATGTTATCACCTGTTATTGTTTGTGTTACGTTCACAGCAAGTATACGTTTTTCGACGAAGTAATCATTTAGAATTGTAGGACACAGATTGTAAATTATGCCGTAACCAGCACTCTGGAATGATATTTAAGCAATTTTATTATTAATTGAACGTCCTCAACTCCCAGTTTACCACAAAACCACAGTTCACCTTAAAATTGGGACAGTAGGTAATAGATTTTAATTGTTTGTAAGTTTTCGTCCCCAAAGCTTCTAAATGGTCTATAACAATCATACGTGTACGATCGTCGTGTGCCACACAGTCAAAAGGTTGGAGCTTATATTCTTCGATTTTTTTCAGTATAAGCATCTTGTTGACCCAAAGCCATACAAATACAAAAAAAAAATGTTTTATTCTGTTTTTTAGCATTTGTTGTTATAGCGGCAACAGAAATACATCTTCTGTGAAAATTTCAACTGTCTTACGCGGTTCATGAGATACAGCCTAGTGACAGACGGACGGACGGACGGACAGCGAAGTCTTAGTAATAGGGGAACCCTAATTACCCTTTGGGTACGGAACCCTAAAAAGCCACCAAAGTCAGCATTACTTACAAAATTTTGTTCCGAAATATTTTATAACTTTCCATTGACATTTGGTGATTATGTTATTGTTACGAAAATTTTACTTAAAAATACCAATATATTGTTATTCTGTCTTTTTTTTTTTTTTTTTTTTTTATACCACTAAGGTGGCAAACAAGCCTACGGTCCGCCTGATGGTAAGCGGTCACCGTAGCCTATGGACGCTTGCAACACCAGGGGCATCACTCGCGCGTTGCCAACCCTTCAGAAATCTAATAACTTCTTTTTTGAAGAACCCCATACTGTAGTCCTTAGAGAAAACCTTGGCAGGGAGCTCATTCCACAACCCAAGGGTTCGCGGGAGGAAGTTTCTCTGAAACCGCACTGTTCGCGACCATTTTGGTTCCAAAGTGTGAGAATGAATTCCCTGTCGATGGCGAGCGGTGCGATGGTAGAAAGTAGCCGTGGGCATCATTTCGAACAATTCCTCAGAACACAATCCATTGTACAAGCGGTAAAACACACACAGGGAGGCAAAGTCTCTCCTCAGACTTAAGGGCTCGATACCGCAAGTGAGTTTGGGATGGTCGACAATTCTCACAGCCCGTCGTTGAACCGAGTCAAAAGGTCCAAGCTGGTATCCGGGTGCACCCGCCCAGAGATGGCAGCAGTACTCCATATGGGGCCGGACTTGCGACTTGTAAAGTAGCAACCTTTGCCCCGACGTGAAGTACTGCTTCGCTCTGTTGAGTACACCAAGTTTTTTGGACGCCAGCTTTACCTTGTCTAGCAAATGATCTCGGAACTGAACATCGCTGGAGATGTCAACGCCAAGGATCCCAATGCTCTTAGAGATGGAGTGGGGAGTGTTCTGGAATTGTGGGACTACAGTGAATGGGGTTTTCTTAGCGGTGAACGCGCAGACTTGTGTCTTTGAAGGGTTGAATCGGACCAAGTTTTCCCGCCCCCAGTCAAAGATCTTGGACAGACCGATCTCGATTTGAGACACAAGTTCTTCACGCTTTTCCTCCACAACGGAACGTGGGATGCTTGCACGGCCCGTGTAATAAGCGTCTCCAGTACTGTCATCTGCATAGCAATGTATGTTGTTGATGTCCAACATATCATTGATGTATAGTAGAAACAGCGTAGGAGACAGCACAGAGCCTTGCGGGACACCAGCATTAATGTCCATGCTATCAGAGCAACTACCGTCAACTACGGCTCGTATGCTTCTGCCGGACAAAAAGCTAGCCACCCATTTGCACAAACCCTCGGGCACTCCGTAAGAAGGCAGCTTCGATAGAAGACCCCGGTGCCAGACCCGATCGAAAGCCTTCGCTATGTCTAGGCTACATGCCAATGCCTCCCCCTGACTCTCAATGGCTAGTGCCCATCGGTGTGTGAGATACACTAGAAGGTCACCAGTTGAGCGACCGTGGCGAAAGCCATATTGACGGTCACTGATCAGGTCGTGTTTTTCTAGGTATCTCAAAAGCTGTGTGTTGATCACACGCTCCATCACCTTGGAGAGGAGAGAGGTTATAGCGATAGGCCTGTAATTCGATGGATCTGATCCCTTTTTGGGCACCGGGTGCACATTTGCAGTCTTCCATGAAGACGGAATTTGCCTAGTGTGGTAGGAAAGCGTGAAGAGGCGCGTGAGTACAGGACATAACTCAGGAGCACACTGCTTAAGCACCACTGCTGGTATGCCGTCTGGCCCACTCGACTTATGAACGTCTAGGGAAAGCAACGCCCGCCGGACCTCGCGCTGTGTTATAGTGATTTCCGGCATGGTCTTACCGCACCGTCTTTAGCAAGCCCTTTACCAATAATGAAGTCCAAAGTGACAGGACAGGTGGCAAGCCCCTCGCTATAACACTATTTCTGATACAATATCTATCTATACTAAGGTTGTTTTTATGTCCCATATGACGTGACTGCCCAGCTTTAGAGTAATAAGTGGTAAAATGAAATTTTCAGAAGATTATTTTTAAGGATATATTTCTAACCCTTTCTTCCTTCTTACCTTATTCTTTTCTTAAAAAAAATGGGCCAAGTGCGAGTCGGACTCGCGCACGAAGGGTTCCGCACCATTATCTATATTAATCTAAATCTAATATTTTTTTATTTTAATTTAATTATTAATTTTTAAAGTGAATATATGACGAAATATTTTGTGAATATTTCAAGCATCTAACTGTTGCCGTTATCAATATCGAGCAAAAACGACCAAAAAAATTAAGTTTGTTGTATAGGAGCCCCCTTAAATATTCATTTTATTCGGTTGTTTAGTTTTGTTCAACTGTCTAACTATCATGATTCACGACATACAGCCTGGTAACAGACGGACGGACAGCGGAGTCTTAGTAATAGGATCCCGTTTTTTACCCTTTGTGTACGGAACCCTAAAAATCATAAACAATATGTATGAATGTTACTATTGTATAGTGAAAAATAAAATATGCCTAGATTTTTATGCTACCAACCATAATTTTAAAAACCGTGCACGATGGTAAAAAATTCTTTATCGTGGAAATGCCTAAACTTTTGCATAAGCAAAATTTTAATGACCATCGTCTGAGTATAGGCATATGTTTTTTAATATTTTAATACTGATGTCAAATCAAATCAAAACCAAACTTTTTTTTTATATTCGAAATTAATTTGAGCAGCTGGATATATTGGACATTTTATGAGAACAACAATTATTAACGTAACCTTTCTTCTCATAATACACATTATTTTGAATCGCAGAAAACCCTTTTTTTCTTAGATTTTGAAATCAATGCTAAATATTTATGTAACTTTGTAAGTCAAAACTTTGAATAGGTCGCAAGCACTTTTTTAACTGCAAAAAAAAACATATAAAAGTACTTTTAACTTCGAGAAACAGTGAAAACTCCTTATGACTGTTTTAATAAGAAATTACTAAAATACTGTACAAAATATTAGTTACTTACCATCACAAATCCAAAGCATAAGCTAAACGTTGCTATAGAATTGCTAAAAACGATACAAAATAATCCCACATTGAAAAGCAACGCCGCTATAAGTGCTAATTGGCGCAAGCTCAACTTTTTTAGGAGTACTCCCGTTAAAAAACCTGAAAATGTATTTTCAAAAATTGTTAGACAATTGTGCTAAACACAAATAACTTATTTTCAAAGAGTATGCTAATAGTGTGTTAAGTTATATAAAAGCATATAAGTTATTTTTTGTTTAAACCCAGGCGTATGAAATCTTGATAACGTATAAATACGCCAAAAAATATCTATACAAAAACAACAAAGATTTGCGGTTTTCTCTCAATAAGTTTTTATATACTCCCTACCTCGCAGCCTTGTTGGTAGTGTGGCCAGCTGCTGTGCAGAGGGTGTAGGTTCGATTCCCACACTGGACAAACATTTATGTCATAATATATACATTTGTGTTTGTCTTGAGTCTGGGTGTATTTATGTATGTATTTACAAAAAAAAAGTAATATTTATGTATTTGTATCCGTTGTCTGGTACCCATGACACAAGCTTTGCTTACTTTGGGGCCAGACGGCGCTGTGTGTGATGTCCAAAATATATTTATTTATTTATCATTTAGTACCGATATTATACGACCAAAAAATATACAGACACCGTCTTTGTTTATAATAAACTTTAATACCTACTATAGCAAATAAATTATAAAAAAAAAACACTTAGAATTCCTTTTTACACCAGAATTTAATGTTTTTTGTCAAATGCAGTTTTTTATTTACGAATCATATTTTGTATTGAAGCTCATAATAACAAAAGAATATAAAATTGTCATAATCTTATGAATAAGTTATTTTTATTGTATTTTATAATTATCTACTATAAAAAATAATAGGATAATAATATTGTTCCAGGTACGGTCAGAATAAACATCATAAAAATTGGAAGTAAATTGTGTGTATTAATTGTGTTTTAATAAATGTAGGTAGGTAATGAACAAAATCTTTAGGCCGAATTCTTTAATAAAACGCTTATAAAATAAAATAAATAATGCTTACAATGCTCATAACAATAACTTACTGGGCAAAATTCAAATTCAAATTCAATTTAATTTATTCAGTTTAGGCTACAATGATTGAGCACTTATGAATGTCACTAAGCCATCGGTTCGTAAGTCTACAGGGCGGGAGACCTTGTACTGAGAAGAACCGGCAAGAAACTCAGCAAGGGCATTTCTTTTCTCCCTTTCTCTTACAGCGTCCAATTAAAATATTGGAAAATGTCCTCCCTATCATAAAAGGACACTTTCCATTACAAACATAAAAAAACATGAAATATAAAGCACAAGCACAACATAAAAAAGTATCTAATATAAACAAAAGACAGTTTATGTATTCATCACTAAGGAATAATCAATGTCTTACAGTATTAATAAATAAAACAAAAAAGTAAGACTAAATACTAAGAATACAAAGAAGTTTGCAAGAGCAGACCAGCCTCCACAGGCGGCACCCGTACACGAGTATGACATGCCCGGTTAGTGTCTGTATTTTTTTACATGTGGTACATACAACTCGGGTTTATTTTAAATTACAAGTAGCCACTTGAAAATAACTCTCAATGCATTCATATGAAAAGTAAGGATATGGCCAAGTGAATGTTTACCAGTTCTGTTATATTTGAAATGACCTATGAAAACTACGTGAAACATAGTGAACTATTAGTTCTTAAAATACAGTATGAGCTCTGTGACAGCTGTCATTCAATCACGTCTTTCAAATTTCGTATTTTCAGTCGGTTAAATGTATGCGTGAAAATGCCATAATTTATCATTGCGTGTACAAAAAGAGATAAGTTTCTCGGGTCCTGCCATAAAGTATTATTTATCGATTTTGCAAATAAAATCAATCGAAAACATAGTTACGTTATAAATTAAAATAAAGGATTTATGCTTTATTATATATGGCCATAGGTATATAGACATACATGTTGCCTGGTTTGTATTCTTCCCATTGTGTCGAAGCTTTGGTAAGAGTTTGTGCCCACGGCCGCCGGGACGATTTCTGAATAAGTAAATTAAGAGCCTAACGGAAAAAAGAAAAAAGAAGAAAAGGGAAGAAGAGGTTATTTTAGTTTTCAATGAAAAATATTTTTAAACACATATATTATTATATCAACAATAATCGGCACTTATAATCGATTATCAACGTCGTCCCAGCACAAGGCCACTTTAACAGCTGTCGCAGAACTCAAGCTATATTTTCAAGGTAAAGGTATAGTACCTACTGAAAAAAATCACGTTGGTCATGCCATACTATATTTTGAAAAACAAAAAATTACTTTCACTTAAAGACGCACTTGACTTTGTCCTAACAAAGTAAAATAGGTACAAACAACACAAACTGTGTTTATCTGCAATCGAGAATATTGCCAGCTTAATTATTTTTTTCATACCACTTAGGTGGCCAACAAGCTTACGGTCCGCCTGATGGTAAGCGGTCACCGTAGCCTATGGACGCTTGCAACACCAGGGGTATCACTCGCGCGTTGCCGACCCTTCAAAAATCCAATAACTTCTTTCTTGAAGAACCCCATACCTACTGTAGTCCTTAGAGAAAACCTTGGCAGGGAGCTCATTCCACAACTTAAGAGTTCGCGGGAGGAAGTGAAATGGAGTAAAAAAAAATGGAGTTATGATAAAAATATGAAAGTAAAAAGTATCTGAATATAAAAACATAATACTTGTTACTAAATTATGTGACATTATGTCATCAAAAGATTAATAAAGTTTTCGATTGTAATTGTATTTCATATAGTTAATTTATGAGACATTTACAAATATAAGTTAAGTATTTTATTGTTAATTTTTATTATTATTTATTGAAACCAAAAATACTGATTACTCACCAAAAACTGCAGATGTCACTGCTTGTAATGCAAATATAAGTGTAAGAGCTGTAGATGTCATGTGTATTTCATCAAAAAAGTTATGGTATATCATACCAAAACAAGCGCTAAATCCCATCATGGCTACCTGGAAACACAAATCATATGTTATATTATATATGAAATTGATGTTTTATAGAACTGGTCACTTTGATCTCAAAAAGCCGGCGTTTGATCAAGAATTTCAAACTCAAATTTATTTCAATTTTAAGCTTGTCTATTTGTGTTTCTCAACATGTAAAACATAAAATATCGCATTATTTTCGAACACGAATTCCATCGTGGCACTAGTGCTGCAGAGACAGCTCGAAGGATTAATGATGTGTATGGAGAAGACCGTGTAAAAGAAAAAACAGTACGTTTTTGGTTCTAACGCTTTCGTTCTGGAAATTGTGACCTCCAGAACAAACCTCGTCGGCGGCCGGAGACCCTAGTTGTCAATGCGGAATTGAAAGTGATCATGGAATCGGATCCATCTCAAATCACGTCAGAGTTAGCTGCAGGCTTCGGTGTGAGCAATAAAACCATTTTGAATCATGTGACACAAATTGGAAACGTGAAAATGCTAAAAAATGATTACTGCATGAACTTAGTGAAGCAAAACAACAAACTCCGTCCGTCACAATAACGAGAGAATTTTGAATCGAATAATACTTGTGATGAAAAATGGATCCTATATGATAATCGGAAACGCTCATCACAGTGGTTAAATCCAGGAGAACCGGCTAAATCCTGACCCAAGCGAAAGTTGACTCAAAAAAATTTACTGGTAAGTGTTTGGTGGACCAGCGTTGGTGTCATCCACTACGGCAGATCTGTATTGCCGACAACTGGAAACCATGATGAAAAGCTAGCCTTTAAACAGCTGGGATTGGTCAACCGCTCTTGCCCACTGCTGCTTCAGGACAACGCTAAACCACACTGCACAACAGATGGTGGCGAAACTAGAGGAGCTAGGATTGCAATGTCTTTGTCATCCACCATACTCCCCGAAACTTGCACCAACCGATTACCACCTTTTTCAGAATTTGGATAATTTCTTAATTGGAAAAAAAATCAATTCAGATGAAGCAGTCCAAAACACCTTCAAATATTTTTTTGATATTCGCTCCCGCAATTTTTTAGCAAGGGAATCAATGAACTCCCTATAAAATGGCAAAAGTGCATAGATCACAACGGTACCTACTTTGATTGATTAAATTAAAAAAAATATAAAAAAAAATTTGCACCGGCAGAAACAAAAGTGTATGAAAATGAGTCATCGTCGTGTCGGTGTCGTTGTCGTTCACTTGAAAGTGCCAAGTGGGGCTCGTGGCATTGACATTATAAATTACCATATAGGCGCCATCTAGAAAAAACGGGGTTTTTTTTTTTTTTATACCACTAAGGTGGCAAACAAGCCTACGGTCTGCCTGATGGTAAGCGGTCACCGTAGCCTATGGACGCTTGCAACACCAGGGGCATCACTCGCTCGTTGCCGACCCATCAGAAATCTAATAACTTCTTTTTTGAAGAACCCCATACTGTAGTCCTTAGAGAAAACCTTGGCAGGGAGCTCATTCAACAACCCAAGCGTTCGCGGGAGGAAGTTTCTCTGAAACCGCACTGTACGCGACCATTTCGGTTCCAAAGTGTAAGAATGAATTTCCTGTCGATGGCGAGCGGTGCGATGGTAGAAAGTAGCCGTGGGCATCATTTCAAACAATTCCTCAGAACACAATCCATTGTACAAGCGGTAGAACACACACAGGGAGGCAAAGTCTCTCCTCAGACTTAAGGGCTCGATACCGCAAGTGAGTTTGGGATCGTCGACAATTCTCACAGCCCGTCGTTGAACCGAGTCAAAAGGGCCAAGCTGGTATCCGGGTGCACCAGAGATGGCAGCAGTACTCCATATGGGGCCGGACTTGCGACTTGTAAAGTAGCATTCTTTGCCCCGACGTGAAGTACTGCTTCGCTCTGTTGAGTACACCAAGTTTTTTGGACGCCAGCTTTACCTCGTCTAGCAAATGATCTCGAAACTGAACATCGCTGGAGATGTCAACGCCAAGGATCCCAATGCTCTTGGAGATGGAGAGGGGAGTGTTCTGAAATTGTGGGACTACAGTGAATGGGGTTTTCTCAGCGGTGAACGCGCAGACTTGTGTCTTTGAAGGGTTGAATCGGACCAAGTTTTCCCGCTCCCAGTCAGAGACCTTGGACAGACCGATCTCGATTTGAGACACAAGTTTTCCTTCACAACGGAACGTGGGATGCTTGCACGGCCCGTGTAATAAGCGTCTCCGGTACTGTCATAAGCATAGCAATGTATGTTGTTGATGTCCAACATATCATTGATGTGCAGTAGAAACAGCGTAGGAGACAGCACAGAGCCTTGCGGGACACCAGCATTAATGTCCATGCTATCAGAGCAACTACCGTCAACTACGGCTCGTATGCGTCTGCCAGACAAAAAAGCAACGTCAAGCTTGTTCAGTCATTAGATGCGTGACCGACTAGCGGTACTGTTTTGTTTGTGTTGGTAAATCGGTACGGCCGCGTGGGTCGGCGCGATTCTGACTCGTACTTAACCGATTTTTTTTACTTAACGCGTAAAATTTATAAGATTGAGTCAAAGCGCTACCCACTTCAATGCGTTATTCGAATGGAAATATTGTTATTAATTTCGAAATTAATATTAGGATATTATGATTTTATTTTACGATAATTTTACATGGTTTGTAAACTCAATATATTTGCTACCTGTTTTACACAGCTAACAACCTTATGTAAGTTATTTTTAATAGAACTAGTACGAATTTCTAACTTTTCCAAGTACATATTAATAAGTTGGTCGATTATCACTAGTTAACTTGTACTGTACTTACCTAACCAACCAACCAAATTTGTGCATTGAGCTTCAAAAATGACGGATATCCATATAAACTTTCAACACCATTTTACCCCCTTAGGTCATGAGTTTTGCAAACTCCTCCCTCGGTGTTATTTCTAGATTTTTCGGCTTTTGACGAAATATTTACCTTTTTGGTTCTTAATTCGTGAAACTGTCTATTCTATTCTAGTCTGTTCTAGTACACATTTTCATAGCCTATATCGTCCTCTAGGTGATGTTTTCAAGTAACGGTGAAATATGGTAAATTTAATTTTCAATCTTAAGGCTAATTTTCTTTCTATTTTACTCCTTTAGGGGATAATTTAGAAAATTCCTTTCTTAGCTCGCCCACGTAACAATAGGACCTCTTGACCTAGTAGTTTGGGCTGTGCGTTAATATATCAGTCACCTTTTTCTCTCTTTTATTTACCTACTAGCTTCTTCCCGCCATTTCGTCTGCGTGGACTTTTTAAAAAGAAGCTTTTAACTGTGTATTGCTATACCTACACAAAAATTATAATTCTAATAAAATTTTCTTTTTTTTTTCCTTAGGGGAAGATTTTCGAAAAAGAGGAAACCCGACAATCTAATTATTTTTCTTATTAAAGGCCAAATAACAAATTTTTATGCAATAAGCTTTAAAAATGACGACTTCCGTACAAACGCCCAACCCCTATTTAACCGTATCAAGGGGTGAATTTTGCAAAGTCCTTTCTGAGTACATTCAAAACAAAATTAGACACAAAGATATCGGAGTTCTTATAAAAAATAAAAACACGCCAATCTTAATTTTAAAATTTAAAGGTCGATAGCCAATTTGTATGCATTAAAATTTAAAAATGAAGAATATACATACAAACTTCCAGCCCCTATTTTACCCCCTTTTTGCAAAATCCTTTCTTAGTGCTCGCCTTGATAATAACAGGAACGTTTATGCAAAATTTAAAGACTCTAGAGCTAGTAGTTTGGGCTGTGGCTTGATATCAGTCAGCCAGTCAGTCTGTTTACTCTTTTATATTTTTCTTACTTCTATTCCACCCTACAAAGACACAAGTGTGCGCGTTCACCGCTAAGAAAACAAGATTCACTCTAGTCCCACAATTCCAGAACACTCCCCTCTCCATCTCCAAGAGCATTGGGATCCTTGGTGTTGGCATCTCCAGCGATGTTCAGTTCCGAGATCATTTGCATGACAAGATGAAGCTGGCGTCCAAAAAACTAGGGGAACTCAACAGAGCGAGGCAATACTTCACGTCGGGGCAGAGGTTGCTGATTTACAAGTCGCAAGTTTGGCCCCATATGGAGTACTGCTGCCATCTCTGGGCGGGTGCACCCGGATACCAGTTTGGCCCTTTTGACTCGGTTCAATGACGGGCTGTGAGAATGGTCGACGATCCCAAACTCACTTGCCGTATCGAACCCTTAAGTCTGAGGAGAGACTTTGCCTCCCTGTGTGTGTTCTACCGCTTGTACAATGGGATGTGTTCTGAGGAATTGTTTGAAATGATGCCCACGGCTACTTTCTACATTCTCACACTTTAGAACCGAAATGGTCGCGTACAGTGCGCTTTTAGAGAAACTTCCTCCCGCGAACGCTTGGGTTGTGTAATCTCTGCCAAAGTTTTCTAAGAAGAAGGACTACAGAATGGGGTTCTTCAAGAAAGAAGTTATTGGATTTTGAAGGGTCGGCAATGCGCGACTATACCCCTGGTGTTACAAGTGTCCATAGGCCACGGTGACCACTTACCATCAGCCAGACCGTGGGCTTGTTTGCCAGCTCAGTGGTATAAAAAGAAAAAAAAAAGATTTTTTGTGTTTATAAGATTGATGTTCTAGGACTTTATAAGTTACTAGGAGTTGTATGTGACGCTGGCGGAGCAAAGATGTAGTTAGGATTTTCATCATTCAGACTTGCTGCTTGAGACCAAATACGCTAAGGCTGTGTGATTGTTATTAGCCATAACGAGAATGAACAAAATCATGAAAAGACAGACAAGCTCAGACAGACTCAGAACTGAACATAGCTGGAGATGTAAACACCAAGGAGCCCAATTATTTTGAAGACGGTGAGAAATATGTTCTGGAATTGTGGGATATAGTTTTCTTAGCGGTGAACGCGTAGACTTGTGTCTTCATAGGGTTGACTCGGACCAAGTTTTCCTGTCCCCAGACCTTGGTCAAAATGGCCTGGATTATGGACCCAGGTCCCTGCGGTTTTTCGTCGTGCGGATTGAGGGATGTTTTTTATTTTTATTTGGTATTGGCGTCATTCTCAGGCGATTCGTTTGTAACACGATACTAACGACGTCGGGGATCGGGTGCTACAGGCATGTGAGAAGAGGAAATATCAGCCTGCTTTTCCACATACAAACTTTAACAGGAAACCTTGCCTGGATTTTAGCTTAAGACCTATCATTCAACCAACAGGTTTGATTCTTTAAGAATGCAGTGTAAGATTTCATCAAAATCGGGCCCGATCGAGACTTTGAGTACTTTTCACTTTTCCTCATTGTTTCGAATTTGGCCATGCACGCCCACTCAAAAACTTCAGCCTGTATATTATAAGGGTTCCGTTTTTTACCATTTAACCACGGAACCTTAAAAACTCTTTTAATCCACGTTTAAAGTTATAAGGAGGAGTATGTTAGTATCCATTTTTAATCGACTTCAAATAAAGGAGGAGGTTTTTAATGCGTCTGTGTGTTGTTTTTTGTATATGTTCTGACAAAAATTTGTTTATATTGACTTTGACGACCTAATGATTTTTTTTACATAGTAGACAAATAAAAAATTTACTAATTTTTCAACAAATCATTAATCCAACTTCAGATGTACTTAAACGTAAAAAATTTGACCGTAGAGCAGACATGCTGACATAACAAAGCTACACGTTTTATTCGCCTCAACTTCGATTGCGTATTGCAGCTGTCTCGTAGGAGACAGATTTGACCCTCTAACAGCCCACTAGCGCCGCCATGAGATATCCTACATTTTCTCTTGGTAGAAACCGAATTTCTAAAATCAAATACTTTTACTATATATATACTCAATAGCTTATAATCTGGGTGTGTAACCAGCCACTGTTAACCTCCTTCTGGAGATAAAAATCGTAAAGATATATAAACATTCATAATCAGGCACGTTGCTTTTCGCTGCAATTACTGATAAACTAAAAAAAAAGTCGCAAGAACATAGTGATATAACATATATCGTCAACTTAATTCACGATTTTAGATATTGTTTTTATTTTAATTTAGTTTTACGAGATTCAACTTAAGATGTACACGTTATGATAATAATATAAAAACTAACTAATGCCTACATATATTAAATATATATATTTATATAAATATTTTAATTTAAAAAAATATCTTAATACATTTCGATTTAAAAAAAAAAATTGTATTTTCAGAAGGTTTTGTGTTGTTCCTGGGAAATATTTGCTAAGAGTTGCCTTTTGAGCAAAATTTTCGCTCTACAATTTACATATTTATCCTAGAAACAATACTAAACGTTCTAAAAATAGATTATAGGTTATAGAGAGAGAAAAAATAGATAATCTTTTACTTGCTTTTATTTAACTCACAATGCTTCCTTTTTCATTTTTATTTTTTCTTCCATCTTGTGGTGGAATCTTGCAAGCTTAATTAAACATAGGTACTTCCTGATATCACCCTTCGATGAAATTTTGCATACTTACTAAGCTCGAATGACAATACAATATTCCACAGTTACTTTGACCAACAAGTACCAGGGGTACAACCTAGAGGTGGAGGTGAAAAATTTAAAAATCTTGAAAATGGGTATCCGGGGGTTTTGAGGGTCGCAGATCATGAATTTGATGTTCGTTTTGATGTTATCACCTCTTGGTGAAGGTGAAGGTGAAGGTCCTGAAGGTGGACATTAGGGTGGAACGTGAAAATTTAATTACTAATTTATATTGAAGATAATATCGTTCTCCAAGTTCTCATCACCCAACTAATGAAACTTGGGCAGTAAACTATAAAAATTCAATCCAATTATCACTTAAAAGTATAAATTTAAAAAAAGGAGAAAAAGATTTTTTTTAAAACTTGCTTTTCTTAAAACATTAGAATCAAAATGAATATAATTTTTTTTATATCCACGTACGACTGCAAGAAACGCGCTACACACGAATATTTGATGTGATAGAGTTTAAGTGGATATTAATTGAGAGTTTATCAAGTGATTGTATGTAAGAACGCAAGTCGTACGTGGATATAAATAAAATTATATTCATTTTTAAAAAATATTTTTTACTTTTTAGTACAATTTTTGGTTAGATTGAATTTTTATATGATTCTAATGTTTTAAGAAAAGCAAGTTTTTAATAAAATCTTTATTTCCATTTTTTTTTTAAATCCACTTTGTCTAAATAGAAAGCAAAGAATCGCCATTGGTGGCGACAGTGTGCGTCAGAAACCCCATTAAATGAACTCGTATAAAAGCCAGTCTTTTACACTTTGAACATTGCATTTTTCATTGCAATTGTATCATAAAGTTATAAGTTGTTAAAAGTAATTTATTTGATACCAAAGTCACACCGTGATTGCAATTGACTGCCGAGAGTTACTCTGGAGACTTTTAGAGTCGTACACAGAGCTACCGTTACTGAAACAGCTTTCAAAATAGAAAACAAACAATGCTAGACAAATACTTACATAGCATATTATCACTGCTACTAAGACCATATATCCCCAACCACCATCTGGGGGTACCAAAATATATTTCTTTTTATCACTTATATATTCTTCTGCACTCATTTTGTATACGCTTCCTGTTAAATTACTGAATAAATTTCTTCTTAATTTGTTCTATCTTACTTATCTAATATAAATATTAGTTCACTTACACACAATCGTAACTTGATTGTAGGGTTTAAGATAATAGATAGAGATAGATAATGAAGAGCGACTTAACTAGCAACATTTCTGTGAATACACAAGACTATAGACAAAGGAAGTGTTTTGAATAAATAATCTCATTTTTGCTTTAGTTCAGACATTTCTTTTCACATCTTTAAACAGTAATGTTTTCTGGTTGAACAAGACTCGATTTGTCAAAAATCATCATTAGAATGATGTCTGAACAGTTCAAATGATTGTTTTTGAAAGCAAACTAACAAGGATAGTGTTGTAATTGTTATAGGTTGTAAATATTTCACCAATTTTTAAAAATAAATAATTTATGTTCTTTCGCACATACATAGGTAATTTAACTAACGAAACATGTATTTCTTTAAAAAAATATGTATTTTGCATTTAATAGACGTGTCATACTTCATTACCAAAACGCGTTGATTGTGACGTCAATAGACAGCAAAACAAACATTTTCTCAAGGTGCAATAAGAAAAATACGGCTAAAATGAAAATTTATCTTTGAACGTAATGGAAAAACCTCTTCTCCTAGCTATGATAAAAATTATAAAACGGTTAATTCTTTTACAACGTGCATGAAATAAATATTGCTCAGTTACATTTAAGAAGTTTTTTATTTCTTGATCCAATTTTCCATTTCCTCATTCTCATTGACGACACATTGCTCCTGTAGAACATAAACATTACTATTCTGGAGACATAATTGTAACTTTTGCAAAACAATAAGGCATTTTGCACTAAAACCATAAGTTAAGTGTGATGAATTTTGTTTGTTTATAACCAAACGTCGAGGTTTGTTATGTTAGGACTTTAGCGGTCTATACTTGCAACGCATAGGGAGTGCTCGAGAACTTCGTATTCGGACACCATGATGATAATGCAAACGATAAATAATCGGGGTTGCGCATGTCATTATATCCATGAAAGTAAACCTCTCTTTGATATTTCGATGCTAAAGTTTATAGCCTAAGAGCTAATAATAAAATTGGAGAGGGTCCTTTATGCGCTTTGAAGTTATTATAAACAGAACTAAATGTATGTAGTGAACTCGAAGTGATGGACGTTTGCGGTTACTTTGCTGCAGCTAAAATTTTTAAAATAGGTGGGCGAAGGGGACTAAAACATCGTTAAAAGTTTTTACAAGTATGTTTTAGGACAGAATTTTTTATATTTGAAAATATAATAATAATAATATTATTCTTGCTAACAATTTTTTATCCCCTTAACCGGTAGCCGCGAAAAATAACATCAAACCAAAGAACTTGCATATAAACTTTAAATTATTTTATAACTCCTTAATCCATCCCTTTCCTAAATTCCTTTCATTTCAAATTAAAAAATTTTTAAAAAAATTGATGACTGAAATTAAAAAATATAAATATTTATAAAAGATAATAACTTAAATAATAATGATATTGATGTCAAATTTAAACAAATTATATGTCTACTGCTTTCTAATTTTACTACTTATTATCTACATTCAATATTATAAGTTATCTGCTAAAAAATTTTTTTGTTTTGAAAAGGCTTTGGTTCTTAAAAACAAAAATGCATAGTTCAAAGATGTATAAACAAGGAAAAGGCAGTATTTAATGACTTTGCAACTGTCTCAGGGTCCAGCTCCACATAGTGAACTTATGCATTTTTTTGGGCCTTAAAAACTTTGTCTATTTCAACAGAATTACCGCATAGTACAATGCCATATCTTAGTATTGCTGAGACATAGCCGTGGTAGGCCAAGAGTGCAGCTTGTCCTGTTACAATTTCTCGAGTTCTTCTCAATACATTCACAAATTTATCTAATTGACTGCAAACTTTTTCTACATGACTTTTCCAATTACAATATTTGATAATTTCAATGCCTAGAAAGTTAATATTATATACATTTTCTATTGTGATGTCGTTGTATTTAATTTTAAGTTTAGGAAAATTACTAAATCGTTTGTAAATATATAAGTTTGATTGTATATAAATTTATTGTTAGATTGTAACCAATTATTCATTTGGTTTAAAGTGTTTATTGTCTGTGTTTGAAGATCTGTCCGACTGTCAAAATTAATTATGATTGTAGTATCATCGGCAAATAAAATACAATCGTGTTTCGTGATCTCTGGTAAATCATTTATGTAAATGAGAAACAGTAACAGACCTAATACACTACCCTGTGGTACACCATATGTATTGTGACGAAACTCCGATTGATATTTCGTTTTGTATTTACCACAAACTTTTATTATTTCCACACATTACTCTCTTTGGCTTAAGTAACTGGTTTACCATTTATTTGCTGTGCCTCTAATGCCAAATTTATCGAGTTTATTTTGCAATACTTTGTGCGAAATTAAATCAAAAGACCTTGTCATATCGAGAAATATGGTTAGTGGATAAACATTCTGATTAAGGCTTTAAGATTAAATTTAAAGTGACAGAACATTTATTAAAGATAAAGTTAAAAGTAAAAAGTGACAATAAAATAACAAGACATATTTTTTATCCATGTTAATAAGACTAGGTTTTTACAAAGACGTTTAAAAATATGACTTTTTACAATACCAGAAGTAAAATGTTAGAGGTAACAGTAGTAACACGGTTAAAAATCTTTTGCATCAGTGTTTTATTTGTAGATTAATTATTTAAAATATATGCTTTAGTTTTGAGTAAATAAAAAGGGAGTCAAAACTCAAGCATATATTTTCATTAATTTGTAGATTACAACACACACATACAAAGTTACATAAATTTAAATTAAAACTTAGTTTTTGCTATTTTCTGTTCCCTCTTTTTGTAATATATTTCTATGCTCCAAAATATAATTACTAGGCAGTGCAGAGACGTAAGAATGCAAAATACTGTTGTGTAACTATTGGTCAAATCTCGTACTGCACCTGTAAAAAAAATGGAGTCACTAACTTGTAATTTCATCAAATTTAGTATTTATGTTAATTCCTTGAAGTTTATCAATTACCCTACAACAGACTATTCACGATCTTTCTCATCCAGCCTATATGAAACGTTTGCCTAAATGGCTATTGCGCATCGGTTCCACGATCAATATTACCAATTGCTACTTAGGTAACACTACACTTGTAGTGTGTGTCTGTCGGCTATGGTTCTTCGTCGGACCCCTTTATTTCTAATCATGGATTCATGGATATGATATTAAACAAAAATTCAATAATACACATGCGTTAGATACTTTCTTTCTTTAAAAAGTCTCACTTATTGAATATTGATTTTATGCCACATTATATGTATTTCTCCAAAATTAAGTGGCAACCAACAAAACATTGTTTGTTTTATTTATTTATGTTCTGCCAGCAGCCTCACCGTCGTTAAATTTAGTTATTTGCGTGGGATTCCTACGACAACTACTTGATTGTAGTAAAAAAATTACTATAGCATGGTACAGCTAATGCTATAGTTCGTTCAAGTAGAATGATGAACATGAATTTAGCCTACGTCCTATCGCGACTCCTTAACTATTTCTCTGTCAAATTCAAGCTTATTTAATTAGTTGCGGCGTCATTAAGTAACGAACAAACTTTCACATTTATAATATTAAGTAGGTATATGGGATATAATAGTAGAATAATGTTTTATAACTGAAATATCAAGCATAAATAAATTTTCAAAAAGACAAAAGAGTCGTATAGATTTAAAATAAGATAAATATATGGCAACACAGAAAATACAAATGCAAACCGACTTCATGATCGCTTTATAATCAAAGATGGCTAAATTACCTCCAAAAAACGTGTCAGAACTAACTTTGGGAAAAAAGACGGCAAACAAACGGACTTTAAAATCATAGTAGTAGTAAAATCGTAGATCTCTACCAATCAGTAGTGTTGCGATTAACACTTATTTCAAAATTCTATAGCAAAATAAATCCGACTAATTATATTATAAATGTGAAAGTTTGTATGCCTGGATGGATGTTTGTTACTAAATCACGCTTCAACCACTGGACGGTTCGAGAAAAAACTTGGCCTTCATATAGGTTAGCTCCTGGAATAGCATATAGGCTACTTTTTATCCCTAAAAATTTTAAAAGTTCCTGCGGGAATAACTATAACAGAGTTAAACGAACTATTGCTGCACCTATAGCATGCTATAGCAATTCATTAGCATAATTAATTAATTGGAGTTAATTAAGGAGTTCCACGCCGATAACCGAATTTAGTGGGGGCGGAGCCGCTGACAAAGTCTAGTGACTTAATAAATTAACTTATAAATGAATTAAAATGACTTAATAATTATATACAAGTTTTAAATATCCATTAAGTATCAATCAAGAAAAAACTTCTTCTGCCATTAATTACATATTGCTGATCTTTTTTATTAATAAATGTTTTGCATAGCTCACAGGTTCATTGCTAATAAGACAGTATGCTAGTTATAATATTATTGTAAAAAACCAGGTTCCCTATGTTTCTTATATAGCTGGTTCTAATATTTTTTCCATCTCCGTAAACTTCTTTTTCGTTTGTTATCATTGGATCCTCACTTTTTTCCTATTTTTGTTCCTTTTTTTTCCCTATTGATTTTCACAAAGAACAACTTATAAAATAACGATACATCTGAGAGTAAAATATTAAATTACCAAACACAAGAACTGAAAACTTCTAAAACGAGCATAGCTATCTTCTTAGGTGGTCGTAGTCGCAAGTGCCTCAAAAAATTTAGCTAAATTGTAATAAATTTTGATGTATTACTTACCAAGAGCCGGTCCAAGAACAAAACCGAAAACTCCTGAAACGAGCAAGGCTGTCCCCATAGCCCTTGAGAACTTATCAGGTGTAACTGCATCTGAGATTACCAAAGGTAGTAGTAAGAGAATGGTGCAACGACCAATACCTGTTATGGTAATAAATATCAATGCAACGATATAACTGTTTGAAACCATTATTCCTGAAAAGATACAACCAATACTTTTAATGTAATCTTGTAAGGTGTCATTTTTTTGGATAAACAAATACTGTATTAAACTAAATTGCTTCAGTTAGTTTTGCTGAAGATGGTATCTTTATTTTAAATAAAACCTTTAAATTACCTATCCTGGTTATCACGGCTACAATAAGTCCAGCGATGTACAGTTCACTGTTATTAAATTTAGACAGCCAGTCATTGAATATTATCAATACCATTTTAGTTACGAAGTCTCCAATATTACTCAAAGTTACAGCGAAAGTAACCATATCCTGGAAAATATGATTTAGTTGTAGTTAATGATTACGGAAGGATTTACTTAATAAGAACTACTTAATTCATATTACCATCTCCCAAATACATAATAGTTTTATATTTGTTAAATTTATTTTTTTACATCAGTAAGATTAAAAATTAGACTAATTAGACTAACTACTAATATTATAATTGTAAAAGTATGTCTGGATGGATGAATGTTTGATACTCAATCACGCTTCAAACACAAGACGGATCGGGATGAAACTTAGCACACATATCCGTATAGGTTAGGTCCTGGAATTAGTCAAAGGCTACTTTTTATGCCGAAACATTTAAACGATCCCGCGGAATAACTATAAACGAGCTTAAACGAACAATATATCTACAGCTATAGCTTGCTCAAGCAAACTCTATTAGTATAATTAAGGAGTTCCACGCCGGTAACCACATTTAGGGTGGGTGGAGCCGCTGGAAATATCTAGTAATATTATAAAAATAACCTCCAAACATGTGGTTTTTTATTTATAAAATTGACGCTAGTTGAAAAATGTAACCGATAACTATTAGGTAAGATATATATAAGGTAAATACTGACATAGCAGAGGAATAAACAATATACTGTTTACTCAATGGGTTAATTGATTCATGGCTTGCATACTAATCAATTATTAAAAAATTTATAACAGTCAGTAATGGCCAAGGGGTTTTAATTTTACCTTGCGTCTTGAGTGGCAGAGGTTCGAGCCCGACGTTTACCAATAAACGTGTATAGTGGCAGAAACAAAAAAAACTGGTTGCCTGTAAAGTCGGTATACGGGCGAAAGTTTTACGTGACAACTTGTGCCTTTCACTTTTTATGTCTGTCTCTCTCGCTCTTAGGCGGGCTAACCATGCCGCGTGCCTCTCACTCGCTCTCATTGTGAGCGCATAACGTGAGCGGAGCGTAACGCAGTTTCTTGAAGTGTCACCCGGCAAACCAATTTATAAGACGTTGTCACGTCAAAAGCGTGTTGATACGTTTGATGAACTTTTTCATTAACTTCTATTTATTTTGTAAAGGAGAAAAGGTACGAAACTGAAAGAATTTATTATAAGACAAATATTATTTTCCTTACTTCGTTCCATCCAAAAGCATACAGGCATTGCGGAAACAATAAAACGAAGTTTAATTCGGCAGACATACAGATCATCGGTGATATTGATGCATTTGACAAGAAAAATGGTTTTAAATCTGAGTAACTTTTAAAAAAATCCAAAATTGATTTCCTGAAAAAAAAACACGTTCTACTTAGTGTATTCTCACATCGTATAAATAAAACGTCCTTATTAATTATGAATATTTATCATGCCAGAAGTAAAAAAAAAATTAAAACATATTTAACCCATAAAATTTAGCATTAGTATGTACCATGATTGCAATAACCATCTTTTTCCTAAGCCACGTTAAGAGGCTGCAATCAAGAGTTATCAATTATCGTCGGGAAGCAATGTTAGACGTATTTGAGCCTCCAGGGACCTTAGTGGGAACAGTCTCGAGCTATTCTGCTTTGGAATTTGAGACAAAAATGTATGGAAATTACCTTAAAAGAACTTACCTCTCGCAACTCGGAAATGTACTTGCATTAATTTGCTCTCGGATTCCAGAGACCGAATAGTTCGAGACTGTTCCCAATAAGATCCCAGACGTTATTTCCAATAACGTTATTATTATCACATTTAGATGCTACGATATATAGAAGACATACGAGTTGGAGGACATATGTGTAATTAACAGGATAATAAATCAATCAATATTTACGGTATATGTGAAATCATCAAGATCTATCCAATATTTGAGTCCCTACAGTAATGCTGAGTTGCCTTTCGGTACTTACATATATCAAAGTATTGAAAGTGCTTGCGTGTCACACAATGTTTGTCCAAATACAGTATCAGTGCAAGCTACCGATTCAATAACAAAAAAGTTAATGAGACATTTCCTATTCAATATGATTTAGACTGATTGTGGTAGATATATACTTTATACTTATGGAAAAAAGGCAGTGTATCTAAAATGCGTTAACCTTCAAACGCTGTTCTGATGACGTCGTCTTATAAAAGACACGATTAATAAAATAGGCACCTATACTAGACTTTCCTTTAGACTTGACTTTAGAAACATCATATACTCGAGACACGTTAAAGAACGTGCATACATTTGACTACCGAATTTAAGAGTCTGCCGAATTTGTGACGGAGACGCTGCTTGAGTACCTGCTGTAACGAAGATTAGATTTGTAGTTACTATGACTAGATTTGTCCAAGTTTACAATAAAACAGATGTTTTGAGAAGGTTTCTTTCATTCCCTTTCAGAATGAGTCAGAAAAATTAGGAAAACCTTGATTTTGATGAAACAATTCAATTGGATATTCGATAGTACTGAATTCAATTTAAACTAGCGTGCAGTTTTTTGTGAAAATTCTTCGATAACAATTATACGAAATTTTATTGTTTTTTTAGGGTTCTAAATTAAAATTTATATTAAAAGAATAGTTACCTCTGTACCTGACCAATTTTTTCATCAATTTTGTATAAATATTTTGTGTGTTTGAAAGATTTTTATAAGTCACTAGCGGTTGTTTCTGATATTATATCGTTGGTTTATATGGGCGAGTTAGTGATCGCTCAATTAGAAAATGCCTTTGATTAAGAAAGCAGTACCTACTTGATTCCAGTTTGTTTTCGAGTATCTGTCAACATGTCTTCAGGTATATCATTAGTTCGTGTATTTATTTTGTCGGACTGTTGAACAACAGGAATAATACTCATATTTTCACTGTTCTTGTCAAGAAGTACCTTCAATTCTGAAATCAGTTTTGAAGTAAAGTCTCGTTAACACAGGCGGATAAAACTCTTTAGAACTTTGTGTACATTTGTATATTTTCTTTTTTTTATGGTTTTTAACGTCTTTCATTTGCATATCTGTTACAATAATACTTTTAAAACCATCGCGCTGTGTACACATTGTTTTCATACTTTTCAGTAGAGAATTTACTTGTCTGCTTCAAAGAGTGCACGCACACCTCGATTGAGGTTGACACATATCAGAGTACTGTCACTTACAAATGATACGCGCGAGTGATACCTTTTGTGTTGCAACACGTCGTAGGCTACGGTGACCGCTTACCATCAGGCGGACCGTAAGCTTGTTTCAATTGAGGTGTGCGTGCACTCTTATAAAGTAGACTCGTGCGAGGAAATGCTGTAAGAGTGTACTCTGATCGTATTTTTTTTAGGCTTAAGTCCGTAAACTATTATTGGCAAAATTATTTTTATTACTAATAGAGACAGAAATTACCTTTTGTTTCGTTGTTGTTGATCATATACGTAACTTTTTTCATATGCCAGCTAACAGGTTGTAAGAGAGCAGCCGCAACAAACATATGCAGTGATGCTCCAGTCATCATTATAACTGTACCACGAAACCCATACTCACCCAGGGACCATTTTACTATTGAAGGTATGATGAGTCCAATAGCAGCTGAAATATGCAGTGTGTAAGTGAAATTCTATAATATTTGACATTACTCCTTTTTATCTTAATTTTTAATAACGTGTCTTTAATTTTAAATTTTAAAATAATTAGTTTTACTGAAAAATTAAACCAAAGGCCAAAACACAACCATCAAAGAATTAAAACATATTTATTAATCTTACTTTAATTCTACTTATTACGCACAATATTTCCCTTCGGACATAGTACTTACTTTTGGGATTATCTTTGTTTGGGTAAAGATAAGTCTTTATATTTTATGTATAGATAGACCCATATGACTTTTTTTAGGTCAATTCTAAACCAGAATTGTTTAAAATTGCACTTACCTGTGAGTGTTTGTGTTAAGCTTATGGCAAAAAGGCGTTTCTCTAAAAAATAATCGTTGATAACTGTGTACAATGTGTTAAACAGTAATCCATGCCCACAGCTCTGGAAATTAAAATATATGAAATATACTGCTTGAAAATACACACTTATTTATTTTACCCAACAACCCATTATTATTTAGGATCAAAAACAGTATGCTGACAGCCCTTAATGTTCGAGTGAAAGCCGGAAACACATATGCAGTATATATAAGTCCTATACGTTTATTTTTATTAATTATATCAATTTTTTTTTATTAAAGCATCTAATATTGTTTTTCCTTAATATATTTTAAATTATTAGCATCAAACTAAATAACAATTTTAGATAAGGCATAACCTATTTAGTCACAATCTTTCGGTAATCTTAACTTAAAATAGTAAGTAGGGGTCGTAAGCAAATTATAAAATGTTATGGTGTTTACATACGAGGGATGTAAAATTATTAATATGGGTAAGAAATAGAAAAGGGCCAAGAATTAAACCCTGTGAGTACCCATAGTGAGTCCTATAGTAAAAAAACAAACTATCACCCTCACAAACTTTTCCATTTATTATCTTAGTAGGATTAAGGAAACTGGATCTTACAAAAATCAATCCGTAGCAAATGAAAAACGACGTAATTGAATTTGTGAAAGCTGTGCAGAACGTTCCCAATGACAATAGTGTTGCAGCCAGAAATACAATTTTGCGCTTAGATATTGTTTTCAGCAGGTGTCCAGTTATAAAACCTGAAATAGTAAACGTTATTAGGGTTAGTGTTACGGATAGCTAAATTGTAAAAATGGAACCCTTATAAGATCATCAGGATAGCTTGACAAAATATTTTTATCGCGCACCCTATTATGTGGGGTATCATTATATATATACTCTTATATGGATTATGGTAGGGCTTTAAAAGTGCATTTGAGGTTTTTAAAAACTTTTTACTAAATTTTTAGTTGTTGGCTTCTAAGCTAAAAAATGAGTCTCACCCGCTTGAACTTTTAAACTGCGTGATCTATAAATCTAAAACAAAAATTAAAATAATAGAACTATAAGGTTCTGTAAACGATATTTTTTTTTTCAAAATCGGTTCTTAAGTTTTTTGGATATCCGCAATAATTCTTAGTCTACGGAACCCTAATTTAATGCGTATACGCACGTGACTGGTTTTTTTTTTAAATATTAGTAGTTGTAGTAATCTAATACCTTTAAACGAGTAATTATAATATAAAGTCAGTAAAAAAATCTTTTCGACGATGCATTCCCTAAAAATATTGAAACAGTTTTTACCGCAATCAGCTAACGGTACAGCTTAGGTACGCTAGTTAATTCCCTTTAGCTTCCCATAATTAACTATGCAGATTTATGCATAACTGTAAAACTACTTAACAAACTCGACCGCTATCACAACTTATGCGTAAGTCATATTTTTAGCTTGCGTAAGTATGAACATGTCTGCAAATATCGTACACAGTTAAATTGGCTCAATATCCGTTTTCACCGTATTACTTATCTCCTGACATGTATTTATGGTATTCTTTATAATCCTTCATTCCCTGTTTATTTAATAGAACGATTTCAGTTTTAGTTTTAGCAAGAGCGACAGACACGGTTTTGCCGTTGCAATCTCTTCCGCACTCCTGCGAATAATGCGATATTTTATTCGGATTCGTTCACGGCCACAATAGTTCGTTCGTCGAATAATTTACTGGAACATATTCGTATTGCAAAGAAAGTCAAAAGAGAGCTTTAAAGCTTTAATGCATCGGTACTATATCGACATCCAAATACATAGGTCAGGAATTAGTGCTTTCTAGTGACCTATGCCTAAATATATAGATATGCATTATATATGTTTATGTATAAAATATATTTAATTTATTCACCATTTACATATTATGCTTTATGATTTTATTTTTATATACTATCGTTTATAACTAAATTTATTATCATTATTTAAGCTACTGCCTTCTATTACACCAAACACTGCACAACCCCTTATTTATGTTTACATTACCAAAGGTTAACTGGTCGGAAATGCCTAAGGCATTAAGTTCGCCTATGTACAAAATTAGTGCAATAACGCACTTTTTTATTATTATAACATAATATGGGAAATCCTTGTTTCACCAATTCCTTTTTTAGGGTTCCATACACAAAGGTTAAAACACGGGACCCTATTACTAAGACTCCGCTGTCCGTCCGTCCGTCCGTCCATCCGTCTGTCACCAGGCTGTACCTCATGAACCGTGATAGCTAGACAATTGAAATTTTCACAGAAAATGTATTTCTGTTGCCGCTTTAACAATAAATACTAAAAAACCGAAGTAAATAAATATTTGAGGGGGCTTCCATACAACAAACGTGATTTTTTCGCTCTTTTTACTCGATATTGATAACGGCAGTAGGTAGACGCTTGAAATATTCACAGAATATTTAGTCACATATTCGCTTTAGAAATAAATATTTAAATTAAAGTAAAACCAATATTTAAGGGGCTCTCTTACAAATATCGTGATTTTTTTTTCGATTTTATAGATAATAGTACAGAACCCTTCGTGCGCGAGTCCGACTCGCACTTGGCCGTTTTTTTCTGGATTTAATCTGGACTTCATTAATTACCAGTTTTAAAGTGATAAGAGGTAAAATAAAAGTCCTGCGACGATTTAGAATTGTTCAACTAAGTTCAAATATTTTGACCAACATGTATCTTTTTAACTTTTTGATTAAATACAATCATTACTATGCACTATGAATTTTGGGGATTTCATAGGCACACCATTTAAAAAAAATTAAAAAGCGGTCAGTTTATTATATTTTTATCGAACAAAAGTTTATTTAATCATTTTGTCACGTTTGTCGGGGTCAAACTATATCACAAGGATCACAGTTATTAGATTTCAGTCAGATCTACTGAGCTGATCCAGAGAAATCCTTGCAATAATAATGTGATATAGGTCTTTAACCTCTCACGAAAAAGAGAATACTTACCAACAATAGATACAAGTAGTCCCTGAGTGCCACTCATTAACGTAAGAGTTGTCGATTCCATATGTATTTGCTTTAAAAAATCATTGAAAATAATTCCAAAACATGGTCCAAATGTTACTGTAGTTGACTGTAAAACAATAATATGTACAAATGTAACAACAATATAAAACCAATTAATACTATACAATATAACACAATTCTAAGTAGCTGATCCTTCGCTGTGTTGGTAGTAGTGACCATCCGAGAGGTGTAGGTCCGATACCCGCACATGACAAACACTTATGTAAGGAACATTTGTGTTGGTCTTGAATCTTCTGGGTGTTTCTGACGTATAATATAAAGTTTACAAAAATAAGTATATAAGTATTGGTATCCGTTGTCTGGTACCCATTGTCACAGACTATATAATACTATCCATAGTACAAGCTTTGCTTAGTTTGGAGTATGAAATGAAGAGAAAGTGAACTGCAGTATCATTTATGGTACAATAATATTCCAAAGAAACTTAATATTAGAATAAAGATCCTTCTCTGTCTCTAAAATTAAATTAATTGTTTGTTAATAGACTTCAGGCTCATGAACAAAATTACTCTGAAAAATGAAACCACCGTGTATTACGTTAAGAAGGCTGCTACCATATTAAAAAAAAACAACTCTCAGCCTTAATTATGCCGTTACTTTTAAGCGAAACAGGTAAGTACATGGGAAAATTTAATGTTTCAGGTGCAAGTAAGGAATTACGACTAATATGTACGGCTTTCTTCTAGTTCATAGATCATTAAAAATAAATAATGAAACATCTACTGCCGTACAAAAGTAGAAGTACCAAAAGTCGCTCCAAATTTTTAATTCGCCGATAATTATAGAAGCAATATAGATCATTTATTACTGTAAGGCATTTGTGTGATTCCCTTTCTATATATATACAGATACATTGCCTAATAACGCCGTACATATTTCCAGTACAGGTATGAAAGCCCGGAGGTCGTAACCCTTTTCCTAGACCCATATGATATAAGATCATTGCAAAATGTACGGCATCTTGTTCAAAATATTATTTGATTCGTACAATTATGTCAAGTAATTATACTGTTCAAAAATTATGGATAATATTTGTTTGAATAAATAATTATTTTAATTTTAGGGTCTTCGGCGCTATTGCTAGTGTAAGATCATAAATGTATGTATGGTAACTTACTTTTTGATATAATGTTACTAAATATAATCGTTGTACATACCCCATAGCCGTTAAATATAAATGGTACCAATATTTTCTGGTATAGTTTTACCTAAACGTAATTCACGATGGGTCATTTCTCAGGGTCTATTTTGTTTATGGGCCTGTAGTCTATACAGCAAAACAAAGGTTTAAACAATTAAACAAACATAATTTAGTTTTTAAATTATTAGTTAGAATGAATAAATACCATACACATAATCACATAAAGATCAATTAAGAAAAAAGTTCACCTAACAGCACTTTTTAATATGAGAAGAATACTTACATAGACAATAATTACAGCCACAATTATCACATAACCCCAACCACCATCTGGAGGGACTAATTCATGTCCTCTCTTCTTGGAATCCATTATAAAAGTAATATGAATAAGGCATTCATACTATTATGATGTCTACTTTATTATTATTAGTTATAAAATATTATAGTAAAAATATATTTCTCAAGACTCTTGAACGATTTTATCTCATGCAAATAGAGATTCATTCCTAACCCTGGTTTATCGTCGTTTCTAAATTTATTACACTCACATTTACTACAATTAATCTATGATTAAATATCATAAGGTTTTCTATGTACACTTGTAGGCTTTTAACCTAAGTGGAATGGACTTTTAGAATCTAGTTAGAATACACGCGTTAATAGTCCCATGTGTTAGTTACAATGATTGGGATAAAAGGTTCTAAAGCGGTAAAACTGATTTAGGGGACAACTTTTCGCTAGCTACTCTTGGTAAGGCAAACTGAACACCTATTGAGGGCCGTGGGTTTCGATAAATGCAAAAAACAATAAACTTGTGTTTTTCTTGCACCTGGGTATTATCTATGTATATATTTACAAAAAGAGTATATAAGTACTTAATTGTACAAATTATCTGTTATCCATTGTACAAGTAAACTGAAAAACAATATTTCAATAACTAATTATGCCTTATTATAATGTTTATTTATAGGCAAAAACACCTGTTGGCTGCCTTTAGCTGGCTTTTTTTTTTAACTTTTTTGCTTGTCAATGAAAATGAGGTTTTAACATCTTGTTTTTAAAACCTATGCCCTCTTAAGGGTAAAAGTATCGTGTTGTGTAAAGTATGGATATGGTCAAAATTAACAACCCTTAACAGGTACAACCCTACTGTAAACAGCATTTTAGTGAAATGGATAAGAGTAGAGTCAAAGAGTCAAAAAACATTTAAATATTCTATGTCCAACAAAAAAAAACCGCAATGCGCTACACGCATGGCTGGGATGTAGCAAAACTGTACGAAACAGTATCGTTATTGTCGCTATAACCTTTATAAATTTTCTAAATTATAACGTGCCATAAGAAACTTTGTTCCAAAAATAGGCTGCGGTGGATAGTTTGCTTTAGGCGGATCGTGAGCTTGTTTGCCTCTGAAACCTGAAGTATAAAAAAAACAGTTATTAACTATGCACTGTGTGAATGCCGTACATGAGAGCACGCGTAGATATTATAGGCGCCGCGTACTAAATCCTCGTCTTAAGGCACCACAGTGCAGCTACTCTAACCCGAGATAAAAAAGAAATAAATAAGTACACCTAAGCCATACCAAATATTTAACTATAAGCAGACGGGACTCATTTCAATGCAAATAGTAGTAGGTACAGATTGCTTAAACTACTAGTATAGTAGTTACCTTTAAATGAGTTACTTCTGCTAATAGTTAAAAATTTGATATGTTTAAGGTTTATTTTTACCCGACTTCAAAAAAAGGCGGAGGTTCTCAATTCGACTGTATATATATATATATATATATATATATATATATATATATATATATATATATATATATATATATATATATATATTTTTATGGGTGTTCAGCCGTATTTTTTTTGTTTATGAACCGATTTACGTGTTTTTTTATTCGACAGGATAGATGAGTGATGCGAGTTGGTCCCATAGAAATTTTATCGAAATCGATTTAGTAGTTTAGTTTTTAGACAATTCCAAATAACTTTCCCTTGAAAAAAAAGCACTTCGTCACTCAAAAGTAAAAAATAAAAACTTTTTAATAAAAAAAAACAACCGGCTTCAAAAAAATGCACTAAAAAGGTAAAATTATTATTTCTAAAAAATCTGATCTGATTCATTACTTTTTAGATCTTAAGGATTTTGCAGTTGGGTTTTATTATTTATTCAATTATTTATTTTTATTTTAGAAAAGAGCAATAATTTTAGTGGAAATTAAAATAAAAAAGAAAAAAACGAAACCTTAAGGATCTAGTGTGAAAAGGATCTAATAGGTAGCCTCTTTCGTTGACAGCTGTCACTTTGACATCTGTCAATGTGCTGTTAAAGTTGAAAGGGCTTCATCTCCGTTCATAAATTTTCATTTTCTGTCGTCTCTATTATGTCTTTCCTTTATGATTAGTGTACTATAGTTAAACTTACCCGTTGACCCCCTGAACCGTCAAAATTGAATATAAATTCAATCTCTACTACAACGGTACTATGGGAAAAAATAATTACCTGCGGTCCCACCGGTGAGACATGGCCGTTAAAACGCGGAATTAAGATTGACATTAAGGCGCAGTGACCGCAGTGACTACTCAACTAGCTCCGCCAAAAGATCTTCTCTTTTTTTTTCTTTGTACAAAAAACATATCGAAATTGTTACAAATCAATTATTTAAAAGTCGTTATAAGCTACTGTTAGAACATTATGTGTTTTATCTGAAATATACCTGTGAGTTGCTGATAGCGTTTCTGCTTAAAACGACCACTTTTAGCAGAAAAGCTATCTACAACTCACAGGTTGACTCTAGAAACGATGTACTTCCAACATTCACTCGTGTGACCAATGGATTTAAATTTCTGTCATTTGAAGTATTTCAACATTTGGAGTTTATGTATAAGCAAGGCCCGTTCACTTAATATAAAAAAAAACATTAGTAAGACGATGTACGCACATTCGCAAATGTGTGCGTAATTGATAGAGCTGGCTGGCTGGCACAGCTCGCACAAAATAGCATGTAAAAATCTCGTCTTGCACGTAAATTATCCTATACGAGAGCTGGGGAAGGCAACGACGAAATTCGGGGCGCGGGCTAAAAACCATAAATTCCATACAATAATTGAAAAGTTTCAAGGCGTCATTATGGTACAAATTATTAAAGGAATATAAAAGGTGTAAGGATACCCGTACCTAAACTAAAATAGGAGGGATTATCAAGAATATTAACCAAGAAAATAATAAAAATTCATTGCCCTGACCCACTAACCATTTAAAAAAATATTAATTAAACACTTACTTGGTAAAAATTTACTGTGTGGTATTATACTGCTATAGTCTTTTTACTGTGCTGTGAAATAAATGTTTTTAACTTATTTATGAATAAATGTCGAATGTAACCGACCGTTTGACACCGACTGTTTAGTCAGCTGATTATCATGACACAAACATGCCTGACCCAGTGTTTGATCGCTAGTGTCACGTAATTAACAGCATTTCAATATGGTGTTTTAGTTTTCTTTTTTGAACATACCGGAGCAGAAAAGTTTGTGACACTGTACCTTAGCTTGACCTTACGAGACTTTATTATGTAAAACTACCATCTGTAGCAAGGTGTCAACTTACAACCACACTTGACAAGTGTCAAATTAGTGTAATAACAGCATAAGATCTTAATGGTAAAAACTTATTTTTTAAATAAAGTAAAAATACTAAAAACCATGCAGAAAGTCTTTCGAAGTTTGTCACCGTATTTACATGCTTTTTACATTTTTAATTCTACACAGAGGTATGCACGTTTGCACGAGTGCACTTTATTTAGTGTCATTGTAACTTTTAACTTGCCTTATTCACGAGACCCTTCACTCGACCCCACTAAAAGAAATCTAATAGTGTGAGATCGAGTGAGCGAGCGGATTACGGCACAGACCCTGCACGAACTATTCACCTCACGTCAAAGTTAGCATTTTTGTAATCGCGCACAAGCCAGGCGAAATGAGAGCAGTGCTCCGTCGTGCTAATAGTACAGAAAACAAAAAAAAAAAAAATTATTCAACGGTCCAACACAACACAACAGGTTAAAAACATTTGTGATTCAATAAATGACCTAAGACAAAATAAAGAGAATAAAAAATAACACAGAGTAATAAAATGTTTTATTTATTATTAAAATATTGTTACAGAAAAATAAAAAAAAAACGAATTTCACATTTTTAGATAGGTATTATGTAGGTGTTAGACCTGTGCTGTAGTGCATCGCCGAATAGGTCTCAGCTCAGCAGAATATGCTGCAGTCTATAGTAGGCTCCAGCACTGATTTTTAGCTGATACCCTAAGATGAGTCATGAGCGGGAGGATATGATGATACACAAAAAGCAAGATAAGAAATTACAAGGTTGTAATGTGTGTTAGGTGAAAGAAAGGCATAAATAAGAATGAATATTACAGTACAGTGTTCTTTAAGTCCCTAAAGGTACAGTTTCTAACATACTATCTACATGGGTTTCCAAAAGTTGGAGATACGTGTCCGTATTAACTCTATCCAAGAACACTGGTCCATAGACTGCATGGTCGAATATTCCTGCTTACAAATTAACATTAATAACAATTAAATTAATTAATTAGATAAAATTAATGACAATGTCTTTGAAAGTAGTCCGGCCGTACCAAACGGTTGTTTCAGTCCAGTAATGCGGATTATGTATGTTGAACATATCAACTCGCGTGAATCTCGGACCATCCACAAAATATGGCGTCGCTTTTCCCGATGCCGTCGACAAAATTCTTCGGAGGCACATAATCTTGTGGCGTCAGTTTCTGTATTCTTATAAAATGGTAGGTAAAGCCCTTTGCCATTAAATAGCTCCCACAAATTAATATTGCTCACGATTAATACTACGGCACGATCTCTGGTATCATTTTGGCTATTGGATGATTCTCTCCTCTCCTCCTCCTCAAACTTCGGCAGAATACCGTGGTCTACCTGCATCTACGGCAGGCGGTGGGACTAAGCGACCAAATTCTTTTTTAATTTAGAATGGTGTGGTAATTTGGTCGCACACCCTACCTACCTCTCCTGGTACAAATTAACTGCACGCGTGAGGACTGTACCATGTTAAAGTACTCATGGCTTGCGTAAGGTCTAGGCATTGTAATATCGCCCGAGGGCGATGACAATAACTCATTTATATTAACACTTTGACAACGTCATGTGGCGATTGCTTTCTGTTTGACAATTTACAGATCCGTAATGCGCTTTTGACAGCGTAACGTATTGGCGGGGTTTGCATGGGGAAGCGGAGTAAGCAGTGGCCTATGACGTTGCTTTTGGCGCGCTTGATGGTCCGCTCATTGATTAAATTCTAGATTATTACTACTCTGTTATTACCTACTACGAAAATACTACGGGGCTTAACGGGGTGATTTAATGTGATTGCCGGGATTATTTTAGCGACGTTTTTAATTACATATGTAATTTTTTTATATAAAAAAATAGGTCACGTTTAGGACAAAAATACATTCTCTATCTTAATCCATTTTCTTGATACTCTTACCCATTTCAGTTCTGACAACTAATATCCTTACACCTTATATAATAAATACATCTCAAAGTAATGTGTATGACATGGTGTAATGATATAATGATTTCATTTGAAAATACTTACATTTGCATACACAACGTTAGTATGACATAAATAAGCTTTCCGACCTATAAGTAAATATTTTTAGTCGTTTTTTTATACATATAATCTCCCTGTTTGGTAACATGTGAAGAAACTTGTAATTTTAGTATGTACTAATTTAATGATATTTGCAAGTTTATAATACTACCCGGAGTTTCGACGTGGGACTAACGCAGCAGAAACTGATCGTAATTTCAATATTGTCTTTGGAGAGGATACGTACGGCTAAATAACGCACCGTGCTTTATTGGTTTAACCGCTTTCGTAGGGAAAACTTCGGGGTTGAAGAATGAACCACGGGGAAGACAAGGAAATAACGATGAATTAAAGGTGATGGTGGAGGCCGATCCATGTCAAACTACCAAAGAATTAGCGGCTTGGTTTGACGTTAGCATAACTATAAATATCGATGACCTATAATATAAACAGATTTGCAGCAAATCCCATTTTTGCGCCATGATAATGCTCGTCCTAACACTCTCTCACTAGTTAAACAGTTTCTTAAACTACAATAACTACCTACAGTTAGAAACTATCCGTCGTCCTCCACACTCGCCGGACCTTGAATCAACCGTCTATATGTACCACTTTTTCCACGATTTGGACATTTTTTTCAAGGAAAAAAAATTCTTCCCAGGGAGCAGTACAAAATGCCTTCACACAGTTTGTGGAGCTCAGGTCCACAGATGGTAGAAATGTATAAATAGACAATGAGGGTAAAATAAATATATTGTAATTTTTCATTATGAAACGGCAATTTCATACTTTAAACCTCTAATATTTATATGATTATTTCACATTTTTCTTTTATTTTTGTCTAGTGTTTTTTCTAAAAAGATTTTTTAATTTTCTTGTTTCTAAAGTTTAAAATATCATATTATAAACAACAAAGAATCGGAACCCTTATACACGTGCGTCCGTCTGTCACAAAGGTTTCACTTAGGTATAGGTACCGACGATATCAATAAAATTGTAATATAAAATTAATAAAATATACTCTTTCAAGAATCCGTCTAGTCTTAGCATATAATAATAATCAAATATACAATAACTATATATTTACAATTTGACAAGATTGAAACTGTTCTACTTTGTTATCACTGCACAAAATGGAGTCCTTAAAACAGTCAATGTCTGAGATGACTGAGGTATTCAACAAAAGAATGGCTGAATTCCAAAGTGAAATAGGTGAGAGAGACAAAACTGCACATTCCTCAAGCCTTGCAGCGGACTTTGCCAGCTTCAAATCCTTTGTTTTGTTGTCTCTAAAATGTCTTCAATCACAAGTGGAGCATTTGACAAAAGAGCATGATCGTCTTGAGATGTGCAGTCGACGCAAAATGCTTTTAGTTCATGGAGTCCCAGAAAGCAAGACTGAAGATATCAAGGACACTATTTTTAAAATTGTGACAGAAAGATTAAAAATCTCAAGTTTTTCGTCAGAGCAAATACGTCACAGTTATCGATTAGGCCATCTATTGAAAGACAAATCCAGACCAATAGTTCTTAAGTTTTCTGATGTGACCCTTAGAGATAAAGTGTGGTCTGCCAAAACTGGGCTTAAAAATTCTGGAATCACGCTTTCTGAATTCCTCACGAAGTCTAGGCACGAGTTATTCATGGCAGCACGGCAAAAATTTGGAATCTCCAAGTGCTGGACGCAAGGAGGATCGATAATTGCAATTGGCATTGATGGCAAAAGGCATAAGATTGTTAGCCGTAGTGAGCTTAATGCTGCCCCAAACACGACTGCAAATGCCGTGGCAGTTTCTTCTATTGACAGTGGTACTGAAAATTCCTCTATAGAAGCTAAAACTGGCCGACCCAAGAGAACAGCAGCGAAGAAATAGGTGACATTCAAGTTCAAATGTTTACGAACGATTGAAAGCCGTTATGCAGTCTTGCCCTCTCCTGTTATCTTGGAAATTTTTTTTTTTTCTACCTTCAATTTTCTCTTTTAACCACTTGAGTTAAGTATAATCACATTTCGTTATTTTATTTATCACCGTTTATCACTTAACCCATAGAGGAAACAAATACTGACTTAACCTTCAAAAATATTTTTATTTAGTTTTTTTTTTTTAAGAATTTTACGGCTCTAGAAACTACGTTTTAGGTACTTTAATTTGTACGGCTGTGGTAAAAGCATATTAGGACAACTTTAATTTGTTGTTTTTTTTTAATGTTTCATGTTTTAAATGATAATGATAATAACTATTGTATTTATTTTACCAGAATGTAGCTGTAATTTTCCGTGTAACATATACCTAAATAATTCTTTTTTTTTTTGTTTCAGTAATACTTTTTTTTTTTTGTTGTTTATGTTTTCGATTGTATGTAATTTGTATTTTTTCTAAACCAGACTGCTGGCAGGTAGAGCACATATACTTATATATTTCTATTTTATTGTATATCAAACATATTAATAGTCTTTATATTATATTATACGTATATATAAATAAATATTTTATTGTAATATATGAATAGTGACAGCGACAGTAATAATTCTTTCCCTTGTTCTTCAGATGGATTGAACAGTGACGACAGTTCTTTTAATGCTTCTCCTTCTCTCAGCGCTACTTTAACATCCACTTTTTCAGACTCACTGAAACATTTCAATATCGTACATATAAATGCACAGAGTATTCCAGCTCATTACTCCGATATGCTAGCATCTTTTGATAACAAAAACATTCACGCCGTCCTTGTTTCGGAGTCTTGGTTAAAACCTTGCTTACCTTCTACATCTTTTTCATTGCCAGGCTTTCAGTTAGTTCGAAACGACCGTAAAGATAGAGGTGGTGGTGGTGTGGCTATATATCTTAGGTCTAACTTTTCCTTCTCTATTATTAACATATCTGATCAAATTTCCTCTAATACCTCTGAACATATTTTTATTGAGGTAAAACTTGCAAGCTGCAAAATTCTTCTTGGAGTTTTCTATAGTCCCAATTTACATATTAATTACTTTTCTTCTTTTGAAAGCCTTTTAGAAAATTTAACACCCCTCTACGACCACACAATTGTTATGGGTGACTTTAACACTTGTTTGTTAAAAAAAGATAGACGTTCTCATCTGCTCAACAGTATTGTAGAGGGATGCAACCTACAAATATTACCCCTTAAAGCTACACATTTCTTTCCTAATTGTACACCCTCCCTTTTAGATTTAATTATAGTTTCCTCCCCAACACATGTGTACAAACATGGTCAGTGCGCTGCTGATGCCTTTTCTTACCACGATTTGATTTATCTATCCTACAAATTACGTCCTCCTAAAGCTAAGTCAAGAATACTTCAGCAACGCAATTTTAGTGGAATGGATGTGAACCGTCTGTGCGATGACGCTAGTATGTTAAATTGGGACGCTGTTATCAAAGCATCTTCAGTTGATGAAAAAATTTTATTATTTAACAAAGTCATTACTGACCTTTATGACACCCATGCCCCAATTCGAATGATTAAAAAAAAACATCTACCCGCACAGTGGCTTACCGATGAAATCAAACAGATGATGGTTAAAAGAAATCGTGCTAAAGTTAAATTTAAAACCAACCCTTGTGAAAGCAACCTTGCTAAGTATAAACTCTAAAAATATAAATAAGTACAACTCTAAAAATGAGAAATCGCTGCAATAGAATGTGTAGAGATGCACAACGACGCTATATCCATAAATCCGTTGAAAACGGTGATCCAGCAAAAATCTGGAAATTTCTTAAGTCATTAGGAGTTGGTAAGACTAATAGTATTCCCCTTTCACATGATATTGATGTCAATCTTCTTAATCAACACTTTTCTTCCAATGTTGCTATTGAAGGCAACAAAAAAATAAATACGCTAAACTCACTTTCCTTAAAACCAACTCCTGACTTTCCTCCGTTTTTACTAAGTCGATTTTCTGATTGTGATGTTAAGAAGAGCATTATCGCTATATCTTCTAACGCTGTGGGGAGTGATTGCATTAGCCGTAACATGATCCTTCCTATCCTTGACATTATTATTCCTATCATCACAAATATCCTTAATCACTCTATTGCCTCTGGCGAATTTCCAGGTTCCTGGAAAGATTCATTAATTATTCCCTTGCCGAAAAAAGCAAATCCTGTCTGTTATTCCGATTATCGTCCCATATCCATCTTACCATTCCTTTCTAAAGTTCTTGAACGTCTTGTTCATGAACAGCTGTGTCATTTCCTCACTAAAAATAACTTACTAAATCCCCTTCAATCTGGTTTTCGTCCTGGACATAGTACGGTTACTGCACTTGTAAAAATCTCTGATGACATTCGTCTCGGTATAGAAAACAGAAAAGTCACAGTGCTAACACTATTAGATTTTAGCAACGCCTTTAACACTGTTGACTTTGATATACTACTTTCACTTTTAAGTTCTCTTAACATATCTCCAACAGCAATCGACTGGTTTCAAAGTTACTTGCGTGGGCGCCGGCAGCGGATCAAGGTTGATGATTCCTTCTCCACTTGGTGCTACACCAATGCTGGTGTCCCGCAAGGTGGCGTGTTGTCTCCACTTCTCTTTGCTATTTTCATTAATAATATAACATCTAATTTATCTTCTCTCTACCATCTATATGCAGACGATCTTCAAATATATACTCAGGCTCCAGTTAGTGAACTAAGAAGTGCAGTTGCGATTATAAATAACGATCTTGCTCGCATTATGGATTGGAGTACCTCTTACGGTCTAAACGTAAATCCAAATAAAACGCAACTTATCATTGTGGGTACTTCAAGAATGATATCTAAGATTAATTTACAAAATCTTCCTAAAGTGAGTATTAATGGAACAGTCATTCCATATAGCGAGGCTGTAAAAAACTTGGGCATCATCATAGACCAGACATTTTCGTGGGAACCACAATTAAAAGAAGTTAGCAGAAAAATATTTGCTACTGCTAAATCCATTAGCAGATTGCGTAACTTCTTGCCCATTGCCACTAAAATTGCACTGGCTAAATCACTACTGCTACCTGTCCTTGATTATGCGGATGCTAGCTATCTTGACCTTACTGAGGAGCAATTAAATAAGCTTGAGCGACTCCAGAACCTATGTATTAGATACATATTTGGTTTACGTAAGTATGATCATATATCCGAATTTCGATTAAAACTCAAGTGGCTCCCAATTCGCCTTCGCCGGAATACTCATTTTCTGTTTCTTCTTTACAACGTACTGTTCAATCCGTCTACTCCGTTATACTTGAAAGAGCGTTTCAATTTTATAGGGTCTACAGCTCATCGCGCCACTACAAACATGATGCTGAAAACCCCAACACATTATTCGCAAGCATATAATGACTCATTCACTGTCACAGCCATAAGGCTATGGAATAGTTTACCCTTTGATGTCAAAAAAGCACAAACTTTAAGAATATTTAAAAATCTCGTAATCACACATTACTTAAAAATTTAAGCTGTCTCATCAACACTGTTTATTCATCTATATTATTTAAGATGTATGTAGTTTGTGTATTTATTTTTATTTTTTTGTTATGTATTTGATATATATATGTATATTTATTTTTTGTACGTATTAGTATTATTTATTATTCATATGTATATAAATTTAGCTATTGCTATAAATGTATACTTATATTGTAAAGTTTCAGTTAGCACATTCTACTCAATAATTTTATAAAGTCTCCTCTACCCAAAGGTTGTCTGGAAGAGATCGCTCATTAGCGATAAGACCGCCAATTTGTTATTACTTTTATTGTTTAATTGTTTTGTTTTCTATATGCGCAATAAAGTATATTATTATTATTATTATTATTATATCTATACTAATATTATAAATAGGAAAACTTTTTTTTAGAGAGGGATAAAAAACGGGACCCTAGTACTAAGACTCCACCGTCCATCCATCCGTCCGTCCATCCGTCTGTCACCAGACTCGCACTTGCCAGTTTTTTTTGTTGTTTGTTTGTTTGAATAAGTAAAATATTTTGAGGGACCTAGCGGTGTGTAACGTGCACGCTGCGATTTCAGCAAAAAATGAAACTTTCTAGATAATAAATAAATGTTACACAAAGATTAATTCATCACCATCATATCAGCATACAATGCTGGCAGCGTACCGACCAACGTTTTGCCACAACTTTCAGAAGGCCACCGGTTCTCCCGGCGGGAGCCGTCCCACGTTCCGGTTTTCAGTAAGTGGGTGTCACTCGAAAACCTTTAACCCCCTATCGGCAGTCGGTTTTTTGAGCTATGTGCCATGCCTAGTGCTACAGTTTTGCGATTTGATGAGCTATGTTGGCGATTTCAGTTCTTCTACGGTTCTCCTGAATTGTGTGCTTATTAATATTTAGAAGATGTGAATCGAAGATTCTGACATGAGTTTTTGATGATGAACTCATGCTTTTTCAGTTTGACTGATTAGCATTCGACGTAGTAATTTTTTTGTTAGAGATACATTTGTTAGAGTTTTATTTATGAAATATATTTATAATGCTAAAAAGGCTGAATATAATATTTTAACATGACAACGGCCTGAGAATTAGTGCTATGTCACGAGAACTCAATATATCTCGATCTATAGTGAGATTTTGGATTCCGCGATATGGCGACGCCGTTCGTCACATAATAAATCACAGGAGCAATTCAGGACGACGGCTGACACTAACTGTCGCGCAAATAACTAATAAGGTGCGACATTGCGAAGTGTATGGCCCCATACTAGCGAGTCATTTTACTTCTTAATATTAAAATAAAATCAAACTATATTTATGCAAGTAGGTTTCTGAGAACACTTTTAAATGGTCAATTTAAAAATGTTAATTTCTGCCAAAAAGAACTAACAAGAAGTTCTATTTAGAGTAATTAGCTAACAAGTATAAAATCTGTATTAAAACACTTAGTAATATATAAGTTAATAAGTTACTCAAAACAAAGTTGTGAAACATACATATGTCAATTATAACTATAAATAGTGGGATATAACTAGTGGGATTATTACCCTTACAATTATATTCTTGCACCATTATATGTACACATATACTTACATAGAGATCGCAATATCCATTCTTTCCATTTATATAATAAATATTAGAATTGCGAAAGTAACTCTGTATGTTTGTTACCTCTTTACGCTCAAACCGCTATACCGATCAAGATGAAATTTAGCATGAAGATAGTTTGAGGACTTGGGAAGGATATAGGCTACTTGAAAACGTCAATTATAAGCTTTTTTCCATAATTGAGAAGTTGCTGTTGAAATCCTACACAGATGTCTGAATTTAGTGTGGGTGTAACCGCGGGCAAAAACTAGTATATTATAAATGCGATAGTGAGTCTGTTCGTTTGTCACTGCTTCACGTTGCAATTAAGTTCTCGTTGTACTCGGGATTCAACTCTAGAATCCTTCGCTCCACTCAGGATCGCCTCGCCTCGCCGTAAAAATATTATTTTGATCCCTTTTGATACAATTTACTATTATGGGGGGATCTTTTTTTTTGAAAATATAATGCAGCCCATGTTACTCACTGTGTAGCGATCTTTATGTGAAAAAAAATATAAAATCGGTTAAGTAATGCTTTTTCTACAAAGCTTTTGAGGTTTATCCATCACAAATAAAAATACAAAGCAAAAAATCTTTTATATTTATAATATTAAGAGTAGCATATTAGTATAGATAAGACAGAGACATGACGAAGCTATAAGGGATCTGTTTTTGACTACGATACCCTAAAATGCTGATGTATAAGAAAATTTAATTCAATAGGCGATGTCATTACTTGAACATTTCTAAAAGAAAGTTGGGGCGCTGTCATGTGCTAGTTAAGAAAAAAAATATTTAAAAAGAATTAATTTTACGTAATGCTATATTGGAGTAATTCAATATAATATAAATACAATAATAATTATTAAAAAACAACCTAAAGCTCACAAAAAACAAAACAATGAGTCAAATCCATCTTTTCTTTAGGATCTTGTAAAAACAATCAAATGACTTAAACTGTAAAAGTATGTCCAATCATCGCCTGTGAGAAAAAAATAAACTTTAGTTTTTCTCATTAAAATTAACTAAAACGGTGGGTGTTCCGTACAATATTAAAATGCAATCTATTACTTTTCTGTTAAGGATTTACTACAGCGTGATGTTTTTCTCTTACAATACAATTCGACACACCAAACAATTAATGACATAGCGTTAATTGACGCGAGGACATAAAATGCAGCCTTGAAACTGTTTGTGATATCTCTGACAGCACCTGAAAATATACAACATGATACGTTTTATATATGTTCACAATTGATGTAAAAAAACTTTAGGCACTTTTAAAATTCGACTTTATAGCTGTATTTTCTAAGTGCGAAACCTATCTCGTTATGAGTTATACCACTTATATTTTTTATTATTATTTAGATTTTTATTTACCTAATGGTAACTTATTTTGGATAGGGAATTAGTGAATATTGTTAAGTGATATAAACTTAACTATTAATCATAAATTTATCAAAATAATTTGCCTTATTTATGCTAAAATAAGGTCCCTGAAAAAATGCTTTGTAGCATTTTTCAAACTTGCAGATTTACAAGGCAATAATGGTAGCTATTATAAATATTAGTAGTTGGATTAAAAAAACTAAAAAGGTTTAATAGAAATTTAGTTTCATTTTTATTATCCTCCACAACGAAATAACGCAACCATGCACGGCTCGTGTAATAAGCGTCTCCAGTAATGTCATCTGCATAGAAATGTATTTTGTTGATGGACAGCATGTCATTAATATGCAGTAGAAAAAGCGTAGGAGATAGCACATAGCCTTGCGGAACACCAGCAGTAATGGCTTGTATGCGTCGAAAAGCTAGCCAACCATTTGCACAGACCATCGGGCATTCTGGAAGCTGGCAACTTCGATAGAAGACCTGGTGCCAGACCCAATCTAACCCTGAAAAATCTAATTATTCCCTTCTTGAAGAACCACTCATTGTTGTCTCTAGGGAAAACCTCAACAGAACAGAAAACTGTGTTTGTTGAATTGGCTAGGTGGAATTGCGGTTGCTACAATACTTATTTGGTATTCAAAACCCATTCACTGAGGTCCCACAGTTCCACAACATATTCCTTGTCACATTCAAGAGCATTGGGATCCTTGGTGTTGACATCTCCAGTGATGTTCAGATCCAAGATAATTTGGAAGACAAGGTTAAGCTGCATTTCGTCCAAAACAGAGCGAAGCAGTACTTTATCCCGTGGCAAAAGTTACTGCTTACAAGCCGCAAGTTAGGTCTCATATAGATTACTGCTGCCATATCTTTGCACCTGGATACACGCTTGGCCCTTTTGACTTGCTTTGGCGACGGGCTGAGAGAATCGTCGACGATCTCAAACTCTCAAGTCGTATCGAACTCTTAAATCTAAGGTGTGTGGTCTATACTGCTTGTAAAATGGTATGTAAATTTTTTTTAAAAAAGGCGACAATTTATTTTCTTTTTAGTTTTTCTTTTTTTAAGTATTTATTACAAATATAATGAATCTACAATTAAATCGGCAATACTATAATTTACAATTAAATATTTAATTTTTAAAAATTAAAATGTTATCAATGCGAGAAATATTTACAGTCAAAAATATTTTACCCTGAAGTCGGGACTCGAACCTGCAACTCTTAGATTATATTTCAGTATTTACTCTGTCAATTAAGCTATTGAGGTTCAATACTAGCTTGAAAAAATCCTAACAAACGTCATAAACACACAAATTATCGGAGACATACGCGCTCCAAATAAGTAAAAATATCTTAAAAACTACATATATTAGTACCTTTACATACATTAAAAAATAATCAATCTCCATAAAGTAAAAAAGATACATATTTAGAACTTACCAATAGCTGGACCTAAAGCTAAGCTCGATATTCCTAAAAACAACATGGAGGTTCCCATCGCTGATGGAAACTTTTTAGAAGGAACAGATTCTGCTATGACAAGTGGTGGGAGTATCATTGCAGTGCAGCGCGTGTAGCCCGTCAAGGTTATCAATATTAAGGCTATTGTAGAATTTTCAGTGTACAACATTCCTTAAACAACGAAATAATTTTCTATACAAACGTACATCTTATTTAATTCAGGCGAATTTGTTTTTTTATAAAAACTACCTTATAGTTAATATTTTTCACAATAATGTTACTCAGAACGCGTTATCATTATAATAGGCCTGTGTCGTAAATTTCAAATATGGCTTATTTCGATAGTTTAGTACCTGTATTACCCCAAAAAAATATTATTTCATGATAAAAAATATATTTAAAACACATATTTTAAGTTTGAAAAAAATATTTTTAAACTGACGTAAAAACACAAGAAAGTGTCATGGCGTCGTGAATGACGTCACATAGTTGTAAGCGATTGTGTTCACTTACGGCGAAAGTTTGTTTTGTTTAAATAAAAATGGAAACTTCGTATTTTAAAAACTGTATAGTGCCCCAGTGTATAAATACAAGTATAAAAACTCCGACTAAATTAAAAACCCACTATTCCACAAACTTGCGATAGGGCTTAAGACACTAAGACAAAGTAGTGTCTTTACAATATCATCTCTCTATGGCTGCGGTCCGAATTGCACTTACAAGACTTACGAGCGTAGGCACGCTTATAAGTGGACCGAATTGAAATTCGCACTTATGGTCGTGAGTGACGTTATCAAATCTGACCAGGCGTAAGCGCGCTCAAAAGTTAACCTAAAATTATTTTCAAGATTTCCTTATTTTCGTTCTTAGATATAGTTATTTCTATAGTTTTACCTCGCATATTTCAAGGCAAGCTCTGTGTACGGTAAAAAATTTAAATGGTATTTAATTAATAACAACTGAAATGGTTCGAGGCATTGACTCTATATTTTGAATTATGTACTCTTATATTATGTTACATTTATAGGTTTACCATGGAGTAACAGTTCGAAAGTTCGCGCCAAAAAAAACAATAACAAAAAACCAAAATAATAACAAACCTTCATGTGTCAGTTTGACGTTTGTTGACCGTGCTTACGACGCCTTTCCTCTTCACCGAAGGCACTGTTAGCTCGCGGATATGACATCACTAATGACGTCATATTACTCAAGAGGCAGATTTGTAAGTGCCGTGAGCGCAATTCGAACCGACTTATGGGCGCGCCGATGGCGCTATCGGCACTTTCGGCGCAATTCGGACCGCAGCCTATATTTACATTGTAATTCTAACCTCAAAATCAATTAATTTGCAATTGGTATACATTCCTTCAAATAATAATTGACTGCGTGCTAAAGTGAAATATACGTGAAAATTATAATAAGCAGTATTTTAGTATTGTTTATACTTACATAGAAGTTTTAACATTACGAAATTCTGATGAACAAAAGTCAGTGTTCGACGCGAAAAATCGGCCTAGCATAACAGCGTCAATTTTGGGTAAATTATTCCTGTTCGCTTTCATAAATCCAGGTTCCATGGCAGTTTATGCTAGTATTATCCGATATGGGTGGAAATATCACTCACAACTCGTCGAAAAATGATAATAATAGAAAAAAAACGAAGTGACTTGTGCTGTTGTTTGAAAATCATAACCAAACGTCAACAACAACAATGGCGCATATCACCATGTGACGTAATACGTTCTTATTGGCGTTCACGGCGGAGGGGAGAGGGGGGTATTTTTTGATTTTAATTTGTAAAAATAACAATAATCTTATTTTTTTATGAGGAATTATTTCGGTTTTCCTTGATTAAATATTACAATTTACGCCTAGAAACATTCATCCATTGGTTTCATTGTTAGTTGACACAAGCCTATTGCTAGTTGCCACAGTCGTAATAAGCATTCATATATTAATTTATAGTGCATTAATTGAATGGGTAACCAGGGTGTTTCTATAAATTAATCAAATTTATGAATTCTTTTTTTTTTTTTTTTTTTTATACCACTAAGGTGGCAAACAAGCTTACGGCCCGCCTGATGGTAAGCGGTCACCGTAGCCTATGGACGCTTGCAACACCAGGGGTATCACTTGCGCGTTGCCGACCCTTCAGAAATCTAATAACTTCTTTCTTGAAGAACTCCATACTGTAGTCCTTGCAGAAAACCTTGGCAGGGAGCTCATTCCACAACTTAAGCGTTCGCGGGAGGAAGTTTCTCTGAAACCGCACTGTACGCGACCATTTAGGTTCTAAAGTGTGAGAATGAATTCCCTGCCGATGGCGAGCGGTGCGATGGTAGAAAGTAGCCGTGGGCATCATTTCGAACAATTCCTCAGAACACAACCCATTGTACAAGCGGTAGAACACACACAGTGAGGCAAAGTCTCTCCTCAGACTTAAGGGCTCGATACCGCAAGTGAGTTTGGAATCGTCGACAATTCTCACAGCCCGTCGTTGAACCGAGTCAAAAGGGCCAAGCTGGTATCCGGGTGCACCTGCCCAGAGATGGCAGCAGTACTCCATATGGGACCGAACTTGCGACTTGTAAAGTAACAACCTTTGCCCCGACGTGAAGTACTGCTTCGCTCTGTTGAGTACACCAAGTTTTTGGGACGCCAGCTTTACCTTATCTTGTAAATGATCTCGGAACTGAACATCGCTGGAGATGTCGACACCAAGGATCCCAATGCTCTTGGAGATGGAGAGGGGAGTGTTCTGGAATTGTGGGACCACAGTGAATGGAGTTTTCTTAGCGGTGAACGCGCACACTTGTGTCTTTGTAGGGTTGAATCGGACCAAGTTTACCCGTCCCCAGTCAGAGACCTGGGACAGTGTGGTCTCGATTTGAGACACAAGTTCTCCGCGGTTTTCCTCCACAACGGAACGAGGGATGTTTGCACGACCCGTGTAAAAAGCGTCTCCAGTACTGTCATCTGCATAGCAATGTATGTTGTTGATGTCCAACATGTCATTGATATGCAGTAGAAACAGCGTAGGAGACAGCACAGATCCTTGCGGGACACCAGCATTAATTTCCATGCTATCAGAGCAACTACCGTCAACTACGGTTCGTATGCGTCTGCCGGACAAAAAGCTAGCCACCCATTTGCACAAACCCTCGGGCACTCCGTAAGATGGCAACTTCGATAGAAGACCGCGGTGCCAGACCCGATCGAACGCCTTCGCTATGTCCAATGGCTACATGCCAATGCCTTCCCCTGACTCTCAATGGCTAGTGCCCATCGGTGTGTGAGATACACTAGAAGGTCACCAGTCGAGCGACCGTGGCGAAAGCCATATTGACGGTCACTGACCAGATAGTGTACTTCTAGGTATCTTAGAAGCTGTGTGTTGATCACACGCTCCATCACCTTAGAGAGGAGAGAGGTAATAGCGATAGGCCTGTAATTCGATGGATCTGATCTATCGCCCGTTTTGGGCACCGGGTGCACATTCGCAGTCTTCCATGTAGACGGAAATTGCCTAGTGTGGTAGGAAAGCGCGAAGAGGCGCGTGAGTACAGGACATAACTCAGGAGCACACTGCTTAAGCACCACTGCTGGTATACCGTCTGGCCCACTCGACTTATGAACGTCTAGAGAAAGCAACGCCCGCCTGACCTCCCGCTGCGTTATGGAGATTTCCGGCATGGACTTACCGCACCACGGTATAGTAGGTGGTACAGCGCCTTCATCGTTCATATTCGAGTTCGAGGCAAAGAGACTGCCCAGTAGATCGGCTTTCTCTTTAGCACTATGGGCCAAGTCACCATCGGTCTTTCGCAGTGGTGGTAACGACGACTGGCAGAAGTTCCCTTCGGCAGCTTTGGCAAGCGACCAGAAAGCACGACTCCCAGAAGGATAGCTCGCAAGTCGCCCACCTATTTTGCCGATGAATTGGAATTTTGCTCTGGCAGTTGCTTTCTTACTGAACCTCGAGGCAGCATTTAATTTGCGTTTTATCTCAGAAATATTCGGATCCTTATTAAAACGAGCCGTGGTCCAAGCCTCATATGCATTTTGCTTAAGAATTTTAGCTTTTCTGCAAGACCTATTAAACCACGGTCGTTTTTTGACGCCGGCAGCTACTCGCGGGTTAGGAATATAGCATTCCATACCAGCAAGGATTGTCTCAGTGACTGCGGCTGCGCAGACGTCAGGATCTTCTGAGTTAAAGCAGATCTGCCTCCACGGGTACGATGCGTAAAATTCACGCAATCCATCCCAGTCTGCCGACTTATAGTGCCACACACGACGCCAGTTAGTTGGCCCAGAAGGATTCATCATAAACTCTTGTTATTTAATAATTTACTTGCATTTTATCAATGTAGGTATAAGCTTTATGCGACTATGGCAAATAGCGATTTATGATATTAACGAATTTTGAGTTGCAAGATAAAGAGTAAAATCTAAGTAGTCTTACTAATGTAAGTGAACGATGATTTACAAATAATATGTACATTCCTGGCACCCTCATCAGCCTTATACACACGTTCCCACTGTTGGGGCACGGCCTACCCTCAACGGGGGTGATTTGAGCCATAGTCCTCACGCAGGCCCTGTGCGGATTGTGGACTTCACGTCTTTATTTTCCTGACATATGCAAGTTTCCTCACGCCTTTACTGAAAGCCAGTGGTGTGAATGATCAATGTATAGAGATACAAAGTCTCATTCGTACACGCCGGGCTTAAACGTTCGCCACTCCAGGATACAAGGTGAAATCGAACCACCGAATTTATGGCACACGGAATTATAAACTTAATCAATCTAAAACACATAAATGCTTCCGATATAATAATAATAATAAATAAAGTTCTATGATACCAAAAAATTATGAAAAATTAGGAGTGTATTATTGCTAAAACGTGTTTTTACAAACCATATCTAGTAATCACGGCTATTAGTAATCCCAGTAAGTAAATCTCGCGATTTTTTAATCGTATCAAATATTTACTGAAAATAATAAATAATATCCTTGTCACGAAGTCTCCAACACTCAGCATAATCAAAGCCAAAGCTATTTTATCCTGAAAAATAACGAGGAAATTTGATTTTGTTACATCAAAAATATACCATACACGTGTAGCTCAAAGTAAAACTTACATCTTGCCATTGCATAAATTTTAAACATTGAGGAAACATTAACATGAAATTAATTTCAACAAACATGCAGAGCATCGGAACCATCGATGCACTTGAAAATAAAAATGGCTTCAAATCTTCATAGTCCAAAAAATCCATTAGTTTTTTACTGAAATGAATAAACAAAACGAAAAATTCAAGTTTTATAACTTCTATGCAACTTTTATGAAAACACTATAAAATATATATTTAACTACGTACAATAGTAATCCTACTAATATTATAAATGTAAAAGTTTGGATATTTGTTACTTAATCACATATAGGTTAGGTTCTCCAATAGGACATAGGTTACTTTCTATCCCGAAAAATTCAAAACTTCGACGGGAATAACTAAAACCAGGCTTAAACGAACTATAGCTACGCTATGATCATTGGTAGCAAACTTCATTAGCATAATGAAGGAGTTACTAAAGAGCTCCACGATAAATAACCGAATTTAGGGTGGGCAGGACCACCGGCAAAGTCTAGTAAAGAATTATTTTGTAATTTGTGTTTTTCAAATAATATTTTTACTAGCTTTTGTTCTGCCCGCGCTAAATTTAGTTATCAGCTTCGGAGTACTATCAACCTAGGGTTTTTGGCCATAAGCAAATAAATAACCTGATTATATATTGTAAATTTAGCTATTAATTTTGTGGCACTGATATTGACTTGACGTGTCTCATGTTTAGTGTGCAATCAAATATATCTATGTATCTACATGACAATTTTGAACTATTTTCCAAAAATAAAATTTTGACACGTACATACAATGTTATTTCTTTAAATACCACAAACAATACAATACTTTTTGTTCGGTAATTATTTTATTGTGCCTGCATGTTTGAGTTTTTGAAACTTCTTTCTTTCAAAAATAAACTAATATTTGGGACCTGCGGCTCGATTCTTTAAAATGACAGCTAACAATTCTCGTTTGAAATCCATAGTAATAAGATATACATTGCGCATTTGAAATGACGTATGATATTCATTGATTGTGGCAAAACCGCAATGTATATGTTGTTTCTTTCAAAAAAGGTTAGCAATTTTTTACGGAATCGACCCGCTGTAAATCATTTTTTTATTATTTTTATGTTATGTTGTAACTCTGCTTATATGCAACTCTCGGCATTTTAAATAAAAACGCATCTTTTTATTTATATGTACGCTTATACTTATTTATAAAACAGAAAAAAAAATTATAAATATTTTTGGACATTTCATATTACACACAGCGTCATTTGGTCCCAAAGCTTGTACTATGGATACTAGACAATGAATACAAAAACTTATTTGTAAATACATACATATAACACACATAAAACAACCAATCTGAAAACAAACACGAATGTTCATCACATGTTAGTCTTGTGCGGGAACCGAACCCACTTATTATTTTTAGAGAGTTTACCGTAAACTTTTTCCACTTGATTTATCAAAACCCTCTTTGATACTCTTTTTTTTTAGGTCATTTGTTTTCGAAGGATAATATTCGTTATCCATTTTATTTTGATTTTCTCCAAGTAACACCCTAGTCTCTAAAACAACAAAAACATTTTAAATATCTATTTAATAGTACATTACTGTCGAGGCCATGAAAGTAAGACTTTGCTGAATGAGTAGAACTTGCATGCCGTACATAAGGTAAGGCCGTCAATAACACAAATCCAGCAATGGACTCACAACCGAGACATGTATAGGACTGAACTCAAAAACGCAGATAAAAGAAAAAAGACTTAATAGAATGGTTGTTTAATAAAAGTTTATGTTAAAAGTTACTCGGATTTTTTTTTAATCCAGCGCCGTGGCGGTTGTTGCAACGCCTTTTATTGTCACTGGCCAGTTCGTAATTTGGAAAACTAAAAAAATTTTTTTACTATTTGCGTTTTTTTTGAGAACAGGGCACGCAAAGAAAAAAGAAGTTCATAATGTTTTTGGGTAAACACATTTTATCCAAAGTAACTGCTACACAACTGATGTAAATGACTTACCGTTGAGTTCAGTCTCAGGTATTATAACTTTTTTCATATGTAGAGAAACAGGTTGAAAAAGCGCCACAGCTATGAATGCATGTAATCCTACAGCTGTTATCATAACTACTGTACCTCGGAAACCATACTCGTCTAAAGACCATTTGATAAATAGTGGAGCGACCATTCCAGAAGTAGCTGAAAAAATTATAAAAAAAGATCGAAAATCAAATAAGCAAAACTCAAGAAAAATAAAATATATAACAGTCCTAAATAAAAGATATGAGAGAATATGATTCGCGTCGTCTCGCAGCGCTCTTCATACAAACGAATTTCCTACTTGTTTTTGACATTTACTGATCAAACACTATGAAATTTTGTAGACATGATCTCAAGCCGAATAACTAGAAACCTGTATAACTTTTAAACTACATATACAATTAAATAAAAAACTGTCACGCTGCAGACCTAGATATTTATACCTAGAATATTTGTTTCAAATTTTATGATATTTGAATGGTAAATGTCAAAAATTAGTGAGAAATTCGTTTGTATGAAGCACGATGAGAGGCGACGCGAATCGTATCCTCTTAAAGGGAATTGGAAAAGTTTGTTAGTGTCAAAGATCTTTACAGTAAGTTTAAATATGGTATAACTGAAATATAAAGTAAAACGCTAAACATAAAGGAGCTCTGCATCCTGATACAATGAAATGACGAATCAGTAAAATTTGTCTCCTGGTTTATATAAATTCTATCGGGGGTCTCCTATAGACCAGTGAAACTTAGTTTGATGAAAGGAGGTCACTAAAAAATCTATTTTTATTTGGAAAAGTATAGGAAATTAGTAATTTAAGGTACACAGTTTCACTACTCGCTACGACAGATTCCAGAAAATTATACACGAAGTAGTAAGTAGAGCAGACTTAAAAATGAGTAGCGTAGTAGTAGTATGAGAGTAGAGTAGCGTTAAAAACTAACACTAGGCATACAGGTAAGTCGGTAGTAATAATTTGCACTCTTCTTATATCGAAATAAAGATTATTTTGATTGATATGCTTTTGAACGCGCTTTTTTTGTGTGATTTATTTTATTATTTTTTGAAAAAACTTTCATCCATTGGACAAACTACGCAGCTGATAGCTTTCGTCCTCTACTGTCGCACCGTATTGTTCGCTCGGGCCTCTCTGTCTTGCCGCACGTGTTTTTTATATTTACCGCAATTTTTAACTTTTAACATATAACCGCGGTCGTAAACTATGTTAATCATTCGGCCCTGGCCGTTATCAAATAACCGCTGTAAAGCGGCAATTAAACTAAGTAAGAGGCCGTATGTCTTTAAATATTCTTACTCTCGAGTGGCTACTAGCTTGACAACGTCTGCCCCTTCGCACTGGGCCAAACGCAGTAGCTACCTAAGCCCGCTTTCTTTAAAAGGCCTGTACCTGTAGTAAGGAAAAACATTACCTGACGTAACAAATAGTCCTTAAAATACCTAGTTGCAAAATTTTTCATTATTAGATTACCTTGCAAAGTTTGCGTCAGACTAACTGCAAAAAGTCGTTTTTTTAAGAAATAATCATTGGTTACCGTAGATCCCATGTTGTATATTATGCCATATCCAGCACTCTGAAATACCAATTTATTCATCAGAAAATGGGTAGTAATCCAGCATTAAAAGAGAGCCTTAAAAGTATGTATGCATTTAGAAAAGGGTATCTTAACAAAATTTTAAAACAAAGGTTAGGTTACACTTCCGACAACCATAAACATAAACAGCTGACCTTAGGGTTGTCACTTCTCGTGTTTAAAAATTATAAAAGATTGTATTTTTCAAAGTTTGGAATTCAAACCTTAGATTTGTTTTAAATGCTTATTACAACACTGCGGATGTCCAATTAGATTATTAAATTGAATAAAGTGGACGTAGAACAATTTGATGTCAATTTTACCATCACAACGCCATAAGCAATTATAAATGTTGATACTGAATTTGCAAAGTAAATACTAAAGGTGCCCAATACGTATAACGCTGATCCTATTAACAACAATATTCGTTTACTCATTATCTTCAGTAGTGGACCAACTGCAAACCCTGAAACATATAAATGAATAAATGAATATACTTTATTGTACACCCAACGATCAGTGAATAACAATAAATAATATAAAAAAGTACAATAGGCGGCTTTATTGCTAAATAGCAATCTCTACCAGGAAACCTTTGGGTAGAGGAAACAGTGAAAATTGATGAAAATTAGGTGGTGTAAATTGAATAATGTTATATAAAATATAAATACCTGCATAAAGTATTAAATTTAATTGTGTTTTATATACCTACATATAAATATTACATACAGATAATATACACACATTAACTTACCCATAAATATATACATACATATAATACATAAAGATCAATACGTAATATAAGAAATATATACAAAAGTCACACAATATTGATACATACATGAAGAATTTAATATTCTAAAAATATTTACTTTAAAACAATCCTTAACAAACAAAATAAAACAAAAAGCATTTCTATGATAAGAAAAATAAATAATTTTAAGAATCGAGTCTACTTGGTCGGTACTATTTAAATTTGACAGTTTTGTGTCACTTTTAAAAATATGATATTTAAAATTACTAAACCTTAGATCAAAATCCTAGGTATAATGATATTATTTGTTATTTCTGAACTGTAAAATTATTTAAATATAAGGTTAACGATATAAGATTACTCAAGCGAAATTGGGTAAGGTTGGTTATTTGGGCACAAAAATTAGTTATTTGTAATTTATTTCAGATTTTTAGAATAATAATTACTATCTTTTGCTCCACCATAGGGCAAGTGCTAAATTCGGTTATTGCTGCGGAATTCTTACGGCAAGTATTTTATCATTGTAAGAAAGTTTGCTATAGTAAGACAGTTGCAACTAGTTTTATTTATTCTTTCGAGAACAATTCCTGGATAAAAACACTTATGTCCTTTTCTACCCCCTTAAAAATCTTTGTGCCAAATGTCATCTTAAGTGGTTGCTGCGTAGCGACGATAAGCAAAAACAAACAAAAAAGAAAAAAAAATCACTAGATATTAGTTTGGATTTGGATTTATAGTTAATAATACCTGAAAGGTAATTAGAAACCCTATTACTAAGGCTTCGCTGTCCGTCCGTCCGTCCGTCCTTCTGTCACCAGGCTGTATCTCATGAACCGTTATAGTTAGACAGTTGAAATTTTCACAGATGATATATTTCTGTTACCGCTATAACAACAAATACTAAAAAACAGAATAAAATAAATATTTAAGGGGGCTCCCATACAACAAACGTGATTTTTCTGCTCGATTTTGCTCGATACTGATTACGGCAACAGGTAGACGCTTAAAATATTCACAGAATATTTAGTTATATAGTCACTTTAAAAATAAATAATTAAATCAAAATAAAACAAATATTTAAGGAGGCCTCCCATACAACAAACGTGTTTTTTTTTTTGCCTTTTTTATAGATAATGGTGCGGAACCCTTCGTGCGCGAGTCCGACTCGCACTTGGCCGATTTTTTATTCTATTTTGATCTAAAGGATGAAAATTGTGTATCCTGTACTAAATTTAATGACTGACTTGTCCTAAAATTTACAATAAGTCCTACGTAGTCAATAGTTGGCTGTTCTTTTAGTAATAGTTAATCAATTCATTCTATATTTTTCTTAATTTTTCAAGTGCATAGATTAGGTTACACCACTGGCTTTTCGGTGGGGGAAAATATCGCGAGAAAAGCTGCTTACGACAAAAAAAGAGGTGTATCCCACACGTTTGGCCCAAATCACCTTCGATGAGGATAGGCCGTGCCACAATAGTAGGGACGTATAAGGCCGATAAGAAATCATTGTGTGGCAGAAATATAATTTTATTGCCGATGGAGTGGACATATCCTAGAATGGAGACTATGTACAGAAAGATGAAGCGTAGGAAGCCCTCACGCCTGATGGGTCGACGACCTTAAAAGGGTGGCTAGAAGCGGGAGGTAGCGGACTTGAAAAAACCTCCACGGAGGAGGCCTTTATCAAGCAGTATACCAAAACAAGCTGATATCATGATGATGATATTAATGATGTGTGACCAAAATTATTTATTTCAATATTATATATTATTTTATAATATACCGGCCAAGTGCGAGTCTGGCTCGCGCACCGAGGGTTCCCTACTAACTTATTATATGTAGAAAGTTCTCGCGTCATGAGATCAAGTCTCATAGGCATAAGGCATAAACCTTTATTATTAGTTTTTGGATTTTTTCCTGTATTTGTTCCTACATTTTGCTTCTTGCCATATTTTATAATTGTAGGTCAGCGGCAAGTACACCATAGGTTTTGATTTTTTTTTTATTTCGTTGATTTAGAAGCTTGTTTTTTATACACCTTCAAGAGACCGTCGACCTTAGTATTTGATAATAAATTCAACTGTAAACCTTCACGCGTTCCTGAGAAAAGGGTCTTGACATACCGTGATCCTATATGGTTTCTATTTTTTCCTTTTGAGATACGGAACCCTAAGAGTACTTAAACTAACTTTTAAATAAATTATTATCATTTTATTATAAAGTAATCAGACTTACCAAGAATTGATACCGTAAATGCTTGAGTGCCTGACATAAAAGTAAGAGCAGTTGATCCCATATTTATGTCTGTCATAAAGTCATTGTAAATCAGACCAAAGCATACAGTGAATGACATCGTTGATGCCTGAAATTGTAATAAATAACAACTTAGTCAAATGTGTCATGGTGGTTTTTAAAATTGTAAAACTTATGGCAGATTTGATGAGTATTGATTGTAAAATTTTTGTACCCTTTAGGTACGGAACCCTAAAAAATGCCTTCATGTTATTTACTCTTTATTATCATGTATAGTTAATAAAAATATGAATGTATGTTGTTTAAAACAAAATATGTATATACAGTTAACACTTTAAAAGATAATGAGGTCAGTAAACTGCGTTAAAATATCAAGGTTCCGTACCCAAAGAATGCCAACATAGAGACTAATTAGTATTCATACTATGTTTGTAGTCTTCTTATTTTTTCTTTAATACATCGTAAGATTATTCTTAAAAGTAGCAATTTTAGTTGTAGAAAGGTCTCTGATAAGTTTTATAACCTTTCCATAGAATTCCTCAAAAAAATATGTCAAAATAATTCCTTATATTAACCTCCGCATACACTCCCAGTGGCTAAAAGGCACTGTAACAACCTTCTCTATACCTACTTTATAACCTTGATCAGACTAAACAAATTGCTTAAAGTTAATCTTATAAACTTCAATGAACCCGTAAGTTAACCATTTCATAACCCAGTAAGATACAGTTTTACCTACATAATTATAACCTTTATGAAGTCTACAAAAGTAATTAAAAGCAGGGAGCCAAAAATTTCTCTAAGGACTATAATATGGGGTTCTTCAAGAAAGAAGTTATTGGATTTTTGAAGGGTCGGCAACGCGCGAGTGATACCCCTGATGTTACAAGCGTCCATAGGCCACGGTGGCCGCTTACCATCAGGCGAACCGTGTTCTTGTTTGCCACCATAGTAGTATAAAAAAAATATTTATTCATGAGCTATTCACAATCAGTATTTACCACAGCATCCTTATTCCGGAATTGCGTTATCGTCAAGCCACAGACAGACAGAAGCTCGCTATGCAGTTTTCAAATTATATTTTAATAAAATGGTCAACGCATTTCACTAGCCATACAGAGAGGTAATGCAGCAAGTGTGATGGGCACTTTTAGACCTTATGTACCAAATTATCGAATTTAGTTTTAGTGTTGTAATTTGTCTTTCTTTAATATGTATAACAATTATTAACTAGGTATTTATTCTGTTTTGGTAAGTTTTGATTTATTTACAGGATATTTTAATTTTATTTGTAGACTAAATGCTGATTAAATAGCAAGACTTTATGTTAGAAATGTTACAATGTATGAATGTTCAGTTTTTCATTCCTTTTTTTTAAATTTATTGTTTGTATGTAGTAGAAACATTACTAAGTAAAATGTTGATAGCGTGGTTAAATTAGTTAAAACTAGTTTCTATTACTTCTATTTTGTAATACTAATCATTTTATTATGATGTATTTTATGAATAACGGAAACTTTTGTAAACTAGTTTACCGTTCAATTATACAATAATTACCTTATAAAATACACGGGCCCTCATTAACAGGCATACTCAAATGTTACGCACACAACCCGATCAATCTAGGCCAAATAATTGCGCAGCGCAGTCGCTGAGACAAGCCTCTCTGGTATGGAATGGAACTTATTCCTAGCCCGGGAGTAGCTTGGTTTTATCGGTCTTGCAGCTAAGCTTCAATTCTCAAGAAAACTGCGTATGAGGCTTGGACCGCTACGACTCGTAAGATAAGGATCCGAATATGTCTGGGTTAAAACGCAGATTAAATTCTGCCTCGAGGTTCAGTAAAAAAGCAACTGCCAGAGCTAAATTCCAATTCATCAGCAGAATATGTAGGCGGCTTGCGACCTATCTCTCTGGGAATCATGCTTTCTGGTTACTTACTAAAGCTGAGAGATGTATAAAGTAAATCAGCTTGCGCTGAATGGCTATACACCGTGCCTATATGTTTAAACATTACATAGTTCCTATGAGAGCGACAGCCCAAGCCGAGGCTCCCCCCGCGGGGAGTCCTTGAGCGTTTGTCGCTATATGGGCTAAGACTCCCTCAGTCTCGCCCTAAAAGCACGGTGGAGCAGTAATGGCTGCAACAGCCAACTGCATAGTCAGTTCAGAAATAAAAAAAAGTTACTATAAAGTTACGTACTAAATATTTCCGCAGATTTATATACCTGATTTTCGATTTTACAATTGCTATTAGTATAACATAATACCTAACCTACATTTTTAAAGTAGATAAAGGTATCCAAGTATAATCTCAAACAAAAAACATTGTACAGGCCTTATTGAAACTAACCAACTATAATATTAATATCCTTAAAATCTTGGTAATAAATAACATAATGTAATCGTCAACCCTTACCGATTTTTGCGTTAAAATTCTATGATCAAGATTTGTATTGAAGTTGACCTACTAACTGTCGCGGCGCGCTATACTTGCTTTGATGTGAGTTTGTGCACACGGGTGGCTAGCTTTTGTTTAGCAGACGCATACAATCCATAGTTGACGATAGTTGCTATGATTACATGGAAATTAATGCTTGTGCCCTGCAAGGCTCTATGCTGTCTCTCTCCTGCACTGTTTCTACTACAGATCAATGACATGTTGTCCATCAACAACATACATTGCTATGCAGATAATAGTACTGGAGGTGGCTATTACATAGGAGTTAAAACAACTCCGTCCATTTTGCCCAAGGTCTCTGACTGAAATGGGAAAACAGAATTCGAGGACACAACCCATACCATCTCTGAGAACATTGGAAACCTTGGTGTTGACATCTTCAACGATGTTCAGTTCAGAGATCATTTGCAAGACAAGGTGCAGCTAGCGTCCAAAAACTCAGTGTACAAAGCAAAGCATTACTTCACCTCGGGGTAAAAGTTATAAGCCTGGCCCGGCCCTATACCTGCACCCGAATACCAGCTTGGTCTTTTATCTCGGTTCAACGACGGACTGTGAGAATCGTCAACGACCCCAAACTAACAAGCCGTATCGAATCCTTAAGTTTGAAGACAGACTTAGAATCCCTGTGTTTGCTCTACCACTTGTTGTGTACTTGGATGTGTTCTGAGAAATTGTTCGAAATGATGCCCTCGGCTACTTTCTACCATCGCACATCCTGTTGTGTTGAAAATATAACACGTCATAAAACTTCGAAGTTATGGTCATGACTAAGTAGGTTATATATGTGTTCAAATAATAAAATAATAATAAAAAATAAAGCAAATAAATTATGTCATGAAACTTTTATTTACGCTTTAGAGCTGTTTCCCTAACCATAAGTATCCACATAATGCTACTTGGTTATCAAATAGTTATTAAACAAGTTAAGAAGCAATTCATTAAGTAGGTAGGACTCTTAGTAAGAGTCATATTTGTGATGTGGCAATGCCCTTCAGATCATATTTAGGCACTCGATTAACTTAACAATAACGTTGTTATAACCTTTTCGGAACTAATAAGCCTTAGGACTTAAAGCTCTGGTAAGCTATTGACGTTTACTTTATATAATCCTCTTAGGCTTAGGGTAAATGAATAACCATGTCGTTCTGAGACCAACGAGCACTTAATTTAACTGCAATACAACATATTGAATATACAAATTCCTGAATATAACTTTTCTATGATACCTAATAAGGCATTTTTCAAAAAAAATCTTGTATTATATTATTTCTAAGGTTGTGATTTATATAAATTGTTTTTTCTTTCTTAAATTTAAAACGAGCTTCAACACCACTATTAATCCGTTGATAACAGTGTGGGTTACGAAATTTTTAAATATGTTTTAATGTAATATTGTGAAAATCGTAGTATTATGTATGTAACTGTTTGTTATACCTAATTATCTATATATACATATAAAATGCTTTGTCCTGAATGACTGACTGACGGATCAACGCACAGCCTAAACTGCTAATCGTAGAAACCTGAAACTTGGTGGTTATATTTTTGTATGACGCCTATAGCGATAAGAAAGGATTTTGTGAAAGGGTCAAGTGCGAGTCGGGCTCGCGCAGTAAGGGTAAACGGATTGTAATGAAATTATGGTAAGTTGTTATGCACACGCCGGGGAATGTTTCTCTGAAAGAGAAATGAAAAAAATTGATTATTACCGAGAAGAATCCGGCAAGGAACTTGAAAGTGAGTAATTTTTAAAAAAAAATCGTTTAGTTAACAAACTTTTTTAGTACATATTATCAAAAAAAGAAATACTAATACAGTCATCAATGTTTTAAATAAAAAATTTAAGCCTTACAATTTTAAATTATTTCCATTTTAATTTGGTTTACCTATGCGTCCTGTAATTGCGCATCCTCAATTCCATGTATTTTTATCATTTACATAGTCTAAAATGTTGTAGTATGCTTTTTTGCGAAGCTGTTGACGTGTTTGATAAAACATTTAATTTAAATTTACTAATAAATAGCTTTTGAATATTATTAAGAACTTTGTTGTAAAAGTGTATACAATGCCCCATAAAAGAGTTATTAATTTTATGTAGACGTGTATTATACACCAACAGCTTATTTTTACTTCTACTTTGTAAACGTTAATTTTCTTGCTAAAACTATTATATTTTTATGAACATATAAAAGATTTTCATACACGTACTGCGACGCTAAAGTTAAAATATTTACTATCCTAAACCTATCCCTCAGAGATATCCAAGATCCTTGGATGAATTGCCCGTTTTTGTAACACAAATATTTTATTTACATCAGCAGCGCATATGTCATTTAACTATGGAAATAGCTAAAATATACTATTTTTGCAGTGTCCGCATCGGTCAATTGTCTTATTTTCTTGATGGCATACACAGCAGAGTTAAGTTTTTTAACTAGAGTATAAATATGAGGACCCCATTGAAGGTTGTAGTCCAGCGTTATGATGCGTTATAAGAAAGACTGTTGAATCAACAAGTTCTAATTGCTTGCCGTTAATATTAATACATGTTTGGATCTGACTAACATTTGGTAATGTAAATCCAACACAGTTTAAAAGGTTTTCTCATTAAATAACATATTATTCGCGCATAACCAATTAAAAATATTAGAAATGGCATTATTTAGTTCATCATAACATGTTTGTCGTTTCTAAAGATGAAAAAGTAAAGAGGTGTCGTCAGCAAATAAGATAATGTCATGGTTTTTACATGATATGGGAAATTATTTATATAAATGAGAAATAGAAAAAAACCTAAAATTGAGCCCTAATTGACTGCTGATCCCGGTGATCTTTCACTGTTGACATCTATTTTCTGTACTCTGCTACTCATATAGTAGGTCAAAAATGTAGATTCCTGATGAGATTTTCATGTTGGACACAGTCAAATACCTTATCTAAATCAAAAAACACTCCCAGAGCATCATGCGAATCCTGCCAGGCTTTAAATATATTTTTTAATAGTGCCACTCCTGTATCGACTGTGAAATAGCCTTTCATAAAATCAATATGGTTACTACTAAGTAAGTCATTGAGACAGAAATGGCTTAACATTTGCCAAAGTATGATATTTTCAAAAAGTGTACTGAGTACAGGTAGTATTAAAATAGACCGAAATTATTAGGATTTGTTAAACTACCCGATTTGAAAGGAGGTATAACTTTGCTAAGTTTCATCTCATCAGGAAACACACCACTTTCATCACAACTATTAAAAATTATGGCTAAGGGTTGCACTATAACATGAATTATTGAATTTATAGATTTCACAGAAAGCCCCCAAAGATCTGTGGTGTTTTTTATTTCTAATGTTTTAAATGTATTTATGATATCCGTAGGACTAAGCCAAAAAATTGAACATTGTAAATTATGAAAAGGTTGCTTAAATACTTACATATACAATGAACACCGCAACTATGATCACGTAGCCATATCCTCCATCCGGTGGTAACAATTTGTACATTTTATGATTTGTGCTCATTTTAAAAAATGTTTAGACTGCGTGACTTTCACAACTGATTTTATTTTCTTTTTTAAAACTACCTGTTACAAATTATCTGTAATAATTTGACTAAGTAAATAGAATTATAACAACTTATGTTCGTTAATAGCCACTTAACCCCAAGATGATACATAAAATATGTTTTACGCTATAATTGTACATATAACTTTGTCTATATGGCTAAACTATGAATATTTCAAACATTCTTAACTAATTAATAAATTTTATATTTTGTTTTTATTTTTAACTGCTTTACATAATTATGAATAAACATCTATAAACGGATACCAGCTTTTGATTTGGTTCAACGACGGGCTGAAAGAATTGTCGACGATCCTAAACTCACTAGCCGTAACCAAACCCAAACCTTTAAGTCTGAGAAGAGACTTTGCCTCCCTGTATGTTTTCTGCCACTTGTACATTGGGATATATATGTTCTGAGAAATAATTCGAAATGATGCTCACGGCTATTTTCTACCATCGCATCGCTCGCCATGTCGGCAGGAATTAATTCTTACACTTTAGAACCTAAATGGAAATCGTTTTCAAGTCCATTACGATTTCCATTGCTGGGCAAGGGCATCGCCAGCTTATGACTAAGGGGGGTGGTGCAATGGGGCAACATTATGGAGGATAAAAAATATGAAAGCCTGGTAAAGTCGAAAGCATGAAGTGTTACACTTTGGAAGTCTTTGCCTCGATGACGATTGTAATAAGAACGGTTCTGATATCAATGTATGAAACTTCACATGCCCTCGACAGCACAATAACTAAATCAAACTTTTAAACACAGTAATAATTATTTAATTATTTATAACCTGCGGGGATTTTTGCAAAACTTTCAACCACTTTATCATTAAAAATATTTAGGTTTTTATTTATTATAGCTCTGTGTACACTCATCATGGCCAGACCATTAAGGCGAACTTCTGCCATGGTGCTTCTTAGCCATGTTTTTAGTCTTCTGAGGCTGCTAAAGGATCGCTCTACTGTACAGGTCGTGCATGGTAAAGCGATCAAAATTTTCAATGCTTTTTCCGTTTCGGGAAAGAAAGAATTTGTTTCTTTTAGGACATCAACAACTGTAAGATTTGTTAGATTAAGCCTATCGTGCCACAATTGCTGCCAAAGTTCGATGTCATTATTTATGTTCGGTAAATCATAAAACTGGGCAATAGATTCACAAGTTTGTTTCAGATTTTCAGTTGTCATCTTTTGCATCTGCGCCAGGTGTAACTTACATAAAGCGAATGATGGCGTGTTTTCTTCAGCAAAACGCTCTTCAAGGGAGGTGATAATTGAATCCAAGTATGGTATTACTAAAAACGTCTTCCAGTATTGTGAAGAGCTTTCTGCTGGATAATCGCTTCTATGATGTTATTTCCTCGTAATATTGGTAATTGATTGAACCCGGCATTGATTAAATGTCCTTCTTCAGTACGACGTTCTCCGCAACAGCAGTAGCTTCCTTTATAATTTCGTCTGTCACTTTTTCAGGATTTTCACGGTGGTTTTTAATTAAAAGTAAAATCATTTTAACGTGTTTCGAGGCCTTGAATACGTCAAAAGTCACAGATTGGAGAACGTTAACAACGGGTTCCATCAAAGCCGAGTATTTGGCTACAAACATAATCCCGAGAATGAAAGAAATTCTGGAAGTAGCCACATGCAGTTGGAAGGCACTTTTCCGAGTTGCACTATCCTTCCTGAGATAATGTTTGTAAGGCTTCCAGAATTACTGGAAGATTTTCTTTTAAAAACTCTGAAGGTTTTGTGTTTCTCACTCCATCTTGTCTCGCAAAGTCTAGAAATATTAGGTATTTCTGACATCGTTGATCAACCATCAAAACCAAAACCAACGCATTTATTTATATTCAGATCTTCTTTTGTCAAAAACTCATCTATGCTATGCGCAATTGATTTCGGATCCAAATCTTTTAGCTCAATGAATCCGACAAAAATTTCTTGGACTTCCTGTGTTTCTTCTTCAAAATATCGCATCCCAATCGATAGTTATTCAGTGCCGGATATATCAGCTGTTTCGTCTGCTAGCACACTATATGCTGCTGCTTCTTTCACTTTTTTCATAATATCAGCCTTAATAATGCTTCCAAAAATACCAATAATTTCATTTTGAATATCCACTAAACGATAGCTTGCATTCTTTTCCCTTTGCTCAATGTGTTTCTTTAATAAATCTCGCGCGTCAATTCGCAGCCTGTATAAATCCTCAAGAATACCTTCACCATAATGTTTACCTCTCAGTGCTAATTCGTGTGACGTAATGTAGGAAATAATAGATTTTATAATTTTGCGATTTTCTTCAATAATTCCCTGGGAATATTTGTTCAGTTGCAAATCGACAGAACCTTTGAGAAAAGATTTAGCAGTTTTCAATGCCTCTTTATGGAAGTGGGTTTCAATGGTTTCAATGTGCTTTTTGCACTGCTCGTGAATATCTTTGAACTTACAAAAGGGTCTTATAGTAAATGATCCCAATATGCCTCTAAATGAATTTGGATTTGGTGGAAACAACGTACAATATTAACAAAATGCTTCTTTTGGCGCCTAAAATATACCAACCGTGGAGAGTATGTTTCCAACCAAAAATAATAAAATTTTCTCTTTAAATGTTTTGCATCTTCCGCAAAGTTATAGGTCGTGGAAGGGGACCATCTGTTCTCAATCAATTCCTTCTTCTTTTCAGTTAATAACATGTGTGCCAGTTCAACATATCGCCCGATATCATTTTCATTGCAGTCATCCTCATCCATCAATGAATCAGGATTCGGCGCCAGAGCCAGATATCTAGAGGAACTTGGTCTAGGTAGTCCCTGCAGCTGAAAACAACCTGTTGTGGTGGTGTTGACCGATGAAGACACATGCGATATTGTCGTTACTTTGTCCTGTTCATCGCTGTCGCTACTTGATCCATTAGTTTTTTTTCGTTTCAAACTTCCTGCAAAACAAAACGCTTTGATAAAACTTTATGTAATTAATTCAATTTTTATGGGAGAGCAGTTTTGTTTAATTACTTATAAACATTATCTCAGGAAGCTTTTTTAGCCTTATTTATATTTATATTAAGTATCTCATTAATTTGTATTTAATTAAACCACAAATATAATTTATGTTTTGTTTTCATAATTAATTACTGAAAACAAAACCACTGTTTAGTTAACGTTAAAATCATAGAAATTGAATCAATAAACTCGTTTTTAATAAAATAATAGTTTTTCTTAACATTTCCATATGCCAAATAAAATTAAAATTGATATTATTAACGATTATTATACGCCTCTAGCTAGTATATCCGTTACCAAAGCTATTAGCTAAGAGAAATAAAATAAAAATACTCGCTCTAAGTCCAAGATTAAAGCAGTACATAACTTACCAAAAAACTTTCTGATGTCCATTTTGATAAGATGATGAATGGAGACACACTCAGAAACTTCAAAACTCGACACTGAGATGATGGGATCTTATTATTTAATAAATATAAATCAATATTGACTAACGCAAGCAATCCGGTAGTCTTATAATCGCTTTCCAATTAGCTAGTTCCGCTTGTATCGATGATCGCTTCCAATTAGACATAGACAGACATAGACATAGACAGACATTAATTTGGCACCAGAAAACACACACAATATAAAACAAAACACAAAAATACAAAAAATTTAAAACATACGAACAAATAAATAACAAAAAAATAATAAATTTAAAAGCAGGACTATACAGAATATTGTGAGTGCTATGATGCCAAAATTGAATATATAATTATACTTACTTATTATGATAACTAATTGCATATAAATATAAAAGATGAATTAAAAAATATGAGCATACATATAAGATAAACATATCCATACATACGTGCATATAAATACATTTACACTTACATATACATATATATATATATAAATATACACATATAAATCATTACCTTACTATAACTTGGCAAGAATTATATTTGAGAGTTGATTTTGGCCACTGCAAATTAAATTCTGTTTTTGAAATTCCAAAAAATATCTTTTTACTTTTGAGTTAAAAGTTTTTAATTAATAAATGACTCGCTCGCAGCGGCTCATGTCTTTATATACCCATACACATCATCATTCTAGAATGTACGGTAACATTCTACCTGGTCTAGTAACTGCTACCAAATTCCAGAGAGTTCATTGAACAAGCGCCATCTAGCGTCGAGTAGCAATACTAGGTTTTACAAGGATTATAGTCCATTTTTTCAACTGTAGGTGTTTCTTATGAACTCTCCCCCAACTGCCCCCCCCTGCCCCCCTGCCCCCCATATAAAACCTCCGTGCGCTGAAATGTTAATCGTAAACGGCTTAAAATCGCAATGCAGATTATGATTAATAAAAAAAGGGTTTCTTCATTCTGTTCTCTTTTCTCTAAATCAGCTGTATCAAAAGTGTTCTAAATCAATTTTTTAGGGTACTGTACCCAAAGGATGGGGCACGTTCATGAAGTCTACGCTGTCTATCGGTCCGATCTTTACAAAACCACTACCTTTGAACCATCAATATTGAAAATAACTTTTCCCGCAGAGTACACATTATTTCGACATAAAAACAGACGTGGTCTCTCATAGAAGCTTGACCCGAGCCCTTGTTGTTATATAATTCGATAGGGTGAAAAAGGCATAGCATTCGTAGTTTTATTTCTGTCAATAACCGAATCAAAAAAACAATGTCATCAAGCCAAAAGTGCGCGGGTCTGACTCGCACTCGACTGTTTTTGTCATTATTTTTACTTATATATCAAAATATTACATACAGATACTTATAAATAATATGCATACATAATTATACGGTAATATTTATGCCAGCAGCAGTTACATGTTAACGAAAGATAATAAACTATTTACATGAGGGTTTTAAGAATTATTTTAATGCTTACGCAATTTGTGTTATCACAAGTATATGGTTAAACATTGTCTATCTTGTAAATCATTAAACGTTATCGAGAGACCTGCGTTATTAAGTTCAGAGTTAATTTTTAAATTGTTTTAAAAAAAATCTTAGTGGAAGAAAATCAGGGTAGTTTTTTCTGATCGGACGGGCTATCTACTCGAGTAAACACAAAGATTTTATGAATGATATTTTGTTACTGGGCTAAAGTTAAAAAAAAAACATGCATTTAAAGAATATAAAATTATTAATAATAACTATGTCTGTATAAATAATAATATAATTCTAATACACTGGATCAAAGAAAATTAATTTAAGAGAATACGATTCGTGGCGCCTCACAGCGTGCTTCATACAAACAAATTTCCTACTTGTTTTTGACATTTACTGATCACATACTGTGAAATTTTGTAGGTATAATTCTAAACCTAATATATATTTCTGTGGTTTTCTAAAACCCTAAAATGTTTTCATTAAGTTTTAATCTTATTTGAGACCATTTGTATGGAAGCTAGAATCCTGTATAACTATTAAACTATACAATCATTACAATACAATAAAATATAAAGCTGTCACGCTGCAGACCTAGATATTTATTCCAAGAACACTTCTTTATAATCGTATGATATTTAAATGGTGTGTCAAAAATAAGTGAAAATTCGTTTGTATGAAATACGCTGCGAGGCGACGCGAATCGTTTCCTTTTGAGTTACTGGATACAAAAATCGAAACAAATTAATTACAAATACTCGTCGAAAGGATTATTCTACGCAGATAAAAAAATATATTTACAAATGATAGGTACATAGTTTCATTTTTATTAATGGTACCTACTCTTTTAAAATAATATTTCTTTTGTTGTATTTTTCTATCCGCCTTCTTTTTTCTCTTCTACATTTCAACATTTATTTTCCGTTTTATACTTTACATGTGACTTCATTTATCTTTTCTATCTACATTTTGCTGTATTAGTTTTAGATTTGTGATTCATTTCTTATTGTGTGTCCAAATTTAGCAACCGAAAATTATTGTCGGAACAAAGTGTCTTTTAAAAGTTTATTTTCCGTGTCTCAAACACGGAAATGTCTTTGTCTTCAAAATTTTCTCATAAATAGTATAGTTTCAATTTTATTATTAGTTTTTATCTCCATTTCTATTATCGACCGAGCGAGCGAAGCAAGTGAGATCTAAGTGGTAAGATTGACTCATTGCATTGTATCTTTGTAACTTTGTATGTGTGTTGGTACAAGTAGTTGAAGCCAATAAGTTTCTAAACTTTGAGCTGAACAGTATCGGCCGAGGGGCTATACGAAGATATGGGGTACAAAACGGATAAAAATTCTTAAGATAAGCAAATTCAATAATGAAGTAGGTTTTTTTATACCACTTAGTTGGCAAACAAGCTCGCGGTCCGCCCGAAGGTAAGCTGTCACTGCAGCCTATGAACGCTTGCAAAGCCAGGGGCATCACTCACGCGTTGGTGACCCTCCAAATATCTAATAACTTCTTTCTTGAAGAGACCCATACTGTAGTCCTTAGAGAAACCTTGGCAGGGAGCTCAATACACAACCTTACCATTTAGAATCTAAGGTGTACTCGCATTTGGACCAATATTTTCAAATCTCAAAAATTCATTTTTAAGATAATACTTATACATATAACAGTAATAAGACTAATGTTATGTATATTTTTGTACTTTTATTCCTATTTGTTAAGAGGTAGAATGTTTCTAGGAATTAGCTTAAAAGTTGTTGATTTCCTAGCAAAAGTATCAGAAGCTTATACTTTTTAAATAGTTATTATAATATAGGCCACTGTTTTAGCTCGAGAGCTAAGAAGGTTGAGGGCCTAGTTGACCCCTGCACCACTCTGTCCTACCAGAGTAAGTTATCAAACATATTGGTCCTTTTGCAAAATGGTCCAAATGAGAGTTGTTCCAAATGCGAATGTGTCCAAAAGCGAATTAGTCCATATGCGTATATTTGTCCTTTTGCGTTTTGGTCTTAATGCGACGGAAGCGTGAGGGGTGGTGGCCCTCACACAGGGTCTTAATTCACTGCGATCGACTTGTAAATATCGTTTCTATTTTCAAAAGGAAGGAGAAGTCTTAACCAGCCGTCTTGCATTTTGGTTGCTTACACAACACAACAAGAGTTGTTGGATTGCCTACAGAGCGGTTGGTTCCCAGTTGATGTCGCTTTGTATGCCCACTCAGTGGTCAATCATCAAAGTAGATCTTTCTCTCACAAAAAAAAATGTTTACTTATACTCGACATTGGCATGACTACTTTCCACTTCTATGGCAAATAACAACACATCTCTACGATATTTTTGTTTAAATTTAAAAATATGCTATCCGTACATTTAATCAAATATGAAAGTAACAGCTGGCAAGAAGAGTTTTCTGAAAATGAGACCTTGAACTAGTTTTAGTATGGCAGCAAATCTCTATGAGCATTCTTATCATGTGTCACTAAGATTTAAGGAGCTTTCTCTGTAACTAAGGTTTAAGGGGTTTTTTCTGCTATCAGTATTATCGCTGAGGCTTGGTTAAATAGGGTCTTAAAAGTATAATAAATTACTTTCATTTTTAGGCCAGATATGACTGATCTCCTTTTTACTGGACGTTAACTACTAGCCAAAATCTGTTATGGAGGAGGGGAGAGATACGATTTTCGCCGCACGGCCGAAGCTGACTTAAATCGCAAGTTCCAAAGTAAACTAGCATCCGACTTTTGGCCGTGCGACGACCGGCCGCATGCGGTTAGTGACTAAAGTCGACCGTGCAAATACTCAGTCGCAGGCGATTGCTTGTTGCGAAAAGTTTATACGCGGCCATTTTCGGCCAATTTCCTTGAAGTTTCTGTCTTCAAGTATTTCTTGGATTATGGCTTTTTGAAAAATTTCAATGCCAGTACACATTGCGACTGTTTAAGTCGACTTTTTGAAGCAAAATGAACAAATCACTTGCGATTTTTATCGACCTGTGGGCACTCATACATCTCTGAGGAAGCGAAATTTTTTAATTTGAGTATTAATTATTTTTCCTATTTTTAAGAAACATTAAAAAAAACAGTCAGCCTAATATATATCGATATGAATATTTTTATGATAATAATATGTTCAACCAGTGTTTAAAAATAGTATATTTTTTTTTGATAAACGTTAGAATAATAACAATTTAATATTTACTTACATACATTTTTTTAATATAATGACAGACCTCCAGCATCTTTTGAGACAATAATTTGTTATTTATTTAAGTATTAAGTCTGAGGAGAGATTTTGCCTCCCTGTGTGGGTTCTACCGCTTGTACAATGGGATGTGTTCTGAGAAATTGTTCGAAATGATGCCCACGGCTACTCTCTACCATCGCACCATCGCGCATACTATATAACTTTTAAAATATCCAGTGCTACAAACCAGATAAATTTGGACAAATTTAAAAAAATATTACATTACATTATACTTATACATGTATTAGCTTAAGCTTCGGACTACGGCAAATACGCATTAACACTGAAGATAATTAACAAAAATCCACAATTATCTCAACAAATTAGAGATCCATTTTAGGAACACTTTTATTAAAATTCAAATAGATTTAAATTTAAATCCTACAAGATACAGGCTGTGGTGGCCGCTTATCATCAGGCAGACCGTCAGCTTGTTTGCAGCACAGTGAAAAAAGTTAGCTGTGATGAGAACGACAGCGAAGTACCTACTAAATACGAAAAAAACTTTTGAAGAAAAAAAATATAATATAGAAAGTCAAAATTCATTATGTCAATGCTTGGGTAACTTTGAGAAAGTGACCAAAAAACTGATTATGAAAAGCATTTATTGTTGTATAAATTAAAAAAAAACTTCACTACATATTTTAGGAATATTTTTTTTTCAATAGATACGAAGCGCAGAGATAAAGCTAAAATTAGAAGATAACTAAATTGGTCTTTACATGTATTTGTTTTTTAACATTTTTTGTTAGTGAAATTTTATTTATCCGATACAAATGACATCAATATTGCTTCAAACATATATCTTCCAATATGGTTACATTTTCGTTACTATTTTTCTTAATTGTTGTTTCTTGAGTTTAAGATTTCCTAAATAAAGTTGACTGCACCAACTTATTAAAACCAGGCCATTAACCGAGGTTAATAAATAAAAAAGTAACTTATAACTTTTTGTTAAATCTCTAACGGCACCTGTAAAAATAAAGATTATTGATTAACGAAACTTAAGCCAAGTTACATTTCAATGACTTTCTAAATTTTCGGGGGGTTCAAAATCGATAAAAAAAGCGATTTAAGTAACAAAAAAATCATTGTTCAAAGGAGAATGATTTTTTTAACTATTTTGGTAAGGCTATTTTTGCACTTTAATGGAATTAATGGCAAGCAACAGGAAAATTGCTCTGGATTATGGAGGTAAAATTTCATTTCAATATTGAGTGGCAGTTTAGTGAAATCGGACTTTTAAGTACATTTCTAAGTAGTTTGTGGCAATGTCTTGTATAGTTATGATTTAATCATTGTAACGAAACGCGGTAATAACTAGACAAAGTGCCTATACAGGTCTCATAGCGGTGACACGGACGTAACTCGACTCTTCACGCACCTGAGTTTGACGACTGACAAAGTTCTAGAGCAATATCCCACAGCAGAACTAGTTATTTTGGGAGACTTTAACGCCCACCATCGCGAGTGGCTCAGTTCTCGAACCAATAACTATGCTGGGATATCTGCTCACGAATTTGCTCTGACCTATGGATTCTCTCAGCTGGTACTTTCTCCAACGAGAATACCAGATATAGAGGAACATACGAGCTCCTTATTGGACCTTCTGCTGACTACTCGTCCGGACGGATACTCCGTCTCAGTGGAGGCGCCTCTTGGCTCCTCGGACCACTGTCTCGTCCGGACTCAAGTGTCATGCACACAACCCGATCCTTCTGGGCCAACTAATTGGCGTCGTGTGTGGCACTTAACTCAGAAGATCCTGACGTCTGCGCAGCCGCAGTCACTGAGACAATCCTTGCTGGTATGGAATGTTTCATTCCTAACCTGCGAGTAGCTGCCGGCGTCAAAAAACGGCCGTGGTTTAATAGGTCTTGCAGAAAAGCTAAAATTCTTAAGCAAAATGCATATGAGGCTTGGACCACGGCTCGTAATAATAAGGATCCGAATATTTCTGAGTTAAAACGCAAATTAAATGCTGCCTCGAGGTTCAGTAAGAAAGCAACTGCCAGAGCAAAATTCCAATTCATCGGCAAAATAGGTGGGCGACTTGCGAGCTATCCTTCTGGGAGTCGTGCTTTCTGGTCGCTTGCCAAAGCTGCCGAAGGGAACTTCTGCCAGTCGTCGTTACCACCACTGCGAAAGACCGATGGTGACTTGGCCCATAGTGCTAAAGAGAAAGCCGATCTACTGGGCAGTCTCTTTGCCTCGAACTCGAATATGAACGATGAAGGCGCTGTACCACCTACTATACCGTGGTGCGGTAAGACCATGCCGGAAATCTCCATAACGCAGCGGGAGGTCAGGCGGGCGTTGCTCTCTCTAGACGTTCATAAGTCGAGTGGGCCAGACGGTATACCAGCAGTGGTGCTTAAGCAGTGTGTTCCTGAGTTATGTCCTGTACTCACGCGCCTCTTCGCGCTTTCCTACCAGACTAGGCAATTTCCGTCTTCATGGAAGACTGCGAATGTGCACCCGGTGCCCAAAAAGGGCGATAGATCAGATCCATCGAATTACAGGCCTATCGCTATTACCTCTCTCCTCTCTAAGGTGATGGAGCGTGTGATCAACACACAGCTTCTAAGATACCTAGAAGTACACTATCTGGTCAGTGACCGTCAATATGGCTTTCGCCACGGTCGCTCGACTGGTGACCTTCTAGTGTATCTCACACACCGATGGGCACTAGCCATTGAGAGTCAGGGGGAGGCATTGGCATGTAGCCTGGACATAGCGAAGGCGTTCGATCGGGTCTGGCACCGCGGTCTTCTATCGAAGTTGCCATCTTACGGAGTGCCCGAGGGTTTGTGCAAATGGGTGGCTAGCTTTTTGTCCGGCAGACGCATACGAACCGTAGTTGACGGTAGTTGCTCTGATAGCATGGACATTAATGCTGGTGTCCCGCAAGGATCTGTGCTGTCTCCTACGCTGTTTCTACTGCATATCAATGACATGTTGGACATCAACAACATACATTGCTATGCAGATGACAGTACTGGAGACGCTTTTTACACGGGTCGTGCAAACATCCCTCGTTCCGTTGTGGAGGAAAACCGCGGAGAACTTGTGTCTCAAATCGAGACCACACTGTCCCAGGTCTCTGATTGGGGACGGATAAACTTGGTCCGATTCAACCCTACAAAGACACAAGTGTGCGCGTTCACCGCTAAGAAAACTCCATTCACTGTAGTCCCACAATTCCAGAACACTCCCCTCTCCATCTCCAAGAGCATTGGGATCCTTGGTGTCGACATCTCCAGCGATGTTCAGTTCCGAGATCATTTACAAGATAAGGTGAAGCTGGCGTCCAAAAAACTTGGTGTACTCAACAGAGCGAAGCAGTACTTCACGTCGGGGCAAAGGTTGTTACTTTACAAGTCGCAGGTTCGGCCCCATATGGAGTACTGCTGCCATCTCTGGGCAGGTGCACCCGGATACCAGCTTGGCCCTTTTGACTCGGTTCGACGACGGGCTGTGAGAATTGTCGACGATTCCAAACTCACTTGCGGTATCGAGCCCTTAAGTCTGAGGAGAGACTTTGCCTCACTGTGTGTGTTCTACCGCTTGTACAATGGGTTGTGTTCTGAGGAATTGTTCGAAATTATGCCCACGGCTACTTTCTACCATCGCACCGCTCGCCATCGGCAGGGAATTCATTCTCACACTTTAGAACCTAAATGGTCGCGTACAGTGCGGTTTCAGAGAAACTTCCTCCCGCGAACGCTTAAGTTGTGGAATGAGCTCCCTGCCAAGGTTTTCTGCAAGGACTACAGTATGGAGTTCTTCAAGAAAGAAGTTATTAGATTTCTGAAGGGTCGGCAACGCGCAAGTGATACCCCTGGTGTTGCAAGCGTCCATAGGCTACGGTGACCGCTTACGATCAGGCGGGCCGTAAGCTTGTTTGCCACCTTAGTGGTATAAAAAAAAAAAAAAAAAAATGGTTTGTAATATTAACCTAAGACAGGTCCCAACGTAATACTTAAAAGGCCGTAGAACAGCATCGATGTACCCATGGCGGAAGCGAATTTATCAGCAGCTACTACCTCCGAAATCATCAATGGGACAAGGATCATAAAAGTACAGCGACAAAAGCCCATAAAAGTTATAAATATCAAGGCAAGTATTAGGTTGTCTGTAAAAAGCATACCTGAAACAAAAAAGTTGACAATTGTTAAATGATGAAAATGTCCAAATCTCCATTTTTAGAGTACCGTACCAAAATGGTGCCAACAGAGCACTATCACTTAGTCTACGCTGTCTGTCTATCGGTCCGACCATTAAAAGTCTCTATCTTTTAGAACGAAATAGGTAGAAGTCCAAAATTTTCACAGAATAGGGTAGGCCGAGGCGAATCGGATCGCCGGGCGAATCGGATCAAAATAAGAAATGGTGAAAATTCAAAAAAACGGCGCTACATTGAACGCAACAATGGCACCTTACACTTTGTACTTATCTCTTGCGTTTGTTGCTATATTCAATATTTTTTTATCGCTCGTATTTCATTAGCAGCAACGCTCGAACGTGGACGATTACGGCAGTTTTGGCGCCAATTATAAGGGACGTAATAATGATTATTCCTTGCCTTAAATCAAGAATAAGTTAAATTGTTACTTTTATTGGAGAATTGTGTTTTTGATGATATTGTGTCAAAATGACAAAACATGTTTTACAAAGACGTTTGATATAGGGTGAATAGAATCATGTCTTTTGGGGCGAATTCGACCAGTCTATAAATTTTTATAACTCTAGATGGTTCGGACATACATACATAAAAATATTTATTTATTTATTTATTTATCGTTTCTGCACAAACAAAACTGGCGTGTACTATGGCGAGCTTAATGCCATGTGGTATTCTCTACTAGCCAACCTTGGCTAAACAGACAAATTCATTGGCGGTGCTTGAAATATTTTTTTTTAATTAAACCTGCACTAAGCTATAAAAGCTGTGAAAGGTTAAGAAGTTTGAAAATACACATACATATATAAATTACATAATTACATAAATATATATACTCATATACATTAAAATACACACATATACATTGCATAACAATAAAAAATATTAGAAATTTTAAAGAAAATTATTAAAATAGCTTTACTAGAAGAATGGAAGTAAGTAGAAAAACAGGATTAAGCTCATTCATTCTTGCAACTGTTTGACGTAATAAGGGTTCCGTACTCAAAGTTTAATTAGCGGAACCCTATTACTCAGACTCCGCTGTCCGTCCCACCGTCCGTCCATCTGTCACCAGGCTGTATCTCATAAACCGTGATAGTTCGACGGTTGAAATTTTCACAGAAGGTGTATTTTTATTGCTGCTATAACAAAAAATACTAAAAAACAGAATAAAATAAATATTTAAGGGGGCTCCCATACAACAAACGTGGTTTTTTGCTTGATTTTACTCGATATTGATGATGGCAACAGGTAGACGCTAAAAATATTTACAGAATATTGAGTTATATAGTTAAAAGTTAAAAATCAAAATATAATTAAAACAAATATTTAATGGGGGCGGCCATACAACAAACGTAACTCACGTTACCGTTTTAATAGATTATGGTGCGGAACGTTTCGTGCGCAAGTCCGGCTCGAGAGTGCGTTTCAGAGTCCTATAGCATCCTATAACTTTTCGGGATACTTCATTTACTTGTTTTATCCAAGTAAATTAGTTATCTGAATGTGGGCGAAGGTTCTGTACATTGTTTCAAAACGGTACAATATTGTTGTTATACGAAATCGGTGCTAGCGTAGACAAATCTATTTTGGCTATTTGTCGGGAACTACCTACAATTATACTATGGCATTTTTTTGGATTTACTGCCACTCCAAACCGTAAGAACCACGTGTACAGTATAGTCGAGATCTTCGACTCTACTTTGTAAGTAAAGCCGTAAGTCGTCAGCATACAGATGATAAGAACAACCTAAGACTAGAAGAAACGAGATTGATAAACATAGAAAATATGATAGGTTAAAGTATACCACTTTGAGGCACGCCAGAAAGGAGTTCACGCCAATCTGACACAATACGGAATCCGGACGACTTATTAACGACCTTGATTACACGAAGAAAATCAGTTTAATGCTGTGGGGGAGATCTTGTTATACTGTACAACTTCTGGTAGGTCGTGGTCAACAGTATTAAACGCATTGGAAAAGTCAATAAGAACCAAAACTGTCAATAATCCTCTCATATCATCTCAAATGTCTTTCGTTACTTAAAGCAATGCTGTGCTAGTACCGTGTCCGACGCGAAAACCAGACTGATAAATACTTAGCAAATGATTGTGATGCATATGTTCAGAAAGCTGTAGATGGGTCTGAAGTCATTGAGAGACAGGGGATTTGGAATTTTAGGCAAGGGTATGACAGAATCTTTACGCCATATGTCAGGAAAATCACCTGAAAACAGTAATATGAGTAATAATGGGAAGAATGTGGATAATTATAGTTCTATTATCTTATCTTATCTAGATCTTATCAGTACTATTATTAATTTAAAAACTATTCAGTTATAAGAAGTAGAAAACAACAAATGACTAAGTTTAATCAGCTACGTAAAAAAGCATTAAAGAAAGTTATTAAGCTATGATTAACAATTTTTTTAAAAACTTAAATTCACGATAATAACTTAATATATTAATATAACCTAGATAAAACATCACAAACCAATCAGAATTAAAGTTACCAACCGGTATGTAGCGTACACAGTCATAGATTTGAGTTTGAGTAAATTTGTATGCAACAGGCAGTCACAACAATGAAGATGGAAACCAGTCCATAAAATAAAAAAAATAAAACAAAACAAAAAATAACAATATAACCAGTCAAGTAAATATTAGGGTGATTTTTAATTGAATGTAAAAATGATAGTGAGTTGATGATGGTGAATAAACGGAAATAAACAACCTACAAAAAAACATAAGCAAATAAAACCTAATTCGCTGCAGTCACAGATTATAAGTCTGCAATTTATGTATCTTAAAATATAAAAATTAGGTACATACGGATAAACCTGCATTAATTACAGAAATTTGATTTCCTACTACCATAACTGCATTACTACTCCACTGTCTATAAGTGCTAAGGGAAAATTTGCGGCTCTGGAACTATCAGTGCCAGCATACTAAGGTAACCAAATAAAATATTAGAAAACCTTTAGACAAAAAACTTTGTACACCTACTAACACTAAAAATATTGCCATGGACGCTAACTAGAAACTGCGCTGATAGAAGAGGTGACAAAGGTGAATACACTTGTGATTTATGTGCCAATAATTGACTTGTGTGATGTCTGATGAATGAATAAGATATTATTTCATTTTAGCCTATTCATTAATAAGTTATTATAAGATTTTTCTATTTTTATTCTTTATAAATGTTAGATCCGATTCACCCCAAGATTTCAAATCGGATAATTCTCGATGTTTAGTTTTTGGTTTACAGAGAAGAAGATTTAAGTACTGGTCAATTTTAGGTTTAAGCTACGTAAAGAAATGCTGATTACAATTCAATTAATTAACTCAATGTTTTATTGAGGGAAGTTGTATTTTTTGGACCTCAAAGTAAAATTTATCCGATTCGCCTAGATCTACCCAATATGTTATAATGGGGAATTATCTAACAAATGATTAAAAGTCAAAATGTAACGAGGGTCCCCATACCAGTAACATATTTTTTTGCTTTATCGTAGAAACAGAAATACATACAAACATTAGACTTGCAGTGAAAAATACTGTGAACTCTGATAATAACAACAAATTACAATACATTTTTCTTAAAGTATAAGAAAATAACAACAAATTATAATATTTTCTTATACTTTAAGAAAAATCTATTAAGATTTAAACTGACTACAAAAAAAAGTGCATTTTATTTAAAAGTAGAAAAAATAGTAGTTGATACGAAACGGTTAAAAAGCAAACACTGTAAATTCTGCAGATTAACTTTTTTAAATCAATAAAAACTAACCTATTCTTGTTACAACAGCTACTCCGAGTCCAAAGAGATATATATGATGAATTTTAAACTTCATGAGAAAATTATTAAAGACAATGAATAACATCCGTGTCGCAAAGTCTCCAGCGCCGAGTAAAGATATCGCCAGGGTAATTTGGTCCTATAAATATAAATAGCATATTACTATCAAATATAAATAGCATATTACTATCAAAGCCGTAAAAGTAAGCCTTTGCTAGAGTAGCCTTTGCTAAGTAGAGTTGGAAGACCAAACCGAAGGTAAGGCCCTCAATAATACGAATCCAGAAATGGCCTCACGGCTGCGACTTGTAGTTATACAAGTTTACTCAAAATAGACTTTTAATACAGTACTTACAAATTTCGAAACAGAAATTAAATGACAAATAAAAGAAAAAGATAAAAAACTGTTATTTCGCTATATTTTTTTAATCCAGCGGTGGCGCTGCGGGCGGCAGCTGTGGCAGTGCGGACGGTCGTTACTAACCAGGTGGATATTAGGAAAAATTAAGAATTATTCTATTATTTGCTTTCAATAAGACGAATGAGAATTGTGTCCATCATGTATTACAATTAAATGGATTTTTAAATAAACTAATTTTTACGTGAATTCAAAACGACTTAAAAGTAAAAAAATAACCCCCTTAAACCAGACTTATTGACAGAACATTCTGTTTCATGTGTTATTGACCTTGAAGTTAATTGCCAATTTTTAATTATTAATTTTCCCAGTAAATTTTAAATCAATATACCGTGTTTTCCGTATTGCGCTCATATGACTTAGGGGCCGTCCATTAATCACGTGAGGCTCGAAAGGGGGGGGGGGGGGTGTAGTAAGATATCACGTGTATTTATTTTTTCGTCAAACGCGCGATTTCTAAACCGAAAGCGGCGTGTAGTGTGACCCTTAACTCGCTATTGCCAGGCAACGAACAAAGTCCCCGCGCGCCGCGACGACTGCCGGGATCGGCTTGGCAGTCGCAAGTTATTCTGTTATTTTGGCGCCGAATACATGCGTAAACCATTACTTCGTATGTTTTGCATTAAAACTAAATTTCCCAAAACAAGGTGATCTGTATAAAGACCTATTTGCAAAGTATAAGAAAGAAAAAACAACCTAGTGTGGCTCAGAAAGAATTTAATGATTTGTGGGCTAATACAAAACACAAATATTTTTTTATTTATACGTTGTAAAAAAGTTCTTTAATAAATTTCTTAGGTTTTTAATAGTTATAGCTAGTCGTTGGCGCACAAGAATATTATATTCCATTCCATTAAAAATGCTAAAAAAATATCACTTGATTTAATCCGATATTGAAGTCGTCTAGTGACCTATGTATTCCAAAGCCTCAAGAGCATGATGGCAAGACGTTTGCTACAATTCTTCTGCGTCGGTCTCTTGGAATTACCCCTACGCATGAGGGCTTTGACAAATTGCTTTATGACCTGTACAGAGTCGCTATAGAGTCGAAGGCACTCTCTCTTTCCCTCGTCCAATACAAGCAGAAATCCCGCAAGGGTCCGTGCTCGCCCCTATCTTGTACCTTCTGTACACAAACGATATCCCTAAAACGATAGGTACCCTTTTAGCCCTCTTCGCGGACGACGCTTTTTACACCGCTGGTAGGCAAGTGAGTCGAATCACTAAGAATCACGACTCCAATCAAATCACCGCCCTAGGCGAATAGTTTCGGAAATGGAGAATCGAAGTGAATCCCGACAAAAGCTCTGCCGTTCTTTTTACCACTGGCCTCCCTCCGAGACCATCTTCCCTCTCACTCTTCGACCGTGCCATTCCTTGGTAAAACAAGGCCAAATATCTCGCCAAAATAGTTAGAGCCGCTTTTGTCCTCGGTTGTCTATATCTCATGATAGGTAAGTACAGTAAGTCGCTTAGGAATAAGCTGACTCTTTATGTCACTTGCATCCGCCCCATACTAGCATATGCTATTCGTCGTCTATGCGTTATCTAAACACAACCTCCATAAACTCCAGACCCTCCAAAACCGCTTCTTCAGAGCGGCCTCCGAGGCCTCCTGGTACGTCCGAAAATCACACATCCTCACGCGACGATCGATCGGTAGATTATCGAGAACAGATTATCTGCGTAGTGTGCGAAAATGAGAGAGAGAGCCGAGTGGCTTGATGAAACTAACGTTGATCTTCAACAAAGCACAGTGCCAACAAATGACTTGCAAGATTCTTATTGTTGAAGAAAGTCTTGCTAATCCGTGGTCTGAGGCCAATGTACATTAAATATGTTCATGTACTAGTAAAATATATATTTTTCGCATGATTACACCATTCCTTTAATATTATTTTTATGCCAATCAAAAACAACCTGCCATCTTTCTGTCCAGACATTTTTATCATGGTCCTCAACTTTCTAGAATAAAATTAGATTATACTTTATACCTGTATTTAAAGAAAATATACTAAAAATTTTAGGATTATTTGTAGGTACTAACAAAAACACGTGATTTTGGGTGGGGGAGGGGGGTTAGTCTTAAACCTCACCACGTATCACCAAGGGGGAGGGGGGGAAAACCTCACGTGATTAATGGACGGCCCCTTACGTGTGTGGGCGCGCTAATACGTGGACCGAATTTTAATTCGCACTCACAATCAAAAGTAGTGATTCCAAATCAGACCAGCTTAAGCGCGCTTAAAAGTTAACCTAAAAACTGCTTTCTAAAGTTTTGTTTGTTTTCGTTTCATTGTTTATTACATTTCGTGTAACATAATTATTTCTTGTTATTTTAACAATTTGCATTTTATAACTATTTTGTGCAAAAAAAAACATTTACTTTTTTTTATTATGATTTAGTATTAAATCAAAGAATGGAAAGAATTTTTAATATGTCGTTTGTTGTCTGTTCTCTTAACGCTCTACCTCTTCACCAAAGGCACTGTAAGCTCCTGGATTTGAAGTTCCTAATTACGTCCTATATAATTAGATTATAACGGGTTTTACCACGATAGGTTTATTTTGTTTCTGATATTTCGCCACAGTTTTATGCACCGCGGTCGCGGGCGGACTGCGGAAATGCGTAGTGCGGGTAGCTACATTGGGCAGATATATCTATCTACCCTCCGTTTTGTGCGTTTGTGCTGTTCATCACTTTCTTGGCTCGCTGCCTTGCCTTGAACTCGAAGTCAGATGTAATTTTCAATTATTAATTAACTCGATCACTGGATCTTCTTGATTAAAATTTTGTTTAAATTTCCGAATTTCAATCGACTCACGAACCATTCTCAGTATATATCGGGAACAAAACAAAACCTATCGTGGTAAGTCCCGTTCTAATTTAATTATGATATAGCTGCAGATACAGATTGCAGCGGTAAACTTTCTTAATATTATCTTAGTTGCCGAAGGAATCCCACGCTGATAACTGATTTTTGCAGAGACAGAGCCGAGGGCAAAAGCTAGTTTTAAAATAAAGCGTAGGTAAACTATTAACATACTTCTGACCAATCCAGCGAATGCAAAAACAAAGGGAACATCATAGAAAAATTACTCTCAGTGAAGTATCCAAGCATTGGTGCTATTGAGGTGTGCGATAGGAGGAACGGTTTTAAATCTTTGTAGTCTATTAGCTGAATTATCCTTTGTCTGAAAAAAAAATAACTTTTCTACAGTTATGTTTTTTAAAAAAGTCATTCAATAAATAAACTGAATTGTGTGCAGTGGGTGTGTGTGTGTATGTGTCGTGTGTGTTCGTGTGTGTCTGTGTGTATGTGTGCGTGACTGTTAGATAGGTATACATATAACTAATTGTGAGGATATCTCGTTTGTAAAATTACAAAATAAGTAAATTTTCTGTTTCAAGGTACCAAGGATACCAATTATTTGTATCCAAATTTTGAAGATTTTACAATTGGTAAAATAATATAGATTTTATTGTATATATTGTGTATATGTACTTAAAAATTATTATTGTTTTTGCCCAAATAAAGTTCTGTTAATTCTTTACTTTCCAAGAACTTGAGATTTTTACGTAACGATGGTTTTAATTGATAGAACACCACATTTATATACACAGGTAAAATTCAAAAACTCTCGGAGGACACTAGATATTCACGAAAAAAACTAAATTGATTTCATACAAAATCCGCCATTACACACCAAAATTTTTTTTTTTTTTTAATTTTATAATGGGCTCGCACGGTCTTAGCAGACCATTTATGCATTTGCCAGAGTCAAAGTCAATTATATCGTATCGTGGCGCGGGCGTTACCGCGCGTCCTCGTTTTCAAGTCCCAAGATTGGGCGGGAGATTTGGTGTGGATCCTCAGACATTGCGCGTCATGTCCTGCTTATTTCTTCATAATTCACTATTCATGAGCCTTCGCTGCACAATTCTTAACACGCTTTCGTAAAACTTTGCTAAAATATATACATCGAAAGTCACTAAATGAATTTAGAAAAATTAAACAGAAAAAAACACCACTCCTTCTTAAGATTCGCGCCAAAACTCACACACCAACATTTAAAAATACAAAACTTTTTTTTCACGAACATACTTGCCAGTCTAAAGAGAAAAATAAACACATGATTCAATCGATTTTATTTTTCTCTAATTTTAATCGATAGAAAAGCAAATATACTCGAATGAAATCAAAAAACTGGCAGCGAATCCAAACCTTGCCAAGTTAGTTGGTGAGGAGCGAAGCGACGAGCCATTAGGTTACATGGTGAACACCGCACGAGCCGAGTGAAGCGTACCGTGGCAGAGGCCGGCGAAGTGCCAGAAACAATTTGTACTTATTTAGAATTGTTTGGCAGGAATAGGGGGGGCAGGGTAGACACCGGTTTATTGATCTGAGTGACACAGGTACAATTTGTTAGGTTTTTGTTATTTTTTTCTCTCATGCGTTTTGTTTTTGTAGATAAATATTGTTGTGTAATGGCTGATTTTGTATGATTTTGTTTGTACTTGAGAGCAATTAACCTAGTGTTATTCATATTATTTTATTTGAATCAAATACAAACTAGACTAACAAAAACAAAATAATCCTATGAGATCTACTAACACTACCACACTAACAATAAATCGATTTCCTTATGTACGAAAAACCACACGATCAGTAGTTGCTGACACATGTTTTATTGTTTATATATTGCGGCATCACATTTGCAATATCAGTGTATTAAAAAAACCAATATATAAAGCGGTCGTTGACTTATTATTTACCTTCCCGACACCTTCTTTACCAAATCATCCTATCAATATTAATGAAGATTACCCCTACACTTTATTTAACTTTTATGAAAAAAGTATCTAACAAAAACACTCCCAATATTTACAGAATAGAATGATTGACACATAACATCCGTGTACGAACGTGTTTCTGAGACTGGGATTCCACGTTACGGGTTGTGGGTTTCTTCGTAAGTTTTCGGCGGCTAGAACGGCAACGGCATAGATACAAAACTTCGGCTTCGGTCAAAACTTCGGCTGATTTTAGCCGACGCCGAAGCTTCGGTCGGACACTAGATATAATTAGTCTCTGTAATACCATTATTTAACTCACTTTATCCCTTTATCAGTTGTGACTGTTACATTATCTAGACCTTTCACGGGATTCTTTGTAAACGGATCTTCATTAGAACATTTATCAAGCATATATTTTGATTCTGGAATGTAATATCATTATAATTAGTTGCGTTAATTCTATTAAAAAAATGTGTTAAATAGCTTAGCACTTTTTGTACCATATTTTTTTTCACTTTCATAAACTTTTTTCATGTACCAGGAGACAGGATGCATTAAAGCTATGGCTATGAAAATATGCAAGTTGAAACCAGTTAAAATAATATTTGTGCCACGGAACCCATACTCGTCCATCCACCATCTGACGACGACTGGAGTTAACATTGCTGCAGCAGCTGAAAAATATACAGAAACAAACAACTACAACATTTTCAGCTCAGAGCGGATTTTATATATTACTAATAACACAAGTGTCAAAGCGTTGTGTATTCTCCATGTTATTTTCATTTACAATAATTTAAAATTGAAAAGGTTTTTAGGCTTTACTGGATTGTTTTCTACATTAAATTCTGGGTACCTATGTGTATTGTATTTATTGCCTTTTTAATATTTGAGTATATCATTTCACATCGTGTATTCGACTATTTGCTTGCTTCAGTTCCATGAAACGGCCACAGCTCTAATTGTGTAATCTGCCTTAGGAAATAAATTTGATTTTTCTTATAGTTACATTTTAAGGCTTTGCATGTCAAATGACAAACTATTTACGTATAGTATTCCGAATTCTGTAACTCGAAGCTACTAAAAACAACTTTTGCGAATGCGAATCATTAAAAAAACCAATAATGGTTCTCCATACCTACTTTTTATTTATTATTGGGTTTATTCTAGACAACATACAAAGATATAAATCAAAAATACCTGAAATCGTTTGGGCCAAGCTGACAGCCAGAAGTCGTTTTTGTACGAAGTAGTCATTTACTATAGTACAGCATACGTTGTACAGAATTCCACTTCCAGAACTCTAAAATTTGTAAGGCTTATTTTATTCGTTTAAAAAACATTAAGAGAATACAAAAAAAAAAGATTGCATTACACAATTATAATATAAAGCTCTCGGTCGTATATTAAAGGCCTGTAAAATGTTACATTCATATTTTCGTCGTTCACACATATTAACCGAGATAACATATACTGGCCGTTAAAACAGCCAAAATAAAATTATCGCATCTACCCTCTATTTAGTGTTATTACTGTGTTTTGTGACGAATGTATTGTCCGTTATTGAGTGCAGATGCTATATAAATTTGGTTAAGTGAGTAATTCGCGGTTTTTATAGGCAGTTTTTAGTGTTTAAGTCAAGTAAGACAATTGACTAATATCATAGTTGCGAAAAGATAAGTTTCTATCCATGTTATAAGCTAAAATTAACAATACTTACTATTTTTACTAAGCTATTTTACTTTAAACTAGTAAATAAAGAACAATTCTAGTGCGTTGATGGTAAGGATCAACTGACAAGTGGCGTAGCTATTTTGCCTTCTGAAAATCCTGAAGATTCTGTTAGCGAAGAACTTGGCATTTTCTAGGTAAGAATTTAAAAATGAATAGATATATAAAAATTGAAAATATTTTTTTAATAGCTTTAATTTTTTTAAATTGCAACTGAGGGCTATTATATTCAGACGAAGAATATTTCGACAGTGATATGAAGAATATTTCGAAAGAAAAACGAATTGTCATTTTCCGTATAAGCTAAGAAAAGGTGTACAGCCTATCCATCTATAGATGAAGACACAAGTGTAACTGAAGCCACTCAACCTGAGCCGATATCAGTTACTGCCACTGTCTCCAGCCATGGCCTTGTAATGGTCTAAGAGTGTCAAGTAATCAAAAGTATCAATGCAGAAACTATTACAATCCTCTTGAACTTCAACAATGGCAAAAAGATCATAGCAATCTTTTCTCATAGAGAAGATATCACAGGTTCGCTTCGTCTCTATTACACTTTTGCGACCATTTTTTTAACAGCTGGCTAGGAAATGCGCTTTCCAGTTTTCTATGTTTTTTTTTTACTTTGTTCGATTTTGACGAACTTACGAACGCTGAAACTCAAATTTATTGGGAATGTTCCAAAGGATTATTGCGCTTTAATCCGGTATTTATAATTTGTATGTAGTATTATTCTATCACAAGTAAAACTCATAACTGTGTTGTTGTTAATAAAATAAAATATTTATATTTGCAATCACTAGACTAAATGCCAGTAACGGCACTGATATTGTGTACTAGCTTTTACAAAATACTTGAATTTAACTATACATGTAATGATACTGAAAAATATGGCAATCTTCCACAGTAATGTTTGCAGTGTTTACATCTAATTTAGTGAAGAATTATTAAGTAATTGAAAATTATGTAAATCAATTATACTGGGTTGTAGCTTAATATGCTAACACAAGTAATGGTTGATAGGATCCAGTGTTTTTAATGCTGTGTTTTCGGCTAAACTTCATGTATTTAAATGCTAGAAATGCTTTAATTTTATGTAATATAGACTTTGCTAGCGGCTCCGCCCGCCTTAAATTTGGTTATCGGCGTAGACCTCCTTAATTAACTCCAATTAATTAATTATGCTAATGAATTGCTATAGCATTCTATAGGTGCAGCAATAGTTCGTTTAACTCTGTTATAGTTACTGCCGCAGGAACTTCTGAATTTTTAGGGATAAAAAGTAGCCTATATGCTATTCCAGGACCTAACCTATATGTATGCCAAGTTTTATCCCGATCCGTCCAGTGGTTGAAACGTGATTAAGTAACAAACATCCATCCTGACATACAAACTTTCACATTTATAATCTTAGTAGGATTAATAAATAGAAAATATTACGATCTAAGGAATAATGACCACGCAAGATATAAAAGCAATTATTACTTATTAATTTTTATTAAACCTTCACAAATCAGTCTCAGTGCATGTCTAGTGATAATGACATTGATATTATTTGTTTTGTACTTTTTAATCACATAGATACTAAGAAGAAAAATCACATACTTATCAGATATATCTGATAAGTACAAATGAAAAAGTAACAAAGACAATTATATTACTTAAGCGTGCGTGATACGTAGGTAACGTTGTTAACATAAAATAAACATAAATTTACGCTAAAATAACATTATCTCAATTATAAATAAGAATGCACACTTATTTATAATTGAGATCAATCTTAGACTTAATAAAAAAAAAACCTATAATAAAACAAATTAAAGAATGATCACGAAGTTTAAACTAAAAATTTACGATTTTAATGAGTTTTTAAACGTTGATAAGTTATCTAAATCTAAGAAAGTGGACATCAAGGTTATGAACATTTGCAATTTTTCTATTTTGGAAGCTAACTCTTCTTGAAGTCGAGGATGGCTGTGATTAATTTTTGTTAATTTGTTTATGGCATCGCCCTTATACACTCCCAGACACATCTATCGGCCAGTCTCTTTTAAGTTTTAACGGCCACTAGCTTAAAATTAGGGTTAACAAAGAGATTCTATGCAGTTTTGAAGCTAAAACATTTGTTATCTTTTTTATTGTTTAAAATCCGAATTTAACCAAACATTTAACGGTCAAAACTTAAAAAGCAGGGTGGCTGATAGATGTGTCCGGGAGTGTAGTTTAAATTGTAATTTTATATTTCTATTTTTTCTTTTAATTTGTTTTATTATGAGGTGTTTCTAAGTTTACAACGATTGTCTAAGTGCAATTTTATTATTTTTTTCATTATGTTACTAAAAATATCAACTGAAAGATTGATCTCAGTTATGAATAACGATTGAGATTGTATACTTTTAATTTAGAGTTAATTTATGTTTATTTTATTATAACAGCGTTACGTTTTACACACGCTGAAGTTATATTATTGCCATTGTTACTTCTTTATTAGTACTTAACTATACAGACCTTATGTTCTGCGCAATAGCCTCAAAAAGTTGGCCACACTTCAGAAAGAGACAAAGTTAATCTGTGTCTTTTCTTTTCACCACAGTTTCACTTCGTCTCTGTTACACTTTAGCGGCCCTTTTTTTTCTACATCTGGCCAGGAAATGCTCTATATCTATGGACTTACCAGATAGATCTGATACGTATGTGTTTTTTTTTTCTAATTATCTATGTGATTAAAAAGTACAAAACTATTAACACTTATAATCATCGTGACTAGAGTTGTCTAGACAGGTACTGAGACTGTTTGTGTAGGTTTAAAATAATAATTAATTAAAAAAGATTTCATTTCTTAGATCGTAATGGAAGATATTACGTTTATTAGTAATTAAAATTACATAAACTAAAAAAAATCTAGTTTTTTAATACATGAAGTTTAGAAAACGTGTGATAACCATGCCAGTGCGCCGACTGACCGACTGAGGGCACGTTGATCGATTGTTATGGCGGCACTACACTATTGACCAACATTCCAACTGTTCGTCCAACCTTTCACGTGTAGAGAGATAGTTCGTGCATGTTTCGATCTGGGACCGTGTTGGCGCGCAATCGCTTCGATGGCAGTAAATCGTATCCCAGATCAAAGGAGTTCACTTCAACGTCCTCCGTACTGAATGAAGTTGGAACGTAGCCTGTATCTTGAGATACTGTCTTCTTCAATACGACGGCAGTATGGGTGTGTGTGTATGAAAAAAACAAATTATTTATGTAAATACTGTATAATTTATCTGCACCCCAAAGCATGCTTTGCGTCATATCACACTTATAGTTTAATTAATTAATTTTAATTTAATTATTATTTCAAATAAAATTTTGCTTCAAGAAACATTTGGAACTTTAAATTGTATAGATAAGTTAGCTGTCAATTCTCTTACTGGCCGTTTTAACGCCCATCACTTTTTCGATTTTCTAGGTGAGCTAGATTTTTGCCAATTTTTATCCTGAATGATAAGATACGTAACTAAACAATTTTCATTCATTGATAACTTATGCCTAAAATAATAAAAAAAAAACTTACTATAAGTATTCCATACCCAATAAAAAATGGCGGTGCTGTCGTAGCAAACACTATGGACACTGAGCCGCAAAGGTATAGAAGTATACCTAAAACTGCTACTTTCCGCATGGTCAATATTTTGAGCAGAGGGCCCACCAAAAACCCTAAAATTTTTATTTTACATAAACAAAATAGGTACGTATTGTTGAAAGGACATATACTAAAGTAAAAATATAAGAGGTCCTTTTAAAATAATACCTGATAATTACGAATAACACATTGATTTTCTTTTAAATTGTTATGAGAGAGTTAAAGGAATATAATTCGTGGCTTCTCGCAACGTTCTCCATAAAAACGCGTTCGCGAATCCGTCACGACATTCTTCCGTGATTCGTGAACAATTAATGATTTTTTTTTAGGATTTTGGAAAACCACAGTCAGACAGACAAACTTATCTATTAAATCTCACAGTGTTCAATCAGTCAATGTCAAAAATGAGTGGGAAATTTGTTTGTTTTTGTGAAACAAGCTGCAAGGGAGACCATTATTCATTTTAAAAAAACGTGTTTGACGTGTCGAATTATTCAATAAAGTGGTTCGGACATTTTCAACACAAATACAAACGTAAAAAGTCTCTGAGCTGAAAAAATTAACGTCCAAGTTAAAGCTTTAAGTTTAGATTTCCTTGGTCAGGTCTAGACATCTCAGAATATTTTTGAAAAGACTTTTTTGTTCGTTTAATTCCCTTCGGCTTAAAAATAGTGATGTTTGATTTGGATTCTAAAATGTTCTAAGGACATTTTACCCAAGTACATTTTACGTTTGTTTTTGTATATTCTTTCTATTTTTTTTTTAAGTGTGGACGATGGCCGCCATTTTGAGATTGTTTCAGATAGCGACCAGAAGGTAAGCAACCTAGACCAGATGGCCTTTCCTGTGTAAAAACATAGAACTCATAACTGACATACAAATTGAAATCCATATCAATAAACATGACGATTTTTACATATACGGAGCGAAAGTAAAACTTCGGCTGAACCAACCAACAAACTGTTTTTTTTTTGCAAAATAGAGCAATGCAAAATACATTATATAATTATATATTTATACATTATATAATCAATTCTCTCTATTGTAAAGATATAAACAAAAATATGAGTAGATTTCTGATATATGTAGGGGAGAGATGGGTAATACCGCGCGGTTGAAAATTCCGCGCCCCTCGGTTTCTTTGAAACAGTCAACAAAACGCGCCTGCAATATTAGTAAAATCATAGCTTTATGTACCCCCTATCCTGCTCGAGCACCGCCAACTGCCGCCGAGTATCCAGAGAGCAAGGCCGCGAGCTTGCAGGTTTTCCGCGCGATCGCTATAGTTTTTTGGGTGATTTCAATAAGAGGTGAGTCAATGAATATTTCACACTCAGTAATAAATTATACTCATTTATAGTGTAAAAATAATGTATAACTTATGTGTAGAATAATTTTAAATTAATCCTTTGAGTTTGTTTATGTTTTTGAGGTTACAAAATAAAATGATCTTGTTTGATAATGCCGCGCGTAGGGCGCGTTAACATTATGCCCAGCTATATAATATGGTTGTGATTATTATAAATCTCTAAAAGAATATGGAAGTATATTATTCTTATAAGTGTCAGTATTTATACCTAAGTAAAAGTACTAGGTAATATAATAATTGTTTTCTTGTCTTGTCAATGTCAAATTGTCAATCACTTAGGTTAATACTAAACATTTTGTGAAATCTGGAGTCTGTACCTATTTCCAATTCGGTCTCCAGGGTTCCATTCTCTGACTGACACATTGTGTGATGCTTTTCGCAGTTTTATCAGACCCAGGGCGCAATTACCTACCTGGGGCACGATATTATCAGACCAGTTTGATAATACTGCGCTTTCCCAATTTTTAATTATTCGCTCGAATTATTGTTTTTGTTTGTTTTATGATAAATTTAAATTTTCGTTAGTGTCGTCAGATAAATTGTCCACCTCCTATTATATTTCGTTTTTATTTTAACCTAACCTGAGCTTAGTTATAGGATAATTCCCTTAGGGGCTCGGTATTACCCAACTCTCCCCTACGTAAAATATTTGATTGAAATACTAACCGAGAATGGCAATAAAGCAGGCCTGTGTCCCAGACAGTAACGTCAATTCCGTAGATCCTATATGCATATTAGTCAGAAAGTCGTTGTATATTAATCCAAAACAGGGATTAAAACCCGAAATAACAACCTGAAATTAATAATAATCCATAAATTGATATCCGTACAGCGCATGTTCGGGTCGGTAGCATACATAGAGTTTTTGTTTATGGTTTAAAAATAATAAAAATTCGTTTTAAACACAAAAGGCTGGTTTACTGACGTATCTTATCTAAAATGGTATGGGCAAATGGCGGTGAGGAAATGCGAATCGATTGGTGAGAACCGTGAACTGATTGGTGATCGAATAATTTGCTATTGTAAAATTCTAGGCACGATAATTATTTTCTATTTAGGAAACAAGTGTAGTTGACATATTTGTAATTGTTTGTTGTATTTTTTTAAGGTTTATGCTAAAATCATTGATAGTTTGAAGCTATATGTGTTATTTCGTTTTCACTCAACTACGACAATACCAAACGGAGAATCTGTATATGAGGGCATATCTTCTAAGCTACCTATTATAATTTAACATATCGTTAGGTATATATCGACGGCCTCCGCGAACAAACGTGCAATAGCTTTTACACATTTTTTTAATGCAAAGTGACGTTCTTTTACCCATAACGGATTTCCTAAATTTTTTTTAAGTAAAAGTTATGTTAAATAAGCTATTCTAAGGTAATGTAAATGTTTGTTCCAGGGAACATTCTAATATGAAATACGCAAGAAAAAAATAATACCAACACCTCTTGTACGCATAGACCTTATCCGTTTTGAACAATAAAAAACATGTATCATCGTACTGAGCATCTCACAGTTTGTGTAAAACTACTTTGCACGTTTATTCGTGTAATTTATTTTATCGTACGTTTTTGTATTGTCTCATGCAAAATGCACGCATAATTATTTGTTTGTGTAATAGCCTATGTTCTTCACAGTTATGAAGTCTTAGTGTGTAAATACTTTAGCACCTGTAACTAGCATGAATATAAATTGTAATGGATAATGCATTTATGAGAGTGAATATTTTAATATTCAAGGATTTAATATTTGTTTTTAGAACCATATTCCAAACGTCTACTATCTAGGTATTTCACTAAAACACACGAAGTGCGGGATTTTCTCGTTTTTGGCGGTAATATCTAATATTGTGTCAGTCACGCGTCAGCGTTTTTAGCAAACAACGTTGTGGTTTAGTTTTAACATCATTAAGAAAAAAGATTAGGTAAAAATATGGTCGGCTCAAGGTGTAAACGTATGCCAAATATGGTGTTAAGTGCGGGCGTCAAAGAAGAAACTGAAAATAAAGGTACGTAACCCATAATTTTTATTTAACTATTTTTTTGTAATTTAACTTTCAAAAAGTAAACATGGTTGTTGATTTTAATAGTGTATAAGTTAATTATTGGGCTTACAGCCACGTTTAAGAGTGGCTGTAACCAAAACATTAAACTTTTAGTCTAAGGTGGGTAGAAGCGTAAGGATAATATATGAAAGTTTAACCTACAGATTTAATTACAGGAACCCGTAGTGTTTCTATTTTCTATCAAGAATGAAAATCGTAATTATACAGTATATATTTATTGTAAGTCCAATAAGTTAGGCTCTGTTTAGACTGCTTACGACGGAGTATAGAATACGATTGAGTCCATTTACATCTTAATAAAAATCGGATCATAATTAATAAATATCTTAAGGTACTCTATTGACAGAGTTTTAAGAACGTAGGTATACATAATTAGGTACAATTTTAATTCAATTTATGCATATCGACTTGACTCAATCAATTGTATCCGTACCTCTATACAAAAAAAATTATGGCTTATGTTTAACTTATCACCAGATATAGTAAAATATAACGACAAAAAAAAAACTTTTTACTGCCAAATATAGTAAATGATCACCAAAAATTAAATCCCATTTTACTGTGAAATTAAATTCAAAAATTTTACATTACTAATATTTTACTATTCTCTTAAAGCAAACAGTACCAAACTAATCATTGTTAACCTAAACATAGTAAATGACCACCAAAATTTTTACTATATTTTAATTTAAAATTTCATCCAAATATGTAACATCTCGCTATTCTATAAAAGAAAATTACTCTCGATAAATCATTGTTCACCCAAACATAGTAAATGAAGTGCTAAAGTTTAACAACAAACGTGATTTTTTGCTCGATATTGATAACGACAACAGGCTTGAAATATTCACAGAATATTTAGTTATATATTCACTTTAAAAATAAATAATTAAATTATAATAAAACAAATATTTAAGGGGGGCTCCCATACAACAAACGCGTTTTTTTGCCGTTTTTATAGATAATGGTACGAAACCTTACGTGCGAGAGTCCGACTCGCACTTGGCCGATTTTTTATTTTTCTTGTAAAGTTAGTGTTTTGATATTAATACGTTTATTTGTGGGGGCCGTCGATATCAGTTATCGTAAGAAGCTTTTTTATAGTCTGCTGGTTATGAGCTAAGTTAAAGCTATTACAGTTTAAAAGGACAAACATACAGGTAGGCTTAGGTCCTGATAGCACCTTATGGGTACGAAACCCTAAAAATCAGAGAAATTTGTTAAAAAGTACTGGGAACCGTCTTAACCCCCCAAACTTAGGAATTGGAGTAAAAAATTTAAGCAATTATAGGTCTTGCTTTTCGAGGCCTGTAACAGAATTTGCATGTTTAAATGTATTTCCAAAAAAACCTGCCAAGACCGTGTCGGATCCCGTAGTTGCCCGTCACACTTAGCTACATTTCATAAGTCGGTTCACTAATACTTGTTAACTTGTAAAGCCATCTTAATTGTTATGGTTTTCCTTTTAACCTCGTAATATAATACTATATAATACTGTATAATACATATATGATAGTAATAAAAATATAATACTGCTGTAAATTTCTTCTCATATCCAAAACAATCACTTAGCTGGCTGGCTGATATTGGTAAAGTTAGGTCTAAATATAGCCCTCAGGACGATAAAATTTATTTTTTAAGAGCATACCATATGCGCTTGGCATTGCCTTGTACTGTACTAGATTGTGCCAGCAGTTTCGCCCACCTTAAATTCGGTTATCGGCGTGGAATTTCTACGTCAACTCCTAAATTATACTAACAAAGTCTGCTATACTAATCTATAGCTTTAGTTTGATTAAGCTCGGTTATAGTCATTCCCGCCGGGAACTTCTAATTTATTCGGTATCAAAAGCAGCCTATGTCCTACTCCAGGATCTATAACCTGTATGTGTCCAAGTTTTATCCCGATCCGCCCAGTAGTTGAAGAGAGATTGAGTAACAAATATCCAAACAAAAAAATATATACTTACAAATGTTATGACAACTGCACAGATGATCATATAGCCCCATCCACCATCGGGAGCCACCATTTCATAGGTTTCTTTTTTAGCACTCATTTTAATTTAATAATATAAGTGCCGCAATTCAAGCACCTTCTTTCCTTTCTTTGTAAACTGATATAACACTGAAAGTGTTCTTATCAAAACTGCGTTATATAATATTTGTAAGGTGGCTATGGGTTTGCCTCAACTTTACCTTCTTGTTAATGAATAAGGGACTAAAATTAAATAATATCATTTTGGTTTTATATTGGCATATTCCACAAATAATCACCTTTTCGCGCCCTTAAGCTGATTTTTTACTATTACTTCAGAAAAGAAAAGAAACGTAATTTCTACGAGAAATTGGGCAATAGATAGAGTCATGTATTTATTTGTGTCTTTTAATTTATAATACGGTGTATTTCAAAACCTTTCACTATTTTTATTAAGTCACTGATAGTTATATAGCTGGCAAAGTTATGCACAGTACACTTCCTTAAACATAAAATATTTTTCAATATAATTTTAACCGGTATATTTAGTATTTTTTAAATATATTAAGTTTTATTTCCGGAAATAATGTAAGGTTTTTTACGAAACGCGAGGCAGCCTACAGACAAACAGTAAAACTGATTTTGCTAAATAACATCATTCTTACAATAAATTTTCATAAAACTTTAAATTAACACAGATAAGCCTTATTTGTAAAAGAATCACAGTGATTTTTCAAGTGCATGCAAAGAGACATGTCGAAATTCTAAGTACTTAAGGCTGCATCCTACTTGAATGTGCGGTTTTCTGCTCGTTTTTAAAATCGATTCCACTCTCCTATTGCAAGTTTTAGACTGGAAAAAACTGGTTGCCTGTAAAGTCGGTATACGGGCGAAAGTTTTACGTGACAATGATTTTATGTCTGTCTCTCTCGCTCTTAGGCGGGCGCGTGCCTCTCACTCGCTCTCATTGTGAGCGCATAACGTGAGCGGAGCGTAACGCAGTTTCTTGAAGTGTCACCCGGCAAACCAATTTATAAGACGTTGTCACGTCAAAAATAATATGGCTTTCTACATTCTTAAAATAGCAAATTACTGTATTTGTTTTAAAATATCTGTTAAAACATCGTTGAAAAAAATAACGGCTGAATTTCTCGTTATTTTATTTTTAATTCATAGCTCATTATCTACTAGTAGCGGGAACATTTTTTATCTATTTTTATACCATCGAGGTGGCAAACAAGATTACGGTCATCACAGGGGTATCACTCGCGCGTTGCCGACCCTTCAAAAATCCAATAACTTCTTTCTTGAAATGTTAATTAAGTAACTCTTAAGCTAGAAAATTAGTAATAATAGATTTTTTTATATCGAATGTGATAGGCAAGCAAGGTCTTAGAAAATAGGCTTTAAGGTTTTTATCCAAACTATCTACTACAAAATCAGTTAGTTCATGTACCGTGTCATTTGTTGACTTACTTTGCCCCAAAACCCAAATTGAGATGGTGATAACAAGTTGTTAACTTCGAGGTATTTGGCAAGTCTTAAGTTAAGTAGCTTTTCTATTATTTTTGATAAGGTCGAAAGAATAAAGATGGGCCCATAGTTGTTGATTATATCATTGTTCCCTTATCACCCGGTAATAATTACCGAATATATAATAAAATGTGGTAATAGTACTTTTTATTTTCTAGCAGTCAATGGTAAAAATTAGAGTATACAACACGTGAAAAATCTCAGTATTCTACTCTAGCATCCTTCGCTGCTCTCGGGATCCAACTGAGTCCTTCGAATTAGATTACCTTTTTTTGCACTTGTATAATCTACTATTTTATTTGTCATGATTTACCTAAATTAATTTAAACGCGGTTTTTTGTAAACCATATATCTAATAAATATTATAAATGCGAAAGTTTGTTTGTCTGTCTGTCTGTCTGTTTGTTACTTCATTAGTCAGTTACACATAGTCCAATTTAAATGAAATTCGGTATGGAGATAGTATGAGACCCGGGGAAGGACATAAGATTTATTATGATGAAGTTTTTATATCGAAAAATTCACACAGAGATAACTATAAACGAGCTGAAACGAACTATTTCATAAGTATAATTAAGAAGTCATTAATACAATGAGGTAGTTGACGTAAGAATCCCTCGCCTTTTGCATTAATATTGTTATTATTTGTTTACATTAATATTAATATATATCTTAAAAAAGAAGAGAAATCTGTAGAAGAATATAGTATTTAAATAATTACATATTACTGATATACCTTCATATATTCTTTAACTACATTTAAAAAAAAATTCCGTTCTGTTCAAGTGCCATCAGCAAATGTTGGCTATATCTGACATTGCCGTGGTAGACATCTTGTTATTTATGTATCATGTATTACTAAATTAATAATATTTAAATTTGTTGTATAAATCATCTATAGAAAAACTAAAAAAACATATAAATTTAAGGGGTTGATTCTAAGACAAATCTCTAAACAAACTTCAGATAACTATTAATAGTTTATTTGTTTAACATATTAAAGTTTGTTACTGATTCACAATATGGTGTAATCCGAAGAAAATTTCGTCAAGTAAATGTAATAAAATATCATTTAATATTTATTCTCCTATGTCGTAGGATAGTTGGTAAAAACGAATTGTTGTGAACATCCTAGGATGTTTGCAAACGACCGAATGAATGGCAAATACCAAAGATTTTTGTAATATTCTAAACTACTCGTATTTCAGGACCATTTTTAGGGTTCCATTCCGTAAAAGGAAAAAACGGAACCCTTATAGGATATATATATATTTGTATCCGTTGTCTGATATCTACAGCACAATCTTCGCTTAGCTTGGGACCAGACGGCACTGAGTGTAATGTCCAAAAATATTTATTTATAATTATTATTATTATTATTGTAAATGTTGACTTACTACAAATGTTTATAAATATTTTAAAATTCCTGCAATTTTTTTTGGTATTATTCACGTTAGCAATTTTCTGCGCTCTTTCCGTTAAATAATCATAATCTCTGGATAGTACAATTTGACAATAAAATAAATGATGTCGATCATGAAGCAGGAATGTAGTCGCTAGCCAATAGGATGTTAGTTTACTACGTTGATACCAGCCATTTAGCAATTCAGCACCCATTATTTACGGAATGTGAGTAGCTATTTGCTATTGATTAACCAAAAACCGGCCAAGTTCCAGTCTGGCTCGCGCACCGAGGGATCCGTGCAAACTTATTATATGTTGTTGTATATTATCAAAAATATTTTTAGTAATTTAAATAATTAATCTTAATTTGATTATTAATTTAAACAACGTCTTGTAGTACAGATAGAGAAAAAATTGCGAAAACCGTAAATTTATAGTTACGTTATGACGTTGTTTCGTAGCAAATTTCGAGATTCTGAGTCCACGGCAAGTACCCTGCAGGTTTCGATTCCCTTGCGAGTTTCAAAAATTTGGGGCATAAACGGCTGTATCTTTTGATTGCGTTGGCTTAGAAATTTGATTTTTTTGCAGCTTCAAGGGACAGTAGACCTGAGTTTTGATATAAATTTTAGCGTGATACCTCGACGCGTTCCTGAGAAAAAGGGTCTTGACAGACGGACAGGCAGACGGACGGACGGACAACAAAGAGATCCTATAAGGGTTCCGTTTTTTCCTTTTAAGGAATGGAACCCTAAAAATGGTCCTGAAATACGAGTAGTTCAGAATCTGGTGGGAATATATATATGTATACCTTTTTTTGTAAATAGTTCATACATATTATAAATAGAAAACACCCAGTCTCGAGACAAACACAAATAATGAATGTTGGTCTTGTGCGGGAATTGAATATTCACGTCTCTCCATTCAGCAGAAGGTTCATTATCCACTAAGTCACGAAAGTAAAAAAATAGATAAAAGCCTAAATAATCCTTGTTTACACGATAAAAGATAATATAACAAAAAGTTTAAGCGTGATTTTTAGTCAATTGCTGAACGGTTTGTAGATATCTAATCTATTATATTAGATACGCTTTATACCACCTGCTTTTTTAATATAAATATATAATAATATAATAATAAATGTAATATAAATTACAATAATTATCAAAAATAGTAGGTAACTCTTAACTTAACTCTAGGCTGACACACAATTTGCAATTTTTTTTTCTAAAGTTTATTTATACAGCTTACGAAAATGGTAGCTAATGCAATAAAAATAGTATAAATAAAAGAAATTAAAAAGAATCCCAAATTGTGGGAAAATTAAATAACTATGCAAAAAGGAGCGCGAGTGATGTCCCCGGTATTCCAAGCGTCCATTATGTTGCGGTGACCGCTTGCCATAAGGTGGACCGTAAGCTTGTTTGCCACCTTAGTAGTATAAAAAAAAAAAGTGACTGGGCCACGAGCTGCTCTTTAAATAAGAAAGATAATAAAATAAAAACATCAAATAAATTGATTTTACTCCATTGTAAAATTTCTTATATATAGGTAGGTAGTCGTGAACATAATTATGTATCGATATTACTATCATAATGCTTTACCGTCGTAATGATAACTAATATCGAAATCATAGGGCAATATGACAATCCCAACGCATATAAATTTGTAAAATTCTGCTTGTTTTTTCTGTTTTGTTTGTTTCTTATTGTTCAACGTCGCTACGGAGCCATTACTTCAGCTGATTTTTGGCTCAGAGATGGTCGGGAGACGGAGAAAGACATAAGCTAATTTTTATCCCGTACATGTTCCCCGCAGGAATAATTGTATCTACAGCTTGCTTAAGCAATTTTTTAAAAAAAATCAAAAACTTCCTGTAGAAATCCTACACCAGTGTTGCCAGAATATTACTTTTGTAACATTTTGCGTTACTTTTGACCCTCTCATGTTACCTGCATGTTACACGACTCAAAATTTAACTTTTAGGATTTTATAAAAAATATTCCATTATTTTCAGGAAACAAAAAATAATCGTATAGAGGAACGCACCTAAATAAGTTTTCGTTTGTCATGTTGCCGCACTTGATATTGTTGAGCCATCGGCTATTTTCATTCTCTTTCTCACACTCAAAGAATGAAGAACATAGCAATAGCACGAACATCGAAGACAAAAGAAAGGTTCTTCCGGAAACTGTTGGTTTTTGGTATGAATCCTGATCACACTCATACTTAGTAGCCAAAAGACTTGCTTATAAGAAAAAAGGGTAATAAAATGCCATATTACACTATTCGAGACGTTTTCTTTATAAAATAATATGATGTTACTTTTCTCGTAAAAATGTTACTGTTCGAGCTATCTTATATTATTTTTGACTATCGGCCACTGGCAACACTGACAAACAAACACAATGCGTGCGGAACCGCAGGCAAATGCTAGTATATAATAAATGTGAGTTATTCTAAGTAGCAAAATTGTTTCTGTAGTGTTCTTTCTTTTAATTTTTGTTTTCGTAATATTTTTTTTGCAAATGCTGATCCGGATCCGCTCTGCAGATTCGACTAAAATTTTATGAATGTGTACTTCGGGCTATGGTTCAGACCCTGAAAAAGGAGTAACACGATTTATAAACTTTTGTTTGAAAAAAAAAACAGTGTTTTTTTTTAAGTTTTGGCAAACGAATCTGCAAAGTTACAATGCTATTTATTTATAGCATGATGTAAGCATGATATTGTCTTAGACGCCGAAAAAAGCATTTTATGATAACAATTATGTGTAATAAACTTATTATTTATTTTATGTATTTAAATGAAAATCTCGGTGAGTTGAGATGTAGCTTCACTACTAACGCACGCACAGTTTCATTTTTTTTTTTTTTTTTTATACCACTAAGGTGGCAAACAAGCTTACGGCCCGCCTGATGGTAAGCGGTCACCGTAGCCTATGGACGCTTGCAACACCAGGGGTATCACTTGCGCGTTGCCGACCCTTCAGAAATCTAATAACTTCTTTCTTGAAGAACTTTTTTTTTCATATCGAGTCATCCTTGTTTCTACTCAAGTTTTCTGTGTCTGTTAAGTTAAAGATAAAGTTCATTATGTTATAATATTCGTGTTATGAATTTGTAAAAGAGTTTAAAATTTTTAGCTTAAAAGTTGGCTTAATATCCCGCATCTGAGAGAAAAAATAACTATAGCATTTTTAAAGACCTGTCAGACAACAACTTACGCAATGGGGTCAACGAAAAAGGTTTTTTCAATTTTCAAAGTTAGTTAGTCTCATAATTAATTTATTCTTTATTGCACACTATATAAAAATACTATGTACAAATGGAGGACTTAATGCCTAAAGGCATTCTCTACCAGTCAACCATTGGTTAACAGAAAAGCATTGTTGGTGGTAAATAAAAAGAAAATTACTAGTAATATATAAATACATACAAAATACACTAATACATGAGATAATTTTAGAAATATAATGAAAATACAACATACAATTACATAATTATATATAAATATATATATAATAATAATACGTATTATAATAATATATAATACAAATTGACCTTTAATGTTTTGAATGTACTAATAAAATTTAAAATGTTCTTATAGATGACGCCTCAACATAGATTTAAAACACGTTTTGTTCTGAGCGTTTTTAATCACTAGAGGTATTGAGTTCAAAAGTTGCACTGCCTGAAGAGTAAAGGAGTTTGATACAAAGCTGGTACTATGGGATGGGATTTTTAACATGAGACTGTTTGACGAGCGAAGATTAAGGGTGTGAGTGTCTCCCAGATACTGAAACCTAGATTTCAAGTATACTGGGGTGGATGGATCGTATAAAATAGAAAACAGGGTTAAAAGGATTCTAGATTGCCGACGTTGGCGAAGGTAACCATTTGAGTTTTGAACGGAAGTTGGAGACGTGGTCATACTTGCGTAAGCCGAAAATGAAGCGAATACAATTGTTTAGAAGACGATCCATCTTGTTAAGAAGATCTTGATTAAGATCAGGATAACACACATCAGCATAGTCGATAATTGGTAATACAAGAGTGGTAATTAGTAGAGTCTTAGTGCATACAGTTAAAAAATGCTTTAATCTGTACAATGCACGTAATATCCCAGTAACTTTAGAGCAAATTTGAGTAACTTGTTTACTCCAGCTGAGAGTACTATCTAAAGTCAGGCCAAATCTTTTACTTCCGTTGTAAGTGGTATGACAGTTTTATTCAGCAATAACGGTGGAAGAGTGCTAGTGTCCAACCTAGTGAGCTGACAAGAACTTCCTAAGATAATTGATTGACATTTAGCCGGGTTAACAAGTACGGCAAAGTTTTCTGACCATTTATTTAGGTGTGTAAGATTGTTATTACTCATAGTAATAGCCTTATCAATTTCAGTGACTTTACATTGAGTGTATAGTTGCAAATCATCCGCGTATAGATGGTAAGAGCATTTGATGTAACAAGATCGATAAATATTGAAAATAGAATAGGAGAAAGAATACCGCCTTGTGGAACGCCAGCTACTAAATCGCACCAATCTGAAAGTTTTCGATCGGCGCGGGTGCTTGCTGGCAACCACTGAGATAAGAAGAGAACCAATTGAGAGCCGATGTGGAAAACATTAAGTAAGAAAGGATAGCAAGAAGAATGTCATGATCGACAGTGTTAAAAGCGTTTGAAAAGTCAATCAAAACCAATACGGTAACCAGGGACTCCTCCATCCCTTCTCTAATATCATCTGTCACTTTTAATAAAGCAGTGGATGTGCTATAGCCTGGGCGGAAACCGGATTGCAATTGGCTTAATAAACTGTTTTTATGAATGTAAACAGAGATTTGCTTGTGTGCAACCACTTCAGCAGTTTTTGATAATATGTTACTTGTAACAGTAACATATTTGTTTAAAATGTAGAGTGTAGGTCATCGAAATGAAAAAACACGTATACAGTCCGGCCGCTCAAAGAATGCGTTCCTGAGAGATCGTGATCGACTGGGCGATGTAACTTTAAACTGGCGTACAATTTACGGCCAAATTTTAAATATCTTTTATTTACCTTTCGAATAATTATGCCAACTTACAAAATTTTAAGCTAAAATTATTACAATTACCTAATTAACAAATATAAAAACAATAGCTTTTAAACATGGACGTATAAAAAACCACGTCAAACGGCGCTGTTTCAAGGTTATGTCAACTGTTTGTTTTTATAGTGATGTGACAAAATAATGAGGCAATTGTAATCGAATATGTTTGTAATCTTAATATAATCTGTCGGTATAATATAAAAAAAACGTTATAATTTTATAATATATAATGTACTTAGTATTTAATACAGTTAATAATATAATAAAGGTACGCCCAAACAAAACTTAAGAAAATTAGTGTCAAAATATCAGTTAGATGAATGTAAAAAAACATTAAAAATAAAATTACTTAGTACTACGTAGTACCTACTTTATATTTCTGGTAAAAAATGGCAACCCAAAATAGCGTTGTGGGGACCGCCATTTTGTGACATTTACAAACAGTCGTCTCTTGTCGTCTCGCACGCATAGACTACGTTCTCCAGTGTTTCTCGTTGTGTATTTTCTCGTGACTGTTATTGTTGTTATTTTGACTGTTCTTCTTGATATACTGACCTCTGCGCTAATCTGGACTTTTGGTGCATAATAACAATGCCACACCGTGGTCAAACATTGAAAAGTGAAACTCGTGAACTAATTATCAAGCTACAAGATTACTTTGAGCGTGAAAGACAAAATGGCAGGCCTTTAATTCCTGTCGACCAGGTCCAAGAACGCATCTCTCAGGCACTTGGAGTGAGCACGAAACGGACGAAAACAAATATTAATAAAGAAAAGTTCGGCTCATCTGGCATCGAAGAAAATATTTTACGAACACCACAAAAGAGAAACGCAGAACTAAACCTATAACAGACATTGATAGCTTTGACGCCGATGCAATAAGGAATCATATATATGGTTATTATTCCAGGAATGAGTACCTTAATAGGTCGATGCTTCTAGCATCTTTGAAAGCAGCTAATTTATATAGGGGAGGCAAAACTGCTTTATCTAAAATTTTGACAGAAAAAACAGACAAAAGGAAAATTCTTACAGAAAGAAATTACATAATTTTAAAAAGAATTACTTTTTTAAGAGAAGCGACAAAAATCAATAATTGGGACAATGTCGTTGTCATCGACGAGACATGGCTGAACGCCAATCACACGCTTTCTCATTCTTGGGCAGATGACACTCTAGCGTCAACGTAGAAAGTGCCAATGGGTAAAGGAGCACGGGTAATATGCCATGCTGGTTGTGCGAAGTATGGTTTCGTGGAAAATGGTTTATTGGCATTTGAGTCAAAAACCACTACTGACTACTAAGAAGAAATGAATGCGGCTTAATTTAAGGAGTGGTTCCAGGCCTGCCAGAGCCTTCAGTTATATTAATGGATAACGCCCCTTATCATTCGGTGCAAAAAAATAAAGCACCTACCCAAGCTAATAGAAAAGAGGAATTGACGCAAATGTATCAATGCTAAAAGCAGAGCTGATGAAATTAGTCAATGACGAATGATGAAATAAGCCGACAAATGTTCGATATGAAAGAAATGAGTTGGCTCTGGAGTACGGTCATCGCGTTCTCCGAATTCCTCCGTACCACTGCCAGTACAATGCCATTGTGCTAATTTGGGCTCAAATTAAAGGTTATGCAGCCCGTCATAATACTTCTCCACCGTATGGCATAAAAAAGATGATGATGGTTTTAAAAGAAGCATGCGAAAAAGTCACAAGAGATGACTGGATGAAGTTGGTTGAAAAAACTAAAAAGATTATATTTGATGACTTTGACCGCGATATCCGTATAGATACTATGATTGACAATTATATGATTATACACGTTAGTGAAGATGACAGCGGCTCCTCAAGCGAGTTGGAAGATTAAATTGTTTGACATAGTCTTCATTGTTTAAGGTTTACAACTATGTATATATTATTATATACATTTTCCAATAAATAAAGCATTTTTATTTTTCCCTTCGTTACATTCAGAATTACGATTCATTTCAATTAATTGATTCATTTAAAATTTATTTTCATTATGAATATTTATTGAATATACTGAAATATAATTCCTATAAAAAATAACAACATAGAAATTAAATTGAATAAATATGCATAATGAATGCAATAAATAACGTTACTAAATATTATTAATGTTATTTATTGTACATCACTAGTCATGAAGAATTGACAGGTGTCAGGAACGCATTCTTTGACCGGCCGCACTATAGGTGCAATGTACAGGCGTATCAGTGAAGGGGTTATTTATAATAGGGTTGATTTTTTCTTGCATTGAAAATGGTCTTTTCGGTATACAGAAATTAACAAATTGATGTTTGAACACGGATAGAATTTTAAAAAAAAGCTTAATTATATTAGGACTGAGTGGCGCTGAGGTAAAATGCTGACCTGCCATGTCGTATGTTCTTGGTGTATTTGGTTTAATTCCCGGTAGGGGCAATCAATATCGTTGCATTTTGTAAATTGTAAGAACTGTCTCGATTTTAGTTTATACCCTGTCGGGTGATACGCCCCATCACTACCTATCGCGTTTGTAGGACGGAAAGCCATTGGTAAAACGTGGATATTAAGTGTATTATGTTTGTAATATCTCTGACGCTCATCTCTTTCGAGAATATATGTGATGGTTTATTATTGTAATATTATATTATTAACTTTTTATTTTGAGAGCACGTGGCCCAGTGACATTTGTGTATCGGAAACGATATGTTAAGTTAAGCAACGTCAGGCGTGATCAGTATCTGGACCGGCAGCAGGTGACCGCCTAGTGAGTAGTAGACCGCACATTTTAGCTCCTACGTGTTTTGTTTGTCATATGGCAGCAGCCGTTTGGCCAAGTCAGAGGTCTTATGAGCGGCTGAAAAACTCCAACAGTCGAGTGGCCACTATTTCAACAACATCCACCAACCACACTAGGCCAGCATGGTAGACTATAAATGGTTAAAGCCTCCTTCTTCAAGGAGTGACCTTGCAGTAGGGTGTACTGTATAACGGCTGAGGCGGTATTAATAAGAGTAAAGAATTTTGTATCATACGTACATGCTACCCCCTCCTTCTTATATTTAATACTCTATTTAATTACTTTCTTTATTGTTATTTTCGTACATATTTTTATCTGCGATTACAGCATTGTTGTGCGCCTTTATCCATTGCTTGGGCACAGATAATATTTAACGCTCGAGTCTAAAGCTTTGCTAAAGTCAATAAATAATTAGGTATGCGCTATTTTAATGCATATCGATTAATAACGTTAATCTTATCCGCAAATATTTATTTATTATTATTATTATATGCAATGCTTTATCAGGCAGATACCATGTCACATATTTAGCCAACAATAAAACTGATTAGTATCTTAAGTTTTTTTGTCAGAAGTATGAAACATGAGTTCGTAAATTTAAGATTTCATACTTCTTTTCTCGGCCTTAAAGCCGGTTTGAATCTATAAATCTTTAAAATCAAAATCTTCCTCTGCCCAATCCTGACTTTCTTTTCATACTTCGTCTTGAACAGACAAAGGGGTATATTATTCTGTCCTTGTTTAAGATAAGAAGTTCCAATAAAGGAACCAGAAATTGGAATTGCTGAAAACGTATTTTCTTTACATTTTCTGCGACATCATTTTCGATTATATTTAGAGTGATATCTTTTCTTTTGATATTTCCTTCAGAGAGTGTATAAGTTTATGTGTGTAGGTATATATGTATGTACCTACGTGCGTAATACCAGCGGTATTACTGAAGCGTTGCCAACCCTTTAAAATGTAATTACTTCTTTCTTGAAGAATCCCGTACTGTAGATCTTAGAGAGAACTTTGGCAGGTAGCTTATTACACAACTTAAGCGTTCGCAGGACAAAGTACCTCTAAAACGGCGCTGTCATGTTTTTTTCTGTCGATGGCGAGCTCTGTGATGATAGAAAGTAACTGTGGACATAAGTTCAAAGAATTTCTTAGAAGACGAACCATTATACAAGCGGTGGAATAGAACACACATATGGAGGCAAACTTACTCTACAAGATTTAAGGGTTCGATACGGCTTGTGAGTTTCGGATCGTTGACGATTTTCTCAATTGTCGTTGAACCGAGTCACAAGGGCCAAGCTGGTATCCGGGAGCACCTGCCCAGATTTGGCATCACAGCACTAGTCCATATGGGATCCGACTTGCGACTTGCAAAGCAGCAACCTTGCCCCGAGGTTAAGTACCGCTTTGCTCCATTGTGTACTTCAATGTTTCGGAATATAAGGTCTATTGGGTTTTCTAAAAGGCTTAAGGCGAATGGTCAACAATAATGGCTTCAATATCATAAATTTAACCATTTTTTACGAGTTAATCTACATATTTTCATATCTTAAGAACTCCGGATTATTTATTTTTAATTTTTAGTATCATTGCCTACTGAAAACGCAACCGATTATATGAAAATGGATAAATTACAAACTTTTTTTATTTATAATTCTTAAACAATAGTTGTTATATAATGGGAAAAAAATTACAACAAAAAATCGAAAATAACCGTACCAACCCACCCTTGGGGGTTATTCTACGTCCAGCTTATCCTAGGTGTGTGTCATTTTATTGAACTATCATAAATCTATTTTTAGTTCTACATTTCTTTTAATACATCAATTTAAATGCTACTTTATCTGCCAAGTTTATTTGTATAAAAAACACTACTTTCCTTTTGGCAGTCAGGTAAAAGTATATAACCTTTAAAGCTCCGCAATACAGAATACACACTGCTATTAGTTAGAAAAATCTTAGCAAGAGTGCAGATCATCCGACTGTCATAACCTTCCTTCTAGGTTTAGATAATATTAACACTAACTTTACTAGTAATTCTGTTCATATATCAACCTGGACTTTTTCAACCCAAACTTTCAAATATTTTTATCGTTCACCTATATAATATAGGTACTATTAAAAACAATTTCTACCAAAGTCTCCAAAGAAAGTATTATAGGCATAATTGACTATAACGAAGACCATTCCCCTTTTAATATCTTATATGGTTTAAAAATTCAAACTGGCGGATCCAAAAGCCTGTCTAATTTTTTTTTAATTATGTACTCAATTGCGATGAAATAGGATTTATAAACCATTATTGAAACCATTGGCTAGAGCTTGTGAAGCACTTTCTGCAACAATAATCAGTATTTCGACATCGGGTATAGTTTACAAATAATCGAGTGAGATCACTTAGCGTTTACACCCTGTATATAATAAATAAAAATTAATTGCCACATACATGACAGATAATCTCTTGTGAACGGCTGGACCAATTTGTATGTTCATAAAATTTTCGGTGCAAGGTTTAAAATATTGGGAAATCCGCGAGAAAAATTAGCCCGGGTGACTTTTTTATTTCAGATATAGCCCTTCCTAGTCTTGATAGGATCAAAATTGACAGCTGTCATCAAAAATTATGATCTTTATGAGATCTATTATTTCTGAAGAGAAACCTCTCGTCTACGATTAATAGTTACCGAGATATAGCCCTTTATATTTTGACAGCTGTCATACGAAATGAAAGTCATGAAGATATCTATCACTTCTATTAAGAAAGTACTAGTGTTCGATTAATAGCTAGTCAATAGGGCTATATCTCCGTAACTATTGATCGTATACTAGCAGTTTAATTACAGAAATAATAGATCTCATCAAGATTTTTATTTCGGACTATAGCTGTCAAACTAGTACGGGCTATTTTTATGAAACTATCAGAATTCAACATGTCAGTACTTCACCCTCCACGGCGCACGTTGTGCTATAGATTACACCCAACTCAACATAACAAATTCTATGATTATAGATAGCTATCGACCTGTATCCCACGGTTTTTTTATCATCCGTTTTCGAAATTGCCTTCCGCTATGGAAGCAAATTAAAGACGTATACACGTCATAAATGTCTAAAGAAAAAATGATATAAATTTTTTGAGGAGATATAAAGTTAACATCATCTTTTTACATAAAAAAAATTGTGTACTATAACGGGTTTTGCTACCTTTTGCCGTAGAAAAAATAAAAAATATATTTTAACGAATTTTACAGGTAGAAATGTATCGCCTTTATTATTTATTTTATTGATACAGTAATGTTGCTGTACCTAATGTGTTTGAATTTTTTTTTCTACACGTAATATTTTAAATCTACGGGAAATAGAAACACACACACCCCAAGCTTGTCACAGTTACTGCTTTAATTTTTGCTTTTGTGCAAATGAAATAAAGGCTACATAGGACAAGTTTTGTTGCCCATCGAATTTCCAACCACCACCTCTTAAAATTGAAACCCTCAGAAAAATGATTTTCCAATGCAGCATAAGATTTTGAATACATGGCAGTAAAACATTTTTTATTACCTACTTAACAAAAATGGCTGTGCTAACTTCATACACAAAAATCGATTATTGGATTACAATGACTGTGCTTTCCATAAAAAAATAAAGTGCCTACCGCTGCCGGGTATATGTACATATATATACTGACGAGCAAAAATTAGTCACATACATATGCGATAATATTTTCTTTACAACTCATCATAGCTGTATGAAGTCAAAAAAACATTGAAGCTTATTTAATCACTTATTTAATTCTGCTTTGTACGGCTCGCGCTTGACCACTCTCAATACATCGTTGGTTCTGGCACACTACCCTCCAACCCCAACCCCTCGCCTAAACTAACCTAACTTTTCTGCCCCCGCACGACTCGCGCTTGACCACTCTCAAAACCACCCCTGTGTCTGGGGTGTGGCGACTCGCGCTTGACCACTCTCAAAACCACCCCCTGTGTCTGGGATACGTCGACTCACGCTTGACCAGAACTACCACGTGACATCACTGTAGGTTCTGTGTAGTTTTGTTAAGTATTTATATCATTATCGTAATGGGTCTATCGTATTTTTCCGTTCATTAGTTATTCTTATTTAATTACAATGTCGTGAGTGCGATAATGATGTTTGTGGTGACATTCCTAATACCTTTTTAATTATATTTGTACTTGTAAGATAAATCGTATATATATAGGATAGTCGAGAGTATTCGAGTTACAATTTATCATCAAGTGATTGAATTCATCCTGTGTGATACTGAGGCTGGTTCTATTTACTTCAAAAAAAGCTATGGAGGTATGTGTTTTTTTGCTTTATAATTCTTTATCTATATTTATTATATATATTACAGACCCTCAAAACTATGTGTTTGTTTGAATGTCTATTACTTAAACCAATTTTGTTTAGGTTTTCACTTTAGGCAAATTTTTGATTCAAATTATTATACAAATATGTTTTTAAAGCATAGGCTTATTTTATTACAGAATTCAACATTTAACGTAATGGAAGAAAACACGTTCAAGCATTACTACTACGCTACATCGGATGATGAGCAATCAACTGAGAAGGCCTTAGAAACAACAAAGCTCAAACGGTCTCGTCGAAATAGTATCGACTCATTCTTTGAGGGGACCAATCAGAAGAAAAAGAAACTCAGCTCTACAGTGGCGAGATCTTCAAAAGATGGTATCCCTGGTGTCACATACTTGTCTACTAATAATGATGATGGGGCTCATGCTACACATTTGATAAAAATTGAGGTGTATGACCTCATAAAATTGAAAAAAGTACCAGTAGATGAACATTGGAAACACTCAGAAATGAGGATCAAATATTATACGGATACAAAAGATGAAAAATATGAGCAAACGAAGGGTATCATATTTGATATCACGAAGCAAATACCAGAAACCAATAACTGTAAAAAATACTTTTTTAAAAAGTAATCTCTAATAGCTAAATTAATTTATAAGAACCATCCTTACAAAATTTTATGAGTATCTAATTGATAAGTAACGAGCAACTATTAATTAACCATCAACTAATATAGTAATCACCTTATCGACTTGTATATATAAGAGAAAAATCGAACATTATATTTATTATTAATTCATCATTCACAAGCAAAGCTAAACTGGTTTATTTCAACCATGTCACTAGAAAGTGTTTTTTTTCAAAATGTTTTTGAAGAAGAAGAAAAAGAACTAATGAGAGCGTGTGAAAATTATGAAGATAATGCTCTGGAAAATCCGTATTATGACACTTCACTGTTTAACATCTGTAAAGAAGTTGAGGAAACATTCAGGTATACATTCTAACTATACTTATTTAAATTTTATGTTACATATTTGTGTTCTTATATTAACATAAGCATGTTATATCTACAGAAAATCTTCAATTCAAGTCGGTCGAGGTTTGAAGAGACAAGCTGATATTAGTGTTGAAGATTTACAACAAGCATCGACGTCATCATCTGCCAATACAACACATAGACAGAACGTTATGTGTCAAATATGTGAATTACAGGTTAGCCAAAGGTTCTATGCTCAGCACTTACGATCTAAGGAACACAAAGAAAAATGTCTTATTCATAATCATAATTTACATAATGTCTCTGTTATATCAGTTGCTTTTGGGTCTCGGGTCTTAACGTATAGAATTGTATCACCTAAAGCTAATGAGTCACTTAAAATACAAACTCCTGAAGTATTCATAGCATCAATTAAAGAGTCGATACTATTTCTTATTCAGGAATGTTTAAAAGAGTTAACTATTGTTAAAGTTAATTTTATTATTCATGCAGATTTTGAACAGGAAACAAAAGATTTAAAAAATTCTTTCGATTTTCAAACAAAAAATTGGACTATTTCTTTAGGGGACGAATTAGAAAATTATTTAGAAACTTTAAGCGAAGACATTAAAAATAAAATGAGTGATTTCGAAGCAAAAGATAGTGGATGGACTTTAAAAAAAATTCAGTTCTTAGAAATGAATGTTAATAAGTTCAATCCCTTACGAGGGTCTTCGTTTATTGAATTACCTTTAGATATTAAGCGTAAAAAAGCAGTCATAAATGTAAAAAATAACGATCAACAATGTTTTAAGTGGGCTTTATTATCCGCACTATATCCTGTAAATAAAAGTTCTGAAAGGGTATCATCATACTTGAGGAATCAAAATAGACTAAAGTTTAATAATATACAGTTCCCAATCAAATTATCGGATATACCCAAGGTAGAAAAACAGAATAACATTAGTATCAATGTTTTCGGATTAGAATTTAACAAAGAAAAAAAATGTAATACCATCGTTGGACCATTATATTTTACGAAATGTCGTAAAGAATTACACATTAACTTATTATTTTTAAACAATGGTTCAAATGGTCATTATTGTTTTATAAAAAATTTATCACGCTTGGTTAGTAAACAAATAACAAATCGAAATAATGCTATTCATATCTGTGATGGTTGCCTTCTATATTTTAAATCTAAAGTTAATTTAATTAATCACCAAAAACATGACTGTGCTCATATTGTTACTGAATTACCAGGAATTCATAAAAAAGGAAAAGATTGTTTTAATCGGGAAACAAATAATGATGAAATTTATTTTGATAAGTTTCAAAGAAAATTAAAATTACCTTTTGTAATATATGTAGACTTTGAAGCTCTTTTAAAACCCGTCACCTCATGTGACCCTGATCCATCGAAGTCATATACAAAAACAATACATGAACATGAAGTTTATAGTTATGGATACTATATAAAATGTTCGTATGATGATAAGCTGTCTACATACAGAACATACACAGGGCCTAATTGTGCAAAAATGTTTATGGAAAGCATTTACAAAGATATTAGCAATATACATAGGATAAATTGTTTTCAAAAATGTCCACTTCCATTAACTAACGAAGAGAAGGAATCTATTAGACAATCGCAATTATGTTATATTTGTGAAGGGCTATTGGGTGATGACATCACAGTAGACTATGATTGGAATACTGGTAATTTTAGAGGTGTTGCTCACGAATTATGTAGTTCAAAGTATCGTGTTCCCTTTTTCATTCCCATTCTATTTCATAATCTAAGTAATTATGATGCTCATTTTATTGTTCATGCTTTGAATTTTAAAGATGGAGAAATAGATATCATTCCGCAAAATAAGGAAAAATATATTTCATTCTCAAAAAAACTTAATATAAGAGGTCATTTAGTACATTTGCGGTTTTTAGATTCCTTTAAATTCATGGCCAGTAGTTTAGATAGTTTAGCTAAAAATCTAAAAAAAGATCAATTTATAGAATTAAGAAAACAATTTCCAAACGAAAATGATTTTAATAAACTTATTAGAAAAGGTGTTTTTCCTTATGAATTTGTTAATTCTTATGAATCCTTAAAAGTTACAACTCTTCCAGATCAAGACGCTTTCTTTAACTCTTTAAGTAATACCAGTGTCTCAGATGATGATTATAAACATGCTCAAAATGTTTGGGTCCAATTTAAATGTAAAAATATGTTGGACTATTCCAATCTATACTTAAAAACTGATGTAATGTTACTCACTGATATTTTTGAAAACTTTAGAGAAATTTGTATTAAAACATATGAACTCGACCCTGTACAATATTATACCCTTCCAGGATTAAGCTGGGATGCAATGCTAAAATGTACTAACATAACACTGGAATTATTAAAAGACTTTGATAAAATAGCATTCGTAAAGTCTGGTATAAGAGGTGGTATTTCACAGTGTTCTAACAGATATGGAAAGGCAAATAACGAGTACATGGGTGATTACAAAGATAACTTACCAAAATCTTACTTAATGTATTTTGATGCACACAATCTCTATGGTTGGGCAATGTCTCAGTATTTGCCTGTAAGAGATTTTAAATGGGTTAACCCGAACATAGACTTCAATATATCAGATTCATCAGATATTGGATACATACTGGAAGTTGATCTTGAATACCCTGAAAATTTACATGATCTTCATTCAGACTTACCTTTATGCCCTGAAAACATTGTAATCGGTAACAGTAAAGATAAAAAATTAGTACCAAATTTATATAACAAAACTAAATATATTATTCACTATAGAAATCTGAAGCAATGTTTACAACTTGGTATGAAATTAATTAGAGTTCATAGAGTTTTACAGTTTGAGCAAAGTCCTTGGTTGAAGAAATATATAGATTTAAATACACAACTAAGAACTTTAGCTAAAAGTGACTTTGAAAAAGATTTTTATAAACTTATGAATAATGCAGTCTTTGGTAAAACTATGGAAAATGTTGAAAAACGTGTTAATGTGAAATTGTTAACCCACTGGGAAAACCATGGAAAAATTCAAGGTGCACAAAGTTTAATTGCTCGCCCTGAGTTTCATAGTCTATCTATATTCTCCGAGTCTTTAATTGCTGTACAATTACAAAAGACTAAGGTATATTTCAATAAACCATTTGTTTTAGGATTTTGTATATTAGAAATATCAAAAACATTGATGTATAACTTTCATTATAATTACATGAAAAGAAAATACAATAATAGTGTCAAGTTATTATACACTGATACGGATAGCTTAGTTTACCATGTATTTACAGATAATTTTTATAATGATATAAAATCTGACTTAGAATGTTTTTTCGATACTTCAGACTATTCTAGTGATAATGTTTATGGTTTCCCACTTTTAAATAAAAAGAAACTTGGATATTTTAAGGATGAGAACAATGGTAAAATATTTCGGGAGTTTGTAGGACTTCGATCAAAAATGTATGCAATGGACATTGAAAGTAAGGTTATTGCTAAAGCTAAAGGTGTAAATAAAAGTGTGACAAAAAAGATGAATTTGGAAAATTATAAGTTGTGTCTATTTAATAAAAATGTAAATGTTTCACAAATGTGTAGGATTCGAAGTGTGAAACATACTATTTTTACACAACAAATTAATAAAACTTGTCTATCCTGTAATGACACCAAGAGATATATTTTACCTAATTCAACAGATACATATGCTTGGGGTCATTTTAAGATTAACTTATAGTTTTGAAATAATAATAATATAGAGTATTAATTGTATCTGGTTTATGTGTGTTTAAAAAATGTAAGGTAATAACTATTATTAAGTAACCTAATGATTGTAATTTTTTTTTATTATTAATTATATTGTTTTTAATATATAAGTGTTTGTTTTTATTGCTTTCCTCCATATGAATTTGAACATTTTCAAAGAGAACACACATTAAAAATAATTATGATTCATTTTTATCATCCCTTTACAGTAATTGTAGCTGGCCCTAGTGGATGTGGTAAATCAGTTTTTGTTAAAAATTTTGTGAAACATGCTAATGAGATTTGCAATCAACATTTTTCTAATATTATGTGGTGTTATGATGAAATGCAACCGTTATACAACTTGAACAATGTTAATTATTACCAAGGTATTCCTGACCTCAGTATGTTTGATGGAGAACAACCACAACTAATAATAATCGATGACCTCATGCGAGAGTCTGATGGTCGTGTTGTTGACATATTCACAAAGGGTAGTCATCATAGAAACATTAGTGTTTTCTATATTACACAAAATATATTCCATCAAGGTAAAGGACAGAGAGATATTTCTTTAAACTCTAGTTATATAGTCTACTTTAAAAATCCACGAGATAAAACACAAATTCGTTACTTAGCACGTCAAGTCTCACCTGAAAACATTAAATTTTTGGAAGATGCCTACAAAGATGCTACTAGTGAACCTCATGGCTACCTAATGATAGATTTAAAACAGGACACAATTGATATGTGTCGATTTAAAACGAGAATATTTCCTTCTGACCAGAACTGCATTGTATATATACCTAAAAAAGGATTTAAATACAGCAAACATAATGAAATTCCAATCATTCATAAATAATGCATTCAAGAGTGACTACACATCAAGAACTTTTAAAATCGTTGCATGTATTGAAACCAAGACATAGAAAAGCTTTACTTAAATCTTGTAGTAAAGAAGAAATAAATTTTATTTGTGAGTGTATTTACAACGTATTACAGGGTAAAATACCCGTCAAGGAAAATGATAAAAACAAATTAAAAAAATATAAAAATATATTGAGAAAGTTGGTGTGTAAAGGAAGAAATCTACTTAGAAAAAACGTAATTATTCAAAGGGGTGGTGCCTTTTTACCTATTATTTTAGGATCTGTTCTAAGTGCCTTGGTGAGTTCAATTTTAAAACCTTAGCAGGAAAATAAAAGCAAAAATGGAACATGCTAAAAAAATGATTCTAATTGAACCTAATTTGATAGAAAAAATTAAAAAGGAAAATGAAACACAAAGCGCTTTAAATACTTTATCCCGTTTAGATGGTGAAATGAAAGATATTTTAAATAGTAATGTAGAAGATAGAGAAAAATGGATTTTGTATTTACAAACACTACAAAGGTATTTACATTTTACTGAAGTAGAACGACGACCATATCAAATACCAATTATAACCAAAACAGAAAGTTCGCCTAATTATAAAGATACTGATGTCATTAAGGAAACAGTCCTTGACACTGAGCAGGTATCAAACATAAAATCAAAAACCATAAATGATACTGACTTAACCCCATTTTATTCAAAGCAACAACTCTTGAAATTGATTCCTAAGACGTATATAAAACGAGGTGAATTACTAATAGAATCAATTTTTTCAAATAAAAATAAGGTAGATTGGGATACCAATGGAACTGTTAGTATCAATAATATGAAAATACCAGGGAGTAACATTATAGACCTGGTGAATGATACACTAAGACCACTTAAACACAGTGATCCAATTGGGTGGCAAGAGTTTGCATCAGCATTAAAAGAAATTAAAATACCATTAACTTATATTGGAAATCCAAAAAGACTAGAATATATTAATAAACTTTACTTAGGTGATATAAAAGAAGAAATTCCACTTAACAAATTGCAATCAGATAATAGTTTTACTCCTACTAAGACTCATTTTAACAAAATCAAGAAAAAAATAGACTGGGAAAAATGGACCCCCTATTAGAAATAAATCAGATTTACTATGATGTTTCTCATCCTGCTGGATATGGAGGTGTTAACAAACTCATCAACTCGTTAAAGGGAAAAATGACAGCAAAACAAGTGAAAAATTGGTTGCAAGAACAAGAAACTTACACATTACATAAACCTGTAAGAAATAGATTTCCTAGAAATAAGTACATTTTATCTAATTATAATGACTTGTGGCAGGTGGATTTAAGTGATATGCGCACTTATTCTGAATATAATGATGGTTTTAAATATATTCTGTGTGTTATTGATGTATTTAGTAAATATGCATTTGCTAGATGTTTAAAAAAAAAGAACTCTATAACTATAAAAGAATGCTTTGAAAGTATATTTAATGAGTCAAAATCCTTACCTAACCACATTCAGTCAGATAAGGGAACTGAATTTGTTTCTAAGGATGTGCAAAAATATTTTAAAAGTAAAGGTATAAACTATTACACCACTAACAATCCTGATATAAAAGCTAGTATCGTGGAACGCTTTCAAAGAACATTAAAGACAAAAATGTGGCGGTATTTCACACATCATAACACATATAGATATGTTGATATTTTAAAAGATTTGATTTATTGTTATAATCATAGCTATCATTCAAGTATAAAAATGTGTCCCAAAGATGTTAACTCAGAAAATATTATGACTGTTTGGAATAATTTATATGATAGAGATAAAGGGCAAAAGGCTATTCTAAACAGGTTTAAAGAAGGTGATTATGTTAGGATAACAAAACATAAACACATATTTCAAAAAGGATACGAGAGCAACTGGAGTGATGAAATATTTGTTATTACTTCAGTTATAAGAAGATCACCTTGGGTAGTTTATACGTTAAAAGATCTTCAAAATGAACCCATTACAGGTACATTTTATGAAAAAGAATTACAAAAAGTAATATACAACCCCACTCTCCCACATAAAATAGATAAAATACTCCACACTCGTTATTTTGGAAATAGAAAGCAAGTACTAGTGAAGTGGAAAGGTTATCCAAACAAATTTAATACTTGGGTATCATTAAAAGATATAGAAAAAATATGATTAAGGAAGATTTTTATTTAACTTTGCTCAGTAATAGTTCAATGGAATATTTTCCGAGTAATACCACTACAAATTTTTCAACAAAACTTCCAAAACCTATAAAATTAGAAGGACAGTGGTCTGTTGGAGTTGTAGAATTTCAATACCCATGTAGTATGTTTACAGTTCAAGAGGGTGAAAATATAATGTATATTACTAAGAAAATGATAGTACCTTTGGATAAATCAATATCATCAGTTATTTATAAAAATCATATACCTGCAACCAATTATGATAATATTGATAACATTTTAAAAGCCTTAAACCTAAAAGAAAACTGTCGCTTTCATTATGATAAAGTTTCCCAGATGGTCTCTGTTCAAATTAACGATAAAAATATATCATCTTTAACGTTATCATCAAAGTTAAGTATTCAACTTGGCTTTGAACCAAAAACTAATTTAATAACAAAAAATGTTGGAAGATACCCACCCAATTTACATTTAGGATTACCTTCTCAATTATTTGTTTACTGTGATATAATTGATCCGCAAATAGTTGGAGATGTTATGACACCATTGTTAAGAATAATACCTTTAGACCCCGAGAAATATATCTATGGTGCTTATAAGATGCATGTATTTTCACCACCCCACTACTTACCAGTTATGCGAAGAGAATTTGATACAATTGAAATAGATATAAGAACAAACACTGGTAATAAAATACCATTTCAATTTAGGACCGCATATGTTAAACTACACTTTAAGCGATTATAATGCATAATAACAGTATTTGTCCCTATGAGCAATATTATTCACACCAAGCAGGATTAGGAATTGGTGTAATTTATAAAGGTGTACCACATCAACGTGGTCATGGAATAGGAAGCTTTTTAGGAGGCCTGTTTCGATCAGTACTACCTTTATTATCAAGTGGGGCAAGAGTAATTGGTAAAGAGGCTCTTAATGCTGGAGTGGGATTATTAAGCGATATGATAAGCCAGAAACCAATGAATGAATCTGTGCAAACACGGTTAAAAGATGTAAGTAGTAATTTAAAACGAAGAGCAGATGATAAAATTGAAAGACTAATGAATGGATCAGGTTATATAACGAAACGTCAACGTCGGATTCATTCCATTCCGTCAACAGCTTTGAAAGAGTTGAGAACTAGAAAGTATAAAATTAATAGAAATACTAAAGATATATTTTCAAACAAATAATGTCATTCTTACATAATCATTCATGTGAATGTATAAAATCGGAATTGGATTTATTTGCTTTACCAACAACTCAGACAAGTATTGAAAATGGACAATGGATACACTACAAACCTATATCATCCCTTACAGACGATGGACCAATTGAATTTCAAATTCCTGGTACGGGGGATGATTATATCGATTTGTCTCATACATTACTACATTTAAAAGTTAAAATTCGAAACCAAGATAGCACCAACTTAGCTGCTGCTACATTAGTAGCCCCAACTAATAACTGGTTACACTCACTGTTCAATCAACTCGATGTGTATTTAAATCAAAAACTAGTATCTCCACCAAACAACACTTATGCTTATAGGGCATTTATAGAAACTTTATTAAACTATGGTCCAGCAGCTAAACAATCTCATCTGACTTGTGGACTATGGTATGAAGACACAGCTGGAAAAATGAATTCACTAGATGATTCTAATGATGGATTTAAAAAAAGGAATCAATTTGTACGTGAGAGTAAAGAGGTAGAAATGGTAGGACATTTGCATGGGGATTTGTTTAATCAAGAAAAGTTTCTGATAAATGGTGTTGAAATTAGTCTTAAACTAGTACGATCAAGAGAAAGTTTTAATCTTATGGCTGGTGCTGATGCTAAACTGAAAGTTACTTTTACTGACGCTACACTTATAGTTCGTAGAGCAAAAATTAGTCCAAGTGTATTATTAGCACATCAAAAAGTTTTAAGTGCAACGACCGCTAAGTATCCTATAACCAGAGCTGAAGTCAAAGTGCTCACAATACCTTCAGGAGTTCAGGGAAAAACGCTTGATAACATATTTATTGGTCAAGTTCCAAAAAGGTGTATAATAGGTTTTGTAAACAATGCTGCTTTTAATGGAAGTTTTAACAGAAACCCTTTTAACTTTGAAAACTATGGAATAAATACATTTAGTTTGTATATAGATGGTCAACAAATACCATCAAAAGCTTTACAACCAATGTTTCACAACAATATATTTACCACAGCTTACCATACACTATTTTCCGGGTCAGGTATTCACTTTTTGAATGATGGTAATGCTATTTCTAGGGAACAATATGCAAATGGATATTGTTTGATGGCATTTGATTTAACTCCAGACTTATCAGCTAGTTCTACGTCTCATTGGAATCTTATTAGACATGGAAGCGTAAGACTTGAAGTTCGTTTTGAAGCAGCACTCATACAAACAATAAACTGTATAGTGTATGCTGAATTTGATAATGTTATTGAAATAGATAAAAATCGTAATGTTTCAGTAGATTACAGTAGCTAAAATATAATAATTAGAACTCAATGAAAGGACTTATTATACTTTTGACATTCATAATATCAACATTCTGAAATGAATACTTTAGATATTCAAAAATGTTTAAAGATAATTTCTCCGAAAATTAAACTAAATGTATTTGCTGCAAATAGATTACCAGTACTCATGCACCTACCTGCTTTTCTCATTAGTAATTTAGATGTTGACAATCAACCTGGATCGCATTGGGTGGGAATACATATTAATATAAAATGGATAAGGTGAATACTTTGATTCTTATGGGCGTAAACCTAGTAGACATCATTTATATTTCTTAAATAAGAATACTAAGATATGGAGTTACAATAATAAAAGAGTTCAAAATGACTTTACAACTGTTTGTGGGGAATATTGTCTTGTTTATTTGTATTTTAAGTTTCATGGTAAATCAATGATTGATTTTGTAAACCACTTTAGTAATAACACTCTATGTAATGATATTTTATTATATGATATGTTTAAAACAATTTTTGATAATAAAACTTTTTAAAATAAAAAAAATGTTTTTTTCTTATGTGTGTGTTTGTGTAATTAGTGGTTAAAAAACAAAAAAATATTTTTTATTTATATCATTTATTCATTCATTCACAATAAAACTCAAACATGATACAATTTGATTCAAAGTTGATTTCGAGTAATACTGAAGCTGGTTCTTATAAATTAATTTAGCTATTAGAGATTACTTTTTAAAAAAGTATTTTTTACAGTTATTGGTTTCTGGTATTTGCTTCGTGATATCAAATATGATACCCTTCGTTTGCTCATATTTTTCATCTTTTGTATCCGTATAATATTTGATCCTCATTTCTGAGTGTTTCCAATGTTCATCTACTGGTACTTTTTTCAATTTTATGAGGTCATACACCTCAATTTTTATCAAATGTGTAGCATGAGCCCCATCATCATTATTAGTAGACAAGTATGTGACACCAGGGATACCATCTTTTGAAGATCTCGCCACTGTAGAGCTGAGTTTCTTTTTCTTCTGATTGGTCCCCTCAAAGAATGAGTCGATACTATTTCGACGAGACCGTTTGAGCTTTGTTGTTTCTAAGGCCTTCTCAGTTGATTGCTCATCATCCGATGTAGCGTAGTAGTAATGCTTGAACGTGTTTTCTTCCATTACGTTAAATGTTGAATTCTGTAATAAAATAAGCCTATGCTTTAAAAACATATTTGTATAATAATTTGAATCAAAAATTTGCCTAAAGTGAAAACCTAAACAAAATTGGTTTAAGTAATAGACATTCAAACAAACACATAGTTTTGAGGGTCTGTAATATATATAATAAATATAGATAAAGAATTATAAAGCAAAAAAACACATACCTCCATAGCTTTTTTTGAAGTAAATAGAACCAGCCTCAGTATCACACAGGATGAATTCAATCACTTGATGATAAATTGTAACTCGAATACTCTCGACTATCCTATATATATACGATTTATCTTACAAGTACAAATATAATTAAAAAGGTATTAGGAATGTCACCACAAACATCATTATCGCACTCACGACATTGTAATTAAATAAGAATAACTAATGAACGGAAAAATACGATAGACCCATTACGATAATGATATAAATACTTAACAAAACTACACAGAACCTACAGTGATGTCACGTGGTAGTTCTGGTCAAGCGTGAGTCGACGTATCCCAGACACAGGGGGTGGTTTTGAGAGTGGTCAAGCGCGAGTCGCCACACCCCAGACACAGGGGTGGTTTTGAGAGTGGTCAAGCGCGAGTCGTGCGGGGGCAGAAAAGTTAGGTTAGTTTAGGCGAGGGGTTGGGGTTGGAGGGTAGTGTGCCAGAACCAACGATGTATTGAGAGTGGTGAAGCTGCCATTCTAGGTAGTTTATGAATAATATCTAATATACCTTAGTTTATGTAGGTAAGTGACTAGTTATTTTTGTTCGTCAGTATAAAAGAGCTCCACGCTTAAGCCGCTGTACCAATTAAGATGAAATTTGGCAGAATGATAGTTAGAGCCCCGGAAAAAGAAGGCAACTCGAAAAACACGACCTTGTCAGCGACCGCCAACCTAGCTTTCGCTACGGTCCCTCTCGACTAGTGACCTTCTATTGTATCTCACACACTGATGAGCATTAGCCATTGAGAGTCAAGGGGGCATTGGCATGTAGCCCGGACATAGCTAAGGCATTCGATCGGGTCTGGCACCAGGGTCTTATCTATCGTAGTAGCGGTCTTACGGAATGCCCGAAGGTTTGTGTAAATCGGTGGCTAGCTTCTCGTCCGGCAGACGCATACGAGCCGTAGTTGACGGTAGTTGCTCTGATAGTGTGGAAATTAATTCTAGTTGTGGGTACAAGGCTCTTTTACCAAAAAAAAACTTGGTATACTCAACATAGCAAAGCAATACTTACCTCGTGGCAAAGTTTGCTGCTTTACAAGTCGCAATTTGAGTTCGGCCTCATATGCAGTACTGCTGCCATCTCCGGGCGGGTGCACCGAGATACCGGCCATCTGCCATCGCACCGCTCGCTATCGTTAGGGAATTCATTCTTACGCCTTAGAACCTAGATGGTCAAGTGCACTACGGTTTCAGAGAAACTTTCTCCCGCGAACGCATAGGTTGTGGAATTATTTCCCAGCCAAGGTTTCTCTAAGGACTAGGTACATAGGGGATCCTATAGAAAGAAGTTAGATTTTCAAAGGGTACGCAACGTGCGAGTGATGCCCAGGTGTTGCAAGTATCCATAGGCTGCGGCTGCTTACCATGAGGTGAACCGCAAACTTGTTTGCCACCTTAGTGGGATAAAAAAAAAAAAGAGTTTCCTTTGAAATTCTACACCAATAAAATGTGTTGTTCCATTTTATTTAAGTGTAATGTGTTATTATTACTCTTATTTTCATTTAACTTAGGTACTCATCGTTGAATTTAAGAATATAGGTATTTATTTTTAATTTTCTAAAATCTAGCTTTCTAGTAACGAAAATTCTAGCTATACATTTTCTATGAATCTGTTAAATTAGAAATAATACAGATTTAAAATATACTTACAATACAGATTTAAAATATCACTATCGTATTTAATTACAAAATGTTGCTTATGATGTTGTAAAAATATAACTATAATTAAAGATTTAATATTATACATAATAAGCATCTTTATGTAGGTAGGTATATTTCTTCATATCAGTGACAATTAGATAACTATAATACAAAAATTGAATACAAACATCATTTTTAAATAGGTACCTAAGTAATAAAATACTTACAATCTTTAAAATATAATAAATATCCACAATAGATTTTATGCCGCCATTTGCAATAGCAAAACTTATCCGCAGGGTCCAGGCGAACACAAGTTCGGCGAATATCAAAAAGAAATCGCGTTTGTAATATGGCTACCTAATGTATAAATGACCTTCGTTTCGGCGCTGGTACCGATAGCATAAAAAAGTACTATGATTTTTTTTCCGATCAATTGCAAGTGACGTCATTAACTTTATGTTCATACATTTTGTTCGATTCCATTATTTTTTTCTTGGTGCTAAATTTGAGAAGTCTAAGCCCCCAGGGCTTTTGTTCGGTAAAAATTATGCGGTCGGTCCGGCCATAGCATCGTAGCTTACTCTGTGCGCGTGCGCGTCAGTCAGTCATATATAATCTTTGGTTGGTCGCGGCTGTTGTTTTTCGATCTAATTTAATATTTTATATTTATACTTAATTATAGTCAGTGGAAACCCAATTACACATACACGAACAAACATACTTTTTTTTTTTTTTTTTTTATACCACTAAGGTGGCAAATAAGCTTACGGCCCGACTGATGGTAAGCGGTCACCGTAGCCTATGGACGCTTGCAACACCAGGGGTATCACTTGCGCGTTGCCGACCCTTCAGAAATCTAATAACTTCTTTCTTGAAGAACTCCATACTGTAGTCCTTGCAGAAAACCTTGGCAGGGAGCTCATTCCACAAGAGGCGCGTGAGTACAGGACATAACTCAGGAGCACACTGCTTAAGCACCACTGCTGGTATACCGTCTGGCCCACTCGAATACTACTCACTACACCACAAATGTACACATAAAAAAAAAGTTGCACTCCGGGAGTGCCGGCAGAAGTGAAAACCTTTACACACGATTCGCGCTTAACACTCAAATATGTCACAAGACATGTCTTTGACATTGTCAAGAAATAATGTTTGTTTATTTACTTTTTTGACGTAGTATATTTGACATCGCAATCTGTCATAGAATTAAAATTCCATATCCTCCCTGTACTACTCATAATCGCGAATACTAAAAATTATAATAGGCGTGGCATTACGGTTTCCGTCTTACGAATTTCCACGATTAGGACACGTGACCTGACGCGAGTTTATCATTTTTTACCCATACCAAAAAAAGTGCACAACGCCGCTAAAGAAGTTTTCACTTCAAAAAAACATCTGACGCCAAAATTGGGTAAGTCCTTGTTATTTACGTACGAGTACGACATAGTTTTAATCAACAGCTATAGAGCAACCAAACCGAAACGTCATGAAACCCTGAAATTTATTCAATTTATTTAATACATAATCAATCATGATATATGAAATAAGTATTGATCGGAATATTAAATTATTTACCTTCAAAGATAAACATTATCTTTTAATATAAACAGCAATAGATAATGAAAACGATATACATATATATATACATTTTTGTAAAAGATATTGTACATAAAAAACGCCTAGCCTGAAGACAAACACAAATGTCCAATTACATAAATGTTTGTCTTGTGCGGTAATCAAACCCATGCCCCTTGATTCCACAGTCGGGTCATTACCCACTGAGTCACGGAGTCGTCGAGTAAGTAAGTAAGTTTCAAGCTAGAAATCAGGCTATTGATGTATAGAGAGCATGCCCCCTACTAGGTGACAAGGCAATGCAAGGCATGAAATAGAAATGGTCTTTTTAAGATTGAAGTGTCCTTATAGAATCACTTTGTTGTCCGTCTGCCTGTCTGTTTTCTGAGGAACGCATGAAGGTATCAAGTTGAAAATAATATCAAATACACAAGTCTATGGTTCTTTTAAGCTGTAAAAAAAATAAAGCTTCTAAGTTAATGCAGTGAAAAAATGTGGCTGCGATATGGCCATTTTTGTCGTTTATTTTAAAACCTATAAATACTTCTTGTTTGTCCCAATTCACGATTTTAACGCGAAGCAAGGTTTTATATTTCAAGTAGAGGAAAAACTCAAAATTTATTAATTTGTAGTTATAACACATTAAAACAAAAATTTTGTCTGTATAACAAGATGCTTTTACTCAAGAACGCATGGAGGTATTAAGTTGAAATTAATAACAAATACTGAAGTCTGCGGTCAATTAAAGTTGTAAAAATAATAAAGCTTCTAAGCCAATGCAATAAAAAATATGCACAATATACGGTTATTTTTGTCACATATTATGACACAAATAAATCAAAACCTATGAGGTACTTCCCTTTCACCGACAATCATGAGATTTGGCAAGAAGGAATGCCATGTAGCACGCATAAGGAAAAAATCTGAAAGCCGTAAATTTGTTGATATATCACAATTATTTTTTTTTAAGATTATAAACTTATTAGCAGTTGGTAAACTAATCGCGAGCTATGTAGATGTATTAAGACATCAGTTGTCCAACGGCAAAGTTAAGTTTGTCCGCAATAAAATTTACCTAACGGAACCCTCAGCGCGAGTCCGACTCGCACTTGATCAGTTTTTTTTACTTAAAAGCAATAACTACTTAATGTATTCAACTAATAATTGGGTTTTTAAAATAAATATAAAAATGTACGACGGATAAACTCCATTTAATTTTTTATTTAGATTTATTTGTTTAATATCTGAGCATTTTTCTTAAATTGTAGTCGTTTTTTTTTTAAGTATGTTTTTCTCTAAACCATAGTCGACACTTAACTATCAACAAATCGTAATAATATTAGTTGCCCTTTCTGGGTATAAAGATAACATAATAAACCAACTGCTTTTTATAAACATTAACCAACCGTGATAAATTTTATGGTCGCTGATAGAAAAGGACAGAGAGGTGTTGTTATAATATGCAGATATTTTGCGATTATTCATCATCAAATCATTATAATATATTTAATTAGTTAAATTTTTTTTTAATTATAATAATAAAAGTAATATGGCATTTTTAAAATCTATAATGTTTAGATAGGCACAGTAGTAGTTAGCAAACATAACATTGACTACACAAACGAAAAAAAATAATTGGACAAGTGCGAGTCGAACTCGCGCACCAAGGGTTCCGTATCATTATCTATAAAAATTAAATGTTTTTTTTTATTTTTATATTTGGGTTGATTAAATGAAAGGTAAATTGCGGTTTACGATTTATGATGTAAAACTACTTACTAGATCTCGTTCAAAACAATTTTCGGTGAAAGTTTGCGTGGTAAGAACATCATTTATTTCTTTTAGTTTTATAATTCTCTTATTTTTTACGGGGCCCCCCTTTTACACACATTTTACCACTTTGGAAGTGTCTCTCGCGCAAACTATTCAGTTTAGAAAAAAAATATATACGAAACTTCAATATCATTTTTGAAGACCTACACATAGATACCCCACCATTATTGGTTTGATGAAAAAAAAATTGTTGAGTTTCAGTTCTAAGTATGGGGAACCCCCAATTTTTATTGTTTTTTTTTTATTATTGTGTCAAAATCTTAATGCGGTTTACAGAATACATCTACTTACAACAGTATAGTTTTTATAGTTTTGGAAAAAAGTGGCTGTGACATACGGAAGGACAGACAGACAGACAGACATGACGAATCCATAAGAATTCCATTTTTTGCCATTTGGCTACGGAACCCTTAAAAAAACAATATTAGGATCTCGAGTCGAGGCGTTTTTTCGTTACAGGTCTGCATATCTATGTGTGTGTTTGTTTAAATTGGATACCTCACTCGAACATTATTTCAACATTAGATTTTACCCTCTCTAAGGACTCCATTATCTAGACAAATAATTTTTGTATGTTATGAGCAAAATAAGTTGCCAAAACGGCTAGAATTCTAGTTTCTTGCATTGTTTCTTTTAATAAATAAAAAACATTAATAATATAATATGTTAATACATAAACATAAATTGCAAGTTATACGAGCATGTTTATAATGGTTTTTGCTTGTTTAATACGTAGGCAAGGTCACGTTACCTGGTTAGGTATCCAACAACCTAAAGATAGATATGCTATAAGCCATGAATCATCAAAATGAAGAATTTTTGGTGATGTAACAACAAATTTACGGTTTTTAGATTTTTTCTTTTATGTGTGCCACATTGCTTCATGCCAAATTACATGATTCTAGGTCAATGGGAATTACCCAATAGGTTTGACTTATTTTTGAATGCCAAAATGTGCGGGAAAAATATTTTTTCATTACGTTAACTAAGCAGCTTGATTTTTTTACAGCTTCAAGGAACTTGGCAGACAGACAGACGGACGGACAACAAAGTGATCCTATAAGGGTTCCTTTTTACTGTAGCGGTACGGAACCCTAAAAAAATTAAGAGTAAAAGAATAGAAAAAACGAATCTGGCTACGATCATGGATATGCGTATAAAAAGATATTTTCTTCTTAGACTTTTAAAAGTGTTTCCGTAGCATCACGACACCACTCGAATGGAGACGCCATTAAAAAAAAGAGATTCTTTAAAATTTATGCCCAGTTGGGACAATCTTACTAGAATAGAACTTTATGGTTTGTAGTTTGTGCACTCGCTATCTATTACCTACGAAATTCTTTTTAAAGCAATAAGCACTTTCCGCAATTTTTCCGCGTTTTTCTTTTTTTAAGTTTAATTGTTGCTTCTACTTCTGAAAATGGGCTAAGTGCATACAGCTCATGTCTTAAGTATTGCGGATTATTTTACAGAAATATATCACAAAAGCTTTATAAAAATATTTTACGGCAATTATCACATCCACCATTATTGGCGCCAAAATGTTTGTCTTTTGTTGCGGAAAAGAGAAGACACTTCTACATACAGCCAGGTTTATTAATTTTTTGTTATATTTTTTATTTAACAGGCAAAACCTTTTTCTATGACCTTCTTGGATCCAATCTTATAACACATGTCAAACATCTATGATAAAAGATAAAATTAATTATATGTCTATTTTACATTATCATATATATTTAACTCAAAGATCTTTGATCCAAAATCTTTGATAATGTATTAGCCCCTAAACCAGAGTCGACACTAAACAATTAACAAATCGTAACAATATGCCCCTTTTGGGAATAAAGATAAAAAGACAATAATAAAAAGTGGATTACTTTTGTCTCTCTCTCAAGCCTATTATTAAAAGGTCCCATTTTGAGACATTGGAATCTATTGCATCTTGGTTACAGTTGGTTTACAATTTTAAATAATATTTTAATATCTATACATATTACATATAATAAATTGGTAGGAAAGTCAAAACTGTACATTAAATATTTTTTTAAAAGAATACTTTGGGGGTCGGGATCTACAATCAATACCGAAGCCAAAAATATAGTTTTTAGAATTTTTGTCTGTTTGTCAGTATGTATGTTCGGGATAAACTCAAAAATTACTGCATAGATTTACTTCAAATTTGGCACGAATATTATTAAGAAGTCAGGTCAACATAAAGGCTAAATATTATCACGCTATCACTTACGGGGAATGAGCAGTGAACCTTTATTTCTTCAACGCATTCTGTAACAACGTGTAATCTAACGACGCATATTGGACTTGCTTCTTAATTATTAATTATTCTACTCACACATAGCCATTATTTTATGTAAAAAAATCGTGTAAAGTCATAACTTAGATGTGTTAATTTTTCACCATATAAAAATGTTTCCTATTTGCTAACTAGATGGCGTTGGCGCCGAATTAAATCGCGCTATGATTTCGTTCACAAAAAGTGATGTTCACGCAGAAGAATAAAGTAGAAGCCTTTTATATCAGAAGCACTGAGCAAACACAAAATTGACTACATAAAACAAAAGTAGGTTCTCAATTCGAGGCGTTTTTTAATAACTTTTGATGATACTTCTCTTATTAATTTTTTTTTTGTTACAGGTACTACTAATGCTGGTTATATGGTAATGCTGTATGTTTTCAATTGACACCCTACTCTGATATAATTTAAACATTCGATATTCGCTCCCCTCATAGGCTCCTTTATTTCGATAAACATGATACTTATTATATTGCTCATTATGCAACATAAAAAAATAATTTGTCTAATCTACTCGCCTACAAGATTTTAAAATGTTTGATTAATGCTATTCAAGATATCGTCAAACTTATATGACACAATGCAAACAAAAATGTATCTAAAATCTTTACAGTGCCTTTAAAAATCCGCTAAAAAGAAAAAAAAACCCTACGGAAGCACATGGAACATACTTTTTGGCACTCGACTTCAAGCAGAAGAAAATACTTAGCTCTATGTTCCATGTGCTTGCGTAAAGTTTTTATTTGTCATACCTACACTAAATTCTGTTTAAATCTAGGGCTAATATTGTTGTGATATGTGTTACCTCTCTACATTTTTAGTGAGTATTTAGATATTTTTTCTTCGCCAAATATATGGACGTATACACGCGCCATTCGTAATCGTAATATATAAAACTGTATGAAAGGTGCCAGATCAAATGCGTGACGTGCGCACGCGCGTGACCCACGCATGCACGACACGCATCTACTGACAAACAGAGTCCGTGCGCGTGTGTAGCGGAACGGCAAAGTCGCATACGCGCGTGCAGTGACGACGTTGTATGATATTGCGCTCCCTGTTACATGCCAGACCAGGCATGCATGCACACGCATCTGTCAGTGCTGCACGTTGGCACGTATGGCAGGTTGTATTCATTTACAAAATTAATACCGTTTACTAATTTTTTTTTCAAAATCCTCATAGAAATAGTTACCAAATATGAGTGTGTACAAAACCAAACATGAAGAGTACAACAATAAAAAATATAAGTTCAAGTCATGCATCTGGTCTGCTCCGGCCTTTGGTTTTTTTACATCTAAGGTAACTTTATTCTATTAGTAACAACTTGAAGAATATCGACGGAAACGGAAAAATATATTTTAAATACCTACTGACAAACTGTCCCATTGTCGATTTTTTTTAAGAAAGCAACAGTGTTTACATGTAAACATTAAAATTTTTAATTTACATCCAGAACAGAAACAAAGTCTGGTTTTGTTTTCGTATAAACTTAGTCTTGCAACAGAAGTGACCTACAAACTAATGCAAAAGACTTTTGTGTTTTTTTTTTTTCATAAGAAAAGCAAGCAAAGCTTGTGTTATGGGTACCAGACAACGGATATGAATACATATATATTACTTTTTTTTTTTGTTAATACATACACATCATACATACATAAGTACACCCAGACTCAAGACAAACACAGATGTTTAACACATAAATGTTTGCCCAGTGCGGGAATCGAACCCACACTCTCTCACTACCAACTAGGCTGCTTGATAAATACAACTTATGACAAATTTGTCCTGTCTACGTCAGTCATTTAAAAATAAAGAAAAAAAAAGTCCATATTTGCATCAAACTGGTAGGTAACGAGTTGCACGAGATTGTATTTGGATCAATAAAAATTATAATAGGGCATCGAGGACAGAACCGTGGTGCGGTCATGGTCGCGATGCCCTTGGTACAAGGATCTACAAAACATAAATATGCACCTGCACGAAAAACAACATTTTAGTTTTCTGTAAACAGATGTACGTCATAACTACCACACAAATATACAGGGAGAAAAATTATAGTCTCCCACCGGTTGTTACTTTATTTTTCTTGCATTTTGCAAACTAAGATATATAACAAATTGGTAGCAGGTGTAGTATAAACTAGGGATGTATCATCTCAGCTGCCACTTTTCTCCCCTAGACCAATGTACTATATCGTTATCCACGAAACAAAAACCTGTGCATTTGTGTATCTACATAATTAGCAATAAAAAGAGCAGCATACCCATTGTATGTTAGGCTACGGTGACCGGTTACCATCAGGCGGACCGTAAGTTTGTTTGCCACCTTAGTGGTATATAAAAATAAAAGTAAAATTTAGTTAGTTAAAAAAGCTTGTTTGCCACCTTAGTGGTAAAAAAAAAAGTAAAATTTAGTTAATTAAAAAAGCACTAAAAGTAAAATACCTACATACAGTGCAACAAACTTTTCTGACCCTGTGGTAAAAAATCAAAACTGCAGTCGCCATATTAAAATGGTTTGAACTTACAGCGAGACTAGCGACCATACACTGGGTTTTGTTGCACTGTAAAATAAATGGTAGAACGAAGAAATAAAATGTCACAGCCATATCCAGTTTGACGTAAATTCAATGTTTGATGGTATATTTGCCATGGGCGCGGTGGTATTGAAGGGTGGCGTGGTAGTAGCAGAGTTCTTACAACCACAAGGCTCGGCAGGTCGCGTCGCACCTTTGTGACTCGTAATTTTTTGAAACCGGGCGGGGTTCCAACTTCAACAATATCTATGTGTGATAAATATCAATTGATATTGAGAATATTTTTTAAGAGTCTTTGTTAATAGTGCGTTAGTTCTTTATTTATCATGTTTACGTTGGCATTACGTAATCGTTGTTTACAAAAAAAAGTTATTAAAACATTTTGTGAAACATAATTATAATGCAATACATTCTATAGTTTGTCTGTTTAGAATGATTTTTTTAACAAACTTTTAGCAGTGTAATTACCAAATATGCATGAATACTTTGTTTGAATAAATTTATTGACTTAGATGTTAAAACAAACTTGAGACTTAAACTTACACAATTACGATTTTTTTTATTTATTGTTTTTAATAATAGTGAAGGACTCAGTGTAGTGATGTGAGTTGTTTCAAAATACAGAATGATGTTTTATAGCAGTGGTGAAACTCCATTGATGACCCCCGATGGTTACAACAGTTTATCACAAGGTAACATTTGATATCGTTAACCGTTTTCAACTAATATTTAAGTATTTTATAATAATTAAACGGGTAATTATGTCAAGATTCTTTTTTATATATTTTTACGACATTTCTTTCGCCTTTGTTAAAAGTTCCGTAGTCTCTGCCAGACAATTCATCATTAGTGAATTCCTTTTCACTATCTATTGATAGCAGGCATGGTTAATTTTTTTTTTGCAAAACATTTCTATATATAAAACAAGTATTTATTATTATAGAACTTGGATCTTAACGCGATGCACGTAAGAACGTATACGGTACCAATACAGGTACGTTTCCGTATACGTACCTACTTACGTGCATCGCGTTAAGATCCGAGTTCTATAATATAATGCGTGAAAAACGCGAAAGTTTAAAACTAACTAAAACAAGAAAATACTCAACAAAGTCAAGAAATTATAAAATTTTAATTAAGTTATATTACTTAATTAATAATACTAAAACAAGTATTTTTATTTTCTATGCAAATTATATTTATAGGTAAATGAAATACAAGATAGTAGGTACCTACTTTTTTTATTGAAGAAAATAACATAAAAAGTGTTGTACCGATCCTTATGTAGTACTATAGACATAATCGTATGTATTACTTTGTAAGTACCGGGGCAACAGCATTTCGATGCGGATATCCGTAGCTTTTTGTTCCGATGGTGTTAAAATTACACCGCGCGGCATAACCAACGTGATTTTAACCACTATGTATGCGAGTTATGGATGTCTCACATGGTTTTCAAGATTAATAACGGATGGCGCTATTTTTTCTAGTAGGAAAAATATAGGTTGTCTATTCTTTTTATACCGATAGTACACATACAATTGCAAGTTAAAGCAATTAATAGGTATTAATGAAATCTTATCGGAAAGAACGTGCTAAAAACAATAAGATAACAGCAGATTGTTAAATTGTGCGCTATTATCTTTAAATTCCACAATTACTGAAATGGATCAGAAAAGTAAGTGCCAGCATAATATAGTATTTTTGTACATTATATTAAGTAGGAATTTATGAAGTTGTAAGACATATCTACATTAACATAAATCACGCTAATATTATTAAGGCGAAAGTTTGTGGGTGTGTTTGTATGTATGTTTGTTACTTCTTCACGCTCAAACGGTTGGACCATTTTTATAAAATTTGGTATGGAAGTAGCTGACACATAGGCTACTTTTTATCCCGAAAAATTATATTTTTTTCGCGAGAAATAGTATACCTAACCAAATTTATATGAACTTTAGCTGCAGCTATAGATTGCTATATCAAACTCCATTAGTATAAGTATAGGAATTCCAATAGTAAAGGAATTCCACGCCGATAATTTAGGGCGCTCGGACCCGCTGGCAAAATCTAGTACTTAAATTTTTTATAATTTTGGATATTGCACGCAGGGGCATCTAGTCTAAGCTATGAGCAAAGCTTGTGCAGTGTTACGAGACAACGGATACAATTAAATGTATGTATGTATACGTATGGTTACGGTTTTTATTCCCCGAAGGAGTTAACCAGTGGCTGAAAACTTACATATAGTTTAGCATGACAGGTGGTAAACCCATGGCTGCATCACTGCTACTGTTAGCAGTGAATCTTTAGTAAGGCGGCTTATATAATATGTATCTTAAGAAATAAATGCCAGCTTTATGGTATAAAGTAGTAAAATAAAAGATCAGGGACAGATAATATACCCTTTATCCAATTCTATATACAAATACATTAATATTTTTTTGTAAATATATACATATATACAAGACATACACAAATTTTCATTAAATAAATGTTCAGTTCAGAAGGCAGGCATTACCACTGAGCCGTCAAAAATCTCTTAGACAAACTATATTTTCAGACTATTTATTTTATTAACTTTTCTTGCTTTTCGAAACCAATTTATCCCATTATAATTCACAGTAGTCCAATTTAATTCTTATTATAACTGAAAGTGGGTCATTTAAAATTAACCAGACCTTGTACACAGCCATGACCTAAGGGTGTGTTGTCTGTAAGGTACAATAAATAAATCGATATATACCGCGTGTTCGAGCTTCTAGTTAGCAATCTCGCGTTAACATTGTAGTTTATATGTCGTTCCACAATGATCAATTATCTTATACAGACGTTACAATAAGTTCAATATGGAATCCTCTAGAGGACGAGGTCATACAGTCCTGATTCGAAAAAAAAATCGAAATGTGCTGTGTTGTATATCAAATAAAAGGGCTTAATTTGCATTTTTTTAAATATATATATACCACTACGAACAACGAGATGCGACGCGACGCGACGAGACGTGAAGAGGCCGCGCGGCGCATCCCGATGCCCCCATCGCGGGTTCTCTACGCCATTCTAGTCCAGACACAAATTCAGATTTCTATTGAACAAAATATACGATTGAACCTATTTTCCTTAAAAAAAATACAATAATAAAAATGTATATTAGGTAATAAAACAAAATATTTACTCGATATATTTTTTTATTGAAACTAATAATCCTCGTAAATATTTATCTAGTAGTTACATTTTTTTTTTAAATTTCAATGTTTCTAAAAACTTTTGTTGACATACAAGTAGGTATCTTATATGGGTTTTTACTTTTCAAGTAAAGTAATATTTTTTCTACATGTTTCTCTTATAATATCTATCTCTTATGTATCTCCTATGTACCTGAAATAAAAGAACCTTGGTCACAACCCTGACCAAAGCGTTCACTCTGTAGGTAAAGTTAATCGATCCACTACCGAGTGTATCCTCTACTGAACTACCTACCATGACATTGGAATTCGTATATGGCCGGAAATAGGAATATGCAAGTTAAATATTAATAGAGTGGTGACCTACATAAGCGAAATCGTATTAATATCAAATTAATTAGAATATGTGTGAAAATAAACTGAATATATAATACTAATAATAGTGAACTGAAAATCATCACGAGGTTTTAATAAATTAGGGTTTGAGGATTTCTTCTTCAAGGGGAAAACAAAACTATCTTAAGATCACTCATTTTTCCGTCCATCTGTCCGTCACTTCATATGTTTGCTAGTTTCGGTGTTGAAACCATTTTTTTTTAAATGCGAGGAACTTAGTTGAATCCCGAGAGTAGTGAGGGATTCTGTTGTATCATATATCAAAAGGGTTCAAAAGTTGTATCCTGAGTGAAGACAGTGATTTAAAGGTGCTAGATAAATTTTGTTTATGAGTGTGTCTAAATTTCTCGTGGTGTAATCGATAACTTACATCCTATTTTGACTTATACACATAAGTAGGTTAAGTAACTACTATGGTAAAAGGTTAATTAAAATCTAATAGTTGCTAGGACCTAAAAAAGGTGTTACTATCTATGAACACATACACTGTTAGGTAGGTAATTAGGTTAGGTTTGGGTTAGGTTATTTAAGTTTATTACACAATTAACTATGAATTTAGCTAATTTTTTTAAGATTCATCACATTATAATAAAAGACTATAAAAAACACCCAAATCTAAAACAAACTTTTTTTGTAGTTTTCTTGACACAGATAGTGTTGCTAATCACATTATCTCTGTTAAGTGATAATTGCCTGTACGTAAAGTTGACTCTTCTGTTATCTTCCACGTTACGCTCTGGAAAGGCCCCAGGATGATTTTCGTTTTCTACAAAATGGGCTTTGGAATGCAACCCATTTATCGTTTTCGAAAAAAAAAATATTTTAAAGCCGTTGTTGAAATTTGTTTTTTTTTTACAGGCTAATTAGCGAAAAAAATGTGCTTTTCCGAGTGGTATAAGAGATTATTTTAAAACACATACATCTAAAGGTCGTTGCAAACGCAGCATCACGTATTTGTTTATTTTTTATGTTAGGTACACTCTTTACGTTCTACAATTGTTTTTAACTCATGTTATTTAAATATATATGTAAAATTGATGGTATTCTTCGAATTCTACTTCAAACATAGCTGGCTAAACAAGAATGAACTGGCGCCTGTATCGACCACTTCGCGTTCGGTCGATGCGCAGTGCGAGCTTTTACTACGCAAAATATGGTGTACTTGATGAAATTATATGCTGAGAAGTAGTACTTACGCAAGCTACTGCGGAATATCTGCAACGGCCCTACTTCTAGCTGGTTCACCGTGGTTTTTCTGGTTACATGAGCTGTTAAACTTTTCCCGTTGTATCAGAAGAGAAGGAGTTGTAGGAATCTTATATTTTCTTCTAATATTTTAAGGAATAATTTTCCGAAAAATACTGAAACGCGTCATTCCTTAATTGCAAAAAAAGTAAAAAAAATAAAAAGTATGTTGTTGTATATTTCAATTGGCGTATGTTTATTTCCAATATTAACGGAGTTATATACGAAGTTTTATTTCTTATTTAATCCCCCTAATATACTACCTAATTAATTTTTCATCAAAAAATTAATATATTTACCTACTTGAAGAAAAAAAAAGTAAAATCTCCTAGCATTTTTATTTAATAGTTTCTATGTTTTTTTTACATATTAGTAGTTATATCCGTTTACAGTAAGGTCGACGCGTATCGTATAACAGAAAAAAAGATGTTTTTGCAAGTCGGGCTGGAGTTGCGTAACATTAATAGTGTAAAAGCATTCATGACGAAGCGGTTTCTTTACAACATTTCGTTTGTGATCAAAGAATTAAAGTTTTCCTCTTGGCAGTGATTTATAATGTTAACAAAAATATGTTACTTTTTTCTTTTGTAACTATAATTTTTATATTGCTAAATATTCTTTAGTTGGCAGTTGATTATGACATAACTAAAGTAGTAGCAGAGAGAGCTCGCTGTGTGGTCTACACGAGCTGTCTTTGCATAGCTTAAAACTAAATAAATGATTTGAATATCTAAAATTCGCATGTTTTAGTGTTCCTTACCTCAAGGAAAAAAAAGAAACCCTTGTAGGATCACGTTCTGATCCGTCTATTTGTCTGTCAAGATCCTTTTGCTCAGGAACGCATGAAGGGTTTAAGTTGAAATTAATATCAAATACTAAAGTCAGTCTCTTCAAGCTGTAAAAAAAACTAAACCTTCTAAGTCGACGCAATAAAAAAAATACCGTTGTATATTTTGGCATTTACAAAAAAACAAAACCCTTTGTTCTAGATTCCTCAAATATTGCGAACAATCCGAAATTCGTTAATTTGTGGTTGTAACACATAAAACGTTGGCTGTCTGTCTTTCAAGATACTTTTACTTAAGAACACGTCGAGGTATCAAGTTAAAATTAATATGAAATACTAAAGTCTATGGTAGACACAGTAACAAAGTTGTTTTTAACAAAATATGTGACATAATGCATTTTATGTTGTGTTATCTGTTGCTTAATTTATTGTTTTTCTATCTATATACCCACAGCACAAGAATTTATGAATAATATCATAGATGCAAGTTTGTGTTTTGAAAATGCAATTTTATAATTTTTTGATAAAATCAAAGTATCTGATCACTATATCACTGTAGTCAATAGTCATTAGACTGGTTAATAATGTGCTAAATTGGTGAAGTCTATATATATATTAATTGGTAATTATTAAAATATAAACGCAATCCTTAAAAATGGATAAATAATGTGACAGTTATAAATAGAAGACTAGGAGACAACACAAAGTAAAGTTTGATTTGTTAGCGTATAATAAGTTTTCTTTCATTATGTTATACTTGCTTCTGCCAGCGGCTTCGCCCGCGCTTAATTTCGTTATCGGCGTAGGTTCTTACGGCAGCTCCTCAATTATAGAAAAAAAACAAACTTTCAAATATTTCCTCCTTAATGGCATAATACATTCGTGTCAGTGAAAACATCGAAATATCAAACCTAATCTGTCAAGCCGTTTAGATGTTATGTGAAAAAGATAAGTACGGAAGGACAATTCTTACACCCGTTGTCTAATTACCCGTTTTCCCGTATGAATGAAGCATTTTCCCGCGGTAAAAAGTAGCCTATGTTTATCAGGGATAATGTCGGCTTCTAATGGTAAAAAATTTTTTTAAATCGGTCCAGTAGTTTTGGAGCCTATTCAATACAAACATACTTACATACAAATCGATACTCTTTATAATATTAGTATAGATATAAATTAATATTTTCATAGCAAAGCTGCAGTCACAACATTAAACTCGATTACGAACTATTAATTTAACTCAAATTAATTAACTATATATTAATTAACATTATTATTATCTTTTATTGTGTAAATAATTTGATATATGTACATTAATAATACTTAGATAAGTCTTTCTAGCCTTTCAAATTTCTAACTCCCTAGTCCATCAAAGAATGTAGATTATTTCTTATATAATATACGACAAAACGATGAAATAAAGCATATCCTTAGTGACCTAAACCGGCATAATATTGGAACCAATATAAACTTACCTCTCTGTTCATGTTCTGCACTCTCATATAAGGTTCAGATTGTGATTTGAGGAATTGTTTGAAATCATGTCCGCAGCTACCTTATATCATTGTACCGCTCGCTATTGGCGGGGAATTCACCTTCACGCTCTAAATTCTAAATGGAAAAGCAGTGCGGTTTCAGATGCTCTTCGTTCCGTGAACTCTTCGGTCACAACATTGTTTGTATAATTTATGGTGAGTACATTCTCGAAGGTTATGGTTCGGGGTTCGATTCCCTGTAAGGGGCAACCAACATGTTACAATTGTTAATTATAAAGTTGTCTCGACTCTGGGTTGTGCCCGATACGGCGATAGGATATAGGTTTTGCACTTATCTCGTTTTTGGGACGGAATACCAAACAAGTAAGTCCGCAAGCCGCACTGGGCCCGCTTGTGGACTATGGCCCAAATCAATCGCTTATGAGGGTAGGCCGTGCCCCAACAATGGGGACGTATGAAGGCTGGCAAGGACCAAACAATAACCAATACCAGAGGCATCACTCGCGTCATTTGCCTACCCTTTCATAATCGAATCACTTTTCTCTTAAGTCGACATACATTTTATATAAATACAATAAACAATTTGTACCGATATTTACTAAAAATTTTCAGTATTTATACTTTCTGTAAATTTTTGGTATTCGACTACAAAGCGATGAAAATACGTACAGTGCAACAAACTTTTTTAACCCTCTAACCTTGGGTGTCTGGTCGCTAGTGTCGTCGTAAGTTCACACCATTTCAATACGGTGACTGCAGTTTTGATCTGTGACCACCGGATCAGAAAAGTTTGTTGCACTATACCTATCTTATTTCTATCAGTATTAGTCCATTGAAATGTTACATGAGCTTTGCATTTGTTAGAGGACGCAATTTTACAGCGCTCCAAAGTTGACCGAGTTCGTCAATGCTCATGAGGATCCGGTCAAAACGAAATGTTTTTGATTTTTTTTTTATTGTAAATATATTCTTAAAATTTTTTTTTATTTTTTTTTTATTGTAAATATATTCTTAAATTTTTTTTGTTAAATTCGCACAACTTTACTTATTCATTCCTAACTCTTTTCCCCGCCACCTATGAGGTAGAGTCTGTAGGCGCGTTTTTTTTTACGAGACATCCTGAATTAGCTGGTGGTACCGCGATATTCCTGAGTGAGAAAATCGATCCATGTGAACTCTTGTTGGCGAACGTTTTTTCATAGCTTTGTACGGCAGTAATAAAGACGACTCACTAGACGGCTTGCGATACAAACGATTTGCCAACACAGTGACTAAAAAATCATTTAATTTATCATCGCTGCATCCAACACAAGATGCAGCTCGTTTTCACAGTGTCCGAGTATATCACTTGGTCCAGTCGTGGCTCGGAAGATATCAAAATTCTGAAGATTGGGGCTGGAAAAAGCATGCAAACATTTGGATGCCAATACAAGCTTCCAAGCCTCCAGCACCCCCCGATTTTATGAAATTAATTTTCTGCAGATGCAAAGGAAACTGTGGAAGCATGTGTGGCTGCAGAAAAACAGGCCTGAAATGCTCTACTACAGTATGCCTCCATTACTCTGGCGAAACATGCGAAACAGCAACATTATGGAAATGTCAAAGTAAATGGAAGAAAATGAATTCGAAGATGAACTTTCAACTATGACTCCAATTTTAACTCCTGTCATTCCTCGAATTTTCACAATTGACGTTGATTTAGAGATTCTGAGCCACAGCCTGGACCATCGAAGAAAAGAAAATTAGAGTAGCAAGCTCATAAGTGATTGAAAATATTATAATGTCGAGGATTACCTTATAAGTGAGATTTCCGTAGGGTAGGCCTACTGGGAATACCACGTAAAAAAAAACGCGTCTACAGAAACTACTACTAATATGAGTGACTCGAGTTACGAAGATGTTTCTTTAACACCACAAGAGCTAAGACAAGTATATATTGCTAAACTAAGCTTTTTACCAAAGAAGTTACGTGAAAAATATCTTAAAGCATGGTGCTAATGTTAAAAAGAATTGTTAGTACCTACCTATCGTTTATTTTTTGATAGAAACAGAGTAAGGTAGGAGTATTTGTAAATTAGAATAAATTTATTGCCTAATATGGCCTTCAGTATGTGTTTCTTGTCTAAGACCAATTTTTTGCACTTGTAGAGGTGAAAGTTTGTATGTTTCACACGAGAGCTCGTGCCTTTAAATCCCTCGCTTAGTAACTCGCTACGCTCGTGAATCAATTCTGGGCTTATTCGCTAGCTCGGGATTTAAAGTTGACACTCTTCACAAAAAACAACTTTGCTTACTTGTTGAACAAATTACTATTGTGTGTAGTTAGATCACTATTTATCTTATCTATTTAAAGATTTTAATGTCTTCCCTTTACCTATTGTAAAAATATAATGACGTATGAGGGAAAGAAGTATAATAACAGTCCAAGAAATTTTGAAAAAGTTACTTTATATTTTAATAAAACATATTGGCTTGGAAAGCTTATGCATTAGCTTGTATCCAAGCTGTAAAGCGAGAAACTCGAGCATTGACACCAGGAAATTGAGCAAGAGCACAAGAGCGTCCCCAAGAGCAGACACCAACAACGACGCCGTTGTGGATGAGAGGACCACCAGAGTCACCCTGGCACTGGTCACGGCCTCCAACGTCCAACCAGCCAGAGCACAGCATGTTATCAGTGATAGTAGAGCCTGCTGCAGCGTAACGCTGTCTGCAAACGGCTTGGTTCACCGTCCAGATTTGAACATGGCGAAGTTGTTCAGATGAGGAACCTCCAGCCTGTAAAAATGTAAAATGAAAAAAATATATAATACCATCATCATGTGAAGAACGTAAGACATACTAAGCTGTGAAAAAATATTTGAAGGGTGGTTTCATCAGAAATCTTATCCTAGACTTTGTGTCAAGTGGTTTAAAGCTGCTTCTTCTAGGAAGCTGCTTTTAGACTATAGCAATAAAATATAAAGTTGAATTTCCGGTTCACAAGCTTATTCCTTCTGGCCAGGGTGTTTGCTTTACCTAGACTTCTCCTACGTACCCAAACGGTAATTGATTTTTTTTAACTATAAAAAAGGTAAAAATAAATGTGATCTGAATTACAGTTTGAAGTTGGTGTCTATGTACCTAACAGTTTATGACACGAACTTCAAACTGTAATACAGATCAGATTTTTGGAAATAAGTTATTATTTTTACCTTTTTAGTGCATCTTTTCGAAGCCGGTTTTTTTATTTTTTGTTTTTTTTTTGTTACAAACTTCTTATTTTTTGCTTTTGAGTACATTAAAAATATCCATACAAGAAACAAATTTTAATGCAATAGCTTATAGTTTCGTCATGTTTTTTCAATTATATGTTTTTAGGGTTCGTAGATATGCGGTTAAAACCAAACCTTTGTAATTACCTATCCTTTGAAGAAAAATGTTAGAAAGTTGTAAGTTTCTTTAATTATTGTCTATGACGACAATTAACAAAAAAAAAATTCTCACAGTATTGACAGAACATTTAGCTTCATGTTTTATTCGCCTTGAAGTCGATTACCACTGCCCCTAAAGTAGACATACAGATAGAACCTTGAGCTACTGTTTCTTTTCCTTCATGTTTGAGTTCAACAGAACTTTTAACCTATCTTGTATTATTTTTGGCCATCGACTTCAAGGAAAATAATACATGTACTTGAATGTTCTGTCAATAAGTCTGCTTTAGTAACTTATTTTTTACTAGTCAGTAGATTTGAAGTTGAATTCATATTCATGTTAAAACAAACCATAACATCTATTGATATTTTTGAATAAATAAATAAATAAAATAAAAATTACATTTGTTGTATGGCCTTAAATATTTGATTAATTTTAATTTAATTATTTGTTTTAATGTTTTAAGCGTCTACCTGTTGCCGTTATCAATGTCGAGCAAAAAAATTACGTTTGTTGTATCGGAGCTATCTTAAATATTTATTTTACTCCCTCGCAGCCTAGTTGGTAGTGTGATGGACTGCCGTGCAGAGGGTGTGGGTTCGATTCCCGCACTGGACAAACACTATGTGTTAAACATTTGTGTTTGTCTTGAGTCTGGGTGTACTTATGTATGATGTGCATGTATTTACAAAAAAAAGTAATATATATGTATTTATATCCGTTGTATGGTACCCATAACACAAGCTTTGCTTACTTTGGGGCTAGACGGCGCTGTGTGTAATGTCCAAAAATATTTATTTATTATTATTTATTCTGTTTTTTTGAGTATTTGTTGTTATATAGGCAACAGAAATACATTAAATTACAGTATCGCACGGGCAACTTTTTTTGAGACTATTTTTTTGCTCAAACTCTTTTCAGGTCTTAGTCATGAAGTGGCGTATCGATTGATATGGTCACGAGACAAATTGGTCCATTGATTCTTGAGATACCGAGGAGATACACACACACACACACACACATCACTCCAAAAATAATGGCAAACGATTCTCCAGGTCCCAAAACGTAATCATAACGCAAATTTAGCGATTTCGTTTTTGGTATCTACATAGTTTAGTTAATTTTAATTAATAAAGAAGAAATACTTACAGAGGTGGTGCCCCATCCCATAGCCCAGACCACTTGATTATCAGCTAAGTTGTAATTGGCACCAGCGATACTGCCCGCACTGATGGTAGCACTGCCAAAAGTGAAAGCGCTAGCCGAACGTAAGATGGCTACGTCATTGTCATAGGTGCGGGTGTTGTAGTTAGGATGTATGATAATGGAGCCGGTGTTGTGAACAATACCACCACTGTTTGCGAATGTAGAGCCAATGCGAATACGCCATCTGTTGGCTGCGTCACCACTAAAACAGAAAGTTTTTTTTTAATAAAGGCCTATTTAATAAACATGTAATTTTTTTATTACTATGACAATTCGAAGTACATTTCCGAATCGATGAGCATCATTATTTATTTGTTTCGGACTTTTACCGAACGTATGGTTTTTTTTTATTATATTCCAAACACGTAAACACTTAAAACTTTCACTATTGAATAAAATAATAATGGAAATAGATGTAATGTATTCAATGCACACTGCGAGCCGAAACTCTGTGCAAAATGCTTACCCGCGCGACGGGTCTTAGGCGCTGTGACGTCAGCTTCGGGACGGTCATCCGTTTCACCCGTTTTGCGGGTCAGGGAATTGTACCAAAAACTTTGTCTATATCTCGGTGAGTTTTTGGTATTTTTTCATAATTTATAAATTTTTTTTTACATTAGAATACTGTCAACGCAAATCGCTAATTAAATTGATACTTCTGAACTGACTGGAAAAGTGTATTCGGTGTTTTGATAGATGAAAAACCAAGATTGAATTTAGGAAACAAATAAATAATGATGCTCATCGATTCGGAAATGTACTTCGAATTGTCATAGTAATAAAAAAATTACATGTTTATTAAATAGGCCTTTATTAAAAAAAAACTTTCTGTTTTAGTGGTGACGCAGCCAACAGATGGCGTATTCGCATTGGCTCTACATTCGCAAACAGTGGTGGTATTGTTCACAACACCGGCTCCATTATCATACATCCTAACTACAACACCCGCACCTATGACAATGACGTAGCCATCTTACGTTCGGCTAGCGCTTTCACTTTTGGCAGTGCTACCATCAGTGCGGGCAGTATCGCTGGTGCCAATTACAACTTAGCTGATAATCAAGTGGTCTGGGCTATGGGATGGGGCACCACCTCTGTAAGTATTTCTTCTTTATTAATTAAAATTAACTAAACTATGTAAAAAAAAATACAATCCTTTGGGTTCGGCTGGTAGATGTTGGTCTTGCCGCGCGTTGAGTTTGTGAAGGGGGGGGAAACGTCACACATAATATATATACATACACACATACACATACACACACACACACACACACACACACACACACACATACAAGACCCCTTCACCAGGTGCAAATGATGAGAACACTATTAGTATACATGTATAGTAAACGCATTTCTCTGCTAAAAAATCAAGCTTCTCCGAAATTAAAAAAAAAATGCATTTGATTTTTTTTTAATTTTCTCGGATGCATTTTGGCCTTGAGAGATAAAAAAAAAGAATTTTGTAGGGAATTCCATCGCATATAAGCTCATGTAAGTTTTATACTTCTCAAATACTTAATTTTATAAAAGTCAACGGTGAAAGGGCTCAAGGGCGGTACTGATTTCGTATCAATGCTAAGTTTTACAAGCCATATCTCGAAGAATTTTTAAGCTACAGTAAAAAAATTAAAAAAATATTTTTGAATGAAAATGCTACCTTTTTGCACTCTAGCAATTATTACGTATATGGTTTATTTTATAAGTTAATTTGAAAAAAGTAATTTTTTTTGAATATTTCATAAATAACTAGTTCACTTTGATGTTGTTGTTTTTAAAAAATAAGCATTTTAAATCGGTCAAACTTTTGGATCATATTTATAATTAATTCCAATTAGGGTAATAATGAGTGGCGTTTCACTGTTGATTTTTCTCGCAAAAAACTAAAAAAAAAAAGAAATTCTTTCATTTTTCATAACCTAATATTTTGATAATCACAGATTTTTTGATTAAATCAAAAGTTTTAAGTAATTATATGTGAAAAATCGTCAGAAAACGTGGTTATTTTCGAAATAAAATTAACATTTTCGATCACGAATATCTCAAAAAGTATTGATTTTTCGAAAAACTTCAATAGAACATTTTTAGCTTAAAATCTTTCTTGAAAGAATTTCTAGCCAAAAAACCGTCATTTACTAGGACGAGTCTTCATCACGCATATTCAAATGTTAATATATGCAGCACATTAAATTATTGTAACCCCAATCACGATCACACTTTCCGTCCATTGAAAACTACTAACTAACTTGAGTTTTGACCCTAAGAAAATTAACAGTCTTAGGTGGACGTTTATAGAACTATCTTAATACTAGACCTAGACAGTTTTAGATTTGCGGTGATTTATTTGTTGCATTTGTGCGCACATACATACTGTCTTATTATAAACGTTGCAGTTCAAAAATCCTTTCCTTGCGGGATGCCTACGTCATTACAACTATCTATCTGCCAAATTGCAGCGAAATCCGTTCAGTAGTTTCGGCTGTGCATTGATAGATGAGTCAGTCAGGTTTGCCTTTTATATATTAATGATTATTTAAACATATGGCAGGAATGTATTAAATTGTATTAATTTAGTATTAAAAACACATCTGTTATTAAACATTGATGATAAATTCTAGTCTCACTGTTGTAATGTATTATAAGCTTGTATATTTAATTGTTGTACAAGTACAAGCGGTAGAACACACAGAGGGAGGCAAAGTCTCTCCTCAGATTTAAGGGTTCGATACGGCAAGTGGTTTGGGATCGTCGACAATTCTCACAGCCCGTCGTTAAACCGAGTCAAAAGGGCCAAAATATTGTAAATAAATCTACATCTGCGGCAAACAACAGTAGACAGAAGTTAGAAATAAAGCGCTTTCACTTATACCACATACGGTACCTATTCACTGTTAACGGATATTTGACTAGACTTCAACTTTGCTTGCTTACGGTTTAAGATTTGCTTCGTGTTTCGGATTAGTTGCTTGAACCACTGCTTTAAACTTGGAATTCGACCTGCTTTGTGATTAGCTATTGTTGAAAGAAATATTTTTTTTTCACTGAAAAAATGACTACTGAAACCCTTAATATTAAAAGGGGTCTTCCGTATAATAAGCTTATTCTGCTCGTGGGCACTCCTGTTATGTTGTTGCGAAATTTAGAACCTTCTCAACTCAAATCGGAACCTGACTAAAAGTAAAAGCGTTACATCGCAATGTATTGGAAGCCACAATTATAACTGGATATGGAAACTGTATTTGTACCAAGAATTCCCTTGATCCCGAATGATCTTCCCTTTGAATTTAAACGAATACAGTTTCCCCTCAAAGTCTGCTTTGCAATGACCATAGACAAATCACAAGGGCAGACATTTAAATTTGCGGGTATAGACTGGAGAGAAAACTGTTTTCCACACGGGCAATTCTATATGGCTTGCTCCCGCGTAAGCTCGCCCAGTAGTCTGATAATTTTGGCACACAGTAATAGATTAGCAGAAAATGTGGTGTATAAAGAAAATTTGTAGTTTACTAGCTTTTGGCCGCAACATCGTCCGTGAAATTCTACTTCCTTTCTTAGCGCTCGACTACGCTACGTTATAACCGAACTCCACGCGGACGAAGTCGCAGGCAAAAGCTAGTTGTATATATCTACACTAATATTATAAAGAGGAAAGATTTGATTGTTTGTTTGTTTGTATTGAATAGGCTCCGAAACTAATGGACCGATTAGAAAAAATCTTTTACCATTAGAAGCCGACTTTATCCCTAATGGACGTAAGCTACTTTTTACCGCGGGCAAAAGCTTCATGCCTACGGGAAAACGGGTAATAGGACAACGGGTAGTAAGAATTATCCTTCCGTACCTATCTTTTTCACATTACTTCTAAACCGCTAAACCGATTGGGTTAAAATTTTATATAGGTATTTCCATGGGTTCACAGACACGAATGTATTATGCCTTCCTAATCTATCTTTCTACCTACACTTATATTATACAGAGGAAAGATTTGATTGTTTGTTTTTTTTCTTTAATTAAGGAGTTGCCGTAAGAATCCTACACTGATAACCAAATTTAGGGCGGGCGAAGCCGCTGGCAGAAGCTAGTTAAGCTACGTTAATGTATTGTACCTTTTTTACTTAAGACGTTTAAGGCAGTGTCCAGTTTATAAGCACATTTATATATAAATATAACACACTATAATGCACGACTTAGGATATCTAAGTCCTATATCCTAAATATCTCGTAACATTATTGAAATAATGGTTAACAATAAATGCCGCTATGCATAAAATGCACACTTTACCATAAATACCTAAATTGTTTCTTCCTTTAATATTGTTTCTTTAATACAATTTAGGAGTTTACTTTTCAATAAACATCAACACAACACTATTAATATTTATTTTGAAATCATATCAATTTCTGCAGCCTACCGAATGTGTGCCATGAAAGACTAATTTATTTTCTTTTGGAGAAACTCCAATTTAGGACAAACCATGTTTAAGACAAATACTGGCTACAAAAGAAACGGCACACAATAGTTTAAGTAGAAAGAATACGCTTTATAACTCATATAATCAAATTCACTATGTCAAACAAAAACTCTTGGTAAACATAGTATAAATAATATACTGTTTCTGGTATTGTCTTCCGAATAAAAATGGTCACATGACTAACTGTAGTTTATGCAACTCATACGTGTTCGACAAAATGGCGATAAACGATAAGCTGGTTGGTTAGTGACGTACCTAGGCATGTATCGCTCTTCGATAGAAAACTCTGTTTTCCTACATCAAGGGTGAACAGAAGTGTTCTCATAGAACCGCAAAATCTATTTTGTGACCGAACTATCCCCTTAACGCAACTACTACCTAAAGTACCAGTGTCGAAGCAAACTCTGTCCAAATCATACCTAAGCCGAAGGAGAATCCAGCACATCGATTATACATATTCCTAAGTAACAATTCTATTGGAATGTTTCTTTTTAGCAACAAAAAAGAGAAAAATAGTCTCCCGTGTTTTCATTCGAACGTAAAAAATACATTTAAACTAATTCACAGCAATATTTGATTCGTTACAAAAACATAGTTTAAGACTTACTTTATCTGAAAATTACATTCAAACACAATGTTCTCTAAGCCACTTTACCAGTATTTTGTGATTAAACATTACTATTATTCTGATCAGTTTTAGTTACAAAACAGTTTATAACACATACGCTGTGAAGAGCATAAAAAGCGAAGACAAAACCTAGAACAAGCTAAGAATTAATTTTTTTTCAGGGTTTCTATCTTATATCCTACGCAAATGACGTATTTTTGCTTATAAGCTCCTAAACTTGCCTTCCTGAATGGAAAACCTTTTACCATGGTAGCAAGGAGCTACACAGAGACACGTGTAAGTTGCCGTTATTTACTTTAAGCTACGGTCCACTCTGCAATGGCTGATGTGTGTTGTATAAAGTTTAGCCGTCCACAGTCAGAGACCTTGGACAGTGTGGTCTCGATTTGAGACATAAGTTCTTCGCGGTTTCCTTCCACAACGGAACGAGGGATGCTTGCACGACCCGTGTAATAAGCGACTCCAGTGCTGTCATACGCATAGCAATGCATTTTTTTGACGTCCAACGTGTCATTGATATGCAGTAGAAACAGCGTAGGAGGAAAAATACCGTTCGTATGCGTATGAAGACAAGCTAACCCTCGGGCACTCCGTAAAATGGCAATTTCGATAAAAGGGCCCCGGTGCCAGCCCCGATCAAACGCCTTCGGTATGTCCAGGCTACACGCCAATGCCTCTTCCTGACTCTCAGTTGCTAGTGTCCATTGGTGTTTGAGATACACTAGAAGGTCACCAGTCTAGCGACCGTGGCGAAAGCCATATTGACGGTCACTGACCAGGTCGTGTTCTTCTAGGTATCTTAGAAGCTGTGTGTTGATCACACGCTCCAACACCTGGAAGAGGAGAGAGGTAATCGCAATAGGCCTGTAATTCGATGGATCTGATCTATTGCTCTTTTTGGACACCGGGTGCACATTCGCAGTCTTCCATGAAGACGGAAATTGCCTAGTGTGGTAGGAAAGTGCGAAGAAGCTAATCCTAAACTAATACCTATTAAATATTCATACTTCTCTTCTGAAAGTCTGCAGACACGGTAAACTTTTAAGACATAGAATATCTTAATCTCAAATATCAATGTTGAAAACAAATCAACTATTACATTGTATTTTTCGTAGTTTAGCATCCGTTACTACAAGTTGGATTGAGTTCCTAAATTAATGTACGTAATCTCAAAAGAAATACTTTTAAAATGAAAGAAACTAGTAAAAGTCACTTATTTATCGATCCTTTATGTAAATTAAACTTAAAGAAATCATGTTTACTTATTACTAAAATTATTTAATGCTTAAAAAAAAAATTTATATGAATTTTGTCACTTAATAAATTTTAGTGATATAATTAATCCAGGAGTTATAACACTGAAGAATAAATAGGGATAATATTACCCAATGATTTTATAAATCCTCGACAAAGAAATAATGTATTAAATATAAATACATTTTTATGTGACAGTTGTATATTTCCTTTAAGTAATTCAGTTTTAACACTTTCATGTTGTGTGGGTTTTTCAGATGTTACATCTTTCTTTGCTTATTAGAGTTATAAATTTAGATGTCCTATTATGTCTTAATTCGTCATCTTAAATCTTTTCAGAGAAATAATTTTAAAGTCGTACAATCAGTGCATCACTTACGCAACATTTATGTATGATAGCTTAAATAAATAGTCTGTCCCATCCCCACTAAAATAAATATATTGAAGATCACTGCCATTCCCGATGTCCACTCTTTTACCAGTGTAAAGAGAGAAAGTCCCTACTTGAGACTTTCAGGATTTATTTCAAGGCCTAGACTCCAAGATCTTATGACCCATTAAGGAAAAAGAAAACGATAAAGGCAAAAACACAGGAAACTAAGGTAAATTTGTACCTTACTGCATATTTGATCTGCATCTAAACTTAAAGTTAAATATAAATACCTTGTGTCGTTTGTAAAACTTTTACACTAACATCACAACTTAAAAATATTTTTTATTAGAAAGAGCGTTCCCGGTTGAAAGTTCGCAATTTACTACCTGAATCCTTGTACTGATTCCTAACCAGAATTTTATCTCACGCTATCCTTGTCGGAAAATTCTAGTTAACTTGATCAGAATTTCGTACTTGAAACGCAGTAAAGGGTTTTTAGGGTTTTTATTGACATTTTGAAAATAACACTTAATGTGTTTTATTGCATTAAGTTTTGTAGTTTGAATAAAATTTATATAATTTTGTACAACTTATGTTTTTATTTTACTATATTTTGCAGTTATAAATAAAATTTACAATTAAATATCTTTAGTTTAAGTATCTCGACTATTTTGCAGATTACTGACATTAAACTTCTGAAAACTGATAGTTTTAAAGTGTACACTATTAAAGTGTCTATTTTCCCAACAGAAATATCAATCAGAATGTTGATTTTAATTCAATGTAAAGTGTTGATAATTTAACTTAAAATTTAAACCTAATACAAGTAAAATTAGGTCCACATAGTTAACAAGTTTTTTTTTTAATTTTTTTTTTTTATACCACTCAGGTGGCAAACAAGCTTACGGTCCGCCTGATGGTAAGCGGTCATCGTAGCCTATGGACGCTTGCAACACCAGGGGTATCACTTGCGCGTTGCCGACCCTTCAGAAATCTAATAACTTCTTTCTTGAAGAACTCCATACTGTAGGCCTTGCAGAAAACCTTGGCAGGGAGCTCATTCCACAACTTAAGCGTTCGCGGGAGGAAGTTTGTCTGAAACCGCACTGTAAAGTGTGAGAATGAATTCCCTGCTGATGGCGAGCGGTGCGATATTAGAAAGTAGCCATGGGCATCATTTCGAACAATTCCTCAGAACACAACCCATTGTACAAGCGGTAGAACGCACACAGGGAGGCAAAGTCTCTCCTCAGACCTAAGGGCTCGATACGGCAAGTGAGTTTGGAATCGTCGACAATTCTCACAGCCCGTCGTTGAACTGAGTCAAAAGGGCCAAGCTAGTATCCGGGTGCACCCGCCCAGAGATGGCAGCAGTACTCCATATGGGGCCGAAATTGCGACTTGTAGAGTAACAACCTTTGCCCCGACGTGAAGTACTACTTCGCTCTGTTTAGTACACCAAGTTTTTTGGACGCCAGCTTCACCTTATATTGTAAATGATCTCGGAACTGAACATCGCTGGAGATGTCGACACCAAGGATCCCAATGCTCTTGAAGATGGAGAGAGGAGTGTTCTGGAATTGTGGGACTACAGTGAATGGAGTTTTCTTAGCGGTGAACGCGCACACTTATGTCTTTGTAGAGTTGAATCGGACCAAGTTTACCCGTCCCCATTCAGAGACCTTGGACAGTGTGGTCTCGATTTGAGACACAAGTTCTCCGCGGTTTTCCTCCACAACGGAACGAGGGATATTTGCACGACCCGTGTAATAAGTGTTTCCAGTACTGTCACCTGCATAGCAATGTATGTTGTTGATGTCCAACACGTCATTGATATGGAGTAGAAACAGCGTAGGAGACAGCACAGACCCTTGCGGGACACCAGCATTAATGTCCGTGCTATCAGAGCAACTACCGTCAACTACGGTTCGTATGCGTCTGCCGGACAAAAAGCTAGCCACCTATTTGTACAAACCCTTGGGCACTCCGTAAGATGGCAACTTCGATAGAAGACCCCGGTGCCAGACCCGATCGAACGCCTTCGCTATGTCCAGGCTACATGCCAATGCCTCCCCCTGACTCTCAATGGCTAGTGCCCATCGGTGTGTGAGATACACTAGAAGGTCACCAGTCGAGCGACGGTGGTGAAAGCCATATTGACGGTCACTGACCAGGTCGTATACTTCTAGGTATCTTAGAAGCTGTGTGTTCATCACACGCTCCATCACCTTGGAGAGGAGAGAGGTAATAGCGATAGGCCTGCAATTCGATGGATCTGATCTATCGCCCGTTTTGGGCACCGGGTGCACATTCGCAGTCTTCCATGAATAAGTGATTCTCTCAGTATATGATGTGTGGATGAGGATGTCCTTGAATTAAGTGTATACCGTGTGTGTGTGTGAATCAGTTTTAAGTCAACGCAATCAGAAGATACGGCCACATATTTTAAGGCTCGCGATGGAATTAAAACCTACAGGGTACTTCGCGTTGATCTAGAATCATGAAATTTGGCAAAAATCAATACCATGTCGCACAAGTCTAGGGGATAACTTTCCAGAAACGGTGAAAAAATTAAATAACCACATAATTTCTCATTACCATTTGTAATTTAGCAGCATAGCCGTGCGTATCATCGAATGGTAATGAGGGGAACATTAAGGGATACATTTCGAAGTCCTATATTATAACTTAAATATGATCTATTACCAACTAAACGTCGTATTTAGAAAAATATACATGTTAACATCTGCCTATTCGTCCAACAAAGTTTCATGAAATAGCTACCAATTTCACAAAAATCAGGCAAAAGGTACAGATGGTAATATGATTTTAGCCTTTTTGTTTTCATTATTAGGGTTCCGTACCCAAAGGGTAATAAGCGGAACCCTATTACTAAGACCTCGCTGTCCGTCCGTCCATCCGTTTATCACCAGGCTGTATCTCATGAACCGTGATAGTTAGACTTTTTAATGCCGAACGGGGAAAACGGGGTAAGAGAGTAAGTCCTATCGTTCTTTCGTTCTGATAAAATCGGGCAGGTGTCCTATATGAACATTAATAGTCTTTCAGTTTTGTTAAAAAAAAATATAAAGATATATTAGGGTAGCTCTCCTGAAATAGAACTTACGTAATAGTCCACCAAAATTGGACTAAATATGGTAAAATATGCAAATAAATTTCAATGAAATAAAACATGTGTCAAACTATTTTTTAGATTTTGATTTTTACACAAAAAATTGCTGTAGACAAACGTTAAGGACGTGTGTGTGCACCCGAAATACTGGCCATCGTAACAGAACGAGACACCGCCTACCCGTCCGAATGCTAGAGAAACACTGGCGCCCGCGCCCGCGCAGTGACCCGCTTGGTCTTAGCAACCCGTAATTTAGGTTTTCTTAAATTTTCTTAGGAAAATATTGTTGGATTTAAGCAAAAAATGTTACAATTAAAAAACAACTTAGCTTTCACATTTTGGTGCAAGAGCGATCAAAATCGTCGCAACCGTTTAGCAGTAGTTACGAATTAAACGAAGCAAGTAACAAGAAAACCAAATGTCACATTAATTGTAGAGGAATTGATAATGTACAGTCATTTGCTAAAGTCCATGCATAGTGTAAAGGTTAAAATTGCTTGGAGCCATTCTGTGAATCTCGAACTGTCAATAATATTAACCTTAAATCGATGAAATTAGGTTTAGTTTTCTTTATACAAAATACTGGAACCAGTTTCTTTAAACCGTTCTTATTTCTTTTGGTTTCTTAACCTAAAAAATAAATTAGTTGTAAGCTGCATTGTCGTTCTACATAGGCATTGTTTATTTCGCATTTATTTGTCTGCCCTGTGGTGTGATTGATAGGCGATGCGACATTGATTGGCAAGCCTATGGTTCAAATCACGCTTCTTCCGTTTTGAGTATTTTTGTTAGGAATTACTTTATTTTTCTGTTTTGACATCTAGTTCTCTCTGAAAAGGACCAATTGGTATGAGAACTTTCTGTTTTGTTTGCAAGAATTGAAACACATGCAATCTAATAAAAATGGTTTTTATTAAAATTTTATAAATAATGTTTTTGATGAATGTCTCTTTTTTCTATATATATAATTCCTATGGTTATAGCTTAAGTATTTGTTTTCGTAATGAAAAGAAAATTGAAACTTAACCATAAGAATAAAAAAAATGCAAGTTACCATTCATTCGTTAACGCTGCTAAAATTTGAAAAACAACAAAGTAAAAAATAATATGTTATGTCTTAAATATATTGTAATGTAAAATAATATCTGTAAGAAAAGTAGAACTTTATTTTTAGGGTTTCGTGGGTAATTAGTGGAACCCTATTACTAAAACTCCGCTGTCCGTCCGTCTGTCACCAGGCTGTATCTCAATAACCGTGATAGTTAGACAGTTGAAATTTTCACAGAAGCAAGCCAAGGAATAACAGTAATGTCCGGGTGTTGAGTAATCCAATCCTGCACTGTATGCCCTCGACAACATTTTGTTCTGCATAACGGGTTCCATTTTTGCGCCACAAATAAGACCTCCCGTTTTCAGATGATACAAACGACTTCTCATCGGTGAATAAGGTTTGCTCCCAGTCAAAATCCAAATACTCCCTTGCAAACAACAATCAATTTTGTTTATGGGTATTAGTTAAAAAGGGTATTTTTAGCTGGCTTTCTATGATGCAATCCTTCAATATGCAGAGCTTGACGAACAATGTGTATTAAACATGTTCCCAAGCACAGCAGTCGGAATGAAACCATTGTTCTACCATTAATCTTCTTTGAGTCGCATCAATGTGCCGCGGACGTCCACTTCGAAGTCGAGCTGATGGTCGAATTCTCCTCCTCTTGCTTGCGTGAGATTCAATGCTTTACGGTAATTCACTAAAAACCAAATAGCCAGATCAAAATAAACATTTTTCTAACTACTGAATTATATTTTAATTATTTTATTAGATTATGATATTTTGATATAAGAATTATAATATAACATTAACATCAAATAAAATACTTACGATAAAACCAGTCTCATTTCAAATTTGAGATTTATTGTCACCAATATTATATAGTTCTATAATACGCATTCTCTCTTAAATATTTATATTGGCCTGCATATTATTTTCAGCAAAAATTTTTAATAAAAACACCAAACAACCTTATCAACACAAGCACCTACAGTAACACATCCACAACGACAAATAAAATGGCAACCTAAGTAATGACCGCATCTAACTTAATAGCTAAATAAAAACCCCAAACAACCTTATCAACACAAGCACCTACAGTAACACATCCACAACGACAAATAAAATGGCTACCTAAGTAATGACCGCATCTAACTTAATAGCTAAATAAAAACACCAAACAACCCTGTCAGCACATACCCCCAGAAACGAATCGGCAACGAACGACAAAAATAAAATGTATACCTACGTAGTGTCCGCATCTAACTTAATAGCTATTAGAAAATTGGTCTAAGCTGTTTAACTGACAAAATATTCATAATTCCTAAAATGTAACAAAAGCAAAAAGAAAGGCATAAGGTGAGATTCGAATCCACAACCTCCATTGCTCTCAAAACATGTAATAAGATCTGATACGACTATCCACTAGGCTACGGATACAATAATTTTCTTAGTGAAATTATTATATACAATATTAAATGAAACTAATATTACTCAGCTTCTACAAGACATATTACTTAATTGCTTTAAGTGTGTGAGTGTCTACACCTTGCCATTCTATTTTGTTTTGAAATTCTATATGCAGTTTTGCAACTGACCGTACATATATTTTTTTCAGATTTTCTTAAGCTTCTGAAGCCGAGAAGAAGCCTTTCAAAAACTGCTAAATTTCACCGAGTTCTGTAATAGAAAAACTAATTTTATCCATTTATCTTTAAAAATCACGGATTTTTATATAAAATTTCAACCCATATTTTATTACCTTAGGGAATGAGTTATAATAATATATTTCTAATACAAATTGTCATCCCCTAGGTTGCTACATTTAGGATATCCAATTATAAGGGATATTTTATTTTTTTTGGCATTGAAATTTTTAACTTCAATGCCAAACACAAATTTTTATTCATTTAAATTAAAAAATGACGAATTTCATTACAAACTCCCAACCTGCCTCCCGACATTCAGATTATATATATATATCATCAATATAAATAAATACTTTCACATCAAAGATGCAGTCAAATGATATATTTTATATATTTTTATATATTTTCTTCTAAGACTTTAACCTTCAGGGAGTCATAAACGAAGAGAGATTATTTCTATGTATGTATATTTATATATATATTGTATTTCTTACTTCGATGAAGATTTTGTGTGTTTATAAGATTAATGTACTAGGACTTTATAAGTCACTAGGAGTTGTATGTGACGTTAACGAGCGTATTTCCAGATCATAGATGTAGTTGGGATTTTCATCAGTCAGACTTGTGCCTCGGGAGCTCAGTGGTAGAGCACTTAAACGGAATGTAAGGGTCGCAGGTTCAAGTCCTGGCTCGAGGTTAATCTTTTGACTGCATCTTTGATATGAAAGTATTTATTTATATTGATGATATTATAGCCATGGATATGGGATGTATAATATATTTTCTTCTAAGAATCTAACCTTCAGGGAGTCATAAACGAAGAGAGATTATTTTTATGTATGTATATTTATATTGTATTTCTTACTTCAATGAAGATTTTGTGTGTTTATAAGATCAGTCTTATGTACTAGGACTTTATAAGTCACCAGGAGTTGTATATATATATCTATATATATAAAAATCAATTGCTGTTCGTTAGTCTCGCTAAAACTCGAGATCGGCTAGACTGATTTGGATAATTCTTTTTTTGTTGTGTTCGTTTTTGTTTAGGCAAGCTATAAAATAAAAGTCCACTCTTTTACCAGTGTAAAGAGAGAAAGTCCCTACTTGAGACTTTCAGGATTTATTTCAAGGCCTAGACTCCAAGATCTTATGACCCATTAAGGAAAAAGAAAACGATAAAGGCAAAAACACAGGAAACTAAGGTAAATTTGTACCTTACTGCATATTTGATCTGCATCTAAACTTAAAGTTAAATATAAATACCTTGTGTCGTTTGTAAAACTTTTACACTAACATCACAACTTAAAAATATTTTTTATTAGAAAGAGCGTTCCCGGTTGAAAGTTCGCAATTTACTACCTGAATCCTTGTACTGATTCCTAACCAGAATTTTATCTCACGCTATCCTTGTCGGAAAATTCTAGTTAACTTGATCAGAATTTCGTACTTGAAACGCAGTAAAGGGTTTTTAGGGTTTTTATTGACATTTTGAAAATAACACTTAATGTGTTTTATTGCATTAAGTTTTGTAGTTTGAATAAAATTTATATAATTTTGTACAACTTATGTTTTTATTTTACTATATTTTGCAGTTATAAATAAAATTTACAATTAAATATCTTTAGTTTAAGTATCTCGACTATTTTGCAGATTACTGACATTAAACTTCTGAAAACTGATAGTTTTAAAGTGTACACTATTAAAGTGTCTATTTTCCCAACAGAAATATCAATCAGAATGTTGATTTTAATTCAATGTAAAGTGTTGATAATTTAACTTAAAATTTAAACCTAATACAAGTAAAATTAGGTCCACATAGTTAACAAGTTTTTTTTTTAATTTTTTTTTTTATACCACTCAGGTGGCAAACAAGCTTACGGTCCGCCTGATGGTAAGCGGTCATCGTAGCCTATGGACGCTTGCAACACCAGGGGTATCACTTGCGCGTTGCCGACCCTTCAGAAATCTAATAACTTCTTTCTTGAAGAACTCCATACTGTAGGCCTTGCAGAAAACCTTGGCAGGGAGCTCATTCCACAACTTAAGCGTTCGCGGGAGGAAGTTTGTCTGAAACCGCACTGTAAAGTGTGAGAATGAATTCCCTGCTGATGGCGAGCGGTGCGATATTAGAAAGTAGCCATGGGCATCATTTCGAACAATTCCTCAGAACACAACCCATTGTACAAGCGGTAGAACGCACACATGGAGGCAAAGTCTCTCCTCAGACCTAAGGGCTCGATACGGCAAGTGAGTTTGGAATCGTCGACAATTCTCACAGCCCGTCGTTGAACTGAGTCAAAAGGGCCAAGCTAGTATCCGGGTGCACCCGCCCAGAGATGGCAGCAGTACTCCATATGGGGCCGAAATTGCGACTTGTAGAGTAACAACCTTTGCCCCGACGTGAAGTACTACTTCGCTCTGTTTAGTACACCAAGTTTTTTGGACGCCAGCTTCACCTTATATTGTAAATGATCTCGGAACTGAACATCGCTGGAGATGTCGACACCAAGGATCCCAATGCTCTTGAAGATGGAGAGAGGAGTGTTCTGGAATTGTGGGACTACAGTGAATGGAGTTTTCTTAGCGGTGAACGCGCACACTTATGTCTTTGTAGAGTTGAATCGGACCAAGTTTACCCGTCCCCATTCAGAGACCTTGGACAGTGTGGTCTCGATTTGAGACACAAGTTCTCCGCGGTTTTCCTCCACAACGGAACGAGGGATATTTGCACGACCCGTGTAATAAGTGTTTCCAGTACTGTCACCTGCATAGCAATGTATGTTGTTGATGTCCAACACGTCATTGATATGGAGTAGAAACAGCGTAGGAGACAGCACAGACCCTTGCGGGACACCAGCATTAATGTCCGTGCTATCAGAGCAACTACCGTCAACTACGGTTCGTATGCGTCTGCCGGACAAAAAGCTAGCCACCTATTTGTACAAACCCTTGGGCACTCCGTAAGATGGCAACTTCGATAGAAGACCCCGGTGCCAGACCCGATCGAACGCCTTCGCTATGTCCAGGCTACATGCCAATGCCTCCCCCTGACTCTCAATGGCTAGTGCCCATCGGTGTGTGAGATACACTAGAAGGTCACCAGTCGAGCGACGGTGGTGAAAGCCATATTGACGGTCACTGACCAGGTCGTATACTTCTAGGTATCTTAGAAGCTGTGTGTTCATCACACGCTCCATCACCTTGGAGAGGAGAGAGGTAATAGCGATAGGCCTGCAATTCGATGGATCTGATCTATCGCCCGTTTTGGGCACCGGGTGCACATTCGCAGTCTTCCATGAATAAGTGATTCTCTCAGTATATGATGTGTGGATGAGGATGTCCTTGAATTAAGTGTATACCGTGTGTGTGTGTGAATCAGTTTTAAGTCAACGCAATCAGAAGATACGGCCACATATTTTAAGGCTCGCGATGGAATTAAAACCTACAGGGTACTTCGCGTTGATCTAGAATCATGAAATTTGGCAAAAATCAATACCATGTCGCACAAGTCTAGGGGATAACTTTCCAGAAACGGTGAAAAAATTAAATAACCACATAATTTCTCATTACCATTTGTAATTTAGCAGCATAGCCGTGCGTATCATCGAATGGTAATGAGGGGAACATTAAGGGATACATTTCGAAGTCCTATATTATAACTTAAATATGATCTATTACCAACTAAACGTCGTATTTAGAAAAATATACATGTTAACATCTGCCTATTCGTCCAACAAAGTTTCATGAAATAGCTACCAATTTCACAAAAATCAGGCAAAAGGTACAGATGGTAATATGATTTTAGCCTTTTTGTTTTCATTATTAGGGTTCCGTACCCAAAGGGTAATAAGCGGAACCCTATTACTAAGACCTCGCTGTCCGTCCGTCCATCCGTTTATCACCAGGCTGTATCTCATGAACCGTGATAGTTAGACTTTTTAATGCCGAACGGGGAAAACGGGGTAAGAGAGTAAGTCCTATCGTTCTTTCGTTCTGATAAAATCGGGCAGGTGTCCTATATGAACATTAATAGTCTTTCAGTTTTGTTAAAAAAAAATATAAAGATATATTAGGGTAGCTCTCCTGAAATAGAACTTACGTAATAGTCCACCAAAATTGGACTAAATATGGTAAAATATGCAAATAAATTTCAATGAAATAAAACATGTGTCAAACTATTTTTTAGATTTTGATTTTTACACAAAAAATTGCTGTAGACAAACGTTAAGGACGTGTGTGTGCACCCGAAATACTGGCCATCGTAACAGAACGAGACACCGCCTACCCGTCCGAATGCTAGAGAAACACTGGCGCCCGCGCCCGCGCAGTGACCCGCTTGGTCTTAGCAACCCGTAATTTAGGTTTTCTTAAATTTTCTTAGGAAAATATTGTTGGATTTAAGCAAAAAATGTTACAATTAAAAAACAACTTAGCTTTCACATTTTGGTGCAAGAGCGATCAAAATCGTCGCAACCGTTTAGCAGTAGTTACGAATTAAACGAAGCAAGTAACAAGAAAACCAAATGTCACATTAATTGTAGAGGAATTGATAATGTACAGTCATTTGCTAAAGTCCATGCATAGTGTAAAGGTTAAAATTGCTTGGAGCCATTCTGTGAATCTCGAACTGTCAATAATATTAACCTTAAATCGATGAAATTAGGTTTAGTTTTCTTTATACAAAATACTGGAACCAGTTTCTTTAAACCGTTCTTATTTCTTTTGGTTTCTTAACCTAAAAAATAAATTAGTTGTAAGCTGCATTGTCGTTCTACATAGGTATTGTTTATTTCGCATTTATTTGTCTGCCCTGTGGTGTGATTGATAGGCGATGCGACATTGATTGGCAAGCCTATGGTTCAAATCACGCTTCTTCCGTTTTGAGTATTTTTGTTAGGAATTACTTTATTTTTCTGTTTTGACATCTAGTTCTCTCTGAAAAGGACCAATTGGTATGAGAACTTTCTGTTTTGTTTGCAAGAATTGAAACACATGCAATCTAATAAAAATGGTTTTTATTAAAATTTTATAAATAATGTTTTTGATGAATGTCTCTTTTTTCTATATATATAATTCCTATGGTTATAGCTTAAGTATTTGTTTTCGTAATGAAAAGAAAATTGAAACTTAACCATAAGAATAAAAAAAAATGCAAGTTACCATTCATTCGGTAACGCTGCTAAAATTTGAAAAACAACAAAGTAAAAAATAATATGTTATGTCTTAAATATATTGTAATGTAAAATAATATCTGTAAGAAAAGTAGAACTTTATTTTTAGGGTTTCGTGGGTAATTAGTGGAACCCTATTACTAAAACTCCGCTGTCCGTCCGTCTGTCACCAGGCTGTATCTCAATAACCGTGATAGTTAGACAGTTGAAATTTTCACAGAAGCAAGCCAAGGAATAACAGTAATGTCCGGGTGTTGAGTAATCCAATCCTGCACTGTATGCCCTCGACAACATTTTGTTCTGCATAACGGGTTCCATTTTTGCGCCACAAATAAGACCTCCCGTTTTCAGATGATACAAACGACTTCTCATCGGTGAATAAGGTTTGCTCCCAGTCAAAATCCAAATACTCCCTTGCAAACAACAATCAATTTTGTTTATGGGTATTAGTTAAAAAGGGTATTTTTAGCTGGCTTTCTATGATGCAATCCTTCAATATGCAGAGCTTGACGAACAATGTGTATTAAACATGTTCCCAAGCACAGCAGTCAGAATGAAACCATTGTTCTACCATTAATCTTCTTTGAGTCGCATCAATGTGCCGCGGACGTCCACTTCGAAGTCGAGCTGATGGTCGAATTCTCCTCCTCTTGCTTGCGTGAGATTCAATGCTTTACGGTAATTCACTAAAAACCAAATAGCCAGATCAAAATAAACATTTTTCTAACTACTGAATTATATTTTAATTATTTTATTAGATTATGATATTTTGATATAAGAATTATAATATAACATTAACATCAAATAAAATACTTACGATAAAACCAGTCTCATTTCAAATTTGAGATTTATTGTCACCAATATTATATAGTTCTATAATACGCATTCTCTCTTAAATATTTATATTGGCCTGCATATTATTTTCAGCAAAAATTTTTAATAAAAACACCAAACAACCTTATCAACACAAGCACCTACAGTAACACATCCACAACGACAAATAAAATGGCAACCTAAGTAATGACCGCATCTAACTTAATAGCTAAATAAAAACACCAAACAACCTTATCAACACAAGCACCTACAGTAACACATCCACAACGACAAATAAAATGGCTACCTAAGTAATGACCGCATCTAACTTAATAGCTAAATAAAAACACCAAACAACCCTGTCAGCACATACCCCCAGAAACGAATCGGCAACGAACGACAAAAATAAAATGTATACCTACGTAGTGTCCGCATCTAACTTAATAGCTATTAGAAAATTGGTCTAAGCTGTTTTACTGACAAAATATTCATAATTCCTAAAATGTAACAAAAGCAAAAAGAAAGGCATAAGGTGAGATTCGAATCCACAACCTCCATTGCTCTCAAAACATGTAATAAGATCTGATACGACTATCCACTAGGCTACGGATACAATAATTTTCTTAGTGAAATTATTATATACAATATTAAATGAAACTAATATTACTCAGCTTCTACAAGACATATTACTTAATTGCTTTAAGTGTGTGAGTGTCTACGCCTTGCCATTCTATTTTGTTTTGAAATTCTATATGCAGTTTTGCAACTGACCGTACATATATTTTTTTCAGATTTTCTTAAGCTTCTGAAGCCGAGAAGAAGCCTTTCAAAAACTGCTAAATTTCACCGAGTTCTGTAATAGAAAAACTAATTTTATCCATTTATCTTTAAAAATCACGGATTTTTATATAAAATTTCAACCCATATTTTATTACCTTAGGGAATGAGTTATAATAATATATTTCTAATACAAATTGTCATCCCCTAGGTTGCTACATTTAGGATATCCAATTATAAGGGATATTTTATTTTTTTTGGCATTGAAATTTTTAACTTCAATGCCAAACACAAATTTTTATTCATTTAAATTAAAAAATGACGAATTTCATTACAAACTCCCAACCTGCCTCCCGACATTCAGATTATATATATATATCATCAATATAAATAAATACTTTCACATCAAAGATGCAGTCAAAAGATTAACCTCGAGCCAGGACTTGAACCTGCGACCCTTACATTCCGTTTAAGTGCTCTACCACTGAGCTCCCGTAAGTATTTATTTATATTGATGATATTATAGCCATGGATATGGGATGTATAATATATTTTCTTCTAAGAATCTAACCTTCAGGGAGTCATAAACGAAGAGAGATTATTTTTATGTATGTATATTTATATTGTATTTCTTACTTCAATGAAGATTTTGTGTGTTTATAAGATCAGTCTTATGTACTAGGACTTTATAAGTCACCAGGAGTTGTATATATATATCTATATATATAAAAATCAATTGCTGTTCGTTAGTCTCGCTAAAACTCGAGATCGGCTAGACTGATTTGGATAATTCTTTTTTTGTTGTGTTCGTTTTTGTTTAGGCAAGCTATAAAAGGTTAGTAAAAGGGTCAAGTGCGAGTCGGGCTTACGCAATAAGGGTAAACCGATTGTAATGAACCAATTTGGATATATTTTTTTTTGTTGTGTTCGTTATTGTTAGAGCAAGGTTTTTATGAAAGAAAAAACGGTCAAGTGCGAGTCGGACTCGCGCATTAAGGTGAACTCGAAGACGGCTGGATCATTTCGGGTTTTTTTTTTGTTGTGTTTGTTAGTGTTAGGGCGAGGTTTTTGTGAAAGAAAAAAGGGCCAAGTGCGAGTCGGACAGGGCAATAAGGGTGAACCGATTGTAATGAAATTTTGGTAAGTTATGCACACGCCGGAGAGGTTTCTGCGAAAGAAAAAAAGGGTCAAGTGCGAGTCGGACTTACGCAATAAGGGTAAACCGATTGTAATGAACCAATTTTTGTTTTTTGTTGTGTTCTTTATTGTTAGAGCGAGGTTTTTATGAAAGAAAAAACGTTCAAGTTCGAGTCCGACTCGCGCACTTACGAAAACTCGAAGACGGCTGGATCAATTCGGGTAATTTTTTTTTGCTGTGTTTGTTAGTGTTAGGGCAAGGTAACTGAGAAAGAAAAAAGGGTCAAGTGCGAGTCGGACAGGGCAATAAGGGTGAACCGATTATAATTAAATTTTGGTAAGTTTTTAGGCACACGCCGGGGAAGGTTTCTGAAAAAGAAAAAAAGGGTCAAGTGCGACTTCGGACTTGCGCAATAACGGTTTAAATACAAATTTACTTGACATATGTAGGTATATAAACAATACATCTATATACATACATGCCGACTGGGAACTTTACATGGCGTGCGCTGGTTAAGAGTTACATACATTTCTAACAGATAGCGATTTAAGTTAGTTTTTCGACAGAAGTAAACATATCCGGTTCCATACGCTTTTAACGAATGGCGGTGTAAGTTAGTTTATCCTCATAAATGTCCGGATTGGATAAGTATCTAATAGAAATCCCCACGGGTGTCACAGTGTGCTTAGTGTGAGTTTTTTCGTATTCATAAATCTACAATCGCGTTCGCGAGTTAAAATAATAACAATTTAATGTTTTAAAATTAATAAATTTATTAAAGTTAATACAAGTTTTTGTTGTTTCTTCTCTAGAGTTAGAGGTCGAAGTGAATACTATCGAAGTCCAGACTGAGGTTTATATAGTAATACGATCACACCTCTGGTGGTGACAGTGGGGTGTTTGTTGACCATTAATATTGATGTTCTATTCTTTCTGAATTAATTGATATTACCCTATTGTTGTTTGTCATTGATATTACCCTATTGTTAGTCTGTCAATTGAGTCTTCGTATTCCATGGAGTGATAATACGTTGTTGATTGACAGGCTCAGGTTCTGTTAAAGTGTCCTTTGTTGCAATTGATCTGTTTTCTACTGTTCTGTTAGACAATACAGATAGCTGTATTTGACTCTCCTCTGCTAATTTTGAAGTCCATGGTTTAAAATAATCCTTGGATCTTAAAAATTTATAAAGTAAATACAAAATAATTATTGTTATTATGATTCCAGTAAGGCTGTATAAAGTTATAGTATGATTGTTTCTTGTTTGTAATTCCTGTATTTGTTTCATATTAAGACAATTTTTCTGAATTTTTATTCATATCATAGTTTAGTTCTATTGCAGGGGTTTCTATTTTATTATCGATTGTCATTTTTGGAATTATGATTCTTTCTTTTGATTTTCTTGTTTTAAATTTCTTTATTCCAGCGATGGAAAGTTCACAATCTTCTCCATTTAAAAGATCCTTTACTTTAATCCGCATAGTTTCTTCATTAGAATTGCAATTAATTTTAACTTCTGTAGTTTCATTGGTGTAGACATATAAACTTTTTGAAGATATTTCTTGTACTTCTTCTTTAGAGCAATTTATTGGAATGATACTACATTTATCTGTGTTCTTCTGTTCTAATATTCCTTTTTCACAAGTATTTTGTAGTAAAATTTTTCCTTTGCATATTAATTCTGTAAGTTCTAGACAGTCTTCCACTTCATAAGTTTCTAATTCTGTAAAGGCTATAGTAACTTTTCGCATAAAAGGATAGGTACAGGTATTTTGGGTTGGGGTATTTTGAACAATGGGTACAATTTTTCTAGTGTCAAAGAGCTGTGCTTTAACTAAAGGTATTTCAATAATAAAGTATACAATTTTATCTATAATTTTACTTTTGACATAAATAAGAGATTCTATGTCATTAATATTGTTTGAAATCATAACATCTTTTGAAATCATTTCTAAAGTATCTTGCAATATATGTGACTTTATAATACTATAATGATACATGTGATGTTCTGCAAAAGTAATAGCAGTGGCTAACCTTTCAGCTATATCTTGTAATGTTTGAGCTTGTAATAGTAATCCCATAGCTATCTTAAATTCTGTATTGTTTGCTACTTGTGTAAACTGATTATCTATCCTATTTTGAATCTCTGTTATTCTATTAATTTGTTTATTATATTCTTCTAAAGCATCATTAGTTATAGATATCTGTTGATTATAAGAAATTCTTAATGTTTCCAAATCGTTTTGAATTTTAACATAATCGCTATCATCTAAATTTCCAGTAATATATTTAAGAATCGAACCTAATCCATTAATTAAACCTCTCTTAGATCTGCTTTGAGTTGATAAATGAATACATATTTCCTTAACTTGACTAATTATTACATTAATTCTACTGTATACATGTCTTATATTTTTAATATTAAATTCTGATCTCATTATTTGAACTTTATTAATCATCCAATTTTTTATTTCAAATATGGGTCTTATATCTAACTTATGAATTATTGTCCACTTTCCTTCCATAATACGAGAATTTTGCAATTCAACTAATATTAAATGTTCATCAGGTTCTAATGGTCTGAATTGGTTTCCGAAAACAATGTAGCATCTGTAACACAAAGTTCTTCAATGTGGTACGTTCTGCCATTATTTAGTTTATATTTATTGTTAGGTTCACAAGCAAGGATTGTGAAAGGACCTAAAAATCTTGAATTTGTCTTATGTCTTTCGGCTCTACTATTTTTAAGATATGCTATATCTCCTATTTTAAATGTTCTACACGAAGTTATTTGATTATTTATTCTATTATTTCGTGCTTCTTTTTGTTTAATCAATAAATTATGAATGTCTTCATTCAATTTATTAATAAAAACTTTTTGTTGTGCTGTATATCTTTGTATTGCTACTTTTAAATTATCAAAGTTCCTTAATTTAGGTTTACGACCGAAATGTACCTCAAACGGAGTCATATTAATTGAGCTGTGCCTAGTATTGTTATAAGCATGAGTAATAAAAGCTATTTTCTGATTTTGATCTAAGTCAGAATCTCTTTGTAATCTGTATAGCTCTTGAATTGTGCTGTGTAATCTCTCTATATCTGAATTTGATTTATGATGTAAAGGGGATGTAGTGTGATTTTCTATTTTGTAAGTTTGAAATAATTCTGATAATAATGCACTACAAAATGATTGTTCTCCATCGTGAACTATTTTATTAGGTGATCCTAATATCGCGAAAATTTCTGCGAGAGTTTCATATACTTTACTCTTTTCTGTTATTTTAACTAATGCAAATTTAGAAAATTTATCAATAATGGTAAGATACCATTGCTTATTAAGAGATATGAAGTCTATGTGCCATATTTCCATAGGTTCGTGTGGTGTTTCAGTTTCTGTTGAGAGTGTAACGTGAGGATGTCTGTTATATTTTTCCTTTTTGCATAATTCACACTTTAAAATAAACTTTTTTATTTGTTTTCTCATGTTTTCCCAGTAATATTTTTCTCTTAGTTGTTTATAAACACTTTCTATTCCAGCGTGTCTTTGATCTTGTAAATGGCATTCTTTGATAAGTGTTAATTGTTCTTCTTTAGTATCTATTTCTATTAAAGATTTAGTGTATCTAATAGGTTTAAATTTACTATTATCAAATTCTTTACGATATACTTCGGATATCTTATAATATAATTCATCATTAGGTATTATAAAAGCATATTTTTCATGTGGTAGATATTCTAACATAAATTTTTTTATAACTTGTTCTTCTTTTCCTGGCGGGATGTAAAAATACCAAACTCCATTTTCATTCTTTGCTTTTTCGTAAGGTGCCATTTCAAATATAATACGCTTTAATCGCTTAGGTGGATAAGAATGCATTATCGGTATTCCTCCATCACTATTCTCGTGGTTTGAATGAATAGTTTGTTTAGTTTTTCTCCTTTGATAATCTGCTAAAATTTCATTTGATCCTATATCTATTGACATGCTTTTCATAGAAACGTTTGAGTGAGTGTCTTCTTCCAAATTAACTTCCATTGAACTCTCGTCTGTATGATAAATTTCTATTCTACTTAAAGCATCGGCTACAAAGTTATCCTTTCCTTTAACATATTCTATATTATAATCATAATCTTGTAATTTAAGTTTCCATCTAGTTAATCTCTGATTTGGTTCTTTTAATTTTGCTAACCATGTGAGAGCTTTATGATCTGTTCTAAGCGTACACTTTCTGCCATAAATATAAGGTCTAAATTGTGTTACTGCCCAAATTATTCCAAGTAATTCTTTTTCTGTGGTATTATATTTTTGTTCACTTCTATGAAGAGTTCTTGACGCATAGGCTATTGGGTGATCGTCTTGACTTAAAACTCCTCCTAATGCTATGTCAGAAGCGTCTGTTGTTATAACGAACTTTTTATTAAAATCTGGGAAGGCTAAGATTGGAGCATTTACTAATAATTTTTTACAATTTTCTACGGCTTCAATATATTTTTTATCTTTAATATTTATAACAGCATCTTTTTTTGTTGCTTCCGTTAAGGATTTAACAATTTGACTAAGATTTAGTACGAATTTTCTATAATATCCAATTAATCCAAGAAACGCTCTAATTTCTTTTAGTGTTTTTGGTATTGGAAATTTTTGAATTGCTTCAATTTTCTTTTGATTTGGTTTGAAACCGTCTTTATTTAAAACGTTGCCAAGAAATTCAATTTCTTCTTGCATAAAAACACATTTATTTTTATTTATTTTTAAGTTAGCTCTTCTTAGTGCTTCGAAAACTTGTTGTAGTTTGTTGATGTGGTCTTGTTTATTTCTAGAATACACTATTATGTCATCTAAATATACTAGACAGACGTCGCTATTTATTTCTTTATTTAATACATTATTCATCATTCTCTGAAAGGTTGCTGGAGCATTTTTCAGGCCAAAGGGCATTCTTAAGAACTCATAATGTGAATTAGCAGTACTGAAAGCGGTTAGCTCTATTGATGCTTCATCCATTAATATTTGATGGTAACCAGAAGTTAAATCAATTGACGTAAAGTATTTATTTCCTTGTAATTTAGAGAATATTTCTTCTATATTTGGTAAAGGAAATTTATCTGATTTGGTTTTCTCATTGAGTCTCCTATAATCAATTACCATTCTCCATTTTTGTTTTCCTGATTGATCAACTTTCTTTTGTACCAAATAAACAGGTGATGCCCATGGTGATTCTGAAGGTCTGATGATTTTCTCTCGTAATAATTTATCAATTTGTCTTTTAACTTCCTCTTGCTGAATTTGTGGTAATCTAAATGGTCTTTGATATATGGGTTCAGGATCCATTACGTTTATATGATGTCTAATTTTAGTAGTTGCACTGTTAGTCACATCTTCAGTAAATAAATCTTCATATGTATTACATAAATCCTGAATATTTAATTTATCATCTTCAGTCATGTGAAATATTAATAATTCTTTTTCAGGCATAGTTAATTTTCTTTCTTTTAAATCAATTGTTGCATTAATTTGTTCAATCATTTCTGTTCCCATTAAAATATCATATTTGTCACTAAAGTTATATACATAAAATTTCATTGGGCCTTTATCTTTTCCAAAATATTTACACCAATATGGGGTTTCTATAATACCATTATGAGAGGTAACACCGTGTGATGTTCTTACAGAAAAACTTTCAGGTTTCCAAAATTCAGAAAACAAATATTGTTGTACTTGCGGCGTGATAAAAGAACGTTGACTACCGGTGTCGATTAATATTTTTAATTTAGGATTATCTGTTTCAAAATATGGTAAAAATGATTTTATGTGATTATTCTCTATGTATGTTCGTCTATCTCCTCGACATTCTGAAAATTCTGCACTTTTTCCATACTATACGACGGTAAATTATTAATACAGTTTTGATAATCACTATCATATTCGGGTGCATATGTTTGGTACTCACAGTTATCATTTTCAAATTCTTCGTTCGGTTCTTCATGATCTTCTTGGTGGTAAAACAATCCTTCTGCTACAAATCCTTTACCTAAGTTTATTTGACCTGGCTGTATATTAGATGCCGTCCGCATTGACACATCTATAGGCTTAGACTGGCCTTTACCTTGTTGATCAAAGTAACTATGTTTTGGTTTTGTGAATACATTATTTGGATTGGCGTTCCATGGAATTCTTGCATGATACGGAGTGTTATTTGAATACTTAATAGGGTATTGTACGTGAGGTAATTGATACCGCGTATTATTGAATGGTCTGGGTGAAGATTGTACGTGAGGTTGTTGTTGGTAATTTATATTCGATCTTGATGTCATTGGGTAATCAGATTGGTGTATCGGGTAAAATTGTTGTTTAAATGTATTCGGTGGTGAATTATTTATTTTAGGTAATTGTAAAAAGGTTAGAAAATTTTTGTTTAATATTATCGAATCGTCCTTCTGCTTCTAATTGTAATATTTTTTGTACTGTGCTTTCAAAATCACAACTACTTACGAATATTTGATCATGATAGGGTAACGTATTACGTAAAGCATTTTGAGCTGTATTTACATATGGTTCCATTATAGCATCTACTAAAGATATTTTATCTTTATATTTATCTTGCAAAATGCTTTTGATAAAAAATAATTTTTGTTTTATTTCAAAAATCAATTCTCTATATGTTCCTTTTTTCTTAATATTAGATAGTTCTATCAATAACGTATTTAAATCTCTATTGTCCCTACACTCGGTTTTTAACGTATTTTCAATAATTTCCCAATTAAACTTATGATCTATCATAGTTATTAATAATTGAGCTTTACCTTCTAATCTACTTATTAAATTAATTACATTTTGTGGCGTATTTCCGCCTACCAATGATAACCATTGTTTAGCACTGTTTAAATAATTATATATAGTCATTGGATCTCCATTGTAGGTTGGAACACATCCAATCAATTTATTAGGGTCCATTGTCATATTTTCAATAACTGGGACTTGTAATGCACTAGATGTCAATGACATGTAGTTTTTATTGCCTTCGTTCTTATTATTGGAAGGAAGGTTTGACTCACTTTGCCTATCTTTATAACTCTCCCTAGGACTTTACAAAAATCTTGGAGGTCTTAGGAGCGGAGTTGTGGAAAAAGTAGGAAATGCTACTCAGTACTTACAATTGCCACCAGATGAAGAGTTGCAACATTTCTTATTTTAACGAATTTTTTTTCTTCAGTTCTCAGCGTCTAAGACTTAAAAGTCAAATAAAATTTTGTAGCTCGGAGATCTTCGGAACTTTGCACAAACTTTTATTCACACTGAGCCCCTTAGTTGGGCGCCAGTTAAAATAATAACAATTTAATGTTTTAAAATTAATAAATTTATTAAAGTTAATACAAGTTTTTGTTGTTTCTTCTCTAGAGTTAGAGGTCGAAGTGAATACTATCGAAGTCCAGACTGAGGTTTATATAGTAATACGATCACACCTCTGGTGGTGACAGTGGGGTGTTTGTTGACCATTAATATTGATGTTCTATTCTTTCTGAATTAATTGATATTACCCTATTGTTGTTTGTCATTGATATTACCCTATTGTTAGTCTGTCAATTGAGTCTTCGTATTCCATGGAGTGATAATACGTTGTTGATTGACAGGCTCAGGTTCTGTTAAAGTGTCCTTTGTTGCAATTGATCTGTTTTCAACTGTTCTGTTAGACAATACACATAGCTGTATTTGACTCGCGTATTCATCAAAAGTCCTATGAGAAAAAATAATCTCGAAACGCGTCCACTAGAGGCGTTAAAAACTTACACTAGGCACACTGATGGTGCTACAGCGCATCAACTTTAAGGGCAGAACAACGTCTGCCGGGCCAGCTAGTATTTATATAAATATACATATATACAGAATTGCTCGTTTAAAGGTATAAGATTCTTTTAGCTATTACAAAATTATTTTCAGTTGGTTAACTAACCGCGATATATGTTACTAGTTAATATCAGCCTTGTGTACATTTAAAAGGTGTTTTATGTAAACCATCCTACAGTTTTTATACAGAATTGCTCGTTTAAAGGTATAAGATTCTTTTAGCTATTACAAAATTATTTTCAGTTGGTAAACTAACCGCGATATATGTTACTAGTTAATGTCAGCCTTGTGTGCATTTAAAAGGTGTTTTATGTAAACCATCCTACATTTTTTATTGAAAAAAAAATTAAATTAAAATCCGCAATAGCAGAACTTGCTTAGTTTGGATTTGAAGGTGATGCTGTGTGTAATGACTTTATTATTCGGTTATCAACGAGAGATTACGGTAACTTCTTTACTATAGCAAGTCTTTGATAGCAAGCTATAGCTGTAGGTATTGTTCTACAACTTGGAATTTGTTTTAGTTATTTCAGGCAGGTCAAGCCCCAGCTGTTTATGAATAAAAAAGTACCAGAAACGTATCTGAAAAATTCAGTACAGCGCTACTGTCCTATGCAACGATAACAAAGTGACGTATTTAAAATATTGTCATATTAATAGACATTTAACTTTTTTTTGCTCTAGTAATTTTGTACCTTTTTCTCAGTCCCCCGCAAAAAGTGCTAGATTATTTAGTAAGGGAATAGGACTCAATGGCGTTTTCCCTCCTGGTCGCGTTAGAATGCCGTGTTGCTGTTTGTATTGGCATTTTTTTGCTTTTAGGCATTGAGCCCTCTGTTTGTACATATTATTTTATATAGTGTGCAATAAAGAATAAATAAATATATTTATTCATAATTTTAACATTCTGGCAGCAGCTTTGGTTCATAATTATCATTTAATTATTAGAATTCTATCAATGTGATGCAAATTTATTATTATGTTTTGTGGTGGTGTGGAACACTCAGTATAGAGTCCAACTTGTACTTTTCTAGTTTTTAAAGATATTTACAGCAAAATTGTGGACCAACTTGAGTCATATGACTTAAAATTATATTTTTCGTCCATTACGTCCTTTCATTAACTGAATTGCAGTAAACACTTTGGTACTTTTATTATTTAATATTTTTAAATGATAAATTTATTGTGGTCACTGGCAAATATCTGAGTCTAACTACGGACTCAAAACAATCCAAAAAGAAAAAAAAATCGTGATCGCAAATAACTTATATTCCACATCATGACCCATAAGGAATTATACTTCACACCTCATTCGAAGACGATTACTTGATTACTTGCAGCAGCACACGAGTTGATGCTGTCACAGTCACAGTCAGTCACACGTTTAGAGACCTAGTCCTAATAAAAAAAAACAATATCTCCTTTCTCTTTCCCTGCCGGGCGCCGGATGGGGCGCGCCATTACGCGTTTTTGTGTTGTCACAATCGCAATAAGTGATAAGCAATTTTGTTTAGTATTTTGTTCGCCATGGGTAAAAGGAAGAGACTTAAATCCAGCCTGCGCAAGGAGTACAAAAAGTTGAAGGAGAGGCTGAAGAGACGTCGATTAAACTCGTCTTCGTCGTTGGAGAATTCCCGTGTTTCATATGATTCAACAAATCAGGATGGGTCTGGACGGGAAGATATCGATGAGAACATCGTGTTGTCACCGATGCATGGAGGTTTGTTATTTTGACTACCTCTTACCGGGTCGGTTACGTAACTACTCGAGTGCCCTACTTTAACCTCCCTCTCACTACCTACCTTCTCGCATGCAACATGGTGCTTGTGCCCACTATAAGCTATCGTAACACCGACGACGTAAATCGTGAGGAAAAATTATTTGTCAACCTATATGGTTTGTCAAAATACCTAACAATCTGTATTCTGTATGGATTATGAAGTACCCTCAAGAAAAAAAACCCAGGTAAATCGTGAGGAAAATTTTTTGTCAGCCTATATGGTTTGTCAAAATACGCAGCAATTAATGTGAATACCTAAAACAAAGCCTACGTAAATTGTAAGGAAGATCTATTTATAAGCCTATATGGTTTATCAAAGTACCTAACAATTAATATCCTATATAAATTACTTACGGTTTTTCAGACCATGAAATTATGGACTCAGATCTTGTGATAGAAACGGATATCCAATTTGAAAATTAGAAGACATCGGAAAATCTTGATCTAGAAATACTCAAAATTTTGGGAGATGACCCAACTAAGGAAAATAAATATGGTGACAACCTGCACATTCAAATAATGCCTAGGTGGAAGCATATCTTGACAAAGGGTCTTGACAAGGAGGTGAAGGTGGAACTAATGAAACAATACTTACCTCCAGAGAACTAAAAATATAAAGGCTCCGAAACTAAACCCACAGGTGGGACGCATCTTAAGTGATGAGAACAAGAAGAAAGAACTCTTTAATGAAAGAAGAAGAAGAAAAATATTTATTTTGAGGCATTACAGTAAAAAGTTACATAATTTACACTAAATATCTATTGTAATATTTGTAAGGTAACAATGCTTCAAAACGGGTTTCCCACTCAGCATTGTGCTGTAGCAGTTACCTGCAACAGCGCTGATTTTCAGTGGAAACCCTATTTGAGCTCTGTGACATACACTCACTTATAGGTACATTATATTTTCTTATGCCAGTTAGAATTAAAAAAAAATAAAAGATTAAAAATAAAAATATAAACTTTGACTACCCCACACATACTACACACACACACACACACACATTATTCTATAGCTGTAAAGAAATAAATAAATAAAAGTCAGTCTGAAAGAAAACAATTATATTGAAATGAGTTTGCAAATTTCTACCTACAACGAACACACCCAATGTCGTCATAGACAAATATCAGTCGAGACGAGATCGAATGAATTGAAATTTATCATTCAGTTCCTGTTCAACCAGAAGTGACGCCATTTGACGCTCTATCCTTAGCGCCAGTGAAACAGTTTAACTGATTTTTTTTTTTTAATATTATAATGGGCTCGCACTGTCATAGCAGACCATTTATGCATTTGCCAGAGTCAAAGTCAATTATATTATATCGTATTGTGGCGCGGGCGTTACCGCGCGTCCTCGTTTTCAAGTCCCAAGATTGGGCGGGAGATTTGGTGTGGATCCTCAGACATTGCGCGTCATGTCCTGCTTATTTCTTCATAATTCACTATTCATGAGCCTTCGCTGCACAATTCTTAACACGCTTTCGTAAAACATTGCTAAAATATATACATCGAAAGTCACTAAACGAATTTAGAAAAATTAAACAGAAAAAAACACCACTCCTTCTTAAGATTCGCGCCAAAACTCTGTTTAACTGATTATGTGTTTGAATTTTGCTATGTTGCAACTTGTGCAATGCGACATAGAATCGAGAAAGATACCCATTATGAAGTTAATGTTGTTTCAATTAAGGTAAATATCTTTTTATGGATGTATTTGTTTCTGCAACATGTGTGACTTTAGCATATTAGTAAAATGTTTTTTTGGTTTTTATTATTCCAGCAATGGGACGATGCGTATCGAAAGCTGCCACGAAAGGCTGCTGTCTTGTGCTTAGGACAGCGTAGCCTGTGTACAGATGCACGTGTTGCATATTTATTTGCATCTCGGGCCCAGCAGAGTTTTTCAGCGAGTTAAGCGGGTTTTCCTGTTTCGACTATACCAAACATTAATACCGCAAAGTGAAACTTTTGACGCCCTTCCATCTGCATTAGCATAAGCATTATTTATAAAAGGGGTAATGTGAGTTCTTGGTGGTATGGGAAAACAGAACCGCGCGCATGCGTTTTGTACTCGTTGTATGAGGCCCTGTGATTTAGCTAAAAGACAAGGCCCGTATGCAGTGTCAGCGTAATGAAGTTTTGACAAAATCAGTGATTCATAAAAACTATTTCTAATGTCAACACTTAGGTACTCTCTTACTTTATACAACACTGTGAGTCTATAAAAGCAATTTTTTGCTGCTTCTTGTATGTGTGCCTTGAATTTGAGGTGACTGTCCATAATAAGTCCTAGATTCCGTGCTTCCTCCACATATTCGACCTTCTGCCCTAAAATAGTTATATATGGTTGGGCTTTTAATATTTCTTTAACTTGTTTTTTTGAGCCAATCACCATATACTTTGACTTGCTTGGGTTAAGAGCTATGCAATTTTTCGTGGGACACCACGATCCACAGGTTGTAATGATGATTTAAGTGTATTGCCCTGTTCTCCGCTGAGCTCTACAAACTGTGACCTATTTTATAGATAGCTATCAAACCATGCTAATGTCGCTGTCTCCAAACCATAGTATGATAATTTTGATAGCAATAAAGTACAATCTATGGAATCGAAGGCACGTGAGAAATCAAGGAGGACCAGTATCGAACCCATGCCATTGTCTTGAGATGGTAATAAATTCTAATAAGGCTGTGGATGTGCTATGTCCACTCCTAAACCCAGATTGAGCCTTTGGTAAAATTTTATTATATTCCACATAATCAGAAAGTTTTAGGTACACTGCTTTTTCCAATACCTTTGAGATACAAGCCAGTATGTTAATTGATCGCAGATCCTTTTCACTTTCAGGTTTTGGGATCTTCGGAATTGGCCTCACTGCAATAGTGAGGTTTTCCACAATTCAGGAAAGGTCGAGCTGGCTATGGACTTATTAACTATCGCTGTTATCGTAGAAAGAGTGTATGGAAGGGTCAACTCAATCATTTCCAATGAAATTTGGTCAACTCCCTGGGCATTGGAGTGTAAACCTTTTATTATTTTCATAATTTGCTCTTGGCTCATGGGTTGTAATTTAAAAGTAGCGGGACTATATTTATGGAACTCAAAGTAAGTCAAGGTTGATATGTCTGCGGAACTTTTTCCCGGTATATTTAAGAAGTAACTATTTAACTTATTTGAGACGTCGCGTCTCGGTATGAGCCGACCCTGAGGTGTAACTGAACGTTTATTATAACTTTCTTAAAGATAATAATTTATTGCATTAAAAATAATACGCCTACAGAAAAAACATGTCATGCATCACGACAACCCGACAAGTGATATCGGAAATAATGAAAGTAAACAGCAAACTAACCATATAGTTATACTGATATGTGATATCGGATACCCGCGCTTTTGATCTGTGCAATAACGGAATTTAACTCTCAAACTTGATCTATCGGAGTCTCTTTCTATGAAACTGAAAACAAAAAGTTTTTTTGAAAAACGATTCAGCCCGATCTAACGAGTAAGGTATCAACATAGGCGTTCCCCAAGGATCTTTCCTAGCTAATTGATGCGTCCTAGCCCTGGTAAATGACTTGCCTAATGTTGTAAATGGTGATTTGCACATGTTTGCCGACGATGCCTGCAACTGCAATTCACTATGCGGCATAGAAGAAATAATGAAATGATGTGATATTTTAAACCTAAGGAAATGTTTTGACGCTGATGGCCTAGTGTTATACCTTTCAAAAACTCAAATATTTAATTTTAACTGCGGGGGTAAACCACCCCGTGCATTATCTGTAAATAATAAACTTATAAAGCAAACATCTCATAGTAAATTCTTAGGAATAAGATTAGATTTAGCCTTAAAATGGGAACACCACATCTCCCGCGAACGCTTGGGTTGTGGAATGAGCTTCCTGCCTAGGTTTTAGTATAGGGTTCTTTAAGAAAGAAGTTATTGGATTTTTAAAGGGTCGGCAACGGGCGAGTGATGTCCCTGGTGTTACAAGCGTCCATAGGCCACGGTGACCACTTACCATCTGGCGGACCGTGTGCTTGTTTGCCACTTATGATACCTTATGGTTTTAAAAAAAACTAAACCGAGCATGTTCTGCACTCAGTAGACTAGTTGCCATTTTACCTTCTACTGGACTGAACAGAGTTCCTGCTATTTATCATTATTCCATTGAGGAATATCATATGGAGCTATGGGGAACAGCAGCTGAATAGAGAACAGTATTGAAACTGCAGAGAAGTCTGTAATTATCTCTCGTAAGAAATGTTGTAGAGCCGCAAAAGAACTCTTTGAAAAATTAAAAATCCTGACAATACCTTCCTTTTTTGAAAATTTAATCAAAAATTAAAAGCTCTGAAAGTGGGTGAATTAAGCTTTACAACAACGATAATTAAAGTATTTCAGAGGCTCCTTAATTATCCAGAAGCATAGAACAAAAGCGTAGTCATGCCTTCCTTTCTAAAAGGAGATCTCATTCTATTGAAGAACTATTGACCCATCTCGCTTCTAAGTTTTGACTAATTTCGGCCTTCCAAACAAGCCAATTAAAAGCTTACCACACACATTCGCTCTGTCAGATAATACAGAAGACAAATAAATATATTATGGCTGTTTGCCAAAGAGTAACATTTCTCCAGCGTTGCCATATTAACTATTAGTACATAAAAGTGCTGAAGGACGGCAAGGTGAACAGTCATCTGTTTACCTGGTCAGAGCCGCAGGAAGCAAATGGGCTGATCCCCCTCTATTATGGTAGCCAGATCCACCCCGGTCTCCTTCTCCGGCACGACTACTATTTCAGAGACTTTACACACGTTGGCGGTTCAGTCTTCCAAGGCGGAGATTAAGTAATCCCTGGGTTGGGGAACCCGTTCAACTGGTTGGTGGCCAGCGGTCAGCCCTTTCATCAGTTCGCCCTGACCGCCGTACCAGCACGCCGGGTCTACTCCGAGCAATGACATCAACGAGCACCACCGTCCTCCGCTGTCCCCGCAGCGAATCCTCAAAGAGCTCTGGCAACCTTCCTCATCGCTAGGAACACGGCACTACTCAATGTCAGCGTTATTATGGCCGCGGGTTTCTGTAAGGTGGAGGTACTTCCCTAGTTCAGGCTGCTTATTCGAGCAAGTACTCGCTATCCCCAATTTAATTGTTCAGGCGGCTTATCAGAGCGAATACTCGCTGTGCCCTACCTCTATGGACCTCTTTAAACAAGCAGACGAAGTAAAGAAATAAATAAAAGCTCAAGGAAGTGTTAATTTAGGTACTTTATTTTTTTATAATATAGTATGAGTTTAGCATTAGCCTTAGGCGTTAGCTTGAATCCAAGCAGTGAAGCGAGAAACTCGAGCATTGACACCAGGATAGCGAGCAAGAGCACAAGATTGTCCCCAAGAGCAGACACCGACTACGACGCCGTTGTGGATGAGAGGACCACCAGAGTCACCCTGGCACTGGTCTCGGCCTCCAACGTCCAACCAGCCGGAGCACAACATGTTGTCAGTGATAGTTCCGCCGACTTCAAGATAACGTGTTCTGCAAGTGTTTTGGTTCACGACCCAAATTTGAACATGGCGAAGTTGTTCGGATGAGGAACCACCAGGCTGTTAACAAAAACATACAAAGCTTACCTTGCGATCTCTTAATCTTTTATAAATGTTGACCTAGACATACTTCGTGAAAACTATTTTTTTTTTCTTAGATCGTAAGTGATCTTTGGTTAACCTGTAAATCACATATTTGACACATCATGTTGACGTCGATGCTAGTTGTAAATCTTTAACACTATTATCAGCTTTTCTCTTCAAACTTCGACCGACTTGAATTAAAGATTTTCTGTAGATATAACATGTCAAGTCATATCAAGCGTGAACCGACACGTCTCCGTTAAGTTTTTGTAAAGCGTAAGTGGACACACCCCTAAAATCTTGAGATACACCCTCGGGGGACTAGTTTTTGGAATTTCACCACCAACATCATTGTAATTAAATAGGAATAACTTAATTATGAACGGGGAAAAACATAATAACCCATTACGATAATGATGTAATTACATAACAATACTAGAGACAAGTTACACAGGAGTCACTGTGACGTCACGCGGTAGTTTTGGTCAAGCGCGAGTCGCCACACCCCAGACACAGGGGGTGGTTTTGAGCGTGGTCAAGCGCGAGTCGTACAGGGCAGAGGTAAAATAGTAGCCGGGTAAATGGTGCTCCATGAGAGAGGTTCATGTCTAGCAGTCGACAATAATAGGCTGATATTAAAATGATGATTGAAATTAATCTATGTTTTGGCTAATACAATGTAGCATTGTAATTAACGGTGTTCCTGTATTATAGCTGTAGATTTATTGAATGATAAAGAAATAAAAATATACTTACAGAGGTAGTGCCCCATCCCATAGCCCAGACGGCTTGGTTATCAGCTAAGTTGTAATTAGCACCAGCTATACTGCCTGCCCTGATAGTAGCACTGCCTACAGCGAAAGTGCTAGCTGAACGTAAGACGGCGACGTCATTGTCAAGGGTGCGGGTGTTGTAGCTAGGATGTATGATGATGGAGCCAGTGTTAAGAACGGTACCACCGCTGTTTGCGAATGTAGAGCCAATGCGAATACGCCATCTGTTGGCTGCGTCACCACTAAAACATAATGTTTTTTAGATATATTTAATAGTGTCATCTCATCATTTCATTATTCCTGTGCAGGAATCGAAATCACGCCCTCTCAACTAAAACCTTAACATTCTGAGTAACAATATTGATTTTATGGTCTTTAATCTACTGAGTGAGCATGGTTTGAGCCACCAAATTTCCTCGAATGCCGTAATCAAAAAATAACCTTGATGGTTTCGCCATGTGCGTCCATCTGTCTGTCTGTCCGCAGCTTAGCTCACAAACTCTTAAAACTAGAACGCTGTAATTTAGCATGGCTATACATGCTAATTACGCTGAAAAAGTAGTAAAACATGTTCTGAATAGGTACAAAAATATACTTTTTTAGTTTTGATGTAGATACTCAGTGACACTCGCGTTTTAAAAAATCTGACGACGGAATATAGGGTCAGTCATTCGTACATACATATAGGTCAAACAAATAACCCTCCCTTTTGAGCTTCGCCGCAGTCGGATAAAAGGGAAAATTTTGTATAAAATCCATTGAAAATTACTTATATAAAGTTAGTTTGTGTATGTTAAATTATGGAACAATAATATTATAACATCCATAATATTAGGTCCTTACATATTAAATTGATGTTTTATAAAACTGGCCACTTTGATCTCAAGAGCCCGGAGTTTGGTTAAGAATTCCAAATTCAAATTTATTTCAATTTTAAGCTTATCTATTTGTGTTTTGAATGTAATAATTAATTTGTTTTCACGTCATTCAATGTCTTTGACATCGTTCTGTGCTCAATATGGAAAACATAAAATATCATATTTTATTTTCGAATAAGAATTCCATAGTGGCACTAGCGCTGCAGAAACAGCTCGAAGGATTAATGATATGTATGGAGAAGCCACTGTAAAAGAAAACACAGAACAGAAGAAAGAAAAGTTATAGTGGAATCGGATCCATCTTAAACCACGTCAGCGTTAGCTGCAGGCTTCGGTGTGAGTGATAAAACCATTTTGAATCATTAGAAACAAATTGGAAAAGTGAAAAAGCTTGAAAAATGGGTACCGCATGAACTAAGTAAAGTAAACCAACATACACGCGTCGACTGCTGCGTCACATTACTCAACCGTCACAATAACGGGGGGATCTTGAATCGTATCACTACTTGTGATGAAAAATGTATCCTATACGATAATACTAAACGCTCATCGCAGTGGTTTAATCTAAGAGAACCGCCTAAATCCTGCCCCAATTTAAAGTTGACTCAAAAAAAGGTACCGGTTAGTGTCTGGTGGACCAGCGATGGTGTCATCCACTACAGCTGCAGTGCTTGTCATTAGTAACCTCAAACCTAATGTTAAAATTCAGCTTTGTAGGTTGAACCTCAATGGAGATACAATGGATTTAAATAGTTTGTGTAAATATTACACAGTGCGCGCTCTTCGCTAGGGTACCGAGAACATAGCCTGGTGCCTCTCTAAATATGTGTACCTACTTACTTAAACTCGCACATATACATAAATTCTAAAAACAATACAAAAAAATTGTAAAAGTATTGTTGTTTTAGAATTTTATAAACTCACTTTGACTAGCGCTAGTTTGCTGATACTTGGCCTTTAAACAAATAAAAAACCAGGTATTCAACCGGACTGTTGCTACTAAAAAGGTATCAATAGTTCGGTTCTTTGTCACAACCGAACTATTGCAACTTAAAAGTTTCAGTAGTTCGGTCAACCGGACTAACAACCGGACTACTGCTACTAGAGGATTCGCGCTGGTCTTCTGACAATGTTTTATAAAAATACTTTATAGACGAATATACTTTAAGAGACTTCCATATATAAGTAAACACTTACATAAAGCAGTGAGCAGCGGAGAGGATAGACCTGGTGTTAAGGATGGTACCACCGCAGGCTTGTGTGTAAGTCACTAAATTCCAGGAGTACAACAACGCGGCACCATAAGGATACTGGTTAATGGTGGTTACCGAACCACCCACAATTTTTTGTGGGTTGGTAGGTACAGCTATAACCAACAACAAAAAACAGTCAAGTGTAAATCACACTTTTGATTTACATCATAAATCAAGGTTTTTAAATTGCTTACTTATTTACCCTACGAGATAAACCCAATAAAAAACTGGTGTAAAATTTACAACTTTAACGTGCTATAAATAAACAAATATAATAAGTACAAACGGCAAAAACTTTGTCTTAACTTAAGTCAATATTCATTTGTTAAAGAATAATATTGATTCCTATATGGGGAAAACAAGATTGTGTTGGATCAAGTTTCACTTTATTGTTTTGATGTAAGAATATATTTTGTTAAATCAAGAATACTATTTGTCTTTAAGGAATAACTTTAAATTGTCTTGAATGAAGCATATGGCAAATCAAGAATATTATATATTTTGGTACAAGAAAACATTATTTTTTGTACAAAACAGTAAAGTTTTAATTTAAGAATCCTAATTCTCAACGGAAGAATATATTTACTTGAATGAATACACATATTCGTTTTCATTGAAGAATTCCAAGTATCTTGATGATGCGTTAGACAACTTAGCCGTACATTTGAGAAATTGTTGTCTTGATACCATAATGCAGATGCTTATGTAGAAAAACATAGACTTTTGTCTGAAGAATTGTAATTTTTGAATTAAGACATTAAAATATTTGGTACCAGCTTAACATAATAATTTTATTGGGTCAAGAATATCAGTTCTCGTCTCAAAACAGTCAATTGGTCGAAATAAGCCTATTTTTGTCTTGGTTCAAAAATTTCGATTCTCGTATCAAAACAATAACCTACTTAAAAGAACACTTTGCTGTTTTAATATGAGAATTTATATTGTTGAATAAAAACAATTAGTTTATTGGAACAACACTAATATGTGATAAAGTTAATATAAAATTAACATAGAATTTAACAATATTTTCTATCTATCTATTCTAGATCCAGAAATTCCTTTTTTTCCGTGCACAAGCTAGGGTAAAAAGTTTTTTTTTTAATCCTGGTATCTATTTATTTGAATATTCAGCTTTAGTTGTGAGAATTGTTGTGGTTTATTTATTAAAGAATTTTCCCCTAGCTCCACCTGCGCAGAATTTGTCGATAATTCACTTAAATAATTTGTTTAAAACGTAGGTATTATATATTATTCTCTGACCTTCGGCTTGCTGGTTCTGCGAGCTATATAGTTGATGTTTGTTCTTTTCTGTGTGACTTCGGGAATGACCCTTAAATAAACTCGCAGCTTAGATTTTTTTATTTAGGCAATCTATCAAGGACACCTACACCTCTTCCAAATAAAACTGTAGTCATAAATGGACATTTCAGGGTATCGTTTGATAACGTAGGGTAATCGCTGTAGGACTCTAGCAGCTAATATGGTGCTAATTAATAACAGATTACATAGGTATATTAAAATTGTCTGTCATCAGCAAAACGTCATTGCAGAAAAAACTTCTGGCAGGCATTTTGTGGTATACCAATCGTCGTTGATGCTGCTTTGGTCTCGTAATGAAATTGAAAACAAATTCCCCGTCAAAGTGAAGAAACTAGCGATCAAAATTTTCCCTTCGCTTCTCGATCGCTTCACATTAGGCGTTGGTTCGTTTTGAAACAGCCTAACTGTCGAATGACGCTTTGTCTCTGGATCGTATTTATAAATCAAATCAATACAAGATTCGTCACCTGTCAGAATGTCGTAAACAAGCCGAGACGAGCCTGCTATAAATTTTTGTATCATATCATGGCACCACTCCACACGGGCCTGCTTCTGAGCTTCGGTGAGGTTGTGCACCCAGCGCGAAACTATCCTCCTCACGCAAAGTTGCTCATGTAGAATCTTGTGAACGCTTCCCGAACCAATCTGCAGTGTATGCTTGAATCTCTTCGTATGTCATTCACCTGTTTTCTTCAATTATTTTTTTTACTGCCAGCACACTTTTTTCCGTGACAGCCCTCGTAGGACGACCACTTCTTTGTTCATCGCCCAAAGTAAGGCGACCACGCTTGAACTCGCTATTACAACGGTAGCTGGTAGCTTTTAAAGGTTCATCATCCATAAAAGCCTTTGAAGTCGAACAAATGACTCATCAGGTTTTAGGCCACATTTAAAATCGTAGAAAATCATCGCACGAAAATGTTCTTGATGCAGATCCATTTTTAAATGAGACACCATAATTTAATTTGGCTTTCGAAATTCAAATATACATTCAAGTATTTTTACTTTTAAATAACCAAATTTTACAAAATAATTACAAGTGGCCAGTGCCTCATACATAAAAACTTTTTTTCGCAAAACTTTCTACGTGGCCTGGTATGTTAAATAGTATTGGTCCCAAAATACTACCACCCAAAGTACTCCTGACCTAACATCTTTAGAACTTGAAACGTATTTTTCTCGCGTAGTTTTTGGACAAATTCTTGTTATTTGTGTAACATGCTATCTTTGTATGTGGTATGACTGGTTGGTGTATCAGATTACATATTTTTTCAATTAAATCAATAATATATCAAAGTCTACATGATTGAATGCATTTTGTTATGTCCATGTATATTGCTGAAATACTTAACTTACTGTCCAAGCTAAACATTACCCTTTCAAGGTAATTATAATTAACCATATTCACGGTTCAAAGTATATGATGTCAAAAATCTTCTAAAATATGGATATCATTCCTTAATTGAGCTTTTTGTGAATGGTACAAAAATTTTTAGTTTGTCTGGATAAACACCATTCTCAATACACCAATTAAAAATATCACTTATATATTGGTGTATAGAGCTAAGATCTCAGATACATCTTTTACAAGTTTCGTGCATCTTTCATCATATCCTACACAGTTAGTGTTATTTAACGATCTTACAGTCCTAATAACGTCATGTGGTGTCACAGACTGCATAGATATGAAATCTTATTTATTAGATGTAACACTTCATTTGTGTCCAGTTTTAATGGGGAAATTATTCATCTTTTGTGTCTGCGTAGAAAAAAAGGGGTTGAATTAGGCTTCTGCTATATGATATTCTTTAATTCTCAATTTTTATACATTTAACATTTTGTTTATTGTTTTTATTGTATTTTGTATTGTACATTATTGTTTTTATTTCATTAATAACAGCGTTAGCTTATTTTTGTAACAGTCATTTTGTGATTTTTGGGTCAACTTTACTATTTTCTTCAATTTATTTGAAACAAATTTAAACAAACTTTTGTTTTCTTGCCACACAACATAAAATCTACACTTCTCTAATATAGCTCGTTTACGTTAAGAATAGAGCCTTTTGGGACGTTTTGTTATCGAATTTCTTATTTTTTCTACTGGAAAACATAAGTCATAAAACAATTTAAATAGTTTTTAAAACACTGAAAGCTTCATTTGGGCTTTTACTCTCATAAACTTCTCCAAAAGTGAGACATTCAATATTTTCCTTAAATTTAAGCATATTGTCTTCGTTGTAATCTCTCCTTTCTATAAATCAGTAGGTATACCTATAGAAATGAGTGATTAAAATGGCCTAGTGGAAACGTAATTATTAATTGATTGCAGATAACTGCCAAATTTAGATAGCTAAATGGTTGGAACTGAGTTTGTAAAACCTTACCGTAAAAAAGGACACACAAACTCCCCGAAAAGACTCAATATTTAAAAACACGGGTACTGCCGCCCATAAATGACAGCAGTACTTCACATAGGGCCGAACTTGCGACATGTAGAGCAGCTACCTTTGCCCTGACGTCAAGTACTGCTTCGTTTTTTTGAGTAAACCAAGTTTTTTGGACGCTAGATTCACCTTGTCTTGCAAATGATCTCGGAACTAAATATCGCTGAATACTATGGATCCCAATGCTCCTGTAAATGGAGAGGGTAGTGTTTCGGAATTGTGGGATCACAGTGAATGGAGTTTACTTAGCGGTGAACGCGCAGACTTGTATATTTGTAGGGTTAAATCGGACCAAGTTTTCCTGATCCCAGTCAGAGACCTTGGACAGAGTGGTCTTGATTGAAGACATAAGATGCCCACGCTTGTCCTCCAAAACGAAACGAGGGTTTTTTGCACGACCCGTTTTATAACCGCCTCCAGTACTGTCATCTGCATAGCAATGTATGTCGTTGATGTCCAACATATCATTGATATGCAGTAGAAATGGCGTAGGAGACAGCACAGAGTCTTGCAGGACACCAGCATTAAGGTCTATGCTATCAAAGCAACTACCGTCAACCATGGCACGTATGCATCTGCCGGACATAAAGCGTTTTATTGAAACAAATAAAATAAATAGAGTAAATTAAAATCCGCAATAACAAAACTTGCTTAGTTTGGAATCAGGAGGCGCTGTGTGTAATGCCTTTATTATGTATCTATATATTTGTAAACTTGCTTTTGCCAGCGGCTTCACTCGCGCTAAATTCGGTTATCGGCGAGAGATTACGGTAACTTCTTAACTATAGCAAGTTCTTGATAATAAGTTATAGCTGTAGCTATGGTTCACCCACATGGAACTCGTTTATAGTTATTTCTGTCGAATGAGGATTTTCGGTAGAGAACTCAAGTCACCAACATAGCTCGAAGAATCAGCCAGCTAAAAGTGCGAGTGAGCTCGTCACACCTGTAAGAGGACCGATGGCCGATGGAGCACACTTTTTCTAGAATGAGGACCACGTATCAAAACAAGATGAAAATCGCGAGGCCGAGAACCTTCAATATGATGCTCCCCGGTGGGTAGATGCCAACGGCAGAAGACACACAGAAATGGTGCGCCATGGGCGATCATTTTCAGTAGATCCATTGTCTAGATCCATCTTGGATCTAGTGAGATATTTTTTTCTCAGAAGATCTGTTTTCTAGTAAACTGGATCTGATGAGAATTTTCATTGCCAATAGATCTATTTTAAAAATAATGCTAAAATAAATTAGATCTAATGATAATATATTGTCTTACTAAATAGAATGTGATTACAATTATAATTTAAAAACAAATTAGGTTTGAAAAAATATGTAATTATAAAAAATGATACCTAATTATTAACGAAAATGATACTTAATTATTAACGAAAATTTTTAATTTGAATAAATATATATTATTAAACATTTTGATGGCTGTAAACATTTCGAGCTGTAATCTAAGTAGCTTTAAGTTAATAGCAATTCGTTTAATTTTTCTCCATTATTATTAGGTAAACCAAGTTTTGACGGCACGTCATAGGTACAGTAGTATTTTTTTTATAAAAAAGGCATATTCATCAATAAAAGTTCGCCATCCCTGCCCTAGGGTTTGTTTGTCAAACTAGAAAGGACTATATATCCGTAACTATTGATCGTAGACTAGTAGTTTCTTGACAGAAATGATACGTCTCATACGATCTTTATTTCAGAATGAGAGCTGTCAAACTATAAAGAAATATATCTCGGTTACTTAAAACTTAGTCGGGTACCTAAAATTTATCGTAGACTAGAAGTTTCTCTACAGAAATGACACGTCAAAAATAGAAAGGTTTTAGATGATAACTGTCATCCGAAATTAAGATATTGATGAGAACTATCATTGCTGTGGAGAAATTACTAGTCTACGATCAAAAGTTACCGAGATATATACCTTTCTAGTTTGACAGGTCTCATCCGAAATTAAGATCTTAATGAGACGTATAATATTCGTGGAGAAACTACTAGTCTACGATCAACAGTTACGGAGATATAGACCTTTCTAGTTTGACAGCTGTCATTTGAAATAAAGATCTTGATGAGATCTATCATTTCTACTAGGGGAACTACTAGTCTACGATCAATAGTTACAGAGATATAGACCTTTTTAGTTTGACAGCTGTCATTTGAATTAAAGATCGTGATGAGATCTATAACTTTTGTAAAATAACTACACGTGTAAGATCAATAGTTTAATTTTTTTTTATATATAAAATAAAATAAAAAATATATTAAGAAAAACAGTATTTTTCTTGTCTTCTGCGGTTCAAACTATCTTCATATTATATTCATCACAATTGGTCCAACCGTAAAATTTAATGGATTGATAGACAGACAGACACCGACACTTTCAAATTTATAATATTAGTATAAGTATGGATCCTTTTATAAAGTCGGTTAATTTTTAGTTTTGAATTAATAATATCTCTTATATGGATACCTACAGACCATTCGCGAACTTCCTCCTTTTTTAAAGTTGGTAAAAATAAGAATATGACAGTGGAAATACGAGTACCTGAAATAGTATTAGAAAGCAAGTTCCGTTATCTCCCCAGCCTAGGGGACAACAAGCATAGCCGACACCAAATTTTTTTATCAGATCCACAACAGAATCTAGTGAGAAAGAAATTCCTTACTAGACCCACACTTTCAAATCTGGTTCTGGTTAACGGATCTAGCGAGACAAATACTTCTCAGTAGATACACACTTTTAAAGATGAATCTATTGAGAAAATAATATCTCACTAGATCCATTATGGATCTGGACAATGAATCTAGTGAGAATGATCTGCCATGGGTGAGGCTTATGTCCAGCAGTGGGCAAAGTAGGCTGATATAAATATGTTGATAATGAAGGTATATAATCTATGTTATTGGCTAATTTAATGTAATAATTGTTATTGTTATTTATGTTACTTTATATAGGCTATAGTTTTTATTAAACGATAAAGAAATAAAATATACTTACAGAGTCAAAGTCAAAGTCAAAATGTTTTATTCAAATAAGGATTTTACAATCACTTTTGAATCGTCAAAGTTATGAAATATTTTATTTTTTGATAATGAGAAAAGAGGTAGTGCCCCATCCAATAGCCCAGACGGCTTGGTTATCGGCTAAGTTGTAATTGGCACCAGCGATACAGCCCGCAGCGAGGGAATTGCTGAAATTGAAGGTGGTAGCCGAACGTAATATGGCGATGTTATTGTCGAGGGTTCGGGTGTTGTAGCTAGGATGTATGATGATGGAGGCAGTGTTGGCAGCGGTACCACTTTTGAATTTTTCAAGATAAAAGTAGCCTATGCCGTTTTACTTCTTGTGTAATAATTTTCATTCTGCGATACCCTAACTTATTGCGTGTACGACGTGCACTTGGCCGTGTTTTGGAACAGTGGTGTTCAAAAAGAAAATTATATATGTACCTGTATATTTAACAAAAAATCCCATGCAGCTGAGAATTAAAATCATTAGATTTATCTTATTTCGTATATTCACTGCTCCTAAATTTTTAAATTTATCGATAATTTTGATCGACAGGTCAAGCACCAGCTGTTTATGAATTAAACAGTACCACCAACGTATCTGAAAAATTCAGTACAGCGCTACTGTCCTATGCACCGATAGCAAAGTAAAAATATTTTTATATTAATAGACATTTAAATTTTTTTAAACTCTAGTAATTTTGTTTCTATTTCTCAGCCCACCGCAAACAATGCTAGGTTATTTTGTTAGGGAATAGAACTCAATGGCACTTCCCCTCCTGGCCGCGTCAGAATGCCATGTTGCTGTATGTATCGGCAATTTTGCGTTTAGGCATTGAGTCCTCCATTTGAACATATTATTTCATATAGTGTGCAATAAAGAGTAAATAAATATGATTATTCATAATTTTTACATTTTGACAGCAGCTTCGGTTGTTATTATCAGAATTTTATCAATGTGTTGCAAAATTATTATTATATTTTGTGGTGGTATGGAGAACTTAGTATGGAGTCCAACTTGCACTTTTCCAGTTTTAAAAGATATTTACAGCAAAATTATATTTTTCGTCCATTATGTCCTTTTAATTAGCTGAATTGCAGTAACAACTTTGGTATTTTTAGGGTTCCGTACCCAAAGGGTAATTAGCCTAACCCTGTTACTAAGATTTGGCTGGCCGTTCGTCCGGCACTCCGTCTGTCACTAGACTGTATCTCATAAACCGCGATAGTTAGACGGTTGAAATTTTCACAGAAGTTGTATTTCTGTTGCCACTGTAACACAAATACTAAAAAATAGGATTAAACAAATATTTAAGGAGGCTTCCTTACAACAAAATTGATTTTTTTGTTCGATTTTGCTCGATATTGATAACGGCAACAGACGCTTAAAATATTCACAGAATATTTAGTTATATAATCAATTTAAAAATAAATAATTAAATTAAATTAAAACAAATATTTAAGAGTACTGTTTTTGTAGATAATGGTACGGAACCCTTCGTGCGCGAGTCCGACTCGCACTTGCCGAATTTTATTATTTAGTAAAATTAAATAATAAATTAATCGTGTTTACTGGCAAATACCTGTCTGCCTGTGGACTCAATATAAATATCTATATAAAAAACAAACTGAAAAATTAAAAAAACTTCAAGAAAGTATAAAACCAGGTACTTTATTTGTCATGAAATTGTTTTTTTATATTCATAAACCTTAGGCGTTAGCTTGAATCCAAGCAGTAAAGCGAGAAACTCGAGCATTAACACCAGGGTAGCGAGCGAGAGCACAAGATTGTCCCCAAGAGCAGACACCGACAATGACGTTGTTATGGATGAGAGGACCACCAGAGTCACCCTGGCACTGGTCACGGCCTCCAACATCCAACCAGCCGGAGCACAACATGTTGTCAGTGATAGTTCCACCGATTTCAGCATAACGAGTTCTGCAAGTGTTTTGGTTCACGGTCCAAATTTGAACATGGCGAAGTTGTTCAGATAATGAACCTCCAGGCTGTAAAAATAAAAATATTGACCTTGACATACTTCGTATAAATTAGTTTAAATATGCTGTATACGTACACACGCGAAAATACAAGTAAATACTTTTTGGACTAAGTAAATATATATTTATGATTTTTTTAGGATTTCTTTAAAGGTGGTTTACGCTCAATAACCTTTCTATTTGTGTGGCCGAGAACCTTAAATATGATGCACCCTGGTGGCTAGATGCCGCCAGAAGACACAGAAAAATGGTGCGCCATGGGAGAGGCTGACATAAATATGTTGATAATGAAGGTATAAAATTTATATTATTGGCTAATTTAATGTAATAAATGTTATTGTTATTGATGTTACTTTATATAGGCTTTAGTTTGTATTAAACGATAAAGAAATAAAATATACTTACAGAGGTAGTGCCCCATCCAATAGCCCAGACAGCTTGGTTATCGGCTAAGTTGTAATTGGCACCAGCGATACTGCCCGCACCGAGGGAATTGCTGAAACTGAAGGTGGTAGCCGAACGTAATATGGCGATGTCATTGTCGAGGGTTCGGGTGTTGTAGCTAGGATGTATGATGATGGAGGCAGTGTTGGCAACGGTACCACCACTGCTTGCCCACGTAGAGCCAACTCGAATACGCCATCTGTTAGCTGCGTCACCACTGAAAAAGTTTTTTTTGTTTTATTTTAAATAATTATATTTTTAAAAATAAAATCATATTTTTATTCAATTAAAAAACAGTTTATTTATTTGAAATTTAAACACTGGTGTGCCTGTTACTACACAAGTCTTTTATTCCCTTTAAATATATATTTCCCTTTTAAGTCTGCAGAAAGATTTCATGAAGCATATCTCTTAATATGTGTACTTTTAGCAGAGATGCCTTCATAAAACATACATTTATATGTACATATTCTAAAAATTTCAAAAACTCTTGACTAGTTTTATTTTTTGTACGATTGGCAGTTGCCTGCATAGAAGACCCGACGGCAAATTATCTAAATTATTTTTTGCAAGGAATTCTTTGTTTTTGGACTGTAATTAAATGATTCGGGATCAAGCCCTGACAACATAGTTATTAATGTAATTTTGGTTGATTAAAAATAAAATCCCACAGTGATTTCTTTTTTAACTGTTTTGGAAAAGCAATTTTCAAAGTTCTATATATGTTGCAACGTGCTATTACTTTTATTTACTTAGGTTAAGCTAATTCCTAATGTTTATTTAAGTCCTTACAAAAACTAAATCAAAACCATCTGCAAAGTAAACACTTACATGAAGCAGTGAGCAGCAGAGAGGATGGACCTGCTGTTAATAACTGAACCACCGCAGGATTGTGAGTAAGTCACTAAGTTCCAGGAGTACAACAACGCGGCACCAAATGGATACTGCTCAATGGTGGTTACCGAACCACCCACAATCTTTTGTGGGTTGGTAGGTACAGCTGTAATATAACAAACAAGTAAAATAAATGGTTATGAAAATATTACGACATAATATTCCCGAGCCTTAATGATGAACCAAAGAGAATATAATCTAGGCTTTTGATGGACGACCGAACGTCAATTATAGTAGTTACGCAGTTATGGTTGTCAAAAAACGTGCTACAAAGATATTTTTCGAAAAAAAGTCGCTAATCGTTTGAAACACGCTCCGTCTTATATTATAAATCTAAAGGTTTGCCTGGATGGATAGATGTATGGATAAAGTTTTGATACTCAATTACGCTTCAACCACTGGACGGATCTGGATGAAACATGGCACACATATGGGTGATGTCCCGGAATAGGACATTGGCTACTTTTTATCCCGTTAATTACAAAAGTTCTCCCTGGAACAATTATATCCCAGCCTTAACGAACTACAGCTACTGGCTATAGAAAACTTCATCAGTATAATTAAGAAGTTCCTCGTTGATACCCGAATTTAGGGCGGGTGGTGTCGCTGGCAAAATTAAGTAATAAATAAATTTGACTACAGAAAGTTTATGATATAAGAAAAAGTGTCGAGGCAAAGTCATAGGCCTCTGTTAGATTAAAGATGAAGTACTTTTAATCAAAGTATTTTCTATTCTTCACTTTCATTAATTTTTATACTAATCTTTAAATAACATTAATTTTCCATTTCTTGTAATACAAAATTACCACCGTAATTATCACTGGAATTACCACACAATAGGATACCATAATATGTCATCAAACTACGAAAATTAATAATTAATGAAACTATATTTTCAGTATTTATAACAGTCAACTTTGATTTTCTTGATTTTTGACACTGTTGCTGCCAATTTGATTTACTACAGATTTTGACCGCCGCTTTTTAGCAGATAAAACAATAAACTTTTAATTGTATACAATTGATCCAAAAACCTGCAAAATCTTAGCGATGCCAAAATATTATATCCAGCACTCTATCAAAAACACATATATGCGCGATGTTTGTGTTACGCCCAGGATTTTGCCCATTATCATGAACTTAGCGGATCTGACAGACGCTGTTATGCCCTTTCCGTTAGTTTTGCTTATTTTTTTGCCATCCCCGTCGCATTCCTCGCCCACACTATGTGGCATGATGTTAAATATCCTATAAAATGGGCTATCAAATCCAGAAAGAATTTGACAAACGAAAATATTATGCGTATGCGGTATTACCGTAATTCACTATGTGGAAGCTCTTCGCACACAATCGTTTTGAAAATTAAGGGCAAAAATAGTAACGCCTACACTGAAAATAGTGGTAACATTAAGAATATTATTTCCTTTTAGTGCGGGTATTGGTATATTCAACAGTCTAGCAACACACATGACGACGATGATATTGATTTTTTTTATAATTTGATTGATTTATTTGCGGCTACTATTAAAATATTATCTAACTTACCCGCAACAGCGGCAACGAGAGTAGCTAATAAAATGAAAGTGCGCATTGTTCCACAACCACAGCTTATGTCTATACAATCTTTCTAACACGTATTTATATCACCACTTTATCTGATTTTAATTTTATAGCGTTTGATAATATTAGTTAGTTGTAGAATTATCTAATATTTCTGTATGTTATCACTGTTAATAAGCTGCTGACTTAGAAATCATTTCATTTTCAATTCAATAGCAGTCGTGAAACTAGCAGAAATTAAGCAAAACTGGAAATGATAAAATAAAAAATGGCTGAAGGAAACTTTTGTTTATTTTTCATATGAAACAAATCGTATTTAATTTTTAAAATTATTTATCACTATTTTTTTTATGTTTTAAAAAATGTATGTAAAACTACGTCGAGAATTTTAAATAAAAGTGTGTTGAGAAATTATTAATAACTACTTTTAGATTTAGTTTAAACTAATTTCTTCTGATTATGTCTGTAAGTCAGGGTTGGCGATTTTTAAATATTTGTTTTGTTGATATCCAAAATAATCGTTTATATGTGTGATTTTTATAAAAACATATGCAGAGAAGCTAAAACACTAAAGCAAACTGCATATGAAGCTTGGACCAGGACCACGGCTCGTAATAATAAGGATCCGAATATTATTGAGTTAAAACGTAAATTAAATGCTGCCTTGAGGTTCAATAAGAAAGCAACTGCCAGAGCTAAATTCCAATTCATCGGCAAAATAGGTGGGCGACTTGTAAGCTATCCCTCTGGGAGTCGTGCTTTCTGATCTGTCCGAAGGGGAACTTTCGCCAGTCGTCGTTACCACCACTGCAAAAGACCGATGGTGACTTGGCCCATAGTGCTAGAGAGAAAGCCGATCTACTGGGCAGTCTCTTCGCCCTAAAACTCGAAAATGAACGACGAAGGCACTGTACCACCTACTATACCGTTTAGGTAAGACCCTGCTGCCAATCTTCATAACACAAAAGAAAGGTCCGGCGGGGCGTTGCTGTCTATAGACGTTTATAAGACAAGTGGGACAAGCGGTGTACGCAGCAGTGGTGCTAAAGCAGTGTGCTTCTGAGCTATGTCAGCTGTACTCACGCGCCCTCATCGCACTTTTCACCGTCTTCATGGAAGAGTGCGAATGTGCATCCGGTGCCGAAAAAGAGGAATAAATCAGATTCATCAAATTATAGACCTATCGCTATCCTCTTCAAGGAGATGGAGCGTGTGATTAACACACAGCGTTTAAGATACCTAGAAAGACACGACCTGGTCAGCGACCGGCAATATGGCTTTCGCCACGGTCGCTCGACTGGTGGCCTTCTAGTGTATATCACTCACCAACGGGCACTAGCCATTGAGAGTCAGGAGGAGGCATTGGTATGTAGCCTGGACATAGCGAAGGCGTTCGATCGGGTCTGGCACCAGGGTCTTCTATCGAAGTTGCCATCTTACGGAGTGCCCGAGGGCTTGTGCAAATGGGCGGCTAGCTTTTGATCGGCAGACGAATACGAGCCGTAGTTGACGGTAGTTGCTCTCATAGCATGATCCTTAATGCTAGGGTCCCGCAAGACTCTGTGCTGTCTCCTAATACCAGATGGGACAATACATAGTTCAAAGCAAATAAGTATTAATATAAATACTGATTCACACCGTTTTGTGTTAATTGAACTGTTTATTGCTGTCGTATAAAGATAAGCAATAAAATCTATATCACCTTCACTTACTTTTATAATCAATGTACTAGATTTATTACTATATGGTGTCATATAAATTTGGTGTACTGGAATCGCATGGCCAACGACGAATACTTCCATCGTCTCTATTCAACAATATTACGACCAACAAAATTGTGTTGGAAGGGGTAGTTAGCTACTTGTAAGTCAGTAAAGAGTATAAAAACAACAAAAGCCATACTGGTTTACCTTTAGCACAGGTATATGACAAGTGAATTGCAAAATAATTTTTTTTTAAATATTTACCACGAGTTGACTTAAAACATTCTTAATCATGCACTGTTTTTTTGTTGGAATTACCAAATACACAATAAATGACACTGTTGATCAATAGTTATATTGTCCATTTTACTCTGCATATTCATCGGCCCGTTATGGTAGGTTATGGCAAATATGTTCCTCATAAGGTGTAGACATCAAGAGAGAAGAAGTAGGTGGAACAAAAGGTTTATAGGAATGTCCTATCCTATACATTGACGTAAATTTAAATCAAGCAGTACGGATGAAGGGGAAAGAGAGGCAAGAAATTTTAACAGTGGTGGGAGTCTGGTGCTACTGGAAAGAACATGACTTGTGTTGTGTAAGTTTTCAAACAATTTATTATTATAAACCAAACCGTCCGTCCGTCCGTCTGTCACCAGGCTGTATCTCATGAACTGTTATAATTAGACAGTTGAAATTTTCACAGAAGATGTATTTCTGTTGCTGCTATAGCAATAAATACTAAAAAACAGAAAAAAAATATTTAAGGTGGCTCACCATACGTGATTTTTTTTGCTTGTTTTTGTAGATAATGGTACGGAACCCTTCGTGCGCGAGTCCGACTCGCACTTGTCCGATTTTTTTTTAAATATCGACGGGGATGACGTGAAGTTTTGACGTAATTTTGTAAGGAAGAGATCAGCATTTTTACTAGAACCTGCCTGACTGCAGGCAGGCGCAGCGCTGCTCTAGTGCGATCGAACCTTTAAATTAAGTAAAAGACCTGGTGGAACCCCTACCGTAAAAATATACATAACGAGGAAATAAGGAAATGAGGAATATATATAGTTCAAAATGAGGTAATCATAGTTGTAACGATACTTGTCGTTATCTTCTTGTAGCAGGTTTTTACAAATTATACTCAACTGTCCAGATACTATTTTAATATATATTGTATAAATAAGTACAATAATATATGCATCTTATAACGTTACAGGAGTATAGTTACGAAATACTGGAATCTTACTGTATTACTAAATAATAATTTAACTGTTGCTTAAATACATAGATATTAGAACGTGTACTACGTGGTTATGTTTGTTTATGTAGCACATAACAATGCCGCAGTAATGCCTTGTGAATTTGCTTTTTATTTTATTTCCTTATTTAATATACGTGACAATTAACACTAACAAATACTACCCTCCTATTTTACATTACATATACTTTGAATATATTCCTTTAATTAATCATACATGCACAGAACGAACATAAGTAACATAAAAAAAAACTCTTACATAATTATAATTCTATCAACAGCTATTGTTTACGAACGCATAGCTTATGTCAGCTTACCGTTCCACTGACTCACTGTGACTTCTTTTCAATGGTATAATAGTCTTTTTGCTGCGTTTGCTTTTCTTTACGTTTATTTATAGCTGTTCTTTACTGTTTATATTTGCGTATTTAAATATATAATATTAATTACTTATTACAATACCATTTTATTACATCAAAAAAATATAAACTATCCTTATGCATGTTAACCTTTTCAATTTAAATAATTCTTGATATGCTTTATTTAGTGATAATCTACTTAGGATATGACTATTCTATTATATATTCGAACACGTTATTTTAGATATTCTTTACTATGTGTTTATTTCCTTATCACTGGTATATCAACATTTTGTTTAACACGTTTTTAATTTAACTCAAACTTAAATCAACCTTTATTCAAGTAGGTTTCTTAGAACACTTTTGAATCGTCAATACAATGTAAGCAATGTTTATTTCTGCCACAAAGTGCTGGCAAGAAGTTCCATCTAAAGTAGTAATACAATACTTTGATAATTAGCTAAAGAGTATACAATATGTACCAATACAATAGGTTATAAAGAATAAGTAAGTAAGCTACCAAAAACAAAGTCAAACATGTCACTTTTTTTTTGTTTTTATGAAGCATAGGGGGCGTACCATGTGAATGTCAAATATCGGTATATAATAACTATTTAATAGACTATTTTAGACACTCGCGTTAGGACACGTGACCTTTATTTACATTAGGTTAGTTTTTATTTTTAGTATATGGCGATTATGAGTAGTACAGGGAGGTTGGATATGGGATTTTAATTCTATGACAGATTGAGCTGTCAAATATGCAACGTCAAAAAAGTAAATAAACAAAAGTTATCATTTTTAATAAATAAATATGGATAAGAAGTGATGGGAAGTAAATAGCGAGTATGTTTTCACTTCTGCCGACACTCCCGGAGTGCAAACCGTTTTTTTTTTTTTTAACTTCGATTAATTTGATTACTCTACCATAGAGAAACTATATTAGCTATTGTCAATAATTTCGGAACCCTATTTGTGATTCCTATTTGCGCTCTTGGTCCTTTTAATTTTTTTATATTTTTGTTAAAAGACTACAGAATTCTTTAAATACTCATATAATTATTATTATCTAATGACACTGTTACTCAGAATAAACAAAAAATACGAAAATATTAAAACTTTATTTAAAAATTTCATTATATTATGTTCACTGCGTAACCCTAAAACTGATATCGTTAGCTTTTGCTGACTAAGGAATTTGTATACGGTCAATGTCGTGTTCCTAAACACAGACTTTTTGTCTTCAGTGTTTCACAGCTGTTCTTACGATATCTATATACTACATTGTGAATTAAAGAAAATTAACTAACTTTATTAGATAATCTATTTATTATTATATATGATAATGATGTAAACAATCTGAAAGTTACAATTCGTTTTATTTACATTTCATCAGTAGTCGTGAAACTAGCAGAAAAGTTACCAAATTAGAACGGACAAAAGTATATACGGTGAGGTTTATGTACGGAACACATTTTTTTTTATCGTACTACATAACTAAAAATTCTTTGTTGAGTACTGCTGCTGCTATATAGAAACTGGCTTTAATACTAAGTCTGAGAGTTTTAATAGAAAGTTTTTGGTTAAATAAAAGAGGGTTTAAAAACTATCAAACCATCCGTACTAAGGAGCCCTGAATCACTACAGAAATCCGTATGGCAAGAGGGACAAAATATTTTAAAAATTCAGAAGAAACCCAACTGATTTTTATTGGAATCTTTATAAAACTGCAAGAAACAGATGCAATCAGATGGCAAGGATAGCTAACGGCTGTTTTTTTTCAAGATATTATTGCCAATTCTTCTCCAGCTGTTATATGGAAATTCCTCAATTTACTCAACTTTAGCAAAACTGCAATTGATTTTTCAAATTCAGAATTTTCTCCAGATGATCCTTATGTCCACTTTTCCAATTTGCCTTCTCTGGATGAAGACTCCAAATCCTTGACCATTTCTTTCATTAATTCGTTATTTCCTATCAACATAGATTATTTTTCCTTTTTGCCAGTTACCATTTATGAACTCTTGGTGAAAATAGTCCTATCTATCAAGTCAAAGCCAGTTTGATGTGATGATGTGAGTAGAACTATGATTATCCACATTTTACACGGTCGGTTCTTCCCCATTATTACTCATATTACAATTTTTTACTGTTTTCGGGTGATTTTCCTGACTCTCTTTTTCTTTCCATTCTACTAGTTCAGCTATTTTAATAATTTTCTTTTGAGTTTCTAATTTTTTTTTTTTATGCAATGTATATGTTTGCATTTCAATATATGTGTGTATATATGTATATTAATGTAATTATGTTATTTGTAGGTATAGATTTATATTTATGTATGTATAGTATATGTATGTGTGTATTAAACGTTCCTTATCTTTCACAGCTTTAATAGCTTAGTGCAGGTTCAATTAAAAAAAAAAAAATTCAGTGCCGATCGTGCACTATTATTTTGCAATAAGTTATCAGATTTCTTAATACGTAGAAATTGTAGTTTCTATCGTCGCGCCTAGGGTCCTAAAAATAACCATATACCTAAGCTCTAGCAAAAACAGATTATTAAGAGACTAAGCTACTAGGGAGGGAACTGCGCTCTTATGTGCGGGGACATACAACGGCAAAGGCAACAGTACCTCAACATAGCCTACACGTTTATCGGTATCTTGACGGTATTTTACATTTATAGTTAAATAATATATATAATATAGTAACATATATACAGTTTATTGCTGTGAAGTCAGGCAGGATATAGTGCTGATCTCTTTCTTAAAAAATTACGTCAAGTCTTTACGTCACCCTTAACAAATCTTTAAAAACTGAGGTGCGTTTTGTCTGTGACATCATGACATCACAAGCTTGAAAACTGCTAATAGGCATGATACACAAATTCAAAGTCATTCAATGAGCTACAATAAGGGCAATGCTTGGTACATCTTTAAAGGATAGGATAAAAAGTTCATCAGATGAAAGCATCTGATCGATAACTAAATTTACTGACAATGCTGACAGAATAAGTTAGCTAAATTTGAAGTGGGCAGTTCATATCTGTCGCAGAACCAATGACCGTTTGAGCAGACGTGTCTTAGAGTGAACACCACGGATTAGTAAGCGCAGCGTAAGTCACCCTCCAGCTAGAGAACAGATCACCTACAAAATCTAATCGGATAGCTTGATCAGAAAGAGGACCGAGTATGGTTGCGATCATTGTGAATGGCGTATGTCCAACAATGGACTGCGACAGGCTGATTGACTGATCGACTGATGTACCTTAGAGTAGCTTCTTGCTTCCGAGTATTAGCAATAGATATTGAAGTCGAGACGGAAATTCGTAAAAAATAGTTCTTAATTAAGTGCTTTTCTGAGAGTGACTGAAGTGCTAAATACTATTTACTCATAGGCGCGTATTTTGTGGATAAGCCCCCAGTGAGGCCTGACAAATAGAATCCCCAAAGCCTCGAAAACCTTGCTGTAATTAAAAGTTTTAATATTGTACATACAAGCAGAGTTCATTAATGTAGCCTTATGCCGAGTGGTACGTCGAATAAGTTCATAACTTAATAAGGGAGATCAATTGCGTAGATATATATCATTTTATCTTGTATAAGCCTTTTCGCGCCTTAATACTACTACTTTGTCAATTAAGTGCATATTTTAAATAAACGATTAAATTACGTAGATATCAACTAATTTTAATTTAAAATAAGGTTTTTAAATTAATTTTACTAATAGTACATCGCTATCAAATGTCTAAAAACTTACGCAACACAAGTCATGGTTTTTCGCGTGACACCAGTCACTCTTACAATTCACTCTCAAAAGTTCTTGCCTCTCTTTCCCCTTCATCCGTACTGCTTGATTTAAATTAAAGTCAATATATAGGTCTAGATTCTGCTAGCGGATTCGCCCGCCCTAAATTTCGTTATCGGCCTTAACCTTCTTATGGCAAATCCTTAGTTATAGAAAAAATAACAAACAAACAAATCTTTCCTCCTTAATGACATTATACATTCGTGTCTGTGAAACCATAGAAATACACATACAAAATTTCAACCCAATTGGTCAACCCGTTTAGTAGTAGACATACCGACAGCAGCGCCACCTAACGGGTTCAATTGTATTTTTAAATCATCTAGAAAACTATCGAAATACGCATATCAAATTTCAACCCAATCGGTTCAGTCGTTTAGAAGTTATGTGAAAAAGATAAGTACGAAAGGATAATTCTTACTACCATTTGTCCTATTACCCGTTTTCCCGTAGGAATGAAGCATACGAAAATACCAGTTATAATAACAAAGGTATCGAGCCTACTCGCACAAGTTTTATGTTTTGTCAAATTGTACACACATATGTTCTTCTTTTCGTGTAATCCTTTAAATATTTGATTCCCAGTAGGCAGCGGTGTTGACGCAGGTGGCGCTCAGAGCAGGAGTGCGGGCATGCGGTGCATGTCAGCATGTGCTCTATAGATTGTGGCGCTGTGTTGCAGTCGTATTGGGTTGAGTGGTTACAGAGCAATCCCCATCTGACCGAGTTCTGCTTACAACAACTAACTTGGGACCTGAACCTAACAGATGGCTGGAGTTCCGCATAAAGCTCTTGCGGCTCTTAAGGGGTGGATGATGATTGTGCAGTGGTTGTCGCGTGCTTCTGCTTTCGCTTTCGACAGCGCATGCCACCTCTATAGGGGTCGGGGGAGGAGCGACACCCGCGATTGGGTAGAGCTTATTGAGCGGGGTCGGCTTAAGTGCGGTGGTAAGTTGGTTGGCGTGTGCGGAGTGGTGCCACACTAGACAGGCGTACTCGCCATTACAAAAGTATAGTTCCAGTCCAGTAGAACGCAAGGTGTGCGGTGAAGTCTGTTGACCTAAGCTTGCGTAAGAGTTTGAATGTTGCGTGAGCCGACCTTCATTCGAGTACTGGCGCAGTGTGTCTTGTACGTCAGAGCCCTGTGACACCGAAGTATCGAGGGTGGGGGCAGTGTTCGATCGCCGCGCCGCTCATTCCCACGTCACATGCAAACTTCTCTGCGCTTGATAGATACGCAAGTAGAATACGCAGGTCTGTGTTTTTCTGGGATTTGGCTGGAGGCAGTTGCCTTTATAGTACTGATCTAGGTCCTTCTCTTCTGAAAGGACCGACTCCGCGCAGCTAGGTCGTCCGCGTAAAGAAAGCGCTGCGTCATGGTGAAATTTAAAAAAAAATTAGCTTTAAGAAATTTATCTCTCACTAAATTTACAAAATTCACTTACATTAGAATAAAATGATATAAAACTAAATTCAACACAGTAAGATCCTTAAAAGTAGGTTTATACAAATTATACGATTACTTAAACCTAGTTATTATTAGAAGTAGGTATTGTTAAAAGTAGGTGAAATTAAAAGTGTGTAGGAATAGTTATAGTAGGTATAAATTTAGATTATGTATAATTAACAGTAAGTATACTTTAAAGTAGGTATAATTAAGAGTAAGTATAGTTCAAATTAGGTATAATTATCAGTAGGTATAACCTAGCAACGTAATTCCCTTCATAATCCTTTCTGTAATTAAGAAAAATGATCAACCATTCCGGATTTAAAATCTTAGTTTTCGACGTAATCTGAGTTTTTCCAAATATTAATAATAATGTAGTCAAAAGATTAACCTCTAGCCGGGACAGGTTAATTTTAAATATTAAAAAATTAATTCACACTATAGTTTTTATCAAAAATATATAAACAACTAGCGCTCCCGGCGAACGTTGTTTCGCTGCCGTCTCCCTGTAACCCGGCGAAAGTTGGTTTTTGCCTACAGTGTTCGGCTCGCACTTAAGGCTGCGGTATATGCTAGAGCGCGAAAATACGCCGTTTTTGTGCAAATTTTGTGGCTAAACTATTGTATCTAAAGGATTGAAAAAAATATATGTTATACAACTGGCTTTTATCTAGTGCATTACCTTACTGAATGATTTTCATTTATTGTATTTAATGCAATAAAAAATCTGAAAATGACCATTGTTTCAACACTTGTGCAAATTTTTAAAGCGTGTTTTACATTTGTTTGTAATGAAAGTTGGTTAAATAATTAGAATAGCTTATTATCTAGTGCCTGGACTCTTAAGTTGTAGCAAAAAGTCAATAAATGTGACTAAAAAACGGTAATAACGTTAAATTCCATACAAATAATTAAAAGTTTCAAGGCGTCACTACGGTATAAATTACTTAAGAAGTATATAACATATATATCTCATAGTAATGTACATGACATTATCTAATGATTTATAGTGCATTTATATACACAACGTCAGAATTATAGAAATTAGCTTTCTGGCCTATATCGCCCTCTTAACAGATGGAGATAAAAACTATCCTTTCTTTTAAGTTGGATCAAAAACAGATAGTTACGAAGTTTCAACAAAATCAGTTTAGTAGTTTAGGAGTCCATCGCGGACAAACAGCGTGACACGTTATTTTTATATATATAGATTAATACATATGTTACCCGTTAACATTAATTTACGAGCTGCTGCATTTGTGCCATAGTTATATTTTTTTAAGGGTAAGACCTAGAACAACAAAACCCCAGCATTAGAAAAAAAGCAAATGAAATACGTAAAAATTGTTTTACAAACAAGCTTTCATCGGACACTGGTTATCGTTTGAGACCACAGTACTTCTCAAGACAAATCAAACACGACCAAACTCGTTGGGGTAACGTCGTTTTGTTACAATGGTCGTATCCACCTACCGGCTCCATTATATTGCACTGTCTGTCTTCCGTTTTTCGTGTTTATGCAAAATTTCCGCTCAATCAAACACCGAAAAGTGGGTGAAATTTAACTTGCAAGATTTGATTGAAGACAATTTTTGTAAGAGAAATTTGGGACAGGTGAAACTAAATAAAAGATTGTAAAAAAAATCATTCAATTGTCTGTCACAGTTTTCAACGTAAGAAGAAACAAAAATGTAGTAAATGATAATGATTTGCTATGGTACAGGTTCTTCATGCTTTATTTAATATTCAAATAAACATAATAGAATAACGAGGTAGATTTTATTTTTATCGATAACAAATATTTTTTATCTTTTAAGTAGATAAAATATAATATTCAACGATATGAATTCACTATAATAATCCAAGATTAGGTGATAAACAAATGACTGATGCCACAACGTAATCAATTACCAAAAATAAAGCATTTTATTACTTTAAATGTGTAAACAAAAGCGGATTTCATGTTATTAGGAAATACAATGGTACCTAAAGAACCGAAGCGGTATTTAAAATTAAGAGCATGACATCTATCTCAGAAGTAATTTTATGTTTGCTTGTCACTTTGGTTATATATAAAAAACTAGCTTTTGCCAGCAGCTCCACTCGCCCTAAATTAAGTTTACGGTGTGTGTTTCGTCAATGATGATATGTACACACAAACCCTAAATTAGAGGAACAAGTTTACTTACCTTAATAGTTGTACTTTTGTTGTGTCTATGTGGACACTGGATGGATCCTCGATCTCGGAGGTGGAAGCCTTTTTTGCTTGGTCTCTGTCTAATATTTTGGTTGTCACGAACGAAAGAGAAAAAAAAACGAAAGAGCGCAATAGAGCGTCAAGGGCCACGGGAGTTATTGCATTTAATGCAATGAAACTAGTGCTTTTAGGCACATGCTGTGAATGTCGTATATCGCTTAGACATTTTGGGCGGAATATCACTTCGACAAAAACAAAAAACGGAACAGATGGCAAAAAAAAAGACGAGTATAAGATTTCCGTCATGTCCTGCTATGACCACGATTCCGCCGTGTTTGTATCAATTCTGTGGAAATTACAGGAAGGTGTATAATATGAACCGCCAAACGGCTCAGTAATGAAATTGACAAAAAATAATCAGACATTTAGGTATTTCTCAAAAAACAGAATATAATTTACCTTTAAATTAAGAAATACAATTAACACACTTAAGTTGATAAAAAAATACATAATTATTATGCATAGGATCATTCAGTAGTTGCATAAAATTTCTCAGCATTATTTATTACAATAGTTCGTACTGAATCTTGGAATATTTCTGTACCTTGGTTAGGTTGAAAGAATGACTTAAGGGACTTTTAACATGTCGTGTTTAAATCGAAAGCCATAGCGATCAGTGGTTATCTTTAATGTATAACGAAAATTCTGAACAAAGATTTGTAAAATATGCATTTATGTTTGCTTGCTTGCTACATTGCACGCTTTGCGACTTTGAACTTGTCGACTAGAGTTGCTGCGAGTGTCGGTGATTCGACAGTGCAAGTCATAACATTTAGGACGTACTGTTCAAAAACTATCTATTGTGGTATTCGCTTCTTCCCCACTGCTCAACTAGACTGCTCAACTAGTTGAGCTTAGGACATAGTTTGTATTACCGAAATTTTATTCTTGGTGTAGGTGACTTGAAAGCTTAAAGAAACTAACAAAATTCTGCCCATCCTCCTGTGTGCTTTCTTATCGAAGTTGATTCTGCCTAAGGTAAATATAAACCTGGAACACCTCGAATAAGGTTACTAAAGAGGTATTAATGTCAAGGCACATTCAAGGTATTGCAACACTTCACTCAGATCTTTTAGTGACTACCATAAAAGCGATGTCGTCTGCAAATTTAATGGGTGTGATGGATTGCCCGTTTTTTTATGGTAAGTTAAAAGTGACGGTTAAGTTATGATTTACATATTTCTTTTATTAATCATACGTAATCATCGAATGTTCTTGAAATTAAGATTTAAACATTATTGGATTAAGTGTTTGCGTCACACGATAAGAAATCGCTACTGGGTAATAAACAGCATCAGAAGATACGAATATAAACCATAACTTGTCTGAATCATTATAAATTACTATTATCAACTAGCTAGATTAATATAATTTAGGTAGATTATAGTGGGGTTTTCCATTTCTGATATTAAAAAAAAAACGAGTATTTTTAAGAGATAACAATTTAATGTTTATTTCATTGTAAAGAAGAAGGTATGTTATTAGCTTCGAAAACGAAATCAGCCAAATGGCAACCATGGCTACGCTTGCAGCACCATATCCTTTTCATGAAGTTTCCCATGACCAATTCGCACATTTGCGGCTGTATGTCCTCGATAACTTCAGGAGTTTAAGGAATACTTTAAGGTATTGAATCGATTGTGGAGCATTTAATCACAGGATCTCGGTACTCAATTGTGATCACCTCTTCGATGACACAGTTAGGAAACATTTTCTTGCAAGATTGCGATTGTAATTGTTATTTTAACAAAATCAGTGCATTGTTGTAGCGTAATGTTAGGTACGCTAACATTTTTGATAATGGCGTAGTTTTTACTTGTCAAATGTCAAAAGATGACAGCTTCAAAATTGATAGCTGACCAAATAGCAGGCTATTAAAAATAAAACCTCTTATTGGAAAACTCTTTACATTATATCATAAGAAAGCTAAGTTACCCATTGCACCACACTAGCCAAATTTTGTTAGGCCCTAGCCGCCATTAGTGGAGAGCGTAATGGTGCCTAGTAATAATCCTAGCTATTGAGTGTTATACGACTATTTTCGATACACTTGCGAAGAAAATAAATAAATAAAACAACACAAATCAACACATTTGGTGAACACAAATATTTGTTGAAATGGCTCGCGTAGATGAAAGAACCAGTTTTAAAAACCTACTCGTTTTAATATCTAGAACAAAATTAAACGATACCATTTGTATTTATATTATTTATTTATTACTCTGCGACATATAATAATTATTTTTTCATTAAAGGATTTCTTTTAAATACAAAAATGGTTTTTTATAAGTTTTGGTCTTTGAAAGAGCCATCACATGTTATCAAAGAGCCACAACACGATATAATAAATTATTAAAGTAAATATTTCTAAAGAAATTGCAAATTTTATTACAAAAAATGCTGTGTCATATAATATCATGCTAATTCTAACAATATCAGACTTTTAGTTGTATTTTAATAATATGAGATCACTTCAAAAGAAATAGATTCCAAAATGATATTAAATCTTAAAAAAATATTCATATCAACAAGTTAGTTAAAAATGTATTACTCAAATATTCACGTAAATATTAGAAACTAAAAGTTTAGAAGCATTTTTTGCAAAAATAATTTAATGCTCCTTTATTTCCACAGGAGTCGCTTTATTCCAAAGTTTGCATTGGTACATCGTACCTCTTCGCTTTTACTGTAAAGCCTTATACAAATCCGCATATTTCTGTATTGGCCTTCGTTTAAGCGACTAGTGTTGATTTGATTTGATTTTAATGCTTAAGTCTTTTTCCTAATTAGAGACAACTCTTCATTATCTGAATGAAAAGAGTGATCGTACAGGGATATGTTTAGACTGCAGCAATTGCTACTACCATTATTTTTATTTGCCTATAGATTTAATATTTTAATCTTTTTTTTTCTAGTCATCTTTTTCACTGACTTTTCTTATTATTTGCCTTCTTTTCTTTTATTTTGTTGGTGTTCGGAGTGTTAGTTATAACATCCGATGACATTTTGCGGTTCCTTTGTTATCTTTGTGCTGCTTTCAAAAAATGTTGCTTTAAAATTGAGATCCCAATTTTGCAGAACTCCCGCGAACGCTTGGGTTGTGGAATGAGCTCCCTGCCAAGGTTTTTCCAAGGACTATAAGGTTCTTCAAGAAAGAATTTATAAGAGATCTGAAGGGTTGGCAACGCATGAGTGATACCTGGGGATGCAAGCGTCCATAGGCTACGGTGACCGCTTACCATCAGGCGAACCGTAAGCTTATTTGCCACCTTAGTGGTTAAAAAAAAAAGCTATTTGCAATTTTATGATTAAATCAAAACATTGTAGTATAAATACGTTAAGAATAATAGCATAAGTCCAATGTGGATTTTTTCGGTAAGGTACTGCTCCATCATAACATTCATAACGCTTCGGAGAATTGTCAAATCTTTGTGGATAATAAAACCTAAAATGGTGTTTGTTACCGAACATACGATAAAAGTTAAAATATGAATGAAATCTTATAATATGAAAAACACGTGTGTTTTATAGGCTGCATTATGAACCTAAAAGCGATGCAATTAGAACCGCTTTACAAGCATGTTCGTTTTAATAAACCACTATCGAATGCATTTCCAAATTGTAACGACATTAAAACACATAACGTAACATGTTGACATGATGTTTTCTGATTACATTACCTGTCTGAATAATAAATAGAAAATTCATAAATCTATTGAATATATTCTTATAGTCAAAACTTTTAACAGGTAAAAAATACTATTAAATAGAAATCGAATCAAATCAAACAATATTTATTCAATTCGTTTTCAGAGAACACTTTTGAATCGTCGATACAATGTAAACAATGTTAATTTCTGCCAAAAACAGTTAGCAGGAAGTTCTATTTAAAGTAATAATACAATAATTTGATAATCAGCTAACAAGTAAACAATAAGTATTGAAACACTTAGTAGGTAATATAAATAAGTTAGTAAGCTACTAAAAACAAAGTCAAACACATGTCAATGACTATTTTATGTTTTCATGTTGCATAGGGGGCACACTATGTGAAGCGTCATAATTATATCGTCAATCGTGTAAAAAAATTCGGATATTTAAGAGTATTCCGATATTTAATATAGTACTAGTGACATTAGCGACATCATAATTATATTATTGCACAATCATATTTATACATATAATAACATATACTTAAAACTACCATCTATGAGTATAATATAATAATTATTATTATAAATGCGAAAGTAACTCCGGCTGTTACCGCTTTACGCTGAAACCGCTGTACCGATCACGAGAAATTTGGCAAGTTTGAGTCCCGGGAAAGGACATATAAGCTACCTGAAAACATCAAGTATTATCCATTTTTTCCATAATTGAGGAGTTACCGTTGAACACAACAGACAAAAGTACTTCTAACTTCATAAAACAATCAAACAGTTTTGACTGAAATATCAGTCAGAACTACTTTTGACCGAAAGCCTCCAGTTTAAAAGTACTTTTGACCGGTTAGGAGTACAGACTATCAGTCAAAACTCGTCAAAAGTCGAGCTGTTCAGTATAAGATGTCTCGTACAAATATAATGATGATTGTATTATGTTTAGCTATTTCTAATGGGATAGTGTTATATTTTAGAATTTATGCGTACAAATTTACTCCAAAAAATATTTCGCATGTCTTTATGAGTTTCTGTATGCAGTTTCGCATTACGTCGAATGTTTTTTTTTTTATTATTATTTATTTATTTCAGATTATCTCCATATATTGTTCGTATTTATACAATCTTAGAAGTATGTTAGTAGTCAAATTATAGATTACAAATTAAAAATAAATATTATTCTGTACTAGACAAAGCCTATTAGTTTATCTAGCATTTGTATAGCAAAAGCAAATTTTAAAAATTTTGCAAAACGTCTCGACGTATGTAACCTTAAAACGATTAAATAATTTTTGAAGTGAAAACTTCTTTAGCGGCGTTGTGCACTTTTTTGGCATGGGTAAAAAATGTTAAACTCGCGTCAGGTCACGTGTCCTAATCGTGAAAATGCGTAAGACGGATGGAGAGTAGACAACTGGCGCGGCGTAGGAGAGGGAGTATCGCCCTCTCTTTCTACGGCGCGGCGAAAATGTATGCCTGCGCCTACTGTTTCGTTTAGACGGCGCAGGGCGCTTGCGCGAATGGTCGTGTGTGTTTATGTTACAGCGTGCTACGCGCATCCATGGATGGTGACAGCTGATGGCTCGACCGTCTGTGTAGTGGCCATACTGCTGTGTATTCGTAAAATTCGTGTATATAAAGTGTTTAAAATATGGAAATTAAACAAAGTGCATCTTTGTCTTTGTAAAATACGGAAACCGTAATGCCACGCCTATTATAATTTTTATTTTTAGTATTCGCGATTATGAGTAGTACAGCGAGGTTGGATATGGAATTTTAATTCTATGACAGATTGCGATGTCAAATATACTACGACAAAAAAATAAATAAACAAACATTATTATTTCTTGACAGTGTCAAAGACATGTCTTGTGACATATTTGAGTGTTAAGCGCGAATCGTGTCTCCCGGACTCCCGGAGTGCAACTCGTCTTTTTTCGTCCGTCGAGGGTTTCATCAACATTTTTTATTTTGGTTTTTATTTTAACATTTTAGAGAAGTTCTTAAAAAAAACTTATTTTAACGCGCAAAAAATGTTTATTGGAGCGCTCCACTGGCGAGTTAAAAGATTAACACCTATCTAAGAGCCCTGGTGGTCTACAACTGTAAAACATATTAGGAAAACTGCTCTAAAATGTCGCATACCAAATGCAAAAAAACTGTATCGAAATCGGATGAACAGTTTTCTGAAACGTCCTTAAGGGCCCCTCTTACAGCCCATTTCTGCTTAAAGTGGCCGTTATTAGCAGAAATGCCAACCACAACTCACAGATATTATTAAGAAACTATATAAAACCTTTTAGAAATAGCTTATGACTATTTTTATATTTCCAAAATTTTTTTTCTACGAAGAAAAAATTGAGGATATCTAATGACGGCGCTGGCTAGCTGCTATATGCCCCTTAAGCTTCGTTTAAGCTTGCTGCCGCAGTGCCCTCTGGTGGTCTACAGCCTTAAAATATCTCATAGAACCGGCTCTGAAATGAAACTTTAAACTATAAGTTCATTTTATTCCAATAGTTATATAATTCATGGAAAACTAGCTATTTTCTAATAGCTTACATTTGAAAAAAAAAACTATTCTAATATAACTTCTACCGCCCGCCTTTACTCTCCTCGCTCTCTCATCTTTACCACCTCGCATAACTATCCTCACCTATCCGTGTATTCTAACTCTCCGCGCTCAATTAACACCGAAAACATACAAACTGCAGCTTAACCATAGGAAAAAGTTTAATTTGTTGAAACGATTCACTTTCTACCCATCGTAAAATGGTTGTAGTAATTAAAAGACACCTTCTTTCGGCGTGCGCACATTTCACTATAGTTTTTATTGCAATCAGACGAACGCATAAAACAACTAACATACACAAATTAAAACAAAACAAAATAACAAAAATAAATGATATGTTTCATCTGGATAGTCTGCTAGCTATATATACATATACATACAGGTACTATCACTAGGTCTTTTATATATTTTCAGATTGTAACAATCGCTTTTTTGTTTCAGGTATTAATTGCAATAACATATAAAGCACAACCCAAGTAAGTTATAAAGCTGTCATATTGAGTTGTCCTATAAGTTCGAACAAGAAGAATGGTTTCAGCATAACATCTTGTTTACTATAATTAAGTGCCTGTAAGATTTATCCAATTACATAAATACAGAAGTGAGATTAGAGTTAAAGTATTACCAATTTTTATTTTTGATAATATTCTCCTTTACCCATTTCTTTTCTTAGTTTGCTTGACATAAAAATGATTTTTTATATCATTAAAAAGATTTCAACCTGAACCGATGGTTGTTCAATAGGTAATTTTAAATTCCTAATAAGCATATCAGCGACCTTATTGGGAATAGTCTCGAGCTATTCGGACTTTGGAATTCGAGACAAAAATGTATGCAAGTACATTTACGGGTTTCGAGAGGCAAGTCAGACTTCCATACATCTTAGTCACGAATTTCAGAGTCCGAATAGCTCGATACTGTTCGTTATAAGCTCCCAGGCATGCTTTCGTAAAAAAAGCATAGTAATGTTACACGATATTGTATTTATGTTTATTATTCCATATCGTTTATCTAAAGTTTCCTGCTTCTTTAAATGGAGCAAAGTGTTATGCATTAATTAAAAATTATTGCTATTATCACAGAGTAATTTAGTTTATTGTGTCTAATATTAAACAGTAACAAAGATTCATAGAATGTTAATTCTACCGACGTATGAATTCTTGTACAATTTCACTGTTTAATTAAGTTTACCATATTATGAAGCTTAATAATTGCTAGCTAAATGCTCAGCTATTTCAATCATATAATATCATGGCAACCGAGCTTGCTATGTATGTACAAAGTGCTCGAGAAAATACTTTTAAGATCGATTTACCTTTCCCTAAAACAAGATTTTATTTATGTACAAGGTCAGATGCGTGGTGGTAAAATTTAAATCAGTTCTCACGACTGCACGCTTCTATTCTATGTTTTTCTATTGATGGCTATGTCATTACTCCACCTTGTATGAGGTGGTCCTAATTTTCGATTTTAGGGTACCAGACGTTTAAATGAAAAAAAAGATTCCTCAAGAAGGTACAGCCAATTGGCTCCGAATCTACAGCACAGATTAAGTTGAAATTTTGAAACACATTTGAATGTCTGTGACCCAAATACGGACATATGACGTAATTCAATTATTTTAATAATGGGGGCAAATCAGAAAAGGGAGTTAAGTTAAAGTCAGGCTACTACCGTAAGCTTTTCTGTGTATTATTTCCACATTGAATCACTAGCGACCATTGTCATCAATTTCATCACTTAAAACGCTGCTGGAATATTAAAAGTTTTTTGCCTTGTGCAAAACCAGTGTAATCATATAACACTTTTATTAACTAGTGTTATTATAAGTGTTACATGTGCGTCGCCCAGTTAAACAAGTAAAATTGTAATGTGAATTTGCATTTGTAACGATCCGATCTCTGTAGAACATGTCTAGAAAAAATCCGACCTTGTGTAAACCATTCCCGAGGGTTTGTGTGAATAGCTGGTTAGCTTTTTGTCCGGCAGTAGCATACGAGATGTAAACTACAAATCATCACATCGGCAACTAGCTGAAGGGGAGAAGAAGTAACAAGAAGCTTCCGGATGTATACTGTTACCGATCATCAAAACAGGAACCAATCCGCCAAGTACACAACATCTATCCAAACACCTATCCGTTTGAAACAGAAAGGACCTAAATATGGTTTTAGGAGCACTTTCTACACATGATAACGCGTCACCTTTACAAAACGTGACAAAACCTTTCTCATCAGTCGAAGAGTTATCCTCCAAATTAGCTCCTTGTGAGTCGTTTCTTTTTCTGAAAACCAAACTCAGATTTCGTGGCACGCAATTCAAAAGCCCTGAGGATGCTCGTAATGACTATAATATAAAGGTAGTTTAAGGATTTTTACCGAAGTACCGAAAATGTTATAAATATTGGTATAGAGGGAAAAACGATATACACAAAGAAGGTGTTTTGAGAAACTGTGATAAAAAAATATTTTATTACCTTTAAGATAATACGATTTGCGATGCCAACGTTACAATTATGATGATAGCGGATTCGGGCTCCACTGAAAAAACGCCTGACTCTTTTTACTTCAAGCTATTACGTACAATAAAATTTGCAACGATATTTGTTACTGAGTAGAGTATTGCACCTCAGAAACTCAATTCATAGAACGTTTAGACGAATTTTAAGTAGGGTTGCCAGTTTTATAAGTGATATGTAGCCAAATGATAAAAAAATGGAACCTTTCTAAATTCGTAATTTCCGTCAGAGTTGTCACAGCTTTATATTGTCTTTGGGTAGATTGTAATGAAATTTCACAGAGATTTATGTGTCTTTTGTAAATCACCATACAGATATTACTTGCATACGTTAAACAAAAAAAAATTCGAGCACCTCATGACTTAGAAAGTCGTTTTTGCAAATTATTTGCTTCCAAATTTGTGTCCAAATAAGTGTAATTTTTAAAGTACGTGATCTAAAAATTTGTAAAATAATTACGATAATAAAAAGGGTTTATAAATACTACCAACAAATATTGTTTTGGACCAAATTGGTTTATAAGTGTTTTAGATAAACGCAATAATTTTCATTCTACGGAACCCTAACTTAATGCGTGTTCGGTTCGGTCTTAGCCGGGTTTTTTAAAATTATTAGTGTAGTTATATTTTATCTATGTACTAAAAACTGTAACAAGGCTAAAGGCAAAGTTAAATTATAAAAGATATTCTAAAATTATTGATTGGGATCGACTTTAGAAGTATTTAAATCCAAAGTATATTTGAATTAAAATTATTGTCTATTTGTCTGTCGTTTTGTTCTCATCATGCAAGAACTACTAAACTGATTCCGGTGTTTAACAGCTGGGGATCCAGAAAACTACAATTCATCGAAATATGTTGAGAATAACGGAGTCGGTGTATATTATTAGCTAGTCAATAAAGTCACTTGAGAAGCTTTTATAATATTAATATATTGTTTTTTTACTCTTTTGTAATTTGTTTTAGGTATTTGTCGTTGACGAAAAAAGACTTTTGAAAAGTAAGTTTCGGCCGCATCTACCAGGATTCACAATGATTACGTGTGTCACTACAAAGACAGATTTATCAAAAGGTCGTATGTACCAGCTACTTACGTGACACTTATAAAAGACTAGCTTATTCCCGCGACTTCGTCTGCGTAAATTTTTTAAAATAAGATAGCTTTTGACTGTTTACTGTTTTACATGCAAAAATATCGGAATTCTTATACACATTTTCATCCCCAAGTTTTTCGTCTAGGGGATAATTTTCCGAAAGCGGTGAATCACGTGAATCTTAATTTTTAACGTTTAAGCCAAGTTTTAGCCATTTCCATGCAAACTGCCAACTTATATTTTACTCCGTTCGGGGATTAATTTCCAAAAATCCCTTCTTAGTGCACACTTACGTTATTTAAGTGACGTTTGTGGAGAATGTCATGTTTCTAGACACAGCGGTTTCAGCTGTCCATTAATCGATTGGTCAGTCAGCTAGTCAGTTTCTTCTTTTATATACATATATTAGCTGAACTGGCGAACGTTGTTTCTTTTTTTAAAACAACCTAATAGGGTTGTACTAATTCCGAAACCTTCCCCGGCGTGTGCATAACAACTTACCAAAATTTCATTGCAATCGGTTTACCCTTATTGCGTAAATCCGACACGCACTTGACCCTTGCAGCAAATCCTTATCTTAATATCGGATGCCTACGTCATACAAAGAACACACCCTGCAAGTTTCATGTCTCTAAGATCAGTGGTTTAGGCTGTGCGTTGATCCGTCAGTCAGTCAGGAAGGACAAAGCATTTTATATGTATAAGATAGGTAGAAAAAGAAAACTTTAAGTATTATTGTACACAAAAAATCAAACACCCCAAGTGCATAACCTCTTTAAGCTTAGAAACCTTTAAATGAGGTACTAATATAACGGTGACTTTCGGGACATTTCAGTTTTAAAAAGTATTGAAGTTGTTTATGTTTTTAAGTGAGTTCAACCTTTATTGAATAAAATCGGATTGAGTTTTCAAATGTAATTTAAATCAAAAGCACTATAAGGAGTATTGATATCAACTTCGAAGCAAATAACCGCCAAATAACTTTCTACACATTTTTAACCCCGTTAGGGGATGAGTTTCAATAAAATACGAAACAAGTCCTCCATCAATTCTGTTTTAATTGGTTTATGCAAAATTTGAAGTAATTTGGAACAATGAATCACGTTGTCCCATACAAACTTTGACCCCCTTTTTCACCCCCTTAGGGGTAGAATTTCTGAAAATCCTTTCTTATCGGATGTCTACGTCATACAAAGAACACATCCTCTAAGTTTCAGGTGAGTGGTTTAGGCTGTGCGTTGATCCATCAGTCATTCAGGACAAAGCATTTTACATGTATAGATAAGGAGTTAATAAAAATTCTATATTTAAAAACTATTTTTTGTTTTTTAATCATAATCTGGTATCTTAATCCAATGTTGAAACCATTGGAACTACGTTATTATTATGCGTTCTTGTGTTTTGTGCAGGGTATTTCAATTTACAAAATAAGACAAGTAAGAATAAAGAAGATTTACGTAGATATATTATACTAACAAATACCTACCTACCAATAAATTGATAAATTGATTTCTACTGAAACCTAAATTAGTATTTTATTTTGTTAATTTTACCTATCATAGATATAGGTACATAGTTTAAAGTTTCTTAGTCATAAAATAAAGAACTAAGAGAAATAACTAACATAAAGTTAAGTTTATGATGTATAATGTTGTTTTAATTTTCTATAAGTTTATAACTGCAATAAAGAACAAAAGTAAGGTTGCTATAAATATTCATCACACATATTTAATTCTCTTTGAGATGAGAAGTGACGCTGTATTTGTGTTTTTACTTTACTTTTTAAGACCTGGGGAATCATTTGCGACTATTTTCAAGGTCATATGTGTGTGCGTGTGTTAGGGTGTGTGTATGGACCTATGCTTATTTTTTTATTATATGATGGCGGATCCAATATGGTATTGGAAGCCATATTTTTAAAAAATATCTCTGATTTCGATATATCCCTATGTCCTTCTACATGCTTCGAGCTAGCTATATTATGTACACCAAAGTTAGAAAACCCTATTTTTCCGTTACCTCGTGAAGGAATAGTGCGTCGTGATTTCACCTACAGAAAAATGTATTTCTGTAGGAAATTTTTCCAAAATAAAAAAAATTGTTTGCCCTTCACCGTCTCTCCAACTTTCGCTGTGTAAAATATTAGGTCACCGCATTCCTCTGTTGCTACTTGAATGGAGACCGCCATATTATCTGCGAAAAAATCTATTGCCGTGGGAACTCTAGATCGGTATATAAATTATCCTTCTTATGCACTCTTGCTATGCTTGCTATACTATGCCAAAAATAAGGTCAATTGGATTATCCATGGCTACGTTAAGCAATAAAAAAACAAGATCTTCGTATTTATATATAAGTTAGAGTATAAAATTATTGCTGACATTTATTCCTAATTAAAACTCTTTGCAGGGCAAATTTTCAAAAGAGCTTTTAAAAGAGCTTTCAAAAGAGCTTTCTAAAGTGCTCCCCAAAGACTTCGAGTTTTCAATTTCAAAGTACTATTATATGGACCGCGCAATAGCCTTACAAAATTACTCTTTAGAAAGAGATAAAGCAAACTCACAACATAACATAAGCCTCCTTCATCATGCGCCTATTATTCCGGTCTTCTGCCTTATCAATATAACCACCACTGTCCACCCTTTTAGAAGGCTTATGTTTAACATATCACCAGATATAGTAAAGTATAACGTCAAAAAATTTTTTTTTATGCCAAAACTAGTAAATGATCACCAAAAATTAAACCCCATTTTAATGTAAAATTATATACAACATTTTTACATTTAGCTATTCTTTTAAAGCAAATATTACCAAACTAATCATTGTTGACCTAAAAATAGTAAATTACCACCAACATTTTACAATATTTTAATTTAAAATGTCATACATATATTTAACAACTCGCTATTCCATTAAAGTAAATTGCTTTAGACAAATCATTGTTTACCCAAACATAGTAAATGAACTCCTAAAGTTGGACCCTATTACTATTGTAAAATGTTCACTAAAATCTGAATAAAAAAAAGTCTAATTTAATTTACTACTACCAAAAAACATTATTTCTTCTGAAAGTTTATTCATTCAATTGTTTATCATATCAGCTCATGTTGGTCCTCTGCTTGACATAAGCCTCCTCTATGGCGCGCCATTTCTCCCCGTCCGCTGCCGTCCGCATCCAGCCACCACAAGCCACCTTTTTAAAGTCGTCGGTTCACCGATCTGTAGAGCGTACCACGCTTTGCCTTCCCATACGCGGTCTGCACTCTAGGACACGTCTGATCCATCGGTCCTCTGACAGACGTGGCCAGCACATTGCCACTTAGTTCTCTTCCGGATACCTAATTTCAAATTCGATTCTCCGAGTAAAGCTTGCTCCATTGCGCACTGCGCGACTTTTAACTTGTGGACCAGGCCTGCTGTAAGTGTCCGCGTTGCACAAATTGCTCATAATGCTCAAAAATTAAACTCATACAATTTCAATAATCCTTTTAATTTAAGAAATTTTTGTACTCAACAGGTCTTATTAGTTTTAATAAATTTCTGTGTGCTTTGCATAGTCGTGAATTTCCTTTTGAAAACCCAATTTTACGTTTACTTCGACGTTTTTTCATATGCTCTGGGATTTCATCCCTGTCTGATTCCGATGAAACACTCAACAATGGAACACATGAACTTGGTACCGCCAAGTTTTCGTTCGCCATTGTAAAAAGATACCAACGAGCAGATAACTATACTTCACACACGACAAACGCAGGTGCTCCGGCGTAACGGAATTGGAGATTTGGGACCTTATTGGGAGCAGTCTCAAGCTTTAAGACTCTGGAATTCAAGAGAGAAATGTATGCAAGTACATTCACGAGTTTCGAGAGTTAAGTCAGACCTCCATACATTTTTGTGTATAATAAGGTCCAGGGTCGGGCGGCTGCGGTGTCCGGGAGTGTCGAGCGGGAAAGGCTTGTAAGACGTGAGATTTAACTTAATTTGGCGTCATTATACTTTATTTAGTGGCAATCATAGTGGTTTATTTAGGTAGTAATAGTGCATTAATTTTTCACTAAGATTTGGTGATCATTTACTACATTTGGTCCTTAAATACGATTTAAAGTGCAATCATGACTAAAACAGCTAGACCTATTGTAATTTTAGACTTTCTTTTTTTGGTACATGTTTCGTTTTATTGGTATTTAGTATATGTTCTTGGTAAGAGACCTTAGGGTGTCAAACTATTTTTTGGTGGTCAATATATTTAATCCCCTTTTAAAATTGTCGGCCCCACGTATCGCTTTCCACTCTAGGAAATATCTGCTTCATCCATCAATCGGTCCTCCGACAGACTTGAGCAGCCCACTGCCATTTTAGCTTGCTAATTCTGCGAGTTATGTCGGTTACTTTAGTTCTCTTGATGTCCTCATTTCAGATCCGATCCCTCAAAGGCACTCCTAAAATAGCTCCCTCTATCGTGAACTAAGTATATTTGAACTTGTGAACCAGCCCCGCTATAAGTTTCTACGTTTCGGCAGCGTAAGTCATGACCGGTAGGACGCAATGGTCATAGACTTGTTTCTAGACCCTGTGGTGTAGGTGACGTGAACAATTGTCGAAGCTTACCAAAATACTGCCCACCCTTGCTAGATTCTCCTATCTGTTTCATTTTCAAATTTATTCTTTCAAACCTTGGACTGGGTTGGACCCGTAAAATACATCGCACACCGTAGGTTTACCGACGACACCATTATTACTCTCGGGCTTTCCACATCCATCTTTTCCAGAATGATTGTTATTACAAAACTCAGACTGCCCATGAGCGGCCTTTATTATTATTATTTTTTACTGTTTATGAAATCGTTATATAGCGCTAAATGCGATGTGTTTGCGTGTTTCTCAATAGGAGTCACACTACCCAGTTCTTATATAGTCATATTCTGCGAAATGCGATGGTTTTTTTTGGATTGCGTGTTTCTTAACAGGAGTCTTACTAATGAGTTCACAAATATCTATATTCCGCTAAATGCGATGTTAATAGAATTAACGTGGTTACACACTAGCTAATTATAATAAATAGATATATTTAAAGAGTTTAGATAAGCTTTGGGTTTGAGTACTTTTCATCAGAAGTCTCACTTTACTTCCTAGTTCTTGAATAATTACATTCCGCTAAATGTGTTTTTTTCTGGGTTCGCGTCTGTCTTATCAAGAGTCTCAACCATAACCTTAAGGTGAAAACATATTACTTAATCACTTATAGAGAGCGTTTCATTTGGCACCATTAAGGATCCTATCACACAGGCCGTGATCTCAACTGAAAGCGTTGCTGAAAATTTCAAGCAACGCTTTTCACTAAATCACAAATTATATTGGTACCAACGCTTTTCACTAAATCACAAATTATATTGGTACACCTCATGATCTGTTTAAACAAACCATGAATTTATAACTTATATTTCATAACATCGGGATCCACATGCCTACATAGTTAATTCATTTACCATATCATGGAAATAACTTACTTTTTATGCGTTGTCGGTAGACCTATATGTATAATTTTAAAAAAATTAAGAAAGATTACAGCAACAGGTAATGTAGTAGTACCCTGATGGCCCACACAAGCCTGGCTTTCAATTTTGAAAAGCCTTATTAAAGCTTTTTAGTTTTACACTCAAGTAATGATTTAGATCATATCTCATTGTAAGGAATTCAACGGCAGATTACACTGGTTGCCGGGACAGCCCTCCTCCAAAGGGGAATCCCCCTGACCTCAATACCTATGTGCTAGACTCCCTCCTCTCAAAAAACACGCAAAAACACTATGATACCTGCCTGCAAAAGATTTTCTTATACTGTCACAAAAACAATATCAATGCTTACTATGCATCAATGTCGGATGTGCTTTGCTTTCTAACACAAATTTTCAATAATGGACTTTGATACAGCACATTGAATAAGGAATGGGCAAGGAATAATAAACAACTGTCCTGTGCGGAGGTTATTAACGGAATTTCCCGTTTGCACCCGACATTAGCAAAATATAATTTGACCTAGGACACCAATACGGTTCTTAATTGTTTATGTAAATTAATTGTATATATATATATACAAGAATTGCTCGTTTAAAGGTATTAAATATATATATATTGTGCGCGGAATCGGGCGTCTGTTCAATTCAAATGCGGAGAGAGAGGTGCAGCGGTTGCTGTAGCGGATGGCGGTTGGATGTGTCGGTTCTGTTTCGGAGATAGGTCTTGATGACGGAGCTAACACACATAGATTCAATAAAAACAGCGGATTGCGGTATCGGTATTTAATCTTCTATAATTTTATATGGTCTGTATTATAATAACACGGTGTCGCGGTGCGTCTTCGGCAAGCGGGGCGGGGGGCGCTTCAGTGCGCGCGGTGCGTTCGTGACGGCTAGCTTGGTACAACTGTCTGTCGATGCAGCGGGCGGCTTGCAAGGCGCTGGCGGCCTTGGGTACCTTTCCATCGTAGGTGTCGGTGTCGGTATGGTCACGTAGTCTTGTACATTGGGTCCCGTAGAATTATGTCAGTTATATATAACGTACGGTCGGTAGTCGGTATAGGGAATTTATTTATTTATAATAAGAAAATATATGCGAGCAAATTCGAGGGGCGAATTTTAGCGAACATAACTCGCGGCGGCCGGAAAGGGATCAAAACTATGGTTTGATCGGGAATAAACAGTGGATCCTTCGGAGGGTCAATTAAATACACACAAAAAATTTGTTTACAAATGTTGAAGCGGTAACCTTGTTTAGACGCCTTAATTTTATATAAACGTTGATAAACCAAACACAAAAAGGTTTTTCAAAACAGGGTAAGACATGTCTGATCTCCAGGAACAGACATCGGCACAACCCGGATATGGAGTTGAAGAGGCGGCTAGCATCTCAACAAAGGTCGCGGTGATAAGAAACTCTTATCGAAGGAGCGGTATGTGCTTTAAATTGCACTATATGTTTACGGCTAGTACATTGTCAAGTGCAATGTTTACTTAAATAAAACTTATTGTAAGTACGGACTCGACAGCGGCTTAAATTAAATATGAACTATCGGCGGATTACCTACTATACGTAACGAATAAAAAATAAAATAGAAAAAGGTTTATTAAAATAACCTAAGCTAATTCTGTAGCTTGAACACGGGATACCAACTTCGTGTGCTACGGGTAACTTCGACGGCGCGCGGTGCGTACGGAAGCAAATTGTAAGTAGGTAACTTACAGGTAGGAAAATAAAAATGTTCGAAGACGGATATTCGAACTTATACGTATTAATTTTACGTTCTAATGTCAAGACGTTTCGGAAACCAATTTCGAACACAAATAAAACAACCAGGTAAACTGGTCCTTGTGTTTCGTACACGGAGCATTAGGACGGACGGTTGTAATAACAAAGTTTTAGTTTTACAAATAAAATAATCGACGGAGTAAGTGCGGTCACGCTAATACCTAGTTAGTGTAAGTAAGTACTTATCTATGTAATATATTGTAGGTACTTATCGGTGTACGCAAAAAAACAGTTGCAAATACGGACAGAGTTTAAAAATAAGTTATCCGTTTCGGTGTTATGTGTACCTAAACAAACATATAAGTTACGCGGTGCGAAGTTATAAGTAGGTACACTACAATAGATAGGACTAAAATATATGTCTGCTTCAACGCATTCCTACAACTTGGAATGTGTGAGAAACGGTTACCGTATAACTACATATAGTTGGTAGTTAGACGGGTGTTTGTTTTTATATCGGTAAAGTAATATGTATGTACAATTAGTTCACAATTTTGTTTACGGATTTGAGTTCGTAATCGGTACGGTTGATTGATGTTATAAATCAAATCAAAAAATGAAGTAAAAACTTAATCGGAAGGTTTTAATATCAAAACGGCAAAGTCGGGGGTTTCACATGTTAATTAACGGTTTATGCGGGCGGTTGAGATCGCGGAGTATAACTAGATAGTTTGATGTTTATATGCATCAAATATTAAACAAAAAAAATAATAAAAACTTATTAGACAGTAAAAAATAATAAAAGATTTTAAATATTATCTGTAAAGACGGAGAGACATGAGCAATGCATGCGAGCGGTTAAAAAACGCGGCTTACAACTACATAACTTGATAAAAGATAATGAAATTCAAAAACTTAATCAAAACTAAATTGTGACTTATACCTAAAGTAAATAAAACAAAAAATGTAAATGGAGCGGTGATTGAGCGGCGCGGGGTGAAGCGGTTTAGTTTAGGTTGCTGTTCGGGATTAGCCATCGGTGCCAGCAGGCTAGAGTTATTTGCTGAAGGCTTTGATAACGGGACAAGCAGAGGTTTTCGTATCGGACCAGTGCGGCTCAGGCGGATTAAACTTCCACTGGACTCGTCATAAAGCACGGCTTCATTGTCCAGTAAGAACTTATTAACTTCGGTTAAATATTTATTAGCGGCGACAGAATTAGTTCCTCGATCGGAACGCATTAAAGCGGGTAGTCCACAGCGACTTACAAAGCGGGTGAAAGCGGCAATAAAAGCGTCTACAGATAGGCTTTCGACGGCCTCCAAATGCACTGCCTTAGTGGCAAGACAAACAAAAAACACATAAATATGCCGTTACGGAGCGAGCGGAGCGGAGTAAGCGGAGCGGAGTAAGCTTGACTTTACAAGGTAGGGACCTGCAAAGTCGGTCGCGGTACCAGCAAAGACACGTGATACTTGCACGCGATCAATGGGCAAATCGCTCATTAGCGGTGGCTGTGAAATAGCACTAAAGCGGTGGCGTGTAACACAACGATGCAATACTCTAGACACTTGACGTCGTATAGAAATGATCCAAAATTCCTGTCTTAGGACAGCAATTAAAGCATTAGGTGCGGCATGACAGTGTTGTCTGTGATAGTGTTCGATGAGTACGTATGTAAACCGGTGCTCCTTAGGTAAAAGCATCGGGTGTCGGGTATCATAAGACAACAGTGATTGTTTGAGGCGACCTCCTACGCGGATAATGTTATCGGTATCGATAAATAAATCGAGTTTTTGTAACGATGTGCGGACGGCTTTACCCTTTTGTATAAGTGGTATCTCGGAAACAAAGGCGGTAGCTTGTACAAATTTAACAAAAAAATGTTTAGCGGCGCGTGTTTCATCCACGGTTAGGTATTTTAAACGAACACGGTGTTCATGTTTTGTCGTAACGTTGTGAATAAATCTAAGTACGTACGCGGTTCCGTTTGCGGTGACGGGTCCTCTCCCTCTCACGGTCGATGGGCTGAGGCGTGAATGTGACACGTCCTTCGTGTGACGTGCGCGGTGACGTACGCGGTGACGTACGCTGTGATGTACGCGGTGATGTATGTGGTGATTAGTGCTAGCTCGCGGATCAGACCTATTTTTGGTGTGGGACCTCCACGCAGACGGGTACTGCGATATAATTAAACTGCGGTGAGTTTGGCGAGTTCGGTGTTTTGAAGAACACCATTTATAAATTTCGGCTATCGGAGCCCACGAGGGGCGTTGCGTGGTACTCATAGTCATAGCTAATTGCTTGGAGCCGGGGGGCATGTGCAACGCGGAGTCGCAATGGTTGCAACAGCTCGTTTGTTGCGAGCGTACTGCGGACGGAACGGTTCGGTATGCTGTGTAAGTACAGCTCGGTGCGGCTTGTCGGACTAGATCGGGGTGTCGAGCGGGATTTAAATCGGAGTACTGGTTGCACCCACGTAATGTGTGCAACGTTGAGTTGCAAAAGTTGCAACCGTGTCTTGGTTGCATTCGTGCTGCTGACGGGCGGTACAAATCTGACTGGTGACGGATCGGCGTGACGGACGGACGATCGGACTGACGGGCGGATCGCGTGACAGACGGACGATCGGATACGGGTTCAGTAAGACTGACGGGATCGGTTGTCTTCGGTTTATCGTCGGACAACGGTATATGCGCGATATGCACGTGGTCTCGCGGAGGAGGAGTCTCGGTCGGCGATAGCGGAGATGGGTCGGTAGGACGGACAGGTTCGACGGAAACCGTAATTTGGTCGGTGGGTTTCAGGACAACTTCATTTGAATGCATCGCATTCCTTATCTCCATATCTAACATGAAACTATGCATGTTTGAAAACCGGGTACGGTAGATGCCGAGGTCGGTATCCCCGAGATTACAAATCAGGTCCGTGTAGGCGGCCTCTAATTTGGTAAAATGCCTACAGAAAATCCTCTCCGCAAAGGCTATCGCGGTTGCGGTTTTGGCGGCTCGGATCTCGTCACGGACTTCATTCAGAAGATCGTGCCTTATGTAAAACGTGGCTACGCACTTCAACATTTTAAAAAGTTAAATTATGGACAAACAAATAATATGAATGAATAAATATAGATAACTCGGATAAAAGTTAATTGAGCGGAATAAAATAAAACGGGGGGTAGGTAAGTACGTCAATGTTACCGTTACGGTCGTAGCGTCCAGTTAGTCGATTCAGCGTAATCAGCGGTCGGGTTTCTGTCGCTATGCCTCACAGCGTTCAGCGACTCAGCGGCTCAGCGGCTGTCGCGCTTGAAAGCGACGTGCGGTGTCGGCGTGACCTTAGCGGGACGCCTCGTGGTTTTATCGGCGGCAACGTGGTTTGGCGGGACCACGTGGTTTCGGCGGCAACGGCGGCGTAGTTTTGAGGGCCGCGTGGTTTCGGCGGCAACGGTTTGGGGGGCCGCGTGGTTTCGGCGGCAACGGCGTGGTTTCGGCGGCAGCGGCGTGGTTTGGTGGGACCACGTGGGTTCGGCGGCAGCGGCGTGGTATCAGCGGCGTGGTTTTGCGGGGCCGTGTGGTCTCGGCGGCGGCGTAGTTTGGCGGCAACGGCGTGGCCTTTAGGGAGCGGGTGCTGCTGATGCGCACGTAGTCGGATAGCAGATGCGGATGCGGATGGTCCAGTGATGGTGGCCCTCTTGGCTTCTCTTCCAGGACGATCCCACGATCTCGGTGGGACCTCCAAAAATGTGCGCGGAATCGGGCGTCTGTTCAATTCAAATGCTCCGCAGAGGTGCAGCGGTTGCTGTAGCGGATGGCGGTTGGATGTGTCGGTTCTGTTTCGGAGATAGGTCTTGATGACGGAGCTAACACACATAGATTCAATAAAAACAGCGGATTGCGGTATCGGTATTTAATCTTCTATAATTTTATATGGTCTGTATTATAATAACACGGTGTCGCGGTGCGTCTTCGGCAAGCGGGGCGGGGGGCGCTTCAGTGCGCGCGGTGCGTTCGTGACGGCTAGCTTGGTACAACTGTCTGTCGATGCAGCGGGCGGCTTGCAAGGCGCTGGCGGCCTTGGGTACCTTTCCATCGTAGGTGTCGGTGTCGGTATGGTCACGTAGTCTTGTACATTGGGTCCCGTAGAATTATGTCAGTTATATATAACGTACGGTCGGTAGTCGGTATAGGGAATTTAATTATTTATAATAAGAAAATATATGCGAGCCAATTCGAGGGGCGAATTTTAGCGAACATATATAGATAATGAGTACATTGTAAACGATACAATCGATCAAATTGATTGTGCCATTAATGTATTAAATTCCTTAGCTTATAATTGGGTTTATTAGTCAATGCAACAAGTTTGTATTTGTAAAGCTCTATGTTCATTCTATTTTCTAACTTTAGTAATTGATTTAATTTTTTAAAATGATAAAGAAGAAAATTCTTACCTATTTAAATATAACATTTTTCTCCAAGTATGAGTTACAAAGAGAGTTTTGGCGCCAGCGGTGACAAGAGGGCTGGCTGCTATTTCGCTCAGAGGATAAGTATTGCTATCCAAAGAGGAAACGCAGCCAGTGTTCTGGGTACGATGCTACTCGGGACTAGTTTATATAATTAATTATTATTTATATTTTATTTTTTAATTAATTTTTATAATAGTTTTAATTTAGTTTTTAAATATATTGTTTAGGTTTAAAATTTATTTGTATGATTTAGATTAGTTTAGATTTATATTATTTTAGTTCAATGTTATGTTATTTAAGAATCATTAAATATGTTTGAATATTATAAAAACGCACTTTTGAAAAAAGAGAGTTTTATTCACTCATATCTCACGCATATTGATCTCTCAAAATCTACATGTGTATATACTAATATCAAAAACGAAGCCCAAGAGTAATAGTTCAATCATAATAACTCGAAGGACTTCGTTTGAACATATTAGCATCCATTGAACAAAGGGTGGGACCCAGCCTGGGAAGGCTCCCGCTATTGTGGTAAATAACATTATAGCTATGAATAAAAAGTATATTTAAATCGTATAAGTGGTTCTCGCCTTAAAAGAACAGAAAGGCACAGACTGAAAGAAACACGTTGAGTTTTAAAATAATGCGGTTTAGACATATTTTATAATAAGTTAAAACGACGCTTATTTTTTTGTAATTAACCTTTTTAAATTTATTACAAATTCGTGCTACTTATCTTACAATTTAAAAGTTTACCATACAGATTCCTGAGATATAGAACGCGGGTAATTCCATAAAATTTGATCTTAATATTTAAATAAAAATGAATAATTAAATTAATAAAAAACCCGACTGCAGTAACTAAAAAGAAGTGAACAAGTGCCCCTAAACATACCAAATATTTAACTATAAGCAGTCGCCATATTGAAATGGTATGAACTTACAACTTAAAACTAGCGACTAAAAAGTTTTAACTTTAGCCAAAACTTTTTATACATAATTTTTCTTATATCGTGTATAAAGTTGACTGTAGCTGTGATAGTTCGTACATTGGACAGACGAACCGTACTATTGCTACTCGTACCAAGGAACACATCGCTGCAATCAAAAATAACGACCGTAAGAAGTCAGCTATAGCGGAGCATTTACTTGATTTCGGCCCCAATCACTGAGTAGAATTACTAAACCCGAAACTATTATTTACGGAGCGACACTGTATACCAAGAATGGTTCGTGAGTCGCTTGTAATTGGAAAATAGGTATGAACAAAATTTCAATCGAAAGGACGGTTTAGGTTATCAAACATGTGGAATCCAGTGATCGAGTTAAGTAATAATAGAAAATTACATCTGACTTCGCGTTCACGTAGTGACACTAAACATTATATGTCGTGACAAGGCAGCGGGCCAAAACAGTGACGATCAGCACAAACGCACAAGACGGAGGGTATATAGATATATCTGCCCGATGAAACTACCTGCACTACGCATCTCCACAGTCCGCCCGCGTGCATGAAACTGTGCCGAAATATCAAAAACAATATAAACCCATCGTGGTAAGACCTGCTGCCTTATTAACAATGAGTTAGCAAATAATTGCTTACGCGCGGTGCCCGCGCAAGCAGTTAGCGGTATTGCTCTAGACATCGAATTATGTACGGAAATCGCGTACAAAAACGCTCAGCGACCAGCTTTGTTAAAAAATTGACAATATTTTGTTGAAGTATAGCACTATCTCTTTGTGTCGTACACAAAATCGTATTTCCCATCTCTACTGTTACATTACATATCTGTACATCATATTAAATGTTTGAATACAGGTTGAAAGACGTTAAAGAACTTCTCTGTAAGCAAGGAATTCAACAACGGTTCACAATGCCCTACACTCCAGAACAAAATGGTGTGAGTGAGCGTGAAAACAAGCACAAGCACTCTGGGCAGAACTCATAAATACCGCCGCATATGTGCTAAATCGCACAGGTCCAACTAAATTCTATGACAAAGTACCTTTTGAGCTATGGCATGGAAGAAAACCGAAAATTTCTCAGTTGCGAATTATAGGCAGTGAATGCTACGCTCACGTCCCAAAGCAGAACCGGAAAAAGCTCAACAAAAGGCGATTAAAGGTGGGCTGATTGGATATGAAAGTACGGATGGTTTTCGTATATGGGACGGCAATAAAACAATAAGATCCAGGGATATAACTTTTGAAACGGATGTGGAATACAGAGTTTGAACTAGAGCTCCTAAGCCTAATTCAACCGTACCTATTGAGACAGAGGGAGAAAATCAAATTTCAGAGAGGCTTAATGAAGGAGAATTGGGAGAAATTTATGACAGACCTGAGTCAGAACATGATCTAGAGGGAGAGAGTTCAACAAACCCACTGTTTGTGGAACCATGTATTGAAGATCAAGTTCATGTTGAAGAGCCAGAGATATTTATTGATGCACAGGATACTCCAGAATCCAGATACAATCAAAGAGAAAGGAGCACCTTCAGACGTCCTCAAAGACTGGAAGACTTTGTTCATCTGGTAGATAGCACTGATTCTCCAGAATTTAAGCAGAGAAGATTGCAACGAATGGTTGAATGCTATGCACAAGGAGCTGACTTCTCTACAAGAAAATGATGTTTGGATCCTAGGTGAATTACCACAAGATAGAAAAGTGCAAGTGGGTCTTTAGAATCAAGAGACTTCCTGGTGGATCTATTGATAAATATAAAGCACACCTTGTAGTAAAAGGCTTTAAACAAAGAAAAGGCTTAGATTACAGTAAGACTTTTAGTCCTGTGGCACGACTAGCTACTGTAAGAGCACTTTTAAGTGTAAGTGCTAAAGAAGGTCTTTACTTTGTTCAGTTTGACGTAGGCCTTCCTCAATGGGACACTTACTGAGGAAATTTATATAAAACAGCCAGATGGATTTCATGATGGCTCTACTAAAGTTTGCAAATTGAAACGCAGTTTGTATGGTTTAAAACAATCGCCAAGATGTTGGAACACATGCTTCAAAGAGATACTTCTTGATATGGGCTTCAAACAGAATGAAGGTGATTGCTGTATTTTTGTAAAGAAGATCAAAGACAAGAAGATACTCATTTGCCTATATGTGGATGATGGTCTAGTGGCTGCAACCAATTTTGAATTAGCAAACTCGTTTTTAAGTGACCTACAAAAAAGGTTAAAAATAACTACAAAACCTGCAAGCCTTAGATTAGAAATCGAAACCAAAGAGGGTTCCATTTTGATCAAGCAGGAAGCTTACACAAATAAAATACCTAAAGTTTCAAAATGGAAGACTGCAATCCTATTTCAACACCAATTATTTGTTTGGATACTAGTGCTACTGAATCAGGGAAAGTCGATGAAGAAAATAATTTTCCTTACAGAGAAGCTGTGGGAGCATTGGCTTACCTTATGGTTGGAACACGTCCAGACATAGCATATACTGTTGGAGTTGTATCTAGGAAATTAGCAAACCTAACAAAGCAAGACTGGATTCAAGTCAAAAGAATTGTTAGGTATTTGAAATGCACTCTAGACTATGGGGTCAAATACACATCTGATCAGACTCAGATAATACAGGGATTAAGTGAAGCAGATCACGCTGGAGATCCATTAAGTGGACGCTCAACCACTGGTGTAGTTTGTATATATGCAGGAGGTGCCGTTTCATTGAAAGTGTCTGTCGCGCAAACTATTCAACCATTTTGAATCATTTTGAATCATTTGAAACAAATTAGAAAAGTGAAAAATTTTGAAAAATGGGTACCGCAGGAACTAAGTGAAGCAAAGCAACAAACACGCGTCGACTGCTGCGTCACGTTACTCAACCGTCACAATAACGAGGGGATTTTGAATCGTATCATTACTTGTGATAAGAAATGGATCCTATACGATAGTCTGAAACCCTCATCACAGTAGTTAAATCCAGGAGAACCGGCTTAATCCTGCGTCAAGCGAAAGTTGACTCAAAAAAGTACTGTTTGGTATCTGGTGGACCCGCGTGGGTGTCATCAACTACAGCTTCCTAAAATCTGATCGGACGATTACGGCAGATCTGTATTGCCGACAATTGGAAACCATGATGGAAAAGCTAGCCGTTAAACAGCCGAGGTTGGTCAACCACTCTAGCCCACTGCTGCTTCAGGACAAAACTAGACCACACACTGAACAACAGACGGTGGCGAAACTAGAGGAGCTAGGATTGGAATGTCTCCGTCACCCACCATACTCTCCGAACCTTGCCCCCACCGATTACCACCTTTTTCGGAATTTGGATGATTTCTTAATTGGAAAAAATTCAATTCAGATGAGGCAGTCCTTCAAAACCTTCATAGATTTTGTTGATTCTCGCTCCCGTATCTTTTCAGCAAAGGAATCAATGAACTCCCTTTAAAATGGCAAAAGTGTATAGATCATTACGGTACCTACTTTGATTGATTAAATATTTTTTTAAAAATTAGTTTATGAAAATATATATATATATAGCATATTAAATTAAAAAAAATAGTTTTGCTTTTTCCATATAAAACATCAATTTCATATGAATGGACCTGAAAATATAATCATCGTTAAAACGTTATCAAATTCAACTTTTTTTTACATATAAATTTTTCTTCTTAAACAATTTCAACACACAAAACACAGCCTTTATGTTATTAATTTCAATTTAAAAATTACAGGGTTATGATGTAGACCACCCCTGGCAACTACTATAAAAATGTGGTATCACGTATTTTTGAAAATCTTTTTATACAAATTTACCCCTCCGGAGTAAGTTTAAAAATTACATAAAAACTATGGCTAGAGTATCCTTATCTATTAAACGAAGCACTAAAAACGATTATCTCTAATAAAGGTTTACTTAAAAGAATCCGTAGATAATAATAATATAGTCATATTATTATTCATATATTCATATAGTCAATAATATAGTTATATATACGGACTGTCGTGCAGAGGGTGGAGGGTTCGATTCCCACACTGGACAAACATTTTGTGTTTGTCTTGAGTCTGGGTGTACTTATGTATAATATGTATGTATTTACAAAAAAAAGTAATATATATGTATTTATATCCGTTTTCTGGTACCCATAACACAAGCTTTGCTTACTTTGGGGCTAGACGGCGCTGTGTGTAATGTCCAAATATTTATTTATTTATTTCATTCTGATAACCCAGAAAATAATCAAAAAAGCAGTTGCCAAAAAAAAAATTTGCACTTGCATATAATATAACACAAGTTACATGAAGTAACTGCAGCAAGGAAGACAAATAAGACGCGTAGGTTTATATTTCTAAAGCAAATAATATTGCCTAATTAAGTAGTAAATCTCAGTAGTCGGAAAATCCGCATTTACGTAACTACCCCAAAGCACCTACGGTATAGAAGAATTGTAAATAAAAAACAATGATGTTTACTTCAATAAAATGTAATACTTATTCATTATGTTTTATAATTTGCTTTAATTTATTTGGGCTTTAAAATAATGTAGAATAGTTTAATGTCAAAATAATATATCTCATAGTGTGCTATAAGAACATGTGGCCACACATACATGCAAAGCATCAAGATTTTCAAGCATTAGCCTGGATCCAAGCCGTGTATCTGGACACTCGAGTATTGACATTTGGATGGTACGTGCTGCCACATCCTTGATTAAAGGAGATAATCCCAACGACGACGTTGCCGTGCAGAAGTGGTCCGCCTTGGTCGTTCGTACAGACACCTCGTTCCTCGGCCTCTAGCCAGCCAGAACACAACATGCTGTCGATGATGGGTCTACCGATCTCCGCGTACCGGCTCGCACACACAGCCTGGTTTATGGTCCGAACCTGTACTCGCCGCAAATTGGCAGATGCTGGACCAATTGGCTAAAAAATAAATAAATAGATCATAATGAACTAATATTTGTAATAAGAATTATATTAGGTTTTTATGATTATATAAATTAATTACCGACTGGAGTCCCCATCCAAGAGCCCAAACATCTTGATTGTCAAGAACGTTATATGCTGAGCCAGCAATAGAAGCGGGTTGAACTGTTGGACTGTAGCTAAAAGACCCGCTGGTGAATACGATGGCGATATCGTTTTCCCTTGTTACAGAGCTGTAGTTTGGATGCAAATTGAATTGGGAGATACTCATGAAGATGCCGCCACTATACGCCGAGGTGGAGCCAATGCGAACGGCCCATGCTATGTGTGTCCATCCACTAAAATCATATTTTAAAACCATATTATGAATATCGTAAGTGTGATTGTTTGTCTTTCCTTTAAGTCGCAACGGATCATCCAATTGTTGAAGTTTGCCACAATATCAGATAGTTCAAGAGAGGAAGAAAAGTCTGGAAAAGTTTCCACAGAGACAATTACTGAATCCTACGCGGACAAACTATAGCTACAGAAATAACTGATATCGCGAAATTTCTTACTATAGTTAAGAATTTTCCGTAGAATTCCCACGCCGATAACTAATTTAGCGCGGGCGGAGACGCTGGCAAAAGCTACTTGTATTAAAAGATTAAAACACTTTACTTTTAATGGTTCTGAATTACGATATATAAGTAGGTATTGAAATTAGTTTGACATTAATTAACTTGAACACATTATAACTAAACTATATCTATTTGAAAATAAATGGTTTCTAATTTAATAAGACAAGAAATTTTAAAATGTCCAAAGAAAAACACAAATTAAAGAAAAAAAGTGCGAGTCAGACTCGCGCACTGAGGGTTCCGTAAAAGATAAACTGTATTGAGGGACAAACCTATCTTTGCCGTCGGGAAGCTGTTACCCCCAAACGAGTACATCGACATAGTTCGCGGTTTGTTTACTAAAAAATAATACCTACACTACAACTGCAAAATCTTTTGATTGTCTGGACTTAGAAGTTTAATTTTTTCACTGCTCTAAGGGATTGCAGACCTGAGTATTTGATATATACCTATTTCAGCTTGATACGCCCCCACGCGTTCCTGAGGTAAAGTTTCTTGACTGACAGACAACAAAATGATCCTATTAGGGTTCCTTTTTTTTCTTTTGAGGAACGCAATACTAAAAAAGGGCTTACGCCTATTAGAAAGGGTAAAATTTAAAATTCCAAATTGAAACTTACTTGAAGCAGCTAACAACGGTTAATATAGATCTTGAGGTTATAATTGTTCCACCACACTGCACCATATATCCCCAGGGCGAACTTAGCAGCACCGGAACCATGAACGGATACTGTTCAATGCTGGTTTCTTCCCCACCGACAATCCTCTGAGGATCGGTAGGTACAGCTGTTCAACAAAAAAATTGTGCTTTAAATTTATAAACTTCTCTTGAGGAAGTTATTATAATAGGTCTGAAAATCGAAATTTATAAATTTGCGTTTTGAGACCTGGAAAATCGTTTTCCATCATTTTTAGTGTGTGTGTGTGTATTATAGCATGCTATAGTAATTCATTGGTTTAACTAATTAATTGGAGTTAATTAAGGAGTTCCACGTCGATAACCGAATTTAGGGCGGGCGGAGCCGCTGGCAGAGTCTAGTTACCAATAAATGTCTTTAAAATAGGCCGATGAATCACCTTCATCTATCTTTATATATAAAAATTACGTGTCACGTTGTTCGTCCGCGACGTAGTCCAAAACTACTAACCCATTTTAAATTTGATTTGTACACCGTGTGCAATCTGATCCAACTTGAAAGATAAGATAGCTTACATCTCAATTTATAGTCAAAATATTATTTTATTGCAAATTATTTGTCTATTATCTGTTAGCTCCAAACGATTCTTCAATAGATGGCGCTATGGTAAAAATAAAAACGTTTTATATAACCTACAATTTAATAGCATAACCACCACGTGTCAGAATTATCTGTTTGCTTCAAACGATTCTAACAGATGGCGATATCTGTTAACTGGAGTGAGTAAGTATTCAATAGATGGCGCTATGTTAAAAAAATATATATATACATAAACGACTGCACCGAATTGGATAATTTAAGTTGTGTTTATATGAAATAAAAAAGGGTCAAGTGGGAGTCGGACTCGCACACTACTAGTAAACCTATTGTGATAAAATTTTGGTTAATGATTGTGCCGGGGTAGGTTTTTGAGAAATAAAAATTGGTCAAGCATACGCTGGGGTTATCTACAAAAACGAGCAAAAAAAGTCACGTATGTTGTATGGGAGCCCCCTTAAATATTTTTTTTTTTCTGTTTTTTAGTATTAGTTATTATAGCGGCAACAGAAATACATCTTCTGTGAAAATTTCAACTGTCTATAACGGTTCATGAGATACAGACTCGTGACAGACGAACGGACGGACGGACGGACGAACAAACGAACGGACGGACAGCGAAGCCTTAGTAATAGGGCTCCTAAGTTCCTTTCAGGTACGGAACCCTAAAAAGATAAACAACATTCTCCAGGTCAGCTATCTGTTATTTGATCCAACTTAAAAGATAGGATAGTTTTTATCTCGATATGTCAAATGCGAGCCGGATTCGGGCACTTAAGGTAAAAACCAACGTTCGCCGGGTTACTGAGGGACAGCAGCGGCACAACGTTCGCCGGAACCGCTAGTACTAATATATAAAGAAAAAGCTGATTTTGTCTGTTTTTTTAATGTGGAATTTAATATCCCGAACCACTGCACCTATATAAAGATTATTTTACTAGGTACTGATCCAGATCGACCTATGCTATATAAATATATATATATATAAAAATTACGTGTCACGTTGTTTTTCCACGATGGTCTCCTAAACTACTGAACCGATTTTGATCAAACTTCGTAACTATCTGTTATTTGATCCAACTTAAAAGATAGGATAGTTTTTTATCTCGATCTGTTAAGTGCGAGCCGGACTCGGGCACTTTAGGTAAAAACCAACTTTCGCCAGGTTACAGAGGGACGGCAGCGGATCAACGTTCGCCGGGACCGCTAAGCGAAACAACGTTCAACGGGTCAACTATAAATAGATACGTGTATACTTTATTGCACACCAGAATTAGCATATTCAAAACAATTTGTAAATAGTATTACTAAATAATAATAGGTCAGGAAAATATTATTATAGATATGGGTTTTTATTTTAGGGTTAAGTCCCCCTAGGTTGATTTTTTATTGTTTATTGTTTTGTTACCTAAGAATTTTCCACTTTGCACAAGAAAATTAAATTAATAAGCTTATTAACAACTTAAATATATCGTCATGGTTGGACACACACCCACACCATAATGGTTGGACACGCACCCACACCATAATGGTTGGACACGCACCCACACCATATTGCCAAGGGGCGGCTCGTTTTTCGGGCTCGTTATCATATATATGCGATATAATATAATAACTAGCGCACAATAAACTTCATAATTTAATTTTGTGAAAACATAGCTTCTTTTTTTTAAAGCATAAGGCAATTAATTGAAAGTGAAGTAACATTTTATCTTGGCATAATAATCTAATTTTTAGCTACAACTGACTAAGATCTAAGACCAAAATTGATATTTTAAGCAACTAGCTTTTGCCAGCGGTTTCATGCGCCCTAAATTCGGTTATAATTTTCAAAATTCAAATTCAAAATCCTACTCACACTTGACGTTTTCAAATAGCCTATGTCGTTCCTCGGGACTTAAACTATCTAAATTCGGTTATCAGTGTAGGATTTCAACGGCAACTCCGCAATTATAGAAAAAAACGACTTTCACTTGACTTTTTCAAGTATGTCCTTCTTTTGGGACCCAAACTATCTTAATGCCAAATTTAATGTTATTAAGCACAGTGTTTTGATCGTGAAGATGTAACAGACAACAGACATACAAAATTACTTTCGCATTTATGATATTAGTATGGATTCGCGGTATCACCTTTAATACGGCTTTCACTGAGACAGGCATGGCTTAATCTTTAAGACAAGCATATACGAGTGATTATAACTACTGGCAGGATCAACCAAGGAGGTTCATATAACATAGATCCTACGAGCATCGGTTCGCATCGATAATTTTTATCATCGACGCAATCGTGTCGTTTTAATGAAGTTCTTATAAGCAGTTTACACCGTGTAGAAGATAGTGTTTTTCAACATAATAAATGTTGCCAACACTAAAATAGAAATTTTTAAGCAAGACTTGTCAATGCAAACAAATTGCAAACAAACAAATTCTGAGGTATCGCTAAAGACAGGCACTTACTTAGCGGCAAAGTGATAGAAAGCGCGCGTTATTAGTTTTTAGTATATAAGATCAACCTTAAAAATAAAGCTATAAAAATAGCAATACTTTGCTATAATAATTATTCAATTTGCTGAGCGTGTTTTTTGAAATTTTAAGACATATATGTTGAGCGAGTTTTGATATGAGGTGCTTAAAGAAAACATGTAGCAAAAATTATTATTTTGTTATACCTGTAAGTATTACGTTTGTACGCTTTGGTTAACTTGATGAGCAATCAGTATATATATTTGTATATTATATTATTATGAAAAAAATAAATTTGTATATAAGACAACTTTTTTGTCTTTTTTTAGAGGAAAAAATAGTATTATAGAGGTAGTATTGATGCTTATTTTCGGTTGTTTTTTTAATACTAGTTTTGTTAAAGTTTGATTTATTTGCATCACAATAAATTATTTTAATGTAAAAAATACTTAATCTATGTAAACAGATAGACGGGTGATAAGTTTTTTGATGTGCATTTAAAAATAAGTCATAAAAATATATAATAATCATAAAAAATATTACATACCTGCTACAGCAGCAATGCTGGCTACTAACAATATGGCTGCTTTCATTTTTAATGTCGAACAGATTGGTTAAATAAACTTTTGATGGGCTCTATTTATATTAAGTCGCATGTAAGAATGAAAGATAATACAAATCTTATCATAAAAACAATTACAAATAAAATATCACAGGTGGTATTTTGTTATTATCTCAATCAATACTTTAAAAATATTAAAATCCCTAAATAGTATTTAACAATCCTCGTCTATCTGGCTGTTTGTTCGCTTAGTTTTTATAAACAATGTAATGGACTTTGAACAAGAATATCTCCCAAAAGGGTTACATGTATGTATAACTCTATATAACTTCTAGTGCCTTAAAAAGATCAATCTTATAAACGCACAAACCTTTAAAGAATTAAAAAATACAATACAAATATATAGAGAAATAATCTTTATTCGTTTATGACTCTCTAAAGGTGAGAGTCTTGGAAGAAACTAATATATCATACATGCCTTATCTATGGCTATATCATCAATATAAATAAATACTTTCATAGCAAACATACATTTAAAAGATTAACCTCCATCCCGTGTAAGTGCTCTACCAATTAAGCTATTACAGCGCTCTCGACGTACCCAAAATATAGGATTCTTGCTTTATGTGTTTTTTTGTTTTGTCAAAATAATTTGTGTTTTTTTTTTTTGTATAAATGTTTTTAATGTGAGCGTCATAATGTTGATTAAATGTTTGTTTATTGTTTATTGAGGCACAAGCCTGGCTTATGAAAATCCCAACTATTGCTCTGGAAATACGCTCGTTACGAACGTATTAATATATTATGTCTAATATAATTTATAAGTAGGAAAGAAAAAAATAACATGGCTTATGCTTGCCAATTCTTATAAGATACATAGTCACAGAGTTACGTTTGCAAGAATTTCATTAATTTCGTTACAGTCTTGAGTATATTTTTTGACGTGAAAAAATGTATGTTATAGTCAAACCTTAATTAAGTGGATTTGCTAATATGATAATAATTTGGATATAAAAAAAAGTTCGAAAATAAATAAATTGTGACACTCTATTTTTAGGCTTTAGTTCAAATTGTTTGTGAAACTAAGAGTGATATTATCTTGATTTTTACCTACCTACCTTAATAAAGGGCCCGCGGTAAACCTAAGCGATCGAATATACAGTAACCATCTTAAACTTCAACGAGCTGCTCAGCTGCTCGTGCCCGCTGTCGCCTAGGTATTGGGGTTTTTATACAAAAATATCATCTAAATTTCAAACGATTTAGTGGAATTTAAAAAAAATATTTTTAAACAAGACAATAACGAACACAACATAAAATCGTTTGAACTCTTCTCAAGTGATGATCTTTATACGTGCAACAATTAATTTTATTTTATATACATAGGTAAATCGACATACAATTTCGCAGCCTAGTTAGTAGTGTCGCCGGCTGCTGCCTAGTGCAGAGGGCGTGGGTTCGATACCTACAATGGACAAAAAATTATGTGATAACATTACTGTTTACCTTGAGTCTGGGTTTATTTTGTAAATACATACATATTATACATAAAAACACCCAGACTTTCCAATGCAGGAATCGAACCCACACCCTCTGCACAGCAGTTGGCCGCACAACCAACTAGGCTGCGAGGGAGAAGAATTTTGGTATGTTTGTGTTTAACACACACGCCGGGAAATGTTTTTGAGAAAAAGGAAAACGGGTCAAGTGCGAGTGAGACTGGGTCAAGTGCGAGTCGGACTAGCGCAATAACTCAGGTAAACCGATTGTCGTTCCGAAAAAGTACAACCCTTTCACAATAGGTTGGTGCGGCAGTTGTTTTAAAAAAAGAGATAACGTATGCCGGGTCAGCTAGTTTTATATATAATTATAACAACAACTGGCAATTATCTTGTCCCTAGTCTTTTAATTGACTACTACAGCTAGTATTTCATCAAATTACCGTATATTATAATTAATTATATTCACCCAACTTAGTCGAGATAAACTGACGCAGAAGCGGAGTTGCGGCGATGGGCTCACTACCTGTCACGTAGGACTAAAGTGGTTGGTGAAAAGATTTTGCCCCCACATTATGATGTTGGTGTGTATCCAGCCACTGGTTACCCTCTTCTGAGAAATAAAACCGTAAGGATAAACATACAATAAGTTAAATAGTAAAGGGACTCGTGGTCACTGATGAAAGTCCAATAACGACACTACAGACTATATGTTGGTTAGTTTTGGAGTTCCTATGACATTCCGGCTTCATCATCAGACCAACTAACTACCTAACAAACTAAGCATTTTTTGTTCAGGTATGAAGTTCCAATGCAAACCTTCCGGCCCCATCATGAGACCCGTGACACCATTAAGGTACTTGTCAAGACAAATCGAAAGAGCCTAATACAATGGGGTAACATAGTGTAATTGAGAAGTACTAATAGTCACCTTTTGACTACATCAGCAAACTGGCCCCATAGCACCATATTATTGCATTGTTACTGAAATTACATAGAGCTATGCAAAATTTCAGCTCATTAGGATGCCAATAAGTACTTGAAATATGGATTACAAATTGTGTACGCTATGGACATACAGAAAAAACGAAACGAAATGTATTTTTGATTAACAGTGTTCTTGAAGTGTAATATTATTTTTAAGTGCGCTTGCAAGTTTAATGTGATTGTGTATCATGTTTCTCGTCTCAATTTTGACGCGCCTTAGAAAAAATATGATTTTAAGGAAAAAAGTAAAACAGCTAAAAGTACTAATAACCTAAAATAGTTTTAAGACATTCAATTTCAGATGTTGGTCAGTTTTAGTGACTGTATACAGAAACTATGTAAAATAATTCTGAAAATTTAGGTACCACGTTATTTAAAAGTGATTTTGTATAAATAAATATTTAGTTTTTTTTGACAAAAAGTGATTGAAGATGGCGATATTTATCTTAAAGATGCAGACTTTTCTTAAATTTATTACGACACTCGAGGAACTAAAACGCCGGTAGTCAAGAGTATTATGCGATCTTTGTTTGACATAAGAGACGAACTATGCACTTAGCGAAGACATCTTCCTGCAGCGGAGAGTAAAATACCGGCTTTAGCTTTACCTATATACCTTAAGATTAGGTTTCTTTACGAAGTAGTGAAATCCCAAATTTTAGCTCAGTTCGATAAATGTTTTCATAATGTAAGGTAAGATTGTAGGCAAAAACTTTAAGCTAAGGTTTTTAGAAACATTAAATGGTGGCATAAAAGAATTATTATTTGTTTAAGATAAACTCCATAACCCTTATATAAGGAACGTACAAAACTGCTATAACTATTGATCCTATCTTTCGTATTACAGTTATACAACGCACGTAGTGGTTGGTGTTACAACACTCTTAATTGACTCCGTTGCAGAACCAATAACGTAAATGAAGTTGAACAATGCAAGCAACTCTAATATAGCAGATTTATAGCAATAAGAATTATAGGGAGTTAATGAAGATGTTCAAACAGTTTTTGACGTTGCAGGCCGAAACAAGCTTTAACGTCATAAGTATATAAGCGGCCGCTGCTTCTACACTAACTGGAAAGAATATTTAACTTCTTTTTGATAGTTCTAATACAACCTATAGAGCTAAACTTATTTCATAAGTGAACTGTATCACTATTAATGACAACCGAATCCATTATAAATCAATAGTAGTACTCTAAGTTTCAAAATTACCTCTAACCAATGCTAAATTGTTTGTTGGGAATGAACGCTTTTATATCGTTCCGTCGAGCGACACTACACGATTTTACCGTGGACATTGTGAACTTAATCACGCGCGGCTTTCTTGACCTTGCCTTGAGCAGCTACTGGGTGTGCGGAAAAAAAATCTGTATTCAGAGTATCGGGAGTATCAAATCTTATATTTTTTACAGTATTGTTTATTCACATAACAGATTTCTAAAATGTATCTGATATATTCTTTAAGGACTACAATATCTTCAACAGAGAAGTAATAAAATTTTATAGGGTTGGCAACATGCGATTGGAGCTCCTGGTGTTGCGAGCATCCATATAGGCTACGGTGACCGATTACCATCAGTCAGTATAAAAAATCGGTCAAACGAACAAACGGTTATGCCAAAACTAAGGGTCCCGTTTTTGTTATTTGGCTGCAGAACCCGAATAAGCTTTTGAGAATAACAGCACGATATTGGTTTGTAAACTGTTGATTGACCACAACTGCCGGAATTGTTGATAATGTGATGTGATGTGTTGATAATTACTTTTATTTCAAAAGCTGAATCATATTTGATCATTAATTTATTTTTGTATTACATGGTTACATAATATAACATTATGCAATATGGGTCATTTTGTGCATTTAATGTGAGCAACTAATATCAGTTTTATGAAAAACTGAACTGAAAAGTGTTCTTCTTTTCATTATGCAATACATGATTTTGTTCAGTAATGAATATTCTGAAATTCATGTTTTAACAACTCAGTATTTATATTGCTGCTATGTTTTGTTAAATCTTTAATTCGTTAATAATATAATGGAGCTTAAAATTTTGTTTTTTGTTTTTAATTGTTTGAACGCACTACTCTCTAGAACTAGAACTAGAACCAGTCGGATTAAAAAAATCTTTCTTTATTTGATTTTAATTTTTAAGGAAGTTGCAGGCTATTTAACATCACGCTACGACCCTTAGAAGCCGAGCAAAGAGAAAAAATGTTGAAGTAATAGCGCAGAGAATGGCAGCAACAAAGAGGACACAACAACAGGGGGGTCAAGCCTGTTTTGCAGACATTAGTAAATAAAATAGACAAAAATGTGCGGCTTTCAGCTAGTTTTCAAAAGTTGCAAGTTTACTACAAAAAAAATGTTTTTGTTTTAAGATATTTTTTTAAACACTGCTTTAAGTAGCAAGTACCGCACGAGCGACTTCTCTTAAGAATATTTTTTTTATATTTGAAAATGTATACACGAAGATTATTATTGCGTCTTTAAAAAAATCAGTTTTTTAGCGATAAAAAACAACCCACTGGACCGATTTTTCACAACTTTTTAGATCTAAGTCATAACGATTAATATCGTTACGAGAGCAATTTGGTCCATCTTCTTCGTCAGGTTCTTGAAATATCGATAGGCAAAAAAAAGCTTACATACAGACATAAACAAACACACCCACACAGACATCACTTTAAAAAATAATGGCAAACGATCTCCACGCCTGAAAATGTAAAGAAAACGCAAATTCAGCGATTTTAATTTTCAGACCTATTACAATAACTTCCTTCCCTCCTTGTTTTTCTATTTAAAATGACTCCTTATTAACTATTGGCGGGAACATATTTTATTACTTACACACTTATTCACTGGAGCTAAAATTAGGGTTGCCAACTTTTTTTGAATGAAATAATAGAATACAACAATGAAATAGACCTGCGGGTTATAAATAAAGAGTATAATTAATTTAAATTTTTAAAATTGTTTTTTTTTTTGAAATGTTTACGTTATATTAATTTGACGTGAATTGTCAGAAGTGAACTTTGCCGAAAAATGTCAAAGTTAATTACGATGTTGTTTTTAGTTGGAGGATTTGTTCGAAATTATGCCCACGGCTACTTTTTACCATCGCTAGCTTGCCATCGGCAGATAATTTATCCTCACACCTTAGACCCTAAATGGTCAGGTACAGTAATACTCTATTTTAAACTACAGTTGGCAACCCTCAAGCCAAATGTTACAGGAATGTATTTTTTGTGAACCTTTTTTTTTAGGAATATAGCTTTTCATACTTGAACTGAGGGATGATGTGGGGTATCTTTAGATCTTATCTAATTCTAAGTATAATTCTTATAAAAAATTTTGAAAAACTTTTTGTCTTAGATTTATATTTTGCAATTTACTTCAAAGTTAAAAAAAATGTGTCCCAAAGCTCTAACTTTAAAACTGAGCGATCTTAAAATCAGAAAAGGGTACAATAATAGGGCTTTCATAAATACTACAAATAAAAAATATTTTGGAAACAAACAGTTCATAAATTTTTAAGGTATTCGCAATATTTGTTATTCTACAAAACCCTAACTTAATGCGTGTACTACATGCATTCTTGATTTAGTGAACGACTGAATATGTTAGCGAGAGTCCAAAAATGTGACAGCAGATCAAAAAATATATACAAAAATCGGCCATTTGCGTGTCGCACACGTATTAGCTTAGGGTTACGTAGCATAAGAATCACAGTTTACAAAAAACACTAAAAAATAAAAATAAAAGAAAAAGCATAATGCGGCGGCCTATAGTCTACCAGGCAACTGGTAATTTGGGTAGAGTAATGTCGCAGGCAAATCGTATAATTGGCCGTTTTGCAATATGCCTAGGCAGATCGTAAACAATGGAATAGAATTTATCATATAACTGAAAAGATTATAATATGAAGCTTGGCTGGAACGCTGCGCTCGCTTCGCTCGCTCCGCATCTACATTTACAAGAGAGAAACTGAACCTAACCTGACATGCATGACTTATACGGTGCGATTTCTGTTCCTTTCGTTTCCATACTTTACGATCTGCCTAGGCATATTATAAAACGGCGAATTATACGATTTGCCTGCGACAGTAATATTGACAGGAAGAGGTATATTAAGAGGATACATAAATTGAATAATTGCGAATTTCTTAAAAACTTTAAAATGTATAAATCACACAAATTAAAAGGTAGGTACAGGGGAAGCCAAGTACTCGCAAAATATAAATCTTAGAAAAAAAGTTTTTTAAGAACCTCAAATGCATTTTTAAAGTCCTAATTAATAGTAACCCATATGACCCATGCGCGAAAATATTTCTTTTCATCCGTTGGTTGAATGTGTGGAGAACTTTCACCTTAAAATTTTACTTTAATTTGCATATTTGTATGGCAGTTCACAAAAAACACATTTGTGTGAAATTTAATTAGAATCAACCCGAAACGGCGGAAGTATAAGACTGTGACATACGGACCGATATGACGAATTTATGAGGTTATTTCTGTGATAATAACAATAAGCATGTGAATATAATTGTGCTAAAAATTATTACACAATGCTAGTTATACATTACAGTGAGATGTATCTGTGCCATACTTCCTAAGTAATTCATAGCATAATGAGGTTTCGAAACTTTCCGTTTTAGCCATTTAGCTACGGAAACCTTAAAACTAAAAGTTTCAAAACCTTGTTATTATTACAGAAATAAATTTCCTGGTCTATGTGACAGGTGTTAGTTAGGTTTTCCCTACTTAATAAAATCACTTTATCATCATATTCAGAATGACTAAAATGATGTATGCGCTGCGTATCAGCGTAATTTTACCGATAGCTTTTGATTCATCCCAACAGTGATTTTGATTAATTTTGTTCGATAACCACATTAGTGATTGTGATAAATGATAAAAAATCATTATCGAATCTACCAACAGTTATAAATTGCCATATGATTAAAAAAAAATATGTATGTTGATACTGAGTAAAATTTTTTTTTGTTTTGAATCTCAAGATAAAAATTACCGAACCCCTAACACTCTTCGTTGTCCATTGTCTCCTTCGTGTGTTATGACCCCTTTTCTCATAAAACGAATGGAGGTGTCAAGTTTAAATTTATATGTAATACTAAGGTCTCCTTAAAGTCTCTTAGCTAAAGTTTCTTAGTCAATACAATAAAAAAAATCGGCCAAATGCGAGTCGGTCTCGCGCATGAATGGTTGTTTTTTTTAATTTAATTATTTATTTTTAAAGTGAATATATAACTAAATATTTTGTGAATATCAATATCACTAAAAATATTCTGTTTATTAATATTTTTTGTTATAGCGGCAACAGAAATATATCTTCTGTGATAATTTCAACTGTCTAACTATCACGGTTCATGAGATACAGCCGGAGTCTTAGTAATAGGGTTCCGCTAATTACCCTTTGGATACGGAACCCTAAAAATAAAGTACTATTTTTCTTACAGATATTATTTTACATTTCAATATATTTAAGACATAACATATTTTTTTTTACTTTGTTGTTTTTCAAAATATAGCAGCGTTACCGAATGAATGGTAACTTGTATTTCTTTTATTCTTATGGTTAAGTTTCAATTTTCTTTTCATTACGAAAACGAATACTTAAGAGACATTTATCAAAAACATTATTTATGATTTATAAAATTGTAATAAAAACCATTTTTATTTTATTGCATGTGTTTTAATTCTTGCAAACAAAACAAAAAGTTCTCATAACAACTGGTCCTTTTCAGAGAGAAAAACAAAGTTATTCCTAACAAAAATACTCAAAAAGGAAATACCGTGATTTGAACCATAGGCTCGCTGGATTAAGTCGCAGTGCCTACGGATCACACTACCGGGCAGATAACATTTAATGCGAAATAAACAATACGTATGTAGAACAACACTGCAGTTTACACCTAATTAATTTGTTAGGTTAAGAAACCAAAAGATATAAGAACGGTTTAAATAAACTGGTTAGTATAAAGAAAACTACACCTAATTTTGTCGATTTAAGGTTAATATTATTGACAGTTCTGATAATGTTAATGTGTGAGTGCGAGATTCACAGAATGGCTCCACACAATTTTAACCTATACACTATGTATGGACTATTGCAAATTACCGTACATGACGAATGAGGGGTTTCGTCTTTGCTATTTGGATACGAAAAACTAAGAAGCAGATAATTTGATTTCGCAAAATTATATTATCTGTGTTTTGCAAAGCATGTATAGATTATTTATACGAGTAAGTTATTTTATTAATTAGCTTACGTAAGCCTCATTTCCTCAATAAAGGTAAGTAAGTAATATAAGATCAAAAAAGGGTTTTTGAAGCTTTGTCTTCCTTAAATAATGAAAAGGGCCTTGTGCTGGCGCCTTAGAATTAATTACCTTTGTGCATTTTATATAACAGATCTTTAAGCGAGGGATACTTTACAAAAGCGTGAAAAATGCTCATATAATCAAAATCAGAATCAGATAATGTTTAAAAAGGGTTCCCACAATAAAGTCGAAAATTACAGACCGATTTCTATCCTTGACATTTTTGCTAAGATTTTTGAAAAACTTGTTTATAACGGCATTTACATAGGGCACACTGAAACTTCTGTGCCCCTGGCGCCTCATAAATGTTATAATTTCGAATATAATGTTTTTTTAATCATAAGAAACTCAGTCAACATTGTTTTCTTAAATGCTTTACCGAGTTCGTCAACTATACTTTCTAGTACTCGCTCTACTGAATCGCCTGCACAATAAAGATAGGTACAGCGAGTACTCGGTCGAATGAGCGGCACGAACTGGGGAAGTACCTCCACCTTACAAAAGACCGCGCGAAATAACACTAACGTTGAGTAGTCTTGCGTTCCTGGCGGTAAGTTAGGTTGCCAGAGCCCATGAGGATTGCTGCGCGGAGAGCGGGGGACCGGAGGTGCTTGTTGCTGTGATTGCTCGGCGTATACACGGCGTGCTGGTGCAGCGGTCTGAGTCCCGGTAAAACGGCTGACTGCTCGCCGCCCGCAGGTTGAATTGGTTCCCGAACCTAGGTGTCACTTTAATCTCTGCCCTGAGAGGCTGAACCGCCAACATGTGCAAAGTCTCTGAAGTAGTAGTCGTGCCGGAGAAGTATACCGGAGTGGACCCGGCTATCTACAACAGAGGGGGACCAGGGGCTAATCCGCTAGCCGAGTTTGCAACCGTTCTATTTGTGCTAAGCTTCGCGTTCTGCTACCGCACATTTAGTCTCTTAAGCTGTCCGTGCAGTGAATCCTCATTTTAGTCTATTTATTTAAAGAAGTTTATTTATAAAATTGGCAAAAAAAAGAAATGAGTTTTCTCAGCGGCTCCTCCATCCACATTCACTGTTTTGCGACATAAGGGGTATTCACGCTAAATTAAGTTTAGTCCTCCAGCATCTGCAGACTGCGCAGCCGACCATCTTCTTTCTAACGGAGACTCAGATATCCTGCCCGGCCGATGCATCATACCTACATTATCCAAGCTACGAACTCGACCTCAATTTTGTGAGTCATGCCGGTGTATGCAGACATAGGTTATCTGTTGTCGCCGCCTTCATAGCCTTGAAGACAGGAACTTGTCAATATTGTGGGTACGGCCAAACCCGTATCTACGCGTACCTATACAGTTCTTACAGCGGTGACACAGATTTGACTCGACTTTTTAGGCACCTAAATTTGACGACTGACTAAGTCCTAGAGCAATATCCTACAGCAGAACAAGTTATTCTGGGAGACGTTAACGCCTGCCATCGTGGGTGGCTTAGTTCTCCAACCAATAATTACGCGGGGATATCTGCTCATGAATTTGCTTTGACCTATTGATTCTCTCAGCTGGAGAATACAATATAGAGGACCAAACGAGCTTCTTGCTGTATATTCTGCTGACTACACGTCCGGACGGATATTCCGTCTCAGTGGATGCGCGTCCTGGCGCCTCGGACCACTGTCTCGTTCTAAGTCTAGAGTCATGCACACAACTAGTTGGCGTCGAGTGTGGCATTATAAGTCAGCAGACGGGGATGGATTGCGTGAATTTTACGCATCGTACCCGTGGAGGCAGCTCTGCCCTAGCTCAGAAGATCCTGACATCTGCGCAGCCGCAGTCACAGAGACAATCATCGCTGATATGAAATATTTCTATTTCTAACCCGCGATTAGCTGCCGGTTTTAAAAAACTAACGTGGTTTAATCGGTCTTGCAGAAAAGCTTAAATTCGCAAGCAATTTGCGTATGAGGCTTGAACGGCTCGAAATAATAAGGATCGGAATATTTCTCAGTTAAAACGCCTTCAGTACTGCCTCGAGGTTCAGTACAAAAGCAACAGCAAGAGTTTAATTCCAATTCATCGGCAAAATAGGTGGGGACTAGCAAGCTATCTCTCTGGGAGTCAGGCTCTCTGGTCGCTTGCTAAAGCCAGAAATCTCCATAACACATCGGAAGGTCCAGCGGACGTTGCTTTCACTAGACGTCCATAAGTCGAGTGGGCCAGAAAGAAGGACTGCGAATGTACACCCGGTGCACTAAAAGTGCGATCGAATTACTGGCTAATCTCTATTATCTCTCTTCTCTGCGTATGATCAACGCACAGCTTCTATGATACCTAGATTAACACGACCTACAGCGACTGTCAATATGGCTTTCGCATACACCGATGGGCACTAGCCATTGAGAGTCAGGGGTAGGCATTGGCATGTAGCCTAGACATAGTGAAGGCGCGTTCAATAGGATCTAGCATCGGGTTTTCTTTTGAAGTTGCCGAATACCCTAGGGTTTGTGCAAATGGGTGGCAAGCTTTTTGTCCGGCATGCATAATGTAGACGCTTATTACAAACTTGGAGTACTTAACAGAACAAAGTAGTACTTCACCTCAGGGCACTGGACCTCCGGCCCCATATGGAGTAGGGCTGCCATTTCGGGGCAAGCTTTTGATCGTGTACATAACTTTATTTTGTTGCGTAAACTAAAAAAGCTGGGGATTCACGGTGTTTTGCTGCATTGGCAAGCAGTGGTATTAGGCGGGTATAAATCAGATATTGTACGGTGTTCCCCAAAGATCCCATTTGGGATCTCTTCTATATAATGCTTACCTTAATGACATCTACAAAAATTTCAATAATTTCATGTTTATGATGTACGCTGATGATGAAAAGTTTTTCTCACTCTAGATTAAAAATATCGAGGAGTGCTATAAATTACAACATGATTTAAATAGGCATCGCATCAATATTAATTTATATCAATACCAAACTAGTAAATTTTCTTGAAAAAATAAACCTTTATGTTTTACATAAAAAAATGACGATTGACCAATTAATAAAACCGACGTAGTTAAGGACTTGGCTAATCTCCTTGACAAAAAACTTTCTTTTAATAACAAAATTCTTCACATAGGTAACCAATAAATGATATAAAAGTTTATGATTCGTCCTACGCTCTTGATCATTGGTTTGTAACATTACTTGCATAAAACTTTATATTATTCGTATGTACAGAGCATATTAGAATATTGTATTAGTCTCTGGTCTCCTCATTATCAACTACATAAAGTCAAAGTAGAAAACATCCAAAAAAGAATTCTTTCTTATCTAGACTTTAAAAGTAAAAATCAACATCGTTCTTACAAAGAAAAATGCCTACATTATAAGTAATTATTGTCTTTTAATAACCCGAGGACTTTACTAGACCAAATGCTACTCCACGACATATTTAGCGACCGTTTAGATTATCCTTGTCTATTGCCTCAAATAAACTTTTCAGCCGCTCTTCTGCTAATTATGCCAAGAAGTCACCAGTTAATTTCGCGAGTCGTACAATCAAAGATTTCGGGATATCGATTTATTTTCATTAAATAAAGTTGCTTACAAGCGTTAAATCACAAATCCGCTTTTCGAGGGTTATATAAATAGCTAGTTCATCTATGACAACACAAACACACACACACGCAGCAATTACATATTTCTGCAGTTAGTAATAATTAACTGTAATTTTTATACCGCCACGCTTTTATTTTTATGTTCTATTATTTTTTATTATTTTTTATTAAAAGGCGATATAGGCTAGATGAATAGATCTCGTAAATATACGCCGTTTTTGTGCAAATTTTGTGACTAAACTATGGCATCTAAAGAATAAAAAAAGTTATACAACTTGCTTTTGACTAGTGCATTACTTTCCTGAGTGATTTTCATTTATTGTATTTAATGCAATAAAAAATCTGGAAGTAACCATTGTTTCAACACTTGTGCAAATTTTTAAAGTGCGTATTGCATTTGCTTCTAATGAAAATTAGTTAAATAATTAGAATAGCTTGTTATTTAGTGCAATGACTCTAAGTTGTAGCAAAAAGTCAAAAAATGTGACTACAAAACAGTAAAAACGTTTACAGAAAATACAACACGTGTATAGAAAATACAAGAAAATAAGATTTATTTAGAAATAAATAATAAGAATAAGCGTCGTTATGGCAAAAATTACTTAATAATATGTAACGAATATATTTTATAGTAATGTATATGACATAGTGTAACGATAAGTACATTTACTTGCACATCGTTAGTATTACAGAAATAAGCTTTCTAGCCTAAATCATCCTTTTAAATACAAATAGAGCCCACCCATATAGGTACAAGTAATGTAGGGAAGCTTGTTATTAGTTTCTCTTTGATAATTATCTAAACAAAGATAGCTTATTATTTTTGTATGGCTGTTGGTTTTATAAATGAATAATTTTTTTTTTCTTAAATCACGCTACGATCCCAAGTAACATTTTAGCGTTAAGAAATGCTGTAGTGGACCCTTTTTTCGGTTCTGCTTAAATATTAAAGAGTTAGCGTATAATTTATAAGAGAGTTAAAGAGTGTAATAACACCTTTATATCTTCGATTTTGGCCCCAAAAATTAGCAGGTGAAGCCTGTATAGACCCTTTATAGTGGTTCTATATAACCTTTAGTAGAAGTGTATAACAGGTGTTATAAGAGCGTCAGTTTTCCGCTCGAACCTTTATTGCACCTTTATAATAGACTTTATTGAAATTTTTAGTTTTATAAAATATCTATAATGGTGTCAAATAGAATTTGGATCCGTATTTTGATACCGTATTACTCATTTGTAGCGTTTTCGGGGTCAAAAGTAGATAGTAAAAACTTCTAAAGTCATAAAATTACATTAATTTATAAATATTAAATAAGTGTTACTGTTTATCTACGGACATTGCAAAATTTTCATCACGAAATGTAAGTGTTGTTGATTTACAGTGTTCTTGAAGTGTAATAATAATTATTAGTGCGCTTGCAAGTTATATGTGATTGTGTATTGACAGAAAGTGATTGAAGATGGCGATATTTATCTTAAAGATGCAGACTTTTCGTAAATCTATTACGACACTCAAAGAACTACAACGACGGTAGTCAAGAGTATTATGCGATCTTTGGTTGACATAAGAGAGGAACTAGGCACTTAGCGAAGACATCTACCCGCAGCGGAGGCTTTAGCGTTACCTATATACCATAATTTTAGCTCAGTGTCGATAAATGTTTTCATAATGTAAGGTTAGATTATAGACAAAAACTTTAAGCGTTAGAAACATTAAATGGTGTCATTAAAGAATTACCATTTGTTTTACTTACACCATAACCCTTATATCAGGATCGTACAAAACTGCTATAACTATTTAACCTATCATTGTCTTTCGCATTACAGGCGTAACCTGTATGTAAGAGTTATACAACGAATGTAGTGTTTGGTGTTACTACACTCTTAATTAACGCCGTTGCAGAACCAACGACGTTAATGAAGTTGAACAACAGCCTTATGATATATAAGAAACTCTGATATAGCAGATTTATAGCAATAAGAATTATAGGGAGTTACTGAAGATCTTCAAACAGCTTTTGACGTTAAACAAGCTTTAACGTCATAAGTATATAAGCGTCCGCTGCTTCTACACTAACTGGAAAGAATATTTAACTTCGTTTTTACAGTTCTAATACAACCTATAAAGCTAAACTTATTTCATAAGTGAACTGTATCACTTTTGGTGACAACCAAATCCATTATAAATCAAAAGTAGTACTCTAAGCTTCAAAATTACCTGAACCAACGCTAAATTGTTTGTTGGGATGTGCTTCCATATCTTGCACAATCTTTTTTGGGATAAATCGTACTTGCAGTACAGTATCAGAGAGCGACTCGCAATGTTTTAATTTGAAATGGAACGAACTTTTTAAAACCCGAACATTGATAACTAAAGATAGTTTTATTTTAATTTAGGACTGCCACAACAAAAATAATTTAAAAAAATAAAAAACGACAAAATCGACATTTGAACGCGGCGAATTGGCGGCAAAATTACCGAAACTATTTTTATTATTTTCAATACAGTTGTTAATATAATTAGTTTTTTACACGCATGTTTGAGAAAATCGGCTATGCCTCAGCCCGCATACTCGCGATCGCCCGGTTATACTGCGTTTGCGGGCCGCGGCAGTAATTTTCTATATAACAAATAGAATTTAATATACACATAAATGTATTATTAATTTAAAAATACAACCGTTAGGGAAAATTATACCTAGATAATGCTACACATACATATAATGACAATGGTTTATCAAAAAATTATACTAAGTATGTATCATAATACCCTGATAATCATGTAAGCGATCAATTGATTGACTTTTAAAACAATTGGGAATTTCAAAGCAAGTCATGGTTAAAAATATTTTAAACTAGCTTTTCCTGTGGCTCCATCTACGCTTAATTCGGTTTTTGACGTAAAAGTCTTTTTATTAATTTCCTTGCCTTAGCATCTTAGTTGAAGATTCTATACGGTAACTTCCTATTTAGTAAGGAAGCTATAGAAAGCAACAGCTGTAGCTATAATCTTCGGTCATAGTTAATCTTGTAGCCTATAAAATAAGTTATCACGAATCCAAATTTTAACCGAAACAGTTCGGTTGTTGTGATATAATATTTCTGGTAAAATATATATTATCGTTCGTTTTTTTTTTTTTTTTTTTTTTATACCACTAAGGTGGCAAACAAGCTTACGGCCCGCCTGATGGTAAGCGGTCACCGTAGCCTATGGACGCTTGCAACACCAGGGGTATCACTTGCGCGTTGCCGACCCTTCAGAAATCTAATAACTTCTTTCTTGAAGAACTCCATACATCGTTTTCCATATACATTGTTATTTTTTGGTAAAACATAAGTTGAAGGGAGCTTAGAAAGTAGTAGTTTTCGTAAGCGATCATGCCTTGTTCTTTCCACTAAATTCTTCATTTTAGTGAATTCGTCTGTTTGTAGGTATATTAATTTTTCTTACATTACTTTGCAGTGTTTAAATAGGCCTTATTCATCGTTTTTGTATATATGTTTAGGTGCTACAGCTTTTAATATTCTTATTTGTCAATTATAAGTCTTTCCAAGTTATGTTATGTGTGCGACCGTATGTACCTACCAATACAATATCTTATTACAGAGTCGGTTAGCGAAATGTATCGGTTCTACCTATTTATGCAATATGGTATTTTGCACATTAGAATTTATATTTTGGTTAATACAGCTCTAATTTTGTAACATAACATATGTGGTTTCCGGATACCAGCTTGGCCCTTTTGTCTCGGTTCTACGACGGGCTGTGAGAATTGTCGACGATCCTAAACTCACTTGCGGCATCGAACCCTTAAGTCTGAGGAGAGACTTTGCCTCCCTGTGTGTGTTCTACCGCTTGTACAATGGGATGTTGTGTTCTGAGGAATTGTTAAAAATGATGCCCACTTTCTACCATCGCACCGCTCGCCATCGGCAGGGAATTGATTCTGACAGTTTAGAGCCGAAATGGTCGCCTACAGTGCGGTTTCAGAGAAACTTCCTCCCGTGAATGCTAGGGTTGTGGAATGAGCTCCAAGGTTTTCTTTAAAGACCAGTATGGGGTTCTTCAAGAAAGAAGTTATTGGATTTTTGAAGGGTCGGCAACGCGCGAGTGATACCCCTGGTGTTGCAAGCGTCCATAGGCTAGCGATGACGGCTTACCATCAGACGGACCGAATGCTTGTTTGCCACCTTCGTGGTATAAAAAATGAATTTATTATCGATATATAGTCCTAATTATAAATTTTTATTAAATAATTCTAAATGTTTACAATAACATACACTGAATTTAAATAAGATATAGACGATCATGGCTCGCAATAGCTGGCTTGGTAAAATATTTTAAATGCGTTGAGTGTATGTGCATGACCTTATTTTTTTTTTTTTTTGCTTTGATAGCTTGACCAATGTCGTGGGCCCATTCACATAAGATGTAGTTTTTTTGCATTATAGCTTATGCTCCCTTTTGAACCATTTTAAAGTTGGACCCTGTATTCCATTTTTTCTAATTTAGAAAAGTTGGTTTCATAAATTAAATAATCTAATGCCTTAGAAAAGATTATGAAGATAGTAAAAACATGGTTTTTGTTATTTAAGTATTTGTTTTTCATTCATAATATTGTAATCTATTAAATATTTATTTATTTCGTTACCGAAATACCTCTCAATTATTTAATCAATACATAACAGTATGGTTATTGGCCTGTAGTTATTTATGTCGCTGAGACTGCCATTTTTATAATTTTTCTAATTTTAGTTTTTCCGAGTCAGAGTATTTCGAAATACATATGTTTATTAAATGCGTGATGAAAAATTGAGTAGCGTAGTTATTAATAAGGGAAATTATTCGGAATGTTGGTAACCCACATACACTCAAAAAGGTCAAGAAAAAATGGTTTCAACTATTTGTTCGTAGTGCACTCTCCAGTGATATCCATATATAAGCTTTTTGGTTAATGTACTCAATTGATGACACATTTGTTCATTTTGTTTTTTTGAAGTGAAAACTTCTTTAGCGGCGTTGTGCACTTTTTTTAGTAAAGATTATAATAAATACTAAACTCGCGTCAGGTCACGTGTCCTGATCGAAAATTCATATATATCAGGATATCCTGATAAAAAATAACAATCACAACAAAACGAAATTGGTTTCAATCGACACAACGACATAACAAAATAGTATAACAATTTCATTTTAGCTGCACTAGAAAGGGATGTCGTGAATTAGGTATAAGTAAATGTTTTTAACATACATAGATACATACATACACGTACACATTTTATCATAATTCATTTATTTTGTAAAAATATTTTACATGTCATTACATTACATACTGATAAATAAGAACAAACTTTAATAAAACTAACCTGGACCGCGTGGCATAGTGGCAAGAATGCAGGCTGCGTTTCCTCTTTGGACGCCGGCTAAGCTAATCCTTTGAGCGAAATAGCAGCCCGCATTCTTGTCACCGCTGATTCCGATTAGGCGAGTTAATATATTGACTTTAAGAAAGTTTTTGCACTTGAACCCCATGGAACCAGAGTCTCAAGACCCGTATACATACAAACACAGTTATATAACGTTACGCCTGTTTCCAAGAACGGTAGGCAGAGATCCTTGCAAAGTTCTTTTGCTACATCTAGACGCATCAATGCACTTTCGACCGTTATTTTTGACATATTTTATTTTGTTACGATAAATATAATAAAATGTAAAATTTATTATTAAAACAATTGGAAATCAAGGCATTGTAGACGCACAAAAATATAGATGTGTTTTTCAAACAACCGGAATGAATAAGTAAGTAAATACTTTGCTCAAATATGAAGGAACGCAGTTGAAGAATTGTAAAAAACTTTATATAAATATACTTTTCGGGGCCTTTTTGAGACAAAAAGTAAGTATATTTTTGCCAAGGTCAGTTTTATTTTTATTTTCACATACAAAAAAAGGTGACATAATACTGGCTAGAGCACGAAGCGGCAGCGCAAGCGCCATTGACGTGTCGCGGATCAAATTCGGTGAGTGTGGCATTATACCTTGTGTCAGTGACAGTTGTAGTTAGATTTTTTTTATACCACCAAGGTGGAAAACAAGCTTGCGGCCCACCTGATGACTATCTCTTCCGCCTTCCCCCAATCCGCAGGATTTTAAACATTGCTTTCACCAGTCCTGCATGTACCTTGAAAACGGTTTCGAATGCACTAATATTACTATTGTTTCGTACTGAACCCGATATCGGTGACTGCTGAAGTACCTATTTAGGCTTCAAATCCTGTGACAGTATAAAGAGAAATAGTGTATGCCATTCTTCCCCTTTGAACTATATTAGGATTTAAAGCTGTCACTATTTCAAGGCATCCCGCAATGAATTCCAGTAGGATTTTAATCCAGTTATTGCAAGTGAATTCTGTATTTTTAATTGTGTGTCACTGTACTCCTCCTAAACGGCTGGACCGATTTGAATGTTTTTTTTTGTATGCGTTTGGGTGGCACCCTGGATAGTTAAAATTTACAAATCAGCCCGGTAGATGGTGCTCCAGTCGGATGCAGGACAACGTCTGCCCGGTCAGCGCCATCTGCCGGGGTGATTTGGAAATTCAAGCCATCCAGTTCGGCCACCATACCATCCATAGCAGTCGGTATCAAGCAGGACTACGTCTGCCCGGTCAGCTAGTATAAGTATAATAGTGAAGGCCGATATAAACTTTTATTCCCTAAATAAAGGGGTTGATGGATGATTTCTTTAAGAAACCTGAAACATGTATTTTTTAATCCTACAATAATATTATAAATGTGAAAGTTAGTGTGTCTAGATGGATGTTTGTTACTCAGTCACGCTTCAACCACTAGACGGATCGGGATAAAACTTGGCATACATATAAGTTAGGTCCTGGAATAGCATATAGGCTACTTTTTATTCCTAAAAATTTAAAAGTTCCAGTGAGTGTTAAACAAACTGTTGCTGCACCTATAGCATGCTATAGCAATTCATTAGTATAACTAATTAATTAATTAATTAGAGTTAGTTAAGGAGTTCCATGCCGATAACCGAATTTAGAGCGGGCGGAGCCGCTGGCAAAGTCTAGTTTGTGATAAGAAGTCTGTGTACATTTTTAATTTTTAGATTTCCTGCATGAAATTAAGTTTTTATGGGAAAACCCGTATAAACTTCCAGCCCCTTATTTAAAGGGTGGAGGGTGATTTACCAAAAATCCTTAAATATGTATCTTATTATCTATAACGATCCCTATATCAATTTTCAGACCTCTAGCATCAAAATTTGCGGAAGTGTCATTCAAACTTTCATCCCCTGGTTTAAGGGATTGGGGGTTGAAAGTTCCAAGTTGTACAATTTTTTTGTTGTTTGTGTACTAATACTAGCTTACATACCAAATTTCAGCTTTCTTGGACTTCAAGAAGTACCCTAAAAATTATGATGATTATCATTGAGTGAGAGACGAAATCGGGGTTTTTTAGGGATCAATAAAATCTAAAGTATAAGAGCTATGCAATTGAAATCGTCAAACCTAAGGCTTGACTAGTCAAAGCCCGGTTTCTTCAAACTTTAACTTATTACTTAGAACTCAGTCATTATGATACGGTTTTATTCCAGGTTAGATTAGTAAGGTCGTTTAAATTAAAACAACACATAACCTTACGCAAATAAAAGTAGTTATATAGATATTTAATTTGAGTTTGTATTAACCGGGCTTTGACTAGTCAATCCTCAGGTTTGACGGATTGCAAACTTTGAATATAACATTCTTATATATTATTCATTAATTTATAAATATGTAGTAAACATTTATAAAGATCTATTGATTTAAGATAAGTTAAAATTAATATATAACTAAATTAACATAAAAGAAAAAATAAAAACAACCTATCTAAAAATAAAAAAATATATTAATCAAATAATTGTTGCCCGCGTGGTAAGGTGGCAAGAACGCTGGCAGCATTTCCTCGCTGAATTGTGATACTGATTCTCTGAGCAAGGAAAGAGCCAGCTCTCTTGTCACCTGCACTAATTATTATTTTGGGGGCTATTTTTTTAAAAAACTTATGCGCACACGGACCCCATGGGCAAACGGCAAAAACACGTAGTTCGATAATAGACTATTGTATTTGCGCCGCATGAGCAGCTCTGCAGCTTCAGCACCCACCGCAACTCTGACACTCGTTTCATTGAGGCGAGACGGAGCCACGGTGTCAACGCATGTTGCGTCCCACAGTAAAGCTCGGCCCCGGCTCCAAGGAACAAGCGTCATACCATCGGGTATCTTGCCATCATCATGGCACACCCCTAAAGGTTCAAGAATGGAGGGTACGTTGATGATGGCAAGAGCCCTTTTGATGGTGTCATTTAGAGAGCTGTGACGGGAGAATCTGCCTGCACTTTTTCTGCATGAAAGTCCATGAAGTCCGAATTCGTCTACGGAACTACCTCACGGGCAAGTATGGGGATGGCATACCTCCACTCCTAGGCGTTGTCCAATGTTGCTATTCTAAAGCTTTCACTGTCGAGCAGAGTACCAAGATTTGAGCATGGAATAGCTTGAAGCCAGTAGCTGGATTCCTTTGCCGAGACAGCTATCAGGCGAGCCTTGTCACGAACACTAATGCAATTTCGAAATATATTATTTTTAACTATCTGGACCAGCGGAGTATCCCAAAGTTTCTGAAGGTTTAATTCCTTTGGAATATCTTCGCCAGTACAGATAGATTTCCACTATTCCGTTGCTTCAATCAAAAATGGAATATTTGGGTCATTTTCACATAATTTTTTTTTACAAAGTTCATTAACACTGTATACGGAAGAGAGGAAAGCAGGTAGAGCAATACTTGATATTTTTCTGATGCCAGTACCTCCAAATTTTATTGGTAGAGAAGATTGATCCCATGCGGTTTGCGAAAGGGATAGATTAAAAATTTTCTCTAAAGCAATTTTTAGACTGGCACCTAATTGATCTAAAATGCTTGCGAATTTTCAAATTGGACTTAAACGGAGATGGTACAAAAATTTAGGAACGAAAAGGCAATGTTTTAATAATTGGCAATGTGTGAATTTAAAATATTTAATTTATCTGAATGTTCAATGAACTTATTACACTAATCTGCCAAAAAATGTTCTATGCATTCATCAAAAATTGGAGCACCTAGGAGGTACAGAGATTCTTTATTAACAACTTTTAAATTTGGAGCAATAGTCTGGAAATCTTGTGAAATACATTGTTTGTCGCTGTTAGAAAATCTATCTGAAATAAAAAGCTCACATTTAGAAAGATTTAGGGAAAGATTAATACTTTGGAATTTTTCGATAACTTCTAAAAGATCATTTTTTACAACGTCAACTGTACCTCCTAGGGTACCGTCATCTAAATACCAGATATTAAATTTAGATTTTAATTGTTTAATGATAGGGTGAATTCCTAAGCTAAATAGAGCCGGACCTAAAGGATCGCCTTATTGGACGCCGACTGCAGATTCAATTATATCGTTTTCATAAAATAATTTAGAAGAAGTGGAATAACTTTGCCAAACATACGGATATATTTCTTTTAGGTTTGTAAGTACTTGGTCTAATATGGCTTTTCTGTCTAAACAGTGAAAAGCATTCCTCAAATCGATTTTTAATAAAACGTCTTTCATTGAATGTACAGCTGCTTTACATCCTCCTCTGCTTCCAAAACCTACCTGAATAGGTTGAAATTCTTTTTTTAAGGTCAAACAAATGTATCTACAGACTAATTTTGAGGTAAGTCGGCGAAAAGTGTTTCCGATGGCGATAGGCCGAATTCCACCATCTTTTTTGTTAAAGGCACAAAGCCTTGCACCGAAAAAAATAGAAGTGATATGATTATTAATTTTTCCAGATAATATGAAATTACAAAATTTAGTAATGTCTTTTAATAATATTCTACCAGCGTCACCGGCAGAGACGCTGATTAAATCGTACAGGTGTTGAGGAGTTATTCCGTCGATGCCACCACTAGAGCCGTTTGGGAAGGACATAATGGCATCATATGTGTCTTTTTCCTCAATTTGTAAAACCTTTGTTAAACTCGGTATAGAAATCGGTGATGAAACGAAAGAAGTTGGATGTGAGGGATGCTTTGAACGTAGGCCTTCAAGTGTCTCATCATTGTGAGCAGCAAGAGTATCCTGAGAAAATAAAATTCGAGCGGCGTTTCGTAAATCGCCTTCTTCAACTTTGCTTTCTATTTATTAATTAATATTTAGAAAGTCAAAACCGCATCAAAATCCGATGCAGTTTTCGGAAGTGCTGAGCTGACAAACAGATACGGGTCAGTTAGAGATAACTCAAATTACTTAAAAAAGTACATAAGTGCATTAAAAGAGAAGTATATTCTTAACTTGATAGTAAAGAAAGATCTATCACCTATCAATATCAAATTGTGATTGTGCGTAGGTACCTATGATAAGATTTGTACAATCTTTCATTGTTACATGCAAATTTATATAAAAAGAGCCAATCAAAAGTTCATTTAACCAATCCGTTTGACTTCCGAAATGAAAGCAGCCATATTGTTAGTAGCCAGCATTGCTGCTGTAGCAGGTATGTATAAAGTTTCTTAAATAATATTTGTATGATTTTAATCTATAGTATACATATAACAAAAATCTATAATTAAAGTTAATCTGGAGGTAAAAATAAATGTTTATAACAGAATGTACTGACTGAGAGATACAATGGAATAGATAGACTCATATATCAACGCGCAGCATAAACTACTAGGTCTAGATTTAAAATTTTGCAAAATTGCAAAAATTCCTTAAGAATTTTGCAAAATTCAACCCCTAAAAATTAAGTACTATAAGAAAAAACTACTTTTAAAAAAAATGGTTTTTTTTTGTTTTAAAAGTAAAAATTAAATCTTCTTTATGTAGGTAGGTATTACAATTATAAAACCACTTAGTATTTTAGGTACGAGTATATTTAATTATATACATAATTTATATAAGGTACCTTAGTTACTTGCACAACATTATTCACTAGATTAGGTATATTGTTTTAGATTATAAAATGTTTTGTATAGGTATGTAAAATAATCACTAAAACATATATTGGACAAACCAGTAGGTATTAAATTATTAATCAGTCATATAAAACAGAAATTAATAATTTCAGAAAATAAGAATTTTAGTTTAAACGCTGCAGACAATGCTTTTTTGTGACAGAAATTGCGCTTTATATATAAGAATTTTTTTTCTCTCAGTATATGGACTTTAATTGCAGTTATTTTCCTATAATTCTAGTAAAACTTTTGTACAAAGCTTATAAAGTAGAACGAAGAACTTTAAAGATTTCTTTGCTAAAACAATTTAAAATAAGTTTTTATAGAGCAAAGCTAGTTTTATGTTTTAAAGTTTGTCAGAGTCTGATTTTGTTCTCGTAGAACACGATAATTAATTTTCAGTTGAATCAAGTGAGCAGTTCTTAAGAATTTCTTTGTTGAACAGCTGTACCCATGGATCCTCAGAGGATTGTCGGTGGGGAAGAGACCAGCATTGAACAGTATCCGTTCATGGTTCCGGTGCTGCTAAGCTGGCCCTGGGGATATACGGTGCAGTGTGGTGGAACAATTATAACCTCAAGATCTATATTAACCGTTGTTAGCTGCTTTAAGTAAGTTTCAGTTTCAAAATTTAAATTTATCCTTGTTTATTAGTACCTATTTAGTTTCAAGCGTTTTTTTGTTCTTCAAATTTGTATTTTCCTTTGGTTTTTTTGTTAGATGGCTCATTAACTTTGTACCTAATAATTTATTTTAAGGTGGATTAATTTTTTTTATTCTGTGTTATTTGCTTTAAAGTATTTAATCAAAATTCAAAACCATAAGATCTACAGTGTTTTCTCTTATATAATATTATGATTTTAGTGGATGGACACACGAACCATGGTCCGTTCGTATTGGCTCTACCTCAGCGTATAGTGGTGGCATCTTCATGAGTATCTCCCAATTCAATCTGCATCCAAACTACAGCTCTGTAACAAGGGAAAACGATATCGCTATCGTATTCACCAGCGGGTCTTTTAGCTACAGTCCAACAGTTCAACCAGCTTCTATTGCTGGCTCAGCATATAACGTTCTTGACAGTCAAGATGTTTGGGCTCTGGGATGGGGACTCCAGTCGGTAATTAATTTATATATCCAAATTAACCTAATATAATATTCTCATTACAAATATTAGTTCATTATGATCTATTTATTTATTTTTTAGCCAATTGGTCCAGCATCTGTCGATTTGCGGCGAGTACAGGTTCGGACCATAAACCAGGCTGTGTGTGCGAGCCGGTACGCGGAGATCGGTAGACCCATCACCGACAGCATGTTGTGTTCTGGCTGGCTAGAGGGCGAAGAACGAGGTGTCTGCACGAACGACCAAGGCGGACCACTTCTGCACGGCAACGTCGTCGTTGGGATTATCTCCTTTAATCAAGGATGTGGCAGCACATACCATCCAAATGTCAATACTCGAGTGTCCAGCTACACAGCTTGGATCCAGGCTAATGCTTAAAAATTTAAACTCTTTTGCAATACTGTTTTCATCATACTTGATAATATTATTTTGATATTTATATATTTAAACTGCGCATGATAATAAAAAAAAAAGCTAATCAAAAATTTTTTTTACACTACCTCAATAAATACAACTTTCCTAGATGCTAACGTGGTAGGTACATTTATTTATTTGTAATCTATTTGACATGCGTCAAACGTTACTTAGACACATTTTTACATCTGCCAAACTGCACACCAGTTTGTCAGCAGTCTGTAGTTCTCGTTATACTAAACTTAGCAAACTGAAGTATCTTCATCACTTCTTCTACATCATCTTGTAATCTAATAACGCCACCTAGCGACAACACTACACATTTTTTCCTTCGAACTACCATTTTATGAACGAAATTTCCATGCAAAATGAAAAGTTATAAAATGGCAATAAATATAGATGTTTTGGTGTTGCTTAAAATTGATCAATGTATTGTCACTGAGTTCTGAGCTTCCCTCAAAATTTGAGCGTTCTAGCTATTTGGAAAAGGATCAAAATTACGAATATAACCAACGAACAAATAGGTTAAATTAATATAAGCGTGGTAAAAGTTACTGTTTCTTGATTTTTTTCGAACAGATAATGTGAAAACTCAATTCCCCAGGGGAAGATAAATGAAAAGATAGGTGTAGTTCGTAAATACAATTTAATTATAGTTCCCTATACGATCGCACTTTACAAAAAATAATTAATTTTAATCCCTTTTATGCCATACACAATTTTACTTCTTCGTTTCGGAAATTATTCATTTTGCCGTCTTTTCTTATTTTGACGACCGTATTACAATCTTTACCCCGATTGACTCTATTATCGCCAAAGTTGGCAAATCGTGGTACGACGTGATTAATCCAATGGTTTACGACAATCTATGTCAACTCCATATATTTCCCGAATTTTCAAGATACGGAAAAGGGAATTCGATAAAGGCAAAAAAGCCCAATCCACAAAAAATCAAGGTCTTCGTAGACCTTACTAATAAAACAGAAATATGGTACCTTCTGTGTGATTTATGGGGTAACTCACAAACCGTCGACAGATAATCCAGGAAATCAAACCTATTTATGTGCTTTCCTTTTGATCGAATCTATTCCCAAGCACAGGTTCTTATATATGGTCCACGCCGATAAAATTACACCAGGTAAAATAATAAATTATCTGTATCTATTTAAAATTTCTATTTTTTATATCTTACTTTGAGAAAATCTCAACCAGACTCACTTTGAATATTTTTCCATCTCCCATTTTTTTAAAAATCAAATTTAAAACAACAGAAAAGTTATATATGATACAGCGTAACCATAGACTTCGAGTTATGGTATCTCTCCTGTAGACTTCGCAATATCCTCACAAAACTGACCATCTTTAGAAAGCGACAAGGCAAATGGTTCTTTACTCTTTCGATTAAGCTCTGCCATTCTGTTTGTTTATGTTTATTAAAACAAATTAGAAAGAGACAAGAGACCACAGATTCACTTCGTCTTCTTTTTTCAGATTATCATCACCAACTTTTCTAGCCCTGTGTTCCAAAATCAAAACTACAGTCGCCATATTAAAATTGTGTGAATGCAGTAAAACTTTCATTATTTCATTCAAAGTTATTCTGTATGATTCATGAAAACAAATATGAACTTTAAAAGAGTTGATATTAAAAGAAAACTACAAAATAGGTTAGAAAACAATCTTAAACAATATACCTCATCATAACGTTGTGCAGGTAACTAAGGTACTTAATATAAATTACGCATATACTCGTACCTAGAATACTTAGCAGTTTCATAATTATGATACCTACATAATGAACGTCACTAATTTGTGAACGTCACTTTTCTTGCTGAAACTATAAATATTTTATGAACATCATAAAAGATTTTCATATATGTACTCCGAAACTAAAGTTAAAATATTGACTCCCATAAACATATCTCTCAGTGATATCCTAGATCCTTGTAACACAAATATTGAATTTACATCAGCAGCGCTACCCCACAGCAAGATACCGTGTCAATAGCTAAAATATACTTTTTTTGCAGTATCGACATCGGTCAGTTGTCTAATTTTCTTGATCGCATACACTGCAGAGCTAAGTTTTTGCCTAGGTTATGAATATGAGGATCCCATTGAAGTTTGGAATCCAGCGTAATGCCACAGACCGTGAAGAACGTGGCTATCGACGGTACTACAGCTATTCGTCTGAGAGAATAGGGCCACGCTCAGATCCTTACAGTTAACTATTGAGTCAAAAATATCCGAGGTTAGAGTTTAAATCAGACGTAGTCAATGCCATGCCGCCGTTAGTCGACTCAAACGGAATGCCTAACGAAATCGCTAGAAAGCCAGTGTTGGCCTAGCCCACTGACCAAACACACGTGGACGTTTAGCCAATAGCATCCCTTCCCCCGCTTGACTCTGTTTTAGCCCGTAACATCCTCTGAGGTCCAAAAGGTCATCAAGAACTTGAAACCCAAAAGAACCCGGGAGCCGATAGAATCTTGAATAGGATCTTATAACTCATCCCCACTCAGCTCCTTCTAATTGTCAGCATGCGGCCATGGCATATTGCGTCTTTCCCGACTCTTGGATGGAAGCCGATGTCATTGGCATGCCTAGGCCAGGAAAACCAAGAAACGCTGCCACGCCTTATAGGCACATAAGTCTTTTTAAGCCCTTGGGAAGATTCTATGAGCACCTTCTCCTTTCGCGCCTGAAAGACTTAATCTAGTCTGTAGCCATTTTAATTGACGAAGAGTTTGGTTTTCGAGCCAAATGCTCGTTCATTAATCAAGTTCACCGCATAACACATCTTGCATGGTCTCAATAGGTCCCCTAAGCCATTTAGCACGGAAGTCCTCTTTAACTTAACAGTTTTATTTACAAAGTTGTTCAATCTTCGAGTACTGGACCGTCTCGTACTCACCCTACGCGGTTTTTCGCCTTTCCACCTTTTCTGCCAATCCATTTCCTGAGTAACAAAGGTCAACAATCTGGGAATCCTCTTGGAGGAGTCTCTCCCTCTCTCCTTCTGTCCCACCTGCTGAGCTCTACTCGAGTTTTCAGTTTTCTGTCTGTTTTTAAAATCGATTCCACTGTCCTATTGCATGTTTCAGACTTCAAAATAATAACGTGGTTTACTTCATTCTTTAAAAAAAGACCGAACCCTCATTTAACTAGTAGAGGGAACATAATTTATTTCAAGAAATGTTAAGTTACTTTAAAGCTAGTAAATAAATTAATTAGTAGTAAGTTAGCTTAAGCTTAATTTTGTTTATCTGATGTAATATAATTATTAATTATTTTCCACTTTTTATCCTAAGCTGTACGCCTAGCTACAATATATTTTCGCAACGGAAAAATGAGCTCTATTTGAAATTAACATTGTCGAATTGCATAGGGAGGGGCACCATGTGATACGTTAAAAGTCTTCAAATATTCTGTGAAAAGATTTAATTAAGATAGTCATATTACATATAATATAACACAACAGACATATATTAATACATATATATAATTATACAAAAACATATAAAAGATATTAAAATAAAACTATACGTACGTACGTTTAGTTTAAAGATTGGTTGCCCAAGCCTCAGCTACGGAAAGTCACTCCGTGTGTGTTTCTAAAGGCCATCTGCGGCCCAGAATTTGATTAGATTAGAAAAATTTAGATTAGACAATGACAACATAGATAATTTTGTGTCTCTAACAAAGTTAGTTATTTGTAAAGGCACTATCCATTTTCGCGTTCTTTTACCGTAATAGTTTTATGTATTACCTACTTTTAACTTATTTTTTCTTAACGTGAGGGCTGGGTATTTATGTATTCTTTCAATTTTAAATTCTTTTCTTATTTATTGACCCATTAATATTGTCAATTTAACTTTTATCTCTACCGGTAAAATTCTACAAAATTTGAAAAGTTGTTCATAATCCTTATTTCAATTTCCCCTTTTTTTTAACAACTAAAAATATTATTAATATATTTTATCTGCAAAATTTTAATATTATTTATAAGCCCCCAACCCGTATGCAATTTTTGCATCCATGATAGCGAAATACCAACAGCATGTACAGAATCTGTCTATTAACAACAATGTATTTTAAATTACGAATCTTATCGAGTTCTATGCGCAGTACAAACATTTTCTACGTGTTGGTTCTACGAGTGATTATTATCAATGGTTAGGACTTAGGCCGAATATTTGTATGTAATGACTTGTTCTATATCAGTACAGTGACAATAATTTTCGTTGCCATGGAGACATTCATAACAATGTCCCTTTATCGACACATTTACGTTTTTTTATCTAGAGTATGGTGACAATATTGTCACACATTTCGGTTTATTTGTGTTTTTTATAATACGATTATCATGCGCCCACCGTGTTATATTATGTATATCGTTTTGTAGGACTTGTTTTACCTTTAATGGATCTATACCACTGTAAAATAAACATGTGTCATAAGCATACATATACACGTTACTTTCTTTTATCATATTACACATGCTATTAACGTGTATTACGTAGCCAATTGGACCATATTGAAACAGTAGGCACTCCATATTTAATTTTTCCTACTGAACTCTCTATACCAAATACACTTTTAATGTCCTATTAATGTCCTAAATATTTTTTGAACCACATATTTACAGGGCACCTTATACCGCTTTCTTTATATATAAAGGCATATAATGCAGCTTTGCCCATATCTAAATGGAAGTATTAGAATTTTTCGTATACTCGCTTTTAGCACAGAATCATTAATTACTTTGCTAACGCTAACTCAATTATATTTATTACTGGTTTTAAACGTTGAAAAAATTAAATTTTAACGTACTTAGACAATATTGAGCGAAACGTCCATAAGTAACACGTCGTAACTCGTTTACATAATATCACAACGAAGCATGCGGGGGAGTGTTGGTAGACAATTAATGTATTGTAAGTTATACAAATATAAACAGAAACTTAAGTTTATGTTAGAGAAATTAATTGCAACTTATGTTACAAGTTTTAAATCAATAATATTCTTCGATTAAGAGTAAAAACATTGTGACTAAATTGTGACTTCTGTGAACGTTAACTAACAATATTTTAACACTGCCAAAAAACCTAATTTGAAATTATTCAGATACGACAGTGAGTGCAAATTAAAGAATTTTTTTTTTTAATATAAGATATTATCTAATATCTTATATATACTCATTATAATATTATAATATAAGATATATACTCATTATCATTAAAAAATGTGAGTTACAATGTATTTCATTGCAGGTGTCGAAATGGCGGTCTTATCGAATTATAGCGAACTCTTCGAGACAACCGTTGGGTAGTAGAAATAATAAAGTTAAACAGAGCATAGTAGGTGTGTGTCGACACAGTTACTAAAAATATATTTAATGATAAATAATAATGATTTTTTTAACTCTGAAGCCGAATCGTGGAAGTGAAGTCTATCAGAGTGTTCTCTGATTTTGCCAACGCGGCTTTGAAAAAGGATTGGATACCCAGTTTAAAGTATAGCTTAAAGCTAATAATGAGAAACCTAAACAATAAATGAAACGAATGAAACAACGAAGCCGGCGTGATCGATGCTCTCGAATGATTGTAGGTATACTGGAATGTCACAGATAAATTGTATTGACGATTTAAAAGTTTTTTTTTTTAAATAATTGGTGCTATATTTTTGATTGATTGATTAGAGTTTATTATAGTTAATTATAATATATAGCCTGTATGGATTGTTTTGTCTTATAATTGATCCGTAAACATAAGAGTATATCTACATATATACCTATTTATAAAAGAAGTGACTGACTGACCGATTTACTGGCTGATTCAATGACCAATCAGCGGATAGCACAAACCGTTAGCTCTAGAAAATAAAATTTGCCATGCGACGTAGTGCTCCACTAAAAAAGGATTTTGCAAAATTCATCCCCTAGGGTAGTAAAATGGGGGTTGGAAATTTATATGGAAATCTGTCACTTTTAAATCTAAATGTATAAAAATTGGAAATTGGCCTTTGGGTTAAAAATTGAGTTTTTCACCGGTTTTGAAAAATTATTCCTAGGAGCATAGGCGATGAAAAATTGTATGAGAATTAAGAGTTTTTTTTTTAAATCCATTTTTAAATCAATGGCGAGAAAATTCTAGTTATATATATGATAGCGTAAAACATTGAACACAAGGACAGGATGCAACAAAGTAGGATAGGGTTTAACTAGTCTTGTGGAAGATTCAGACATTAGTGGTCGTGTACGAACGTTCATGTGTGTGAATTTAGCACTAGTGAGCACTAACTCACGTTAAAATAGTGTTGCTAATGAAAAATATTAGGCACTCGTGTATATCCGATAAAGAACCATCTTTCGATAGAAAAAAATCATCCGGCGCCGGCCGTAGTACTGACAGAAAATATATTGCTGTTATGAGTATGAACAGGATCCAGCATATAAACAAAACTGTAAATCGTAGAAATTTACGCGCTGAAGATGTACTTTCCTTGGTCCAAAAACCCTTAGTGTCACAGGCACAGACACTTATTTACAAAATTAAATTAAAAAAGCGACAATTCATTTAAAATAAATTACAATATTTTTATTACTTTACAATAGTTTATTATTTTACAGACTATATAGACTGACAACCACAGAGTATTGCCAGAAACAGGCACCGTTCGTAAGGTGCGTTCTAAGCCGGGCCGAAACTACGGAAGTACTGCGGGAAAGTTTGCATTTTCACTTTTGGAATTATGTATATTTTTATGTCTTACACTCGCGAGCGACACAATTCTAAGTTTTTAAGATCAGTAGTTAATTCACAGTAAAAGCTGTCTTTATTCCAAAGTTAATCCAAATTAATTCAGTTGTATTCAGCATGATGGAGTAACAAACATACTAACCCATAAACTCCTTTATAATATTAGTAAAATTGATACTCTGATGCTGTTTTCAAGTTTGAGTGTCAAAGTTATTAATTAAAACTTCGTTTTTTTAGTGCGTGAGAACGCTAGCTCTGACGTGGCACTAGCGGCGCAAAGGCACGCGCACTAATCTGCAGAACGAGAGTTCATTAATATGTCTCTGTCTAAGCAGAAGTCATATAATAAATATAAATATTGTGTTGTTCCAGAATACAAGTCTACAACTTTAACTACACCGGAAAAAACATTTATAATGTCGCCTAAAGACGTAAATGTTAGAAAAAAATGGGTTAGTCATGAGAAGAGATGAACTCTCTACAAAAACAAGAGCATATTGCTGTGAAGTCGATTTTTAAATAATTGTTTATATACTAACCAAATAGGTAACACTTAGATTTTCTACGCTATACATTCTTTTTGTATCGAGTTAATCTTCAAAAGATAGATACCCGGTCTCCCGGGGTAAGAAATCGTCTCCCGGGGTAAGAAATCGGATTATATTACACAAAAGTGTACCTACTGATGATGATTGAAATGTATAGTGGCAAGACCTTTTTGTTATTTACTTGCTTTAGGCTTAATTGAAATACTTATAGTGGGTAGTTAAGTGCGTGGCAAAAGGCGGCAAACTAATACATACACATTCACGCAAAATATTTTGTTTTCGTTCATTATTAAATTAACAAATCAGATAATGACATGGATTGGAATATACACCTCCAAACATTACAAACAACTCCCTCGCAGCCTAGTTGGTAGTGCTGTGCAGAGGGTGTGAGTTCGTTTCCTGCACTGGACAAGCATTTATGTAATATACAATTGTCTTGAGTCTGGGTGTATTTATGTATGAAATGTATGTATTTACCAAAAAAAGTATATAAGTACTCGCGCTATGTAAAATTATCTTCATTTCATAACAGTGGCATAAATAGCTATATTACAAAATTAATATTCTTTACTTATTACGTAAAACACTTAAAACTTACACTATTGGATTAGTACAGTAATGGAAATGGAAATAATGTATTTAATGCACACTGCCAGCGGAAACTCTATGTAAAATGCTTACACGCGCGGCATGTCTTAGTCGCTGTGACTACAGCCGAGTTTCGCCCGTTTTGCGGTTCAGGGCATCGGTCAATTTTTGGTATTTCAATTTTGGTTTCTGGTATTTTTTGATAATTTAAAAAGTTTTATTTACATAAGAATATTGTCAACGCAAATCGCTTATTTAGGGTGCGTTCGTTTTGGGATAAAGACTTCCCACAATTGATAAATTACACACTTATGATAACGCCAGTTTTGCCCCCGACACATATCGTTCGTGTAGCTTGCAAAACAAATGCATGAATCAGAGTTAATTAATTTTAGTTTAATTTTTCGGTGGTCTTTTTTTCTTCTCATCGCCAGTTTCTAATTTCTCCGATGAAAAAAGCATACAATTTTGTTGCGCTGACATCTACCGCACCAGTGGAGCCACCTCGCGCTTATCAGCAGTACTTTGGCTGACTATAGCCTTTCTAGCTTCCGTAGTCATCACTTCTACACCTGCTCTTAGTCTTCGAGATCTGTCACTAGATGTCGTTGCTGGATCCAATTCACCAGATGGCACTGTTGACAAAGACCGCACCGATGTTGTTCCGCACTCCTTTACAATGTTGAAAGGTTGGCTCTTTGCTTTTAGTATCTTAGCTAGCTTTTGCCAGCGGCTTCGCCCTATTACCCGTTTTCCCGTAGGAATGAAGCATTTTCCTGCGGAAAAAAGTAGCCTATGTATGTTCATCAAGGATAATGTCGGCTTCGAATGGTAAAAGATTTTTTCTAATCTGTCTAGTAGTTTCGGAGCCTATTCAATTTCCAAAAATTTGATATTTTCAGCTTCAACACATTTAGTATGACGACATGGCACTTATCCTATGATACCTAATACCTAAGCCAGCTTAAAATCTAATAAGAATAAATTATTTCCATAAATAATTTTAAATCAGAACGCAACTAACGATAATTTTTTATTTAATTACATTTCTCAACAGGTTTTTCCACAGAACATCATAAGATTACCTTTTCAATAACGTTCGAAGTAGCGTCCTCAATTTTCTGTGCATTTTCTCGCTCTAATTACCTCTATGAAAGTTTTCAGATATTTTGTAATAGGTAAGCAGAGTGTAAAAACATGGAGTGGGGACACGTGTATCTATTCTCTATCACAATTATAGATACAGATGAATAAGGTATATCTTTTTAAGTACGTACCCAAATGATAAAATATCTCACTTCATGTCGCCATACTAAACGTATCCAGTTTGTTTTATAAACCACTAGCTGGCCTGGCAGACTTTGTTCTGCCTGTAAAGTTGATGCACTGTAGCGCATAGGTGTAGGAGCAGTTTTGGTTTTTGGTGTTAATTTAGGTTGTTTAAATATTTGCTTTAGGTTTCAGAAAGGGGTAAAATTGGGACGAGTGGGCTTACTTTTTTAAGTAATTTCCAGACGAGTAACCTTATTTAATTCCACAACCGAAGTGTGTTGTAAATACAGTAGTTGTACTTCAGTAAGACTTCAGTCCAATAAAAAAATCGGATCTCATTGAAGCGCGTAGTTAATCTTGTGTGCAAATATTATAAATCTTACGTATGTATTTTTTATTATTTATGTTGTACTCAACTCTTCTGATATCCAATACTTACCTAACTAAAGCCACTTATTGATCGTGAGGAAACCTGCGTATGCCATTAAAAAGACACAAGGACTGGGCTCGCGTGTGGACTATGGCAATCACCTTCGGCAAAGGTAGGCTTTGCCCCTTTATTTATCATCTTCGTGGTGCAACGGTCTTTTGGCTATATTATGATACGGAAGCGTCTGGGTAAAGGCCACAATCAGAACGCCTACGCTCTATTTATTTATTTATCCTTTCTGCACAAACATCTGTGTATAGTGGCAACCTTAATGCCAAAAGACATTCTCTACCAGCCAACTATATTTGTTGATTTTATTTTGAAATTAAGTTTTCTAAATCAAATTAGGCAACTCGCACATATGTGTGTACAGTTGGGTTTGAGACAAGCTTCCTCCCGTGAACGCTTGGGTTATGGAATGAGCTATCGGCCAAGGTTTTCACTAAGGACTACAGTATGAGATGTTATTATAAGTAAGGTGGATATTCCATTCCACATAGCATGGTGCGGAGTTACGTCGTGTAGCCAAAGGACGTAAAGCGCGCCATGCCAGATACTTTGGTGTAGGTAATTTTGTTTAAAATAAAATATATTTGTATAATAATATAAATAAATTATATATAATAAAGATATTATTAATATCTTCAAAATTTTATATTGACACACTTCACTGAACTTACACGTCCATAGGCCACGGTGACCGCTTACCATCAAGCGGACCGTGTGCTTGTTTGCCACCTTAGTGGTATATAAAAAAAGTACAAAATAAAGATATTATTAATATCTTCAAAACTATATATTCACACACTTCACTGAAGTCACCGGGGCTGCAATTTAGCAAACGGATATAAAGTGGAATTATAGCCACAACTACAACAGGTAACATACGTAATAGGCATTTCTAATCATCAGGTATAAGTAATCAGGGTATTTCTAATCATCAGGTATAAGTAATCAGGGTATTTCTAATCATCAGGTATAAGTAATCAGGGTATTTCTTTTACGAGTTTAGGTATGAGTCAAATATGTTATAATGATTTATTTATTTTGCAGATTAAAAAACGTTAAAACATTATCTAGTGGTCTATACTAGGGATAGCCTATATCGTGGGTGCCTGGGTTAACAATAGTTAAAAATACATGTATTAAAGTAACATTTATTTTAATTATTTAGTATATTATATTTGAATAAACATATATATTCACTAATAAAGGAGAAGATTTTTAGGGTATGGGTGACAGATTTAAAACTTATGATTTATAGAATAAAAGGCAAAATCAATCAAACATTTGTCAAGTCTTACCGGAAATCTGATATATTTAGTAAAATGCCAACTAACCATGCACGTTATCATAAAAAATGGCTTCCTTCTATGCGCACACGGGCAATTAATTAGTCTTTAATTTATGATTCCGGTTAGAAATAAATGTTTTTTGCAAGTTAATCTAAGAAACTATTGGGTTTGTGTGTATGTTTGTAAGAGCGAGTGAGTGTTCTTAATATAATATTATTATGTATTAGCCTGGATCCAAGAAGTAAATTTAGGGACTCGAGTGTACACGTATGGATAGTATCTGCTGTTACAATTGCTGCCAAATGACGTGATGCCAACAAGTACGTTGCCGTGTAGAAGAGGCCCAATATCTTCACCATAGCAGGAAACTCGCCCACCAACATCTAACTAACCGGAGCACAGCATGTTGTCAGTAATAACGCTGCCCACCTCGCGGTACCAGTTAGCACATACAGCTCGGTTGACAGTACGAATCTGTACTCGCCGAAGATTTCCGAAAGCTGGACCCAACTTCTGAAATAACAAATATAATAAATATTTTTGACATTACACACAGTGCCGTCTGGTTCTGAACTGTAAGCAAAGCTTGTGCTATGGCTACCAGTCAACGGATACAAATACATATATATACTTTTTAATACATACATATCATCTTGTGTGGGAATCGAACCCACGCCGATTCAGCAGTTGGAGCATTACCCACTTAACCACGGAGCCGAAAATAACCCGTCGCGCGTCCTAGGGACCACAGTGGTCTCTAAGCGTTTAGTGTCGCGGGGGATTTTTTTCAGGACGACTTTTATCAGACAGGCTAATTGTAAGTATTCAGAAATGAAGCCAATGGCCTGTCCAACGTTCTAGTATTTTTGGGTGGACAATATTTTGTGCGTTTAATATTTTTTTATCAGAAATTGTTTTGGTAATTTGATCCGGCCGCCATTTATATTGCGCCATTTTGAGTTGAATTTTGGATTTTATTAACAGTAGCATAAAGTTCATTTTGACTCCTGGTAATGTGCTATATATAAAAAACTATGTATTTTTTTAGTAAATAAATTTATTATTACTTATTATATTTATCATAAACTTATGCTTATTACTTTTTTTTATACTGTATATATTAGGGAACATACCTAAAAATAAATTAAGAGGAATAAACATAATAAAGTTAGGTGTATGTCCGTTTGTACGCGGCAAGGGCGGATAATTTCCTTAGTATGGGGACGCTTGACGGGATAAATAACAAATAATGAGAACTCAAGATACTAAAGCGAGTGGCGCAGTAGTTCTACCACGTTGAGCTGCCATGTTCGATTCCCGGTAGGGGTCAACAATATTGGTACATTTTATTAATGTTAAAGTTGTCTCGACTCTTGTATGACGATAGGCTCACCACCTTTTACACTACCAAAAGAGCGTAAATGTTACGATAATTTTCTTAGTTTAAAATATATTATAAAGAAACCTACGAACTAAAATTTTTACCTTTATTCCTGATGAGTGCCTAAAACGTTACTAGCATTTATATAAAAATACTGCATGTGAAAATGTCTATAAAACGTATAATTTAATGTTTTAACAGTGGCAGTAATTAGACTATATATTTCTTTGAACATTGACACTTTATTTATAAATATTGAAAATATATTCAATAAAACTCAACAAATTTAATAAGTCAGTCTGTATATCTGTCACCTCTTCACGCTTAAACCGCTGAACCGATTTAAATGAAATTGGTATGAAGATAATTTGAGACACGGGTAAGGACATAAGATAGTTTTTTATCTAGAAAAATTCTAAATTTCTATTACTTAACCTATAGATTTCTAAAGCAAGCCACATTAGTATAATTTAGGAGTTAATGTAAGTATCCCACACCGATAACCTAATTTATAAAATTATCAGTATATATACCTATGAAACTAGCTTTTGCATGACTTTATATTCAAACCCGGTTTTGTTTTCCAATAGTTTAAGTTTTAAATTTACCACATTAATATGAGGCCACCTGGAAAGTATACCTTTTCAAATAAAAAAAATACTTCTTAAACCGGTCTAGGACTCTAAGTAATCGGGAAAATACAAAGAAAAGAGAACCTCCTGCTCTTTTGAAGTCGGTTAAAAACTCGTAAACTGAGTTTAGTAAAACAATATTCGTTGGAAGAATTTATAAAGCCGAGTTTGAGGTGCAAAAGCTAATAGGTACTATTATTTTTCTGTGACAAAATTAAGATGGAAGACCTCATCTATTCTCAACGCTGGAAGCTAATACCTCGCAAAGTATACACAAAGTATCCTATCACACCTAGTGTGCGCAAAAACAAGTATTCCATTACTTAGTTAAATCCATGAAGAGCTCCGCTAAAAAATAGTTTTACTTAATTTCATTACAAAGTGTATGGAAGTTCACAAAAGCCACCTTCTTGGAAATCATCATTGGAATTGATGCCAAAGCAAAGACGGTGGAATTTATGGCTGTGACATACGGGCAAAGAAAATAATAAAAGTTACGTTTTTGTAATTTGGTTCCAGAGCCCTGAAATATAGAATGGTAATTATCATAATAATATATTGTTAATAATAAAATAGTATTATGATAGATTAAGGTATATTTTATTACCGATTGCCATCTTGGGTGGGGCCCAAGAGCCCAAACTTCTTCATTGTCAGCAACGTTATAAGCAATTCCGGCAATGGAGGCGGGTTGAATCGTTGCCGCGGAGTTATACGTCGAGGCAGTGAATATGATTGCAACATCATTGTCGAGCGCCTCAGATTAATAAGCTGGATGCACAAAGATGACGGTGCCGCCATTGTTGGCTGCAGTAGCTCCAACGGACAAGCCATTCTACGTACATCAACCCACTAACACTGAAAATTAAAAAGATCTATAAGTTACTTCCACAGTCTAAACATTAATGCAGTTGGCCATCGAAGGCATCTATCTTGACATTGCAATCGTGAAGTGCAGTACAGGAAAAACGGAGCCGGGGGGCTAAACTCCTGCCGGCAAGTCTTCAAATCCACGATAAATAAAAAAAATAAGAGAGTTATATGACGAAACATTCAGTGAATGTTTTATTCGCTTTGAATACTGACAGAATATTAAGCTACAGTATCTTATTTACAAACATAACTTTTTACCCTTCTTTACTTGTCTTTATATTTGGAAAGGAGTAGCGGAGATTCTAGAAAAACAGAAAATGGCTTATTGGTACACACCAATGTACAACAACAACATAGTACATTTAAAAGAGTACAACTGCTTTACATATTTAATAAAACTTTTTCTTTAAGCTGACTGTATAAATTCTACCTTTCTATTCGATCAGCTCATGTTATGCATTAAACAGCCATAATGCAGCATGTTAACTTGTTTAAGTATACTTTTTACATACATCAAAAATTAACGAAACAATTACAAATCAAATAATAATTAAATATTTATATCGTTACGTGTGAGTTTGCCTTTTTTGAATGATACTGTTAATCAAGCTAATTATCATTATATTTATAATAAACGTATTCAATCTAAGAATTTTCTTCTTAATATTTTTTACCTACTATCATTAAGAGGAATATAGCTCTCTCTTTAATATCTCAATTTTAATGGGAAAGATATTTATGGATCAGTAAAAAAAATTAATCAAAGCAACGCTTTCAGACGCACAACGTTGGGGGCAGACTTCTACATTCTTTAAACAAATTTCACGGAGTTTCGTCCATTCTCCTTTACTTTACAATATTTTTGAGAACTTAAATTTCAAAATACGGTTTACAAAACATACACACCTTTGTTTTGTGTTTTTTTTTTGCTATACCCCCTGGGTATTTGTGTACCTAATTTTACGTGTATAATTATATACTGTTGTATAAAAGTGTTACTACACATATTATTTCGGATTACATTACCGTTTTGAACAATGACCTTCTACTTTGAAGGTCTTTGGTTTTCAATGCAAAACTCATCTCAATAGCAAAACTAGTGATACAATCAATAATTCTGAGAGGACTAAAAATTTTATATAATATATAATGACATTTTGAAAAACGCTTTATCACACGTTTTTTTACTTTTCTACTGACATATACCTTCGGATTTAGATATACGTCTGGATGTTAGGTGCTTATAATGAAACGAGACTCAATAAATTTTATAAAACCACTAGCTTCTGCCAGCGGCTTCGCCCGCGCTAAATTTCGTTAGCAGCGTAGGTTCTTACAGCAACTCCTCAATTATAGAAAAATAAACAAACTATCAAATATTTCCCCCTTAATGGCATAAAACATTCGTGTCTGTGAAACCATCGAAATACCCAACCCAATTTGTCAAGCCGTTGAGAAGTTAAGTTAAGTAAGATAAGTACAGAAGGACAATTCTTACTACCCGCTGTCCTATTACCCGTTTTCCCGTAGAAATGAATGATTTTCCCGCGGTAAAAAGTAGCCTATGTTTAACAGGGATAATGTCGGCTTCTAATGGTAAAAGTTTTTTTTAAATCGTTCTAGTAGTTTCGGAGCCTATTCAATACAAACATACCTACATACAAATCTTTCCTCTTTATAATATTAGTATACCAGTCCTTTTTTTTTATTTACAAGCCATTACCTTACCTAGTTTAATTTCTGTCATTCTTACTTACACTGACGAACAAAAATAACTTGTCACTTACATAAACAACGAAATTTTATTAAGTAGTACAAATAGGTTCATGGAAGAAAAAGTATATAAAACAGAATTTTATTCTATACAAAAATAATTAAATAAGTAAATAAATACGCTTCAATGTTCCTTTAGTTTCATAGAGCTATCGATTTCCATTTATATTTTTTAATTTGTTAATAATATTGTTTATTTATTATACCTTAAAAAATAATTATAATTATTTAAGTAAGTTAAAATACATGTGTATTGAAATAAGTTACTTAAAAAATAACAAAAAGCCAAATGTAACTTACAAGAAGCCGCTTGCAGAAGTTACAATTGATCTCGAAGTAATAATCGTAAAAACCAGGGCCAGTTCATAAACACAACGGCCGCAAATGGATACTGCTGAATTGTGGTCTCTTCCCCACCGACGATCCTCTATGGATCGGCGGGGACAGCTGTTCGACAAGATTGTACTTGAAAAATCTAATAATCTTTAAAAGTCAGTTTTTACAGATTCCTTAGCCCGCTGCTCTGTCTACGCTAAATTCGGTTTTGAGCGTGGTATTCTTACTACAACTCCTTGATTATAATAATGAAGTTTCCTATAGCAAGCTATAGATGTTGTTTTTTTTTTCTGAACTGACTATGCAGTTGGCTGTTGCAGCCATTACTGCTTCACCCGGCTTTTTTAGGCGAGTCTCTGAACGAGCCTCGTGCGTGAGTCTCGAACCCGAAAGTGAGTCACCACCAGGAGGGGAGTTCCCCGTTACGCGGGTGCGATTGCGATTGAGTGGGGACCCGGGGACGTCGGCGTCGTGTGAGGGGGGAGTCCCTATTCGTGGAGGTCGTTGAGACTAATCTCGCTATCCGGACAGCGAGATCGTTATCTGGGGCCGTTAGTACGTGCCGAGGCCGCCTAACTATAGTTTTACGACCATGCCGAGGTCGGTGGGACGGTACGTTGTGGATTGCACAATTAGTCGATTCGGGTGATTTTGTGTACGCTCGAAAAAGCGGACTGCCAGGTCTGACTATAGATGTAGCTATAGTTATAGCAATAGGGATTTGGTTTTAGAATATATGTATTCAAGTTATAAGCATTCTCCATTCCAAATTTTAACAATCAGTTCATTTGTTATCAAAGTATATTTTATCTTCTTTAAAACCCCCTAATTTATTAATATATCTCAGCTGGCTTAGCATTTGACCACTTTAGTATTTTTCGATAGGCAGCTTACGAACTAATTTCAATAAAAAAAAAATTATAATATTAGAAGGATCAAAATACAGCTGTAAGATCTGTCTCATGCGATCATGCATTAGCATAGATTTTTTTAGGGTTCCGTACCTCAAAAGGAAGAAAGGGAACCCTAATAGGATCACTTTATTGTCCGTCTACCAATACCCTTTGTCTCAGGAACACGTGAAATTAATGAAACAGATACTAACGGTTCCTTGGATCTATATAAACATCTAACTTCTAAGTCAATGCAATAAAAAAATACCGCCGAAATATTTTTTCCATTTTTGTTGTCGATTTTGGCATTCACAAATAAATCGGATGCATCAAATTCTATGGGGTACTTCCCCTTGTTTTAGAATCATGAAATTTGATACAAAGCCGTTACAGGTATAATACTGACATAGGATTTTCTTTTTTTATAGCAACACAGAATTTATAGCAAGATCTGATTAAGTAAAAAAGACTAAGAGGCTTGATTTTTTACAACTTTAAGTGACCGCAGACTTAAGTATTTGATATTAATTTCAACGTGATATCTTCACGCGTTCCTGAGGGAAAGGACTTGACAGACAGATGGACGACAAAGTGATCCTATAAGGTTTCCTTTTTTTTCCTTTTAAGGTACGGAACCCTAAAAATTACGAGGACTTCTCGTAAACAGATATGTTTTTTCCTTGTTTTTATGTTTTTGCTTTACTGCAAAAAGGGTACTTAACCAATACATTTAAATTTTAAACTTGCGGTAGGTATAGAGCAGACACTGATGTATACAAAAATGTTAGTAAGTCGGAGTGAAAACCAAAAATACAATCAGCACCATCTAGGCAATAGTCGAGATTATTGAGTAAAATAGTTTCCCAAGCACATATACAGAAATCATTTGTTCATGCAGTTCAGTTAGTAAAGTTGAAACTAAACTGCGCTTAAAAATAAACGTAATTACATAGTTTCCGACAATGCTTTCACTTAATTGATATCCGTAGGCACGGCTGATCATTAATTATACGGTGGCACAAAACCCTTGGTGCGCAAGTTCGTCCCACTCACACTTGGCTGGTTTTTTTTTATAATTATGTATAAAGCTTTTAACTTATTCCTAAAAATGCACAAAAGATGTCCGTTCCTCCACTAATTATCTTTTATCGAACTATTTTAGTTGTTTCTTTATTCGATACAATAAGTAAGGTGGAAATCTGCCAAAGAACAAAAGACACTGATATAGCTTTAAAAGCATAGCAAGCTCCATTAGTAATGGACAGGCCATATCACTCATAGAAGAAGCAGAATGGGACGACCCAGAGGATAGACAAATTGGTTGGAGACGAAGGAAGCTACTGCACGCAGGCGTTACAAGACCATAATATACCATAATATTCAATAGTGAACTTCTACATCCGGAGGTAATGATGCCAATGATGGTAGTCTTAACTTTCCACAATCAAATCGTGCGTATATTATATTAAACACAAGATTTCATTTTAAGTAAAACATATCATTAATTTCTTCCATGAGGTCTGCTATTCAACATCAATTATATATTCATACTAGCTGTCCCGGCGAACGTTGTTCCGCTGCCGTCCCTCTGTACCCGGCGAAAGTTGGTTTTTACCTATAGTGCCCGAGTCCGGCTCGCACTTGACATATCGAGATAAAAACTATCCTATCTTTTAAGTTGGATCAAATAACAGATATTTACGAAGTTTGATCAAAATCGGTTCAGTAGTTTAGGAGTCCATTGAGGACAAACATTGTGACACGAGATTTATATATATTAAGATTGTTGCCACCTGTCATTATTGCTAGTGCCTTATTAGTTGCAAGTTATAGATACTGCATGCTGAAACGAGGGCGTTAGTTTTGATCCTCGCATAGAACAAACATTTATGTGATGAACATTGAGTATTTCTTGAATCTAGGTGTATCCTATGTATACGAGTGATATGTATTTACACATTTATATAGTAATAAGTATTTGTATCATTTGTCGGGTACCAACCTATAGAAAGCCATGGTAAGATCAGGACCAGGGACATTATTGGAAACAGTCTCGAGCTATTCGAACTCTGGAATTCGAGACAAAAATGTATGGAAGTCTGACCTACCTGTCAAAACTGCACTTGCATACATTTTTCTCTGAAATTTCAGAGTCCGTATGTTTGAGACTGTTCCCAATAAGCTCCCAGATGACGCTGCGTAATAGTTCCAGACATATGAACTAATACTATTAGTATTCTAAGAAACTTGCTGTAGTCGTATCTATCCACTTGATCGCATTTCGGATTACCTATAAAGCAATAATATGCTTATCAACATTATATGATAAACAATCATTAAAGTGCAGATATTAATTGTTTGATAGATGAATATTAATTTTTTTTTTAAAGCCAATCATGGTATTACACAATAAATTTTAAATGCTGTGTAATTCTGATTTTTTATTTTTAAACTAGTGTAGCTTATTGCCTTGTTAGCATATAGGCTGTTCAAAATTATATCGAATATTTTAATTGGACTTTTTATATATTTTGCCGAATTCTAAGGCTTCATTAGATGAGTTTATTTGTCTATTTCCTTGGTAAGGTAATAAAGTACCATAAAGCAGAGATTTTCTGTTTCTAGAATGTTAGTGTCACTTTGGGACTATCGACTTTACTTCTACCTTAAGGCTGTTAAGAAGTGGTTTGTTTAAGTTCATTTATTTATGTTCAACAACAGCTAACGCTGAATTCACTCTAGCAGCATAAGAAAAAAAATATCTGCTTTTTCTATATGAAGCTATAAAATTTCTACTACAAATGCTACTGCAGTAAAATACTTAGTGCTACAGGGTATTTATAAAGGACTAGCTTATCTTGCAGTCGTTGTGCTGCTTCTTCCATTGTTGGAGTACCCTGTCGCGCGTCGCATCTATTACTTCGTTTTCGTTTTGGGTTCTTTCTATTTTTTTTTCTTTTTCTTTTAGCTTAGCTTCTAAGGGTTATAGCGTGATGTTAAGTAGCCTGTTACCCTTATCAAGAATTGGGCTATAAAATTGTAAAATAGTAGATTGTATCACAAGGTATCAAAAAAATATTGTTATGGCAAGGGCGCTATTTTGAATCCAGAGTGGAGCGATGGATTCTAAGGTAGAATCCGGAGCGCAGCGAGAGATGCAAAGAGCGGCGCAAGAAGTAAAATAATGTTGCGACCGAGTGATACAGTCTACTTTTTATTATCCTCTATGAGAAAAGTGGTAAGTGTAACTCATAAATAAGAACAGTACATTTATTTATTTCATTATCACAACTTGAGCAAAATACACATTTTTTTAACCGACTTCAAAAAAGGATTAGGCTCTCAATTCGTCGGAATGTTTATTTTGTATTACTCGAAGACACCTGGACCGATTCGAGAAATTCTTTTATTTTTTTAAAAGGGTATACTTCCTAGGTGGTCCTATATTAATGTAATGAATTTAAAACTTAAACAACTGCAGAAAAAAATATTTAATTTGGCTTTGGATTTGAAACTGGTTTTACGTTGATGATTGTAAAAATTTTTTTTAAGAGTAGAAATGTTTTTAGGGTGAGAGAAATAAAAGCAATTAGTCACTCGAAAGTAAAAATAAAAAGTTTTGAACAAAAAAGCAACCGGCATCAAAAATATGCACTAAAGCTAGTGTTTAATATTTTTAATTCGTCGCTCATAAAAAAAAACATCCGCATGTTGAACGCAATTTATGCAGATCATATCGACCCAGATAACACCAATAGCAAACAAATTTATAAGTCGTTTATACTTATAGTAGGTCGTTTATGAAACTGCCAACAATAAGGGATAAAAGTGAAACCAAAAAGTACTATTTCTTGATTTTACGTGCAAAACGTTGCAGGTATTTTTTGTTGCTCTATGTAAAATATCCGATGGAGTCAAATTTACCTCCGTATCATTGAACAAAATTATTAGTTTAGCATGTTAAAAAGTACAGATTTATTTTAGTACGGAATTCAGATCTTAGATTAAATATATATTAATACCATATACTCCTCGCAGTTCTAACTACTAGTACTAACTAGTGCTGTTCAGAGGGTGTGGGTTCGTTTCCCGCACATAATAAACATTTATGTCATAATATTAACATTTGTGTTTGTCTTGAGTCTGGGTGTATTTATGTATGATATGTATGTATTTACAAAAAAAAAAATATTGATGTATTTGTATCCGATGTCGGGTACTCATAACACAAGCTATTTTACTTTGGGGCCAGACGGCGCTGTGTGTAATGTCCAGAAATATTTATTATTATTTACTTATATATATTTAGTGTACTTTACTATATGGCAAAAACGATATATATTAAGAGAATACGGTTCGGAGCGCCTCTCAGCGTGCTTTATACAAACGAATTTCTCACTTATTTTTGATGCTTGTTGATCAAACACCACGAAATTCTAAAGACATGTTCCAGTAATAAGTATCTAGGTCTGCAGTGTGCCAGTTTTCTGTTAAATTTTATAGTTCAAAAATAATACAGGGTTCTAGCTTTTCATACAAATGGTTTAAAAAAGATTTCTAGTTAATAGAACATTTTACAAGATTTTGGAAGAACCACAGACCTAGGCATTCGGCTTGGGATTATGACTAAGAAATTTTACAAAAATTGATCAGTAAATGTCAAAAACAAATGAGAAATTCGTTTGTATGAAGCCCGCTGCGAGGCGCCGCGACTCGTATCCGTTTAAAGCATCATTGTCGTACAAATGACAATGCTGTTCGGAAAACTGCGCACGCCAGTCTGTACAATACTTCGGAACGCGGCGGCGTACGTTATTGGAATTAATTATATATAAAGTGGATTATAGATAGTGACACAAACACTCATATTCATAAACACTACACCACATTTTATACACAAGTTTATCAAAAACATATAACGCCAAAACCGGTAAGTCTTAGTAATTTACTGTAAGACGTAATTTTCCTTAGGGCCTACGTACGGTCTAATTTTAGTAACCAAGTTGGTAGACAGAAGCGTAGGTTTTGTTATGGTTAGTTAATTGTTGTCGTATTTGGGTCATATTACGTCGGATTTACAGTGGAGTTACAATTTAAGATTCGTGACGTTGGGCCGCGTCGTTGATAGGCATAGTTAACCGGTCTTATCTCATAGCTAATTACTTACCCACTTTTTTTTTGTTGTTGTGGTTAAAATAGATCGGATTAAATAGGCTTTAATTATTGTTGTTTCATGACGGATTGAAAGTTAAGGAATTTATTTATGCAATTGTTAAGTCGGGGTATTGTATATTGTAGTTGGGTTTTTTGGCGTTTATAATTTTACGCTATCAAAATGGTTGTTGTAAAAAACTGTATATATAACAAACAGAGTCGTTTGTTTGGGTCTCTGTTTTTGTTTTGGATTGTTTTTTGTGTGTTAATTTAGTTATAAAAAGTGACGCCAACGGCAAAGGAGCACAAGGCTATCTTAACCAATCTAACACGATGGTTCTTATGTGCTGTAGGGCTCGTTAAACGGGAGGATTGGATGTTTGCATTGAAGCAAAGAGCGGCACAGTTTTCGTCAAGAGTCAGTGAGCTGGATCAGGCATACCAGGGTATCTTATCGTTAACAGATGACGAAACTATCCTCAAGTCGGTAAATTCTGACTATGATTTATGTATATGAGTAGTGGACGAGGTTAACGAGGCTGTGTCGAAATTAGAGGCCACCCCGTAGCCGATAAATAGGAAGGAGGTTTCGGAACAAAAATGAAACGAACGGTTGCCAACTTTGGATATTCCTCATTTTAGCGGATCATTGGATGAGTGGACTAATTTTATTACAATTTTGAGTACTTATCTGACTCACAAAAATTAAGTTACCTTCTAACGTCTATCAGGGATGAGCCTCTCTGTTTAGTGAAACATTTGGACATCACCGATGTCAATTATAATATTGACAGGGAGTTATTAGTGAAGCGGTACCAAAATAACTGTCGCATTGCGGATACACATGTAACTGCCATTTTAGGCATTCCTCAACTGTCTTCGGTTAACCAGCTGCGGTCGTACCTGCTTAACCCTATTTCGGTGGCGACAAATACGTTGATAGGTCTAAAATTTCCTGTCACTGAGTGGTCATTTTTATTGCTGCACATTGTACTGAACAAATTGCCCAATGACGTCAGGGCTCGTTTCGAACAGTTGCACGGAGGTGACTCGGCGTCACATATACCTACTTTTGACACTGTAGTGTCAGTTTTGGAGGACCAGAGTAGGAAGTTGGAATTTACCCGCCGACCCACAATCGGGACCGTCACGATTTTTGGCCCCGTCTGGACTCCGTTAACAATCCCCGTCTTTACCCCGTCAACAACCTCGTCCCGGGACATCGAGAGGTACCAGGTCGTTCCGCCCCCCCGAATTTGACAGTTGAACGGACTGAACGGTGTGGGGTGTGTTACGAACCGGGACACACCATTCGGGATTGCCACCAGTTCAGAAAATCTGGGGTGTTACTCCTGTAAAATAGACGAAAAAAGGTTATTATCCATGGAGCGCCGGATGCGTCGTGATATAGAATGCCGCACAAAATACGTGGTTTTTATGCGTGAATACGAATCTCTAGGTCTCATGTCGGTTTCGCAGTTCCAGTTGGAGGGCAACGAACATTATTTTGTTCTACATCACGCCGTCTTTAAAAATGGTAAAATACGGGTGGTGTTCGATGGGTCGGCGCCTACATTTTCGGGTGTATCCTTGAACGACTGCCTGATGTCGGGACCTAAGGTTCAGGTAGACATCTCGGACATCTTGACTGGTTTTCGTCGCCACCAAGTTGTGTTTGTGGCTGACATCAAGATGATGTTCCGTTAGGTCATGATACACCCTGAAGGTAGGCGGTTTTATGGAGAGAGGATCCGGCCCCTCCATTGGTTGTTTATGAGCTCAACACCAATACCTACGGGCTAAAGTCGAGCCCGTTTGTGGCAATTAATTTCGTTGCTACCCTTGGCTGATCGTGAGTGTCTGAATTTCCCGCGCGCAGCTGCTGTCTTCCCTTCTGACGACTACGTCGACGATATTTGCACGGGTGCTTCGTCCGTGGAGGAGGCGTTAGTCCTGAGGGATGAGCTAATCGGCTTGTTATGGGCAGGTGGTTATGAACTGAGGAAATGGATTTCCAATTCACCTGCAGTCTTGGAAGACTTGCCGTCAGAACATTAGCAGGAGTCAGAATCCTGAAAATCTTGACTCCATTGCGGTCCTTGGAGTTCAGTATCGGCCAGTTCAGAATATCTTCACTTACTCTGTTGAACCGTCAGACACAATGAAGAGGTGGACTACAAGGCTGGTTCTGTCCACAGTAGCGCGTGTGTTTGATCCCAATGGTTGGGTGGCTCCTGTTGTCTTTTGGGTCAAATGTTTTCTACAGGAGCTCTGGATTTCTGGTCTCGACTGTGATACCCCGTTGACTGGAGACTTGTTGTCTTATTGGCTTCGTTTTTATAAGACACTTTCGGACTTTCAACAAGGATCGGATTTGGATCTTACCACCAGGTCCTTATCGGGCCAGTCTTCAGAGGTTCTCTGACACGTCGGAATCCGGTTATGCGGCTGTCGTTTATTTGTTCGTTGATAGCAATGGTCATGTTCGCGTCAGTCCGATGGTCGCAAAGAGTAAGGTAGCACCTTTGCGGATCAAGTTAACAATTCCCAAGCTGGAGTTGTCAGGAGCTACATTTTTGACTCGACTCTTTAACCATTTCTTCTCCACCTTGGGTCCAATTTGACTCTGTCACGGCATGGACAGAAAGCCAAATCGTGCTGTCTTGGCTTAAGGCGTCCTTTCATGCCTTAGAGACCTTCGTGGCCAATCGTGTCACCCAAATCCAGTCTTCTGCGGTGTCTCTGGATTGGCGTCACGTGCCAGGGTCCTTGAATCCCTCAGATTGCGCTTCACGGGGCCTGATTGCCTCGCAAGTTATTAATCACCCGCTCTGTTGGGGTCCTGACTGGCTGGCCTCATACAGTTGTGGAGTTTGTTGACCCTCTGCCGGGGTTAAAGTTCTTTGCTGTTGAGCAAACTGTGGTCACTTCACCGAATTTCTTACTTAATCTGTTCAGCTCTCTCAACAAGCTCGTTGGTGTCACCGGTTGGATCAAGAGGTTTCTCCACAACTTTCGGAACAGGTCACAGCCAAAGTCGTCTTCAGTCTTGTCCCCTGAAGAGCGTCAGGATCATCAGGATCAGCCCTCCTCACCTGTGTTCGACTGGTACAGGCCCGGTCGTATAAAAGGGAAATTCGTCTTCTCCGTTCAGATAACGGGAAATTGCGGGGAAGTCTTGTTCGCCTTAATTTGTTCCTAGACGAGTCAGAGTTCTTGCGAGTGGGTGGTAGGCTTCGTAACTCAGAATTGCCCTATGGGGCTTGGCATCCTCTCTTGTTGCCCCAGAGCGGTAATTTTGTTGAGGTACTGATCAGGGACCGCCATGTTAGGAACTGTCATGCCGGTCTCAACGCGTTGCTGGCTTGTCTGCAGCGAGACTTTTGGAGTTTCTCCGCCATACGAGCAGCTCGGAGCGTCATTTTTAAATGTATTCTTTGCTATAGGTTAAAGGGAACCTTGACTCAGCCACAAATGAGTAACTTACCGTCCGATCGTGTCCGGCCCGCTCGACCTTTCGCTAAGGTTGGGTTGGATTTCGCGGGTCCGTTTTTGGTGAAGAAGTCAAGTGTTCGCAATGCCAGTCAGATTAAGGCCTACTTATGCGTCTTCGTCTGCTTGTTTTCCAAGGCTGTGCATCTGGAGCTCGTTTCAGCCTTGTCTACGGAGGCCTTTGTCACATGTCTGTCGCGGTTTGTTAGTCGGCGTGGTCTCCCTCATTCAATTCGCTCGGACTGTGGCACCAATTTTAACCAATCATGCTAACACAAATAGGAGCGGAGCTTCAATGAAAAATGTTTCAAAATCGGGGTTTTTTTATCCTCTTGAGAGCTTCCACTGCGTGCGCTGCGTAAACGGTTAAAGTTTCGCAAAATTCATGTATGACAGAATTGTTCCCCTTTAAAAGTTCTAAAAAAAATCCGCGACAGCATATGTCAATATTTTAAGATTGGCTCACTATAACCTTTTTTATGCTTACCATATTTGTTCTAAAATAATGCATTATTTGTGAAGTTGTTTTTATAAACATGATATTAATCTTTATCTAAATGTTTTGTTATTCATCACAAGCATTTAATTTAAAACAATATTTCCCTGTACATCAGTCGATTTCAATGAATATCTTAGGAGATTTCGCAGTTTTAAAATAACGTTGCAGCAAAATAATTATCAAGTATTGCGCGCGCATTTATGATGTGCGAGGGTGGCGGGCAGTCATAAGGGGGAAGGTCGGTACGTATTATTTAAAAATATTTTTACCTTCTGTGTTTTTTTTATAATTGAGGAGTTGCCGTTATCCTATGCCGATAACCAAATTTAGGGCGGGTGAAGCCGCTGGCAAAAGCTAGTTATATATAAAGTGGATTAAAGACAGTGACACAGAAAAACACAAACACTTATAATCATAAACACTACACCACATTTTATACACAAATTTATCAAAAACATATAACGCCAAAACCGGTAAGTCTTAGTAATTTACTGTACGACGTAATTTTCCTTAGGGCCTACGCACGGCCTAGTTTTAGTAACCAAATGCTTTAAAATATATTTTTTAAATTAAAGAATTACTCGTAGCTATGTGTGTGTGTGTGTGTGTAACTTTATAGTAAAATAAAAATCACAAGTGTTGAAACAACAGTCACTTCCAGATTTATTTGAACACAAAATTATTGTTTATATTCTCTTTGCACTAAATACATAAAATGACAACCTCCCACTAAGTTATTGCACTGCCCATTACATACATTTTTTAATCCTCCAGATGCTATAATTTTGCTATAAAATTGGTACAAAAACTGCACATTGACGCGATCTAGCGTATATCTTGGCCATCATGAAATAACATATTTTAACACTCGATATTTGATTCCAGGTACGTTGTCCAGAATGAAATACATAAAGGATCAACAGTAGCGTCAATCAAAAGTAAGTACTTACCTAAATCCATTATAAGTAGGCGCTACCATCTAGTTTCCAATATTTGTCTCACTAGCACTCCGTGCGCGACTTTGAATTCTTAATAAATCCCAGGGACTCTATATCCATAATAATATTATTAATGCGAAAGTAACTCTGTCTGTCTGTCTGTAACCTCTTCACGTTTTAACTCCTGTAACGATTAATATGAAATTTCGTATGGAGGTAGTTAGAGTCCGAGAAAGGATATAGGCTACTTGAAAACGTCAAGCGTAAGTTGTTTTTTTTTCTGTTATTGAGTAGTTGCCGTTGAAATCCTACACCGATAACCGAATTTATGGCTTTCGTTTTCAACTAAAAATTTTCATATCCTACACAAAATCGTCTCGTTTCTCTTGCCAGTTGCAACAAAACTGTAAGGTTACCCAACATAACGCCTCTAAAAAAATCATGAACTCGTATTCGGATGCTGAAAACGCCGATCGGTGTCTAAAAATCTGTTTATCCGGCGCGGAGGATGGCAATCGGCGCCCTCTACGTAAGGCGGGCTGCGTCTTGCAAGCAAGTAATGGGTTAACAGTGGGCTTACACATCGGCCATGACGACGGTACGTGGTTGATACAAAGTAGTTGAAAATGCCAAATCCAAGTTGAATGGTATTGCTGGAACCGATCGGGCTAATGGATTCACTATTACGGCATCACTGGCTCTTTGGTTTAATTTTGGCGGAACAAAAAAGGGTTCATCATCTTAATGCTAGACAGATCGCGCCAATATTTTTGGACTGTCGTTGCTTTAGGTACTTTGCAATGGACAAATGGATAAAAAAACAATAAGCTAGCAGTTTAGTTTTTTGTAAAACTAGTACAACTTGTCAAATCATTTGTTTGCATCACATGCTTAAACCCTATTTTTTTTTAAAAAAGTACATGATTACAAAGGAATTTATCCAATAATTAATGATTAACTTACCTTTCCACGGCCGCACGCTCCTATGTTTACCTACCGTCGCCAAACATAAAAAAATATGATTGATGGTTGAAATTTTTCTGTCTTATCATAAAGTAAGAAGCTAATAGCTGGCAAAATGTCTTGATGTTTACCATTTAAAACGAATGTCAGAGATTTCGTTGTTTCTTACGTACTATATAACCGAGATGTGCTTAGGTGGTTGGCTGTGCTGGCTACCATACAATCCATATATGATAACTATATTTGTTGATGAGGGTGAGCAAATATATAGTTTGTCTCGCGCTTTCTATTGAAAATTTATTCTTTTGCGTACTACATAATTGTTTAACTAATTAATTTTGTTTCAATTAAATGTACAATCGCTTACTAAATTTCAAAGCTACATTTAAATTTTAATGCCGAAAATCATGATGTAAATTTAATTTCAGTACTTAATATAAAACTTACATATTGATGACGTACTGTTTCCCTCATGCCGCGCAAGACTGCGTAACGCGTAATTTTCTTTTTAGCTATGATTTCCAAAAAAATCTGTTTGTGATGACGCGAAGAACTAGGGCTGAAGAGGTAAATATTTCATTGAAACGATCTTTATTAATGACTATCCTTTTGTAGATTGACATAGACATAGACAGACATTTATTTGGCATTCACATCAGATAACAATTTACAATGGATAAAATAAAAAAATATATTATACTAAAATAAAATATAAACATAAATAAAATAAAATATATCAACAATAACATCAAAGGAAATATAAACTATTTTTCTTTATCTTTTATACAATAAGAATGTATGACCTACTATATAGCGGAACAACCTGGCCACATCCGATTCACGTTGTTGAATTTTCTGCGGTAAGACATTTTAAGTAAATTTGATTTATTTAGAAAGAGGGTAACATGACTACGCGGCGGAATAGTACCCTCTGAATGGTTTTTTCGGTTTTTGCCAACAACCTGGGACCATACACAGTGTCAACATAAACCAGCCTAGAAAGCATAAGAGAGTCACACAATTTCATGCGTAAGTCCACACTGATGAAGTCACGGATGCGTTACAGTACTTTAAGCCTATAAAAACAATTTCGAGCAATCCCCAAGACGTGACTTTCAAAACGAAGGCTGTCATCCATTAGTATACTAAGATTCCGCACCTCAGTGACCCGGTCCACTGGTCCTTCAAGTATACTCATACTGGCATTTCTACAGGCGACATTGCCTATTTGATTCCTTGATCCCAGCACCATGTACTTCGACTTACTTGGGTTTAGAACCAGTGTATTTGATTCTGCCCATCGTGCAATGTTCTGTAAATCTTGGTTTGCACTTGACAATGAACAAAGAAGCTCGGCTTCGTAGAAATTCACTCGAAAGTTGGCAGAGGAATTATACCAAAAGAGTTTGACCAGGCGGACCTCTTAAAGCATTTGGTTGAGTGGTTCCTAAATACAGCACTAAGAGAATACTTGAGTGTAAAGTTGGGCGTTTTTTTTATACTACTAAGGAGGCAAACAAGCATTCGGTCCGCCTGATGGTAAGCGGTCACCGTAGCCTATGGACGCTTGTAACACCAGGGGTATCTTTCGGGCTATTTTAACGCTCAAAACTGATCAAGCTACATATCAACGAGTGAATTTTCTTACGAATTGAGAAGTATAAAATAATGTACTTACTCCTTTATAAACACTGTTGTTGATCAAGATGACTACATCTCTATTCTCTTTTTCTTAATTATCTTACTTCAAGTGGACTTACGATGCGGCGCTCGTCATCAAACTAAAGGTTAGTGAGATACACAGACAGCCACGATGATCTTGTAACGACCCCCTTTTTGCATCGGGGGTTAAACCAAAGGATTTTTTTATCGAGTTAAGCTTAGTAAAGAGGTTACTTTTCGTTGTGCGGCTCGTAGCATCACCGTTTATCGTAGCATTTTCGTAGCTTCCTCGTAGCCCGTTACTATACCGGCGTAGCGGCTCGGCAAAGCCGAAAGGATAGGTTATAATTTTAGAAGTATGTGTGTGTATATTAATGTTTAAGTATGTTCCACCGTAGTAACTGAAATTCAAATTTTAACTGTTAACTGATTTTGATGAATCAGTTTATCATAAAGTGTCAATCGATTCGTTATTCTATTGTTATTCAATATTTTTCGTTACATCGATGCAGCGACTGTAGCTTTGATATTTGACCACTGGGTCAGATAAGTTTGTTTTACTACACACTGGGCAAAGCAACCTATATAGCAACACTTCAATTATACCTACATTAATTACTTTATTAATTCTTAAGCTTGTAGATATTTTTTGTTTGTGATGGTATTTCGGATACCGATCAATCCACCCCGAGCCCGCGTTGAAATCAATTGAGTTAGATCGATTAGAAATAATGTGCATTTGCATCAGCTAAGTAATATGTAAAAACTGGCTGGTATTATGGCGCTGTTAAAATGTTGCGCGTAAAGAAGAAAAAAATGCGAGGAAGTAAGCTCAGTGCAAGCTTTTGGGAAGTTTCAGTAAAATAACAGGTTTGTGTATATCGTGTTTACTTTCCTCATATTCGAAATAAAAACTAAAGTCTTTAATTCGGGTAAAAGGAACACATTTCAAACTTAAATTTATCTTGTCAGACATCCTTAAGAAGATGATCAGTATAGGTTCTGGATGAAGGCTCATTGACATAACTAAGAAATGTTCAGATAAATGTACACCTCCATCTATCGACCTACCTTCAATAGATTCGTGTTTTGTCTTATTAACATCAGAAGGCTACTGAGCTACAGTGAGCTAACTAGCGTCTTAACAACAGATAGCAACTCGCTCGATCACTTCAGCGTCTCTGAAAAAATTTTGTGGAACTTTACTGTATGAAAAAAAGAAGCATGGCTGAATTTTTAATGTCCACGTTCAAGTACATAGGCATATTTATTAAAGTGCACTAGCACAGACTATATAATACTATACTAGTTTCTTTTGACAAAATTTTACCCAATTTGAATAATTTTCACGGCAGATATTTAAAAAAGAATCTTGCCTTTTATGTCTTTATTAAGGTTTTTGTTAAGGTTATTCATGTTTGACAACATACTCATGTAATTTTACACAGTTGCATTTTCGTAATTAACTACTAAACACAACTGTTTTGAATAGAAAAAAAATCTTTTTAGCTGTGGAACCTTTTTTTATTCTGCTGAATTTTTTTTACAATAAAAATGTATTCTAATCAAAAAAAAATAATCATAAAAATAAATTTCGACGGAAAAAATATTTATTTCCATATTTTAAGCAATAATGCCTTATTCATTAATTTCTACTCTCTACTATTTTAAATTATATAACTGATTGCTATTCCAATACTTCAAACGATTAAAATTAAAAAAATAGTTGGAAATATAAATAATATAAATGACAGCCCTCACCAGCTCTTTTGGTTTCCGTTAGTATAACTGATGCCTAGTTATTTATCCTCGGCTACAATCAATTAGGACGTTTAATTTGCTATAATAAACGTGTTCAAACATCTTTTACGGCCTATACTGCAGCGTATCCTTTTCGTAGGCCTATACTTTTCCCAGGTACGCACATACGTACCTTAAAGTATTGGCGTGATGTTTTTATGTACCTTTACTAGAGGTTATTTGTGTCTTGCGCTAAAATCGACGATTCCCTATATAGTCTAGGAGACCATGACTGAAATCATGTATCATCGCTTTACGGCCAAAACTGTAGAAAATTCATAGTTTAGATTATACTGAGACCGAGGTGGGCGTAGTAATAGCCAAAAATGGCAGCTTCGTGGGGGCCTATTTCTGTTTCTATCTATATATCATCACATTCTCTCTGATGTTGAAAATTAGCATTTCTTACAAAGAATGTCCGTTTTCAGCAATTTTGCGCGTCGCATTTGACATGTTTTCGAAAATCTTTAAAAATGTAAAATCCGACCCAGATATAGATATAGTTCATATATTTTTTAAACATTTATTTTATGGCTGACAAGATTACCAAAATACCATTATTAGACATTCTTAATGTCATCTGTAACTCCAAAACTAAAAAAAGTTTAGAAGAAATTGGTTCGTATAAAGCTGCGACATTTTAGATCGTTACTGCCTATCTAGTTGGATTCGATATGATCTAACTTAAGATTTTCATGAAGTTTTGGCCTTAAACTGATGATAAATGATTTTAGTTGTGGTCCCTTGTGCTTTAGTGTTAATAGATCTTTCCTAAGGTATCCAGGTAAGGTACGCCAACAAAGCTCAGAAAAGTACGCGACAATAACTGAGTTGCAGTTTCATTGGGTAACAGAATAACTTGTAAAAAAACGTGTACTTTTGATCAGCGTTAAGCAACATGACAAAAATCTTATAAATAACTCACAAGTTGCTTGGATTATTTTCATTACACCTAATTATGTTGCTAGGAATATCATTCAAGAACTTTGTCAGTCATCAATTACAGGTGTAATCAAAAAGTCGAGTTGTTTTCCTGTCTACGAGAGCTGTAAAAGAACGCATGGATAAAAGTGTGTCCGTCGTGATCTACGCTCGCTCACATTATGGACAGGTCTCTGTCTTCAATGAAATGAATGTTCCCTAAAACATGGTTGAGCGAAGTGAAGGCTGATTCATATGTCATAGTCGTGAACGGGTGCCGCCTGTGGAGGCTGGTCTGCTCTTGCAAACTTCTTTGTATTCTTAGTATTGAGTATTACTTTTTTGTTTTTGTTTATCAATACATTGATTGTTGATTGAGATATTTTAATTGGACGCTGTAAGAGAAAGAGAGAAAAGAAATGCCCTTGCTGAGTTTCTTGTCGGTTCTTCTCAGTACAAGGTCTCCCGCCCTATAGACTTACGAACCGATGGCGTAGTGACATTCATAAGTGCTCAATTATTGTAGCCCAAATTGAATAAATAATATTGATTGATTGATTGATTGATTGATTGATTGATTGTCGTGACGGCGGCGACAGGCTCCTCCCGGACGAATATGGGTGTAATCACGACATATGGGCAAGATTCACATAACTGTGCTTTTGTTTGTAATTCGGGTTTAGTTGGTTGGTTGCGCTGTTTGTAGGTGGTGGTTAAGGTTTGCGTGAAGACCCCGAGTGTTACAATAGCCCACGATAAATGTGGCTGCAGTTACCGCTGAAAAAATATCTTCTACTTTTGCTATGTATATTTTCAATTTTTGTTTGATTATTTTTGCTTTTGCTCTAGCTCTCCTTGTCCGACACTACTTAAGTACATAATTTTACATATATAACCTAAACTTAAAATGCATAGTGTAAGAATTAGATAAAGCTTTCAAAACACTGCAGTCGTAAATTGTACAATTTATCAGTTGGCTTAGCAAATGATTGATAAAAGGTTATCAGGCCGTCATAGTGCATTACTGCCGCGGCCCGCAAACGCAGCATAACCGCGGGATCGTGAGTATGCGGGTTGAGGCATAGCCGAGGCACGCTCCACAGAGTCCGATTATGCTCAGTTGTTGCCAAGGCTTGTATAGTGCTTTTTTCAAACATCCCTTTGCTTTAAAAGTCCAATTGACTCCTGCGCAGCCTACATGGTGGTGTGGACAAACATTAATGAAAAAAAAACAATAGGTTTTTGACTTGAGTCTGGGTGTATTTATGTATTTACAAAAAAAAGTAATATATATATTTTTATCCGTTGTCTGGTATCCATAACACAAGCTTTGCTTACTTTGGGTCCAGACGGCGCTGTGTGTAATGTCCAAAAAAACTATTTTAAAACATGCTAGTAAAAACACTAATTATATGTCAATTGCAAATTGTAACTGTAAAAAACTGTATTGGAAATAATAAAAATAGTTTAGGAAATTTAGCCGCCGACTCGCCGCGTTCAAACGCCGATTCCTTTATTTACTTTTTAAATCAATTTAATGACGCATTTAATTTAATTTAATTAATTATTTTTATTTTTTAATTATTAAATTTAATTTAATTTAAAAAAGCGCTTTTTTTAGTGCCATTCCGAATACCGAGCGCTCGAGCAGTCAAATATAAAACATTGCGGGTCGCTCTCCGATACTGTCCTGCAACTACAATTTAACCCAAAGAAGTTTGTCTAAAATGTGGTTGCTTTCAAAGTAGGTATTGTTGCTGTTTGCCAAAGTGTACATTGTAGCCGTAGAAGTCATTTAGGTTTTGGTTTTAATTGAACTATAAATCGCTACCTGTCTAAAAATTTGAGAAGGGAAGAATACACATTTATTAATTAGCTATCTGTCAAATATTAACCGGCTTTAAGAAAAAAGGGGTTCGACCCGTTTTTATGTAATATTGTTAGGATTGCACAATATTTAAAAGTGTCAGTCTATATGGGCTTCGAAATGGATGTGACAGGTTTCATAAGTGTTGTATCTTTTTTTATGTATTTATTTATTTTATGTACACAATTATGGGGCACTTAAAACATAGACAATACAAAAATAACAGTGTTCATAGGTCAAGCGTATCTGATGTCAGCATAATCCAGAAGGGGGTTGAAGGAGAGATTGCGTTAAACTGATTTTAGCATTTATAGGTAAAAAAATCTGAAGGCACCTAAGACTGTGAAAAGCAAAATGCGTGCGTTTGCTAACTTCATTGACCTGTACATCCCAGAAAAGATTGTGATCTACTAGGATTCCTAAATTTTTGGCACAGTTTGTGTATGGCAGAGGTGTACCTTGTATATAATTGGTGGAGATGCTGATACTAAGGTTCTGCTGCCTACAATTAACGCTTGTGATTTTTTGGGATTAACAAGAAGCCCAAATGATTTTGCCCATTCACTGATGTGACATAAATTCTCATTGAAATAATTAACCGCGTTAAGCCTAGGGAACCAGACCCTGAAAATAAACACTGCCACTGGGGGAAAATAAAACACAAGTGTTGGAACACTGCTACAGAAAAACATTCATTCATTGAATATTTAAATTTATGCCTAGCCTACTGATAACGGAAACAAATCGAAAATGCCTTATTAACGACGCAAACTGAATACCATCACAAGACAACAAAATGCACACGTTGGAACGCCAGTCAAGCAACAAAGGAACAAGAGTTGTAATGCTAATTGGAAACTACTAAAGCTACACAGATATAAACCGAATAAGCTGGTGCAAATGAACACCATCAAATAAAAGGAGAAGGTCAGCACGCAGACCACAAACGGCAAAGCAGTCATTTTTCCCTTCTTGTATATATTCACACTTGTATACATTTATCATCCTGCTGGCTAAAGGGTGCTGGTATCGGTCGGCTCTATCCCTCCCACTCCACATCCTAGACTGCGAAGTCCTACACTACCTGCCCTATCTACTCCGTCTTACTGGTGTGTCGGGCAGAGGTAATAGGCACACATAGGAATGCCATGAGATGGACGGGATACTACTAGAATCTCTCACTAATACGGACTGGAAACACCGCATACCTTCCAGTGGTTGAGGACCCTCCGTTTCTTCAATTACTACCTAATTGAACGTTTGCGCTGTTCCAGCCCGCAGTTTTGAGCACTCTACTGAACCCTCTCATCGACAGTTCTTCTCCTATGTGACCCGTTCCTTGAGTCCTTGCAGTGGAACGCTGGCTGGTAAGACGCTGGAACGGATCGGAACGGATTTAGATTATGTAAAAGGCATAATTATAATAATATATAAAATTTCATGCCTTTAACCTCTTAGTGTTTTATGAAACTCTTATTTTTTTAATCTTAAATTTTATAATACCTTAAAACCACTTCCCACACTACTGTTGTTCAAGAAGTACAATAACTTAAAAGATGATCCGACATTACGTATTTATGACAATTCTATTTAAACAGGATGTATTCATCAAAACTTTTTTAATTAAAGCACTTCATAAGATATAATTACTGGGTATATGAGACGTAATAACTGTCGTCTCGGGTGGTAGGGCAGTGTCAGACAGTTCTTAGTTTTATAAAAAATAAAAAAATAAAGAGAAATTACGGGCCACGCATGAAACATTCGGTAGTACTATTGTCCGCAACTGTACCTGCGCGAATGACCGCCATTTTGGTTCAACTTACGTGCTGCGATCTATACCTATTCTATTTTGCGTTACGACGGCTTCTTGATTGTAAGTTGACCGTACTTGCAGTTTTTTGGCTAGCATTATTATTATTATTGCACAACTTCTTCTTCTGGGATGTGCACTAAGTAACCATTCGGTATGACATAGGAAAAAGGAGTTTTGCACCATTTTCTATTTTTTTTTATTAATTGTTATACTTCACAGTATCAAAATACTTCTTACATTTAACATGCCAACCATCCAAAATTGTTGTAACCATAAGTATGTTATTCTAAAACTAGCTTTTTACCCGCTAGATTAGGGTAATCGGCACGGCATTACTATGGTAATTTTTTGATTAGGTTTGCTGAAACGAGCTACATATTTTTCATACCACTAAGGTGGAAAACCAGCTTACGGTCCGCCTGATAGTGAGCGGTCACCGTAGCCTATGGACGCTTGCAACACTAGGGGTATAATTTGCGGGTTGCCGACCATTTAAAAATCTAATAACTTCTTTCTTGAAGAACTCCATACCGTAGTCCTTAGAGGAAACCTTGGCAGGGAGCTCATTCCACAACCCGAGCGTTCGCGGAAGGAAGTTTTTTGAACCATTTCGGTTCTGTAGTTGAAAAGAAGTGTGTGCGGTTCTCTGTCGATGGCGAGCGGTGCGATGGGCGTCTTTTCGAACAATTTCTCAGAACACAACCCATTGTTCCTACAATTTTGACACATAAATAACAAGACAACATAAATCACTAAACAGTTATTTTTGCGGGAAATTTTTGGGATAGAAATAAGTTTATTAAGCCAGTTAGATGCCTTTTTGGATCTAATTTAATGAAGTATGAAGGTAATTTAAATTGTTTATAACGGGGTAAAAATAGAAAATTGCGAGACCCCAATTCGGGGTCAATTGAAAAATCATATTTCCAGCCCGTGTCGCATTTTAGAAAAAAAATAATTGGGCACTTACATATGTATGTATTAAATAAAATTAATAACAAAAATCAGTCGTGCTTCAAGCATTAGCCTGAATCCAAGAAGTATATCTAGAAACCCTGGTATTGACACCAGGGTAGCGAGCCAGAGCACATTCTTGTCCCCAAGAACAGATACCAATAATAACGTTGTTGTGGTAGAGAGGGCCTCCGGAGTCACCAGAGCATTGGTCTCGGCCTCCAACATCCAGCCAACCAGAGCAAAGCATGTTGTCATTTACCGTACGACCCAGCTCCGTGTAACGACTGATGCAGGTGGCTTGATTTATGGTCCAGACTTGAACGTGACGTAGCTGTTCCGATGAAGATCCGTAATACTGAAAGGTATAAAAGAAAACCATTAAACCTCCAGTATAGTCCAATAATAAAACTATCAAATCATGATACATTTATATAGTGTACTACTTATGTTTTGTTCATAACTCACTACGTTTTTCTGCTAACTCGTGCAGGTGAAGTTCTTATTACTAATTAAATCCTACTTATATTATAAATGTGAAAGTTTGCTTGGATTGATGGATGGATGGATGTTAGTTACTCTTTCACGCTTCAACCACTGAACGGATCGGGATAAAACTTGTCATACATATAGGTTAGGCCCTGGAATAGCATATAGGCTACTTTTTATCCCAAAATTCCTGCGGGAATAACTATAACCGAGCTTAAACGAACTATAGCTCTAGCTGCAGCTTGATATAGCAAATTTCGTTAGTGTAATTAAGGAGTAAATCACAGTCGGCGATAAAAGAATTTAGGGCGGGCTAATTAAAGAGTAAATCACAATATTAATACTGTGATTCAATAAAGGAGTCCGCATAAGTTCCGATAACGGAATTTAAGGCGGGCGGAGCCGCTGGCAAAGTCTAGTAGATTATGCTAGTTGTTTTGTATAGACTAGACAACTAAACGACTTGCATTTGTCAACAGTTTCGCAAATACACAAATTTGGCATGAAGTCTTGACTTTTCTTAAATTAAAAATTCTTAGAGGGTTCAGAAATTAACATGGGATTATTTTTCGATGACCATTTAAACATTTTATAATGCTAAAAGTACAGTGAACCAAATATTTGAATTAAACACGGAATGAGTTCATCCAAGTCAACATCTAAACTAGCAACGTATATATGATTTCGCTAAAGCTATACCGATATTGATTACTGTAGTCATAATTGACAATATTAATACCGATATGTGGGAATTAGAATCACAATCAATCAATTTAACATAACTTCCATTTATTTAGAAAGAATAGTACCTGCTTAAACCTTTTGGCCTCCTTAGCCACTATACGCCAAACTGTAGGGGCGCAGGCCTATTGCTAAAAAAATATACTTGGGCCTTAATCCACATCGCTGGCCTAGTGCGGATTGGCAGACGCTTTTAAGCTAGTAGCCACTTTCCAGAATTTTAATACTGCTCTAATATGGTCTCTAACTTGGCTTAACAACTGCTGACATATGAAAGTCAGCAGACGGTTTTACGTGTTCTCCGACATTCAGAGGAGCTCAAAAGGAATTGGTATTCGGCAATTACCCATCCAAGTAGTGACCACGCCCAACGTTGCTGAACTTCGAATATATTTTCCGATAGACAAATTACACTGAGTCAACTAAATAAATTATACAGAACAACACAGTCGTCGACAGCTTCGAGTAAAAATAAAACGAGACGAACTTACAGAAGTGCGTCCCCAGCCAACAGCCCAGACTTCAGTGTTATCAGCAACATTGTATGCTGCACCAGCAATGCTAGCAGGCTGCACCAATGTGCCGTAGGTGAAGGGTGTAGCGACATGCAGCACAGCGACATCATTGTCCAGTGTGGCTCTTACGAAGTTAGGGTGCATGATGATTTGAGAAAGAACGTGTACTGTACCACCGCTGTTGGCGAAGGTGGAACCGACACGAGCGCGCCATTCATCAACCCTGTCGTTACTGAAAATGAAAACGAATGTCAAATATCGTGGTAAAAAAATCAAACACTCAACCGTCGCAAAGCACGACGAGGATCTAGAAAGGAGAAAACTCTACACTATACATAAATTGTTAATTTTTTTTCCTATCACGGTCTTTTAAATACTATATATATAAAGTGTTTCATGGTTTATCTGTTTCTATATAAGCAAAATGTTGCTACTATTATTACGGCAGCAAACTGATTCAAATTACATAAAAACTACATAGCCCATGTTTGTAATTCATAATATAGTATGTTTCAAATCTAGGTGGAAAAACAGACAATGACTCTGATAATTATGTTAATAAAATGTATGTATCACTGTTCATACATTTTATTATCGCTTATGTTTAGTACTGCGTTTATAGTACGGGCTGAACGGTGCGGTCATTCAGAGATATCAAACCAACTTTCAAATGTTTAGGGTAAAGCGCGTACGGCTTAGAACCATACCATAAAAGGTTTGTATTTCCTGTAGTAGGACCACTGTTCTTTTTTCCGCCTAGATTTGAAACATACTTTAGCTAGGATAATTTATTTATTTATTTAATTATTCTTTTTGCAAGAACAAAAGTGTACAGTGGCGCGTTTAATGGCGTACAGCATTCTGTACCAGCTAACCACAAGCTGAATATAATATATGATTTTAATGGTGGTGCAATAAATCTAGGCTTAACAAACAGTTAAAATTAAACCTATGCTAATACTAATACTATGATATTTGTACTGATAAATTGGGATTGGGATATTTATATAAACACATACATAGACATACATATACATAAACACATATAATGATATATAAAATGCGGTTCATTATTATATAAGTCTTACATAAATGGTTAAAATGCCGCGAAAAGACATATTAAAATCATCATTTTGCTACTGTCTATTTGTATCAAAGATATCCTCATGTCAAATCCTAATATTTCGCCTAGAATATAATATACACCCTGTGTGTTACCTTGCCCCTATTGATCTTTAATGTTACACTTGTTATTCTAAAACTGATGATTTACTGTTTATGGGAAATACATAAAGTCACCTTGGTTCGAACTATTTTCAGTTCTTTAGTCCAAACGTGAAAAAAAGAGGCTGGCTCCTAACGTAAGACACAGGCGAGTGTAAAATGGTTAAATTATAGACGGAATTATTATGTTTAAATTGCTTACTAATATTTACTTCTGTTAAATTCTGCCTCATTAAAACTTATATTAAAATATATTTTTTTTGTAACAAGCTTGTCAGTACCGATTACTAGAAAACAAAACCTTTTGAGGATTCCGTAGCCTAATGGCAAAGTCGGAACCTTAATGAATTCGTCACGTCTATCCATCCACATGTGACAGCCTTATAATTCCATCGTCTTTGAAAAGATTCTAATGAAATTTTACAAAGATGTGTTTTTTTAAAAACCCGCCATACAGTTATAGTATGATTTTTTTTGGGGATAGCTCTCTTTGCTTTTTATACCACTAAGATGGCAAACAAGCTTACAGTCCGCCTGAAGGTAAGCGGTCACCGTAGCCTATGGACGCTTGCAATACTAAGGTTATTACTCGCGCGTTGCCGACCCTTCAAAAATCTAATAAATTATTATTTTAAGAACCCCATACTGTAGTCCTTAGAAAAAACCTTGGCAGGGAACTTATTTCACAATCCAAGCGTTCGGGGGAGGAAATTTCTTTGAAACCGCACTGTACGCGACCGAACCGAAAGGTTCTAAAGTGTGAGAATGAATTCCCTGCTGATGGCGAGCCGTGCGATGGTAGAAAGTAGCCGTGGGCATAATTTCTAACAATTCCTCAGAACACATCCCATTGTATAATCGGTAGAACTCACACAGGGAGGCAATGTCTCGCCTCAGACTTAAGGGCTCGATGCGATTAGTGAGTTTAGGTTCATCGACATTGCTCACAGCCCGTCGTTCAACTGAGTCAAAAAGGCCAAGGTAAAGGGGTGCACCCGCCCAGAGGTAGCAGCAGTACTCCATATGGGGCCGAACTTGCGACTTGTAAATTAACAAGCTTTGCGCCGACGTGAAGTACCTACTGCTTCGCTCTGTTGTGTACACCATGTTTTTAGGACGCCAGCTTTACCTTATCTTGCAAATGATTTTGGAACTGAACATCGCTAGAGATCGCTAGAGACCAAGGATCCCAATGCTCATGGAAATTGAGAAGGGGGTGTTCTGGAGCTGTGGGACCACAGTAAATGGGGTTTTTATAGCGGTGAATGCGTGACTTGTTTCTTTGTAGGGTTGAATCGAAACAAGTTTACCCGTCCCCAGTCAGGGACGTTGGACATAGTTGTCTCGATTTGAGACACAAGTGCTTTGCACTTTTAATCCACATGGCCCGTGTAATAAGCGTCTCCAGTACTGTCATCTGCATAGCAATGTATTCTGTTGATGTCCAACATGTCATTGATATGCAGGAGAAACAGCATAGGAGACAGCACAGAGCCTTGTGGGACACCAGTATTAATGTTCTTGCTATCAGAGCAACTATCAGCTATACAATAAACCCTTTTTTTCCCCTCATGTAAAGTGTCTTTGGAATGCATTTAAGGTTCTTAGAATACATTGTCTAAAATGAATAAAAACAAACTTTTAAACCACTTGATTTGAAAATCTAAAAGACTCCAAATTCTACGAATGAAAATTGTCGGTTCATAAGTTTTTTAGATAGCCGTAATAATTCTTATTCTACACTAGTGTACAAACCGCAGTTTCCTTAATTTATTGTAAATTATTATTCAACTTTAGAATTGTCTTTAAATACATATACTTAGTTATGACCTTTACTTACTAGTAACAATGAGCAGCAGAGAGAATAGATCTACTGGTGATGATAGCTCCGCCACAGTTCTGATAGTAAGAGCCCCACGGCCATAGTACCAACATGGCCACAGCATTTGGATATTGGTCAATAGTCGTCACTGATCCACCAACTATCCTCTGGGGTTCACTTGGCAGCGCTGAAATGATACGTAAATACTTCCATAACCACCTTCCTTCATCACCATAAGACACTCTTGGTCACAAAGCGTTAACCATTAAATTAAAAGTCGCTAAGGCATTACAAACGATCTCAAACTCCTTGAAGTGCTTCTATAACCACATGTAGCATAAATCCTCCATCAAAGCATGTGGCACCATACTATTGTGTTGTTAACAGGATTATAGATGTGTGGAAACGTTCAAATTATTAGATAAAGGTAGTAATTAATAAGTAGATGTGTGAACATAAATCAGCACATGGAGGAAACAAACACTAAGTAAGTATCAGCGGATAATTACTCTAGGGATAGTTCAAATCATTCGTGCTCATCGTCTTGTAAAGGTTTTTTTTTTATTTAAACCACCCCTTGTGACTTATAAAGTCCTAGTAGGAACAACAATCTTACAAATACAAAAAATCTTTATATAATTAAGAAATACAATATAAATATACATTCATTGAAATAACCTTTCTTCGTTTATAACACCCTGAAGGATAGAGTCTTTGAAGAAAATATATCATACGTGGCATATTTATGGCTACATCATCAATGTTAATAATTGTTTTCATAACAAATATGCACATAAAAGATAAATCTCAAACCAGGACTTGAACCGGGAATAAGCCTTACATTCCGTGTATGACTAAGTGCTGATATTTTAAGGACAAACACCTCACCAAAGTCAACTGGCAAGATTGATTGCTGTAAAGCAATAAGGAACGTAATATAACAAACAGATCCATATACCTCCAACAGTGGCCAGGAGTCCAAACGCCACGAACAAAAACATTATCACAGCACGCATCTTGAACAGTTGATGGCGAAGTATTAAGCCAGTAGGTAATTAGACTGCGGTACAAGTATTTATAATTTCCAAATCCTGAGATAAAAGTGTTTATAAAAAAACGCCAAGTTATAATCTTTTGTAATTAATTGTTCATTATTTACGAATTATAATAATTTTTCATGCAAATATGTTATGTTAATAACCAGGCTCACCTATTCACACGTTTCGTGCACATTTTGTAGGCAAAAGCAGACCTTTTAAAACATATCTCGATCCAATTTAGTCTAACATCAATTAAGGTAAGGTCAGAGTTATTTAAATCAACAAACGTGTAGGCATGAAAGCATTGATGCGAGTCGACGAAAGAGAACAGTGTAAGAGAAAGTGACCCGATGAATATATATATGTACGCAATTTTTTGCGCACCATATATTATACTGAATAGATGTTAATTAAATAAGCTCAGGTTTGTTTTAACGTGTCTTAATTTGAAGAAATTCAAATGTCTTAAAGCTGTCATTCGAAAATATTCGCCAGAAATGCTTCAAAATGTTTAGATGTTAAAGTACTTATAGTACTATTAATTATTTTATTCTGTTGTCTCAGTAATACTTTGAAGCTCCATACTGAAAGTTTTTACAAAAACGAAAAAGCTGCGGTGTTTTTGCTTTATTATTTATAAATTCTCAGTCTTGGTGCACTCAACTACAGTGCAACTTTATAATACGTGCGCAGTATGATTCTAGTTAGTAGGTTTAAGATAAACTAATCGAATACAATACAAGCTAATGCCCACTGTTCTGGCCGATTTCTATGCTATTAGTATAAAAAAGCAAAAACTATAGACACGAGTGCAAACATTGGCAAGGACTAGTACAGTATTGTGTCAAGGATAGGTTCTGCTTCCAAAGTTTCTTTAAAAATTGTGAGATCTAAACTTAATTCTTACAAAGCTGACTCCACTACTTCTTCTTATTCCAACCTGCTGGTTAACTCTCAACACTGAGTTTTATAGCCCTTTTGAAATTGCAATCAGACAAAATATTTAGGCTACTAAATTAAATAGTATTATTAGGAGTACTCATTGTCTAACTCGATTGTAATATATGTAATAGTTCGATTAAATATAAAATTGTCGACAAGAATATTTGCAAATAACCGCAAACCAGAAGTGATTTCGTAACCACGGATAGTGGAATATTGCCGAAGATAAATGGGTTTTCTGATTAAAGATCTAGATTAGTTATAAATATGCATATGTTTAGGTTATTTATTTATTTATTTATAGACAAGCCTATATCGAAGATAGATGGTGTTATTTCTAACTATTAAAGGTAATTCATAGAGACAAAGAGTCCAATGCATGACTGAAGAAACGAAATGGGCAAATTCAGTAATGTGTGAACAAGAAAGGGAGAAGTAGGTTTATTTGCTTTTTCGAAATAATGTTTCAATTTTCTAAAATAAATCTACAATACCACTTTGACCAACTTCTATATTATATTTTTTAATAATCGAAAGCTTGTATATAAAAATCATGTAGTGGAATGTACATATAATATAAACATACTGTACAACTTCACTTTTATGTAATAACATATAGGTAATAATATACAAAAAGATTAATAATCGTATACCAGCTCAAACCAATAACAGGAAGGTTTCATCTTATCGTAAATTTACTATCTTAGATATTGATTTATGACGTAAAATAATCAGAGAACTAATCAGAGTTTATTTTCTTATACCTTAAAGACTCTGTGAATGTCAAATTGGTCATTTTTGTCCATGAAACAATTGAAGTGTCAGGATGCCGTGTTGATCTATGCGTTTGTCGATCTAGATATCTAGTGACCCTAGGTAAAAAATTAATATTTTGACACAGAAAACTTGAACTCGTAGTTAAGGAATAAAAAATAATAATGGTGCCGTAGAGAATACATTTGTATGAGTTTTTACAATTCCCTTCGGACCAACTTCTGTTTTGTTGGTCCGTGGGGAATTTCAAACGTTTTTCTTTTCCACGAACCAACTAGTTGTGACGGTTAGTTGGTCCAATGGGAATAAACGTAATGTTTATCGCTCAAAGGTCAAAATACGGTTTTTGACATTAAACTTGATTCACATTTTTTTTCCATACCAAAGGATATCCACACGTTTTTCATTGGCTCCTTTTAGCGAAAGCCTATTTCGCGTTTATTTCAAAAATGAATAATAGGCAATAACAATAGCTTATAATGCTCAAATCGGTTTTTGATAACTATCGTAGTTTTTCATAAAGGGCTGGTATATATATACTGGTTTTTTTACGTGTTGGCTGTTGCCGACAGACTTGGCAGCAATTATACAGGGTTGAAACATTTATGATTTTACACATCCCGTGCCATCACAATTTTATCATGAACGTCCATCATATCATAGGAAATTTAAATGTTTACGTTACTGAGCAAAAGTGAAGAAGGAATGAATGAGCTTTGAAACTTAGTTTGTCGGAATGCATCATCCCTGAAAAGTAAACGAATACCGTGCTCGGCTGTTGTACGTTCCTATACTGCAGGGGCATTTTACTCTCCTTGGTCAAAAAAAACTTAGACCGTAATCCACCACCTACGCCTAGTGCAACTTAGCGGAGGCCATTTTTGCTTCAAACAATTATCTAGATATAGAAAACTGGACAGCGCATGTCGTAGCCAGTTGTAAAAAAAAATGGTCGCAAAAGTGTGACAGAGACGAAGCGAAACTGTGGTTTTTTGCCTAAGAGAAAATATATTTTTTTACCACTAAGGTGGCAAACAAGCTTACGGTCCACCTGATGGTAAGCGGTCACCGTAGCCTATGAACGCTTACAACACCAGGGGTATCACTCGCGTCTTGCCGAACCTTTAAAAATCTAATAACTTTTTTCTGTTGAGCCCCATACGGTTATCCTTAGATTAGCGCATTCCATCATCCAAGCGATCGCAGGAGGAAGTTTCTCTGAAAACGCACGCGTGACCATTTCGGTTCTAAAGTGTGAGAATGTATTCCCTGCCGATGGCGAGCAGTGCAATGGTAGAAAGTAGCCGTGGGCATCATTTCGAACAATTCCTCAGAACCCATCCCTTTATACAAGCGGTAGAACACACAAGTAAGTTCTCATAGCCCGTCGTTGAACCAAGTCAAAAAGGTGCACCTGTCCAGAGATGGCAGCAGTACTCCATATGGGACCGAACTTGCGACTTTTAAAGAAGCAACCTCTGCCCCGACTTATTAATTAATTAAGTGAGATCAACTCTACCTATTTTTATGTTTTTGTTGCGTTTATTTTGTCGACAAAATGTTAGTACACTTACGAGCAAAAATAACTAGTCACTTACACAAACTCGTAAAGATAGCTTCATGGAACAAAAAATATGTATATTAAAAAATAAAAAGTTTTATATTACTCATAAATAATTAATAAATACGCTTCAATGTTGGAGATGGGATCCTGGAATAATCGAGGGAACTATTCAAATTTTTATAGCCAAAAATCAAGGACCTGGTTGGAATTGCCGGGGTCAAGAAGTCTGCCATTAAAACCTTGTTGGGGGACCACTACTGCAAGGATGTAGAGATCTTCTAAACTACATTAGTAAGTGACGTCACAGAATTCGTTTCTGCCTGCGTCCCACCCAACCCTACACCGTCACTCGCCGACAAACCATTTTCTATCGTCCACTAGTTTCTTATTCTAACTATAACTTTGACTTCTATAAAAGTAAATGTACCAAATATACCACACCACAACATTGCAAATAGTGTATTTTTCATTTCTTAATTTTACTATACTTTACTGAAATTTTTAACAAAGTTTAAAAAAACGGTTTTATGTTACGCGTAGGTTTTTTCTGAGTTCTCGGTAATCAATTGACCAATTATTTAATGATTTTAACTGGTTTTGATTGAGCTATATCCTAAGATGGTCTTCTAAGATTTGCATAGGTATGTATTATGTTAAATTATTCAAGTAGGTTTTGTCTATATGTTACGCAAATTTTTTGCTTGGGCCGATTTCAAAGAAAAATTAGGTAGGTACTAATAAAATTTAACAATACACGCATACATTAAACAACTTGCAAGTAAAAAATAATCAATTAATAAATCGATTTTTCATCGATTCAATGAATAAATCTTCGAATAAATTCGAGTAAAGTTTATTTTTTATGTTTTAGTGGGCTTTGAAGGCGGTTTAATAGTTTTTTGGTCGATTTGATCTAGTATTTTGTACTTTCACAACACTTTTCAGATATTATATTTTGACATTGCAATGTATTTAAATGTAATGTAATATAATTTTAATACTCATTGGCTTGAAAGAAATAAATATACATTTAAATAAATATTTTTTTGGATTACGTTAGAATAGACTTTTTAAGTTTAGACTCTTAAATTAGCGATAAGAAAAAGTTAGTAATAATGCTCTTTTAAAATTTATCACTATATTTCATAGGTTGAAGTTGGAATAACCAGAAACATTATCTGATTTCGGTGTTTTCAATAACAGTGCGTAATTAATTCGATTAGTGATAGATATCAGAAACCATAAAAAGATTAAGAATAGTTATATCTCAGAGCTAGATAGTACTAGTACACGATAATGTATAATAAAATGAATAGTGAGACTTACTTACTAGATTAGTACTATACAAAAATAACAATTATATTTTACGAATACCAACCACGAAATGTTTCAGTGATCAGCAAACTTCGCCAAAGAACCGAAGTCGCTGACATAGTTCTATTAATTAGCAAGGTGAAGTAGCAATTAGTAGGAGGTCAAACCGATAAACAATGGAAAAGGTTCTCGAGTGGCGACCGTGGATCAGAAGACGTAGCGTGGGATGGTCTGCTACCAGGAAGATTACAGCCTTAAGAGTAGCCACTGGATGCAGGTGGCTCAAAACCCGCTAATTTAGAATCATTTGTTGGAAGATAACGTTCAACAATGGATCTCTTACAGCTGTAATGATTTTTTTTTTACTACTAGATGGCAAACAAACTTACAGTCAGCCTGATGGTAAGCGGTCACCGTAGCATATGGACGCTTGCAACGCTAGGGGCATCACTCACACGTTGCCGACCTTTCAAAATTCTATTAACTTCTTTCTTGAAGAACCCAGTTACTGATCTGATTGGGATCTTATTTTCACTAAGTATAATTATTAAGTATTCGAGGTTTACTAGTAACCATTGAAAAGTTCCACTATCGCATCATCAGACCAGTGCAATGTATTGTAATTCTTTTTTAATTATTGTAAATAAAAAAAAACCGGCCAAGATCGAGTCTGGCTCGCACACCGAGGGTTCCGTACAAACTTATTACATGTAGGTTTATGCCTAATTATCATTTTGCTTAACTTGCTTCTTGCCAAATTTCATGATTCTAGGTCAACGGGAAATAACCCATAGGTTTGGATTTTTTTGTGTCACAATATGCCATTGAAACTTTACTAGACACCTCCTGGTTCCATCATCAGATCAGATTGATAGGACCAAATTTTAGTATTGCCATCACTATTACATACATTTACAAAGTTCCAAGTCGAGCAATAAGAAGTTGATTATATTCGACTTTCAAAATTTTCTGACATACATTGTTCCACTTTCTGGTTCCATCATCAGATGAGCTCGATGGAACCAAATTATAGTATGGTCACCGGTATTACTTACATTTGCAAAGTTTCGAATCGATATGACAATTAAAAGTTAGTTAAATATTTAACTTCCAAAATTTCTTTACATATATTGTTAGAGGTGAAATTAATAAGGCGCGTTATAAATACATATTTGACTTACTATACAAAACTTTATCGTTAAAAGTGGTTAATTTTATGGGAAATTTACACATTTCCTCATTATATTTTTTTTATTAAACTAGCTTATACGCGGGACTTCGTTTACGAGGACTTTTCAAAGACTTAACTACTAATACATTGCAAGCACAAGCTACTTTTTTATTAACGTACTTCAAAAAAGGAGGAGGTTCTCAATTCGTCGAAATCTTTTTTTATGTATGTTTCCCGATTACTTGAAGACGCCTGGGCTGAATCGAGAAATTCTTTTTTTATTTAAAAGGGTATTCTTTCCAGGTGGTCCCATATTAATGAAGTGAATTTAAAACTTAAACTTTTGATGAAAAAATAATTGATGCTAATTTAGAACTGGTGCAACTTATGTTGATGATTTTATTAAAAATTATTACGAGTATGGATGTTTTTAGTGTACGAGAAAAAAAAGGGATTCGTCAATCAAAAACAAAAAAATTAAAACTTTTAACAAAAAAAATAACCAGCTTCATAAAAATGCACAAAAAAAGCTAAAAATAATTACTTATTTCCAAAAATCTGATAGGAATAACGGTTTGAAGTTGGTGTCCATGTACCACAGTTTAAAACACACTTCATTTATATGACATCAACTTCAAGTTGTAATTTAGATCAGATTTTTAGAAATAAGTTATTATTTTTACCTTTTTAGTGCATCTTTTTGAAGCCAGTTTTTTTTGTTAAAATGTTTTTTTATATTTCTGGTTTTATGGTTCACAAAAGACAAGGAAAAGGTTACTAGATGTATGTAAATTAGCAATGATAAAGATTGTAGATCCAAATACTTCCTCTTTTTTTTGAGTCAGTTAAAATATAAATGTATCAGTGTAGTTCTTTCTGTACCCTTCTTATTCAATAAGCTCTGCTATCACTTCAGTCCGAGCACATCAAAGGTAGCTCAAACATTATTTATATCTTCACGTATTTCACTACACCAGGTCAAGCATGTTAATCCTACATGCTTTCCACTTCACAAATACTCTTGTGTTATCACAATATATCTGGAAAAAACACATGATATATGATATTATTGTCTGTAAATAAACCGTCTTGTCAATGAATCCTTCATAGAAAATCTTTTTCTTTTGTAATTTTAACAAGTGTGACGAGAAGAAAGGTTTTCACGCTACTAGTTTTGTAAAAATGTTATTGGTTCCTTGTAAAGATTTCCTAGAATTATTCCAAGTATATATGGATTGTATAGTAATTTAACCGTAACATGGAATTATCTTCGTCTTCAGTTATGAAAGACAGGCTTGGCTTTAAAATCAGGACATGACAAAATAAGCGTATAAAGATTGATCAAAAAGATGAATTCAGATCGTGTTATGACAACACACACGAAGTCATTATCGGTTGCCTCATAAGCTCACTTTTTTTTAGGGCGTCATTGCAATCAACGCTCTACCACTTTGTTGCAGCAGACACTGAGTCGATGTTCTCTTTTGCATCACACCACTCATACATTACTTTAAAAAATGTGTATGTTCCGGTTTTTACTATTTAATTTTTATGGTTATGTCATTATTCCCCAAGAGAGGTCAAAATAGGGGATATTAAATCTATCATTAACTGAAGGTAAGTTCGTTTCACGATTCAAAAAATCGATTGTAAAGCCACTGTATAAGACAGAAGCAACAGACTCTATTAGCAATTATAGACCTATTACCCCAATAACAGTAATTTCCAAAATTTTTGAAAAAGTTATGTACATTAAAATGTCCAGTTTTTTGACTAAATTTCATATTTTAACAAAAGAACAGTTTGGCTTTAGGAAACACAATACAACTACTTTGGGCGTGTTCCCACTTTAAAAAACATAACAGAAAGTTTAAACAATAAAATATGCAATTTTTACAATTTTCTTAGATATGTCAAGAGCTTTTGATCTGGTTTCCCATAATATACTCTAAGATAAGCTTTACAAATACGGAATAAGAGAGAAAGCACACGAATGGCTGCAAAGCTATCTAAACAATAGACAACAATGTGTTGAGATATCGTGTCTTATTGTAAACAACAAAAAAAAATATAGATCTGATTTCCTCAACAACAAATGCGGTGTACCGCAAGCAGTGTTCTTGGTCCATTACTTTTTTATTTATATCAACGATTTTCCAAAAATGATTATATTTTATTTGCAGTTGATACAACAGTTATTATTAATTCTAAAAATGCAGATGATTTAAAAAAAAAATAATACGACACTAAATACAATGCAGAACTGGTTGGATGAAAACAAATTGACAATAAATGTAAATAAAACTAAAATAATGCAATTTCAATAGTTACATCGTAAATTTGGACATTAAAATAAAGACTAATAAGACTAAGGAAAATAAAGTATTATTATCAATAAATAATGTAGCTGGAAACAGTATATAGAAAAACAATGTAGAAAACTAGATAGCTCCACAGTGTATGTGTTGAGAAGAACTAGGCAAGTGGCAACAGAAAAAGCGGCGCTCCTGGCATACCACGGTCATGTGGCAGCAATACCGTTAATACAATACCGTTAATTACGCAATACCGTTTATGTAGACAAGGCATTCAAATCCCAAAAAAAAATAACCCGCGAGTAGCTGCCGGCGTCAAAAAACGACCGTGGTTTAATAGGTCTTGCAGAAAAGCTAAAATTCTTAAGCAAAATGCATATGAGGCTTGGACCACGGCTCGTTATAATAAGGATCAGAATATTTCTGAGTTAAAACGCAAATTAAATGCTGCCTCGAGGTTCAGTAAGAAAGCAACTGCCAAAGCAAAATTCCAATTCATCGGCAAAATAGGTGGGCGACTGGCGAGCTATCCTTCTGCGAGTCGTGCTTTCTGGTCGCTTGCCAAAGCTGCCGAAGGGAACTTTTGCCAGTCGTCGTTACCACCACTGCGAAAGACCGATGGTGACTTGGCCCATAGTGCTAAAGAGAAAGCCGATCTACTGGGCAGTGTCTTTGCCTCGAACTCGAAAATGAACGATGAAGGCGCTGTACCACCTACTATACCGTGGTGCGGTAAGACCATGACGGAAATCTCCATAACGCAGCGGGAGGTCAGGCGGGCGTTGCTTTCTCTAGACGTTCATAAGTCGAGTGGGCCAGACGGTATACCAGCAGTGGTGCTTAAGCAGTGTGCTCCTGAGTTATGTCCTGTACTCACGCGCCTCTTCGCGCTTTCCTACCACACTAGGCAATTTCCGTCTTCATGGAAGACTGCGAATGTGCACCCGGTGCCCAAAAAGGGCGATAGATCAGATCCATCGAATTACAGGCCTATCGCTATTATTTCTCTCCTCTCTAAGGTGATGGATCGTGTGATCAACACACAGCTTCTAAGATACCTAGAAGTACACGATCTGGTCAGTGACCGTCAATATGGCTTTCGCCACGGTCGCTCGACTGGTGACCTTCTAGTGTATCTCACACACCGATGGGCACTAGCCATTGAGAGTCAGGGGGAGGCATTGGCATGTAGCCTGGACATAGCGAAGGCGTTCGATCGGGTCTGGCACCGGGGTCTTCTATCGAAGTTGCCATCTTACGGAGTGCCCGAGGGTTTGTGCAAATGGGTGGCTAGCTTTTTGTCCGGCAGACGCATACGAACCGTAGTTGACGGTAGTTGCTCTGATAGCATGGACATTAATGCTGGTGTCCCGCAAGGCTCTGTGCTGTCTCCTACGCTGATTCTACTGCATATCAATGACATTTTGGACATCAACAACATACATTGCTATGCAGATGACAGTACTGGAGACGCTTTTTACACGGGTCTTGCAAACATCCCTCGTTCCGTTGTGGAAGAAATCCGAGACCACACTGTCCCAGGTCTCTGACTGGGGACGGGTAAACTTGGTCCGATTCAACCCTACAAAGACACAAGTGTGCGCGTTCACCGCTAAGAAAACTCCATTCACTGTAGTCCCACAATTCCAGAACACTCCCCTCTCCATCTCCAAGAGCATTGGGATCCTTGGTGTCGACATCTTCAGCGATGTTCAGTTCCGAGATCATTTACAAGATAAGGTGAAGCTGGCGTCCAAAAAACTTGGTGTACTCAACAGAGCGTAGCATTACTTCACGTCGCGGCAAAGGTTGTTACTTTACAAGTCGCAAGTTCGGCCCCATATGGAGTACTGCTGCCATCTCTGGGCAGGTGCACCCGGATACCAGCTTGGCCCTTTTGACTCGGTTCAACGACGGGCTGTGAGAATTGTCGACGATTCCAAACTGACTTGCGGTATCGAGCCCTTAAGTCTGAGGAGAGACTTTGCCTCACTTTGAGTGTTCTACCACTTGTACAATGGGTTGTGTTCTGAGGAATTGTTCGAAATGATGCCCACGGCTACTTTCTACCATCGCACCGCTCGCCATCGGCAGGGAATTCATTTTCACACTTTAGAACCTAAATGGTCTAAATGGTTCAACGCGTACAGTGCGGTTTCAGAGAAACTTCCGTCCGCGAACGCTGAAGTTGTGGAATGAGCTCCCTGCCAAGGTTTTCTGCAAGGACTACAGTATGGAGTTCTTCAAGAAAGAAGTTATTAGATTTCTGAAGGGTCGGCAACGCGCAAGTGATACCCCTGGTGTTGCAAGCGTCCATAGGCTACGGTGACCGCTTATCAACAGGCGAATTTTCCAAATCCAGCTATTATCAAACATGGTATGAAATAAGAGGTCGGGATAGTAGGTCTGGAAACAGGACATACACTCCACCACAGAAACTCACACTGTATCAAAAAAAAACCTATTGTATAGCCATACAAATATTCAATAATAATCTTTCAGGTGATGTGAAATAAGTACCCCTCAGAGAATTCAAAAATAAATTATTTCATTTTCTTTTAAATAAAATGTATTATTTGGTCAGAATTCCTAGCAGATAAGCGTATAACTTGATATCATTAAATTAGGTGAACTAATATTAAGCTATGTTTATGTCAATTATTATGATTATTTACACTTCATTATTTATTACTGTGTTTTTTATTTTAATTGTTATAAATATGTTAATCATCTTAATTATAATTTAATTAAGTAACATATTTGGTTTCGTTTGATAAACGCTCGTGTGTCAAAGCGAGTCATTGAGTACGTGGCTCTTTACTTTCGTTAGACAAACGTAAGTGAATTGAACTAAGCCGTTGAGCATGACATTCTTGACTGGCTTCCATTCAGCAGAGAAATAATATTATATGTTGATAACTCTAGTTCGAAATATTTATTGCATTTTGTCTTTTTTAAAAGACGATCATTCCTTTCGTCACAAGTTTCCTTCAAACATCGGTATATCATTTGATCAGCGTCGTTAAAAGGCCTTTCCGTACTAAATACGCAAAAACTACAATTATCACAAAAAATAAAAAAATAAAGTAATTCATAAAGAAAGATAAAAACCGACTTCAAATCTTGACTATGTACAATCAACTGGCACGTGTTATAATCTTTTAAATCATAATTATTTGTTAAATCATATTATTGAAGTTGAAAAAACCCGCTGCCTTATTAACAATGAGTTTTTTAAAATTACTAACGCGCGGTGCCCGCGCAAGCAGTTCGCGGTATTGCTCTAGACATCGAATTATGTACGGAAATCGCGTACGAAAACGCTCAGCGATCAGCTTTGTTCAAAAATTGACAATATTTTGTTGAAGTATAGCACTATCTCTTTCTGTCGTATACAAAATCGTATTCTCCATCTCTACTGTTACGTTACATATCGTACATCATATTAAATGTTTGAACACAGGTTGAAAGTGCATTTTCAAAGTACGAAACTAGCACCATCTATTAGGCAGTAGCGGTATTAACTAAAAATGTTGTCAGCGTTGCTTCTTTTTGATTTTGCCCTTTCATGTTGGAATTTGTAAACTGTTATGATCGTTTTACAAATAGTTTTTTATTAATAAAACTAAAAGAACTTAATACTTTGAGAAAATTGATATGTAATGTCCTTTTTAATTGACTATCATAAACAAAAAATATTACATATTAATATTGTAGATAGTCTCAGAAACAATAAATTTTATATTTTACATTTTGGGGTATTATAAAATTTTTGATATGTTAACACTGCTTTGTTTACTTTGAAATTGAAATCTTTAAAATTTGGCAAATAGTTGAGTCTTCTGACTTAATTAAAGTCACAAAAAAAAAAACGTTTAGAAATTCAAAAAGTAATTTCCTGAAACTGTGCCGTAAAATAAAAAGGCAAATTGATTCGTTGTCTTGTTTTAGTTTTTCTTTACCTAGTACCTACAAGGAAAACAATTACGAAATCCATGAGGAAGGTTGGTGTTATAGTAGGTGTAGAAGATGTTATTCTTTCAATCTAAAAACGTAAGCTTTGTGGCATCTTCCAAAACCACGTCGTACCTGAAGGCTTAGGTACTCTGGACAACAATAATTCCAATCGAAGGTATGTAAACAAATCTTTGTTATAGTCACGCTTTGAAGCCAATACCTACTCTAGATCCCTACATACGCTGCAAATACAAGTGATAAATAGGTAATCTCATGATTTTGTAGAATTAAAATAAGCCTGTCTCTGTACTGCTGTTTATCTAATGGCAGTTGTATACTGAAATTGTATACTAAGCATTGAGAGCTACTCATCTGTAGTACTCACATAACATGATTCTTCGTACAGGGACTGGCCTATTAAATATGATGTCAAAATATTTATCATAACTTAAGTTTGATTAAACCTAATATATGTATAGTTGCACTTATTTGATTGACAAGTCTTTAGAATAATAGCGCTGAATAATAGGTATTAAAAATGTATCTTTTAATATCTTGCTCACACTTAAAAAAAACTTCATTATGTAATATATCCAGTAAAGAATAGTTTCTGTTGCTGAGTATGATGTGTAATGCATATTTTAGGTCAGTGCACAAAAATTCAGTACTAAGGAATTCTTATTCTTATAAAATCAATTCACTGATATCTTATAATTTTTCTTTTCTTGTTTCAGTATTAAATAGATGATGTTGATGTTTTATTTCAGGTTGCCTGTTATTGTTACAACCAGTGAAGTAATGTTTTTTTATATTGTTTAAGAAAATGAAGAGAAATGCAAGTTTAAGAAAGTGAACTGTAGACGCACTATTAGCGTCAAAAGTCAAGTACTGTAAACATCAACAAAAGATCATTGCTGCTTTAAATAGATCGAATATTGTAGCGGGACACAACAGTAAAATCAGATTAAGTACAAGAATTGAAATAATGTAATAAAAATTTTAATTAAAATTTTAATTAAAATTCTTTTCAATTTATTTTGTGCTATTCATAACTGTTCTATCATTAACAAAATGTCTTATGCATATCTTTTAAGTGAACTGCTGAACGATTTCATGATTTCCTTACAAACACTGCTAGATATAGGCATATCCCATGTATTTCTTAAACAAATCAGTCAGTACCACTTAAATTCATCTAGGACAACCCTCTAGGTTGTCAGTCCACCTTGTCCTACCACATTGAGTTGGAATTGATGGTGGCATGAGAATGAAGAAGATTTCATTATTCTTATGACTACGGTCTCTAATCAAGAACCTTCTTTTTCCTTTGTTAATAAGTTCTACGAGCACTCTTGTTACTCTGTAAAGGATCTCCAAGCGCTGCACTTTCTATTGCCTGAAGAGCAGTTTTGAGCGTATGAGGTGAACAATCCTGAGCACTAGTCACAGTTTTATAAAATTTCCCACTTATGACCTATACACTTGGTGAAAGCTGCAGCTGGTTGACAAAAGTTTATCATGGTTGAAGATGATCTAGCGGCTAAAGTAAGACTTGCTTTTTACTAAAGGCCATAATCTATTGTGGAAATAAGTGTTGACTGCCATCTTTGAATATTGATTTCCTACACTTAAAATTTAACCTGAGCCCTTATAAGTTCTAGATGTGGTTACACAACAAAAACTTGTGTATTCATTATATTAAGTGTATGGTTTTTTTTTTTTTTTTTTATACCACTAAGGTGGCAAACAAGCCTACGGTTCATACACTCTTTAAGTCATCATCAACCAACAATTATGAACTTTTGTTTGTAAATAAGTTGTTAGTAAATGATAGGTCAATAGTTTTATTACAAGTGATGCCCTAGTTGTTGCACGTGTCCATATTCTGCTGTGACCGTTTACCATCAGGCGGACTGCAAGCTTGTTTGGCACCTTAGAGGTATAACAAAAAATGCCGGTTTGTTTTTATAGTTAATTGTATTATGTTGTATTATGGTAACAATTATATTTCATTCCATGTGTGCTTGTTGTGTATATATTTCATTTATTCTTTAGTAAAATTTATTCATTAATATATAGATAGTACTGCTGACTACATTTTGTCCTTTTTTATTAACTTTTCTAGTTACAGTATTCACAAATTCAGGTGTTAATTCCATTTTGCTATCATGACAGCATAGGTATATGAACCTTGTAACATATCTTCATCATATTATCTGCAAAATAATTTAGAAAATTAGCTATAAACAATATGGTATGAAGGTAAACAGTAAGTTATAATAAGTAGGTCCTGGAGCTAAGCCGCATATTCTAGGGTTTGAAAAGAATAATGGAAGAAATCCTACTAATGCTTTATACAATATGTTTAAGTTAGTGACAATGATGGAATGAAATTTTGCACACACAGATTATTATTAGAATTGACCAACAAATATTTTATAATGATTATTCTGTTTAGTAATAATCAGCTGATTAAGTTTGTTCCAAAACTACTTTTTAATTGCAATATTGTGTTTAAGAACAACTGTAGGCTATGCTGTAGGACAGTATTTGCTTTCTGCCTTATAGAAATATATACATTAATAGATTTCTTCTAATTCACTTTGATTACCTATGTTTACAGTATAATTATAAATGAAGTAAGAAAACTTGCAGTTAAAACCTATAACCTAAAATATACCAAACAATTGAAGTGGTATTTGTTTGAATTACAATACCTGAAACTACCCTTTCTTATATGTTTGGTCAGTTTTCTGCAAGTATCCTACCCAACGCTCACAACAATAGTATTTAATCATTAGGGCAACTCAATTAAAAAAACAACTTCAAGAATGGTGTAATGAATAAGTAGGTCCCAGTATCTTGCCGGTAAATACATTCAATTTCCTTCGATTTTAGTAATCTTATGTTGTCAACTTCCTAGATTCTTTATTAGTAGGTAACAGTATTTTATAGACAATTTTGGGTTTTAAATCAGCACAGTCAATGTCTCTGGTATTCTTTTCACTATTATTAACCAAAACACTAGTTTAAACCGAAAATTGTATTAGGTACGAAAAAGCGTATTCTGACCTCGCACACTGGTTTCTGTTGTGTTACTTAATTTTGATTCATTTCTTGCGGATATCTGCTTTAACAATCAATGTTTTGAAAATATCTAAAGTCTTTAATTAATTTGATATTAGCTTTGCAATCAGAAAGCGATCAGTTTGCAGCCATTAAAAAGGTAAACGCAAATTTGACAGTTCATATGGCTTGCTAACCGCTCGCTAATCGTGATTGTTGTCATTCATAATTCCGATTTTGGAGATTTCTATGACGCGTAGCGATTGAAAATGCATTTTTAACTCCTAAAACGCCTGATAGAGGCGCTGCGTCGACTTATTGCTACTTGCATCGCGACCGCTGGTTCATAATTCTAAATTGGAGTTTGACAGCGAAATATTAGGCTCTTGCTCTGCTCCCGCAAGATTGGTGATAACCCCGTCGGATGATTAGTCGAACGAAGTTTTATCGATAGAGCTATGTCTACATTCCTAATTAATGCGATTCATCACTGATATGAGTAACCATGTGAAGATTATAAATAAGAACAAACCTCATTGTCACTAAATATTATAAAATACAGTCCTCAGTCGCGTCTGTCTGTCTGTCTTCTGTCTGAATGCGATAAACTTAAAAATTGCCAAACGGATTTTTAATTTTTTCAGTGCATCTTATGCAAGGTTGCAATTATACTGGTTTCTTTACTCGTAGTGAATCATTTTAAATTATAAGGCCACATTTTTGTTTTGTGTTGTCTTTAAGTAAAGGGCCACATGCAATAGGGAATATGCACATTTTTTAATACGTTATTATTATGAAACCAAGAGCATGTTGGGTCATGCTTAGTGTAAGGTTACGTAGCCGTTCGTTACTACTATCATTTTCATGTTCGAAACCAAAAAAAAAATTCATGTAGGTTAGCTGTATATCACAAAGTACTACAATACAAGCAATTTTTTATCCCTGCTTTGCGTAGTAGATGAATTTAAAAGAAACATTGTATTAATAGTTACGGAACCCTACACTAAGCGTGTATTGACATACTCTTGGTTTTATAATAATAACGTATTAAAAAGATGTGCAAATTCTGCTAGTGTATACATATATGTGCTAGTGTATATATATACAAAAGAGTAAACTGATTGACTGACTTTTTGATATATCAACGCACAGTCCACCAAACTACTGGGTGTAGAGACTTGAAATTTTGCACCGAGGTTTCTGTTATGACGTAGACGTGCACTAAGAAAGTATTTTTCTAAATTCATCCCCTATTGGAGAATGTAAGTTTGTATAGAAGTCAATCATTTTAAAGCTTAATGCATAAATCGTATTAAGTCTTAAGGTTAAAAATTTAGATTGTTCACTGTTTTGGAAAAATCATACCCAATAGGGAAAAGTTAGGGATAAAAAATTCTATGAGAATTTCGTAATTTTTCATAGGTTAATCCAAAACCAGTAAAACGCTTTCTTTTACTTTCAAAAGTCGCAAATAAATCAAAACCAATAGGGTACTTTTCGTTTATCTACAACAATAAAATTTGGCAAAAAAATGTCACGGAATGAAATAAAAAATTGTGGGTATATCACATAAAAACACGTTTTTACGACTGCAAATTTACATTTCCAATTACAAAATTGTCCGTGACGTATTATATGTATATAGGAGAAAATGATTATGTTACGAGGAAGTTATTTTGATTTTAAGGGAAACCTAAGAGAGTCTCGCCCTAAAAGCCCGGTGGAGCAGAAATGGCTGCATCAGCCAACTTCATAGTCCGTTCAGAAAAAAAAATTGAGTGAACTACGGTGATCCCCAGGCAAAACACCTCGTCTGGCAGGAAATCTTTCTTTACCGCCGCTCCACACAGGATTGGCCAGCAAGAGTTACTTATCAACCAGAAAGCAATAATGTCAAGTGCTCAAAAAGTTATTTACCTACCCTACACATTAAATTGGGATTAATATTTTTTTCCTTAAAGCAAAAGACAAAGAAAGCGAAGAGTTCTAGTATTTAAAGATAGTCTTCCCTTAACTTAATGATGCTAAGTTAAGGGAAGGTGTTTTTATAGGTCCACAAATAAGAAAATTGCTTAAGGATAAATTGTTTGTCCAAAAATTAAATCAAAAAGGACAACAAGCATGGAAATGTTTTGTTGCAGTCATCAAAGGCTTTCTAGGAACTAAAAAATCAACACCAACACACGAGAACTATCAGCTTTTAAAGAATGAACTGCTTAAGTCTTACCAAAACAGAAGAATGATTGAATGCAGAATGACGCATAAATTCTATTTTCTACCCTCTCATATAGACTTTTTTCCTGATAATTTTTGTGCGTTGAGTGATGAACAAGGTGAGAGGTTCCATCAAGTTGTGCGAACAATAGAAATAAGATACCAACGACGGTGAGATCTAAAAAGAAGGTTCAACGACGCAAAGGCAAAAGAAAAGTCAGTAACCAACTTAGACCTGTTTTTAGCTCAAAATACTCTATAATAGTAGACAATTTCAAATTAATGCCATTATGTTAAAATTTGTAATATTTTTAATTTATTTGACTTGTTTAAACGACTTTTTTGTTCTTTTTTTTTTTTTTTAACTACTTCAAAAAAGAAATAGGTTCGCAATTGGGTTGTATTTTTTTTTTAATGTTTGTTACCTCAAAAGTCCGTCATTTGAATTTTTTTACGTATTGGTAAGGATTAACTCACAGATTGGTCAGATTTTAATTTAGAAAGGTTTGGTCCAAGAAAACCAGAGTTAGGGACAAAATGTTTTCAACTTGTATCATTTTGATTATTTAGACGAGCTTCTACCGGTCTCTACATTTAGACTGGCCATGTAAGTTTCGGCGTGGCGGTAGCACCACCGTGAATGACATTAACAAAACAATATACGATAGAATTACCGCTCCGCATTTTAATAAGTGCATACTCATATGAAGCGCACTGTAGACTACAGTCTGTATTTATCAACTCGACATTCTAAGGCCTGCGGCGCGGAGTGTTGCGATACTTATTCAGAATCGTAAAACTCAATTAAACTATATGAGTTGGATGCTTTTCGTAAAAATTAAAAACCCTTTATCTATAGAACGCGTAGTGACAACATGTCTTCACCGCGTTTCGAGCGATTGCGGCGATCTGCGGATAATTTAGCGTAGTGCGTGGGGTTTAATATACTTAAGTGCATAGTGTGCAAAACTTCCCTGCGGAAACAATCCTTATTAAATCTTTACCACGGAAATCCGTATGCGATTCTGTCTCGCAGTGCGCGCTTTCCGTTATTCACACCTTACAAATTAAAAAAAAATGCACAGCCTAACAAATTCTATGACTATTTTGACATTTTATGCATTAGACATTGTAAGAAAAAACTGATTTTGACGTTTATAATTTTAGGGTTCCAAAGTTAAAACAGAGTTATGTGGTTGACCCACAGACCTAGGATTTTTACGCTACGCGTCGATCTTTAACTTCGTCACTTCTCCATCCATCTGTTTGTCAAATATAAGGGTTCCGTAGTAACACGACAGAAACGAGCTTCGTCATGTCCATCTGTTCTTCCATTTGTCCATTTCAGGGTAAAAAACTCTTCGTCGGTCCTTCAGCGGTAGGTATGTTTATACCTATGTAGACAAATGTTACAATGTAATTTGAACGCTTATAGTTTCGTCATGTATTTTCTTGTTTTTAGGATTACGTAGATACGTGGTAAAAACCAAACCCTTGTAGTTTCCTGTCCTTTCTTTCTTATCATTAGTCTGCTTGACTAATATATAGTTTTCAAGAAAAATTAAAGAAATTTCTAATTTTCTTTAATATTGACTTTAAGGACCAACAGAAAAATATAATTTGTTCGATAAGACGACAATAGTAAAAATATGAACTATTTTTTTATAAAAACATAAACCGTCATCAAATCAACTAAACAGTAAAAAACAAGCCCCTCAAGCAGACTTTTTGACAGAACATTCAGCTACTTGTCGATTACCACTGTCACTTAAGCAGACATACTGACAGAAATTTACCTACAGTTTCTTTGTCTTAATGTCGAATGCCAAAAGAACCTTTTTAGCTTTTTTTTAGTTGTCTTTATTTTTAACAATCGATTCCAAGAGCAATAAAACATGTAGATAAATGTTCTGTCAACAAGACTTTATGGGCTTTATGGGCTAATTATTTACTTTTTAGTTGATTCGATGACGGTTTATGTTTTTGTTAAAAAAAAAGTTTATTAAGTATTGCTGTAAGTATCTGTAAACTTTAAACCTGTTACAGTAAGTTCACTTTCAGTTTCCAGTTATGTCAGGCAATTGCAATCCGAAAAAAGTAAAATTTTGTCATTGTATAAAAAAGTTTAAATTTTTTTTCCCTTGAATCAAATTTAACCTCCAAATTTAACCTCCAAACATTTGACCTCCAAGCTGCCAACAGTCAAAACTTTATTAAAAAAAACCGAATTATTATAATTATTGTTCGTAATATTCGAATAGTAAAAATAATCATCAAAGCTCCACTAGTAACTGTATTTAAGAATGTCGTGTGACACACGGTTATTTTGCAAATCTCGTCGTCGATAGAATCTGTATCTCGTTTGCAGTATTTTTTTGTCAGATACATAAAAATATAATATTTAATAAAATTATAATGGAATATAATATGTAATAAAAACATGAAAATATTATATTTAATTACAAAGTACTAAATTTGAATTAAAACATTTGTATGCCCTACAGTCTCGATGGAAAAGGCACACAATCAATTTGGCTGCGGTAATTGAATAACATAGTATTTCGAGGGAAGAAATTCCTAAAACGGACCACAGTCGAGCATCCGATACGCTCCGAATACAAATGATAAGTTACCGATTGATTTATATTTCTTGGGTCGACATTGGAAGGTCTGAATAGGTTTATACAGCTACTCAGAAAATTGGAAGATGTGCCGAGAAATAAATTCCAACCTTTGATCATTTGTCACTTCGTTTTGGTTACCTACTTAATTATTGTCGTAAGGTATAAGTTAGGTATTTTCTTACTTAAGTGGACAGTAGGCTTTTATGAATATTTGTTACACTTCTATATAGTTCTAACGCTTTTAATAACAATGGTGATATTTAGGGTTTCGTGGTCAAACAAGTGCCATTTCGGATGTTCCGGCTGCCGGGTAGTCGGCGCCGGTAACCCGGTGGATAAATGTAAGTATATAGGTCCTGTATAGTTAACGCCGGTACATATGGAAGCTCCTATACATGTCTATACACTTCGCGACCGGGAATCCAGCGGACCCGGGGCTTACCCGAAAAGGCACGCGGTGCTTCCGTCAGCGATCCGTCATTTCTTTTCCAGAAACTATTAAGACTATATGAAATTTTACGCGTATAAACAAATCTACCCACTATAATAATAGCTAGAATTTTTTCAAATAAATTAATTATGGGTAGATACCTTCTACAGGTATGTAAAGTGGAGAAAGAAAATATATATATATGTACTACATTATTACCCATAAAATTCCTTACAGCTGGAATTAAGATAATCGAAAATGATCGATCTTAGCAACAAACAAATGTGACAAACAAGTGAATTTAATTTTAAATTATTATTATCACTTTGGGGGTCCATGTAAATACTCTGACGTTATTTGTTATCATGGATAAATAAAACAATAAATTTGTATGAATAGCGGACAATGGCTTCAAGTCATGTGACTGTCTGCCTCTTGTCTTATCGCACTCGGTGACTGGTGACATAAGAAGTGTTCGTGTAAGCATCATCGTTGTAAACGTAGGTACGCATGTTGTGTATCACATTTAATTTGACTACTTTATGTATAACTACTTAATTATATAACATTTCGCTACTCAAAACACGTTATTATCACCGATATGAAAAAACATGAGATATTGTACATGACAATGTGGTTTGGAAACCGGCGTAGCTGCCGATAGGGGGGATGGAGTCAAGAAGAAGTTTTTATTCCAATTTAATCCTTATTTTCAATCTATAAGGTTTACACGTACATACTAGTGACATCTTGTGATGAGAAGCAGTACTAAATTTTACATTAGACCCAGTGTTGTTCCTGTAGCGAATTGAACAAATTTATCGATAGATTTCAATAATAATACCATCAGTCCCCTTATTGAACTCGTTAAAACTATCACGATAACAAACGTTACTATATGATTTATTTATTTTTATACCACTAAGGTGGCAAACAAGCCTACGGTCCGCCTGATGGTAAGCGGTCACCGTAGCCTATGGACGCTTGCAACACCAAGGGCATCACTCGCGCGTTGCCGACCCTTCAGAAATCTAATAACTTCTTTTTTGAAGAACCCCATACTGTAGTCCTTAGAGAAAACCTTGGCTCATTCCACAACTTAAGCTTTCGCGGGAGGAAGTTTCTCTGAAACCGCACTGTACGCGACCATTTCGGTTCTTAAGTGTGAGAATGAATTCCCTGCCGATGGCGAGCGGTGCGATGGTAGAAAGTGGGCATCATTTCGAACAATTCCTCAGAACACACCCCATTGTACAAGCGGTAGAACACACACAGGGAGGCAAAGTCTTTCCTCAGACTTAGAGGCTCGATACCGCAAGTGAGTTTGGGATTGTCGACAATTCTCACAGCCCCTCGTTGAACCGAGTCCAAAGGGCCAAGCTGGTATCTGGGTGCACCCGCCCACAGATGGCAGCAGTACTCCATATGGGGCCGGACTTGCGACTTGTAAAGCAGCAACCTTTGCCCCGACGTAAAGTACTGCTTCGCACTGTTGAGTACACCAAATTTTTTGGACGCCAGCTTTACCTTGTCTAGCAAGTGATCTCGGAACTGAATATCACTGGAGATGTGAACGCCAAGGATCCCAATGCTCTTGGAGATGGAGAGGGGAGTGTTCTGGAATTGTGGGACTACAGTGAATGGGGTTTTCTTAGCGGTGAACGCGCAGACTTGTGTCTTTGAAGGGTTGAATCGGACCAAGTTTTCCCGTCCCCAGTCAAAGACCTTGGACAGACCGATCTCGATTTGAGACACAAGTTCTTCACGTTTTTCCTCCACAACAGAACGAGGGATGCTTGCACGGCCCGTGTAATAAGCGTCTCCAGTACTGTCATCTTTATAGCAATGTATGTTGTTGATCTCCAACATATCATTGATGTGCAGTAGAAACAGTGTACATTCGCAATGACCCACCAGCATTAATGTCCATGCTATCAGAGCAACTACCGTCAACTACGGCTCGTATGCGTCTGCCGGACAAAAAGCTAGCCACCCATTTGCACAAACCCTCGGGCACTCCGTAAGATGGTTTTACAAATGGTATTCAAAAAGACAATAATTCTAGATCATTTAATACATGTTTGCAGGATCCGACGATAAAATAAATTATATTGGTCTGATGACTATAATTAGATAGCGAATAAGGTTGTGAATTGCCCTCCTGTTCTGTGATTACGACTCAAAACATTAGGTAAATGTTACAAAGACATATCTAATAATTGCTTGTGGGTATGACCAGAAAGCTACGGTATGTGGCGCATAGACGTGTACATGTATGTGTGTTTGCACATATTTGCATAGATTTTGTGTATTCGGTTGGCCTGGTTCCTGCGTGATTGATGGTAACAGGTGTACACCCGGGAAGTTTCTTGTCACTTCTTCTTCCCTTAGGCTTATTTCCGAAGTGACAGTACGTTAAATGGTGTGCATTTGTTGCCGGACTGTCGTGTGGGAGCTGGGCTACTTCATGATATACAACGTCTGTGAGTATGTGAATGCATATGGGTATGTGTGCACGTTTGTGTGATGCGCCCTCTCTGGCGCTGGGCGGCCGATGGTGGATTGCAGCGGGTTATTAATATTATATTTATTATATTATTTTACTTGTACCTATGTAAGTTTATACATATATGTATATTTTTTCTAGTAGCATCAATTGTGTTACACCGTGTTTTAATATAAATCAGTTTTAAGTTCAGAGTACGTGTGTTCGCCCTGTAATGTTAAATTTAAACTTGTGTGTGTAAATCTCAATATGAATCGGATTTATATTTTGTTCCTTTACTACACACATTGTAAGTAATACAATCGAAGTTTTATTGGAGTTGCTTGAGTGTGTCATGCTCTCTCAAAGTCTCTGCGGTGGTGGCATGTGCGTCGGGTCGTTGCGTTCCCTAAAACATGGTTGAGCGAAGCGATGGTTGATTCATGTGTCATACTTGTGAACGGGTGCCGCTGTGGAGGCTGGTCTGCTCTTTCAAACTTCTTTGTATTCTTAGTATTCGGTCATCGGTGTAGGATTTTAACGGCAACTCCTCAATTACTACACGAATAATACTTGACGTTTTCAAGTAGCTTATGTCCTTTTCCGCGACTCAACACTATCTGCATGCCAAATTTCATCTTGATCGGTACAGTGGTTTCACCGTGAAAAGGTAACAGACAGATTTACTTTCGCATTTATAATATTTATTATTATATTATATTCATGGATAGTATGGATAATTTTAAATATATGTATGTACATATGATTGTGCAAAAATATAATTATGATGGCGCTAATGCCACTAGTACTATTAAATATCGGAATTCTCTCAAATATCTAAATTCCTTCACTCGATTACCGATATTTGACATTCACATGGTGCGCCCCCTATGCTGCATAAAAACAAGAAAAAAATTGACATGTTTGACTTTGTTTTTGGTAGCTTACTTACTTATTTTTGTATTGGTACATATTGTATACTCTTTTGCTAATTATCAAAGTATTGTATTACTACTTTTGATGGAACTTTTTGCCAGAAATAAACATTGTTTACATTGTATTGACGATTCAAAAGTGTTCTAAGAAACCTACATGAATAAAGTTTGATTTGAGTTTCAGAAACTTGGGTGTTACAGTCGTCACAATCTATTTAATACTATACTAGTACAATCGCTAGCAAATTTTACTATCTTATAATATTAGTCCTGACAAAAGCGAACAATAACCTGTCTACCTATCGTAAAACTTTAGATTTTAGCTCAATAAAATACGCCGGTGTGCTCCTAAATAGACTAGTCTTTCATCTCCTATAAAGATCTGCTGGAAGAAATCTCTGGATAGAGATTACCTATGTTTATCTATTCTTTTTATGTAATGTCTTTTGAAATTATTATGTACAGAGCCACTCTTTAAAGAATACCATTCTTAGCCAATAAATAAGAATGAAAACTACTATAGACTTCCATTGGCAGATTTATTTAATATTATTAATATCCAACCAATCACTTGTACGTAAAAACGGTATTTTAACCAATAGATGTGTAAGTAGCAAATGATCTTGGAACTGAACATCGCTGGAGATGTCAACACTAAGGATCACAACGCGCTTGGAGATGGAGAGGGGAGAGTTTTGGAATTGTGGGATGGGGTTTTCTTAGCGGTGAACGCACAAACTTGTGTCTTTGTAGGGTTGAATCGGACCAAGTTTTCCCGTCCCCAGTCAGAGACCTTGGACAGAGTGGTCTCGATTTGAGACACAAGTTAATCGCGCATTTTCTGCACAACAGAACGAGGGATGTTTGCACGACCCGTGTAATAAGCATCTCCAGTACTGTCATCTGCATAGCAATGTATGTTGTTTATGTCCAACATGTCACTGATATGAAGTAGAAAAAGCGTAGAAGACAGCATAGAGCCTTGCAGGAAACCAGCATTAGTGTCCATGTTGTCGGAGCAACTACCATCAACTACGGTTTGTATGCGTCTGCCGGACAAAAAGCTAGCCACCCATTTGCACAAGCCCTCCGCCACTTCGTTAGATGGCAACTTAGACAGAAGATCTCGGAGCCAGACCCAATCGAACGCCTTCGCTATGTCCAGAGTGCATGCCGATGCCTCCCCCTGACTCTCAATGGCTAGTGCCCATTGGTGTGAGAGATACACTAGAAGGTCACTAGTCGGCCGACCGTAGCGAAAGCCATATTGACGATTACTGACCAGGTCGTGTTTTTTTGGGTATCTTAGAAGCTGTCTGTTGATCACACGCTCTATCACCTTGGAGAGAAAGGAGGTTTTAGCGATAGGCCTGTTATTCAATGGATCTGATCTATTGCACTTTTTGGCACCGGGTGCACATTCGCAGTCTTCCATGAAAATGAAAATTGGTGGTAGGAAAACGCGAAGAGGCGCGTGACTACAGGACATAACTTAGGAGCACACTGTTTAAGCACCACTGCTGGTATACCGTCTAGCTTACACGACTTATGAACGTCTAGAGAAAGCAACGCCCGCCTGACCTTCCGCTGTGGTATCGAGATTTCCGGCATGGACTAACCGCACCACGGTATAGTAGGTGGTACAGTGCCTTCGTCGTTTATATTTGAGTTAGAGGCAAAGAGACTTTGTACTATGGGCCAAGTCACCATCGGTCTTTCGCACTGGTTTTAACGACGACTGGAAAAAGTTCCCTTCGGCAGCTTTAGCAAGCGACCAGAAAGCACGGCTCCCAGAGGAATAGCTCGCAAGTCACCCACCTATTTTGCCGATGAATTGAAATTTAGCTCTGGCAGTTGCTTTCTTACTGAACGTCGAGGTTTTAATTTTTTTAGATTTAATTTAAATTTAATTTGCGTTTTACCTGCTGCTGCTGTTACTGCTGCGGAGACGTCAGGATTTTCTGAGCTAAAGCAGAGCTGCGTCCACCGGTACAATGCATAAAATACTCGCAATCCATCCCAGTCTGCCGACTTATAATGCCATACAAGACGCCAATTAGTTAGCCCAGATGGATCGGGTTGTATGCATGACACTTGAGTCCGAATGACACAGTGGTCCGAGGAGCCAAGAGGCGCATCCACTAAGACGGAATATCCGTCCGGGCGTGTAGTCAGCAAAAGGGCCAGCAAGGAACTCGTAAGGTCCTCTATATCTGGTATTCTCGTTGCAGAAATTACCAGCTGAGAGAATAGGTCAGATCAAATTCTATTGCGTTAGATCGATGCGCTATTCAACATAGTCTAAAAATTAGACTATGGGCGGCTAGCCTGTCAGTGTTTTTTAGACATATCTATTGTTTTTTTATATCGATGGTTAGTATCCTATGCCGCTATTACATTCGCTATAAATGCTAGTGAAATCTATACTTCCACAATAATCCATACTAATATTATAAATGCGAAAGTAACTCTGCCAGTGTCTGTTTGTTACTTCTTCACGCTTAAACCGCCGAACCGATTCAGATGAGATTTGGCATGGAGATAATTTGAGTCCCGAGGATACATAGGATTATGATTATTTAGTTTTTATCCTGAAAAATTCAAAAGTTCCCGCGGGAAGAACTATACTCGAGCTTAAACGAAGCTTAGCTTGCTATAGCAAACTTATTTAATAGAATCAAGGGGTTGCCATAAGAATCCCACGCCGATAACCAAATTTAGCATTTAGCTAGTTTTGAATAAACGTATTTTTTTAAAATTAATTAAATGTATTTTCGTTTTTAAACAGACAGATAAACAAATACGAGTCTATACTTACTATTATTATAAATGTGAAAGTTAGGATGGATGGATGTTAGTTACTCAATCACGCCAGAACAGCTGAGCGGATCTGGATGAAATTTGGCGCAGAGATAGTATAATAGTACTTTTTATCCCAGGAAATGCAAAAGTTCCCGCGGGAATAACTATTCAGTGTCACTCGATTTCGCCGCAAACGGAACATCTAATTGAGCCGAAATATATTACAGAGATAGTTGAAGATATTTTATACCGGAAAATTTAAAAGGTCCCCAGTTGTCATATTTACCTTTTATACATTAAGCTAAGTCAGAATTGCTATAGTGGAGCGTCTTGCCAAAAGTATCAAAAGAAGGAATAATACGTATCAATATATTATGTAAGTACATAAACCCTTATCTACTGCGAGCTCGACAACTATGGCCAAAGCCTCCTTGCTATAAGAAGATACCTGAAAAAATTAGTTGAGGCAACAATTTGACAAACAAGCTTGTAGCCTTAAGAGGATACACTTCGCGGCGCCTCGCAGCGCGCTTCATACAAACGAATATCTCATTTGTTTTTTACATTTACTGATCAATCACTGTGAAATTTCTTAGTAATAATCCCAAGCCGAATACCTGTGTCTGTAGTTTTTCCAAAATCTTATAAAACGTTCAATGAACTAGAAACCTTTTCTAAAACCATTTGTATGAAGAACTAGAATCCTGTATACCTTTTGAACTATAAAATTTAATAGAAAACTGGCACACTGCAGACCTAGATATTTATTACTAGAACATGTCTTCAAAATTTTATGGTGTTTGATCAGCAAGTGCCAAAAATAAGTGAAAAATTTATTTGTATGATGCCCGCTGCGAGGCGCCGCGAGGTGTATCCTCTTAACAAAGCCTCTATACGTTTGTAAATCATCAGGCGCATCCCTCGCACGTTGCTTACCTGTTTAAAAATCTAATCAACCCCGTCTCAAAGAACCCTTGATTTGATTTAAATTTAAGCATGCTTATCGTCGTATAAATTATATACATATATGTATAAATTAAATATTAATGTGTCATGGCCGTTTTCGTATCAGATGATCCAAATTACGTTGCATTTCAAGAGGAATTTTTATTAACTGGCAATAAATGTTATACTACGGCATACAAAGGAAATTATGCAGGGCTGATACAAAATGATAACTCGAGATAAAAAAAGTTTACAAATGTGTCACCAACCTCTTAGTTTATTAACAAGTAAAATAATCTAGAGTGCAATTCAAGGGGATTTGTTAAGACATATGTCCACATTTTCTAAGTCCCAGTCGGGTATTGCTATTCAAGTGTGCCGGTATTTCTGTTTACGCTGGTGTTCTTTATCAATGTCGGGTCATTAGTGTTATTAAACAATAATTTGTGTTTGCTTTACAACTCTCCGTAATAATCATGACAAATGATGTAGAACCATTTCATACCGGCGATGGATATCTACAAGTAGCGAGAGAAGGTGAGGTTCAGTTTTGTTTACGTTATGTGGTAATACAATATTTTAATTTATTATTTTAAATTATATTCACAGTGTTATCGTCTCATAAATTAAAAAAATAAATAATTTATTGGAGTGTAGCTAAATATCTTAATAGGATTTCTGAAGTCCACTAGCGCCGCCAATTGATATTTTGATTTTCCTCTCTGTGCAAAGCGAATTTCAAAAATGTACTTCTACAGAAATATGTTACTAGTTATTTTATGATCTTTTGGTACTTTTTCTAGGATAAAAATGAGTTGTAGATAGCACTTCTGCTAAAAGTGGCCTTTTTTAGCAGATATGCTATCTACAGCTCGCAGTTTTATCCTAGAAACATAACAATACATTCTAAAAATAGCTTGTAACTAGTAACACATGTCTGTAGAAGCACATTTTTAAAATTCGCTTTGCACAAAGAGAAAAATAAAATTATCAATTGGCGGCGCTAGTTAGCAGGGATGTAGCAGGGGTAACGGTCTTAAGTAATGAGATATTTATTTGGACTTCTGATTTCTGTAAACTCGTCTAGCTAAAAGCTTTTAACGCTAAATAAAGAGCGCTGAGTGCACTCACATTTGGGTCCTAGCCTTAAAATTGGAAGTGCTGTGTGAGTGTGCTTTGTATTGTATTAAACTGCACAAGCTTATATCGGACCAAATTACGATTAAGGTCTCCAACTGGAGGTCAGGTCCTACAACCTAGGTCGATCCACATTAAATGGTTGATCACAGTTCGATCTTATTCAGATCTCGGTCTAATAAAAATCTCAATACTTAAACGGAATTTGGTCAAAATTTGTCTGTCAGGGATAGTATGTATGCACGCATATAATTCTCAGTTATTTTCAGCAGTATACCCAGTGAGTGAAAACCTGCACTCAAGTACTTTAATCAAGTCCTTAATACCTACGAAACTTAAATTTAACACCACGTAGAAAATAATTTACTTTTTTTTTCTCATACCAATGACATTACCCTTCCTCTTAATGTTAATGTAGCGCTGTTTTCAGATGATACGGTGCTATATTGAACACTTAGTCATGATCACGAAATGAGCCTGGCTCTACAGTATGAAGCCAATCAATTCCTTAAGCGATTAGTTTTGGAAGTGAGGAATCAAAATCAACTCAAAAGTGCAGTAATACACTTTCCCGGAAAAACTTCAGAAATCCCACGAGACATCTAACCAGAGCCATCTTTTGGGGGTTAAATATAAAGTGATCCACTATCTTAAGTTCTAAATCCATCTGTATCCTCGGTCGCCTTAAGGCCCCATATACTGCAAACTAGCGCCGCGACTAGATATTGTTGGTTTCTTCTACGTTTAAAATGTAATTTTAAAAAGTGGAAAATGTTAAATACTTACTTGTAATTTACAATTTTTAAAACGTACTGTATTGTTTGTAGAATATTTCTGTAAGTTTTATTTCGGGCTTCTACTAAAAATGGCCGCCATTAGCCAATAGAATTTAAACTTACTTACATATTCCACAAACAATATAAAACGTTTTAAAGATGGTTAATAACTAGTTAGAATTTCTCATTTCTTCACTTTTTTAAATAACGCTTTGTACATACGAAGGAGAAATAAATAATTCTAAGTGGCGGCACTAGTGTGCAGTATACGGGGCCTTAAGTAGACTCTATATGAAATTAAAATATCTCTTAGAAATAAGGTGACTATTTAAAAGCGAAGTTGTAATCAGCCTACGCCTTCAGGCCAGCATCAACATTCATTTTAGGTTAAGGCCCTATTACTAAGCCTACGCTGTTTGTCTGTCCGTCCGTCCATCCGTTGGGCTCTATCTCTAAGACTGAAGGTTTTAGAGGCCAGAAATTTTCACAGAATGTATATTATAAGTGTGCTATTACAGCAAATTACCTAACAAATACGAGTAATAAAAATCATAAAGTAAAAATTTAAGGGGAGTCCTATACAAGAAAGACGTTTAAACTTGCAGTAACTATAATCTAAGTTTTGAAATATAAAAAACTGGCCCTGCGACTCGATTCCGTAAAATAACAGCTAACAATTCTCGTTTGAAATCCATAGAAATAAGATATACAATGCGCATTTGAAATGACGTAAGTAATTCATCGATTGTCGCGAAACCGCAATGTATATCTTATTTCTTTCAAAAAGGTTAGCAATATTTTTACGGAATCGACCCGCTTCTGGCCAGTTTCACTAGCCTTCACTTGGTGAGATGGGCTCGAGCCATTACCATAAATTAAGAGAAACATACACGTGGTCCAGGAAAATTTTGTTTATTGGAAGCGATATGCAAAGTTGAGCAACGTCGGGATCGGTCGGCCATTGGATGAGTAACCGCCTATAGGCACTTTTTTTTTGTTTGTGTCTGTAAGTTAAAAAGTAGGACTGAACCCATGGTACGCGACTCCAAACCACACTCATGGTCATCAAAGAAGAGCAATCGTGAGGTGCGGTGCGTAAAAAGACGGGGTAAAAACTCTATTGTATATATCATATGGCTAGTGGGAGCTGGCATAGATTTAATGTGCTTTTTTTTTATCTTCAATACCAAACGCGATGACCGACTGTTTTCAAATGAAAGTTTGATCGCGTTGTGTTTGGTCACACACACATTATCTTCTGGCGCAATATTATACAAAAGACAGTAGACTCTTCGCTCGACCACAGATTATAGACCTATCTACATGCGAAATCTTCCGACCATCATAGCTTAGCGTCTAAACGCTTCTTTGACATAGCGCAGTCCTCCACTCTAGGCAATATTACACCCCTGTTTTAGATGGATGAAGATACCACCGCTATTCAGGGCCGAAGCTAAGGGGGGGCATTGTGGGGCAATGCCCTACCTTGAAATACTAATGCCCTACCTTAAAAGTACCATAAACTAAGGTATAATATATATAATTTGTTTTTCCGTACTATAAATTAATACCAATTTGTTCTTGATTCCCGCGTTCCCTCCCAAATTACCTTCTACCTTAATTACTCACGCTCACAAGCGGGTAAAAAAATTAAAGATACAAAAATTGCTTGCGCCGTACCCGTGCATGAAACCACCTCTGCCCTACCTTAGATTCAACTCTAGCTACAGCCCTGCCACCATCTCTCGGTACATTTGCCCTCCTCATTAATTTCATCAATTTTTGCAATCGCAGATCAAAACACATCATCAACATATCAACCGAAAGACTGTTTGGCTTAAACCTCCCTATAATATCTATTTTCATTGCAGTTGCTCGCCTTTACTTACTTACTTAATACTTTTATTATGTGTACAAATTTTGCGGAAAGATACTCTTTAGAGCACGGGTTAAATAAAACACTGCTGAAATCCATTATTTCACGTGTAAGCTATATTTTTTTTTCTTTATTTTTAAGTCTTGCACGGATGCAAGGAGGTATTGATATATAAGTAATTAGTAGATAATAAACACCACACGACATAATTTAATATAAAATTCTTAGATGTGTCATTTAAAAATACGTATTTTAATTGTTTTCGTGAACAAAAATATATATATTGAACATTATTTAGCTGTTCGTAGAGCAGACCTTTGCCTCGTGTAGAAAAAAACCCGTGAGCGCGCCTATGCCAAAAAGCGTACTATTTCATTGCAAAACTGCTTTGTCTTTAGTAAATAAAAAACTAGTTTTGAAAAATGTGTTCTGATGAAGTTTATATTTATGTCTAACTTTTACTCCCTCACAAAATACATTTATTCCGAAATAAAAAACCCTCCTAAAGCGCTCCTTTAAAAACCCTCACTCGGCTCGTTTTTTAAATTTGACACTTATTCGTAATGATCTATTTACCGCACTTGTATCATAAATACCTATTATAAAAGCAGGTCTTAAGCCCTAATTATTTACTGAATCAATGTATTAAAATTCTGCACTAAACTACCGTTTGTTAACTGTTCTTATCGGCAAAATAAACAAAACTATAACGTAATATTAGAATCTTCACTTTCACGACCATGTGATCAGTTATCTCTTAATCATCGGGGTTTAATCAGTTTGTAAGTAACCTAAAATTGTTGTTGCACCTTTTGTTTACCTTAAATCATATCAGTCACATGGTTGATAAAGAATGGCCTACTTTTATTTCTGTTAATTATATATTCTCGAGTATCTCGTTTTTGTTTGTTCTAATTAATTTGGTTGTGCGATATATCAGTTGTTTTTCGAGATGAGACTAACTTCTGGGCAAGATAAGGATGGTGGTGCCGCGGAGCCATTAAGAGGTATGTGACGTCAATATGCAGTGCACTGAGTTTTACTACATAGTTAAATAAACTAAGTTTTTGCCTTATGTCACTTTTTTTAAATTTCTGGATTGATGTTTTTCTGAGGTAACAAGCAACAAGTTGCAAAAGAAACTTAACAAAAAACATATACACAGGTTAGATATCAAAGAAATAACAGTTCATCTAAATAACACTTCAAAGAAATAACATCAGTACACAGACTATGGCTAACTTATAATATACGTTAGTTAGCCGAATTATAGTTTTGAATTTCTTTTAATACAAAATTTATAATTTTTTAACCGAAGATAGAAATATTTTTTTTTATTTGAATATTTGAGTGCCGAAATAATTTAGCAATTATTTAATTATTTAACATCTTTACAAAACCATTAGATTTATAGTATAAGTGAAATTTTAAATTGCCTAAAATTACTAGGACATTTTAATTAACCATTTTGTAACTGGCGACTACAAACATTAATGATTTACGGCTAGACCTACAGAGTAGGTTCTGGAGTACACATAAGTGTGTATGTGTTTATTGTCATTCCAAAATAATTCCAGAAATAACGACTGATTTGACTACATTTTAATCAAAATAATTCCATAAATATCGCTTTTCAATTACAATAGGCTCACAGAGTACATTGTTACAAAAAGAAAGGCTCGAAGGCGACGTAATTTTAATTAGAGAATAAGCTAATGACCAGAGACAATAAGGCAATTACGCTGTTATTGCTCAATAGTGTTTTGGCTAGGTAGGTCGTTAATTCAAATTATTGACAGGTACGTTATAATAAAAATATTTACATTAAAATCATTATGAATTTTATAAATAAAAAAAATGTGAACATATATATAGGTAGGGTAGATCGAGGTGAATTGGATCAATTCGACTTTTAAAGTAAACAAATACAATTCCTACCAATGAAACTTTATGTTTATGAATTGAACTGTAATCAGCACCACTATCCAATATTCCCTAAATATTGGGGATAATCGGATCTAACATGTATCAATAAACAAAATAGAAATTTCTCATAATAACTTGAAATAATACATAAACAGACATAAAACTAAATGAAACTTAATTATGAAAACAGACATCACATCAATTAGTTATTGGCACCTAAATTACAAGGAAATGTGGTCCTTTGTCACCTCTTCTATTAGCGCAGTTTTCATGACACTATTTTTCACATGCACTGAACAGAACCCTGACCGGGATAGTGTTATAACATATTGGTTTGAAGCTTTTTTTTTACGTAGGTCCGAATTTTTTAAAATAACAATAAAAGGATATAAATTGGTAATAGACATTTTAAGTACTGATCCACTTCGCCCTAAAAAACATGATCCTATTCACGCCATATCAAAAAACGTCATAAATGACTTTTTTGTTGACCACATCGACTGTTTTAAACTAGATAACAGTAATATACCTGTACGTACTAGAATTTTGATATTGAGTGTATTTAACTAGAAATTTGTGTAACTGTGCATTGTGCTGTAAGAAAAATAAACTATGAGTTTGTGGAGTAAAAAATACAGCAAGCAGCAAGTTCTAGCATTCCTAGTACCTCATGTATAGCTCGACGGTCTCCCTCCAAACCTCGAAGGGGCAACACACTAACAGTGTATCTGGACTGCGGTGGCTTTATATATGTCACATACGTCGTAAATTACCAGATTTTAAGTTATAGGACCTGGCACAGAATAATATACCCCTTTTGCCAGTTCCTAGCTATAAGAAGTTAATCAGGATTGGACAGGGGAGAATAAATATTTTCAACAATAACTAAATGGTTATTTTTACTTCTAAATCTTTTATTTACTTTTTTTTCAGGTAAGACCAAAGTTGGCATCTACATACATCCTCACAAGCGTAAGTTAATACATAAGTATAAATTAAAAAGAATTTTAAACAAGCTTTAATATGCCAGTCACTATTTTTTTCTAGAAAAAAATTAGATTTTTAACAGACATGAAATCCTTGTTAAAAAAATTATTCTCATGACTTTTTTTCTTTTTTACACTCGTGCTATACTGTATATAAAACTATCACTCGTGTTAAAAAGCACTCACATACTTATAATTGCATAAATAGCTTTTTCCCATTCATTAATTCAGATCTCAATTCGATGTTACTTATATGCACAGTTACTAAACTAAACGTACAAAATATCATAACATTAGATGCAGGGAGAAATATGCTATTTTATTACAGGGTTTTCAGGTCTTTCGTTAAAACAAGTCTTCACCCTAATTAAAAAATCCTAATCACAAGAAGCTTTGAACAGCCAACCGTAATGAACGGCGTAAGCATCTGTTATCTGTATTAGGGATTCATATTCGAGATTATGAACCCAAGACTACATACGAAGCACCTTTGTTTATTTACATTTGGTTTCATTTAGTACGTACATATTTGCAGCATCGACGCGAAAATATAACTATAAATTATCCAAAAACGACAACACGTATTTCCAATACAAAAAAAAAATGTTCAAGGCAAGCATTTTATTTGTCCTCGCTCTGGAAGTATCGGTGTTTCCAAACCTTTCTCGTGTAATAACGTAATATGAGATATTCTCAAGAAGCACATATCGAATCTTGGCACTGTACACAACATTTTATTTCTCCAAGCCCTATGTAAGATGTATTTTTAAAATATTGTGTAATGTTATTTATTTAAAGCTCTGTTAATACAGATTTTTAGATATCTAAATATATACTTGAAATACTTTTTCTCAGTCTAAAGCAACTTTAAAGGTTTTCCATGTACCCAAAGGATTTAAATTAGGTAGGTATGTAGTAGATAGTTTTATTATATAACTCAAAATTGCTACAAAAGGTTTAGGAACATAAAATAAAAAAAAAATTACAAACACAAATCCAATGACTGTCCAAGCTCGTCGTTATTTAACGTTGTACCTATATAGTTTTTCTTAATAATCGCTAGATGGCGCTGATACGGCAATTTAAGAATGTAATAGTTCGGGGCACTAGTCGGTTTTTATTATTTGCTTGTTGTTTTGAGTTAAGCTCGCAAGCGTCGCCCGTGAGGTTGTAGCGGACCGTATCGTACCGCTACAAGCAAGGCTGACGTCACGCGTCCTACATCGCGCATAACACCTCGCCTGGCAGGAGATCTTCTCTCTGCCGCCGCTCCACATTGGTGACCCCGAATTGAACATTGACGCACCTATATCGCAGCAGCAGCCTACTCCTTCGTACCAGGTACACGGACCAGTTTTCAACCGTACGCTTCGCATCTCAGAGCTTTCATCAGGATCTATCGCAGCACTTCAGCGCTTTCTAGTTCCTGCAGCTTCCTCTCCGGCGACGCAACTGTACAGCATTGCACCACAACCTGTTGAGGATTCATACTCAGGCGTGGCACTTCCACTGTACAGCATCATACCGCCCTGTCGAGTTCTCTCACTCCAGCGTGGCATTCTCTACTCGTCGCTTCTGCCGCTAACTCAGGCCAGTGTTTCGATTCAAAGGGACACACAGCCCAACCATTCTATGGCCCGACTCACTGTGACCATACGCTATCACTATGCCAGCACTCGACAGTGTGTTGACTCACTGCATACACACAGCCAGCAACGTACCAGTCTCGACCCACCGCAGACTGCTGATATTCGGCATGCACTTACACGCTCTTCCGACTCACTGTGGACGGCGCATACTCGGCATTCTCAAGATCGTACGCAAGCATCACTGCAAGAAATATCGACCTTCGGCCTGGGAAGGGAAGCAAGCCTGACGTCACGCGTGCTACATCGCTGTTTCGAAGTTCCCTTCGCAATTCAGTATATAAAGAAACCGAAGCGCAAGTTAAGTAGACTACGGCGGTCCCCATAGTCCGGGACCGCTAAGTTTTGAGGTTTCGAAAATTCTAAAGTTGTTTGTTTTACACATATAGTTTCCAGACCATTTGCCCAACCTAATACATTAGTTTGTGTCATCTCGGGTGTTTGCTTAGGTAGAAATTTAGGTATTTGTGTTTTTAAACAGAATCGGACGAAAAAAAAAATTAGAGATGAAAATTTTACTTTTACGGTAATAATGAAGTAGTAATATATGTATATACGCATTTTGTGTTATTTTTATCCACCGGAGTAGTGATATTTGAACAATACCTAACTTATCGCCTTAATAGCTCTAAAAAAATATTACTGTGGGTAAAATAAGCTTTACGCGTTTTTCATCCCTGGTATCTGTTGCTGAACCAAATTTGTGTCAAATCCATCCATGGGATTTGAAGTTTTTTTATTTTTTTGTTAAAACAACCTGTAAATGCCACAAAAGAAAATTAAAGTTATTAAAGTTTAAGTTTACACTATTATAGTGGCGTAATCAGACACTATTTATAATTTGTGTCGCTTTTGACCATGAAATCTTAATATTTGATAAAACGGTAACTTCTGTTCGCGAGTCGCACCGGACGGCACGACATGAGGCGGCGCGCGGCAGCACCGCGTCGTGGTCCGCCATTTAATTCGAATATGTAGGTAGGACTTGCATTTCATTCATCCATTAATTTCTCTGTGCGGCAAACAAAAGGCATATAATCTCACTAACGTTTCAACGTCATTTGCAACTTGTAAAAATTATAATGGCTGTTAATCATTAAAACTTTTTTATTATTTGGTAATTTTTTTTAAGTAAACTATTTAAATGTGTTCTAACACAAATAGTATATAAAACAAATGGGGATCGATATACTACACCTTACTAAATGGGTATTATTTGTTGAATATTTTTTTGTTGTAGAATGCATAATTCTTGCGTTTACCACTAGTAGGTAGTAAGGTACTATTTGTTAATGTTTAAATAATCAAACAAAATAAAAATGTTTTTATTAATGTTTTATTAAATTGTATACCTTAAGGCTTATGTAGCAGCCAAAGACCTTGAGAGAGTGGGCGGTCTTTAGTAAAACACCGCGTACTCGGTACGGCGCGTCTATGACAACGCACCAAAGAGTAAACAAGTCACAGAATGGAAATAATTCACGAATTATTGCCTCGTCGTAGGTACATACCTACTTTGTTTTTAGTTAAATATTATATTCATATTGATACACGCACTCGGGTGAGTTTTTCATCTCGTGCTTTTGCGTTTTAGAGAATGGTAAAAAAGTTTACCGATCCGTGTTTTTATTATATTTTTTAATGCAGTGTGTATTTGTATACATATAGTGTACAAAAAGTTTTGTCAATTGTAACAAAGGGAAAGTTACTGTCGACTTTGCTATGATTTTGCAATAAATTAACGTTTGAATTCTTTCAAGAAACGGTAATGAGGTTTTACATTAATGGTAATGAGAAATTAATAAATGGTAATAACATCGATGAAAATGGTAATTAAAAAAAAGTTATAAAATCAGCCTTATTTTAGCCTCTAAAACTCTGAACACAATATAAAAAATATCTTCTATGTATAATCCAAAACAATTTAAAACTTTTGCTTTCTAAGTTAATTTTTAGTAAGTAAGGCTCTACACAATTCTGAAATTTAAGTAAAGTATGTATTGGCATACTAAAGATCATGATACTAAGCCTTAATTTATAATAAAAAGGTACCTAAGTGTATATTATATATTTATTTAATATATATACATAATACTACGTATATATTACTTAATATATATATATTATTATTATTCTATCTAGATTTTTTTATACCACTAAGGTGGGAAACAAGCTTGCGGTCCGCCTGATAGTTAACAGTCACCGGACGCTTACAACACCTGGGGCATCATCTGCACGTTGCCCACCCTTAAAAAAACGAATAACTTCTTTCTTGCTCCTTGGCAGAGAGCCCATTACACAATCTAAGTGTTTCTTTTCTCTAACCGCACTGTACGCGACTATTTATGTTCTAAGGTGCGAAGATAAATTCCCTGCCGATTGCGAACGGTGCGATGGAAGAAAGTAGCCGTCGGCATAATATTGAACAATTCCTTAGAACACATTGCACTATACAAGCAAGCAAGGCAAGAAGTTCTATTTAAAGTAATAATACAATACTTTGATAATCAGCTAACAACTATACAATATGTATTGAAACACTTCGTAGGCTATTTTTTGTTTTTATGTAGCGTAGGGACACACCATATGAAGCGTCAAATCGTGAAGAAATTCAGATATTTAAGAGTACTCCAATATTTAATAGTACTAGTAGCATTACCGCCATCACAATTATATTCTTGAACAATCATATGTATACCATATCCATACTACCCATGAATATAATAAATATTAGAAGCAAAGGCCACTTGAAAACTTCAAGCAAATTTTCTGACAATATAGGCGGCTAAGCTAAGTTTTCGCGCTAAGAGAGAATTATGTGAGTGCCATTACAATTTAGTATCTAAAGTGATGCTTAAGAAGACTTTTATAGTGCATATAAAAGGCTGAAACTTGTATGGCTACACTTGCTTGTTTTTGACACCAAATTAAAGGACTCTATTTGTTAATTCGTAAAAAAAAAACTAAGTATGTAGCCGCTCTATAAGGAATGATTGAAGGGACAACGAGGCGTGAAAATTAAATATCATCTACTATATTGACCTTAACAAATATTATTTGGAGTGAATGTTTTGGATGATGATTTGATATAAATTTAAAGTCGTACTGTTCCAGGGTACAATTATGCAAATACCTTGGGACCCCTGTGATAGGTACAAAATTATAGAAAATCGTACATAAATAAGACGGAAAACATTTAGTTTTTTATACTACTAAGGTGACAAACAAGCTAATTGTCCGCCTGATGCTAGGCTTACCGCCTAGGTAAAAAAATAATATTGCACTTCTTGTCAAGTTATTGCTGTATTATTTGGTACAGTTATTTAGGATCGAAAATCAACCAGAATGATAAATAATTAAATACGAAGAGTCCCAAGGTATGCCACCCTCTCCTATATTCCAAACTTTTTGAGTATGTACATTTTAATTGCTTTAAAGCATATGTACTTAAACCTCAACATAACGAGAAGCGAAGATATATGTTGTAAAGATATATTATAACATTGTGTATTAAATAACCACTGTAGAATGTAACATAATTTCTCATTACCATTTGTGATTTCTCATTACCATTCGATATATCTGGAAGGTAATAAACTGTAATGAAATAAATAGTAATTTTTTTTTTATAATGTATGTAATTACATATCTTTCAAACCTGTGCCCTGCCTGACAGCAAAAAGATGAATGTCTCCGGCTCTACTGAGCGGGGTGCGACAGCATAGTCGTACGTATCATCGAATGGTAACGAGGGGAGCATTAAGGGACACATTTCTAAGTCCTATATTATAATTTAAATATGATCTTTTACCAACTATACGTCGTATTTAGAAAGAAATACATGTGTTTACATCTGCCTGTTTTTCCAAAAAATAATTAAATAAATAAAAAAATATATATTAGGGGGCTCCCATACAACAAACGTGATTTTTTTTACGTTTTTATAGATAATAGGACGGAACGCTTTGTGCGCGACTGGCACTTTTACTACAATAATAGATACGTTACAAGATATAGTCGACGATATATAAAAAGGTTTACGTATGAACCTTTTTAATGCCGAACGGGGAAACCAGGGTAAGAGAGTAAGTCCTATAATTCTATCATTCGTTCTGATAAAATCAGGCAGGTGTCCTATATGAACATAAATAGTCTGTCAGTTTCGTTAAAAAAAATTATAAAGATATATTAGAGTAGCACTCCGGAAATAGAACTTAAGTAATAGTCCACCGAAAATTGACTAAAAATAATAAAATTTGCAAATAAATTTAATGAAATAAAACATATGTCGTATTATTTTTTAGATTTTGAGTAGCAGATCAGTTTTTTTACCAGCTACTTGAAAGATGAGGCGTCGTGGTATCGTATACATACGTTAATATATATTAATATATATATATATTTGTTTTACTCATTTTACTTTAAAACTTTTAGAGAAAAAATGTGAGCACAAAATTGTAAAGCAGAAAATTTCCAACCAAAGTACGCTTTTGAATACCATTGATAACGGCACGTTTTCTCGCTATAGTGCGCGTTACATCTAAATGTATAACATAGGTACATTCTGTATTTTACTCGAGCACTAGACTGGCTTTGTTAAATTACGATGAAAAATATAATCAGTTGTCATATCAAAATTCAGAAAAATATAAATGTATTTGGTACCTATACTCTTAATGCGCGAGATCATAAACTATAGGTAGGCACGAGTACTTAACTAAAATAATAACCTAAAGCGTCTAAGCGCAAAACACAATATCAAACAATTCATTCTATTCTCTTTAGCAAATTCTTTAAACGCACACACACACAAAAACTTGCTCTAGGCAATCATTAAGGACGTGTGTGTGTACTCGAAATACTGGTCAACGTAACAGAACGACGTGCGACACAGCCTCCCCGTCCGAGTGCTAGAGAAACACTGACGGCCGCGCCCGCGTAGGGACCCGCTTGTTTTTAGCAACCCGGAAAATATTGTTGGATTTTAAAAAAAATGTCACAATTAAAAATCAAATAGGATCAAAATCGTCGCAACCGTTTAGCAGTAGTTACGAATTTAATTTTAAATGACTTTTTGAAGCTTCTGAAACCGAGAAGAAGCCTTGTGTTGTTCATATTTAATATTATTTTTATGTACGTAAGTCGATTTATTGCGGATAGAAATCAAAAACTAATAAAAAAATTAATAACCTCACTTTCACTACCATCAATCAGCTATGAAGGTAATGGTAATGAGACCAAAAGAAGGTAATGAATTTTATACGAGTATTTCTATGTGATTTCATTACGAAGACATCTGCAGTATATTATTTATCATTATTATTTTTAACCGACGTCAAAAAAAGGAGGAGGTTCTCAATTCGACTGTATATTTTTTTTATGGATTATTTTTTATGGAGTCATTACTTTTTTGTTTATGAACCGATTTACGTGATTTGTTTTTTATTCGACAGGATATACTTGCGAGTTGGTCCCAAATATTTTTATCCAAATCGATTCAGTAGTTTAGTTTTAGACAATATTTTTTAAAAATACCTATGTCATCCAAAAAACTTTCCCTTGAAAAAAGCACTTCGTCACTCAAAAGTATATAAAAAAAACTTTTTAATAAAAAAAAAACAACCGGCTTCAAAAAGATGCACTAAAAAGGTAAAAATAATTACTTATTTCTAAAACATCTGATCTGAATTATAGTTTGAAGTTGGTTTCATGCAAGTGAAGCATGTTATTAACTGTTAGGTAAATAGAAACCAACTTCAAACTGTAATTAACATCAGATTTTTTAGAAATAAGTGATTATTTTTACCTTTTTAGTTCATCTTTTTAAAGCCGGTTGTTTTTTTTTTATTAAAATAATTATGAAAATACCATTGGTCTTAGTGTGATTATAAAAAAAAACTCAAGTTGGATAATTGAAAGTTTGAATAAATAAACTATGTTTCTATAGAAATTGTTTTTGAGTTTGCGTACCTACTCTGTATGTTATATATATATTTACGTCTAAAGTACGTGTTTAAAAACGAATTTTTTGACGCTTAGGTACTTCTTTGAGATCCAGTTATATTTTAGGATTCTGATTCGATATATACTCAATTATGTTAAAAAATTATTAAGGTATATAATTCTTAGTTTTAGATATTAAATATCAAAAATTGGAAAAGCCACTCTTCGACGGTTGAATGGAGAAATTATCGACTTGAATGATTTTACATACTGACTGTATATCAGTTGGCAATGGACAAAGATGACACAAACTGGGTTTTACACTACACAAGCTATCCTTAATATGATACTGTTATATTTTTTAACTTTAATTTAATTTTGTCTGTTTTAATTTGAAATTAAAAAAATTGTCACAAATCATCGAATTACTGAAAATGCAAGTGCAAGAAATGACACAAAACGCAATATAGATTTCATAGGTGCACACTGTATCCATATTCAAAAAATTAGCGACTTTAGAATTTTTGTAACTTATGACCTCAAAATACGCTAACGGTCCCGGACTACCAGGCATAACACCTCGCCTGGCAGGAGATCTCCTCTTTGCCGCCGCTCCACAAGGTCATTGCTGGATTCATATTATTGCCGGCCTACCTTCGGTTCGCCATTAAACCCTACTCATCCAGCAAAGGATTACTTTCACGCTTTGGGTCAGTAAAGTACTATTGCTAAATGCGTACCTCATTATCCATTCAATTAAAATTACTTACAAATAATCTAAATATAAAAATCACTTTAAATTTTTATGTAAGTAAGTACTATGTAGGAGGTCTTCTTTGGATTTACATATCCAACTTCAAAAATTCTTTCACCAATATTGAGGATGGCCTTAAGGGATTAACACAGACTTTATATTAATCCCTCGGCAATAACCAAATTGAGCATAAGCGAAGCTGCGAAAAACAGTAAGTTTAATTTGAAATAAATCATTAATCAATTAGCAGCTTAAGAGCATTAAGGTTGGATAAGCTTGATGAATGAGATTTTCTAACTTGACAATCTGCCCTCTAATTATACGTAGATATTAGTGAGAAACTATTTGTACTCTGTCAGGGAGCTAAAACGGTATGTTGTCATTAGAGCCGAGAGCGGAGACAATACAATTATAGCAAAAGTAATTTAAGAAAAAAAATCACGAATAAAACTATTACTAAACTATTTCTTGGCCTCGATTAAGGAAAGGATGATTCAGGAAACATTTGACTAATTTCGTCATCATTATCAGCTCACTTTTATTTAAGGTCTCAGCCGGATTTAGGCCTCTCCCAAGATGCACCACTTTACACAGTCCTCCTGACAGTTTGCATATCTCGTCGGGCCATCTGTCAGGGGCGCGTCTCACACTACGTTCGCCAAGATGCGGACTCCATTAAAGAACACATCTAAATAATCGGTTTTGCAACTAATGTGGCCAGCCCATTTCCTATTTAAGACTGCTACCCGTTTAAGCGGTTAGGTCGTGGCCCTAGTTTTCTAGCAACTTTTAGCTTATGGACTAGCCCAACTGCTAGTAGCTCGATAAATTATTGACAAACTATTGAGACTAGCAATATTATCTTTTCATATAGTAAAATTGTAACTGGTACTATAAGGGGTATTTATAAGAGCAATGAAAGACATAGTCGCTATAGTACACCAGTTATTTAATACAACGCCGCTGTGCAAAAATAAAATAAATATGGAACAACAAACGTAATCCGCAAATAACAACACGTTATTTCTGTGAAGAACAAATTCCGGGAATGCGTGAATACACAACATAATCACACTAGTACCACAGCTTAAACATTCATTTCATTTCTACAGTCGGCTATCGAAGGCGTCTAGACAGAGTAAAGTCCGCAGCGAGAAGGGAGGCGAGGTGCCGTCACAGTCATACATTTTGTCGCGGTGTCATGCCATGACTGTCTCGACGTTGTCGGATTTATCAAAAGCGATGGCTGACTGTATGAATGAATGAATGTTACAAGTTATAATGTCGTGCTATTTAGCGACACCGATGTTACATCTTTTTGTGTTCCATGATATTGTAAGTGACCCACATCCTACTAACTTTGTTTGCTTCGAATTTACTAATTACTTATCAAACAAACTTTTGTATTTTTCTCTATTAAGCGATTATATTGTTATCTCTAGAGAAATAAAATTCTTAAAACATATGTTTAGGCTGTGCTAGTAGACGTGCTTTGCAATTATTTTATACATAGCTTCGTATAATAGAGTAAAATAATAGTATTATGTAGCCACAGATATGTACGCCGAATTTTACTTTAACGCAGAATTTTAATAGTTACGTTTCAAACTTATTACGTTAAAAAAAAATCAAAAATTGTCTTGAATCTGTTTATAATTGATCGAAATAATATTTATTGGAAGTGCATACCAAAAGTTTTTTTATTTTTTTAGATACATTTGTTGTATAGATACCCTACATAGAGTAAAGGTTGTATAGATACCCTACAGGGAGTAAAGGTTGTATAGATACCCTACAGGGAGTAAAGGTTGTATAGATACCCTACAGGGAGTAAAGGTTGTATAGATACCCTAAAGGGAGTAAAGGTTTTCAAAGCTTAAAATAATTTAATATACTAGCCTTTGCCAGCGGCTCCGCCTGCCCTAAATTCGGTTATCGGCGTGAAACTCCTTATTTAACTCCAATTAATTAATTAATTGGTTATACCAATGAATTGCTATAGCATGCTATAGGTGCAGCAACGGTTCGTTGAACTCTTTTATAGTTATTACCGCAGGAACTTGTGAATTTTAGGGATAAAAAGTAGCCTATATGCTATTCTAAGACCTAAATAATATGTATGCCAAGTTTTATCCCGATCCGTCCAGTGTTTGAAGCGTGATTGAGTAACAAACATTCATCCAGACATACAAACTTTCACATTTATAATATTAGTAGGATTTATACTAACCAAATGAGTAGTTGGGTACGGAACCCTAAAAATTTTATTTATGTCTGAACCACGAATATTTCATGTCCTTACATAAAAGCTTAGGGGTCGGAATTAGGTAAAATCATGTGTGTGGCATAAATAGATTTTTCTCAAATCTCAGAATTTCAGTTTCTTTTGAATAATTTTGTTGTATTCATCTGTGATTATCAATACAAACCTACAAAACATTACGGTACTTATGGTTGTAACGTCCCCAGCATCCGACTTCAAAAATATAAATTTATAATAAAATAAAATGAACTATGCAACCTCGCAGCCCACTATCACTCAACGAGAGAGATCAAAAGAATCTAATGATTAATATTGATTTAGATAAATATCTTATTTGGCCAAGCGTGATCGTCAAAAGTGGTAGGACCCGAAAACCGTTGTATTCAATAAGTAGTAACCCAGTTGTTTTAGAGGTACGTCAGAGTAATATAGCAAATAATAGTATACAAATAAGCGTAAACGAAAATAATCAAGAAATCAATTTTGTTAATCTACGATCATAAATAATTTCCACTTTGATTTTTTACCATTTCTAAAGTCTGTACAAAAACACCTAAACAAATCAAATAAAGGACACGGGTACTAAAGAGATCCCTACACAAAGGAACCCTAATTGATGCTACTTCCACATTTGAAAGTAAAATCCATACGAATGCTAAATCCATTCGTTGTATAGAGTGGGAATCAGATAGCTAAGCGTTCAGGACTTGCGACATGAAAGTAGGTTTAAGGGGCGCCCCCTTACAATGATCATATATATCATGCACACATACACTAGCTAACCAGCCAAAATATTAAAACTCTACTAACGCCGCTAAGGATGGACACGGATTACACATAGTAATTACTGTATCTCTTGGCAGACCTAGTTCTTTAGTGGGCTATATAATAATTATGGCTGGTACAATCTTTGTTCCCACTTCTACTTTTATAGAAGATTTATCTTTACCTAGCTGAAAATGTCCTAGAAACAAGGTCCGTTAATATATTCCTTCCTACTGAGGCGATTGAGATTTCTTTCTACCATAAATTTCTAACCGGCAAAAGCGAGCCCGTCATTTTTATGTTTAAACATTAATTTAGATATTTTTAAAACACAACCTAAGGAATTTCACAACGAACACACAGTATTTTCACTGTCACTTCTAATATAAAATATTTAATAACCAGTAATGGTGGCACGATCTAGCTGTAGTTTAACTAGCTTCTAGTGACCCACAAGCGTAGACTATTGGACTAGGGCATGTAATATCGGAAGGTTTTCAATTCCGATATTGATTTCCGATATTAGAATTTAATATCGGAATTCCGATACTAATATCGGAATTGAACATATTTTTCATAAAATTGTATTGGATACAATATGTTTTAAGTTAATTTCTTTTTGTAATCAATATAAAAATAAAAACTCTTCTGTGATGATTATACTTTAAAAAAAAAACATAAAACTAAAATCAATTTTGGTAAATATATTTAAAAATAATACCTTTGAACAAAATCTAAATTAAAAATTCCTTCTGAAATAACTTCATTGAAATACTTAATCAACAATTGAAAAAAAAAATTTTAACAAGAGGATAAAACTACTAATCCTGTACTTTTTATTTATTTTTTAGAAAGCACCACTTTTCTTCGTGATGTGTTCATAGAAACTCCTCCACTCCGCTAATCTTTTGCTACTAATTAAATAAAAAAACTCATCAACTTTAAAAAAAAAAAACAATTGGTAACAAATGGAACGAAACTACTTATTTACTAACATTATGTATATGTTTTTAAGAGAGAAACTCGATAGTACATTCTCAATAAATTAAAAGCTTTTAGCATTTCAGCAAAAGCGAACTTCGGACAATGAATCAAAAATATCCAGCTGACGAAAAACACGCTTACTTTCAACATTAAGGCAAAACTTATGTAAAATACAAACACTCTACGCATGTTATATATACACTAATCCCTCCTTCCGTTTGAGTGGCATACAAGTTCATAAGCTATTATTATTTCAAAAAGGTAAAAATTGGCGTTCACAGGCAAGGCCTTCTTGTTTTTTTTTAGATTTTCTCAAATTCTTTGTCAAAAGTCATATGTGATTTTACTTGTAGTGGTTGGGTAGTTACTTTAATCGGAAAGTGATAGAAAAATCTTTACATAGTCTTTCTTTCTGTGTCAGCTCCAGTGCATACAGGGCTTGCATTATATTTGAGGTTTAGGACATGCATACGCATTATATACTTTACTCGTTTGAAAAATTTCTCGCCTATGAAAGCCAATAGAAACTTTATGAATTTTAAAAGTAGGAATGGTACTACTGCTATTATTTGTCATCTTTTGTATTAAGCTTTGCAAATTCATAGCGACACATGATTTAAGATAATGTGTTTTTCGTCTCAAGTTTACTAAACACAAATTTCAATATTGTGTCTGCTATATACTATATACTTTTTTGGGGTACTATTATAGAGTCCTAGATTAATATGAACGGTCTAGATAAAACGGCCTAATTATCCTAAACTAATAGAATATTAATATTATGTTCTAAATGTTCGTAAAGTTATAACAAACCCCGGGTAAGTTCAAATAAACTAACACGTCATACCATTATACGGAATACGTGAAAACCAAAACAACTACCCTTTATCATTGTTAGCATATTTATTGTACGAAGCTACCCTCATGGTTGTTAAACGACTCACTTAGGTAAGTTTCGTGGATGTTTTAAATATTATAAAAGTTCTAAGTAACTTAAACTTACGCGGTAATACTCATCATTATAGGATTCCCAATAATAGTAGCATTACTATTTAACTTAGGCAATCAAATTAATAAGAAAAACAAACCGCGGATAACAAAACAACTCCTATGACCTATCTAGAAGTTCTCCGATTTATCCTACGGTTAATTTCCTTTATAAAATTTTATTCGAGTAAAAGTTATGAAACTACCTTAAAGAGCATATGAAACGTGCTTCCATTTCTATATCACTTAACCACCAATCAGTGATTGTCTTAAAATGTCCTCCAATGAACTTGGCTTTCAAACAAACATTCAATCACAGTAAGTTTTAAAGCATCAATACTCACGCCACTGGTTCAAAACTAACGCAACCTCATTTTGTCGAAGGTCCATAAATCGGGAGTTAGATTACTACCTACATTTAACAATTAATCTTGTGTTGATGTTTATGATTCGTAGGTTTATAATGAAATATTTTACATTTGAGTCATCGGTATTCAACTTTTTGTTAGCTTCAAACCTTTCATAAAATAAATCATAATTTCTCAGCTAATGTATAAAATTACTGAACTTGTATATTTAAACGCGCCATTCTAATTTAAAGATGCATTTTGCTTTAGGTAGTAAGATTATTGAGAATTGTTTACTAATGTAAATCTTCGCGCTAAAACTTGAATAAAAACATTGCATTACAAAATAATGGTATCGTCACAAGGTAGTAAATAAAATTACTATTGGCAATAATTCATGATTCGCTGTTCAGAAAATTTTGGGAATGTCCTTGTAATAATCAACATTTTGGTTGTAAGTAGGTTCATAAATCACACAATCTAATTCCGACCTGTGTACATAATGTAAAATTACTTGCCGAAATGTAAACAAGAAAAAGCAATATGTAAAAAACGGGACCCTATTACTAAAACATCGCTGTCCGTCCGACCGTCCGTCTTTCACCAGGCTGTATCTCATGAACCGTGATAGTTAGACAGTAAAAATTTTCACAGAAGATGTATTTCTATCTTCGCTATAACAAAAAATATTAAAAAACAGAATAAAATAAATACTTAAGGTGGCTCCTATACAACAAACGTGATTTTTTTGCCCGTTTTTGCTCGATATTGATAACGGCAACAGGTAGAAGCTTTAAATATTTACAGAATATTTAGTTATATATTAACTTTAAAAATAAATAATTAATTAAAATAAAACAAATATTTAGGGGTGGCTTTTTATAGATAATGATACGGAACCCGTCATGCGCGATTCGGACTCGCACTTGGCCGATTTATTTAATTCAGTTATGTTGATAATCCTAGAAGTACTAAGAGTGTAATAAATAAAATAAATAAAATAATAAAATAAATATTCTAACGGTACCGTGTCAACATATCTATGAAAATACTATGTTTGTCCGTAAAAATATATCCCAATTTCCGAGGAACAGTGATAAGCACAACTTAAATACGAGAAATAAAAATAAACTTGCTATGCCAAAGTTTAGGCTTACTATGGGAAGCGGTGTAAAATTTTATAATAAGTTAACTGTAGAAATTCTTAACTTAGGTAACAAACAATTTAAATTTTATATTAAACATCTGCTATGTAATAAAGCATATTATAATGTAGATGAATATTTGAATGACAAAATTGTATCGCCTTTTATCACACAAAATTAATGTTAGGTTTTCTATTCAAACTTAAATAATTTAGGTTTGATAAGTTAAAGGATCATCAATTAAAACTATTTTCCTAAAACCTAAAACTTTATTGCCAAACGCATAAGCTCGTCTTATCATTATTATCTATTACTACATTTTTATTACACGACACACCAAAAATACAAAAAAAATCAACAGCTACTAAGTATTAATATAATCTTACATCTGACGTCCGAATAATAAAACCCTTATTAAATTTAATCTCTAATTTATTATATTATGCTGTCTCTTAAAATGTCGATATACCTATAGTATTATATGAAAGTAAAATACCCAAAACTTTAGGTATCGAGCTAATTATCTACATAGAAAATTTTGAGCGAGCCAGCTACTGGAGTTTTACCTTACAAGTGTTAGTATTTCGGTTAGTTTATTAGTATAGAAAAATTAAACACACTCGTATTATTGTGGCCATAATTCATTACTGTTAATTTTATCATAGTCTTTGAAAAATATTCAGCTAACAGAAAAGCAAGTTCATCTAAAATAACCTGCAGGTAATCATTATAATTTTGACTAAGCAAGAATCATGTGATATGTCAAAAACAACATATGAATAGCTCGTTAAACGCCTAGGTAGAGGTATAGGTATTACCCAAATTGACTATCGGGGTAAGAAGGAAGACAAACATTTTTCATCTGTAAAGCTTCTTGTAAGTTCTTTTAACCGCCGCCCGCCGCACAGTCTGCGTCAAAATCTGAAAATTAAATTTTATTAAAAAATACCCAATAATAAAAGCTGAAGCAAACGAAAAGGCAACGTTGCCAACTATCAAAAAGTCAAATCCTATTAGAAATTATTTCCTCGTTTTGTGTGTTAATAAAATACTATTTAAATTTAAAACTATTTTTAAATAGAGAGAATAATATCTATACATAAATTTATTTAGACAATGTAATTATTATTAATTACTGGATTTCAACTAAAATTCTTAATAAATTTTAAGTGTTCTGTACCCAAAGGGTAAAAAACGGGACCCTATTACTAAGACTCCGCTGTCCGTCCGTCCGTCTGTCACTAGGCTGTATCTCATGAACCGTGATAGTTAGACAGTTGAAATTATCACATAAGATGATATTTCTGTTGCCGCTATAACAACAAATAAAAAACAGAATAAAATAAATATTTAAGGGGGTTCCCATACAACAAACGTGATTTTTTTGCTCGATATTGATAACGGCAACAGGTAGACGCTTGAAATATTCACAGAATATTTGATTATATATTCATTTAAAACAAAACAAAAATTAAAATAAAACAAATATGTATTTGATGGGGGCTCCCATACAACAAGCGTCATTTTTTTTTTGCTGTTTTTATAGATAATGGTACGGAACCCTTCGTGCGCGAGTCCGACTAGCACTTGGCCGATTTCTTCATAATAATTTTCACGATGTGTAAATTATTATGAAAAGTCGTCGTCATTACTTACCTTAACCCTTAACCCTAATTCTCTTAGCGATCGGTCACACGGAAATCTAATTGAACACATGGGTAGGTAGGTATAATCTTTTACAGGGTTTTAAATTTAAGATTACATTTCCAATTCGTAAGTAGAATTCTGTGATATTTGGATTTTTCGGCCTCAATCGGGCTCAGCCGACTTAGTTCAGTTACTCAAAGACGGTAAACAAGCACGTTTATCGTAGGTCGCAGTATCCTGAACCAACAGGCGGCTTGTTTTGCTCAAAGTCACCATTTTTTTACCCATAAAAAATTGCTCCCTGTTACCTATTAATTACCTTGATAACGAATCACACTATAAAATTATAAAGGCGAAAGTTTGTAAATGTGTTTGTATGTTTGTTTCTTCTTCACGCTCGAACGGCTAGACCAATTTTAATGAAATTTGGTATGGAGGTAGGTGACACTCTGGATTAACATATAGGTATGCTACTTTTTATCCTGAAAAAATATAGTGTTTTCAAGGGGTGAGCAAGGAATCAGATATGGTTCGATAACTGAAATTAGCGCGGGTGGAACCGCGAGCACAGCTAGTAACATTATGAAATAACAAAAGTTTTTTTTACACTGACCGGCGCCGCGTGCATATTTAGTAACTACCTATAATGGGAACGGTGTTTAAATCCAATACAGTTACCATTACCGCGCGAGTGTGTTGTGTATCACGCAATACCACAACATACCTACGCTAGAGGCAATACAACAACACATAAGAAATAATACGTAAAGGCTAAACAATGGATTTTTAACATCAATTCCCTTGAAATAAAAAAAAATAAGAACGCCGATTACCGGGTCATGTCTGATTTTTTTATATTAAACCGACGACATGGTTCAGTAAAATATATTTTTCTATTGCTTAGGTATACCTATAAAAGTGCAAATAAATATCTACCACTGACTGACCGACTCATCGATCGCTTGAATGTATAAATAGGTAATAGATAAATGACTCCCTCGCAGCCTAGTTGGTAGTGTGGCCGACTGCTATGCAGAGGGTGTGGGTCCGATTCCCGAAAAAAAAAAGTAATATATGTATTTGTATCCGTTGTCTGGTATCCATAACACAAGCTTTGCTTACTTTGGGGCCAGACGGCGCTGTCTGTAATGTCCAAATATATTTATATTTAAAATGATACTTACGTGATATTGAGAAACAGTGCTCTGGGTATTGAGAAACGGCTCCATTTGGTGAGCCGCTTTTATGTCGGAGCTATGGCGATAGGTCCCCCCGTTTCCTCGTTCCGGAGGATCCAAGGTCTTATTGTTTTTCTCTTTAAATAGAATGTTTTAAATTTGACGCTTATTTAAAACAGGTGTCAAAATTTTATTCTGTAGCCCTTCTTCTCCGCTGGACTTGGATAAGTTGAGGTGCCATTTTCAATTTAGATAGGGTGCAACAAACGATAGCGCGCGCGCTAAATAAATTTTGATTTATTTTATTTTACCTTGATGTTGATTGCGCTCGGTACTTACGCCGGCCTTCCGCCCCGCCCGCCGCGCCGGCTTTCATTCATGTTTGTAGTATACGTATATCTAAAGATATGTTCGCAGACGCAGCTGTGTTCAGTCACTTTCCAACGATTTATCTACAGCGATGCGTTTTAGTTATAGGTATGTTTTCGTGGGTAACTTGATGTGTCGCCTACTGTACGTGTATGTGTGTATATACATATTTGGATAGATATTGTGCACTTGATGGCTTTGTTCCTGCATGACTGATTGGTAACAGGTGTACATCCGGGAGTTTCTTGTCACTTCTTCTCCCCTGAGGCTAGTTTCCGAAGTGATGGTAGTTTAAATGATGTGCATTTGTTGCCGGGCTGTTGTGTAGGGGTTGGGCCACTTTCAGGTGGTTCAAACGTCTGTTTGAATGAGTGTGTGCATTTATGTATATGTGCGTGTTTGTGTGTAGCACCCGCTCGTGTTCGGACCCTGCCGCTATCGGGCGGCCGAACGAGGATTGAATCAGATAGGACCTATAAGTTCTTTTACATATAGTTTTATTTTATATCTTTTAAATATATTTGTATATTTATATATGTGTATTAATATTTGTCTGTATGTGTATATATGAATATGTGCATGTATGTGTATCTTATATTATCTTTAATATGTAAATGAATACCTATTTATTTATTTATTTGCATGTTTGTAAAATGTAAATATGTATGTATGTGTGTATTTATATATGTATATGTAAATATGTGTCTGCTGTGTAATATTATATTTTATTTGAATATAGTACAATCGAAGTTTTATTGGAGTTGCTTGAGTGTGTCATGCTCTCTCAAAGTCTCTGCGGTGGTGGCATGTGCGTCGGGTCATTTCGTTCCCTAAAACATGGTTGAGCGAAGCGATGGTTGATTCATGTGTCAAACTTGTGAACGGGTGCCGCCTGTGGTGACTGACTGGTCCGCTCTTAAAGTATAAAGTATATATATATATATATGTATATGTACGTCTGCTGAGTAATATTATATGTTATATGAATATATTTTTCTCGGGAGTTACTTTAAATCCCGTCACAGAATAATTTAAGACTTTTAACGTATCACATGGTGCCCCCCCCCCCGTATGTAATCTGAAAACAATAGACAATTAAAATATTACATAAATATTGATAGTTTTTTTTTTAAATGTATTTTTTAGTTAATACACTATAATTTTATGTTTCTTTTGTGATTTTACAAAGATTACCTATTAGACGCACGCAATAAAACAGTATTGTAATTAGTTTGTAAAGCTAGTTTTAGTTAATTTACTTAACGATTCGAAAGTGTTCTAAGTAACCCATTTGACTAAAAAGATTTTGATTTTGTAAGTAATATACAGACACAGATAGACAGACTTACAGGTCAAGAGGCAAGATGGAAATGAGGTTTTTCATTATTTCTTTTTGGCACAACCCCTAAAAACACTTACTTTTGTAATTCGAAAGCTTTTTGAATTCAAACAGAATCACTCTCCAATACCTTTAAAACCTTTTGTAACACTCCTCAGTTTCCGCAAATAAGTAATTTAATTAACAAGAAGCTTTGAAAAGCACTAGAAAAGATCCGCGCCGTCCGTACTGAAACAGATACAAAGGTTATGCGCTTAATTATATTCTATCAGGCAGCTTATTGCAAACAATTTCGAGTACGCCTTAATGAGTGAACGCCTTGAATTCGGGAAACAATGTAAGTATGTACTTTTACGGGTCTCGAGAAGTAAGGCCAAGGACCTTATTGGAAACAGACTCGAATTATTCGGACTCTGGAATTCGAAACAAAAATGTATGCAAGTATATTTACGGCTTTCAAAAGGTAAGTCAGACTTCCAAACGTTTTTTCTCGAATTCCAGAGTCCAAATATCTCGAGACTTTTCCCAATAAGCTCCCTTATGTTAAGAATATTTGTCATTAAACAATGTTATTAACGGTTATGTAATGTTAATCAGTATCTGAGTATTATGATATAAAATCGATGAAGCAAACGTAATTGGTATTTTTTTTTTTAATACCACTAAGGGGGCAAACAATCACACGGTCCGCCTGATGGTAAGCGGTCACCGTCGCCTATGGACGCTTGTAACACCAGAGATATCACTCGTGCTTTGCCGATCCTTGGTTAGTGGGTATTTTATTAAATATCTCGGTTTTGCGGTTAGACTTGATATTATTAATTTGCATTTTATTTTACAAGGATGAACACGTAATTTAAAATGAAGAATTGTCGATCAATGCGTTTCGAACTGAAATCACGTCCTTTTATTGTTCTACTTTTTTTTCCTTTAGGTCACCGCTAAATATAGTTCGGTGTGTACACATGCGCCTTACCCAGACAGAGCGGCGTTACATAAATATAGATGGTCAACAGATTACAAGAACAAGGGCCACTAAATAGCACCCTTGTGTATAAGGGTGTCGTTTCTGTATACTTAACACACCCAGGTATGACTTAATAGACTTTAAACATTCCATCTTTATGAGCTGCGATATTATACCTTTTTATCGTTATAAGAAACGCTTAAGAGAATTATTACATTATAACGTGCTTTATGGTTTTTAAATTTCTTGTAGGTAAGCTTAAAAACAAAGAAGAAAATCTTAACGTAGATGGAATATTACTGCGTACGTAAGTTTATCATATCTTTCTGTATATAACGTTTATTGTTTCCACAATGCAAAACTACTAAATCTAAGGCCTCAAACTATTAGTATTTATGGCCCTATTGCCCATAGAATTGATAAAATTAGCTTACGTCGGTATTTACATTATAAATTTATTTTGCTATTTGCGACTTCTTTATTAGTTGCTTTTCATATTCTGTAGTTTTCTCAGATTTTTTTGAATTTTAAACTTGTGGTCCTATCGCACTAGGTGTGTGATAAATATGTCACTGCTGCCAGAAAATAAGATGATGAGTCAAATTGAACCTGAAAAACTCAGTTGGTAGAGGTTTGCAATAGTTTCCACAGGTCGCAAGTTCTTATCTTGACTTGAGACCAAAATCTCCGCAAATAATTATCCTAAAATTAGGCCAAAGATGACGTGTTTTTCTTTGAAGACGCCTAACCTTTAAGTCTGAACAAAGACATACTATATTTTTTTTGTTCTTTTTAGACTCAAGTTGAAATGTTTATTACTTATTGTTGAAAAAATAGAAAATAAATTAAACACATAATTCTAACACGAAAGTAACAAAGCTATTGCTACACGCGAACATTGTATTCCCCCGTCAAATTATCTTATTTACGAGCAACGTATTCACAGAACTTGCAACTGTAAAATATACATTATTATCTTGTGTTCTCTTACAACTTAACAATAATACAATGTTATTCAAACATTGTGTAATAAACAGGAACGAATCGTAAAGTATGTATTACGTACCTACTTTATACAAGATTTTGTTAACAACCCAGAACCTTTTGACGTGACAACGTCTTATAAATTGGTTTGCCGGGTGACACTTCAAGAAACTGCGTTACGCTCCGCTCACGTTATGCGCTCACAATGAGAGCGAGTGAGAGGCACGCGGCATGGTTAGCCCGCCTAAGAGCGAGAGAGACAGACATAAAAAGTGAAAGGCACAAGTTGTCACGTTACAATGTTAATAATATTACGATTAATAGCAATGGTTTTAAGTGTTTAAAATTTATGATGCCAAATGTCAGAAACATAAGTACAAAATTATCCCTAAACGGAGAAGAAATAGAACTATTAGACTCAACAGTGTTTCTAGGTATTACATTAGACAATAGGCTGCAGTGGAACCCTCATATTTCAGTTCTTGCAGGAAAACTCAGTTCAGCTGCCTATGCAGTTAGGAAAGTTAGGCAGCTTACAGATGTTGACACTGCTCGCTTGGTCTACTTTAGCTATTTCCATTCCGTCATGTCTTATGGCATTTTGCTTTGGGGTAAGGCAGCTGATATTGATACAGTCTTTATTTTGCAAAAGAGAGCAGTACGGTCAATTTATAAATTAGGACCTCGAATTTCTCTTAGGGAACTATTCAGGGAAATTGATATTTTAACTGTCCCTTGCCAATATATCTTTGCTTGTATAATGTATGTACGCCAAAATTGTCACTTATTTGCAAAAAATAGTGACCTCCACAGTGTTAATACAAGGAATAAGGATAAATTGGTAGTTCCAAAATGTCGTCTTCAGAAGGTACATAGCTCTTTCGCAATACAAAGTATATTTTTCTACAATAAAATTCCAGAACATGTGGTTAATTTACCCTCAAATAAATTTAAAATATATGTCAAAGACATTCTAATGAAAAAAAGCTATTACAAAGTTGATGAATACATAAAGGATAAAAATGCTTGGAAAAATTAGAACTTAATTGATTTGTATTGGGGCTTTTGAAATATTATTTTTTTTTTAATTTAAAACATTGTATATTATGTTATTACCTAGTGTAAGGCTATATTGTATTTTTATATGATGTATAAAAGATTAACTAGTGAGTTTATTGCCGTTGCTGCTCGGTAGTAATGCATTGCGAACCTTCCAATCTTCTCCTCTTATATTTTGTTCCTTTACTACACACATTGTAACTAGTACAATCGAAGTTTTATTGGAGTTGCTTGAGTGTGTCATGCTCTCTCAAAGTGCCTCTGCGGTGGTGGCGTGTGTGTCGGGTCGTTACGTTCCCTAAAACATGGTTGAGCGAAGCGATGGCTGATTCATGTGTCATACTCGTGAACGGGTGCCGCCTGTGGAGGCTGGTCTGCTCTTGCAAACTTCTTGGTATTCTTAGTATTTAGTCTTACTTTTTTGTTTTGTTTATTAATACTGTAAGACATTGATTATTTCTTAGTGATGAATACATAAACTGTCTTTTGTTTATATTAGATACTTTTTTATGTTGTGCTTGTGCTTTATATTTCATGTTTTTTTTATGTTTGTAATGGAAAGTGTCCTTTTATGATAGGGAGGGCATTTTCCAATATTTTAATTGGACGCTGTAAAAGAAAGGGAGAAAAGAAATGCCCTTGCTGAGTTTCTTGCCGGTTCTTCTCAGTACAAGGTCTCCCGCCCTGTAGACTTACGAACCGATGGCGTAGTGACATTCATAAGTGCTCAATTATTGTAGCCTAATCTGAATAAAATTATATTGAATTGAATTATATTGAAAATATTTAAATTTATTTATATTTAAAAAACGTTTAGGTAATTTTGCCGCCGCGTCCAAATGTCGATTTCTTTATTTACTTTTTTAAATTAATTTGATAGCGCATTCCTTTTGTATTTTCATATGTTATTGCTTACTTATAAACTCACATGAATAATTCCACTTCTCAAACATGCATTCATTTGCAGGCCGCAGCAGTAATGTACTATAAAAGTAAAGAAAGACAAAAACAAAACAGTAAAAATAATTAGTCAAAACGCCGTGATTAACCGTTAAAATACTTAGAACACCGCAGATATGTAAATCTGGTCAGTTGATCCTGGGCGCAAGTTCCCAGTTGATTGAAAGCTCAGACTTCAGTTTAATTGAATTAAGCAATTTGAAGCTACATCTTCTAATATGAGCTTTTAGAGCTGCCGCCTCAGCTTTTTATTGGTAAAATTTAAGACATACGAGTAATAAAATTTTTAGAAAGAACATGGTAAATATATTTTATATATGTTAGTCTGTAAGTGTATAGTTAATTACTAATTTTAACTCGATTGTAAACGCTTTGGATTGCCTGTAAGTTTACAATTGTACCAATAAGCAAATAAATGAATGAATATGTTGATTAGGTTTCAAACCTTTTATAAATTCCGTGTAGATTGAATTATTAAGCTTTTTTTATGCCAAGTCAATAATACAGTGCAACAAAATTTTGTGACCCGAATGGTCCCTATAGTTATAATATCTTTTAAATTAAAATAACATTTTAACTTTTAACAATTCAATAGAAAAAAATCGCAACAGAAATAAAGGCCAGCCTTATTAAAGCAGGCTTCCCGGTGCGGGTCGACCATCGCATGATTGCTGGGTGCTCAAAGAGGCCAATAAACTTAGATTTAGTAATACTGAAATTCAGTGCCGAGGAAAGCGAATTGTCTCCGTTAAGGAATTCTGCAGACTGTCCGTCCGGGTTGGTAGTTGAACCATCAAACAAACGGTCCTATTCAGGGCACTGCCATGGCGGTCAAAATCATGGTCATTAAGCCAGAAACTGTAATGAGTTCCCCAGCTGCGTAGAGTACATACAAGACCATGGCATCACGACACTTAGCAATCGTCAAAAGGACGATCCGACTCCGCCGAGCTAAGTTCTATGCGACTTACATGGTCACTCTGCAAACTACAGTTGGTGCCTAAACTGCTTCGTGCCTTAGAGCACTTTGCCCCCTAAAATTGTCTCATTTTAGGAAATGGCAACTTAAGTTAAGCCCTACTACTTTGTTACTTGTTGAATGAATTTGCATGAACAAAAAACTTCACTTATTTTATAATTTTAAACAGCTAAAATGTTAAGCTTATATTTATCGAATAGACAAAAATGAATAAATGTGTGAATAAACTAATCACATAAGTAAATTTTCCTGAAGAGTTTGTTTATTCAAAGTTGTGAATAAATTGAATAATCTTCGTTATTCAAGACTGAACTAGAGCAGCACTCTGACGTGAATAATTCTATTTGAAATGAATGTGTATCAATAAATAATTCATAAACTTAAATGTGTAGGAAATTACAGTTTAGCTAAGGGTTTATTGTTTGTGTTGGCTTTTAGCATAGTCAAGTCAAGTCAATTAAAATTTCATAGTAAGTTGAGAGCTAAAATTGGCCTTTGTACAAAATTTGAGTGTGTGAATTCATCTTGCTTGGTCTTTGGTATTGCATTGTCATATTGATTTTACTATCCTTTATTTTAGTTAGGTTTCTTCAGAAACATAATAAGCATCATTTTTAACAAAAAGCCTTGTTACTTATAAAATCATTTGTTAATAATTATGTTAAATCCGTTTTCCCATTGGTCAATCCGAATCAGCCGAATTATTCCATACAAGCTTCAGTGCACTAAATTTCTCATTATCTAATTTTGAACACCTGGAATGCGTTATTATTATTTATCTACGATAGATCATTAAAACGACAAAATATCTTAATATTTTGTTTGAGTGTAATAATTTGGCAACTGACTGTACTTTCAAAGTTTGTTGAATGATTACTAATTAAAGATTAAATACTTTCTAAACTATATTAAATATTTAGGTAGAATAAAAATTTTCACACAACAAAGCTTAAAATAAAGTAAAATATGAACGTGACCGAAAAGAGAAGTTATGAAATTAATGTCATTTATGATGTCAATAATTATTAGACTTATCTACGCACATACTTTCACAATGGTACTAATGAAATATTGATGATAATGAACAATTTTTTCTACTTTTAAAAAATTGAGGCAACACTTTCGCACTTTTAGAATTTTGAGATTAGTCTACACAATATAGACATTGCCAAATGCGTGTCGAGTAACACGCAATGTAGGGTTCCGTAGTTACTCGTCACAATTTTCACTTCTCCAAATACATTTTATAAGTTAGATGACTATTACTCGTTTGTTTGTAAAGCCCACTCACTTAGCTGTAATAGTTTTTCTTTTCACTTCGTTATATATATCTACTACTGCCGTCAATCAAAAAACCATTTAGCTGATATGTAAGTTTTACCCACTTGAGTAACAAAAAAACTAACTCAAAGTTAATATTTTGGATACGGATTATTGAATTAAAAAATGGTTTTCACTTACCCTCAATATTTTTTAAACTGACCTATCCAACGACAACCCACACCATGGGAAAAACGAGAAAGATAAATAACCCTACTTAACGTATAGGGGAGGTGCCCTAAAAACATTTTTTTACCAATCTTTTATTTTACTACTTTGTTAAGGTGATTAATATGCATACCCATGCCAAATTACAGCTTTCTAGTACTTAGGTTCTCTGAGCTCAGCTGCGGACATACCGACAAACATAACGAAACTTAAAGTCCCTTGTTGACTACGAAACCCTGAAAACTAGTTGGATATATTTATATTTGAATTATCAGGTATTCGGTACCTACGCAATAATCGCGTGTTCCCAAGATAACTAAACCCTCAAGCTACGAGAAAACCGGAAATTAAATATCATTATATTGCTGGTCACGTCACGTCACGTCACGTATATTGCTGTCTACCTTCAGGATCGTTGCTTAGGAACTATTTTCTTACGCATGAAGAATAATAACATAAAAATATCTGGATATATCTGTGGAATTCTTGGAATTTGGCGCAGTTGAATTAATGTAATTAATAGTACATTGTGTATAAGGGTGGTGTTCTTTATTTTCTTATTGACGGGTAAAAGTCTGACCAAAACTCTTTTAATCTTAGAGCGACCAGCTTGTAAATCCCCGATCAAAGTGGCATAGTGCTCTCGTTACACATTTCGCACTAAGATATGGAGCGCCTGTTCACATTCTGATGGCGATAAGACCAGTTCAGAATCTCGAATCGGAAGTCGACTGGCGTTGTTGATCGTATCAAATTAACGTATTCGTATCAAAAACTCATGAATCATTCGGCAGTATACCGAGGAAGTGACAGTTTTTCTGTCATTGAAAAAATATGGACCGATTATCACTAAACAATATGTTTCCAAGCGTTCTAGGGGTTCGAAAACTGATAGATTACGGGCGTACGTTTCTCTGAAAACATAATCGCTTCCGTTTAGTTTTCGGACGATTTGCATTTTATACGCTTAAAGTTTTATTTTTGTTTTCAGAATTAAATGCACAGTTGAATTCCTAATGCCTCTAGAGGCTGCAATTTTTCTCAATGTTTTCCTTGTTTTTGTTAATGGTTTTTTGACGCACCTGTGCCACACGTTTCGTCGTTGCGGCCGACGAAGACTATTCTGGGTGCGATATATTAACCATTGTCCCTTCTTGTCGAAATCTTTGTACGAATATATAAACTACGTGCTCGGACTATCCTTTAATCTCCGAATATCAAAATGGAAACAGAAAGCACGACGCGCTCGAATCAACGATTCACCACAATTTAAATATTGCTCCATCGTAAACGCGCGGTGCGCTCTTTCATGGTTACTAATAAATTCGCAAAGATCACGCAACTGACGATACCCCTCCCTAGCCCTGCTAATAAAAGAGTAACGATAATTTAAACTTGGAAAATTCCCACTGGAAACCCTTTATATACCCCAATTTGCTAATTTTGTTGACTTCGGAAATCCGTTTCGTTATGTTTGAATCAAAAAGCTTCAAATTAAATTTGAACAGAGAATCCAGAGAATATTTAAAATTTTGATTAATTAAATATCTGAAACTTTATTAACTCTCTCTTATTTACTGGAACAATTGTACTTTGAAATAGATATTATAAAACAAATTCAAAATTATACAAATATATACAAATTGCGCATCGTTTACTTAATTTATTGAGCTTTTTTTGCTTTTAAAACGCCTTATTAGGATAGGACGGATCATAACAAAACCAATAGGTATTATTTATTATATTAAGTATTTTAAAAATTATAGACTTACATACAAACTTTCACCCCATTTTATTAACTTAGAAGGTAAATCAAAACATTTCCTAGTGTCCGCTTACGTAATAACAAAAAGTCTCTACAAACAATAGTTTTATCGGTACGTTGATATATCAGTCAGATAATCAGTAAGTTTATTCTTTTATATGCATTTAAAAGAGAAGTTTAGCTTATGCCCGCGCGTTCGTACGTATTCGCAGTTCCTTGACTAAAATCAGGCATACGACTAACTCTTAATATTTGTAACTAACATAAGTTTTTTTTTTTTTTTTTTTTTTTATACCACTAAGGTGGCAAACAAGCTTACGGCCCGCCTGATGGTAAGCGGTCACCGTAGCCTATGGACGCTTGCAACACCAGGGGTATCACTTGCGCGTTGCCGACCCTTCAGAAATCTAATAACTTCTTTCTTGAAGAACTCCATACTGTAGTCCTTGCAGAAAACCTTGGCAGGGAGCTCATTCCACAACTTAAGCGTTCGTGGGAGGAAGTTTCTCTGAAACCGCACTGTACGCGACCATTTAGGTTCTAAAGTGTGAGAATGAATTCCCTGCCGATGGCGAGCGGTGCGATGGTAGAAAGTAGCCGTGGGCATCATTTCGAACAATTCCTCAGAACACAACCCATTGTACAAGCGGTAGAACACACACAGTGAGGCAAAGTCTCTCCTCAGACTTAAGGGCTCGATACCGCAAGTGAGTTTGGAATCGTCGACAATTCTCACAGCCCGTCGTTGAACCGAGTCAAAAGGGCCAAGCTGGTATCCGGGTGCACCTGCCCAGAGATGGCAGCAGTACTCCATATGGGGCCGAACCTGCGACTTGTAAAGTAACAACCTTTGCCCCGACGTGAAGTACTGCTTCGCTCTGTTGAGTACACCAAGTTTTTTGGACGCCAGCTTCACCTTATCTTGTAAATGATCTCGGAACTGAACATCGCTGGAGATGTCGACACCAAGGATCCCAATGCTCTTGGAGATGGAGAGGGGAGTGTTCTGGAATTGTGGGACTACAGTGAATGGAGTTTTCTTAGCGGTGAACGCGCACACTTGTGTCTTTGTAGGGTTGAATCGGACCAAGTTTACCCGTCCCCAATCAGAGACTTGGGACAGTGTGGTCTCGATTTGAGACACAAGTTCTCCGCGGTTTTCCTCCACAACGGAACGAGGGATGTTTGCACGACCCGTGTAAAAAGCGTCTCCAGTACTGTCATCTGCATAGCAATGTATGTTGTTGATGTCCAACATGTCATTGATATGCAGTAGAAACAGCGTAGGAGACAGCACAGAGCCTTGCGGGACACCAGCATTAATGTCCATGCTATCAGAGCAACTACCGTCAACTACGGTTCGTATGCGTCTGCCGGACAAAAAGCTAGCCACCCATTTGCACAAACCCTCGGGCACTCCGTAAGATGGCAACTTCGATAGAAGACCGCGGTGCCAGACCCGATCGAACGCCTTCGCTATGTCCAGGCTACATGCCAATGCCTCCCCCTGACTCTCAATGGCTAGTGCCCATCGGTGTGTGAGATACACTAGAAGGTCACCAGTCGAGCGTCCGTGGCGAAAGCCATATTGACGGTCACTGACCAGATCGTGTACTTCTAGGTATCTTAGAAGCTGTGTGTTGATCACACGCTCCATCACCTTAGAGAGGAGAGAGGTAATAGCGATAGGCCTGTAATTCGATGGATCTGATCTATCGCCCTTTTTGGGCACCGGGTGCACATTCGCAGTCTTCCATGAAGACGGAAATTGCCTATTGTGGTAGGAAAGCGCGAAGAGGCGCGTGAGTACAGGACATAACTCAGGAGCACACTGCTTAAGCACCACTGCTGGTATACCGTCTGGCCCACTCGACTTATGAACGTCTAGAGAGAGCAACGCCCGCCTGACCTCCCGCTGCGTTATGGAGATTTCCGGCATGGTCTTACCGCACCACGGTATAGTAGGTGGTACAGCGCCTTCATCGTTCATATTCGAGTTCGAGGCAAAGAGACTGCCCAGTAGATCGGCTTTCTCTTTAGCACTATGGGCCAAGTCACCATCGGTATTTCGCAGTGGTGGTAACGACGACTGGCAGAAGTTCCCTTCGGCAGCTTTGGCAAGCGACCAGAAAGCACGACTCCCAGAAGGATAGCTCGCAAGTCGCCTACCTATTTTGCCAATGAATTGGAATTTTGCTCTGGCAGTTGCTTTCTTACTGGACCTCGAAGCAGCATTTAATTTGCGTTTTAACTCAGAAATATTCGGATCCTTATTATTACGAGCCGTGGTCCAAGCCTCATACGCAGTTTGCTTAAGAATTTTAGCTTCTCTGCAAGACCTATTAAACCACGGTCGTTTTTTGACGCCGGCAGCTACTCGCAGGTTAGGAATGAAACATTCCATACCAGCAAGGATTGTCTCAGTGACTGCGGCCGCGCAGACGTCAGGATCTTCTGAGTTAAAGCAGATCTGCCTCCACGGGTACGATGCGTAAAATTCTCGCAATCCATCCCAGTCTGCCGACTTATAGTGCCACACACGACGCCAATTAGTTGGCCCAGAAGGATCGGGTTGTGTGCATGACACTTGAGTCCGGACGAGACAGTGGTCCGAGGAGCCAAGAGGCGCATCCACTGAGACGGAGTATCCATCCGGACGAGTAGTCAGCAGAAGGTCCAGTAAGGAGCTCGTATGTTTCTCTATATCTGGTATTCTCGTTGGAGAAAGTACCAGCTGAGAGAATCCATAGGTCAGAGCAAATTCGTGAGCAGATATCCCAGCATAGTTATTGGTTCGAGAACTGAGCCACTCGCGATGGTGGGCGTTAAAGTCTCCCAAAATAACTAGTTCTGCTGTGGGATATTGCTCTAGAACTTTGTCAGTCGTCAAACTCAGGTGCGTGAAGAGTCGAGTTACGTCCGTGTCACCGCTATGAGACCTGTATAGGCACGCATAGATACGAGTGTGGCCGCCGTAATCTACGCGCACCCACAATATCGACAGGTCCCTGTCTTCAAGGCTATGAAGGCGGCGACAGCAGATATCCTCCCGGACGAACATACATACACCGGCACGACTCATGAAATTGTGTTCGAGTTTGTAGCCGGGATAGTGAAGGTATGATGTGTCGGCCGGGCAGGATATCTGCGTCTCCGTTAGAAAAAGAATGGTCGGCTGCGCAGTTTCGAGATGGTGGTGGACTGCGTTAAGATTTGCGTGAATACCCCTGATGTTGCAAAAATCCACATTATATGTGGATGGAGTAGCCGCTGTGCAAACTCTTTTCTTATTCTTTCTTATGGCCATAAAAAAAATAAGTCCTTCCTCATTGACATTACGACGAGTTCCTTCAAAGGCGAAAATAGAAATTAGTTGGTATGTCAGTCCCGCAGGTTTTTTGAACGACTGTTTTGAATACAGTTAAAAGCACTAGTGAGTAATCGTCAATTTCCCGAACGCAAAAATCTACGTAATGTATCACTTTGTGAGCAACTGCATTTAGAATGTTATTCGTTGCTGCTAACTGTGTAATATGATATATAATATGATGTGTCTCTGTAAAGATAGTATTAAGAAGCATACACAATTACCAAAGCGCTTCGTTACGTAGAACTATGTTAACGGTAATCGTATAAGGCGTATATGACATCCTACTAATATTATACATGTATGGATGGATGTTTGTTACTCTTTCACGCTTCAACCACTGGACGGATCGGAATAAACCTTGGCATACATGTAGGTTAGGTCCTGGAATAGCATATAGGCTTTTTATGCCGAAATTCCTGCGGGAATAACTATAACCGAGCTTAAACGAACTATAGCAATAGCTACAGCTTGATATAGCCAACTTCATTAGTGTAATTAAGGAGTAAATCACAGTCGCCGAAAACCGAATTTAGGGCGGGCTAATTAAGAAATAAATCACAGTCAGTATTAATACTGAGATTAAATAAAGGAGTCCCACGCCGATAACCGAATTTAGGGCGGGCCAAGCCGCTGGCAAAGCCTAGTCATAAATAATTGTATGCTTTCCTGTTAGTTTCTACTATTTTGATTTCTTTTACTTCAATTACCTATCGTGTTTTGTTATCATTTCTTTTTCTGTAATATCCTATTATTATTTTCCTGGTATTTATCTATACTCTCCTCTTATTTTTAATGCTACAGTATAGTTTTTTTCTGCTTAATACTGTTATATTAATTTTAAAAATAGTTAACACTGAAAAAAATATATATGTGTAATTGATTATAAGTGTTAATTTTCTTTATAAATAATTCAGTATTTAAGAGAACAAGAATCATTCCAAAGCATAAAAAATAAGATAAAAGTGAAGAGAAATATGAGAAAGAAATATAAAATCGCCAAAGATAAATTCATGGAATATGTAGTAAATAAGAGAAAATATGATGCCAGCAAGAGTAAATTTATAGGAAAAACGAGGGAAACTTAAGAAGAGTGATTATGTTACATTATATTATATATTATTTATGCCTAAGAGAAGTTTTTTATTATAATGTTTGTTGTACAATAAATAGTAGGTAGACGAACACAAATAGTTTTGTTTTATCAAAGTAAAATCAACAACAAACTGCCACACGCACACGACACGACATGAGTAGAGCAGAACACAGAGTAAACTAAAAACAAATAAACCTCAGGCACATATGCAAAGGGACCGTGACGAAACGTAACTGCTCTGTCATTAAATTTTTGTGAGCTATTACCCTATTTTTCGTGCCGTCATCGTAATGTATTAGGATTTTATAATATTTTAATATGACAATCATAAGAAATGATTTTCCACGAAATTAAGATGTCAACACCTTCTACCTACTATACATCATAGTATTTTTAGTGACACTTTTTAATTGAACTAAGAAATTCTTTATACTTTACGGTAACTTATCTTTATGTTGTATATTTAAAATATTGTTTTTAAGTATGATAGGAGTTAAATGGCAAGCTGGGTATTTTTTGAAAAGTTACTTTTTTTTACAGGGAAGGCACATAAATTAGCAATAACGATAATCCTAATTTCTGTGACCGATTCTTTTTTTTTTTTTTTACTCCAATAAAGTGGCACACGGTCCGCCTGATGGTAAGCGGTCAACGTGGCCTATGAACGCTTGTAACACCAGGGATATCACTCGCGCGTTGCCGACCCTGATTATTAACCCTTATTCTTGAAATTCCTTAACATAAAAATTAATAATGGTTACAAATATTTGAATTCTAATATAACATTTAGATTCTTACACTATTTAATAATTCATAATAGTTAATAATTTATGAGGTAATTGTATGACGCTGAACCCAAGATATCCTATTTTTCAGTCGGCGTCGCCATCACAGATGATAGTTACGAATTTTAATCTGAAAGGCAATGTTATCAACCACCCGCCCTTAATTATCGGCCCTTAAAACTGACTAACACATGAGTTCTTAAGTAGCCTTTGTCCTTCCCCGGGACTCAAACTATATCAATGCTTAATTTTCCCGCGGCTCCATCCACCTTAAATTCGGTTATCGGTGAAGGATTTCAACGGCAACTCTTCTAATATAGAAATAAATCGATTCACACTTGACGTTTTCAAGAAGCCTATGTCCTTTTCCAGGTCTCTAACTATCTCTATGCCAAATTTTAACTTAATCGGTACAGCGGTTTAAGTGTGAAGAGGTAACAGAGAGACAGACAGAGTTACTTTAGCATTTATAATATAAGTATGGATTATATTATACTTAAAAAGTAAAAATATATTGTAGTGCATAAGCACAAATATGAGGTACGAACGAATAAAGTAACTCAAGATATATATAATATAAATTTCGTTACGTACCTATTTCCTATGCTGAATAGGTAAACGGTGGAGAATTTAATTTTTTGTACACACTATTATTTACACAACATGTTTTTAATTAGACATAATATCTCAAAGTTTCCTATACAAAAGTTCGGCAAAGGTCATTTGCTTCTATTGTTACCTTTAAACGAAAGTAGGACTTAACTGTGGAAAAATAAGATAAAGAAGATAAAGTCTTTGTTTCTAGATCGCTCAGCATTTTCACAAACATAATGAAAACGGTTGCCTTGCCATTGTGTTGAAAGAACTCGGATTCTGTCGACTCTTGGTTGCGGTTTTATATTTAAATCTTTTCTCAAAAACTATTGTTTATTAAATTTCACTTTATTTTTTCAGTTAGAATAGTAAAGTAGGTAGGGTAGGGTAGTGTTGCAAGGGTTAAAACAATAAATAGCAGTTAAAGTGTTATGTAATTTTATTTACCTTTGTCTATTACTTTTAGCACTTTTGTATGGGTTTAGATTTTATGTTTGATTATTAATTTCTAAAAGCAAACTGACAGCCGAAACGTCGGGAAAAAGGTATTTTGCCAAATGACGCGTTTAATCCCGTTTTATTATATTTTAAAAAAGTTTCTGTCACGCTTTTAACTACAACTGCTGCACGATACTGAATTCCCGTCCAGCTAACCGCGGCAAGCTCATAACAGCGATTTGATCCCCCTACTGTAGTGGGCGATTAGCAGTGTTGCCACACAATTTTTATTTGTATTATTTTTTTATGGAATCGATTACAGAGACCAATACAAAAAACTACATACAACAAACTACAACAAGGTAGGTACCTACTTTTACGGGAAATTAATTATGTTATTTTGGTGGGTTTACTACGCCATACCGAATGCTAATATATGGAATGCCCATTGATCGGTGACAAATAACCGAAAGTCCGATATATCGATATGCCATTTGATCAAAATTTAAATAAATCGTTTTTCGCACTGGTTAGGAAGTATGCTGCTTGGCTGGCAATTGACACACTATGATTGAATGCTTTACAATGCCAAGAATCTAAGGTTTACTGTTACCTTTGTGTCAACAAAACAGGAAATGAAGCAGCCACCTCTAGCAGATGTCTATTTTATCGAATACGCAAACGTGATAGTTATGTCAAAATCTCATCGCTGTTTGTATTTCAGTTCTGTTGTTAGCCAGCGACTCACACTTAGTTGGAAAGTTATTATTTAATATTTATCATTAAAGTCTACGGTACAAACACTGCAATTTTGAAACATAAATGTATTGCTCTTTTTACAATAGAACAAAAAAAAAATTTTTGTATGTCCCTCGTATTTTTATTATTTGTTAGGAAATCCTTCATAACACCACAAATTCTATGTAAATTTTAGTTTTATATCTATTACGGTTCAAAAGATAGAGCCTTTTAAAGGTCGGACAGAGAGACAGCGTGGGCTTTATAGACGTTACGTTGGCTCCTTTTAGGGACAGAACTCAAAAAAAGGAAGATAAAAATATTCAGATACAACATTATTATAATAAATTCAAATTAAATTACACAGACTTTGTTCAAATTTTATTCAATTTACATTTAGAAATAAAAAGTGTCACAAATATTTTTCCCTGACATAAATTAACGTCAACACCTCCAGACCAGTTGCTAACGACATAATTTCCCGAGGCGCTACTGAATAAAATGGAACTGAATCTTTCATTAGCTATTCGCTTCGTGGATACTCACAAATCCAAAAAAATTAACTTTGCATTTACAAATGTGCTACTTTAACAATAAAACTGAGTTAAACAAACAAAAATTTATATAACAATAATTCATAATCGAGCTAATTTATTTTTCATCACTCTCACTCGTAAACTGTGGCATTACATGCAGGTAATGCGCGTGCTAAGACCTTAAATTCTACTTGTATTAAAGCCATTTCATTTGATTTTAGTGAGTTTATTTATTGATTCACCTTATAATTTTATTATTTTACTCGCAAATGTGATGAAAAATATTGTGTGTAACACGAGCGGTAGGTGAGGAAATTACAAACTCTAGACATTAAAAACTTCAGCATTTGGCAGCCTTTCGGTGGTAATTTTCTCTTTAGCACCCTTAACACACAATGTACTACTATTTACGTATATCCTCTTTAACTAGTAAAGTCTATAATTGTAGTACCACATATATAAAATTATTTCAATTATATAGTCCTATATATTAATAAATGTCTTATCTATCACAGGAAAGAGGAAGAAACGGCCAAGTGCGAATTGGACTCGGGCACCGTACGGGTTTCGTACCTACCACCATTCACGTAATTTACAGTCACAAACAAAAGCAACAAGTGTGCCGCTAAACGGTGACCCATCTAAGTACTGACCAAGCCCGACGTTGCTTTACTTTGAAAATCGTTTCTTTTTTTTTTTATACCACTAAGGTGGCAAACAAGCTTACGTCTACCTGATGGTAAGCGGTCACCGTAGCCTATGGACGCTTGCAACACGGGTATCACTTGCGCGTTGCCGACCCTTCAGAAATCTAATAACTTCTTTCTTGAATAACTCCATATTGTAGTCCTTGCAGAAAACCTTGGCAGGGAGCTCATTCCACAACTTAAGCGTACGCGGGTGGAAGTTTCATTGAAACCGCACTGTACGCGACCATTTAGGTTCTAAAGTGTGAGAATGAATTCCCTGCCGATGGCGAGCGGTGCGATGGTAGAAAGTAGCCGTGGGCATCATTTCGAACAATTCCTCAGAACACAACCCATTGTACAAGCGGTAGAAAACATACAGTGAGGCAAAGTCTCTCCTCCGACTTAAGGGATCGATACCGCAAGTGAGTTTGGAATCGTCGAAAATTCTCACAGCCCGTCGTTGAACCGAGTCAAAAGGGCCAAGCTGGTACCCGGGTGCACCTGCCCAGAGATGGCAGCAGTACTCCATATGGGGCCGAACTTGCGACTTGTAAAGTAACAACCTTTGCCCCGACGTGAAGTACTGCTTCGCTCTGTTGAGTACACCAAGTTTTTTGGACGCCAGCTTCACCTTATCTTGTAAATGATCTCGGAACTGAACATCGCTGGAGATGTCGACACCAAGGATCCCAATGCTCTTGGAGATGGAGAAGGGAGTGTTCTGGAATTGTGGGACTACTGTGAATGGAGTTTTCTTAGCGGTGAACGCGTACACTTGTGTCTTTGTAGGGTTGAATCGGACCAAGTTTACCCGTCCCCAGTCAGAGACCTGGGACAGTGTGGTCTCGATTTGAGACACAAGTTCTCTGCGGTTTTCCTCCACAACGGAACGAGGGATATTTGCACGACCCGTGTAAAAATCGTCTCCAGTACTGTCATCTGCATAGCAATGTATGTTTTTGATGTCCAACATGTCATTGATATGCAGTAAAATCAGCGTAGGAGACAGCACAGAGCCTTGCGGGATACCAGCATTAATGTCCATGCTATCAGAGCAACTATCGTCAACTACGGTTCGTATGCGTCTGCCGGACAAAAAGCTAGCCACCCATTTGCACAAACCCTCGGACACTCCGTAAGATGGCAACTTCGATAGAAGACCCCGGTGCCAGACTCCTCTGACTCTCAATAGCTAGTGCCCATCGGTGTGTGAGATACACTAGAAGGTCACCAGTCGAGCGACCGTGGCGAAAGCCATATTGACGGTCACTGACCAGTTCGTGTACTTCTAGGTATCTTAGAAGCTGTGTGTTGATCACACGCTCCATCACCTTAGAGAGGAGAGAGGTAATAGCGATAGGCCTGTAATTCGATGGATCTGATCTATCGCCCTTTTTGGGCACCGGAGCACATTCGCAGTCTTCCATGAAGACGGAAATTGCGTAGTGTAGTAGGAAAGCGCGAAGAGGCGAGTGAGTACAGGACATAACTCAGGAGCACACTGCCTAAGCACCACTGCTGGTATACCGTCTGGCCCACTCGACTTATGAACGTCTAGAGAAAGCAACGCCCGCCTGACCTCCCGCTGCGTTATAGAGATTTCCTGCATGGTCTTACTGCACCACGGTATAGTAGGTGGTACAGCGCCTTCATCGTTCATGTTCTAGTTCGAGGCAAAGAGACTGCCCAGTAGATCGGCTTTCTCTTTAGCACTATGGGCCAAGTCACCATCGGTCTTTCGCAGTGGTGGTAGCGACGACTGGCAAAAGTTCCCTTCGGCAGCTTTGGCAAGCGACCAGAAAGCACGACTCCCAGAAGGATAGCTCGCAAGTCGCCCACCTATTTTGCCGATGAATTACAATTTTGCTCTGGCAGTTGCTTTCATACTGAACCTCGAGGCAGCATTTAATTTGCGTTTTAACTCAGAAATATTCGGATCCTTATTATTACGAGCCGTGGTCCAAGCCTCATATGCAGTTTGCTCAAGAATTTTAGCTTTTCTGCAAGACCTATTAAACCACGGTCGTTTTTTGACGCCGGCAGCTACTCGCGGGTTAGGAATATAGCATTCCATACCAGCAAGGATTGTCTCAGTGGCTGCGGCTGCGCAGACGTCAGGATCTTCTGAGTTAAAGCAGATCTGCCTCCACGGGTACGATGCGTAAAATTCTCGCAATCCATCCCAGTCTGCCGACTTATAGTGCCACACACGACGCCAATTAGTTGGCCCAGAAGGATCGGGTTCTGTGCATGACACTTGAGTCCGAACGAGACAGAGCCAAGAGGCGCATCCACTGAGACGTAGTATCCGTCCGGACGAGTAGTCAGCAGAAGGTCCAGTAAGGAGCTCGTATGCTCCTCTATACCTGGTATTCTCGTTGGAGAAAGTACCAGCTGAGAGAATCTATATGTCAGAGCAAATTCATCAACAGATATCCCAGCATAGTTATTGGTTCGAGAACTAAGCCACTCGCGATTGTGGGCGTTAAAGTCTCCCAAAATAACTAGTCCTGCTGTGGGATATTGCTCTAGAACTTTGTCAGTCGTCAAACTCAGGTGCGTGAAGAGTCGAGTTATGTCCGTGTCACCACTATGAGACCTGTATAGGCACGCATAGATACGAGTGTGGCCGCCGTAATCTACGCGCACCCACAATATCGACAGGTCCCTGTCTTCAAGGCTATGAAGGCGGCGACAGCAGATATCCTCCCGGACGAACATACATACACCGGCACGACTCATAAAATTGTGTTCGAGCTTGTAGCCGGAATAGTGAAGGTATGATGTGTCGGCCGGGCAGGATGCGTCTCCGTTAGAAAAAGAATGGTCGGCTGCGCAGTTTCGAGATTTTTTTTTCAGAGACCCATCGTGTGGTGTATTAAACGAAATTTATCAAATCATAATAAATACGAGTGTCCTCGCAATAAATAGGCGCGGGGAAGATAAGTTACGTAAAAGGATGAAACGATTAAATATATCCTATGTCACAAAATCTAGGGCCTTGTGTTTTTATTTAGAAATTAGTTTTACCTTAGATTTCATTTAGAAATATGTATTTCATAGTTTCGTGCTTACACAACTTTACATCATTACGCCTATCTACTATTACAAGGGCAGTCATTTCACAAGAAAATAATACAAACGCTTTGGGCGTTTTATGTATAAAACAGATAAAGGCAAAAATTTATTATTGTGCTTATTTTGAAAAACTATAGCAAGTTTGCAGCAATGAAAAAAAAATATTATCACAAAACTTTTTTGTCTTGGTTACATTAGCTTATAGTTAAAACAACATTTAAAAATAGCTTTTACTCCCACACTTTTCCAAAGTAATAAAATGAATATTAGTAATAAATTGTAATTAAACTCAATTAAATCAATAAAAAGACTAATCAAAAAACAGTAAATATATGTTGAATTCCGTTTCGAGACGTCACTTAGATATTACTCAAGGATTTTAGGGTTCAGTACCCTAAGGGGTTGCCAACGGAGCCCTATTACAAAGCCTTTCTTATAAACACAGACGTGTTCTTTCGAATAAAAAAAATCGGTTAACAATTGATGGACACATCGGTGGACATACATAAAAAAAAAATCCCGTCGAACATAAAACCTCCTCCTATTTTGAAGTCGGTTACAAAAATAAATTAAATACATGAAACACGTTTTCTTTATTTTTTGCTCTATCTATAAATCAGAAATACATTCAAAGTTCAAACTTAGCGTGATTGTAGTATGAGCTCTGAAGTATAACAATTAAGAATAAAAACCGGCCAAGTGTGAGACGGGCCCGAGCCATTACAATCTAAAATTACCTTTTCAGCGCTATCTAGCGATTATTAAGAAAAATAGTAACAAATTTGTTAATTGGAAACGATATTTAAAGTTAAGCAACGTCGAGCTTGGTCAGCCATTGGATGGTTGACCGCTTGGCGGCACACTTCTTGTTTATCTTTGTGTACGTACATTAAATTACGTAAATGGTGGTACGGGACCCAACCTGACCTTTTTTTTATTAATATATTTACTTTAACATAATTAGTTTTGTATTATTCATCTTTTACTCTCTTCAATTTGGAAGTAATTTAGCATATCTCATATTCGTGAATTACATTTCGTCAACTCATGTGTACCGAAGTCATTTCGCTTCGCGAAGCATTTTATTCGTCCTCAATTTCAAATATATTTCAATTCGTAAACCCTCCTCGCGTAATAACATGATGTAGATTGTTTACAAGCAACACAATCACAAAAGTTGGCATCGAAAATAATATTTCATTCTTTCTAGGGGTTACATACATGTCGTTCGGAAAAATTCAAAAAACTTATTCTGAATTCTTTGACTCTGACATAAAAGGGAATCATACCTATGAACGGAACATTTGGAGGCTGATTATAAAAGTTTTTGTGAATTCTAAATTAAAATGTAATCGTCGTCGTTTCAGCCGGAAGACGTCCACTGTCCGCTGTTCCTGCAGCTCTGACTAGGTCATCTTTCCACCTGGTGGGGTCTCACGCTGCGTCTTCAGGTCGTGGTCGCCATTTGAAAATCTTTTGTACCCATCCGTTATTGTCGAGCAATTTGTCCTGCCAATTGCTGCTTCAGTTTGCTATCTGTTTGAGCTATGGCCTTTGGTTTATCGACGAATTTCCTCGTTTCGGATTTTATCCAAAACACCAAGTACAGCTCTCTTAGCTTATTTTAGAGGCCATGACTTAGAGACCACGTTTCTGAACCGTGAGTCATTACTGGCAACGCACATTGATTGTAGACTATTTTCTTCAGGCACTGAGGTATTTTGGTTGAAAAGATGTTGCCTAATTTCTTTAACTAAAACTTTAACTAAAAACTAAATAACTGAATCCTTTAATTACAGCGAAAATTGTATAATTATAAGATTTGTTGCCTTGATGTGTATTCAAAAATTCAACCTGAATCCGCTGTTGTAGGAATCCGTTAACATACTTAACACTAATAATTTAAACATATAATAAAACTGAAATAATATAATTCTTTAATAAAAATAAAAGATCTTTCTGTCTGTGCATGGAAGATTTATTAACTTTTGAGTTTGAATTAGTTATAACTTACGTCCTTGCAGTTAAAGTAAATAAATAGGTTTCAACAAATTCCACGCAAGTAGAGTCGCGGGCATGGTTCACTCACACAATATTCATATCTAGGTACATATCTGAGTATAAACATAAAAAACTTTTCATAAAGTTATGTAGATACCTACACAAATTAACGTCCAAATGCAATCAAAGGAACTCCCTCAGCATTTTACTTTCGACCTTTAAACTACAAGCTACTTTACTTTCATGTCCCAGAAACTTCCAACTTTAGTCATCCCTCAAAGAGAATTCAGACAAAAACAAAGTTACAACGAAAATACGTTCAGTCGGCAAGCCCCTTTGTCGTCTAAAGTCAGCCTTGGAACACCGCAAATATGTAAATCTGCACGATTTCAGCGAATCTTGCTCTCTCTGCTCTTACTTGATTGAAAGCCCTCGGTTTAATTGAATAAGACAATAAGTCGAAGTTACATTTCCAACCACCCTTTAGAATTCGTATGTTCTGAATAGTTCTGTGTAATTCAAAATTTTACATGTAAATTTCGTTTTTGCTTAATGCAATACTTTGGAAGTTTGCGTTGCTGTTGGCATTGATCATTTAAGACATTCTATTAATTATCTGCTAAGTCAAATTCTCTCAGTTACATGTAAATCGGTAAAGTACAAATCCGTGCCACTACCTACTTCCACCTAAAAACAGACAGACAACATAGGCGTTATAATAGGGCTCCGTTGGTACCCTTTTGGTACGGAACCCTAAAAATATTGCTAGGTCTAGCAAATGTTTCACCATAAAAGATGTGAGATCTCATACAAAGTCAAAAGCAGCATTGTAGGGTATTCCAAATTTCTATTTAATAGGTAATAAACTTAATTGTTGTTTCTATTCCACAAAACTCAGGCCTTTGTTTACAAACAATATTTCTTGAATGTGACTAATATGCATGTTAAGTTATAACCAGCTATCAGGCAGCGCAGAGTAATCATTACGTGTCGTAATAAAGAAGACATGCAGTACAAACCTAGTCTACTTTACTTTTTCAATACATTTATAAAGAATAATCTCGTTCTATTATTGATATAAAAAGTAAATAGTAAATGTTTACAAGTTCTATTTTTCGTACTAGGAAAAATAACGCCATCTGTAATTGCTTTTGAAAACTACGTAAAAAATTCGCGTCTTCCGAATGAAATCACAGCGTTGGTTGGTAATGCCTCGTGTTGTTAATTTTTAATACAACCTCAAAATCAAAAATAACGGCCATTTGAAGACGCCGATGACTCGGTCCTTACAAAGTAATTTACTATATATATATGCTTTCTAAAATATATTTTTTAGGATTACTAGCCAAAAAGCATACCAGAACCCTTATAGTTTCTTCAATCCAGACCGACACATACTATAGTTAATACGACAACAATTTTTAAGGTTAGCTCCGTCATAGTGCTAAGCGATTTTTATTTTTCTTAGACACCAACTTGTAATCTGTCATTGTGGGTCAAAGAATAATTGTGTTTACTCCTTAATATACGCCGTATTTTGCAAGTAATTAGCTTCCAAACTTTCCAAACTTGTAATCCAAAGTCGTCAATTTCGTGTTTACTCCACGAACTTTTCAACCATCTGTTCTCTAGATACAATAATTGCTCGTGTAATAGAAAATCTACATCATAGTCCATATTTATCATATTTCACAAACCAACTACTTGTACATATTTGACAAAACTGTACCTATCATGAATAACAACAAACCCTTCCACGGAATGAATATATTTTTCCACACTTATAACATTACTGGCATGTTTGAATAAACTTAGCACGTTAACGCGGATACGTGTCTCCGCAACATTTTATCAGAGAGAGGCTGTGAATAAATTGAATAATCTATTTTATCCCCATCTGAATTGAGCGCGGCGCCTGTAACGTGTATAACTGTGTGTGAAATGAATATGGACACAAAGGGATTTGCTCTGAAAGAGTTTATATAAATGGGTCAGGTTTTTATATTAAAATTTGCAGCTTGTTTATTCTGTCATCTTATTAATGTCTTATAACATAGTTATGTATAAATGGAATCAGGGGTTTGCTGAAGAAAAAATTTACCAAAGTATAAATATCATATTCAACTATGATATTTATGTGGAGTGGATTTAAGAATAGTATTGTAAGTGTGGCAACTGAAGTATGTGGAGTTGCTAAAAGAGGAAATGTAAAAAAGGTTAAAAATGTGTGGTGGGATGATGAAGCGCAAAAAGCAGTGTATGCAAAGAAAAAAGCATGGAAGGATTGGTTGTCTGCTAAAGCTGACGAAAGAATGCAAAAAGCAACGAATGAAAAAGTGAAAAAGGCTCGAAAAAAATATAAGAAACTAAACGGTATAGTGAAAGATGTTGTTAACCGAAAGAAGGAGGAAGAGAAAGATGTTGTTGACATTCGGTTATCTCATGATTTCCAGAAAAATAAAAAAGTTTTCTGGAAGTCCATTAGAGCAGCTTGAGGAAAATCCGGAACCTCTGAACTGAACTCAATAAGAGATCAGGATAGAAGTATTGTAAAGGAGAAGAATGTGTGCTGAAAGTATGGAAAGATTATTTTGAAAGTTTGTTTGAAAAACACGATGTACAATTACGAACGGTGGATACTAGTGGATTCATGGATGAAGAGGAAATAAGCATAGAAGTGATAGTGAAAGCATTGAAGGGTATGGAATCAGCAAAGGCAGCTAGATATGAGAGGATTTATACTGAGATGCTAAAAGTAGGTCAGGGAGTAGTTGTGAGTCAGCTGCACTGCCTTTTTAACCTTTGTTGGAGGAGCGGTAATGCGCCTAAAGACTGGTGCAAAGCCGTAATCGTACCGTTATATAAAGGAAAAGGGTCGCAGCAAAATTGCATAAACTACCGAGGGATAAGTCTCCTCAGCGTCGTTGGTAAATTATATGCGAAAGTTTTGATTGATAGAGTTAGGTAAGAAACGGAAGGTAAAATATGGGATGTGCAAGCAGGATTTAGAAAAGGAATGGGGTGCATGGATCAGGTATTTTCCTTGCGAAACGTAGTAGAATAATGTTTGGTGAAAAGCCAAAAAGTCTACTGCGCTTTCGTGGACCTGGAAAAAGCTTATGATAGAGTGAAAAGGAATGAGTTGTGGTCAGCATTGTCCATGTATGGGGTGAGCAGCAACTTGATTCGAGCACTGAAATCTCTTTACTGGGATTCTAGTTCTTGTGTCAGGACAAATGGAGCCCATACAGAGTGGTTTAACATCGAAAAAGGTGTTAGACAGGGATGTGTGACGTTTCCTTGGTTGTTCAATCTTTTCATGGATAACTGTTTTGGAGATTTGAAAGAGAAAGAATGTGGTATAAGAATGAATGAGTTACTAATCAAGCCGATGATCAGGTCATTCTTGCACCGGCAGCAGAGGAGTTACAGGAAATGGTAACAATTATATATGAGTCATTTAAAAATAATGGAATGAATGTTAATGTAAATAAAACGAAAGTTATGGTTTTTGACAGGAATGATACTGTAATAGAATGCAATATTACGGTAGAAGGGAAGAAAGTAGAACAAGTGCCAGAATTCGTATACTTAGGATCTTTGTTTACTAGAGACGAAAAATGTGAAGATGACATTGAAAAAAGAGTAAACGCGGGAAATCAGGTGAATGGGGCGATGCACACCTTTATGAGCAGTCAAAAATTGTCGAAAAAGGCACGTTTGGCTGTACATAAGGGTGTGTTGGTTCCAACACTGATGTATGGAAGTGAATGTTGGGTATGGCAAAAGAAGCATGAAAGTAGAATTAATGCCGTGGAGATGAGAGCATTGAGAAGTATGTGTGGTTTGACTCTAAATGACAGGATAAAAAATAGTGTGATACGAGAGCGTTGCGGTGTGAAAGAAAGTGTGGTGACAGAGATTGAGAAAGGTATGTTCAGGTGGTTTGGACACGTTGAAAGAATGAACGAAAATAGATGCACGAAACAGATTTATGAATCTGAAGCAATTGGTAGGGTCGGTAGAGGTAGACCTCGGCAAACGTATGTAGATCAAATTGAGTACGTTCTCAGAAAAGGCCAGGTCAGGAGTACTCGGAACCGTAGAAAATGTATGAAAGCATTGATGCGTATAGATGAGGCAAGAGAGGTATGCCAGGATCGTAGCAAGTGGCAGACTTTGGTCTTTGCCTACCCCTCTGGGAAACAGACGTGATGTTATGTATGTATTTTTATCAAATTGAGCATTATATCCAGATCACTGTGTGACTAATATCTCAAATAAAAGTTCTTCAATGTGTATTATTCATTATTTTATTTATACAAAGTTATTGTTTGCGCGATTCCGCAGCCTGACTCCGCCACCCGCGTGGCAGCACGCATTGGTACCAGTCGGACCGGTCTCCTTAAATGGACCCTGTTGAAAACGTTGCCCTGACGCTGTACGTGCGCTCAACGACTCTACAAACTATCGGCAAACCTTCTGCGCACTACTTGTAACAAATTGAATAGGGAAAACCTGCTATGACAAATAGCTTTTATTTAGTTATAATAGTTTAAGTTGTCGCGGCAACCAATTTTGTTTTAGACTAACACTCAAAATCACATCAAAGTACTTAGAATATAAATAGATCATCTTTGCATAAACATGTGACAAAAGTGTGTAAGGCGATGAAGTAGTGAATTCTCTTTCTCTCTCACTTTTCTGACGTACCGAGGTGAACCTAATAATGGTTAATATATAGATTATTTTACTGGTAGACGTGATTATCCATGTACCTACACATTTTGAACAGTTTTTTTTTTTTTTTGTTTTTATAGTATCCAGATAATGTATCAACATCCGGCAGCCCTAACAGTGTTTTAAGTTCTTCTTTAATTCGGGAAGCATGCTTAATGCCTTCCTGTAAGAACTAGTATCTTCTTTCTGTAGAGTTTAGCATGTTCATTAATTTCAACTTAATACCTCCACACGTTCAAGAAAATAAGAGTCTTAACAGACATACACTGAAGTAATTCTTTAAGGGTTTTTTTTGAGGTAAAGGTATGAAACCCTAGAACCGGTTAGGTGCTTGCTAGGTTATCGTATAAAATTGGGTAAGTATAAAATTATTGCGGATTGTTTAAGGCATTCAAAATATTCTTTAAAAGTACCTTTTATGAAATACTATTTTCTAGATTTTTTAGATATTTAGAACACACGGTTCAAACGTAGGGCCACAACATTTTACACACAAGATAAAACACATTAATACCTTTTTAATACCGCTACCACTTACCGCACATAATAGGATGCGCAAAATTTTATATACACATCTAAAGGAACAAGATTTTTTTGAAATCAACTACGTAAAAAAAGTTTTGATTTTGATAACTTTATGCGTTTTTCTATATTTTGATGTACTTCTGTGAAGTATTTTGCCTTTTATAATTGTTAGTAATCTAAATAAATCTAGGATCGGGTGGCATTAAACGTTGCTCGTGTTGGTCGTTTTATTTGTGGTGTGTTGTAATCCGATTGCGAATTGCACGAAAGAGCACAGAACACTTTTTATTTTAATAGAAAGTACCCACGGAAACAGTTTCTCCGCGGGTGAAACTGCGGTTCACTATTCCTTCATATTATCAGGAAGCAACTTGATTCTAAGCTCATGGATATTTAGAGGAACGGAAAAGGACATAGATTCATTTTTAATTTGATCGACAGTTTAAATGGCAAATGCGAAAATGTTACAGCAAAGCACCAGATGATCGCAATATTTGTTTTGCAATGGTGCTACAGGATGACTTTATTATATACCTGGCACAGGGACAAGAAATGACAAAAGGTAACATAACATTTTTACAACCCCAACTAATCGTTGGGTTACTGTAGAAATATAACGGCGATTATCAAATTCTGAGCGGGTAAAAAAGGGGACAAAAGTTAAAACAATATGGTGTTGCTTAAACTTGGTTGTAAGTCGATATAGAGATTTTTTTTTTCTAATTATTTGTTTTTTTTTTTTCAGGTAAGATTGAAAGGATAACCCTTGCATAAATGTAAGTACATGAATAACCCAATTTATAGGTATATCCTATAAAATAAATTTGTCGTAAGCCTAACACAAAGAAAACTCTATGATAGCAATTATAGACTTATGAAGATCGTCGAGAGGATGAGGATACGTTGAAATATGATATGTTGTTATCGTAATCATAAAATTTCGTTTTACTTACTTGGTGATCGTGATCGTTTTGAAGTCCTACCAGTACCAATTGTCGCGCGCCTTGTTGCTCGGCAGCTGGCGCGCTGTCAGTTTTAGGCGACCGCCTACCTTTTGATCCACTTCCGTAGGGCGAAAATAAACCGATTTTAGCTTTAGGCCGGCAAATACAAAACAATATGCGACAAAAATTATCGTATTTTGGGCAATTTTTTATTGTATTGATTAAAAGGTTGATTTTTTTACGACTTTGATTAATAAATCATTAATAACATCTCCGCGCGTGGCAATGGTAATTGTCATTAGACTTCAAAAGATTATAATTTTTTTACAATCGCCCAGCTGATCTAAAGCGCAAAACAGTACAGTCGTTTAGGTGGTTCTGGCATGATGACCACCGGACTTACACTTAAGTCATGTACATGTACAATACCTCCTAAAATTTTTACGTAATTATCAAAAGTACCAACTAACAGATAGCACTCCTTCCTACTAAGTATGTAGGAAAAAAGAAATAGCACTATTATCGTTTACATTTTCTCTGCCTTTTCGTTATACTTTATAATTTAGTTTAAATACACAATATATTTAGTTTAGTAAACATTTTCTTACTCAAATAATGTGTACCAAAAAAATCCTATAACTACAGCCTTTAGAACACTCCAAGACTTACGTCAATAGGTAACCTAATTGGAGAGAAGCTTTGAAGAACACAAGAAGCCTCCATCGGCATCGTAATGAACCGCCCACAACAATGGCGGCTTGATTAAATCATGTTTAGCACGCAGATCTAACTGCCTACTCCAATACTCGAATCCACTTGAATAAACACAATTTTGAGTTTATTTTTAAATTTTTACAATTAATGTGGTAGATATTGTTTTAGGTTTTTAAGTTATCAAATTTTAAATTTGATAATTATTTGAATTATTTAATTTCAATTGAGTTAACATTGGCCATAAATGTACACTCAACTTTCGATTAAACAATCGTTTTAGTTTCGATATTTAATAAAACTGCCCAAGAGCGAATCGGACTCGAACACTAAGGAGGAGCCCGACTCGCACTTGACCAGTTTTTATTAAATATAATATATAATTTAGAGCCTATTAAATAAAGGTCGAACGGACATGCAGAGCGACAGACAGTCTAGGCTTAGTATAAGGGCTTCGTTGGCACCCTTTGGGAACTGAACCCTAAAACTAGATTTTTAAACAAAGGATTGGAAATACTTATAAAATGTATGACATGAAAAAGAAAACAAGAGAAGCAAAGCGTTCAAGTCCTAGTCACGTATTGTTTCAGGTACTTCTTACATTTCCAAGGGTTTCTTTAGTATTAAGAAAGTATTGTAGTGCGAGGAAATGGTAACACAATTTTGTACATTATTTTTTTCTTTTTTGTATCGTAAATAGTCGTTATATTAAGGTTTTTCAGAATGTCTATTATATAATTACAAAACACCAGAGCCTTTGACTATGAAAACCAAAATCAACTTATGCTAAACTCAATAATAGATTTTTAAACAAATATCTCAGAGTTGGGAATATAAAAAGTATGGTGAGGGGGTTATAACAAGATTGTGATTGCTGTAACAATATGACTATACGAACTAAATTGTCTTTGTAAATCCAATTAAGATCAGGGTGACTATCACCATCAAAATTACTATACCTGCTAACTTATACAACCTAGTAAATTAAATTAAGACCTTAGTCAATATAAACATGAAACATGGCTATGCTAACCAATTAATCCTAGCAATTTTAACAAAGATCTTCTAACCTTTACCAATTTAAACCTCATAATATTTATAACAATCAAATATTTATAACAATAAACATTGTTCAAAATTAATTGGTAAAATTATTATAATAACTAAGTTATTCTAGATCAAATTCACTAAGACATGCTTTTTAAAGAAAATAAATTAAACGAGTCGACATTTAAAATGTATAGAAGTCGTGAAAGTTTAAAATCATTAAAAGACATGGTTTGTCCCGTTAACTAAGATACATTTCTTTCTGTTCCAATTTTTAGAAAGCGACCGGTCCCGTCCCATGGTCTGTAAAGACTAAACTGATCTAGATCACAGGCGCTGCTTCCGGCAGCACTTTTAAATACGAACTTAATAAATAGATTGAACTTAAGTTAACTCTTAAACAAAAATGTGGAATCACATGTTGCTCGTGTGATACGGAACCGTACTTTTAATTAGGACAGCAATTACGAGTAAGAGAGTTAAGATAGGTTTATTAATAAACTAATGCCAGCGCGATCAACATAATTTACAGACCATAAGACGAGACTGGTTGGTCTCAAAAAAACTAGGACGCAAAGAAATGTAGGTTATTTAAGATTTTCCATAAAAATATTAAGATCTGACAGTATTATGTTATACAATAGATAAATAAAATAAAAAAAAAACCGGCCAAATGCGAGTTAGACTGCAAGGAGAGTTTCGTACCTTCTACCATTTACGTAACTTACAAACACAAACAAAAAAAAAAGTGTGCCACTAAGCGTTCGCTCATCCAAGTACTGACCAAGCCCGACGTTGCTTAACTTTGAATATCGTTTTAACAAATGTGTTACTGTTTTTCTTAATGATAACCTAGATGTCGCTGTAATGGTAATTTAAGATGGTAGATGGCTTCGACCCGTCTCACACTTTTTTTGTTATACTTTAGAGCTCACACTATTTTTCACTGCAAGTTTGAATTTTGTACGTCTTTCTTTTTTTACAATAGAGCTTAAACAACGAAAATGTGTTTCCCTTAATTTTTAACTTTTTATTATTTGTTAGTTAATCCTCTATTATAACACATATTCTGTAGAGCCTTTTAAAGGTCGGACAGACAGACAGTTTAGTCTTAGTAATAAGGCTCCGTTGGGGTTGGGTTACCCTCTGGGTACGAACTTAAATAGGTAACTGGTCATTTTTGCTTAGTTGCCGCTACATATTTTTTGCCATTACTGAAAACACTAGTTTACAAAATTTTACTTTTTATTTATACCCCGAACCGAATGTATGTCAATATGTTAATCTACCTTCCCTAAACCTAAAAGTGTTAGCAGAAATATTTTATCACGTCGGAATTTTTTTCTGCCGTCAATTGTTTTTTTTAACTACCCGACGTGGTGGTGATATTTTATTGTTTATCCTTTCGCTTCAAACGACAGTTACTTTGCTTTGAATTGATTTAAAATGGCTAGCAGAAAGTGCAAACAAAGTTCTGACCGTTTTTGTTATGTTTGTGGACAGTTTATATTTTCAAAAAAGAGAAGACCTATTGTAGATTCGTTAAAAACTGCATATCTTCATTATTTTGGATTTCCTGTTGCAAATCAAGATAAAAAGTGGGTGCCTCACGTGTTTTGCGAAAGCTGTAGAATCATCTTACTCCAGTGGTCATCAGGAGAAAAAGTTTACCTTCCATTTGGTTCGCCAATGCTATGGAGAGAACCTAGTAATCATGAAAATGATTGTTACTTTTGTGTTACGAAGACATTGGGATATAACAAAAAAAAATAAGGCAAGTATTATGTATGCCGATGTTCCGTCTGTTACTAAGCCGATTTTACATTCAAAAGATCTACCCCATCCAGTTTGTCCCGGTAGTTCGAGTGCAAATATATTAGATGACAATAACAGTGATGTTGAATTCAAGTCGATTTCTAGTGATTCTGACGAATTTTCACCTCAAGAAAACACTCCACATTTAATTAATCAGGCCGAATTAAATGATCTTATACGAGATTTACAGTTATCAAGATCTAAAGCAGAGCTTCTTGGCTCCCGCTTACAACAATGGAACTTGTTACTACCAGACACAAAAGTTACGTTTTTCAGAAACAGAAGCAAAGTTTACTCAGAATTTTTCAAAAGAGAAGGTGAATATTGTTATTGCACAGATATCCCGGGACTTTTCGAAGCAATGAATCAAAACTATGATAAAACAGAGTGGCGCCTATTCATAGATTCTTCGAAATATAGTCTCAAAGCTGTTTTATTACATAACGGAAATAAGAAACCTTCCATACCAATAGGACACGCAGTGAATTGTAAAGAGAGCTATGAAACGATGCGTACTTTGATTAATTTAATAAAGTATAAAGAACATCAATGGAAAGTGTGCGGCGACCTCAAAGTCATCGGTATGTTAGTGGGATTGCAGGGTGGTTACACGAAGTACTGTTGTTTCCTTTGTTTGTGGGACAGTAGAGCGAAACAACATCATTATGTAAGGAAAGAATGGCCTGTTCGAAATGAGTATATTCCGGGCAAAATGAACATTAATCACGAGCTGTTGGTCGATCCAAATAACGTTACTTTACCCCCTTTACACATCAAACTGGGGCTCATGAAAAACTTTGTAAAGGCGCTTGACAAAACAGTGATGCTTTCCGGTATTTGCAAAAAATATTTCCAAACATTACAGAGGGAAAACTGAAGGAGGGTATATTTATTGGTCCACAAATCCGTAAAATTATGAAAGATTCTCAGTTTGAAAACCTTTTATCGGTTAAAGAAAAGTCTGCTTGGAACTCATTTAAAATGCTTGTAGAAAATTTTTTGGGAAATAAAAAAAGTGAAAATTATGAAGAAATTGTTAACAATTTATTGAAAAACTTTCATGATATGGGAGTAAACATGTCATTAAAGATTCACTTTCTACACTCTCATCTGAATTTTTTTCCTGAAAACTTAGGAAGTATGAGTGACGAACAGGGTGAACGTTTCCACCAAGATTTAAGGACTTTCGAAGAACGACATCAAGGATTTTGGGATGAAAATATGTTAGGGGATTACTGTTGGTCTATCATAAGAGAAACTGATTCAAATAACTATAAAAAGAAAGCAAAAATTAGTCATTTTTAATTTATTTTTGTATTAATCCTAAAATTTTTGTATTTCCCTTCAAGAAAATAAATATTTTTTAAACCAGACGTGACAGAATTTTTTTATTATTTTTTCTGGATAGTTCTACCTGAACACAAAATAAAATAACAACTTTCAGCTGGGGTATGAAAACCGTGTAAACTAGTGAAATATTCATAAAACAAGTTTAATATGAATATTTAATGTCTCATATTCTAATGAATTGTAGAATTAGGTAACCTGTGCCGTGCTTGAATTTTAATTACCTAACGCCTTCCTGAGCTGTTACCACTTAGCTAACTATTGCCTTGGCCTGCGTCCGAACTGCGTTTCTTTTTTGTCTAACTGCCACCACAGTGTTTGATAAAGATAATATCTTATATTAAGTCCAGGCTAATTTGATATCCCTTTACTGGACGCTGAAAAAAATTAAAGCAAATCTAGAATCAACTTTATTAAAATATACAGGAGAATTTTTGCTTAATGGTAGACGATTTGCTGTAGTAAAAACTAGAGGTCCAATTTAACTGTTCTCTTACTGTCATGAACCAATTTTCGAACACTTTAACACAATTTTTCAGATTATAATTCAGTAAGACATGTAGTTAAGGGTATTTAAGTAAAAATACCTACTCAGACAGTTACATGAGCAAATATTAGGAAGGTAGGTTATACCTAGGAACTTAATACCTAATATAGTTTTTCTTTTATACTAACTAATGGTAATTTATTTTGGTATTAGTACTAGTGTTTATAAAAACCGCATAAATATTCTTTTTGAAAACACGTACAAACTGGTATTAAGGTCCTTCAGTTTCCAGATCTGAAAGAATACGCTAAAATTCATTCGCTTCATTGCGACGACAGGACCAGGTAGTATTTTGTTGTTGTAAGACTACCCAAAAATGAATTGTCTATTCTCTATTTAACGAACACAACTTATTAACACAAAAAAAAAAACTAAGAACAAATCTTTTAAGTTGCCCTATGTTTACACCGAATTAGGCACTGTATAATTATCTCACTACTTAGATGTATATACAACAATTCTGCGATCGAAATGACAGATTTCGAACTTTTTTCGCTCCATATATTCCTCTTTCTATAATCTTGATTGAATTGGTTAATCGAATATTAACTCAACTAATATGATCTTAGTAGAATGTAACATTTAATTGTATTGTTCATCCAATAAAGTATACGATAACTTGAAGTGATTGGTTCGTTCGTTTCATGTGGTTGCTTTCAAGGATTTTAATTTTAGATAAATTAAATATTGTGTATATGTCTAATTCAATTAAATATAAATGATCGATAGCAGCAAGGAAGTAAAAATGATACAGACTGCGTGATAGAATTTATAAACATACGAACATTGTTAGATCAAAAACAAATGTACTTGTTATAAAACAACGACTTCGTTAATTTACATACTTACTTTCAACTAAAAGAAAATCGCTTTTAGTTGGCCTTAATTTTTTAATAGAGTGTTCAACTATAAGGGTCAGCTCATACCAAGACGCGACGCGACGTGAAGCTGCTTGAAGATGCGCCGCGCGCGTCTCGGTCTGAGCCGACCCTAAAATATGACAAACAACCTGCTCTTAGATTTTTTTAAACAACTAAGGTGGCAAACAAGCTTGCGGTACGCCTGATGGTAAGCGGTCACAGAAGCCTTACTCACTCGCGCGTTGCCAAACCTTCAGAAATCTAATAACTGTTACTATATTTATTCTAACTATTATAAGGTGATACCTATGTTATAAAACTAACCGCATCAAAATTATTAAATTGAAACCTATATATATATATAAACATGACTGATGACTTTGTTATAGCATGAAACAAACCACACCTAAATCGGTCCAGTAGTTCCTTAAAAAAGTCACATACATCCACACAAACAAACTTCCACCCTAATCGCATATACCATCTCCGTTTGTTCGATTTCCAAACATCAATACTAGAATACAGCAAAATAATATCATCAAAGATTTGCGTTGCGTTCCAGTTCCAAGCAGATGTTAAATGTGAATGATCAGCCAGATTACGGGAACAACGGTAGAGACAATAGCACCCTTGTCTTTACAAGGGTGTTGTGTCAAGGAAACACACCCACACATTGCTTAATCAACCTTATAGACCCTTGTTCGGATACAAATAAACAGTACCTATCTATGACGGTTATAATGCGTAAGTATATCTAAGACGGAGCCTATGCGTTTTTTGTGTTCGACTCATAAGTTTATTCTTGTTACCATTTTATTTCTATTATTCTATTCTATTATTTCTTGTACTATGATTTTTGATTTTATAACACTATATATATCCTTCGAGTAACTTAACTCAACTATTATGATCCTAGTAGAATGTAACATTTAATTATATTGTTAATCCAATGAAGTAAACAATTACTTGATGTGATTGGTTCGTTCGTTTTATGTGTGTCGTTTTAAGGATTATAATTTTAGATAAATCAAATATTGTGTCTAAGTCAATTAAATAAGAATGATCTATTGCAGCAAAAAAGTAAAAATGATAGAAACTACGTGATAGAATTTATAAACAAAAGAACATTGTTAGATCAAAAACAAATGAACTTGTTATAAGGCAGTGGAAAAAATAGTAAATTGCACAAGACGGAGAATACATATTATTTATATACCTGCAAATGTAGCTACATCTACGCTGCCACTTCGAAATCCGACATTGACCAAGACGCTGCGACAAGTGAAATATCAGTAGTATGAAAAAGTAATAAAAATGAAATAAAACAAAACAAAACATTAACAAGAGTTTGAAAATAGTAAAGTGAGGTTATAAGTATTATGACGCATTATCATCTATCAATCAACCTATATAAGTCAACTGCTGTACGTAAGCCTTAACCAAAGAATGCCACCATACTCGGTCGTCTGCCTTTCTCATCCAACCAGTTCCAGTTACCTTCTTTAAGTCATTGGTCCACCTGACTGAGGGGATCCACGCAGCGCTTACCGGTCCGTGGTCTCCATTCTAGAAGACGTCTGCCGCAACGGCTACCTGTTCTGCGACAGATGTGACCGGCCCCTTGCCATTTCAGCATGGTTATTCTGTTAGCTATGTCGGTTACTTTACTTCTTCGTCGGATTTTCTAATTTCTGATCATATCCTTCAAAGAAACATTAAGCACAGCCCTCTCAATAGCTCGCTGAGCGACATTAAATTTGTGGATCAGGCATGTTGTCAGTGTCCACGTTTCCGCGCTTTCATTAAGCTTTCACTACAAATAACTTAAACTATCTATTAATTCTTCTAATAGTCTAGACTGAGGCCCTAGACAAGTTACATAGAGTAGTATAGAGACAGCGTTCTCGAAACAATCATGGTAGAATTATTCCTCATGTATCTAAAACGCTATATCGTGGGCGTCGGCTGGAAAAATCTACATTGTCTGAGCCAATTATCGATAATCTCTTATGTGTTTGTTTGTAATGTAATGTGGTGTTTTTTTTTGAAAAAATTTGGGAACTAACGTAAAAACATTCTATTTTTCTAGTAATGAAATCTAGCTATATACATTTACCATGCATCTATTAAATTATACATTAGACTAATAAGCATCTGAATTCAGGTAGATATATTTCTTCATATCAGTGACAAATAGATACCTATAATACCAATATTGAATACAAACACCACATTTAAATACATAATCAATAACATACTTAAAATCTTCAAAAATATAATGAATATCCCCAATAGATTTCAAGCCGCCATTTCCAATCGCCAAGCTTAACCGCCGGGTCTAGGCCAACACAAGTTCAACGAATATCAAAAAGGAATCGCGTTTGTAAAATTGCAATATAGCTACCTAATGTATATGATTTTCGTTTCTTGGCGATAGCATAGAAAAATAACAAGTCTATGATTTTTTTTCGATCGATAGCCAAGTGACGTCATAAACTTTATGTTCATTTTTTTCTTCGATTCCATTCTTTTTTTCGTGCCGCTAAATTTGAAAAGTCTGAGCTCCCTGGTCTCGATCATACTAAGGACGCTGTTGGCATTCATAATTAAACCACACAAAAGTATGTCCCTACGAATATCAAAAATAGGGTACCTAATATTCTCAGCAAATGCATTGAATGTTAGCACAAATTATATTTTTCGTAGTAATAACATCACACTTTATGTATACCATTGAGGTATTATACGTATACGTAGGCACAAATGAAGCGAGGGCGGGCGGTATTGCATATTTTATGAACACGATTTACGCAGATAGGCATCATGACGGCCATGTTTATGTGATTATTTAACTAGGGGAGTTACAATAAATTAACGTGAGGTAAATACGCAAACAATTTTTAGAAGCTACTGGATTAGTTATGAATAATACTGGTACATTCTGCATGTATTCTTTTTTTATAAATACCTAGGCATACGTTGTAGATAAGGAATATTTAACGTAACTAGCAATAACGAGGTATCTCTTTCCATTACAGTGCCCTGATAGAGTTTTATGCCCCCTTTTTACTTAAGAGGATATCATTTCAACCATTGAATTGGATGCTAATTCTATTAAAGCGATATTAAAATGATGATCTCATGAAAATAACTTTTGCCTACTTATTTACCTTACCTTAGTTAAAGTTGCTTTAAAATATATGAAGTCTGAAAGACCGAGCTTTGCTCGTTTTTTTAACAACGCTATCTATTGTCAAGTAGCTTTAGTGTTGTTTAACAGCGTCATCTATTGTCAAGTGGTAAAAATAATAGTATTACTACTCGCCAATAGGTGCTAGGAAGAGTCATAATTTTTATTTTATCATTGCCTGAAAACACGTATTAAACGATGTTTTCTAAATATGAAACCTAGCTAGATCGATTTATCTCCTGCATACTACATTTCATGAAAATCTTTGAAGCCGTTTCCGAGATTCAGATTAAATATTGAACACAAGAATTGCTCGTTTAAAGGTATTAGATATATGCTGGCAGTATCCAAAAATATAGGGGACTATGAAACCTGTGTGAACTCTGCCCGTAACATATATTAATTTTATTTATCAAATAACTTAGAATATCCCAACTTTACACAAATAATTTCCAAAATATTCCATAGCGTGATCTCACTAGTTAAATCTTAGTCTTATTTATTATCTTGCTCCACATATTGTTGAAATTAGATTAAACTTATTATTTTATACTTATTATTTTATATATTATTTCTAAATCTACCAACTTACCAAACTCTGTGGTCCTTCGAGCCGAATATTTTATAAGCACACATAATACTTACAATTATATAGGTGATATACCTACTATAACCTACATTTACAGCATATAAACTAACTTTGATATGCTTTTCACATTGTTTTATTTATAATGATGACGTAGTTACTGTTCCCTCATGAGTAAGCAAGCGCCATAATCGATATTGACTAACTACGCTATTTGCATAAGCGGGTGCGGCGTGCTCCTAACTTCGCATTCACTGTACATTGTATTGCACGTCATTTGTGTTTATACTGTGTTGTATTTGATGTGACAGTCAGTCCACAAACGTTTAGGTTGCAAATATCAGATGACAGTAAACAGAGCTACGATATTATTATGTCTTTGGCACCGACATGTTTGAAACAATCTATATTAAAATATCTTTGTAGCGTGTATGTTTACATCGAATAACAGGCCAATCGCTATTACATCTCTCCTCTCCAAGGTGATGGACCGTGTGGTCAACATGGATACCTAGGAAAAAACGACCTGGACAGCGACCGCCAATATGGATTTTGCCGCGGGTCCTCGACTGGTGAACTTCTAGTGTATCTTACACGCCTATGGCATGTAGCCTGGACGTAGCGGAGGCGTTTGATCGCGTCTAGCACCGGAGTCCTTTGTCGAAGTTGCCATTGAGGGTTAGTGCAAATGGGTGGCTATCTTTTTGTCTGGCAGACGCATACGAGCCATCGTTGGCGGTAGTTGCTCTAATAGCATGTACATTAATGCATTCAAGGCTCGGTGCTGTCTCCTACGCTGTTCCTCCTGCATATCAATGACATGTTGTCCATCAATAACATACATTGTTATGCAGATGCCAGTACTGGAGACGCTTATTACACGGGCCGTGCAAACATCCCTCGTTCCGTTGTGGAGGAAAAGTGCGAAGAACTTGTGTCTCAAATCAAAACCACTCTGTCCAAGGCCTTTGACTGGGCACGAGAAAACTTGATCCGATTCAACCCTACAAAGAAACAAGTCTGCGCGTTCACCATTAAGAAAATCCCATTCACTGAGGTCCCACAATTCGACAACACTGCCCTCACCATCTCCAAAAGCATTGGCATCTTCGGTTTTGCCATCTCCAGCGATGTTCAGTTCCGGAATCATTTACAAGACAAGGTGAAGCTGGCGTCCAAAATACTTTGGTGCACTCAACAGAGCGAAGTAGTACTTCCCAGGGCAAAGGTTGCTGCTTTACAAGTCACAAGTTCGACCCCATATGGATAGCAGCTTGGCCCTTTCGACGCGGTTCAACGACGGGCTGTGAAAATCGTCGACGTTCCCAAACTCACAAGCCGTATCGAATCCTTAAGTCTGAGCAAAAACTTCGCCTCCTTGTGTGTGTTCTACCGCTTGTATAATGGGATGTGTTCTGAGGAATTGTTCGAAATGATGCCTACGGATACTTTCTACCATCCGCATCGCCATCGGCAGGAAATTCATTATATAGTGCGGTTTCAGAGAAACTTTCTCCCGCGAACTGGCAAATTTTTACTTCAGCAGCTTTAGCAAGCGACCAGAAAGCACGACTCCCACAGGGATTGAAATTAATCTCTGGCAGTTGATTTCTTACTGTACCTCGAAGAATCGTTTAATCTGCGTTTCAACTCAGAAATATTCGGATCCTTATTATTTCGATCCATAGTCCAAGCCTCCTACTCTCTCTCTCTGCAAGACCGATTAAACTACGGTTTTTTTTGACACCGGCAGCTACCAGCGAGGATCGTCTTAGTGACTGCGGCTAAGCAGGATCTTCTGAGCTAAATCAATGCTGCCACCATGAGTATGATGCGTAAAATTCACGCAATCAATCCCAGGCTGCTGACTTATAATGCCACACACGACGCCAATTAGTTAGCGTAGATGGATCCGGTTGTATGCATGGGACAGTGGTCCGAGGAGCCGAGAGGCACATCCACTGGTACGGAATATATCCGTCTGAAATTACAGTAAGAAACTCGTATGGTCCTCTATATCTGGTATTCTCGTTGGAGAAAGTACCAGCTGAGTAAATTCATAGGTCAGAGCAAATTCATAAGCATATCTCTGCGTAGTTATTGGTTCGAAAACTGAGCCAGTCACGATGGTGGGCGTTAAAGTCTCTATATTGATATTGCTCTAGAACTTTGTCGGTCGTCAAATTCAAGTACCTGAAAAGTCTAGTCAGGTCCGTTTCACCGCTGTAAGACCTGTAAAGGCATGCATAGATACGGGTATGGTCACCGTGATCTACACGCACCTGCAATATTAACAAGTCCCTGTCTTTGAAGCTATGAAGGCGGCGATAGCAGATATCCTCCCGTCTCAACATGCGTACAGCGGCACAAATTTGTGCTCGATTTTGTATCCAGGATTGTGTACCACGGCAGAATATCTGTGTCTCCGTTAGAAAGATGGTCGGCTGCGCAGTCTCTAGGTGGTGGTGGACTGCGCTAAGGTTAGCGTGAATACCCCTTATGTTGCAAAAGTCGACAGTGAATATGGATGGAGTAGCCGCTAAAAGTACTACGCTACTGAGACTCGCGATTTTTCATTTTTACTCGTTATTACACACTTTTTCCTCCTTTCCAATCCCAACTTACCTACTTTTTATAGTTTGCCAGCAACCAGGCCAGATATTCTATTCTACAGCTTATTACGGTAATTAAGGACTAATAGGATATATAAAAAGCTGCCTTGGTCCAAAGACACTGCATATGTTGCGGCGATTGGCTCACCTCCTGTCACGCAGAAGCTATACACCACATTATGATGTAGGTATGCATCAAGCCACTCTCTTCTGGTAATAAAATCCGTGCAGATTAACGTTTCAAGTACCTACATAATTCATTAATTTAAATGGCAAAATAAACATCAGATCAGTTGTTGGAACCCAATTATTGTCACTGAAGTTACACCCTTTCATTTGCTACCCAGCTTGGGCATATTGGCTTTCCTTTTAGCTTTTATCACTCTCGCACCCCATATCTCGGTAACCCCTCGAAACATCCCCCTCATACTAACAAAGTCCTACCTCAACCACTCGTGTACTAAAAATCATGAATATCAGATTCATTCATTTGTCACCGAAGTTACACCCCTACATTTGACACTCCACTTAGGCATATTATTTCATTTATTGCTACTCGGTTACAGAACCCTAAAAACAGCTTTTTTAACTCCATTACAAAAACAACTGCTATGTTAATTCTAAAAATTATATTCAATAATAGGCTTAGGGCTGTTCTATTTTGCGAGAAAACCATTTTAAATGCAAATAGTCACAATAAATAAATTGACTAGCGATTATATAAATAATTACATTCCATTAATCCAAAACTAAAATTGTTTTGATAACAATTTGAAATTCAAATACTCTTGTCTGAATTGCAAAACCTATGTAAGCTTTGGCGGCCTGGGAGCCTACTGGGAACAGCCTCGAGTGCGCCATTCTTTGGAATTCAAGAGAAAAATGGTTGCAAGTTGGTCTCACCTTTCGAGACCCTCTTAGCCTCGTATTACAGCGTCTGGATTACTCCAAACTGTTACCAATAAGCTCCCTGTACAAATTTAGCTTAAATTATCATTTACAAAACGGTGTGCCCTACCTTTCCACGCACAAAGGAACTCGTAGGTGATGACGTCACGGGTAAAAAGAGAGAAAGACAATAAATATTAGGAGAGTGAAGAGTACAGAAAATAGGGCAAGCACCGACCCCGACCTACCTTCCCGGGTTTATTCCGAAAAGCCAGTTCCCATTCTGATCTGAACTTGATGCTCCAGAGATTTAAGTTGAAACTCCTATTTTCTTGGAATTATTGTGATTACAGAGAAATAAAGTGTAAAAAAACCACGAAATATTACTATTATAGAAGGAAAAGGTGTGTCTATTGTGTTTTTATTATGTTGAGGTTAATTCAATGTTTTCTGAAGGGTAGAAGCGATGTGAGGGAAGGTTGCATGTTAATCTTTTAGTATCCTTATTTTCTTATTTGATGTTTGCAATATAGTTGACATTATCGTATTTTCAGTTGATGGATATGATAGCAGCTGACATTTAAGGTCTTGGATCAGTTTCTTTTTTATTTCTTTTTAAATTATCAAATATTTTAAATAGATATTTTTGAACATTATATCTAAATAATGTCGTCTGGTACCAGACAACGGATACAAATATATTTATATATTTTTTTTTTTTAAAATACACAATATACTTAAGAACCTAAGTCAAAGTCAAAATATGTTTCGTCATTTAAATAGGTTTTTAAATATGTTTTTCAAGTCTTTACTGCTACAATGTTGTTTTATACTGAGAAGAGTCGACAAGAAACAGCAGTTTTTCTCTTCAAAATATATTTCCAGTATCTGTCTTTCAGTATCTTAAAAACGCACGCTAAATATATAATTAAACATTTTTTAAGTTATTCCAGAATATTATATAACTTAGATTACCGTCAACATTATATCATGCTTCCTAATAGAATAACTGTTTAGTTTTAAATTAAAACTTTATAGCAGAAAATGTTTTTTATTGTTACTAACCTTTTGTGTCCAAATCAGAATATCAAAACAAAATCTTATTTAACAATCTTAAATCTTATTTAAAAACTAGAAATAATTAACATTAGAACACGAAAAAACTTTTAAAACTCGAAATAAGTACCAAAAGTATTCAGTTGGTCAATTCAAAAGTTCGACAGTAAATTCAAACGTAGGATAACAATTCTTCTATGTTCGTAAGTTTATTCCCCGTTACGATTTTACGTGCAAGACTGAAAGAATTTTGGCACAAACAATTTTAAATAGAATTTCCAAACTTTGACACACGGAAAACTTTATTTCGTGAGTGCTATTTAGAATTCTATGTAGGTACCTATATAAAAATGGATGATGGTATTTATAAGATCGATAAACTCCGACACTATTAGACCTAGTATCATGAAATTTGGCGCATTTAAGTGTTTTTTTATGGAGTATGTTTTTTCGTTGTTACCTTTATTGTGATTTGTTGCAGTATCTTTCATAAAACAAAGAAAAGGGAAAAACAACGTCGAAGTGATATTGAAATGTAAAATCTATATCATATAGGATATTAATTTATTGGTAAAGTTATGTAGATCATATAAAAAATATTAAAATTTTAAAAACTATTAATATATAATTCTTTTGTACGTGTGTAGGTACTTCACTAAACTGCTCCTAATCTGCCGGTTCCAATGATTTTTTTTGTGTGTGTTTAAGTGGCTTGCTGTATGGTTATGGGTTTAATTTACCAACGGACCCGGTAAGTGGCGCTGTGGTCGGGTTATGAACAAATTTGTATTTAAAAAGCAAAATAACTCATATTCACAATATAACATATTTTATGGTTTGGTGCCAAAAAAAGTAAAGCTCTAAATTAGGATGCGATAGGTGGGCGCTGCGGTAGAGTTATAAAAAAGTGAGTATAAACATATTTTGTATGAGATGGGACTAGGAACATTATACTGCGTTCTTCTATGCGTTCGCCAGTCTGTGATAAAAACTTTAGTGAAATGTGTGCACGATAAAGGTGTCTAAATTACTGCAACCTATTTTACAGTGGTTGGAGCGAGAGGCGTTACAACAAATTAAAGTCTTTCCTATAGTTGAGCAGCAGTTTCTGTGTTTTCAATGTGAATTGAGCGCAGAGAGTCGGGATAGGTCTGATGAAGATGGGGAGAGGTGGTAAAGGTAATAGAGGTAGCATAGGGGAGATAAGCGGTTGAGCTTGCACAGAATTTATAGCAACTTTAAAAGTTCGCGAAACAACGTTCGTTGGGACAGCTGGTATTTTATAATAAATAATGTTCAACTACTTAGTGTTTTCTTAGATTATTAACTGAATCCATATACCAAAATGGTCACATTGACAAATATATTGAAAACTTGCAGAGTTTCTTGCTAGCTCTTCTTAGTAAAACAAGCTTGTTGACCATTAATATTTAGTCGTTTATTCTATAATAAAAACATCTACTAACATTTATTTTATGGTATAACTCCAGTAATATTTAGTAATTAAATAAATAAATAACTAAAAAATAAATAAATTTGATTCTTTATTTAGTTTACCTAATTGAGAAAAGGAAAAGATAGGTATGTCTTTATTTGTTCCTTTCATAAAGTTATCCTCACGATTATGTGCCGCGCCGTATTAACCCAGGACTGGTCGATAAGACCCAGTCAAGCGTAAAGTCATTTTCGTTACGAAGACAGTCACAATTTATGTTTTGGTCACGATATTTTCTGCTAGTGAGTAATGGCTATTTATCAGAAATTGGATATGTAAGTGCTACCATTTATTGCTCTATTCCGAGTGTGTTTTCCATGCGTTTTTATATAAATTCTGCAATATAAGATTTAAAACAAGATTTCTATTATTAATGAAACTAATACTAGTAAAAAGATATTTGGTAGCTAGTGTTGTTGTATTTTTGCACCATTTCAATATGGTGACTGTAGTTTTCATTTTGGATCATCGGGTCACAGAAGTTTGTTGCACTGTATGTCTGTATGACCCCAGAAAAAAAAAAGAAAATTATATCTTCTGAAAGTGTCGAAAAGAGGGTCCAATAATTATACTTATTTTGATATTGCTGTCGCAATTAAATTAAAGTGCAGTGCATTCTTAATATTTTTACTTCGGAATGACTTCCTTTAACAGTAAGAGCTACCCTAAGTTTTCCAAAAAAGAATTAAACACTGAAAAATACGTGCCGAACTTTGAACTTCAATTCGTCTAAAGGTCACCTTAGCGACCGTGAATTGAATTCTTTTCCATAGCTAACTTTTAATATAAAATTATCTTAAACATAAAATTCCTTAACCACCAGACATTTGTTAGTTGAATTACCTCACATTTGAAGAAAGTATTTGCATAATAATCCATGTACCAGCAGCCTTGCTGAAATGATTGCCCTCGGGTTTTAGAAAGGCAATTACGTCGCCTCAAATTTCTTGCTGGTAATTTTGGCAAATTAATGTAGGCCTACCGCAGAGTTTGGAACGTACGAGTAACAGGATAGAGAAATGTATAAACGAAAGTGTTTCGGCATGTATACCATTAAGAATATTTTTTTTCAATAAATGCGTTTGGACATTACACACAGAGTCGTCTGGCCCCAAAGTGAGCAAAGCTTGTGTTATGGGTACCAGACAACGGATATAAATACATATATATTTTTGTTAATGCATACATATCTTACATAAATACACCCAGACTCAAGACAAACACAAATGTTTATATTATAACATAAATGTTAGTCCAGTGCGGGAATTTAACCCACACCCCCTGCACAGCAGTTGGCCACACTACCAACTAGGTTGCGAGGGTGCATATACTTAGATCCTATATATACAAACTTATTTACTCTGAACTATACTACATATTTCCATTTCTTTATTTTCTCGATGACATGCTGTCTTCCTGTTAGCTTTAGATATTTAGAGTAATGCAGTTTGTACGGAAAAATATGGTAAGGATTAATTGTAATTATCTAACTTAAAAATGAAGTAAAGTGTGCTTTTTACAATTTTGTTTAAAATCACAATCACAATGTACACAAGTACAATGAACAAAACAAATTGAAAATGGTATAGATTATTCTTGACATTAATTTGTGTATAAATTGAGGCTTCGTTTATAAATTGAGGTCATTTGTAAATCCAACAAAAATAAAACGCTCGGTTTACGAACGCATTTTATTTGTTTACGGAAGTTCCAGTATTCCCAAATCTCCCTCGTGTTATATCGTGATACGCCTTGTTTACGACCATTGTGTCACGAAACTTTGGCGTTCATTTGTAGAAACGTAGTAGCAGTATATAGTATGTTACAAACAACTCCTAGTGATTTATAAAGTCCTAGTACATCAAATTTACAAATATACTAGCAAACCGGGCAGATGTTGTCTACCTTCTGCAGCGCCATCTGCCGCGCTGATTTGTGAATCTTAACCATCGAGGGTGCCACCAAAACGCATACAAAAAAAAATCATTCAAATCGGTCCAGCCGTTTAGGAGGATTCATACACACGTACAGTAGAATTATATATATATTTATATATATTATATATATAGCGTTTCATCCATGCTTCATTGAATAATGTGTTCAGTTATATGATAAATTCTATTCCATACTTTACGATCTGCCTAGGCATATTGTAAAACGGCGAATTATACGATTTGCCTGCGACATGTATAAAGATACACAAATTTCATTGAATTAAGAAACATATTCTATATATACTAACATAAAAGTCATATATCACAAAGAAAATATATCACAAATGCCATATCTATAACTAAATCATCAATGTAAATAAATATTTTCATAGCAATGATCAAAAGATTAAACTCGAGCCAGGAATTGAACCACAATTCGTGTAAGTGCTCTACCAATTAAACTATATAGGCACAAGTTTGGCCAATGAAAATCCTTTCCACATCTTTGCTATGAAAATACGATCGTTACGAAAGTCATAAACAACTCTTGATAGTACGTTGTCTTACAAGAGCGGAAAATATTAGGGTTCCGTTTATTTGTCTCTAAAAAAACCCTTACTTGGTCGGACATATAATATCTTGCAAATGATTTAAATCTAGTACCTATCTAAGCAAAAGTACCTAAATATATCTAGAGCTAGTTTTGGTATATTTTTGGTTTTTCCGACGCTGAAGAGTAATACCTTAATTGCCAGAAATTTAACCAAACATGGCCATTTTTGAACCAAATATTTCATAAATGTGGGATAATTTTGACTTACTTTTAAATAACATTTAAACTAATCACTTCCTCTTAATTTAACCACGCCCTACTGCATTTCTTTGGGAAAACCAAGAATAAAGGCGTGCGTTCTGTAATTATATATGTGTAGGTAAGTCTGTTTGTTACTCCTTCCTGCCACAACAAATATACCGATTTAGCTAAAACTTAGTATAAAGATAGCTTATATCGTAAAGTAGCCCATAGGTAGCACAAATGGAAAATATACATTTTACACCGGATCATTCAAAAAGTTTCCACATTAACTACTTTTACCGGATCCCATAAACTGCATTAGATATAGATTGCGATGGCAAACTTCCTTACCATATATTTAAAATCCCACTCCGGTAACTGATTTTAGAGTGAACCGAGCCGCGCTTAAAAGCTAGTTACTTAGAAAATATGGAACAAATATATCGTCATCGTAATTTCGTAAAAATCAAATAATTTTAATACATTTACGTGTAAAATTAAGCTTTTGGTCCACACTCACTATCTTAAGACCCCAAAATATTTAACAGCTGCCTTACTTTACCTTATGCCAACCTCAAATTAACTAACAACTCATAGTGCTAAAATATAATAACAGGAATAAGCGAAAAACTACTAATATCTATATTACCTACTAACTTACAAAGATAAATTATAATACCTACGCCTACTCGCCATTGAGCGAACAGCCTTTCAAGCTAAGCACCTCGTTACTTAGTGATAAAAGATATTATACTTTTAAATAGAGCACAGCCTCTTTAAGGATAAATAGATAGTGAGAGAATAAATTTTTATCCTTAACTGATTACTACGATTTATACAGAAATACTATATACCTTAGTAGTTTTTTCGTTTTATTTTCTACTAGACGGCGGCGCTTATTTGGCGCAACTGGCAATAAGTTAGACAGCCATTTTGAAGGTCCTAAGTTCAATTCGTGGTAGGGGAAACCAATACTTGTTCAAATAATATATAACTATGTACTAAATTTTATCAGCGGCCCCGCCCGCCCTAAATTTAGTTATCGACGAGGAACTCCTTAATTATACTAATGAAGTTTGCTATTTATGATGCTAGCTGTAGCTTTAGTTCGTTTAAGCTTGGTTAAGTTAGTAGCCTATATACTATTCCAGGAATGTACATGTGTACCAAGTATTATCTAGATCAGTCCAGTGGTTGAACCGTGATTGAGTAACATCCAGATATACAAACTTTCACATTTATAATATTAGTAGAATAGTAGGATGCTACGTTGTTTTCAGTCTGGTTTGCGCCCGGTCCGGTGATAGGATTACCAGTCACCTCTTATCACGTTGAACACGGTATACCAATAATGAATCGTGGATATTATGAGCATGTTACATTCATTTTATCTCTAGAAACCCCTTTAGTGATAAGTTTCGTAATGGTATATTATTGTTATAATTTCAGAGAAGCGGCGAAGCAGCGCCATCTGTCGTTTTATCAGGGATTACAAGCATCGATATAAAATTAGGAAGAAAAACTATAAATAAATACAAAATTTTATTTAAATCCTCAAACGTGAGCACGTAACTCAGAGTTTTGTCAGTATTTCTGCCTAAGGGTTTTTTTTAACTTTTTTGTGTATTTTCCAATTAGTAAAATGTTGTTAATATTTTATCTTATTAATAGTAAGTAATAATAAAAACTGGCAATAAATACATTCTACCTGGACCAGGTAATTATCTAATAAAAAATGTAATAGGTAGGTACTTTAAACGGAAAAAAACTACACTTATCTACTCAAACCTCATATAAATTATTAACGTACCTGATATAAGCATCATGACTAATTTGTTGCATGGTAATTCAATTTATTTTCACAATACCAATAGTGTATAATTACAAGTGACGGACTAAATACATTCATTAGCATAAATCACCCGCTTATTGCTGTGCTGCATACATTGTAATGTTGCTAGAATACATTTTTCCTTTTCAATTTTTTACAGGATTAAAACAATCATCCCAATACAAATATAACGACTTTTGTATTTACTTAAACAAAAACAATTCGTTCTATCAGCATGCACTTAAATCACTTACATTCTTATTTATTTGATATCACAAAAAATTAAGTCATTAATTTGTCAGCTCCGTGGCTCTGAATCGAGGGGAGCGAATTCGATTGATATAGAGGAACATACGAGCTCCTTACTGGACCTTCTGCTGACTACTCGTCCGGACGGATACTCCGTCTCAGTGGATGCGCCTCTTGGCTCCTCAGACCACTGTCTCGTTCGGACTCAAGTGTCATGCACACAACCTGATCCTTCTGGGCCAACTAATTGGCGTCGTGTGTGGCACTATAAGTCGGCAGACTGGGATGGATTGCGAGAATTTTACGCATCGTACCCGTGGAGGCAGATCTGCTTTAACTTAGAAGATCCTGACGTCTGCGCAGCCGCAGTCACTGTGACAATCCTTGCTGGTATGGAATGCTATATTCCTAACCCGCGAGTAGCTGCCGGCGTCAAAAAACGACCGTGGTTTAATAGGTCTTGCAGAAAAGCTAAAATTCTTAAGCAAAATGCATATGAGGCTTGGACCACGGCTCGTTTTAATAAGGATCCGAATATTTCTGAGTTACAACGCAAATTAAATGCTGCCTCGAGGTTCAGTAAGAAAGCAACTGCCAGAGCAAAATTCCAATTCATTGGCAAAATAGGTAGGCAACTTGCGAGCTATCCTTCTGGGAGTCGTGCTTTCTGGTCGCTTGCCAAAGCTGCCGAAGGGAACTTCTGCCAGTCGTCGTTACCACCACTGCGAAAGACCGATGGTGACTTGGCCCATAGTGCTAAAGAGAAAGCCGATCTACTGGGCAGTCTCTTTGCCTCGAACTCGAATATGAACGATGAAGGCGCTGTACCACCTACTATACCGTGGTGCGGTAAGACCATGCCGGAAATCTCCATAACGCAGCGGGAGGTCAGGCGGGCGTTGCTTTCTCTAGACGTTCATAAGTCGAGTGGGCCAGACGGTATACCAGCAGTGGTGCTTAAGCAGTGTGCTCCTGAGTTATGTCCTGTACTTTAGCGCCTCTTCGCGCTTTCCTACCACACTAGGCAATTTCCGTCTTCATGGAAGACTGCGAATGTGCACCCGGTGCCCAATAAGGGCGATAGATCAGATCCATCGAATTACAGGCCTATCGCTATTACCTCTCTCCTCTCTAAGGTGATGGAGCGTGTGATCAACACAAAGCTTCTAAGATACCTAGAAGTACACGATCTAGTCAGTGACCGTCAATATGGCTATCGCCACGGTCGCTCGACTGGTGACCTTCTAGTGTATCTCACACACCGATGGGCACTAGCCATTGAGAGTCAGGGGGAGGCATTGGCATGTAGCCTGGACATAGCGAAGGCGTTTGATCGGGTCTGGCACCGCGGTCTTCTATCGAAGTTGCCATCTTACGGAGTGCCCGAGGGTTTGTGCAAATGGGTGGCTAGCTTTTTGTCCGGCAGACGCATACGAACCGTAGTTGACGGTAGTTGCTCTGATAGCATGGACATTAATGCTGGTGTCCCGCAAGGCTCTGTGCTGTCTCCTACGCTGTTTCTACTGCATATCAATGACATGTTGGACATCAACTACATACATTGCTATGCAGATGACAGTACTGAAGACGCTTTTTACACGGGTCGTACAAACATCCCTCGTTCCGTTGTGGAAGAAAACCGCGGAGAACTTGTGTCTCAAATCGAGACCACACTGTCCCAGGTCTCTGACTGGGGACTGGTAAACTTGGTCCGATTCAACCCTACAAAGACGCAAGTGTGCGCGTTCACCGCTAAGAAAACTCCATTCACTGTGGTCCCACAATTCCAGAACACTCCCCTCTCCATCTCCAAGAGCATTGGGATCCTTGGTGTCGACATCTCCAGCGATGTTCAGTTCCGAGATCATTTACAAGATAAGGTGAAGCTGGCGTCCAAAAAACTTGGTGTACTCAACAGAGCGAAGCAGTACTTCACGTCGGGGCAAAGGTTGTTACTTTACAAGTCGCAGGTTCGGCCCCATATGGAGTACTGCTGCCATCTCTGGGCAGGTGCACCCGGATACCAGCTTGGCCCTTTTGACTCAGTTCAACGACGGGCTGTGAGAATTGTCGACGATTCCAAACTCACTTGCGGTATCGAGCCCTTAAGTCTGAGGAGAGACTTTGCCTCACTGTGTGTGTTCTACCGCTTGTACAATGGGTGTTCTGAGGAATTGTTCGAAATGATGCCCACGGCTACTTTCTACCATCGCACCGCTCGCCATCGGCAGGGAATTCATTCTCACACTTTAGAACCTAAATGGTCGCGTACAGTGCGGTTTCAGAGAAACTTCCTGCCAAGGTTTTCTGCAAGGACTACAGTATGGAGTTCTTCAAGAAAGAAGTTATTAGATTTCTTAAGGGTCGGCAACGCGCAAGTGATACCCCTGGTGTTGCAAGCGTCCATAGGCTACGGTGACCGCTTACCATCAGGCGGGCCGTAAGCTTGTTTGCCACCTTAGTGGTATTAAAAAAAAAAAAAAAAAAAAAAGGCATACATTTTCGCCGCGCCGTAGAAAGAGAGGGGGATACTCCCTCTCCTACGCCGCGCCAGCTAGCTACTCTCCATCCGTCTTACGCATTTTCACGATCAGGACACGTGACCTGACGCTAGTTTATCATTTTTTACCCATACCAAAAAAAGGGCACAACGTCGCTAAAGAAGTTTTCACTTCAAAAAAAAACGCGAACTTTATAGTACTGTCACAGGGTTGTAGCGATGAGTATAATGCATAATTAAAATTAATCGCGAAACGAGACTATTGGAAACAGTTTCCAGTACGCCAGACCAGCCTCGTGAATTAGAAAGAAAAATCTATGCAGTTCTTACATCTTGAGACTTACTCCTGAATTACTTGAGACTGTTCCCAATAAGCTGCAATAAGGACACGAAATATTCCAAATTATTATGTGGGCTTGTTTCTATGTAGCCGCTAGTAATTCAGAAGTAGTAGTCTAGTAGCTACTTTGCACAAGAAGCCATGAAAATATTATGTAAAATAATCTTTTCGAAAATGAAAAACGTGTTCCGTAGCCGTAGTTTCTACTTCTTTAAGCACGGACGCTAAGCAGGAAGAATTTCGTTCAATGACCGGTCACTATTAATCTCTGTTGCACGCGCATAATTATTGCCGTTAGGATGACAGAGGTCATCGCATCTGTGCGAGTGCGACGGCTTATAATTATGCTCGTGCAACAGAGACAAATAGTGACCGGTCATTGAACGAAATTCTTCCTGCCTAGCTTCCGTGCTATTTCTTAGTTTGAGTTGCAAAACAGATGAACTTCGATCGTCTGTGTATCTGTCGTGTTAATTAACTAAGATATTTTCAAGTCCTTACCAGATCATATCTTTGACTGACAATTCCCACTTCAGAACTGAATATTTAAAAATAGGCTTCTCACAATGAGATATTTTTTTTTAATTAAATAGATAACCCAATTCGCTCTCCATCTGTCACGTAAGTAGACAAAACTGGCTGTATACCACATTACGATGCGGGCGTTACCAGCCACTGGTTAACCCTTTGGCAAAGAAAAACTGTGACGTGATACTTTCTACGACTAACACACCAAACAAAAATAGTGCTATATTTATAATCAACACATATAGACAACATAGAATTTATTCCATCCCGTTCAAATGCTAGCTTTGCAATCAAATTTTCACTAAAGTTCGATACTTATGCGATTTTGCCTATATCTGCCTCTTATAAAGAAAATATTATTCCAGTGAAAACATTGTTTGAAAGAATTATGAATTTTGTCTTCGCAATGGCACCCATCATTATGTGTCAATATTTAAGTGTTCAACATTTTATCAGTGTCATAGCAGATTTGGCCAATTATTTTTTTAACAGTATACACAGACTTATCATGATTATTACCTCAAGAGGAAAGTTGTTTTAGATAAGAGGTTTCCAGACTATTCTCATAGACCACTTTAAAAATTTAGCTGGTTCCGGTTGACCCTCTGCAATTATATTTATACTATATTCCCAAAATTAGACAAAAATGTAAAGATTAAATCTAACTATGAAAATTTGCTCTATATCTAAATATAAAGTTTTTGAAGTAACAGTCGCTGAGCTTTTTAAAATATTGTCTGCCTACATTGATAGGTAAAGCCAAGCCAACATGTTAGTTCTTCACTATCGAAAGCAGATAAATTTTCGTAGACCCCCGCTTAGGGAATGTGAACCCCCATTTTTTGTCACGCAAACGTAGACTCCCGTCGAGTCTCCCGTGGACCCCTGGGGTCTTCTGTTTTAGATACTGCATAATCTATACTAATATTATAAAGAGGCACAATTTGAGTTTGTGAGTTTTTAAGTTTTCGTGTAAGAGGAAACCTTTAAAACTACTTATCTGATTTCAAAAATACTTTCAATATTTAGAATGGATTTTTAGGGCCCTAAATTTGGTAATCGGTGTGGGATTTTCACGTCAACTCCTTAATTATACTTATGAAGTTTGCTTTAGCAAGCTATTGTTCGTTTAAGTTATTTCCGCGGTAACTTATGAATTTTTCGGTATAAAATGTCCTTGCTCGTGACTCAAACTATCTCCATACCAAATTTCACATAAAAATAAAATATTACACAAAATAGAAATACATCGTATCGTAGCAAGGCGAAATATAAATCATAAGAATATTCTAGATAGCATATCAAAAAGCTGATTTTGATAAGTCTCGAGTACCTTTTCCGGAGATTCGGAAAATCCCGAGGAAAATGTACGCAAGTAACAAGAGCTCTCGTGAAGGTACCTCTCGAGATCCTTGAAAGTAATATTGTACTTACATTTTATTCTCATTTCGGAGAGTATTGAGTACTCCTAGCTAAAAAAAGTTTAGTTTTTAGTTAAAACTCTTAGTTTACACATAAGTAAATTAAGAGTTTCTTTTTTGGCTACGCAGCTTTAAAAATTACTCGCGATCAAACGGACTGGTACTACTTGAATAAGTGCAATACTGATACCTTATTTAGATATTTCATTTTATATTAAGAAACCACAAGTATTTTTAAACGGTACCAAAAATAATCTAAACTCTAAGTTTGACAGTACCTACCGATGAAGAGTGTTGCATCTAACATGCGTTATTAGTTGTCGATTAGCGTTATACCTACACACGTACTTACCTTTTATCAAACCTGATTCCCAAAGGGTTAGACTGGTCTCATTTAGACTTCCACTTTTTACAATCCTGGCACACTTCTTCAACTTCACCCACTATCATCGACATGTTAGACGAGGTCTACCTTTCATATACTTTTGACTCTTAAAATATTCTATTTTGAAGCCGCTTAAAATGCGATGCATCATAAGCAACGATAGACCTAACTTGTTTTGTGGTTAGATATGTATTCTTTGGTTAGGTGGTTTAGGATAAATCGCGATTGATGCTTAGGAATAGGTGCAGAGACTGAATAGACATTATCTTACACATACTTATGATCTTACACTTTTTATCTCAATGGAGAATTCTCGTGATTTTTTTATTTAGCGAGACACTATCGTTGGCTGGTAAGGAATGCAGTATGGCAATGTACAAAATGTGTGCAGTAAGTCTATATAAATAAAAAATCTTCGCATCTTAACGGTGCATACAATTAAATGTTTGACACAGATATGTATGGTCAGAGAAGAACAAACAATGCTTTGATCCCGATCGCGAAATCCTAGAAGAATATTTTTTCCTACGGGCAAAAACGCGGGGCAAACGCGCCCGATGTAGAATAAAATAAATATCATTAGCACTAAACGATCACTTAAAGTAAAATTAGAAATATTTGCAAATGTAAATTTATATTTATTTTATTACTTGGCCTAATTTTACATACGAGTGATTTGACCCTTGTATTCTTCAGCTTCAATCCATTTCTTAATTAGATATTTAATATATTTCCTTGCTTCTAAAAGCTCATCAGGATCACTTTTTCTATAACCCGTTATGTCCCTACAATGTGATGACCGGGCAATGACTTTTGCTGGTGCATCATATGAAATATCTTCAAGCACGCTGAGACGACTCCATGGATCCATATCACCGTTAACAAAGACCACATTCGTTACATTGGGTTCTAAGCCTCCATATAGTTGATTTGTTTCAAAAACACCTTTCTCGACAGTCGTTTTGTTAAATTCTGGACCATACATAGCAACACAAATCTTATCGTAAAGCTCTACTGGTATATATTTCAAGAATATTTGTCTATCTGATGAAGTTGTTTGAAAATAGCCAAATTCTGTGCATGTTTGATATGCCCAAGACATCCAAACAGAGCTGTTCTGCATATATTTTATCAAATCATCAAACTCATACGTATAGCAATTTTGTGTATCTCTCCAGTGTTCTTGTATTAATTTTGGATAGAAAAAAAACAAACCGGTATTCAGTTTTTCACAATGATTTTTAATAATTTCTGCAGTACCATATTGTGATCGAAACATATATTCTTCAATGTTACTCATAAAAAATAATTGTTGATTTTCCAAATTATTCAAATCATTACTTTTGCAAATGTTTTCTTCTTCTTTTAATTGGTCGATTCCTTCCTCACTTTTAAGTAAATTCTCGTATCTAAGAAACTTTTGGCGAATGTTTTCAATGCAATCTTCAGTTCCGTATTGTTCATAGTTTTCAGTTACTTTCTCTAAATATTCGTAAAAGTCTCTTTTTGCAAGAACAGGCCCACTACTTGATATAGCTGCATCAACTAACTCAGGATAAAGCAGTTTCATCCATGCTGCTAAATTTCCAGCGTAAGATCCACCAACTACAACGACTTTAGACGTTAAAAACTTAGGTTGTGTTTTTATTGTTCTCAACAAGTTAGCAATATCAGCAAGAGCTTGTCTAGAACTTAAAAACCGTAAGTTATCAGTATTTTTATTATCTATCGGTATACTGTCTCCGTAGTATCTATGTTCTGATAAAAACATAGCCCCATTAGTCTCATTTGCTAAATCATATAAAATGCGGTTAGACCATAGAAATCCTGGAGACGCCTTTCCTTCACCACCTATATACAAATAAATAGGACCGTTTGATTGCCAAAAATCTTGTCTTTCTAGAAAACGCATTTTCCATGTCCTGGTTTCTTTCTCATCGAAATGATCCAGTGGCTGTACTATCCAGTTGGTTTCGACTACTTCACTCGCACTAGTAGTAAAACTTGAAAGTTCATCTAGGAGGAATTGGTATCCCTTTCCTAGCACATAAAAACCAGACACATTTACCACATAAATTGTAAACAAAACAATAACTTGTGCTACCCACATGCTCAGTGCTAATAATGCCACTTAAAATCAATACCCATTATACCTTATCATACCACCATAATACCGCTTTATATACCAGACGAGGAATTTTGCAATGCCAGTAATTTATTTCAAATGTTTAGTCAAATCAACATTTCATGCATAATTTATGAACCATCATTATCAGTTACCCACTGGAATTTACTTTTTTTATAGTTATTATTTTTTTATAGCGCACTATTTTTTTTATTTTAATAACTAATCTTCCATCATCTTGAACCTACCGATTCTGGAAATATTTGCTTATACAATTTACAGCGGGTTTTCAGTTGTAAATATCTGATTATCACAGGGCACATCCTCTTAGTAAAACAAAACTCTATCTGTATTCATTTGAATAAAAAAATAACAATACCGTAACTTATCTTAGGAATATGATTACTTTATAGTATCTAACAACTCCTAGTGACTTATAAAGTCCTGGTACTCGTTCAGCTACCTTAGAAATACCTACACAAATTTTCATAGAACTATGAAATACATTGTAAATATACATACATAGGAATAAACTTTCTTTGTTAGAGACTCCCTGAAGGTTAGAGTCTGTAAGGATTGTTGCATGTTCAAGTCCTGGCATGAGGTTAATCTATTGATTGCACCTTTGCTATGAAAATATTTATTTACATTTATGATGACTAGTACCTAGTTTTACATGCGCAAAAAAAACCGTCTCACACACATCTTCTATACCTCGGCTCCGTGGCTAAGTGGGTAATGACCCGAGTGCTGGATCGAGGGTCGTAGGTTCGATTCCCGCACAAGACAAACATTGATTATTTGAGTTTGTCTTGAGACTGGATGTTTTCTATGTATTTATATGTTATAACAAAGAAGTATATACCTATATATATATGTGTATCCGTTGTCCGGTATCCATAGCACAAGTTTTGCTTAGTTTGGGATCAGACGGAGCTGTGTGTAATGTTCAAAAATAATTTATTCTAATTTTAATTAAATCAGAATTCTAATTTTTATACAAATGGTTTCAAAAAAGATTTCGAGTTAATAAAAACATTTTACAAGATTTTGGAAAACCACAGACATAGGTATTCAGCTTCGGATTATGACTAAGAAATTTCACAGTCTTTGATCAGTAAATGTCAAAAAATAATTAGGAATTCGTTTGTATGAAGCCCGCTGCGAGACGCCGCGAATCGTATCCTTTTAACATTTTGACTCTGATCAAAACTCACAGCTAAGAAAAAAAAACAAAGTTTTTAATTTTTATACATGTATTAAGAACCAGTGATAAAATTTAAATTTAAATAATATCTTCTCAAAATATCGGCTTACCTGATTTAAAAAATAATTTACTACAGGATCTCTGAAGCCCCAGCTGTTAAGCTCTGTAGCTGTTAAACCATTAAGTGCATCACCCTCTGGTGGCCTACAACCGTAAAACATGACGGAAAACCTGCCCTATGGTAATACCATTGTAATACAATTAATCTCATCAAAATTGGTCCTGTAATTCAGAACACCTCTTTTGTAGCGCCACCTGCTGGCCTGTATTCGCAACACACAACTAAGAACCTGCTTTCACGGGATACCTAAGTCATGCAACAAACCGTGTCTAAATTAGACCAGCAGTTTCTTTAAAAAAAAGGTATAGGTAACAGACATACATACACTTAAACTTCCAACCTAAACGTTAATACCGATTTTGGTCGTTCCATACAAACATCGCGAAGTCATGTAAAAAAAATTACATAGGCATTATATACGTTGCTTTCTGTAGACTCTAAACTTTCAGCGCGTTATTTGCATACCAGGCGTTAAAAAAAATATTTTCACTTACTTGGTCAGAAATTAATGTTACTAACTTTTATATACTCTTTTAATATGATTGTAACGAAAATTCTAAAAATTAAGTCGGTTTTGACGTTGCAATGACGCAAATAACACATAAAATCATGGTAAGTGGCATGATGACGTTAAGGGTGTAAAAAATACCAATGTAGTAACAAAACACGTACAAAACGCATTTAGGGTACATATAAATCTGTCTGTAGGTATATAAAACATTGTACAGAATTCATTCCCTTCCTTATTAGCCACATACGTCCCTACTGTCGGGATCCAGCCTACCCTTACCGAGGGTAATTTGGGCCATAGTCCACTCGCGAGCCCAGTTGGGAATGTGAAGATTACATGTCTTTTTTGAGATATGTAGGTTAAGCCAATGGTGTTAATAATCAATGGACTCGAAAAATTAAGAAAAAGAGTCATTGGTACACGTGGGGCTTGATCCTTCGCCTCTCAGGACGCAAGGTGAAATCGAAACCCCTGGGCCACCACTGAATTTTGCCCTAAGGGGGCAACATAGCCATTGTTTATTTTTTTGAAAATCATTGTCATTTTTAATAATATATCTACAAAAAAAATGTTGGTTTTAAAAATTATCTTCTAAATTATCCTCTGATAATTTTTTTTTACAGCTAACGGATTACTTTTGTATGTTCAAGTTTACATTGTGTATTGAGTGCGGTCAGGAGAAAATTTCTAACGAGATGCTATTTAGAAGCCTAAAGCCGAAGGAATTGAAAATAGAGCATTATCTCAACATAGAGTAAATTGTCCCTATGGACAGACGGTTAAGTAATCTTATAGGATATTCTCTGAAAAGGAACTCGTTTTCTGCTTGTTTTGTAGCATAGAACCTTGTAGAGGTATGTGCCAACCTCTACAAGGTTTACTTTTTTAATTTCCACTTACATTGTTCACCTCATTGTCAAATTTAAAATGATTTGGCGTCAGGAACAGCGATGCTTTTGTCCTGGCGTCAGTCATTCAGTTCATGAATTTTGTATTGGAAACAGTAATTGATTAAATAAATATAGTTTCCTAGGACCTTTTCTATCAACCTTTTGGCTCTAGACAACTAATTAAATTATTCGTGTTATAAAGACAGTTTCTCCAGGTCATAAAACTGGCGTATGCTGTTATGTTATATACCTACTTGATTTTAGTCAACAAAAAAGTTTTGGCTCAAGTTAAAGTTTTTTGGTCTCTAGAGTGTTCGCCAACGAGAATACCTGATATAGAGGAACATACGAGCTCCTTACTGGACCTTCTGCTGACTACTCGTCCGGGCGGATACTCCGTCTCAAAGGATGCGCCTCTTGGCTCCTCGGACTCAAATTTCATGCTCACAACCCGATCCATCTGGGCCAACTAATTGGCGTCGTGTGTGGCACTATAAGTCGGCAGACTGGGATGGATTGCGAGAATTTTACGCATCGTACCCGTGGAGGCAGATCTGCTTTAATTCGGAAGATCCTGATATCTGCGCAGCCGCAGTCACTGAGATAATCCTTGCTGGTATAGAATGCTAGATTCCTAACCCGCGAGTAGCTGCCGGCGTCAAAAAACAACCGTGGTTTAATAGGTCTTGCAGAAAAGCTAAAATTCTTAAGCAAACTGCATATGAGGCTTGGCCCACGGCTTGTAATAATAAGGATCCGAATATTTCTGAGTTAAAACGCAAATTAAATGCTGCCTCGAAGTTCAGTAGGAAAGCAACTGCCAGAGCAAAATTCCAATTCATCGGCAAAATAGGTGGGCGACTTTCGAGTTATCCTTCTGGAAGTCGTGCTTTCTGGTCGCTTGCCAAAGCTGCCGAAGGGAACTTTTGCCAGTCGTCGTTACCACCACTGCGAAAGACCGATGGTGACTTGGCCCATATTGCTACAGAGAAAGCCAATCTACTGAGCAGTCTCTTTGCGTCGAACTCGAACATGAACGATGAAGGTGCTGTACCACCTACTATACCGTGGTGCGGTAAGGCCATGCCGGAAATCTCCATAACGCAGCGGGAGGTCCGGCGGGCATTGCTTTCTCTAGACGTTCATAAGTCAAGTGGGCCAGACGGTATACCAGCAGTGGTGCTTAAGCAGTGTGCTCCTGAGTTATGTCCTGTACTCACGCGCCTCTTCGCGCTTTCCTACCACACTAGGCAATTTCCGTCTTCATGGAAGACTGCGAATGTGCGCCGGTGCCCAAAAAGGGCGATAGATCAGATCCATCGAATTACAGGCCTATCGCTATTACCTCGCTCCTCTCCAAGGTGATGGAGCGTGTGATCAACACACAGCTATTAAGATACCTAGAAATAACGACCTGGTCAGTGACCGTCCATATGGCTTTCGCCACGGTCGCTCAACTGGTGACCTTCTAGTGTATCTCACACACCGATGGGCACTAGCCATTGAGAGTCAGGGGGAGGCACTGGCATGTAGCCTGGACATAGCGAAGGCGTTCGATCGGGTCTGGCACCGCATACGAACCGTAGTTGACGGTAGTTACTCTGATAGCATGGACATTAATGCTGGTGTCCCGCAAGGCTCTGTGCTGTCTCCTACGCTGTTTCTACTGCGTATAAATGACATGTTGGACATCAACATACATTGCTATGCAGATGACAGTACTGGAGACGCTTATTACACGGGTCATGCAAACATCCCTCGTTCCGTTGTGGAGGAAAACCGCAGAGAACTTGTGTCTCAAATCGAGACCACACTGTCCCAGGTCTCTGACTGGGGACGGGTAAACTTGGTCCGATTCAACCCTACAAAGACACAAGTGTGCGCGTTCACCGCTAAGAAAACTCATTCACTGTAGTCCCACAATTCCAGAACACTCCCCTCTCCATCTCCAAGAGCATTGAGATCCTTTGTGTGGACATCTCCAGCGATGTTCAGTTCCGAAATCATTTAGAAGATAAGGTGAAGCTGGCGTCCAAAAAACTTAGTGACTCAACACAGCGAAGCAGTACTTAACGTCGGAGCAAAGGTTGTTACTTAACAAGTCGCAAGTTCGGCCCATATGCTGTGAGAATTGTCGACGATTCCAAACTCACTTGCGGTATCGAGCCCTTAAGTCTGAGGAGAGGCTTTGCCTCCCTGTGTGTGTTTTACCGCTTGTACAATGGGTTGTGTTCTGAAGAATTGTTCGAAATGATGCCCACGGCTACTTTCTACCATCGCACTGCTCGCCATCGGCAGGGAATTCATTCTCACACTTTAGAACCTAAATGGTCGCGTACAGTGCGGTTTCAGAGAAACTTCCTCCCGTGAACGCTTAAGTTGTGGAATGAGCTCCCTGCCAAGGTTTTCTGCAAGGACTACAGTATGGAGTTCTTCAAGAAAGAAGTTATTAGATTTCTGAAGGGTCGGCAACGCGCAAGTGATACCCCTGGTGTTGCAAGCGTCCATAGGCTACGGTGACCGCTTACCATCAGGCGGACCGTAAGCTTGTTTGCCACCTTAGTGTTATAAAAAAAATAATTAAAAAAATATCCAGTGATAATATAACATATTTTAGCAAATTTAACGTTATCTTAAAAGAAACAAATGAGTGGCAAAAAACAAATGAATGACAATTTTTTTTTATCATAAAAACCCTTTTTGGAAACTTTACTTTAATTTTTTAAAGAAAAGTTTCCAAAAATGGTTTTTATAATAAAAAAAAATTCGCCATTCATTTGTTTTTCGACACTCATTTGTTTTTGTAACATTACGTTAATTTTGCTAAAAAAAATTATATTATCTCTGGATCTTTTTTTTGCAATATAAAACAGTATGTAAATATATTTTGTTTAAATTGTTAACTAACCGGACTGTTGCTACTAAATAGTTCGGTGCTTCGTCACAAGCGAACTATTGCAACTAAAAAGTCTTAGTCAACCGGACTATCAACCGGACTACTGCTACAAGAGGTTAATTTATACCTTTCTCTAAACTTGGGAATAATATACTTATAATTAAGGTAACACAAAAACTTACTTAATTCAAGTCAAAATCATTAAATCGCTACATTATTACCAGTAGAAACTTCAGTTCACATACAAAAATAACACCCCTACTTGTAATATCGCCAGCTTTTTGTATATAGGTACGTGACAATGTGACCCCGACAAGGAACGTGTCGCTAAAATGTTTCTTATTTATGCCTACGGAGCGTGTAGGCGATGAGTTATGACGATGCTACTCCATGTTTTTGTACACATTTAGCTTTTAGGGAGTCAAGAGCAGTTTAACTTAAGGCTATGGCATACGTACGATAGGCGCTAGCCCGTGGCTGCGCGTTGAAAATCTTGATTTTCTCGGTTTTTTGTGGGTATAAAATTCAAAAATTTATTCAGAGTTAAGAAATTATCAAATTCACTCTGTTATATTAATACATATTTTTTGAAATAAGAATCAAGTGAATATCAGTCTTAGTTTTCCAAAAAAATTTAAATACAGCCCAGAAATTTTCTTTTTTTTTATTGTTGTGATAGCCAACTTTTTTAACCGACTTCAAAAAAGGAGGATGTTCTCAATTCTGATGTTTGTATTTTTTTTATGTATGTTCGGGCATAACTCAGTCATATGGACGGATTTTAAAATTCTTTTTTTTTATACTATACTCTATACTTCTGAGGTGGTCCCATATTAATATAGTAAATTTAAAACTTAAATATTTAGTCAAAAAATAATAATTGCTGTTAATTAAGAATTAGTGAACCGCCTTTTATGTTGATAATTGTATAAATTTTGTAACGAGTATCGATGTTTTTAGTGTTAAAAAAAATGCACTAAAAAGGTAAAAATAATTATTTATTTCCAAAAATCTGATCTGAATTACAGTTTTAAGTTGGTGTCTATGTACCTTAAGTCTATAATACACTTCAAATTTATGACACGAACTTCAAACTGTAATTCAGATGAGATTTTTGGAAATAAGTAATTATTTGTACCTTTTTAGTGCATCTTTTTGAAGCTAGTTTTTTTTTTGTTAAAAAGTTTTTTATAATATTAGCAAATCCATTCAAATAAGGTTTCGATTTCACGTCAAAAAGTGTACTCAGGACTCTAACAAAATTAATCAAATTCTCGCAAACATGGTATACCATCACCTTAACAGGTTTATGTAAAACTTAAGTAGGTAGATATTTTTACTAAAAATTTTTGAGCTCTTATGTGCTTTGGTACTTATTTATCTTTACTACCTTATCAATAATGTTTCGTGGTGGTAAAGCAAAAAAAACTTACATGGAGCAAAAAGTTTCAAATAAATTATTTACTTTAGTTTATTATATTTTATTGTAAATTTTAAAAATACAATTAATTATAGTTTTACATTTATTTGGAGTACCTAAGTTTTCTCCTTAAGAATATTTTTCAGGCTATCGCGTAAGAAAAGAAACAATGATACCAACCAACTAAAATTGAACCTGCCCCAGACGTGACTGCACTGTCGTTATAATTTTTCAGTTACCACATTATGACCTACTATATAGCCTAAGATTAACATATTTATAGAAGACAAGTTTTTAATATATAAGTAAAGACTCTATCTCAATTCAACTTTCTTTCTTACACAGATAAAATTTATGTTGGAGTTCCATCACAAAGCTTCACCGAAGCGTTTTCTTATGTGCGACGCAGAGTTCCAGAATAAAAACGAATAAAATTTCGCTGAGTTACAACAAACGATGAAAGTTTGATATTACAGAATGTACTGAGTTTATACAACTGAAATGAATCGCATTGGAATAGTTTTTTTTTTAATTGTAATATTTAGTTTATAAAATTGATTCTAATATAACCGCAACAAAAAATTAGGATTATCGAAAACAATTATATTAGAATAATATAATTGTTATTTGTTAGAAAAAATATAGAACAGATAAAAAAGGAATTGGACTAAAGGTACAGTTCCAGAACATAATAATCAAATATTACCAATACCAGATTCATTTGACATTTAAGATTGTGGATACTAAATCATTTAATTTTTTTACCTGATAGACATGTAAACTCACCCCTAAACTTTTGACTTCGTTCATAATAAAGTAATAATGTGATTCAAAATCTCAATTTTAGTAGTTTACTAGCTTCTGCCAGCGTCTCCGCCCGCGTTAAATTTAGTTATCGCCGTGGAACTTCTACAGCTAGTTCTTGACTATAGTAGGAAAGCTTGCTTTAGCAAGCTATAACACTGTAGTTCGTTTACCTGGAATTCGGTTAGTAGTGAAGTAGTTATTTCTATGGGACTTTTGAATTTACCAAGATAAAAAGTAACATATGCCCATGCAAAGAGATGAGTCTTTGGCTTTCTCTGTGCCGAATTTAAACTCTATTTGATATTTAATTTAATACTAATTTGATAGGGACAAACAAACAAACTTACCCTCGCATGTATAATTTTAGTATGGAGTAACTAGGGACCGAGCTTCGCTCGTTTTTTTTAACAGCGCCATCTATTGTCAAGTAACTTTAGTGTTGCTTAATAACGCCATCTATTGTCGAGTAGCTTCAGTGTTGCTGTGTCGGTAAAAATAATATTATTACTACTCGCCAATAGATGTCAGGAAGAGTCATATTTTTCAGTTTACTAATGCCAGAAAACACGGATAAAACGACGTTTTCTAAAAATAAAACCTAGCTAGATTGATTTATCGCCCCCGAAACCCCGCGCATAATAAATTTCATGAAAATCGTTCGATCCGTTTCCGAGATTCAGATTATAAATATATATACACATATACAAGAATTGCTCGTTTAAAGGTATTAGATAGATTAGTATGAACACAGTATTCTGTAACAGATACATTCAAAACTCAAATATTCGCTTGTAAGTGAGTAAAATTCTCATGAATTCCATTGAATGAGAAAGAATTTTAAACAAAAAATTTTCATTAGAGAAAAAGTTTACACGACCAAGGTTCATCGATATCTAAAAATAATTTTATTAATGAAGCCATTTAAACATAATTTATTCCCGTAACATTATCCTGACCTATCAAAATATGATGACATTAATAACGAAGATTTTCATAAAAAGATAGGGAGTTTTCACACACAATGCCACTTCGTGTTGCGTAATGACGTCACGGGTGAAAGAGAAAAAAACTGTAAATCTTAAGAGTGAAAGAGAGGGAATATGGGGCAAGCACCGACACCGATCTATCGTTCCGGCTGATACAGAAGGCCCATTCCTATTCTGACCTAGAGCTGATGCTCGAGAGATTAGACTTATGATTTATATTTTATACATTAAAAACTATTTTACAAAAAAAAAAACAACGGCCTTCAAAAAGATGCACTAAAAAGGTAAAAATTACTTATGGCCAGCAATCTCATCTAAATCACAGTTTGAAGTAGGTGTCTGTGTACCTAACAGTTTTTAACACACTTCACTTGTATGACAGCAGCTTCAAACGATAATTTAAATCAGATTTGTGGCGATAAGTAATTATTTTTACCTTTTTCTTCTTTTTACCTTTTTGTTATTTTTTTTCTTTTGAGTGACGAATTGCTTTTTTTTCTCTTCCACTATTACACTTAAAACATCTTTACTTTTAATAACATTTTATACCATCTTCAACACTTAAAGGGGCGTGGTTTATCAGTTTCAAGGTAACGTAATTTTTTTTTCTCCAAAAGTTTTAAATCGGTGGACATATGTATAAAAAAACCTCGTCGAACACAGTTGTATTATCTAATTACGTTAATTGAAGTAAATAAATTGACTACTAAATCACCAGCTCAGCCCAGCTTGGAGTTCAGGAACTTCATCAGTTGTTAATATTTGTCAAAAAATATCCCCATTTCTTTATCAATAAAAAAGAAAACAGGACACGTCCTTTTAGAAATATTTATAATTTCAATATATTGCTCCCAAAAACGAAACTCACAATGGTTGGGAAACAAATTTACGACATGGCTATGACTGCCTTTAATAATTTGCAAAGGGAATTTAAAGAACTGCCACTGCATCATTTTAAAATAAAGGTTAACAGATGGCTGCTGGACGAAGGTTTTTACTCAGTTGACGAATACACTCACTGTGTAAGGAACTTGTTTATTTATATTTAATTTCGACGTTTATATTTTTTTTAATGATTTCTTATTATTAATAAGATGCTGCCAGTAATTAAGATTAATTTATTTATTATTTCAACAAGCTCCTCGTTTGCCACATTAGTGTACATAATTATTTTTTTAGATGACACACAATATAACAATTACGCACCTATCACTAAACAATTCTAAAAACTCGTGTCAAATGTTATTTTTAAAGTTTGACGTTTCAAACATTGTTGATTAAATCAAATCAAAATTATTTATTCCATAATTATATAAATAAACACAATAGGAACAACTTTTATACTAAATCAACAGTGAGTATATTCGTTTTCTTTCCTTTCCGCCTGATGCTTAGCGGTCAACGGAATTGCAAGTGTCGTCCGCCTATGGACAACCACCGAGGGCTTTACTCGCGCGTTGCAGAACCTAAAAATTCTAAACACTTCTTTCTTAAGGAACTCCACACTGTAGTTATATAAATATACTAGCTTTTGCCCGCGGTTCTACCCGCCCTAAATTTGGTTATTGGTGTAAGATTTCAACGGCAACTCCTTTATTATAGAAAAAACCGAACACATTTGACGTTTTCACGTTAGTAGTATATGTCCTTTCTCGGGACTCGAACTATCTCCACGCCAAATTTCATCTTAATCGGTACAGCGGTTGAAGCGTGAAGAGGTAACAGACAAACTGACAGAGTTACTTTCGCCTTTATGATATTAGTAGGTATTTTAAAAAAAAAATATAAGTTCGTATTTATTTGTAATTAAAAGGATATAATTATACATATAGCAGACTTCAATAACAAATAATTAAATATTTTTGAACATTACACACAGCGCCGTCTGACTGTGTTATGGATACCAGACAACGGATACAAATACATACCTATATATTACGTTTTTTTCGTAAATACATACATAAATACACCCAGTCTGAAGACAAACACACCCTCTGCACAGCAGCCGGCCACACTATCAACTAAGCTGCGAGGGATATATACTTCCTTAACACTTTAATTGTATGTAACCACAGGTTTAGTCAGCATATTCAGGTACATTTTGAAAACAATAAAATGTCCTTATAATTTTGCAACAAGGGGAATATAGCACAAAGATCTCTCATAAAAGTGGGTCTATGTATCTATTAAATATATAAAACTACTCGTCTTATTTTTTTAAGTAGGAAATGAGGCAATATGAATTACAATAAAACAAAATGTTCCTGAAAATATAATTATGTACTTACTTAACGGAGCCACTGTCTGGTTTGATTGGAAGTAATCAAAGAAGTTTGATTCCATTTCAGCAGTTTTTGAATCTTATCTGTACTTAATTCTTTGATATTGATATTGGCGCTAATTTCTAGAAGTTAAAGATGGATTTGATTTCATTTTTTTACTATTTACAATAAGGAGTTCCGTTAATCGTAATTAGCTTCGAAAATCAAACTTTCTGGACCCCAGTGCGAAATAACTTGATGTGGCCACTTATGTATTAGTGTTAGAATGTTAACGCACTGTTAGAATGTTACTGGCCACTTCACATAAAACTATTGAGCAGGAAAACATTGAAAACATAGCGATTATTTCAGAATGTGCTTGTGATAATGATTTAGTATAGGTGGACTTTCAGGTAGTAGAAAAAGTATCATTCGTACCGAGTGCAAAACAGCTTTTCTTACCTTCAGAATGAAACCTTTACTAGCTTTTACCCTTGGGGTAAGAAAAGGCGTCGTTTTGTGCTCTGGACGAAATATACTATTTTGCTTGACTTGAGGAAGATTAAAGGCTGTGTAAACTCACGCTACCATCCTTATCAGCCGAGTCAATAGCGCGATGAGCGATGCGACATGCAGTGGTGGGTCGGGAAATAGCGCGATGAGCGTTGCTACTCGCGGTGGTGGGTCGGGAAATAGCGCGATGAGCGTTGCTACACGTGTTGGTTGTTCGGGAAATACCGCGATGAGCGGTGGTGGGTCAGGCAATAGAGCGCGATGAGCGTTGCTACACGCGGTGGTGGCTCGGGACATGCCGCGATGAGCGTTGCTACACACGGTGTTGGGTCGGACAATAGAAACGGAAAAGGCAGAACAACGTCTACCAGGTCAGCTAAAAAAATTTAAAATGCTTCTAGTAAATTGCAAAAATAAATTTAATACACAAAACAACATGTCTATACTAAAATAGATTCAGAATGAAGTTTCATGTTTTAATAGCTCCGTCAAGCGGAAGTCTATTCTTTTTATGGAAGAGAGTTTGTAAGTTTGTCTGTGGCACAGGGCATTAATAACTCGAATACCACATGGAAACGCAAACTTTCGCCCAGTGACGGGCGACTAAATACGACCTCTGATTAAGGTGTTGTTGTTTACTGATTGAGGGTGCCTATAGACTTCAATTGTGTACACGCCATTTGTCGTCAAATGTTCGTGCACGTATGACCTGGCCAACCACAAATGTTAAGTGCCCAGTGTGAAAAGAATTAAATCGTTACTCAATTGTGGAAATTTTATTTCCGAGGCTCCCATACGCTCGAAAGTTGCTCTCTGCCTGCTAATATTATTATTATTATTATTGACGACTTCTGCCAAAGTATTTTCAAAATTTATGTTACAATTTATTGTTTCCAACAACTGCTCGGCGTATTGGCAGTCTTCGTACGGTCGTTTTGTTGCATTGATAATTGCAACAGTTATTTGAAAATCGGGCATCATATATCGCATGGCGACTCAAGGGAAGTATGCCTAAAAATCTTTTTTTAAAACGGCCGTTTACGGCTTCGACTACCTAGCGACATATTGTTACTAATCGCGACTTGTTGGCGTTAACTGATGATAATTGTTGTTCCCCTTGCGATCTCGTTGGAGGCATGAATGCTTGGTAGCCACATTCTGCTATGCGCGGAATAGAATCTCTAAGGCCGCGGTCCAGTATTAAAATGTCGTTTTGTCTAAGGAAGCCGTGTATTTCTCCTTTATCTTGCATCAAACTATTCATGATAGTAGCATCCGATATTGTCGCTGCATATGGTCCAAAAACATCTACAATGTGGCCGTCTGTACACACTATTAAAAAAAGTTTTACCAAGTTTTTAAGCTTATGCAGGCTGTAAGTCTTCCTCTGAAAGTGGAAGTTTGAACTTTTCTGCAGGAAATTGTACGTATCATCACATATCAAAATAAGTGCTCACTGTTTATGACCAAATATGTTATTGGGTATTAATAAATTCCTACGTTAAACTTCTTCTCTTGATGATTTACACCCAAATAACGGGAGAAGAAATCATTTGATAAGCTATTTCTAGCAACGCTAAGGTGTCTTTCTAGAGTTCTTCTGGACATACTAAATAATGTTGCTAAGCGTTCGTTAGGATTGCCAGTTCTTATCTTGGCCAAGTAAATGCCCAAACTCGCGGCAGGCATCAGAGATCGCTGACGAAGGAAAGGAGTTTCCTCTAAAATCAATATAAATTGATTCTTGGTCATGCCGGTCCAATAATGTAATTCATTATCTTCTATTTCTTTAATATTATCAAAAACCAGAAGATTTTTTTTTATATTTATTATATTAATAACATCCGGAACTTTTAAATATTCCAGAAATATTAAATATTATTTTTATTCTTGATTTTTTTTTTTAAATGTTTTTCCATGGATTTTTGAGAAAAAAATACACAGTTAAAAGTAAGTATATAAACAATATTTAAGATTTTTTCTTGTCCGTAACCGGGTGAGATTCCGCCCAATAGTCTTTATAAAAAAAATGAGTGTAGTTGATAAGAAAAGAGTAACCGACAAAAAAAATCTTTATTTTTTTGTCTATCTGTCAGTAGGTATGTACTATGTATATGTGTCTGTATGTACACGCTTATCTTTAAAACTACTTAACAGATTTTTTTGCGGTTTTCACAAATAGATTAAGCTTAGCTTCAAGCAACATTTACGCTTTGTTTCATTGAATCAATGAATACAGTGCAAAAATTTTATTTTTATTTTTTTGCTACCTTTAATGTAAGAAAAAATGTTTGAATTTGTTTATATTGTACCTTACTTACCTGCAGTACAAACTTTTATTTTTTTGTATTTACTCCCTGTGATGTAAAAAATAAATATTGGATTCGTTAAAAATTGTAGCTAAAATAAAAAGTTTATGCATGTAAATTAACAACAGATGGCGACACAAGTTATTTTAAAACGCGCTTTAGTTGTGTTTTTTTATATCATTACTGACCTAGGTAGGGCCAATACGCAATATTTAATTCCGCTTTAAGATGAGATTTGGTTAGTTGATTATGTTAAAGATTATAAAGAAGCACTTGATTTTCGAGACATGTCTATGAAAATTCGGATTTCTTGATTTTGCTTTGTGAATTAGTTAACCTAGGCATGAATAAGGTAATAAAGTAAAGTAAAATTTGCCAATATGTGAACAAGGGCAGCGACTAAGCCACATTTGCTCTTCAGGAAATAGACCGGGATAAGGTTACTAAGTACCAAACTAGACGCTACATCCTAGTAGCTAGTTCCTTTGAAGCTACATGGCATATATTGGGATTCCCTGTACATGAACTTACCTGGACGTTCATTTGGAAAACAGCCAACGAATACACTTTGACCCTGAAAATGTAAGAGATCGCGTAGAAAATCCACGACAAACTACACTTTTGGCTTTTCTCAGGCTCGCTGGAGATATCAAACTCTCTTGGAAATGGTAAGGGGTGGGTTCTGAGATTGTGAGACCTCAGTAAATGGATTTTTTTAAGTGGGGTAAACAGTAGAGGTCCAGGATTGATACATTTTATAATGATAAAGCATATCTAATTTTTGCCCGGACCTCAGATTAAAAGTGCACCTTAAGCAAAGCGGTTGCAAAGTATTGTCCGGTTATGTTCTTCTTGTTCGCCGCCATTTTGTATCTATGTCTTACTTAACACTCAACCTTTTTTTTACAAAACATAACCATTATGTATAACTTTTCCCCTCGAAGTTCCATACAAACTATATTTCCTCGTATTTAACGAGACGTATTTTCTCCTTAAGGAATGTTTTCCAAATATTCTATTACACGCCATTTTTTAAATTTATAAATGAAAGTTTTAATAACATAAATAATGGGATTCCCATACAAAGTTCCATCGCCTATATTTTCCCCATCTATAATCATAATCTTTTCATAATAAAGCTTTAAGTATGTAATACCATTTTGAAAATTTTTAATTTCCAGCTTCAGTAGTTTCACTCTTTCTCGGCCACATAATAAAGAATGGCTTGGTGGTTATGAATCAGGGAGTCCATTTTCTATTATATAATAAATATAGACATAAAATATATATAGTTATATGTACCATGTAGCCAAAAAACATCACTAGATTTAAAGCGAATATAAAAACTGACAACGGACCGTTTTTGGTTTTATATCCAATAGAAATGAGTAGCCGCAAACGTAGTTACAGTGCTTTACAAGCGAGGACTGTTTAAATGGGGTCCCCACTATTAACAGTGCTGAGGGTAAAATAGCCCATTAACCTTTACTGAAATTCTACATTCTGCAAGCGTTTTGTATTTAATATTCCTGTTCTACCTCAGAGATCATTAAACGCTACCTTCTCACAATAGTAAGAGAAATCTTTTATTATTTTGTTACTAAATCTCAAGAACCTTCAAATCTCTAGAAAGTTCCTTATTAGTCCTTCGTGGAGAGCCTGCCTGCTTCGATCGTTACACAGGATAAACATTTATGTGAAGTACAGTAACTAGCAAAAGAGCGTATTGAATAAGCAAACATGAAAACATTTCATGGCACGGCCTCGCAGACCGAATCACTCACACACCTACCGAAATAACAAAAAGTCTTTCATCTTGTAGGCTTTAAGACAAACAGAAATTTATAATTTCATAAGCGTATGTTAGCATTAGCAAAATGGTTTAAAATTCCGGCTCGAAATAATAAGGATATGAATATTTTTGAGTTAAATAGCAGATTGATTGCTGCCTCGTGATTCAGCAAGATAGCAACTGCCAGAGATAAATTCCAATTCATTGGTAAAATAGGTGGGCAACTTGCGAGCTTTGCGATTTATGGTAGTTTACTAAAGTCGTTGTTACCGCCACTGCAAAAGACCGGTGGTGACTTGGCCCAAGAAAAAAAGAAGAGAGAGTCAATCTATTTGGTCTAATAGTAACTTTGCCTCAAACTCGAATATCAACCACGAAGGTACTGTACCACCTACTATACCGTGGTGCGGTAAGGCCATGCCGTAAATTTCAATAACACAGCGGGAAGTGGCGATTGGGCGGGACCGTAAACTAGCAGTGGTGCTTTTGAGTTGTGTCCTGTAGTTTACGCTCTCCTTTCACACTAGGCAATTTCCGTCCTCAAGGAAGACTGCAAATGTGCACCCGGTGCCCAAATTGACCCGAGATCAGATCCATGAAATTACAGGCCTATCGCTATTACCTCTCTCTTCTCCGAGATGATGGAGCGCGTGATCAACACACAGCTTCTTAGATACCTAGAAAAACATCGTCAATTTTGCTTTCGCCACGGTGGCTCGACTGGTGAAATCTTAGTGTATCTCACACACAGTTGGGCACTAGCCATTGAGAGTCAGGGGGAGGCATTGGCATCTAGTCAGGACATAGCGAAGGCGTTAGATCGGATATGGCACTGGGATCTTCTATCGAAGCTGCCATCTTACGGACTGCTCGAGGGTTTGTGCAAATGGTGGCTAGTAGAGCCGTAGTTGACTTTAGTTGCTCTGATAGCATGGACATCAATGCTGATGCATATTTATGTGTTTACATTAATATATGCATGTTTATATGTATCATTATTATTGTAGGTACCTACGTTTTTTAAAATTTACCTTCCTATTGTAATTATTCAGCTAACTTAGGATAAAAAAATCATAGGTATTTACACACAGTACATGTATTTCCGGCGTATGTTTTGGGGTCGGCGTGTACCAATAAGTAACAAGTGGTGGTAGCCGAGGGGTTCAGTTCCGAGATCATTTCCAGGACATGGTAAAGCAGGCGCCTTAAAACAGGGAATACTCAACAGAGCAAAGCAGTACTTTACCTTATAGCAAAAGTTGCTGCTTTACAAGTCACAAGTCTGGTCCAATTTCGATTACTGCTGCCATATCTGGGCGGGTGCACACAGATACTAGCTTGGCCTTTTTGACTTGGTTCAACTATGGGCTGTGAGAATCATCGACGATCCCAAACTCACAAGCCGTATCGAACAATCAAGTTTGAGGAGAAATTTTGCCTCCCCGTGTGTGTTCTACCGCTTGTATAATGGAATGTGTTCTGAGGAGTTGTTCAAAATGATGCCCAAGTTTACTTTCTACCAGCGCACAGCTCGTTATTGGCAGGGAATTCATCATCACACCTTAGAACCGAAATGATCACGGTGTCGGAGATACTTCCTCCCGCGAACGCTTAGGTTATTGAATAAGCTCCCTACCAAGGTTTTCTCTAAGACTACAGTATGGGATTCTTCAAGAAAGAATTTATTCGATTTTTGAAGGATCGGCAACGGGCCAGTGAAGTGAATGCCCCAGGTGTTGCAAGCGTTCATAGGCTGCGGGATCATCGCTTACTTTGTACCGCAAGTTTGTTTGCCACCTTGGTGGTATTAAAAATGAGCTGTAGAGGCACAATCCTGGCCGATAAAAATCCCAACTACATCCTTGCAATGTAAATACTCTCGTTACGAACGTCACAAACAACTCCTAGTCACTAATAAAATCCTAGTCAAGAAGCTTATATATGGATGACATCCATATATAAGCTTCTTGGTCCTAATATAGTACATTAATCTTACATACGAACAAAATATTCATAGAATTAAGAAATACAATAAGTATAAATACACATACATAGAAATAATTTTTGTCCGTTTCTGACTCCTTAAAGGTAAAGTTAATCCTAACTTATATTATTAAAAAATTAAATATATTTTTACATAACGCAAATATATTTTTCCGAGTCATATAACTGCGTTGTACTATTTCTTCACATTGCGACTTAACAGTAGGGTTGCCTGATATTTGTCACAGAGATAGCTCAAGGGAAAGAAAAGGACATATGAGATTTATGTTAAAGATTTGTTTATCCGCGGGTGAATCTCCGGGACTTTGTTTATTGACAGTACCGAAAGGCCTGATTTTTGGCATAGGATTAGCAGGACTGATGGAGAAGGATATTTAATACTTTAGTCCAAATCAACAGTTCCCATGACACACGAATTTTCTACAGATAAAGAAATACACAGCACTCTTCCTTCAAGTTGCTGTGAAGGATCCTTAATACCGAGATTAGTAAGGGGACGGTGGACATAAAATATTTTTTTATGCGATCAAGATGCTACTGTACCAAGATTTGTCTATAAAACGAAAAGCGAAGTGACGTCGGGCGCGGTCAGTACCTGGATGAGTGGCCGCCAAGTGGCCCATTTGTGCTTTGGAGGGCATATTAAATAGTAGGTCCTGGCTGTGTTCTCTTATGGCGAAAAGGATTGGCGTACTTAGAAGAAATCAAATAAATTGTACAAAACGTTGTTTAGAAGATGTAATTATTTGCAATTGTTATACAGTTCTGTTAAAAAAAACGTAGCTAAGCAACGATTTTGTCAAAGTCATTCAGCCAAGTCAAAGGCCTAATGGGTGCCTAAAAACTCAGCTAATTCGCTTTGCGGCCAGCGTGACGGACTATGCCTATGCTAAAGCTTCCTTGTCCAAGGAAAGGCCTGTGCCACTGCGATGTGGCGTACAACGGCTAAGGCCTGCGATAACCGAATTCTGCGTGGGTGGAGCCATGGCCAAGAACTAGTCTATATCTATACTAATATTATATACAATTAATGAATTTGTTTATTTGTATGTATAAAGTAATCTATACTGAACTAATTTTTAAATTCTTTCTCTAATAGATAAGCAACACTATCCCAAAGTAACACTGTTCAAAATATCAATGTTTGTAAATCAAGTCATAAGGAAAAACGCACTAAATATTCCTTTACGTAATGTCATCCCTATCAGTAGTTCCCACGGAAACATTTTTTTTGTGCTGTATTTTTTTCTCACGTCGTAATAATGCATACAATTGGTTTTGTTTGTGGCACCAAGCCATCAAGATAAGTTGAGAAGAGAAAAGCAGGAAATAGGTATTCTTATCCCGATCGAAAGTTCCCGGAATAGGAACAGGTTTTTCTGCAGGTGAAACCACGGGGTTTCATAAAAACGTCTCTTGTAACAATAAAGCCAAGTTTAAGTGACTGCTGAAGTGGACTTTTTACCGCACTCAAGTCCGTTAATTATTTACATTGCAGTTACCTCATCTCGTAAAAACTATAAGACGAAATTAAACGTGGTTTTTCCTATCTTATTATTATAACTTTGTCATAAAAAATCGTGTTTTATTTATCATGATACGTCGCCTAGACGCACAGTTCTAGGCTAAGCTAAATAAAGCTAAGACGTGCGTTACAAACCAGGCTCAATTTCTAGTGATAGTTAGTTGTATACAAACTAGGAGACATGTGGTCAATACAAAATTTTAAAACAGCATACACGCAGACGAAGTCGTTGGCACTAGCAGGTAAGAATATACCTAATTAAACTAATATCAATATAAACAAATATTTTCAATTTCATAGCAAAGCTATATTTAAATGATTAACCTTGAGCTAGGACTTTAACCTTCAAACCTTAAATATTCCGTCTTACTCCTCTCCCAATTAAGCAATAGAGTTACAACATTGCATGTGTATGTCCTTTTTTATTGTTAATCAATTGCCAACATTGCTAAAAAATTATAATTGTTATTTGCTTCCTTCGCTTGCTCTGTAATAAATTCAGGCACTCGCTATAACTATTGATCTATCTTTGTTAACTCATTACCGGACAATAAAAATGAGTTATTCAAAATGGCCACAGTCATGGTTCAGTCCACACCAACCCGTCGTGCGAGATCGGTGTCGGGTCCTACCTATTCGAAATCGGGGAACACAATGAAATAAACTAAAAATCGAACACAAGTTCATTCAAAATGGCCGCCAATATAGCTGCCAAAACTTTGGTTAACCTAACTCCAGACCAAATGCACCGAAGCAATTAAATTGAAAATAGTACCGCAAGGACTTAGCGGAGGCCTAGAATGGCGGCAAAAAATACGTTTTCCTGACTTCACGCTTGCTTAGCGCCATCTTGGATATGTATACAATTTCCGATTAAATAGTTATGCCCTCCATTGTGTTTCCTGACCGCTAAAACGTAGGTTTCAACAACAATTTCACATCAAAAGGTCCTTATGTGCTAGATTCACATGTAAAAATCCTCCATCTTGATTATGACTTACATTAAAAAAAATGCTAGAAACTGATTGAATCGCCATCTACCGGGTCCACTTGTGAATCTAAGCCATATCGCTGGAGACTCTCTCAGACACAAAATAAATCATTAATATCGGTCCAGCGGCCAGCTGTTTAGGAGGAATTAAGTGATAAACCTACACACCTACAGAAGAATTTTATATACATACTTACAAGTATATATAGACATACAAACATAGAAATAGTTTATCTTTATTGAAGATAATTTCCCCCCTTAAGATATATATGAATAGAAACAGTTATGTTCTAGGAGCGCTTAAGTTGCCTAGTAATTGATGATTAAACCTAGCCACTATCCACCATCACCTACTACAGGTATGCAATAAATAAATAATTACGTAAAAAAACTTTTCGGTTAAAAAAAGTTTTCTAAAAGCGATCCAAGTTTTTTGACAGTTTAATTAATCATAGGTTCTCAGAACTCTGTTATTTTGGGAATGATGTTAAATTTTAATACCAATAATAGCTCTCGTTAATGATCAATCAATTTAGAAAGTTTATTTGAAGTTAGGTTACTTCAAAAACTGTACTAAGTTCATTTACGCCGATCTTGAATAACAAAGCCAACAAATCACGCAAAGCAAGTCGCACTTGTTCGCACATCATAGTTCATACAATTTTTTTAATGAGTGTTGTTTTTGTATTAAGGAAAATCGATTTGTATAACATCAAGAAACACAATTGTTTTTGTTGTATAAGTCGTTCATTTGTTATATGATCCATAAGCGTATCCAGGTTTTTTTCTGGGTAGGTGTAATGTTATGTAAAGATTATCTTTTAGGGTTTTAGGTAAATTACACATGTATACGGGTTTTTTTTTTTTTATTAAAAACATTATCTTTAGTATAGATTTTATGTTTAGCTGCAAGTGACAGCTATTGAAAAACCCAAATGATAAAAATTTAAAAGTACAGAATTCATTATTTTTATTTCTTAGTACCGACTGAGGTGTTGTGTAGTCAGTTTCATACAACTACATAAATTATTGAAAAGCTCCGCCCATTTGCACTGGCACAAAATGGAACGGGCGTCCGTAGAAACAAGAATATCATGAAAACATACTGTAGCTTGCTTGATCCTGTGTAATCGATGCAGGAAAATTGTTTGCTCCAGCGATGAATTGGATAAGGGCTTATCAGGGACCGTTTTTTAGGCCGGAGAATTCCGGATGCATAAAGTCCAACCTTAAAGGACTATTTCTACTAATAAGATTTCCGTAGTCACCAAGAAACCTTATAGTTTCGCCATGTCCATCCGTCAGTCTTACTGTCCGCGGCTTAGCTCAGAGACCATTACTAATCTAGAAGCTGTATTTTAGCATATAGGTAAACATATTAATGGGGCCGACTAAGTGGTTAATTTTTTTTGGGTACCACCCCTACACGTCAAGTAAGAATAATTTTTTGTCACGGCTACCCCATACACACTGCGGGGACAAAGGGTGTCATTGGATATCTCGTTTAGAAATATTAAGGGGTTTGAATTTAGCACCCTCGAAAATCCAACAGAACTGACTGTCATCGAAATCGGACGATTTTCTTACAAACTCGCACACCGTAGATACCGTTCCACTATTTACGTATAATTTACGAACAGACTGAAAAACAACAAGCGTGCCGCTAAGTTTTCACCTATCCAATGACTAACCAAGTCCGACGTTGTTTGACTTTAAAAATATTAAATATTTATATTTGATAATCTATAATATTTTCGCTAGATGGTCCTGTGTCGCTGGATACGAAAAGCGGATGATCACGATCAATGCGGTGTCATGGAGGAGGTTTATGAACAACAGTGGACCAAAATAAGCTGATATAATAATTTGTCATCATTGTGTTGAATTGTGGATGCTTTGTTGTATTTTTACCATGCAACCGTGTTGAAAAATGTCGTATAACACACGCTAGCATTACTCATTACACACTAAAACTATAAAAGTTGTAGTATAGTTTATTTAAGTGAACTTCTGTATTTTTGATTTTTATACAATAAAGTGAATACAAACAATCTCGCTCTATTACGCCCTCGCCTAGTGGCTCCGGCTGCAATCCTGCCTCGTGTGTAATGACCAAATTAACACACTTATATCATAAAGTTCTAGGTAAAGTATCTAGTGAAAATAGGGCCACTCAAAATAATAAATACTCGAGCACATATCGAAAACACATAAAAAAAACTCCTACCCCTTCACAACAAAGAAATTATGTTAATATAAAGACAATTCCTCTCAGAACCGAATATGATAACGAATGAAAGTGCTTTCACAAACAAATGCTTTGTCGTCACGTCTACAAAAATCTAAATAATAAAATAAATTACAATGTTTGTGAGGTGTTTACATTTTGTACACTTGTGAGTTATTATAGATTCTACCCAAATAACTTTCCGGGATAAAATTTATTTCATATTAATTCAGGTTATAAGCTACCTTTATATCGTGCATTTGTACTGTACTATTGCGAATTATTTGATTCTAAAGTATAAAAGTTCCTGTGCTCCCCAATAACTTTCCGGGATAAAATTTATTTCATATTAATTCAGGTTATAAGCATTCTTAATTTTTAGCCAAATCGGTTTAGTCGTTATGGTGTGAAAGAGTAAGAAACATGCTCACAAACTTTCGCATTTACCTACTACATTAGTAATGAGGAAAGTAGAGGGTAGTTTCCAGCTCCAGCAAGTGTAGTTCCAGTAAGTTTTGATATCTTATCTATAAAATCATTAGTTTATAAGCAGTCTAAAAATAAGGTTAATATACTTCTTATGCACGCATCCAAGAAACAATCTTATTTTAATGTAATCAATACATTGGAAATTACTATCGTCAACGAACGACACGATTTAGCACACGATCCGTAGGGTCTCTTCGTGTCGTTTGTATGTAGATAATTTTATGCTCACATTACATCAAACACCAATCAAAGTGAAAGATGTTACTCCTTCCTTGCCAATTCATCTAAGTATGTGGCCAAAACAAGAAATAACATATTTTGTATACGAACAATTGAATAAAAGTATAAATACAGACTAACGAAGACTCCCCGCTGTCTTTACAATAAAGGTCTGGAAAAAAGAAAAGAAAAAAAAACGAATTCACAGGAGGGTATTCAGATATCTTACTTACGGGGTTACGAATGATGACGTTCTGACTATGACGTATTCGGAATTAACCCTGGTAATAAAAACCGTTTGGAAAAAAAACTTGTGATGCTGTTTGAAGTTACAAACGTTAAAATTAAATGGACATTTCTTTGTGTAAAATAATAGGCGCAACACCGGTAATCGTTCAGCTAATCTGTGGTGTTTAAAGCGATTCTCAAGTGTAGGAAAACTAAGTTTTCGAACGCAGCCTCTGCGTTGGCAGAAGTAATGGCACACCTGTCTTCTGACCATTCTCGTAGCTAAATTTTAACGCGTCTATTAAACGTGAAATACAACTTAAATTTTTTGATTTTTTTTAATATAAATATTGCGTTGGTAAATATTTATGCATTTAATGTACATAAATTTACTGTGTTACTGTGTTATACAGAATTTATGTCTTTTTAACTTGGCAGGATTATGACAGTAAACGCATTGAAGCAGTCAACAAAACGCACCTAAAGAAAATATGCATTGTGACGTTGTGAGTGTCACTTGATTTGTAAATAATTAAATTGTGTGTGTGCGAAAACAATGCCCAAACCTAATGACGGAAGCCAATACTTAGTAATGGTGTTATCGTGAAAGTATAGTTAGATTAAACGACAGAAAAAGTAATAGTTATAAGCAAGCAAGGTAGGTAATCAGCTGACTCTCATAAGATATCACACGTTATCTTAATTCATTCAGAAACGAGTAAAAAGTATTTTATCATAGTTCAATGACTACAATTGTAACAAGTCACAGTAGAAAGACATAGCAGTAGGTTTTTTGATTAGTTAATTTTTTTTTTATTTAGGTGAATCAGAACCATGAAATTTCATTGCTTTTTTAATTAATATTCTTGATACTTCTTCCTATTTCAATTCTATTTCAGGCACTTTATTTCCTTCCGCAGTATAAATTGTTTTTTTTGTAAAAAAATACATAATAAAAATAGAAAACAGTCTCAAGACAAACACAAATAATAAAACGTTTGTATTGTGCATGAATCGAACTCACTGCCCCTTGAATCAGCAGTCGGGTCATCACCCACTTAGCCACGGAGCCGTGGTAATAAATAAAAAAAGTACATTAATTAACTGCTTTTTAAAGTTTGTAAAACACCATATTGTTTTGAACAAAATTAGTTTACAAGTTGTTGAAACATCTTCCATTTTTCATTACCAAAATGGAACCCTGAGCCAGTTTTTTACATATATAAAAAAAAGGACAAAATGAAAGCCAAATAAATATGAAGCACCTCAAAGTGATCTACTAACTAAATTTTTGTAGAGGACATCCTGAAACCCTGGAAGGATGTCACAATGTGTTCGGTTTTTAGCATTGAGACTTCATTGTTATGCGAAAAAATCGGTTACTTGCAGGCTTCGGGTTTTGCTTTATTTGTGATTTGATTTCGTAGAGGCTTAAGAAGACTATGAAGCTGCAAGTTTTCATACAAAATGCTATAATGCTTGACCTCCATTAACCAAATCCGATTTTAACGTTTTTTTACAAAAGTTTTGTACGTTTTACTTTTCATTTTAATTGTACATATATTAAACCTACACGCAACCACGACTAAAAGTATTAGTACCATATAAACTTGACGCATGTAAGCCAACCATTTATAATTAAAAAAAACTGGTTGCCTGTAAAGTCGGTATACGGGCGAAAGTTTTACGTGACAATGATTTTATGTCTGTCTCTCTCGCTCTTAGGCGGGCGCGTGCCTCTCACTCGCTCTCATTGTGAGCGCATAACGTGAGCGGAGCGTAACGCAGTTTCTTGAAGTGTCACCCGGCAAACCAATTTATAAGACGTTGTCACGTCAAAACTACTGTACATTTCCACATGTTCCAATGTGCTCATTTATTTAAGTCGCATCTTTTTTGACCGCATAATGTACATTATGCGCTGAATGTCAATAATCCAACTTTAGAGATAAGCCAAAATTTGCTCAGCTGTCATACAAATTTATGCCGTTTTAACCCGGCAAGATTACAATATTGAACGCATTGAACGGTAAATACAACGCGCCTTTAATGTCAAGCCTATAAAATTACCTAAACAGGGAAATTCAACCACGTACGTTTAATAATAGAAAACGCGATAATAATATTTCAAAATCCCAATGGTATACTTTACCCTGTGCCCCTCTGTACTTACAGTTAAAATATTTGCATACCAACATTAGTTAAAAAAAAAAGACAATTGTCATTACCGCACTAGTGCGTAATGGAAGTTATTAAGACGCTGAAAACAGTGCAGTAAAGGCTGCTAAATAGGCAATTATATGTTGAAAACACACAAGATGTTTAAATAGAAAAATTGAAAACAGTATATATCTTTAAGCTTAACTAAGTAATTATAACGATTATATCAGAGTCCAATATCTGTGCAACAGAATTGGATTGCATATATAAAATTCTATAAAATTCGCAGTCGTATATAGGCATTTATAACGGTGTCGCATTTAAGAAGAGCCTTTTAAAAACCTTTAATACATCATCAAACCCTTTTTTCAAGAGGATACATCATGTAACGGCATTCCTTAGTGTTATTTTAATGCTGCTGTATAAAGGCATCATTGCATTACTTAGTAGTGCTTAAAGCTGTACAATTATGCGTTGAAAAGAATATTAACATACTATTAGCTGTAATAAGAGTAGAAGTTAAGTCTTTATTAAGTGCTTCGTATGGTTTTACCAATTTCATACCGAACTCTTAATACTCTAATTTCCATCACATAAGTATTAGCATTACAAGCTCTGTCATGCTGTAATATAGCCTATTTCTATATAATTTTCATTTAACAGCCACTTAAGCTCGTTAATCTGCTGTTTTCTGTCAGCTTGTATGTAGATTACGAATGGCAAAGAATTTATCAAATGCCTAAAACATTTAAGTATGAATTCGATATTAATTTTAGGTTAAACAAATATTTAAAGTCATATTTAACTAAACTCAAAATGATTTTAATGAAATTATGTCACTATAATTTGAATTTTCATATAAAATACTAATACTGTAATTGACATATTATAATTATTAACAATGACTTCGTTGGTGGTAAAACAAATTTTATACGCACACTACATGAATAACCCTTTGTTGAGTGAGCGCGTTAATTATTTTATGCATAAAACATGCATATACTTTCACAGTAAACTGATGGCCGTAGACATATTTCACCTACTGAAAGAAAATTATTCATATTAGGGGTTAACCCTTCCAAATGATTTTTAGCTATGAGCTTTTCTTGCGTCGTTTCACTTCTTGCACAATGTTTATATTCTGATGATGTTTTATTTAGAACAGAAAATAAAAGTTACGGAATACTTTTATTCAATGTCGCTGTAATTCTATATAGATGCCAGCAGGTGGCTAAGAGCTGTACAAGATATATATTTTATGTCATTCGCTATTTTCTCAAACCTTATAAGTCGTTTGAACTTACTATGACTATGACAGCCACAAAACATTTTAGAACTAAAGGACGTTTAAAAGACACAAGAAACGATGTTCTAAAACTAAAGGCTCTTTAATTTGTGCCCAAATAAGCATTATAATAAAAATATTAACACTTATACAAGTCATTTACAGACTTCTAATACAGACTTGGTTGTACGCGAGGTCTGTTATTTAACAGCTTGATTGTGCTACTTGGAAAGTAAGTAACAAAATAGATTTAATATGATAGAATACCTATGTAGGTATATAAAAATATTATATATATTTTAATAGATATAAAATGAAAAAATAAAACAATTAACACATAAAATTCATTATAGCTTAACCAATGGTTTATAAAATTACTTAAAAAACAAACATAGGTTCTAATTTCCGAATCGCCAATTAGGTACACTTTTGGTTTTTCATTATTTTAATTCAGGAGTAAACACTAGTAGGTAACTTTTTTATATCAACTAATAGACTGATAACTTAATCACATTCTATACACGCCTGCATACACAAACATCGCAACGTTAGTATCAACATACACAGCTCAGAGCGTATGGTAGAAAATATCGTGAATACCGAAATTACGGATTTGTCAGAGCTGTCGCACGCATCGGGGCTAGTTCTGTTACGCGGTAGTTATGTTTTTTTGTGACTGACATCTTGGGAAACAATATGGGAAAGATGAAAAGGCAACGAATATATTATTTCTATAAATCTAGGTCCTCGCTGATGAGTCGCGCAAGGTTTACGTATTATTTTTTAAAGAATATGGTCGTGCTTACGGAACTTTCAGAAGTGATAGCAAATAATTTTCGTTTCTTCTAATACTAGTGACATCTATTGCATTGGTATAAGTTAAAACAAGGATCCTAGGGGTTTCTATTCACTTTGCATCCTGAGTGGCATATATTGATTATTCACACATTATTTTGGCTTTTCGGTGAAAGTAAACTTCGTAAAGAAACCAGTATGTTTGCAAGGTGCCATTAAAAACCAGCAAATCTTTAGTTTTTTTTAACACTAAATAGCCATGTATACAAATTATTATTTCAATAAAAAGGTTATATTTTACTGTATTATGATTATATGAGTTTAGATGGAATACTTCCACTTTTGACGCTAGTAAATTTACATAAATTCAACAGTAGGAATATAAATGTAGGAAAAACCTAAAAGTCAAATTAAAAACGAATGTAATACAAACATGCATTGCGTACAAACACAACATGACGACACCTGTTAAAACACTACGTAAGCAAATCTTATTTATTTATACATATTAAATGCTTTGTCCTTAATGACTGACTGACGGATCAACGCACAGCCTAAACCGCTAAGACCTGAAACCGGAGGGTGTGTTATTTGTATGATGTATGCATCCGATAAGAAAGGATTTTCTGAAAGGGTCAAGTGCAAGTCGAATTCGCACAATAAGGGTTTCGTACCATTATGCATCAAAACGGCAAAAAAATCACGTTTGTAGTATGGGAGAACCCTTAAATATTTGTTTTATTTTAATTTAATTATTTATTTTTAAAGTGAATAAATATATAACAAAATATTATGTGATAATTTCGCGCGTTGCCGTTATAAATATCTGGAAAAAACGAGTAAAAAAATATATATCTATAAATAAATAAATAATAATAGAAACGAATCATCTTTGAAAATTTCAATTTTCTTACTATCACGGTTTATGAGATACAGCCTGGTGACATACGGACGGAAAAACTATACATATGTACGTAAATTTTATTTTCTGGTGTCATCCAGTTTTAACTTTACTAACGATACTTTAGATATATGTTGATACAATTTTATATAAACTGTTAAATCGGTTAACTGAATAATCAGAATAATCTGTGCTTAATAGCCCTGATTTAATTCCTATTTTATTTTAAATTTTAATGTTATCCTGAATACCACTCATGAACACTTCGTTGTTATTCGTCGTTTAAACACTGCTTTACAACCACTGCAAGATTAAAACTTGATCAAGCAATCGTCAAAAAAACGGTAGTTTACCTATTACGATTAAGGAGATCTTTTAAATGTTGGACAGACAGACGAACAACATCAGCTTAGTAATAAGGTTCTGTTTCCCGTCTGTGGTTAGTCCCTTTGGGTACGAGACCCTAAAAACAAGATTGTAAAATACTTGTTAAGAAAATATCACACATTACCGTGGAATACCCCGAACCGTCACAATAATTTGTTGGGCGTGACCGTCACGAACGTTTAGAAAATAATCTAAATCTACACGTTTTCTCCTTTAATATATTTGTCGTATAAATACAATTTGTCAACTAAATTAGTGTTTTTAATATTATTGCTTCTTACGTAATAGACCTGCGAGCTTATACATATAAACTTTGAGACAGATTTATAACGCAGAACTGACTATAATTTGAGAACTACGCGTAGTCCATTTTGACATTAGTAGGTACTATGCCTTGATGATGATGATGACTATGTCATGATCATATGATTGAAATGTATGCCCAAAATCGGAAGTCGTGAAGCATATGAAATTGTAAGAGTTATGTGAATGTTATCAACTTATCAGTAATGTGTAATGTGTGTATTCATATGTTTAAAGCAAATTGTTGCTAATTCTTTAGACGATTTAAAAGTGTTCCTAAACACACGTTATAAAAAAAAATGTAATTTGAATACATATATATTGATATTTTTAAAATTATCTATAAACATTAAATTAACTTACAAACAGACTGAAACAACAAAGTTTCAATTTGTTTCTTTACGAAACGAACAAATATAGAGAGAAGAGAAAAAATATTATCGAAGTAAAGGTAACCAAAGGCAAAATAAATAATATACGTAGAAATTAGGTGATATCTGACAACGAAATAATTGGTTGGAAGCAATGGGAAGGGAAGAAAATGAAGATTGACATGTTTGATATACTGGAATGGAGAAACTGGCAATCATTTCAGGTGTCGTCCGCAACTACACCCGTATTGATCAAATCATGCCTCTGTAGTCACTAACCACTCTGTTTAATGTAATATCTCTGTTTGTAGTATGTAGGTAAGTTAGTTCGTAATAACTCTGTGCGAAATGATGAACTAGAAATTTGATTTCGATTCATTGATTTATGAATTTTGATTCATTGATTAAATATAAATAGAAAGTGTCTTGTGTTATTCCCTATCCATCTAGATATTCCTGTATCAAAAATCTTTTTTTTTCGATAATTAATTATGATATCATTTTTTATTACTAATTATTATGTATTAATTAATTGTCACCCTTGTAATATCTTGTATCTTAAGGCGGTATCGTAAAATCGCATCGGGCAAGCGGCAGTAAATAATATAGACCTCGCTATATAAGCACTACTCTCGACACTAAATTCCAGTTCCGTTAAAGTTTTAGGCCTCAAATAAAATAACTCTTAACATATTTTCTACTACAAAATCAAATAAAATTTGAAGATGTAAGCATTTAAAGTATTGGTTATTTTATACGACACGACATAATTTGAGATTTCCGTACCTACCACCAGTTCGCTACTAATTTCGTGAAAAGCAACTTGGGGAACAACAAGTCCTGTATGCGTGTTGCTTTCGGAACCGAGAGAAATTTAAGAAGCAAAGGAATTTTTAAGATTTGTGAGGTGGAAATTATTGCTTTTGTGAGCATTCCATACCATTTAGTGTGGCGCTGGGAATGGATCTGGGAAAATAAATTACAATAGTGTTATTGGAAATATTATATTGATTAGGCATTTAGGGTAAAATATACAGTAATTATTTTAACCAGACTTCTGTTATTATTTTACTGTTGCAATGATTTCTTGATATACCAAGAATAAGAATGTAAGGTATATATATTTGTATATATTAACGCACAGCCCAAACCGCTGGAATCTATGAACTTAACATTTGGCATGTGGGTTCCATGGATTTTGCAAAGAGGTAAATTAAAGGAGTAAATTTTTGTAAATGTTTGTTGGAAGATTGTAGGGAAAGCCATCAATTTTGAAAGTAAATACATAAATATTGGTATATGGCCTTAAGGTTGAAAATTAAAATTGATATGTGTCACACAGTTTTTCAAAAAATATCCCTTAAGAACAAAACAGGGGATGAAAATTTGCATGAGAATTCCAATATTTTTGTTGGTGACCATAAACAGTGAAAAGCTTTGTTTTTTTTTTTAAACGTCCACGCGGATGACGTCACGGAAATTTATATTCTAGCGGATTGCTTTACATTATTGCCAGTGTTGCACATTGTGCTTTTTTATATGGAAATTAACTTAAGAAGAAATTTGCCATATAGCATAAACAACTTTCCCATATAGCCATTACTAGTCGCAAGGTCATCATAGTAGTCACAAGTTGTATCAACTAATACTATGTGTCGTTACTGTTACTGATAGAATCAGGCGTTACTTTGTGGAAATTCATTATTATGATAAAATATTATTACGTTGCAAATCCGATACAAACAATTCAGTAGCACTTACGTTCAGCAGTACACCATCCACATGTCTAGGATCCCTCCCTCTTTATGTGGACGATGCCAACTTCACTATAACACTACACCACTAAATTGCTAACAAAACTCGACACGTGTTTCAACACGAGGCATCTTCAGAAGACGCAAGTTGTTCGTGCGCTATACCTTCACCAATTGGTGACAGTCACAATGTTACCATATATTACACATTATATACCACTGTTGACACATTACTTAAAGTAGAAACAAAGTTACTGGATTTCAAGATGGTGGACATATTTATGTTTACAGTGTTTCTCAAAGTGTTTACGTTTTACACTCGACGAAATGCCGTACTGTATAACTCTACAGAACTAAAGAAACATTGTCAGAACTCATTTTAAGTCCTTCTGGCAAGGCATCTATGTTAAGAGGATACACTTCACGGCGCCTCGCAGCGGGCTTCATACAAACGAATTTTTCATTTGTTTTTGACATTTACTGATCAATTACTGTAAAATTTCTTAGTCATAATCCCAAGCCGAATACCTAGGTCTGTGGTTTTTCCAAAATCTTGTAAAATGTTCTATTAACTAGAAATCTTTTAAAAACTATTTGTATGAAAAACTAGAATCCTGTATTACTTTTGTACTATAGTTTTTTATAGAAAACTGGCACACTGCAGACCTAGATATTTATTACTAGAACATGTCTTCAAAATTTTGTGGTGTTTAATCAACAAGTGTCGAAAATAAGTGTTAAATTCGTTTGATGAAGCCCGCTGCGAGGCACCGCGAAGTGTATCCTCTTAAATATTAAAAATAAACATATAGGTGAATCTGACAACTCTTGAGTGAAAGCTAACTTTAAACAATTGATTCGCAAAGCCGTTATATTGTATTTATATTATTCAGTAGTATTATATTATGAACTCTAGCGTACATATAATAGAGTTCTACTGTCTTTTGTAGAAAAAGTTAGTATTTGAATTTTCTCGTAATATGTATATTGAGTAATCTATTTAAGGCATACAAGTACTTATTTGTTATTTCAACACTCAATGGTGCATTCGGTTTTTGTGGAACATTGAGTTACGTTTTCGCAATCAGACAATTAAAGATTCTCGTGGGTTTGGTCTTCAAAAATTGTATTACATAAGTAATTACAAACAAATTATTTATGACAAATAAATCTAGCTCCTATTATAATTAAACAGCTAGGTATTTTTAAATTGTTAACTAATAAAAAAAATGTAAAATGTAGAAAAGAGACAGAATCATTCTGTTTGTTGACTCGTTAAAAAATAATTATTTTACTATCTCCCACGCGCATCCTGCAATATAGCAAGCATTGTTTAAGAACCAAAGGATATTTTGGTCTTTTCACGTCGACATATTATTTGGTAGCATTTACTACGCAATGTGTAGATTTATAGTAATACTAGCTTTTGCCCGCGGTTTTACCCGCCCTCAATTTGGTTATCGGTGTAGTATTTCAACGGCAATAAAAAAACGACTCACACTTGACGTTTTCAAGTAGCCTATGTCCTTTCCCAGGACTCAAACTATCTCCATGCCAAATGTACCCTCGGTAACACCCATCCTAAACTCAGTTATCGGTGTAGGGTTTTAACGGCAACTCTTTAATTATTGCAAAAAAAACCGACTCATAGTTGACGTTTTTAAGTAGCCTTTGTCCTTTCTCGGGCATCAAACTATCTCCATGCTAAATTTCATCTTAATCGGTACAGCGGTCGACATGTGTAGTAACGCACTTTGAATGGTATATAACCATTCGAGGATAAGAAGTTATGTTTTGATTTTTGTAATATTTGTAATTTATTATAGAAGAAAAAACAACTATGTTTAATTTGATAATTTTGAATCATTTTACTTCACCTAAAATAGAATTCTAGGAATTTGCAATGCCACCAATTGAATAGATGAAAGAGAAATAATATACAAATTTTCAATTCCCTCGTGAAAGTTACGGAAATAAAATGAAATCAAGCATTTCAATTTTCCGCTCTGAAATTCCGAAATTACCAGCCCACTACCTGCGCCCAAAATATCATTTTGCAGTGTTCGACGAGGAACGCATATAACTTTGTTTAAATATTAAGTTTATTTTTTATTAGTTAATGTTTTTGTATCAAAACCCTTATAAATCTGCAATAGTGAACACGATTTTGGCTACGTAGTTTTATGATAGTATATTAGTCATATAACTAGGCATTATAGAAAGCTGGCAGGAAATGAATATGTATATTTTCTTTGTACTTTTATTTTGGATTTAATTAGTGATCCACGCTCATTGTTATCCCAAATAAATAAATAAATAATTAACAAACACCAATTTTTAGATAAAATTTGCCTCTTCTTTTCTATAAGCAAGTGTTGTAAAATAAAACTGATTTTCAAAATTATAAATAAATATTTTGGACATAATACACAGCGTCACCTGGTCCCTAAATAAGCTAAGATCGTGCTGTAGATACCGGATAGTAGATAAAATCACATATATATACCTATTATTGGAAATACATACATATTATACATAGAAAACAGCCGGTCTCAAGACAAACACAAATTATTAATGTTTGTCTTCAAACCCACGCCCCTCGATTTAGCCGTCGGTTCATTACCCTCTAAGCCACGGAGCCGTAATCGTAATCGTAAAAATCTATTAGATAAAAGAACCAAATTGGTAAGAAGCTTTAACTATAGGTAAATCAAACAAAATTTTAATTACGTAATATATATAAAGACATATGTAATAAAGGTAACTTAATAAGTATCTGTGTTTGTCATTTGGCCTGATGGATTTAAATCTTACCCCTATTTGTATGTCCTGAATAGCCCCTAATAGCTATTGAGGCTGTCGCAGTGGTTACGCTCCACTAGATGAAGTGAAATAGGTCGTCAGGGTAAATGGGGTTCTTCACGTAGAGCGGATTACACGACGTTTCAGACGTTTTGGCGCTGTTCCAAGATAATGTTTACTTATGTGTGTGAAAATTATGATACAATGCTATTAAATTTTTGTGCCTCCAATGCAATTTACCTACCCTAATTTATATTATGTGCTAATGAAATCATATTATGTAACGTACGTTTACGTAATCAGTTTCAATCGTAATGTTTCTGTGGTAATCAAATAATAAGCTAATATTCTCAGTAGAGCGTTGAATTCATTAGATTAATGAAAAAATAATACTAGAATATATACAACATGTGAAAAAAAAGGGAATTTAATTCGAGGGACTATTCGATGGCGCCTGAGAGCAGCGAATGGTGCTAGAGAGTTCTGAGCGTAGCAAGGGATTCTGGAATAAAATCCTGAGCGGAGCGTGGGTCACCATAGACCGAGATTAAATTTTTTTCGCGTGTTGTATATAATATAATTTTTACCATTAACTACGAGAAAATAAAAAGTACCATATTTTACTTACTTATCAGTAACTATATTAATCACATTTTAGTATGTATTTGGTAATTATTACCGAGTGATAAGAGAACAATGACATAAAACAACCACAATAACAATTAACAGTTAGGTTCAAAAGAAAACTAAACTAACTTATACATTGAAAAACCTTGCCACTCTACCGTTACATAATCACACAAACGTCAAAACTAATATTGGCATTGACGGTAATTTAGCCTCAGTCATTGTTCTTCTGTCACTTACAAGCGTGACAGACAACATGTGATCGACACTTCAGTGACATAAATACGAAGCTGCGAAGCTGAGTTCCAAATTAACGTTAAGTCACCAACAGCTAATAAATATATACAATGCTGTATATATATAGAGTTAGTGAGCGGAGCATTCCAGTCAAGTTCCATATAATAATCAGTTCAGTTATATGATAATTTCTTTTCCATACTTGACAATTGGCATATACATCCAATTAACTGACTAATTTAACCAGATGGCTGCGACATATACATAATAATATATGAGACTACGAGTACCTACTATTTAATTATTTTATCTGTTGTTAAAATATAGGATGAGCTCTGCAACAGCTGTCATTGGAATCACGTCTATCAAGTTTTGTATTTTCAGACGGTTAATCGTGACAATGCCATAATTCTATGTAGCGGGCGTATGTATAAAATATTAGTTATCGATTTTAAAGATAAAATCAATCGAATAAATAGTCACTTTATTTTAATATTGGATGTATATTATCTATATAAATATGCATGTTGCCTTGTTTGTTTGTATTCCTTTCATTGCGTATAATCTTTAGTATTTTTGCGCCCACGGCCGTCGGGAATGTTTCTGAATAAGTTAATTGTGAGTAGAAATGCGAATCAGGGAAAAGAGAGATAGGGGAAGAAGAGGTTATTTTATAATAGCAACATTAATCAGTTTTAATAATCAATTATCAACATCGTCTCAGCCCTAGGCTGTTGTAGGCTATTACTTTGACAGCTGTCCCAGAACTCAAGCTATTTTTACAAGGTAAACTAGAATTTTCGCGTGATTTCGAAGAACGTATTTTTCATCTTATCGCCGGGCATTCCAGAAAAAATGCGACATAAAAATCATGTAATTTTGAAAGCTTCATTCTCTAAAAGCTTAACAATTACAAACATAATAGTTATCTCGTTGTGAAGATCGATCTGATGACAAAAATAAATTATGTTTGACTTTAACGTGATAGACCACGGGACATACATATATAGTACGTATCTCTCTTAAATCTGTATACTTCCGTGGTCTATCACTTTCACGTCTAGGTATCTATATATATATATATATAGTTTCAGATGAATATCTGCCCTAGTACGTCGCTGGGTATTATAAGTTTTTTTTTCAATAGAAGCAAAGTGTGAGCGAGGATTTTGGGCAGCTTGTAACCTATTTTTTTTTTTTATTTTAATGTTTGATTTTAGGCTTCTAACATAATAAAATTAAACAAAAGTTTAAAAATTATTTTTATTGTAAAGACACACAGGTTATACATTTTGTTATTTATAGTAGTATATAGAAATAAGTATTTTTCATATTAAAGGAAACGTATGTCTTTTGCAAAAATAATGACAAGAGACAGCTTTTTTGAAACTGCTTTCCTTTATTGGCTGCTTCTTACGTATACTGGTTCTGTTTGTATAAGAAGTGTTCAACTAACAGATGCCGTACATTTTCTAGTTGACAAAACCTGTAACAGAAAACTTTATTATTTTACTTGGTACTCCCTGTTTATTTATTTTGTAAGTATTATACAACTTCGTAGACCATTTAAATTTAATTTTAAGTTTCACATTATTGCTTTCAAAACGTTGTTTAAATCTATAACCTACGATGATAATTAAAATGATTTTAAGGGTGCCAACGGGACTATATATAAGTTTTTCTGAGCCCTTTTAAACCATAGTAATTAACTTATAATCCGAAGAATATAATACGTATACGAATATGAATATGTGTCATGACGAATGATAAAAAATATATACGTCCTGACAGTTGAGGCACGGCCTTCCCTCACAGAGAGTGATTTGGACCATAGTCTCATACCACCAAAATTGCGTTGTAGTAGTATTCTCGATTTAGCTTTGGGAAAACGGACTTTATATGATAGATCTAATAAATCATGATATGAAATTGCGTCTGCTGCGCAATGGCCATATTTGTGTATGTATTCGGAAGAAGTAACCGTTTTAAGGTCCAGAAAAGATAGAGCACAGTTTGGAAAAAAGTGTGTAGCTTTAAGAGGAAGGATTGTCATATTGCTAAAATTTATTGATAGAACGTAATTGTACAGAGCGACTGTAATTTTTTTGCAAACATGTGTTAAAATCGCATATAATAATGAAGTGACAGTATACAGCACGGCGCATATGTTTCAATCAATGTTTCAAATGCAGAAAAATAATTTACTTGAAGGGAAGGACTATAAAAAACACCGAGAAGGATTTTGTCTCATAGACAGAACAACTTCGATTAAAATGTGCTCCGCGGCATTAGCAGCTGGAGGTTGAGTAGACATATTTAGCAGAGTAATTGGAATGTGGGAACGTAGGTAAATAGCCACTCCGCCACCAGTTCTGCCAATACGGTCATTCCGAATTAGATGGAAGCCTGGTAGGGAATACGATGTCGAGGGAAGACAGGGCTTTAGCAAGGTTTCAGAAACAAGAATTGCATGAATATTATTATTGTCGAATGACCACAGCATATCCGGCATTGATGTGAATAGCATTGAATTTTTTTACTCAATCTGAGAAATATGATGGGATGAGCTGAGAGGAACTAAAGTGCTGTGCAAGCTTTCTGTCAAATCGTCAGATGATGAACATGATACATATAAATCTTCGTTTATATCACTGTGATTTAGTATCATAACAATGTTATATATATATGGAAAATAATAAAGATATTATACATATACATATACATAAATAAATAAATACAAAGTTTATGACGTCTACCCGCCAGCAGTCTAGTAAGTAATAGAAAAGCTAACACTACAACACAAGAAAGCACAACAAATTGGATAATTTAAAAAAAAAAAAATTATTCATTATTTAAAAACAATTAAGTATCGAAATCGATAAAAATATTGAAAACTACTAAATATAAAATAAAAAACATTTAAAAAGAATATGCAACTCACATATCACACAACACTCACAATAATTTAAAATAATAATGAAAAGGAAGAACACCCTTAAAATTGGAAAGTGCATAGTCATAAATAAGCAAAACGAAACCTATTCAATAACAATACCCTTCTAATCTACTTTTACACATAAATAAATGGAAAATAAACTAAAACAACTATATAAACATCTTAACAATTTAAAAATGATTTATTTTTTAAAAAACAAAGAATTTAAAAATCGTATCAGAAAAGAACAACACAAAAAAACGACAAAACTTATACAACGTAGACTGAACGCATTCATTCAATGGTTTGATCTGCTGCCAGGTGGTCTTTATAGATTGTGTTTAATACCTATTTTGAAATTTTTGATTATTTTTATTATTGGTTTTATTTTAACTTATTATTTATATTCCAAAGTTTCCCTGATTCCTTTAACGCAAAACGTTATCCATATTATTGCCCAAAGTATTCCGGCTCATTATTCTGATATGCTAGCATTATTTTCTAAAAGCAACATTCATGCCATTTTTGTATCTGAATCTTGGCTAAAACCCTGTCTTCATTCCACATCTTACTCTTTGCCCAGCTTAAATCAAATCAAATTATTCCATTCTCCATTATAAATTTATCAAACCAATTCTCATCATCTTCTCCCACTGCAGAGCACTTTCTGATGGAAATTAACATACCAAACATAAAATTACTTCTTGACGCATTTTATAGCCCATCTCTCAATCTTCTTCAATCTTCAATCTTTTCCTCTTTCGAATCACTATTAGAAACATTTAATCCAGCTCCTTAATAAGATAATCGTGCTAACCAATTGCTTTCAGTTTTAGGTGCCTGCAATATGTATTTATCATCGTTAAATGCAGCACATTTTTTTTATAAATTCTACACCTTCTCTTTTAGACATTATCATAGTTTCCTCGCCAGAATTTGTATTAACACATGGTCAATTTTTAGCTAATGCCTTCTCTTATCATGACGTATTCCATCTTTCTTTTAAAATCCGTCCTCCTAATTAAAATCAAGAACTCTTCTACCGCGGAACTTTGCTGGTATGGATTTTGACCGATTACCTATTGATGCCGCAAACACGGACTGGACTGCAGCATTTAATGCAATAAAAGTTGACGAAAAAGTAAGTGTTTTTAGCACTTTGCTGAAAGGATTATACGATACATGCACCGAAAAGACCAGTTAAAGTTAGAAATTACCCTGCATCTTGGCTTACAGATGAAATCTGTATTTTACAATAAAGAAGTGATCGTGCCAGGTCAAAAAATAAATTACATCCTTCTGCTGTTAATCTTGAAAAATATATGCTTCTAAGGAATCACTGCAATACAGTGTGTAGACACGCACAGCGACGCCACATTCATAATTCTGTTGAAAATAGTGATCCTCGTAAAATCTGGAAATTTGTCAAGTCATTAGGAGTTGGTAAAACTCAAGATAAAACTTCCTTCAATTATTTTAACCTTGATCAACTTAATCAGAATTTTTCTTTTATTGCTGACATGGATAACTTGACTGACTGAGTGACTGACTTACCTCTTTTTTCTTTTAGTCAATTCATTGATTGTGATGTGTTGTTGAGTGCTATTGGTGGTGATTGTATTAGCCGTAAAATGATCATTCCCATCTTAGACATCCTTATTTCCATCATCACCTATATCCTTAACTCTTCTATTCCTCTATTACTTATCCGGCCATTTGCAAAAATGCTTTTATTATTCCGTTACCAAAAAAGGCAAATCCTTCGACATTAGCGGACTTTAGGCCAATTTCTACTTAACCTTTCCTATTAAAAAACCTTGAGCGGCATATTCAACATCAACTCAATACCTTTCTGACTAAGAACAATCTCTTAAACCCCTTGCAATCCGGTTTTCGCCCTGGTCATAGTACGGTTACTGCTCTTGCCAAAATTATTGATGATATCCGTTACGGCATAGATAATAAACAACTTACAGTTATGTCGCTGTTAGATTTCAGTAATGCCTTTAAAACAGTAGACTTTGACATATTGCTGGGCATCTTACGCTCTCTTAACATACTCTCCAACAGTAATTGACTGGTTTCACAGTTACTTGAATGGGCGCCAGCAAACGCATCCGGTTGGAGGATACATTCGGTCACACAAGGTGGCGTGCTGTCTCCTCTCCTATTTGCCATCTTTATTGACACTATTACCTGCAAAACTTTCTTATCCCTTCCACTTGTATGCAGATGATCTCCAGATTTACACACATGCCCCAATTGATGACATCAATAAAGCCAATCAAAAAATTACTGCTTATCATGACCAAATACTTCAGTGGAGTTCATTTTATGGCCCTCAAATCAATCCTCTCAAGTCGAAAGCTATTATTATTGGCAGTCTAAAAATGATATCACGCATCAATTTGGAACTATTACCTTTAATTAAACATGACAGAATTTCTATACCTTACTGATTTTCTAATTCGTCAAAAATCTAGGGATTATTGTTGACATTACGTTATCATGGGCCCCACAAATAAAAGCAATTAGTCGTAAAATGTTTTCTTCCATAGGGTCAATAAGGCGGTTACAAAATCTGTTACCTATACCCACAAAAGTTGCACTTAAACAATCATTACTTCTTCCTGTTCCTAATTATGCTGATGCCTGCTATATTAATTTCACTTAGGAGCATAGAAATTAACTGGAGCGGCTACAAAATCTCTGTATTCGATTTATATTTGGATTACGCAAATAAAATCATGATCATTGATTCTCAATTTCGGGCTCAGCTCAAGTGGCTCCAAATTTGACTTCGCCGGAATACCCATACTCTTACACTTCTTTATAACGTATTATTCAATCCATCAACTCCTTACTGTTTGAAAGAATGATGTGAATTTATTTCTTCTTCTACACTCACACCTCACAACACATTAGTGTCAATACAATAAATTATTCTATAATAGTTCTTTCACAGTTCAGGTTATACAGATATAAAATTCTGTTTCACTGAATATTAAACGCTCACAATCTGAAGTAGTTTTTAAAAATCAAATTAAACAATATTATCTATTAATCACAAACTCACAGTGCAATTAGTTCTGTTTAAAATTGTCTTCTTTTGTGTTTGTTATTTTATTTGGAATGTATTGTATGTGTATGTATATATTCATATATATATTTATTATATGTATTTATGTTTTAATAAATATTATATATTGTGTATATATGTAAGATACTTATTTATTGCGTATATTTTATGTTATGTGTGTATGTTTATTCTAATTTTAACTTAGCTTTTTTGCTACCGCACTTCCTACTTCTTTTTGTGATTTCCTCTTACCAAAGGTTTTCCTGGTAGAGATCGCTTTTTAGCGACAAGGCCGCCTATTTGCACTTTTTTTTTCTAGCTTTTTATAGTATTTCTTTTGTAAATTGTGCAATAAAGAAAATTCATTCATTCATACAGCAAAATTAAAACTTAGAGAAAAATTTGCTGTGATGCTATTGCCAGATAAACTGAGAGGCGTGAGTTAAATTCCTGCACAGGACAAACATTTATGTTATGAACATTTATGTTTGTCTGTAATCTGGGTGTTTTTTATGCAAAGTTAAGAATGTATATATATGTATGTTTCCGCCGTCTGGTATCCATGGTGAAAGGTTTGCTTAGCTTGGGACCAAATGGCGCTGTGTGTAATTCAAAAAAATCCAAAAAATATGTAAATCATTTATTACATTGCCAAATAAATAACTTGAGCTATAGATGAATATATGAAATTGATATCAGCACTTTCCACACAAAAACAGATCGCCTACAGTTTTTCCTAAACACATCCATTCTCAAGAGAAAAAGTAGCTCTTTCCGCAAAGAAAAAGTTTTCCAGGTCATCTGCGAAGAAGCGTCGATAATCGAAAAGAAACTGTGGCAGAAATAGTTCTTAATATTCTTTTACATTTCAGTATCTGACTAAGTTTTGTCCTTAAACCACGTATTAATGCCAATATAATATAAAATTTATTAATTGCAACAACAAATATTTTGAAATCGCTTATACCACGATCTAGTACCAAACTAAGAGTATCACTATGAGTACCAAACAACTTATACAAAGACTTACGTACTTACTTTGTTTTTGTGAAAGCATTTTATATCGCCAAAATTGTCTCACGTAATTTGTGAAAGCCCTTAAGCTTTTTTTTATGTTATACTATTTTTATATAGGTACGTACATCATAATGTACCCTCCTTTTATCAACCACTGTAGTCCTACGTCACAGGTGTTCAGTGATAACAGTGTATCTGAAATAAAGTAGCTTTGTCTTAAATTACTAGCTTAAAAATAATAAGTAGTAAGATTTTAAACTAGGGACAGAATTAAATATCCCTCTTTACTATTTCTTGACAAACTGTAAGAAGTAAGATAGGACGAAACGTAAAAATATCCATTAAATAGTATATTTCATGCTTTTTGATAGACATAAAATTCTGCTGAATAGACCGTTAGCAACAATATTGTATTGATCCTGGTCATCAGCCCCTGGTGCTGCAGGTGTTCATCACGAGGTATAATTAGAATAAAAAAACCATCGTAAAGAATAATAATAGAGGTTTAACCATTGGTACGAGTATGTTTTACGTGTAGGTACTGCTAATCGTAACGGTGTTCTTGATATTATAGTACATTGTGTATTAAGGGTGTTAAGGAGAAAATAACTAACGAGGGGCTATTTAGGAGCCTAAGACCGAAGGATTAAATGACTCGAGTTTGTAATTACCGTACCACCCGTGTTACACACAATGTTTATCATCACATTTGCCAGTAAATATATAATAATATGAAGTGGATAAATAAAATAAATAAACTTACTAAATCACAATTGAAATGACAGGAATATATAGAAGTAGAGAAAACCACGCATCCGCAATATCTAGAGAATTATTGAAATAAAAAGTTTTGTTTGAAATTAAAAAAGGTTATTGCTCGCTTGTATCACAATGTATTGTAGTGTGCGTGTAGTTCGTGTTTTGATTAAGCTCAATATATATAATAATATTATCAATCATACTTAATAAAATAGGCGCGTCATTTCCTGCCCGTCGGTTCTATGAACGCGCGATTTGCTTAGAGAAAATAAAATGTATAAAGTAAAAGCCCGTGGGAGTAATTAAGACTTTACCTGCACGTAATGATACTGTTTATGAGTGAGTGTAGTGACTATTTTGGATTCCAAGGTGTGTGGATAAAATTTCTGCCGATGGCGATGCATAAACCGTAGGCATTAATTCAAACATTTCCTCAAAATACAATCTACCTATTACAGAATCTGTAAAACACACACAGGAAGGCAAATTTAGGCAAGTAGAAAGTTGCCAAGGATTCTATATAACGTAATAGATGAAATGCTTTTTGCTCCGACTTGTGATTTAAGGAATGATTTTATCCTCTTGCTCTCAAGTATATAATAACTCAGTTCACAAAGAAGGTACTCTTTAGTTTTGTTGGCGTTTAAACTTTTACTTGCAATTTGGAATTGTACTTAAGTTAAATGTTGCAAGTGTAACGAAGACAAAGGATTCTTTTCAAAGCTGATAAGAAAAATCGTTTATAATTTTAAACAAGACAGTAACTCTTAATTTAATCCATAAAAATATTACTAGTCGTTGCCTGCGGTTCCACCCGCCCTTAATTCGGTTTTCGTAGAGGATTTTAACGGCAAATCCTAAATTATAGAAATAAAAACCGAACTCACACTTGACGTACAGCGGTTTAAGCGTAAAGGAGAACAGACGACATAACGTAAAGTGTGAGTCGGTTTTTTTTTCTATAATTGAGGAATTTCCGTTAAGATCCTACACTGATAACCGAATTTAGGGCGGGTGGAACCGCATGCAAAATCTAATATCATATATAACACCAATGGATGTAAGTAAGCATAACCTTGTGAAGATCGATTATTGGAATCAACGCGAGGCTCTGAACCGAAGACCAAAACTGAACTCCCACCCATCCCAATACTTAAAGACGCAGATAAAAATACGTTAACTACCAGTACATACTTCAGTGATCTCCAAAATAAATTATGGCGCAGTCAACTGTCACTGCTTAGAGCTTTAAAACACGGATATTAAGTATACCTAATATTAATTTATTTTTGAAAAGGAACAACTTAACTACTGTAGCATTTATTAAACAGTAAATATAGGTAACCTTAACGTCCCCTTAGTATATTTTAAGACAACGTTAGAAGCGTCACTTCAACCTGAAGCCTACCTTACTACTTTCATGCTAACAGCTCTGTTATGTTCAGCTAGTGTCGAGGCTGCCGTGTACCAAGTGACTCAAACATTAATGTCATTATGTTCTTTCGCACAATATTATTTTTCAGCCAAAAAGCAAGATTTTGGTATTCTTTCCGTCTGGAAGAATTCCGTTTACTCATAAAAAAATCTTTAGATTCTTTGGGTCTCACAGATTAATTGCGTTCTATGTATGCCAGCCATACAGGGACCGAAAAAATATATGAATAATATTGAAGGTAGGGTGGTTTTATCAGTGGTTGTTAAGGTCTAGGTTGGAACATTTTTATTAAATCTGATACTCTTACAAATCATCTTTCACACTTACATATTACAATTGAATTTCCATTAGTTGTTTTGTAGGCCTAGAATACTGTATGGATAGAAAGTCTATAATCAATGTAAAACTTTATTTATATCTCAAACTGCTTTATATTAGATTTAGAGATATTTCAATCTATAAAATCTAATGTATGAACATCGAATAACACAAATATTTTTGGTAATCTTTTATGAAACAGAGTCGTGATAAAATAAAATCTTAGAACACTGCGACTTATTAATGACTCTAGTCAGCAGGGTACAGTAAGTGCGGAGGGGACAGCAGAACTACACTTTTGTTGGGTTTAAGCCCATTTTTTTGAAATAATGAGTTAAGTACAGGACTGAGAGAGCCAATTAAAAACTATTGAAATGTATGTAACGGTGAACTAATATATTTCTTCTATTCTTGAAACAGCAGGCTATTCCAGCCTAAAGGAAAATAATTTACTTCCGAATCCACATTAATCTTCATAAAACTTCTTCTTCCATATTCATAACATAATGACATTAATGTTTGAGTCACTTGGTACACGGCAGCCTCGACACTAGCTGAACATAACAGAGCTGTTAGCATGAAAGTAGTAAGGTAGGCTTCAGGTTGAAGTGACGCTTCTAACGTTGTCTTAAAATATACTAAGGGGACGTTAAGGTTACCTATATTTACTGTTTAATAAATGCTACAGTAGTTAAGTTGTTCCTTTTCAAAAATAAATTAATATTAGGTATACTTAATATCCGTGTTTTAAAGCTCTAAGCAGTGACAGTTGACTGCGCCATAATTTATTTTGGAGATCACTGAAGTATGTACTGGTAGTTAACGTATTTTATCTGCGTCTTTAAGTATTGGGACACTGGTAACCGAATTTAGGGCGGGTGGAACCGCATGCAAAATCTAATATCATATATAACACCAATGGATGTAAGTAAGCATAACCTTGTGAAGATCGATTATTGGAATCAACGCGAGGCTCTGAACCGAAGACCAAAACTGAACTCCCACCCAAAAAAAGCTGAATTTGGTGGCTGCTCATTCCTTTTTCTAATATTGTTAAAACAAAGAAATACAGTTTTTATCTAGTCAACGAGCTCTAAACAACGGTACCCCACTCGATGGGGTAGGTCTAATTTTTTTTTCGAGCTACCCTTTAGCTGTTTGGGAGTCTTAAAAATATTTGTTGACAATTTTTTTGGCTTTGGGTCCACAATATGCTTATAATGTATCAATTAGAAGAACTTTATCCGTTTGAAATGTTAAGATCATGGTGTGATGACGATAAAATTCGTCGATAATGTTTTTTTTTTTAATTTTGATAAATATTTAATAATATAAGATTAATTTCTAAACAATAAATACATCTCTAAACACTGTTCATTGAATGTAATATAGCTGCTTTGTTTCGTACCTCAAAAGAAAAGAAACAGAACTATTTAATAGGATCATCACTTTGTTATCCGTTTATAAAGACCCTTTTTCTCAGGAACGCTTGAAGGTATCAAGCTGAAACAAATATTAAATACTCAAGTCTACAAAACCTTGTAGAAGTGAAAAGATCAAACTTCTAAATTAACGCAATCAAAACATACGGCCGTTCATGCCGCATATTTTGACGCTCACAAGGGAATAGAAACCTATAGGGCACTTCCCGTTGACCTAGAATAATGAAATTAGAAAAGAAGCAATGCTATTTAGCACAAGTAAAGGAAAAAATTAAAAAACCTTAAATTTGTACTTACATCACATTTTTTTTTACGTTTATAAACTAATTTGCAGTTGGTAAACTAACCGCGACCCATGTCGATGGATGCGGATAACAGTTTACCAATTTATCTTTTCGCTTAAGCAATGTTCGGTACTTTTCATTAGTTACCCAATTATTTATTTTGGTCAATTTAGCTGTTTATTATTAAACTGCTTACACTGGTATGCGCTGTAATAATTATATTACGGTATTTGTCATCCATTAAAAATATAATACCGGTAATGAACGAACTATTTACATACCTAAAAGTTAGTACGGAACCCTCGGTCTTACTTGCGAGTCTTACTCGCACTTGACCGGTTTTTTTCCTCAGCTGGCTAGGAAATGCGCTGTCTATTTGGCTAACTATATAAGTGGGACGGAGCCAGCCCCATTTTGTGGGCTGCAATTAGTAAACGCACGTAATAATCTTCGGTTCAGATTCGAAGATCATAACACTCTATTAAATTTTTCTGCGGTGTTATACAGCCTGAACTTAAATTTAAACCATTGACAATAATAATCGAAACATGTAATGTAACATTTTTCTAAATAAATACGCGTTAGATGAACTATAAGAAAACAATATGAATAGAAAATCGGCCTAGTGCGAGTCGGACTCGCGCACGAAGGGTTCTGTACCATTATCTACAAAAACGAGCAAAAAAATCACGTATGTTGTATGGGAGCCCCCTTAAATATTTAGTTTTTTCTGTTTTTTAGTATTTGTTGTTATAGCGGCAACAGAAATACATCTTCTGTGGAAATTTCAACTGTCTAACTATTACGGTTCATGAGATACAGCCCGGTGACAGACGGACGGACGGACAGCGAAGCCTTAGTAATAGGGTTCCTAATTACCTTTCAGATACGGAACCTTAAAAACCAACACAAAAACTTAAAATATAGGTTTTCGTTTTTGTACAAGTATTACTTTAATTTGACAGTGCGCTGAACCATGAACCCACACGGTGCGCTAGTCCGACTAACACTTCACCGATGTTAATACTGTAATTCAGATCAGATTTTTTGAAATAAGGAATTATTTTTACCTTTTTAGTGCATCTTTTTGAACCCGGTTTTTTTTTTGTTAAAAAGTTTTTTCACTGCAAGTCTGAAGTTTGTATGTATCTATGATAGAACAAAAACAATGAAAATATGTTTCTTGTATGAGGACTCCCCAACTAGTAGATCGCGTTGTGCCGGTAATTTAAAATGGCAATGGCTTCGGCCCATCCACACTTGGCCGATTTTTATTATTTGTTGTTATACTAGAAATCCACACTTTTTTTTTTGCAAGTTTTTTTTTTTTTTTTTATACCACTAAGGTGGCAAACAAGCCTGATGGTAAGCGGTCACCGTAGCCTATGGACGCTTGAAACACCAGGGGCATCACTCGCGCGTTGCCGACCCTTCAGAAATCTAATAACTTCTTTTTTGAAGAACCCCATACTGTAGTCCTTAGAGAAAACCTTGGCAGGGAGCTCATTCCACAACCTAAGCGTTCGCGGGAGGAAGTTTCTCTGAGACCGCACTGTACGCGACCATTTCGGTTCCAAAGTGTGAGAATGAATTCCCTGCCGATGGCGAGCGGTGCGATGGTAGAAAGTAGCCGTGGGCATCATTTCGAACTATTCCTCAGAACACAACCCATTGTACAAGCGGTAGAACACCCACAGGGAGGCAAAGTCTCTCCTCAGACTTAGGGGCTCGATACCGCAAGTGAGTTTGGGACCGTCGATAATTCTCACAGCCCGTCGTTGAACCGAGTCAAAAGGGCCAAGCTGGTATCCGGGTGCACCCGCCCAGATATGGCAGCAGTACTCCATATGGGGCCGGACTTGCGACTTGTAAAGCAGCAACCTTTGCCCCGACGTGAAGTACTGCTTCGCTCTGTTGAGTACACCAAGTTTTTTGGACGCCAGCTTTACCTTGTCTAGCAAGTGATCTCGGAACTGAACATCGCTAGAGATGTGAACACTAAGGATCCCAATGCTCTTGGAGATGGAGAGGGGAGTGTTCTGGAATTGTGGGACTACAGTGAATGGGGTTTTCTTAGCGGTGAACGCGCAGACTTGTGTCTTTGAAGGGTTGAATCGGAACAAGTTTTCCCGTCCCCAGTCAGAGACCTTGCACAGACCGATCTCGATTTGAGACACAAGTTCTTCACGTTTTTCCTCCACAACAGAACGAGGGATGCTTGCACGGCCCGTGTAATAAGCGTCTCCAGTACTGTCATCTGCATAGCAATGTATGTTGTTGATCTCCAACATAAACAGCGTAGGAGACAGCACAGAGCCTTGCTGGTGTCCCCAGCATTAATATCCATGCTATCAGAGCAACTACCGTCAACTACGGCTCGTATGCGTCTGCCGGACAAAAAGCTAGCCACCCATTTGCACAAACCCTCGGGCACAACGTAAGATGGCAACTTCGATAGAAGACCCCGGTGCCAGACCCGATCAAACGCCTTCGCTATGTTTAGGCTACATGCCAATGCCTCCCCCTGACTCTCAATGGCTAGTGCCCATCGGTGTGTGAGATACACTAGAAGGTCACCAGTTGAGCGACCGTGGCGAAAACCATATTGACGGTCACTGATCAGGTCGTGTTTTTCTAGGTATCTCAAAAGCTGTGTGTTGATCACACGCTCCATCACCTTGGAGAGGAGAGAGGTTATAGCGATAGGCCTGTAATTCGATGGATCTGATCTATCGCCATTTTTGGGCACTGGGTGCACATTCGCAGTCTTTTATGAAGACGGAAATTGCCTAGTGTGGTAGGAAAACGTGAAGAGGCGCGTGAGTACAGGACATAACTCAGGAGCACACTGCTTAAGCACCACTTTTGGTATGCTGTCTTGCCCACTCGACTTATGAACGTCTAGGGAAAGCAACGCCCGCCGGACCTCGCGCTGTATTATAGAGATTTCCGGCATGGTCTTACCGCACCACGGTAAAGTAGGTGGTACAGCGCCTTCGTCATTCACATTCGAGTTAGAGGCAAAGAGACTGCCCAATAGATCGGCTTTCTCTTTTGCACTGTGGGCCAAGTCACCATCGGTCTTTCGCAGTGGTGGTAACGACGACTGGCAGAAGTTCCCCTCGGCAGCTTTAGCAAGCGACCAGAAAGCATGACTCCCAGAAGGATAGCTCGCAAGTCGCCCACCTATTTTGCCGATGAATTGGAATTTTGCTCTGGCAGTTGCTTTCTTACTGAACCTCGAGGCAGCATTTAATTTGCGTTTTAACTCAGAAATATTCGGATCCTTATTATTACGAGCCGTGGTCCAAGCCTCATACGCAGTTTGCTTAAGAATTTTAGCTTCTATGCAAGACCTATTAAACCACGGTCGTTTTTTGACGCCGGCAGCTACTCGCAGGTTAGGAATGAAACATTGCATACCAGCGAGGATTGTCTCAGTGACTGCGGCTGTGCAGACGTCAGGATCTTCTGAGCTATAGCAGATCTGCCTCCACGGGTACGATGCATAAAATTCTCGCAATCCATCCCAGTCTGCCGACTTATAATGCCACACACGACGCCAATTAGTAGGCCCAGAAGGATCAGGTTGTGCGCATGACATTTGAGTCCCGACGAGACAGTGGTCCGAGGAGCCAAGAGGCGCATCCACTGAGACGGAGTATCCATCCGGACGTGTAGTCAGCAGAAGGTCCAGTAAGGAGCTCGTATGGTCCTCTATATCTGGTATCCTCGTTGGAGAAAGTACCAGCTGAGAGAATCCATAGGTCAGAGCAAATTCATGAGCAGATATCCTTGCATAGTTATTGGTTCGAGAACTGAGCCACTCACGATGATGGGCGTTAAAGTCTCCCAAAATAACTCATTCTGCTGTGGGATATTGCTCTAGAACTTTGTCAGTCGTCAAACTCAGGTGCGTGAAGAGTCGAGTTACGTCCGTGTCACCGCTATGAGACCTGTATAGGCACGCATAGATACGAGTGTGGCCGCCATGATCTACGCGCACCCACAATATACGACAGCAGGTATCCTCCCGGACGAACATACATACACCGGCACGACTCAAAAAATTGTGCTCGAGTTTGTAGCCGGGATAACGAGCAAGTTAAAGTTTGTATGTATTACTGTTTTTACGATAAAGCAAAAACAACGAAAATGTGATTCTTGTATGGGGACCCCCCTTAAATTTTAACTTTTTATTATTTGTAAAATAATCCCCCATTATAACACATATTCTGTGAAAAATTCAGGCTACTACCTATTTCTTTCTAAAAGATTGTTTAATGGTCGAACAGACAGTCAGACAGCGTAAAGGCTTAGTTATAGGGCGCCGTTGGCACCATCTGGGTACGGAACCATAAAAACCAACGTAGAAACTTAAAATATAGGTTTTCGTTTTAGCTTAAGTATAACTTAAATTTGACTTGATGTGAGCACACCAACTTAGTTGGTAAAATACTGTTACAGTAAAGATAGACATAACATTGTATTTACTGAATATCTAGTACATAATCTTCGAAATCATTGTTTATAATCCGCGTACTTGAAATTCCCTTCAAGGTTTTTCGACCTTTAATATTTAGACGGTATCTGTCGGGAAATAGCTACGTTTTGTTAGGCCGTATCGCTTTGTGAAACAGAGTCGCTTCCCTCGCCAACATTCTCCTCAGTTTCGGAGCGCTTTTTCAGCTCAGGAGCCCATGTGCGAAATTCCGACTCTAAAACATTTAATATATTATGGATCTACTGTGTCCAGTTCATTTACTTAATTTAGTAATTACTTTATTGCTCTCTTTTGTGGAACATGACATTCTTAAGGACAAAACTAAGAGTTCCGAACTTTAAAAGTCGTCGGAAATGTTCTCGATCAAAATACTTATCTCATAAATACGCACATATTTCTAAAGCAAACATCCATATTTTAACTTTCAAAATAAATCTAGTGATCCCGTAAACGTAATCCCAGCATTTTTTTCACAGAACACTGAAAAAAATACATATAATCTGAAACATATCGTAAATCAGTAAGCGGGGAATGTAAAGGGAATTGAAACGTCTCGGCTGGGCATAGTGACGGCGACGGCGCCTGGAGGGCGGGGTGGGTACAGGAGCTAAAGGGCGCGTGCGCGGGGCGAGGGGTGCTCGAGAGGAGGGGAGGGGTGCGGCGCAGCCTCCGGGCTGCTGCACTCCGCCGCCGCCCGCTGCCCGCATTGATCCCGCTGGACCGCAGCCTCCGGCGAGCCGGGCATCGCGCGCGCCCCGGCCTCGGCCTACCTCTACGCTCTCCCGTAGCGCGCGCAACCCTAACCAAACGCACGACGAATCCTCAACACTTTTATCCTCAGAAATTTTAACCGCGATCAAAACAATAACAATTATCGGCAATTTTACAGGTTATAATCGTGTTCTCTTACGTAACGCTTAAATAAAAGTTGTGTGTAAATGACCGCTGTCACAGAGGACTTCCGAACATATAAAAAGGTTATTTAGTATCATTCTGCATTAAATCATTTAGTATCACAAACCCATTTGCTACATGTAGATAGTGCAATCTTGAATCATGACTTGTTTGATTTCTCCTTATCATATTCTAATAAAATACAATAATTGATCATCATCAATGTTGCTTTAAATACTTACTACGAGCTATGGTACTTCACTACCCAAACAGGTAGACAACGTAACTGAAATACCTACACGCTCATTTTGTAACGTTCTTGCCACTAAAAACTCACTCTAAAGTTATAAATGTAAAGTTGAAAGTTAAATGCAGCGTGCAATTACGGCTGAAAATAACTTGTAACGGCAAAAAACTTCAAAGCTCGTGAATTATTGCCATTCATTTTAGAACACTTTTTTGTTTTATAGCAGCAACTTAACGTACTGTACTATACTTAGTAGAGTATCCATTTTTAATATCCTCGTATTTAGAAATGTAGAACGATACAGCGATCAGATATGACTTGTACAACGAGGCATTAGAATTAATGTTAATATTACCGTCTTCTGTCCATACGTTTATAGTATTTTGAACACTTATTAAAAAAATCTTATATTTATATTTATTCATTTACCCGACTTCGGCTAAGCCAAAAGAAAGAAGGTTTTTTTTTTGTTACCTTAAGCACAAGTAAACCTTTGTTTTCAGAACCTTAATTTTCATGTGATATAATTTATTGCTGTTAAAGAACTATAACATTTTTATATAAGTATGCTACTTTTCAACTTTGTTTTCTCTCATTATATGTAAGATAAGAGTATGTATGTCATCAAACATATTATTGAACTTTCTTATTTTACTTTAAGCTTTTTTATTTTATTTTTAAATCTGGGAATTCAGAATAAAAGTTTAGAAAAATTATATTAGTTCTCTTTCTGAATTGTGCCACCACTTTGAGTGCCCTATTCTCAATTCTCTTATTATCGTTTTCGAGCAAGAGCATAGTTTTTATCGAAAAGTTTTACATCTTAATTTACTTTTACCTCGTGGATTATTCGTGAGTCTTTTTTTTGGATGCATTTCTTCTTCTTTTCCCAGGCTTTATCAATCGTACTTATGCATGTCACCATTACCATTTTCTTCTTATGCATGTCTGTTGCGGCCAGCATCTACGACCATCAAGAAATCTGCACCAAGCAGGTGGTTTTCAGGTGACATGAACGAAAAACCGACTTCTACTTGAGACAGGCTATTGTTTGTGATGTCTGCAAACTGTGTTCTGATCACGGCGCCATTTTTTATTTTTCGATTACACTTTACAAGTTGGACGCATGCTGATTAAAAATCTCAATTCGATCCAGTATCCTTGTTTCTCTCTTAGAATTCTGGTGTCTTCTATATCTAAATGATTTTCGCAAACGTCGGATTGTTCATTAAAGCATTTTATTGTTTCTTATTACCCATCAGCAGAGCTTAAAAGTCTCTAAGAATAATCGTTATTAATATTTAAGCTAGTCACTTGTTACGGTTAGCACGGTTACTCCGAGAGGGAATGACATATTTGGAGATGACATTTAAGTTACTGGGCAAATCAAGTTTTTTCATCAATTTTGCTAGATCATCATATTATGTTGAATTAAATGCTTAATAAACATTTTATCTAGTTTTTACACTTGGCTACTTTTTGATAAATTGGTATATAATTATTTTAAATTAGAAATTATTATAAAAAAAAGGTTTTTATATTATTGCCTGTCCCTCCAGCTACGCCTGCGCCAAAAATCGAGTCACCCGAATGCACTGTTGCAACGTAAAGGATTAGTGCATCGCGGCATCACTGGCCCCTAGTATCACCCGCTTAGGGACCCTTAATCAGGGTTATTATCATATATACTTCTTTGTCCTTCCAGCTATGTTTGTTCTAATCAGGGTTAGTATCATATATACTTCGTTGTCCTTCAAGCTATGTTTGTTCTAAAAAACCCGTAAATTATATCTATGCCACAAATCAAGTCGAATGGGTATATAAAACCATATGGGTTTTAGAAAAACAAACCTGTGATAAAATACTGTGTTTCCTAATTTTCTAAAATTAAATTACACCGTTGCTACGTGAAGGTATAGCGCCCCACAATATCACCTGAATAAACATCCATTCTTGTGGGAACTCTCGATTGAGATAAATAGTGTTCTATGTTTTTACCAGTCCATTTTGACATCCATGTGCCAAAAACAAGGTCACTAACAACGAAAAGGCATAGTGTAAAATCCTTTGTCAGACGCTTCGGCATTTCCTTTGCAAAATACAGGTCTACGAGACGCTTTGTTGCAAACGTAAACGATTATTGTCCTGCAGTATTGCATTGTCATTCGGAAAATTTCCTATTTTTATAGCAAAAAACACCCAACTTTTTTTTGCTGGGCACTGTGCCCATACGGTTTTACGGTTAGGCTCTCGTTGAAGTAATTGAATTTTCTATGTGGATATTCAATTAATTAAATTCTACTACCAGTTATTTTTATTTACTATTAATTGTTTTGTTTTATTTCTTCTTTCTCTTTTGAAAACTTTATCCTACCTACACTAAGCTAACTGACTGCTTCAACTCAGTAGTTTTATTAAAATATGTTAGATATGTAAGCTTGGATCTTTATAAACTTACTAAGTAGAATATGTGAATTCGTCAGTTAGCTTAGTTTAAAATTTGCTGCATTAAAACATTGCTAGTGATACCTATACGTTATGTTACCATGTTGAGGTAGGCAAGAAATTTGAATTTTCAAACATTTTTGATTACAAATTTGTGTAAAAAACGTATCACGAGGTGTTGGTCTGTTTTTTCACGTTTATATTTTCGATAGGACACATAATAACGGCTCTAAGTTTGTAGCAACAGTGGTAATGATTATCGAAGGTATTATGAATAACTAACTCAATGTTAGAGCACCATCCTTATTCATGTAACTAACCATAACATCACGGAACTAGCAAATTTCATTATTATTTCATAAAGCACCACAAATCATCAAGGTTCGGTAAATATTAACCAATTTCAATACAATCTGCTGACGTGTTTACATAGATTTACAAACGTTGACCTGCTTAGACTTGTTAATTAAAAAGGAAAAATCTGTTTAATGTATATTGTATATTTAGTAGATATAAGCTTAATAGATTCATAATTAGTGTTAACTGTTAAGGCCCAGTATTGCATAGAGCATAAATCTCTACTGGTAAATAATTTAAAATATTATTTGTATTCAAACGCAATTAAAGGGCCGGAACTAGTCAATTCGATTAAAACTCCATCGTAATAGCCTGTGACTATGCGTAATATAAGACTACGTATTATTTTTGATATTTTGAGTACATTAAATAAACCGATATTTTTCTTATCTCCGTATTACAAACAGTGCTTGCACAAAATTCCCGTCAAGCAAAGGGTCCTAAGATTAAACATGCAATCCTAAACGAAACGACGACTTCTAAACGACGGATTCTAAGTCAAGTCTCAAATAATTTTGTGGCCATACAAAACTCACAACTTTTCATCTCGCTACAGCGAGGAAAAGATAAAAAAAAAAACAATGCAAATAAAATTAACTATTTATAATTTTAAGCCTCCCTATGAAAAAGATTATTAAATAAACTAGAATTTCAACGATTACGTTGAAAATTAAAAATTACTGCGGATGGTAATATTAAAACACACTTTTCGAATTTTAATAACTATCTCCGCTTGCGGATGAAATGGACTTTCGTGCGCGAATTGCGAACAATAAAGCTAGTGAGATAAAAAATATTTTTTGCTTGGGTAATGTTCATGAAAGCTACTATAGACACTTTAATTTATGATTTGTATTTTTTGGCCACTACAAAAGTACCTACTGAAAGTGTTGTGCATTACCTGGTTGTACAGCACCTTAAATAATCTATTTACACAAATCTTGTCACTACAAAGCAGTAAAGTCACGGAGCTTCGTGATCTGTTAACTATCGTCCTGCATGTACTAAGATCGCATAATGGATCAACAATCATTATAACATAACAAAAAAACTTGAATAAATTACTTTGTGACAACCTGTCGGTTCAACGGCAGGCTTACTTATCACACAGCTTATCCATAATTACAATCCTGTTAATACTAGTACATTTTAGTGAGTAAAAGTCAATAGTGTCGTTGGACATATGCCAATATATTAAGTCTTCGAAAATCACTCTTCGTTCATTATCTATTAAAATTGGCTTTTAGAACATCTGGAGCGGTCGTGTACACATATTTTTTTAAAATCAAAATAAATTTAAAAATATTCATTATTCCGACAACAGTGATGAAATTCGCTCCGAAAATTTTTTCGTAATTTCGTGCGTGATCTAGTGTATTCCGTGCAAAAATGGTTTCTGAAAAAGAGAAGATGGCCGCTGCTGAAACGAAATCACCGTCAAATAAGAGCAACTGCACGTCACCAGGAAAGAAAGGTAAAGATCTCTAGTTCATAACCTTAGCTTGGGTCAAGTCTAAAGCAAAGTGAAGGAAAGGAAATGCGGATGTTGAGTGACTTACTGGTCATTTGACAGGTTTCACACCTTGGGTTTACAAGCCTCGGAATAGGCTTAGTTCAACTACATACACACATAACTCTATTTTTATGTTCTATACTATTTGTTTTTAACGGTATACTAGTGTTAATAAATAAAGTTATCAATTACATTAAATTAAGGAAATTATACTTGTGTAATTAATACTGTGGTAGCTCAATCAACTTGTGGTGTAATATTTAGCAGGAATAACAATTTTAACATAGGATATGTTATAAAATTTAAATAATTTAGCGCCAAATATGACCTGGCATTGAATTTTATAAAAGGAGAACGATAGTTTATCATTCTTGGTCATTAATGTGTTAATTTTACAAATGGATTTACAATTAAGGCTACAGAAAGAAAGGTGAATCTAGAAAAATGTATTATTGTTCCTTGATAATAAATAAATTATCTATCATATGAAGTAAAACTCTTTAGCAAAATTTATTTAGAAGCAAATAAAGATAAAAAAAAATTAGTCTACAAAAGAATTTGCTGTGTTATAACAGTAATTAAAAAATAAATCCTACTCATATTATAAATGTGAAAGTTTGTTTGTCTGGATGGATGTTTGTTACTCAATCACGCTTCAACCACTGGACGGATCGGGATAAAACTTGGTAAACATATAGGATAGGTCCTGGAATAGCATATAGGCTACTTTTTAAACTATAAAAATTCAAAAGTTCCTGCGAGACAATAACGGAGTTAAACGAACTATTGCTGCACCTAAAGCATGCTATAGCAATTCATTGGTATAACTAATTTATTTATTAATTAATTGGAGTTTATTAATGAGTTCCACGCCGATAACCGAATTAAGGGCGGGCAGAGCCTCTGGCAAAGTCTAGTAAGAAATAATTGCAATGGTCGGTGAGTTTTAGTGCAATTTGTATTCAATAGTATCAAATTTGGTCAGATTTAAGAATTGTACACAAAGTTTAGCCTTGGCTGTAGTAGGTATCCACTCATCTCCCCTTATCCACTCAAACATCCATTGCTTGAATTACTTTGCTGAGGTAATTTTATTGACTTGATATAAAATAAACCTGAAAATGGAAATGTACAATTATAAATGTTTGATTAAAATGCGCTGAGTTGATATGGTATACTTTTAGTTGGGCCTGTGTATTCTAAAACACACTAGATAACCGTTTAGCAAACTTTAAGAGATTTTAATAATTTTACAAAAAGGCACCTTACTTAAATATTATCAATGCGATAGGTAGTTTGTTTTATCTCATTGGTACTAATCTTGATATGTTTCTTTGATCCAAATCATCTCTCGTAGTAAATGTTGGTTTTAGGTCTTGGGGAGCCGTTTAAGGGGTACCAGAGATGTTTGAATTGGTTGAGGTCGGGATACTGAGCAAAGGCCACTGTAGTATTTTGACATATTTTGGCATAACTACTAGTATTTGGTAGTACGTCTGTGTATATGTTAAAGAACCGCATAAAAGGAGAGTTAGGTCCATAATTGGGATTTGGAACCGCAACAATACAAGTTGAACTTGCACTTGACCTTTACATAGAACCGGATAAGAATATATAGATGGAATCGAAAATATTAGGTAATCTAATAGTAGAGAAATGTTTTAGAGGAAGTTCATTCTCCGATGCTAATTTAATGTAAATAAGTACATTTAAAAAAGATTATTGCAATTCATACCGGTATTGGCAATAATTGTGCGACATCGGAATAAATGAGGCTGCACGAGTAGGTATGAAAAGAAACAGGAAAGGTGTAAACAAAATCATATAACCAAAAAATAACAATTATGCGTTTTACATTTGCATAGACTTGCACTTGCAATACTGACTAAGATTACTATGACTACGTTTTAAAAACGCGCGATTGCCGATATATAATTAGTGTTTTTTTTTTTTATTTTAATAATCCAAAATAGCTTTTGGACTAATCTTGTATAAGTGTACTTTATATCGTATTTTGTTCACCGTCATAATGTACTTATTGTGAATGTTCTAACTACAAAGGTGACCCAAGATTTGTATAGATGTGTCACACAGATGTATGACTCTTTTACCATAGCTGGATTATGACATTGAACGCGTTGAAGCTGCTAACAAAACACACCTTATGATGAAGAGTTTATCAATACTTATCATTATGTGAATATGTATAGTGTGATATGTAGAGTAGACCTTCCTTACCAATATGTAGTCCTCTTCTATATTTATTTACCATTATTGATTTTATTTTATTTTTATTTAAATAATAGTTCGTTTTTACATAGCAGTCTAGATAGTTTTAAGAAAAATCACGCGCCCTTTAGGTAACTGCGCAAGTTGATGATGAAGCTGATATGGGCCAGGTTGATGCTGAGAATGATAAGGGGCAGATTTATAATAAGGAAAATAGTGTTCACGTCGTTGATGTAGATATATGTAAAACATGTCAGGATGATGACAACTAGAAAGAAATCAGTCAAGTGCAAGTCGGACTTGCACACCGTGGATTCAGTACCGTCATATAATTTACGAACACCATCAACAACAAAAAGTGTCATAGTGGTTATCCATCCAATGACATACCGTAATCGAAGTTGCTTAACTTTAGATATTGTTTCCAATAGACAAATGTGTGACTGTTTTTTTTTAAATAAGTGTCCGCTAGATGGCGCTTAGATGGTAACTTAAAATGGTAATGGCTTGAGCCTGTTTTATTCTTGGCCGGTTTTTATTATTAACTTCAATTAAGGGAAGGGCCCGAAAATTAAAATCGCTAAATTGGCGATTCCTTTACGTTTTGAGACCTGGAGAATCGTTTGGCATTATTTTTAAAGTGATGATTGAGTGTCGATATCTCAAGAATAAATGGAACAATTTGTCTCCTAACCATATCAATCGATACCCCACGTCATTACTTAGATCTAAAAAGAGTTTGAGCAAAATCGGTCCATCGGTTTGTTTTTTATCGCTAAAAAACTGTTTTTTACCTCAGAACTCCGTCATTTATAAAACGATTTGGAAAACTTTCACGTATAGGGAAGGAATAACTCCTAGATTGGTCCCATTTTAGTAAGGATTAGTAAAAGAATAACCAGAGTTATGTGAAAAGAGGTTTTTAAAGTTGTATCATTTTTAATTATTTAGACGAGCTTCTACTGGTCTCTTCGTCTAGACTGGCCATGTAAGTTTCGGCGTGGCGGAGGCACCACAGATAATAGGATTAATAAAACAATATACGATAGAATTATCGCTCCGCATTTTACGTATATGACGCGCATTTTAGTTGTTAACTCGACATTTTAAGGCTGGGTGCAAATCGATCTAGCGGTTTGTTTTTAATCGCTAAAAACTGTTTTGTTTTAAAGACGCACTAAAAATCTTCATTCAATATAAATTCTCAAATATAAAACAAATATTCTCAAGGGAAGTTGCTCGTGCGGTACTTGCTACCAAACCAATTTTTGTTGTTATACTTAAGAGCACACACTATAATGTCAGCAAGTTTTAAGCTTGTATGTATTACAGTTTTTACGATAGAACAAAAACAACGAAAACGTGTGCCATAAAATGAGTGACCACTAAGCTTTTTTTTTTTGTTTGTTTTTTTTTTTTATACCACTAAGGTGGCAAACAAGCTTACGGCCCGCCTGATGGTAAGCGGTCACCGTAGCCTATGGACGCTTGCAACACCAGGGGTATCACTTGCGCGTTGCCGACCCTTCAGAAATCTAATAACTTCTTTCTTGAAGAACTCCATACTGTAGTCCTTGCAGAAAACCTTGGCAGGGAGCTCATTCCACAACTTAAGCGTTCGCGGGAGAAAGTTTCTCTGAAACCGCACTGTACGTGACCATTTAGGTTCTAAAGTGTGAGAATGAATTCCCTGCCGATGGCGAGCGGTGCGATGGTAGAAAGTAGCCGTGGGCATCATTTCGAACAATTCCTCAGAACACAACCCATTGTACAAGCGGTAAAACACACACACTTAAGGGCTCGATACCGCAAGTGAGTTTGAGATCGTCGACAATTCTCACAGCCCGTCGTTGAACCGAGTCAAAAGGGCCAAGCTGGTATCCGGGTGCACCTGCCCAGAGATGGCAGCAGTACTCCATATGGGGCCGAACTTGCGACTTGTAAAGTAACAACCTTTGCCCCGACGTGAAGTACTGCTTCGCTCTGTTGAGTACACCAAGTTTTTTGGATGCCAGCTTAACTTATAAATGATCTCGGAACTGAACATCGCTGGAGATGTTGACACCAAGGATCCCAATGCTCTTGGAGATGGAGAGGGGAGTGTTCTGGAATTGTGGGACCACAGTGAATGAAGTTTTCTTAGCGGTGAACGCGCACACTTGCGTCTTTGTAGGGTTGAATCGGACCAAGTTTACCCGTCCCCAGTCAGAGACCTGGGACAGTGTGGTCTCGATTTGAGACACAAGTTCTCCGCGGTTTTCCTCCACAACGGGACGAGGGATGTTTGCACGAACCGTGTAAAAAGCGTCTCCAGTACTGTCATCTGCATAGCAATGTATGTTGTTGATGTCCAACATGACATTGATATGCAGTAGAAACAGCGTAGGAGACAGCACAGAGCCTTGCGGGACACCAGCATTAATGTCCATGCTATCAGAGCAACTACCGTCAACTACGGTTCGTATGCGTCTGCCGGACAAAAAGCTAGCCACCCATTTGCACAAACCCTCGGGCACTCCGTAAGATGGCAACTTCGATAGAAGACCGCAGTGCCAGACCCGATCGAACGCCTTCGCTATGTCCAGGCTACATGCCAATGCCTCCCCCTGACTCTCAATGGCTAGTGCCCATCGGTGTGTGAGATACACTAGAAGGTCACCAGTCGAGCGACCGTGGCGAAAGCCATATTGACGGTCACTGACCAGATCGTGTTCTTCTAGGTATCTTAGAAGCTGTGTGTTGATCACACGCTCCATCACCTTAGAGAGGAGAGAGGTAATAGCGATAGGCCTGTAATTCGATGGATCTGATCTATCGCCCTTTTTGGGCACCGGGTGCACATTCGCAGTCTTCCATGAAGACGGAAATTGCCTAGTGTGGTAGGAAAGCGCGAAGAGGCGCGTGAGTACAGGACATATTGTGTTCGTAAATTATGTGAATGGGGTATGATGGAACCTACAACTCGCGTGTTCAACTCGCACTTGACCGATTTAGAACTTTTTATTACGTAATCCGCCACTATAACACATATTCTGTGAAAATTTCCAGCCGCTTTCTACTTCATTTTAAAATACCTTTATAGGGTGGTTGGCACCCTTTGGGTACGAAACCCTAAAAAAAGAATTTGGCTTCCTGTAAACGGATTCCTTTAGGTAGGTTAGGTTTTGCCTATGTAAGCAGCATGATATTATCTTTATAAAACAATAAAAAATAAAGATCACAAATTTATTAGTAATAAATTCTTCGACCGTTTTGCTCTCTTTGCATTTCGTTAGCATCTTAGATTAAGTATGAATAACAAATTAGCAATTCTAAAATTATCAAGGATATTAGTCATGTGATGGTTAAAATGAAATGCAAATAGAATCCTTAAAAATTATTATTAACAGAAAACGAAATTCCTAAATTTCCTGTTTCCTTAACGAATAAGTTTTTACAGCTGGAGAATCATTTGCTGCTATGTGTAAGTGTGTGTGTGTGTGTGTGTGTGTGTGTGTGTTTATGTGATCTTTTTTGTGATCGTATATCTTGAGAAAAAATAGACTGATTTCCGCTGAATAGTTTGTAAGAGACGTACATTACGGAATATAAATGCTACATCTATTATATTTCGTACGTCTTTCCATTGCTTGTAGCTATGCGATTTTCCAATTTTGATTTAGTTAACAGTTAACAAAATCAAATTAATTAAAGTTGTGACTACAAAAATACGTTATTTCCGCTATTTAATAAAAATTGAGACTTTTCAATTCTATTTCGTAATATTTAAGCCATTAAGCCGTCATAATATATCGTCCTTCTGTTAAGATGTTAATAGATTTAGGAATCATCCTCTTCATGCGTTGGTGGATAACCTTTTCTTAGTTAGGATAAAGAAGTGAAGACAGTTTGTTTCCAAAAATAAAATAGATTAGGTATTAGGATACGACTTAATCAAGTTAGCAGATTAAGTAGATAAAAATTATAAAAATACAAACTTAAAATAAAAAGTCGATTTACTAGAATTATCTTATTTGCCTATATATTAAAAACTAAAATATAATAATGTTATATGGTACTTAAGTATGGCAACATACTGTAAGGTTTCCCCGTGATATAAGATAAATAAATGAATAATAAAATAATCTAGTAAAACAATATTTAATAAAAATTGCATAATTTACGAAATCAAAATAAAATACAAACAAAACAAAATTGGAAAATTAATTACAGAAAGGAAGATAAGAAAAGAAACTATTTCTTAGTACTTAGCTTTTATTCTCGCCGTTGAGGTCGTGTTCCCGGAGATTATCTGTGTTCTAAGAGAACTCAAGGTAAGATTGCAATCCAAGTTAACAGTCATTTTCCACTTTACATCTATTTTTACACTTCCTACTTAATAATCTGCGATAATAATAAGATGTGTTATGCGTTATTACGTGTGATTGTCTTTAATATAATAAATGTTATACTTATTTTATAATATACACTTCAGTATAAAAAAGATTAAGTAAGAGACACGACTTTCAACGTAGGATAAATACCTAAAATGACCATTTTAAAAGTAAGTTCCTGGAAAATGAAGCCTATTGTTCCCTAGGAACCTACATCTCTGGCCAACCAATCTCGCCTTGCGTACATTGCGTACATTGGACAAACAAAAAGATCCATCGTGTGCCGCATAATTGAACATTTAAAGCTGTTAAGAACAATGACAAACAAAAGTCGGCCATTGCTCAAAATTTACTGGAGTCGGACACTAACCATTGGATCGAATTTCACAATCCACAAATACTATCGACAGAACACCACTATTTACCTAGACTAGTTAAAGAGGTAATTAAAATTAATAAATATAGCAATAGGTAAGATGGGTTTAAATTGTCGAATACATGGAATCCAGTGTTAGGATTAATAAAAAACAGTCATAAATTAGTACGTTCCGAGAAAAGCAGTGACACAGTGAGTATATTCTATCTTGTGTCAACACTAAGAGAACCGTTCGTCCAAAATGTTATTTCAAAGCTTTTACTTCAAATTTGAACCTAATACAGGTACAATTAGGTTCATTATAATAAAGTTAACAAGAAATTATAATTTTTTAGATCGATTTTTCAGCCAGGCGCAAGGAATTCTTACCAACCTAATATGAAACTCGACCAGTTTAACTTGAACTTATAGCAAATATTTAATTAATCCAAACGGCGCGATAACTGGAAGATCCGAGGTCCAAGCAAATCAAATGGAATAATATTTTTTTCTAAGCATAACCACAAGGTTTTCCTAAGTAATACTAATTAACACGTAATTTCAGTACCTTCACAAACAGCAAAAGCCTTAACTTATAATAAAAAAGAAAATCTCTTTGTGCTTCCATTAAGCTCTTTGTTCGTAGGCTTTGTGGGGCATGGAGACAACTTCTGTTCGGTGTGTTACATAACTGTTCTTCTACGAGTCAAACTTAGTTAACGTGAATGTTGGATAAAGCAAGCAATAATTGTGATTCTCAATGTTTTATTACTTACATTATATTTATATATACCTACTTATAATATTGTAATACCCAACCGTCCATTTTTGGTTTCCGAGAGTAGACGTCATCGCTTTGAAAAATATATAACGATTCTCAGGGTTATCAGCAATTAATTTTTATCCTTAGGTTTGTTGTTATATAATAAAAACAATAATATTATTTTGAACATATCACACAGCGCCACCTGGACAAGCAATGCTTGTATTATGGATACCAGATAACTGCATTTTTGTATTCCTATAAATACAAAAATGCGTTTTTTATGAATTCATACATATGATTCATAGAAAACAACCACACTCAAGACAAACAAATGTTCATTAAATTTTTTTTTTTCCTGGGCGGGAATCGAACCCACGCCACTGGGAAGATTAATTCGACGGAGTTCTTAGTTTTATATTTGAAATATTTAAAAATATGATAAAATTATATATTTTTTTTTTTTATTTTTGTATAGTTTATTTGGAAAACCAACCTACTTATAAATTACTGGATTAATAAATAATAATTAAATAATTTAAATCTTAGATAATAAAAACAAGAGTATTATAGTACATTAATTATTTCGCTTTTCGGTTATTAAATAATGCAAAAAATCTCTGTGGATTATACATTAAACACATAACTGTGGTAACTATAACAAATAACATTGTGCACTTTTGTAAGTGCATTAATTAATAATTATAACACTTAATCCATTTACTTATTTGATAGAAGATCTTTTATTGTTATATAAAAGGGAAGCCAAGGTTTCCTATTGTTAGTTACGCGATTATAATATTTTTCTAGACCAGATAACTAAGTTTTGTCTTACGGGTAGCTTGAAACGTGCTTATTATTTTGACAATTATTTTTTTTTAATAGAATTGTGAAAATGTAACAGGTATACAAGCATATATAGAGGCTTTTTCATATCCTTTAAAAAAAAAGCAATATGTTTTGTGACCATCGTATCCAAGAAAATGACACTCATTTCAATTTTAATTTGAATACCTTTACGAACGGAAAATGCTTTAGCTTAAAACAAGCAAAGATATCTCTCTGTGCTGGCACAAAGCTCTGAAAAGTTTAGTGAGCTTTGTGGAATCGAAGATAACTTATGCTGGGCGTGTCGTACAACTTTTGTTCTACGAGGTTAAAGCTAATTTTATGTTTGCCTAGACAAAAAGATTGATAAGAGACAATGGGTTGAAATACCATGTAACTATCAACGCGATACTTGTATATGATAATTGCAAGTACTCTTATATTGATCAATATAGCAAACAAAGTACCCTAGAAGATAAATAAATAAAACTGAAAAACTATTGAGAGTACGAAATGTGCCAAAACGGATCTAAAAACGCTCTCTTCGAATTTGCTGATGACTTTGGGGCCAATAATTGGATGGTACACAACGTGCAGTAAAATGGGCTTTACTTGGAGTTTTGGTAAAAGAAGGAAAGTTGCCTTTGTAATTCGTAAAATAAGCAAGCTGAAGGTACAGATGATATAACAGGTTATTGCGTAAACAGATAAACAAAACCAGTTCCGTTAAAATCTTCAATATCTATAACCTTTGCAGCTTTTTTTTTTCTAGAGCATAGATTCTACACCTTGGAGTAGGATTAGGCAGGCCATGTGACTCCACGAATTTGTTTGTTCTGCAAACAGTTCTGGGAATAAAAAGAGGGGTCTATCATATTCCGGAAGTCGTCAGTTGCTAATAACTCTGCATGCTTCCTCTTAAAAACCAAGTTTAATCACAACATTACAAAAATATTTATTAAAGTTAAAACATTCATTTTCTAATGTCATTTTCGTCCAACAAGCAGTTTCGTAAGTTTTCTATTGCTTTGTTTTTTACATCGGTTATCAATATATAAGATAACTGCCAAATGGGGAAAAGTCTCATAATTATCTGGACGAAAGCCAAACAGGGTTTCATGTGTATTACGCCAGACATCTTTTATATATTTTTATTTACGGTGTAGGTGCGTAACTTTTTCATATCCTTATATTTTTTTGTTATATGAGAGCAGTCGTAAGGCCAAGTCAGAGGCCTTATGAGCGACTTGAAAACTCTGACAGTAGAGTGGCCACTAGTTCGATTACAATAGCTAACTCGCATTAAGCCAGCGTAGTGAACTACGACCTAAGCCTCCTTCTTCAAGGAGCGACCTGTGCCCTTGCAGTGGGACGTATAACGGCTGTGGCGAAAGCAGCGAGATTTATTTTCTCGGGCAGAAATTTTCGCATATTGATAAGTAAACAAAATCTTAAAGACAAATCTTGCATACCGCACTGTTGTGTGCGTGTTTTTTTGTGACTTATAAATATGTGTTGTCATATAACAACTGAGTCGTCGCAAGTTAGAGACCTTGAAAACTCAAATGGATACAAGCTCGAGAAACGTCCACCAATCCACACTGAATCTGCATGCGATCACAACTAGTAGTGAACAGGTTAAGCCTCCTTCCTCTTATGTGAAGCCTGTATCCCTACAGTAAGGAAGTGAGTGCAATGGCTGTAGCAACCGCAGTACTGACCTACATACCTCTAGAGCTGTGCCAAAACACATTCTCATTATATAAAAGTTCATATGACTTCTGTTATGTTGACCATGATAAAAAGCCGGCTAAGACTACGACACGCAACACAATACGGCAGAAAAATTTACAAACAGACAAACGGGTCGGTAGGATTATTTTCTTATATTTTACTCTACAAACTCTAAAACAACGTTGATTAAGCGTATTATTGCTTGAAAGGTCTGCCTCTTTGTACAATTTTAAATGGAACTCATTTCAGTTCTAAAACTTTCTTGTAATCTGAGTCCTGAGCTTTTATATAGCAATAAATACTGCCCGAGTTAAAGCCAGTTTTAATGTAAAGCTAGCTACTGAAGTTAGAGTGGCACTTAATTCTTGGAACCATCTCCTTCAGTTGTTCTTAGGTCAACTTAAAACGCACTTGAATATAATTTAGAATAAATGGCGCATTGGTAGAGCGTGCGGCTGCCATGTAAAAGCTACTAGGTTCGATTCTCGGTAAGGGGTAACGGTATTGTTATAATTTGTTAATTGTAAAGTTGTCTTTACTTTGGTTTGAGCCGCGTGCCTACCTATCACGTTTGTGGGACAGAATACCATCTGTGAAACGTGAATGTTACGGGCACACGTTCGTAACATCTCTGACCTCCCCTTCTGGGATAAGCTAAGTGATGATATTTATTATAATACGAAAGTGCTGGTTTTTTCTTTGCCTTATTTTTTTCCTGCCCACTTACACATAGAGAAGGTACTCAGGTTAGGCACCCTAATTATTATCTATTTTTAGCCGACTTGAAAAAAAAGGGGAGCTTTTCAGTTTGACCTGTATGTTTGAATGTATGTATGTATGTATGTATGTATATTTGTCCGCGATTATTTCGCGTTTGCCTTAACAAACTTTGATGCAGTTTTCAGAAAAGTATTTGTTACATTCTGGAGAAGATTTGGTATACCACAAATGTAAACCCATGGTCCCATTGTCATCAGGACAGGATATATTGAAGAAATCAAGAAATTTTTATAAGCAAACTTGAAAAGTTTTGTGTATTTTTTTATACTATTAAGGTGGCGGTCCGCCTGATGATAAGCGGTCACCGCAGCCTATGGACGCTTGCAACACCTGGGGAATCACTTACTTCCACACCCTTCAAAAATCTAATAACTTCTTTCTGCTGTAGACCTCAGAGAAAACCTCGGCAGGGAGCTCATTCCACAACCTAGCCTTCTTAGGAGGAAGTTTATTATATACCACACTGTACGAGACCAATTAAAAAAAAAAAAAAAAAAATTAAAGGTGAGAGGATGAATTCCCTGCCGATGGCGAGTGGTGCCAGGCTGGTATAATACAAGAATCATTTCAAATAATTCCTAAGTACACATCCCATCATACTATCGGTAGAACACACACAGGGAGGCAAAGTCTCTCGTCAGACTTAGAGGATCGATACGGCTTGTGTATTTAGGATCGTGAACGATTTTTTTTAGTGTTCGAAATAAAAAATAAAAACTTTTTGAACAAAAACAAGAACCGACTTCAAAAAAATGCACCAAAAAGGTAAAAATAATTATTTCAAAAAATCTGATGAAAATTACAGTTTGAAGTTGGTGTCGTGCAAGTGGGGTGTGTTATAAACTGTTAGTAAAATATTTGAAATAAATATATATACACCCCTCTTGACAGCGTTGCTCAACTAGCAGATTAAATAAATGAGGTCACGCCGCAGCTTTCAACACCGCAAGTAGCAGTCGCCTCATCATCTTCAGCACCGTCAGCTATCGAGGAGATTAATCGTAAACTAGACGACCTAACCTAACGATTCAACACTATATCATCTCGTCGCGGTCGAGGACATCGGGATTTCCGGTCACGGTCTCGTAGCCACTCCGCCATCGATCAAGCAGCCATTCTAGCAACAGAGGCCAGTGCTGGTACCACTGGAAATTTGCAGATAAAGCAGCTAAGTGTCGACCTCCTTGTAATTATTCAAAAAACGAATAACTAAGTCATTATCTGCGGCGACTGACTTTTCTTCTGTTTCTAGCCGCCTGTTTGTGACTGTGTGTTAAAAACAATTTTTAATTGATACCGTCTCCGATTTATGTGTGTATTCTGTTAGTTATTTAGATAGTAAGCGGCCTAGTAAAACTAGTTATGAGCTTTTTGCCGCCAATGGTACAATTATAGCTACTTATGGTTGGATTAGCTTCAATTTGAATTTTAATTTACGCCGTGCATTTAGTTGGCGCTTTGTAATTGCTGATTTGTAGATGCTGATTAGAAAGCCAATTATTGGTGTAGATTTTTTGTCGCATTTTAATTTGCTTGTAGATATACGACATTCTTGCTTACGTGATGCTACAACTTCGCTTACATCAGATGGTACCCTCGCTTTTGCTTATAAATTAAATCTAAAATTAAATCTGTTACTGGGATTCAATTTATTATCAACTTTTATTAGAATACCCTGAAATCATAAAACCTGCTGGGGTCTGTTTGAACGTGAGGTGAAACATAAAATACAGCATTTCATACGCACTACATCTGGACCACCTGTATTTTGTCGACCGAGACGACTGGCTCCTGACCGGTTGAAAGCTGCTTAACAGGAGTTTGACGAAATGGTACGTACAGGCATAGCTCGTCCATCAGAGAGCCCTTGGTCGTCACCACTGCATTTAGTGCCAAAAAAGGATAAGAGTTGGCTACCTTGCGGCGACTACCGTGCTTTAAATGCACGTACTATCCCAGATAGGTATCCAATACGACACATTTGCGATTTCTCACACAATTTGTTTGGATGTAAAGTTTTTAGAAAGTTAGATTTAGTTCGTGCTTATAATCATATTCCTGTAAATACAGACGATATTCCGAAGACGGCCATATCAACACCCTTTGGTTTATACGAATTTCCATTCATGGGTTATGGTTTACGCAATTCTGCACAGTCTTTTTAACGTTTTATGGACGAAGTTCTTAGAGGTCTTGATTTTTGCTAAACTAACATTGATGACGTACTCATCGCTTCAGATAACTCCACATTGCATTTAGAACACTTGCGCGTCGTATTTGAGCGATTTAAAGAGTATGGTGTTCTTCTGAACACGAACAAATGTGTTTTTGCTGTTGAAGAGATAGATTTCTAGGCTATTTAATCCCAGTCAACGGTGGGCAGCCTTTGCCAGAGCGGATCGAAGCAATACAACGTTACACAAAGCCCCGAACTATAAAAGAGCTTCGTAGGTTTTTGGGAATGCTTAATTTTTATAGGCGGTTCACTCCTGGTGCTGCAGAAGTCCAAGCACCTCTCCATGGACTACTAGCTGGTCCATCCGTGAAGGGCATTACAGTTATCGAATGGACACCGTCGCTAGAAGATGCTTTCAATGCTTGCAAAGTAAGTAGTGTTAATGATACACTTCTCGCACATCCCGACCCTGCAGCTCAGTTGGCTTTGGTAACAGATTTTAGGCGAATTTAGGCGAGTAATTTTCGATGCATTACATGGGTTAAGCCATCCAAGCGCTAGATCTACCACTAAATTGGTATCTCAGCGTTATGTATGGCCTGGAGTTCGTAAAGACTGTCGCCAGTAGGCACGTGCCTGCATTTCTTGTCAGAAATCAAAAGTTTCCCCACACGTTCATTCGCCAGTCCATTGTTTTTCACCTCCTTCTTCACGATTTGCCCACGTGCATATAGATATTATCGGTCCTCTTCATATATCAAATGGTTAAAGATACTGTTTAACCGCGATAGACAGGTTTACTAGATGGCCAGAGGTTGTCCCTCTTACTGATATCACGGCAGAAAATGTTGCTAAAGCCTTCATATCTGCGTGGATTTCTTGATTTGGATGCCCTGTTAATATAACAACTGACAGAGGACGACAGTTTGAATCCCATCTTTTTCAACATCTTGCTCTGATGATAGGTTCACAGCACAATAAAACTACAGCTTACCATCCGGCTGCAAATGGAATGGTGAAACGCTTTCATCGGCAATTAAAAGGAGCGATATGTATCATGCCGATCAAAATTGGGAGGAAGTTCTCCCTTAAGTTTTGTTAGGTATAAGGAGTGCCTGGAAAGAAGATTTGTCAGCTTCGACAGCCGATCTAGTTCACGGTGAATCTTTGCGACTACCTGGAGATTTTTTCAATTCTTCTCTTCCAGAGGCCATAACTGACTACACAGTGCAAAAACTTAAGCCATTGCCTATATTACGACACGGAACAAACAAAGTTTTTGTTTTTAAAGAACTAGACAATACTTCACACGCCTTTTTACGCCAAGATTTGGTTAGAAAATCTTAAGAGCCACCATATGCAGGTCCATATAAAGTAATAGATCGTAGTTCTAAGACTTTTAAATTGAATATCAAGAGTAAAATAGTGACCGTCTCGATCGACAGGATAAAGCCAGCTTTCGTACTTAACGAAGAACCTAGTGCTAAGCCTGTGCTTCCTGTTTCACCTACGACCTATAAAACGACACGATCTGGTCGTCGTGTTAATTTTCCAGATTATTTTCGACCTTAAGGTCTCCCGGGGGGCTGATGTTGGCGAATATCTATTTATAAGTTATGTGGTTTGTGTGGACTATATATTTATGACGCCGTTTGTATGTACGAGCGCGTGCGTAACATGTCAGTGCAACCGGTTACCTAGTGGCGCGCATATACCTCGCCAGTCTACTGATAACACTGACCGACGCCGGCAGGCTGCGCGCGCGCTTATCGATCCGGCCATAATACCTAACAGTGCCGTAAATAGTTTAGTAGTTAGCTATTGCATTTATATATTTAGTTTCTACTCATGCTTTTGTTTCCTAAACTGTTTTCTACTACTTCCTTCTCATCTTTGTAGTTGTGGTAAAATTCTTAGAATTAAACTGTACCTACCAATATTATAAAGCGTTATTCTTTTTATTGCCTACATCTAAATACGTAATACGAGTATAAATTATTATCTATATGTAAACTTTTATTCGTCAGAATGGTATAACCTGTAGCTGGACACACACTCAGATCTGTGGACACACACTCAGATCTGTGGACACACACCGACATCATAATTTCAGGAACAGCCACATTAGTCCTGCGTGACAGTGGTAAGCCCATCGCCGGAACAATGATTCTGAACGTATCTGGACTAAGATAAATTGATAATATATCCCTTGTCGTGAACCATATTCAGAAGAATAAGTGGCAAAATTTTAAAGCTGGTACAAAATAATATACCTCTTTGTCGATAGTATTTAAAAAAAACGGATAGCCGGACGGACGTACAACGCGAAATTTTAAAGGTTTCTTGACTGAATAAATTGCGTGTACTTTATAACTTTTGAGGGTCGAGCCTAAAAAAATTCTTTGTTAATTTTTTTTTATTGTAAATTGTAGGTACTTAAACAAAATTAATGTGTTTAATTTGCTATTGTTAGCTTTGGAGCACGAGAATAATTACTTCAAAACAAACGTTTGATGTTTCAAATTGGAATTCAGCAAAATGTGTCTTTATTCGAAATAATAAAGCAGACCGAAACAATGGCCGGCCGTAACTTCGCAACTACACGAACTTCAGTTGAAATTTCCATTATTTACCCTTCAATTGTCAAGCTGACTTGCGCAGTACTTTTCCGCGTTAAAATAACATTAATTTAAGTCTCATTATTTTTACCTTTGTATAAATTATCAGGTAAAGTTAAATTCAACTCATATTTTGTTATCTTAAATGGTTTAAAACAATATTTTGAAGGGTCCTAATTATCTATGTGAACGATTTAACTGTCTCTTTTCTAGTGATAACCCTTTCACATCTTACACTCTCTCTCTTTCAGAATCCTAGTCATACGTTATCCGTCTGTTGTAAATCTTTCACTGTTGAATGTTGATGCAGTTTCACTTTGGAATTCTTTGCCTCACACTATTCAAGTGTATGTCTATATGTATATTTCTTTCTTGATGGATTTTAGCTTGAAAGGCGTCGTTAGATTCGACTCAATTGTGAGAGTGACACTGGGTACATAAAATTCTAAAAAAAAATGGGAGATTTTATGCGCTTTAGTGTGCGGGCTCAAAAATTTTTATTTTTAAGACCCTCGAGTTGGGTATCACCATAAAGGGCATTAAAAGGCGAGTCCGGAAATATATAAAACTTATAATTAAATAGTCAAGCACAATTAAAACAAATAGAAATAAATAACACTAAAAAGCTGTGCATAAAAATAAATAAAATATCCCGACTGCAGAAAACCGAGAGAAACTAAAGCATACCAAATATTTAACTATAAGCGGGCGAGACTCATTTTAATGCAAGTTCAAATAGTAGGTAACACAGATTGCTCACACTATAGTACTACTTTAAAATGAGTTCCATCTGCTTACTTACCCATAGTACTTACCTATGTACCTACTATGTTTTTATAAAAAAAAACCGTGGTACCAGGTACTAGGCAGATGGGTAGTACCACAGGGGATTTTTTTACCCGTGTTACTACCAACACTTCAGACCGTAGTAGACTTTTAAATTTTTCCTATATAAATTACTTACAACAGTTTTTCTTATTAAAACTACCTTCTTCCGTTTTCAAATTATAAAGAGCTATATCTATTAAAGAAATTATTAATTATTGAGTAGTTTCTCTACAAAAATGAAACATCTAATCAAGTACTTCATTTCAGATGACAGCTGTCAAACTATATATGGGTATATCTCAGTAACTATTGATCGCAGATTAGTAGTTTCTCAACAGAAAAGACAGATCTCAATAGGATCTTCATTTCAGATGATAGCTGTCAAACTATAAATGGCTATATCTCAGTAACTATTGGTCGAAGTCTAGTAGTTTCTCAACGGAAATGATAGATTTCATCAAGATCTTTATTTCAGATGACATCTGTTAAACCATAAATGGCTGTATCTCAGTAACTATTGATCGAAGTCTAGTAGTTTCTCAACAGAAATGAAAGATTTCATCAAGATCTTCATTTCAGATAACAGCTGTCAAACTATAAATGGCTATATCTCAGCAACTATTAACGGAAGACTAGTAGTTTCTCTTCAGAAGTGATAGATCTCAAGAAGATCTTCTTGTTGGATAATAGTTAACTATAGGTTTAACTATAAACTATTCTTCATGAGATTTATCACTTTTGCAGGGGGACTACTAGCCTACCATAAATAGTTACGGAGATATGGCTCTTTATAGTTTGATATCTGTCATCCAGAATGATGATTTTTAATGAGCTCTATCACTCCTGTAGAGCAACTACAAGTCTACGATAAATATTAACGAAGATATTGCCCTTTATAGTTTGACATCTGTCATCCAAAATGATAATCTTACTGATTTCTATCAGTTCTGTAGAAAATCTACTACTAGTCTACGATAAAATCTAATTCTTTTGTAAAGAAACCACTAGTATGCGATCAATAGTTACGGAGATATAACCAGTTTTAGTTTGACAGCTGTCACCTGAAATGAAGATTTTCATGAGATCTAAAACTTTTGTAAAGAACCCACTAGTCTGCGATCAATATGGTTACCCGTTTTTGGAAACCGTGAAGATATATGTATATGTAACTTCAAAATTAAAGCATATCAACTGTACAGTCAGACTCCTTAATATGCAACTAATGATGTTATAAATACGTATAACCTACAGTATATAAAGCCTTAATCGAGGGATCATTAGCGATACCACTCAAGCGTGCCAGTTCGAACTAACGACCATAGAATCTACACCCTCCATTCAATAGTCGCTTTAAATTGGATTTACTTAGTATTATATTTTGCCAAAGACAGGTTAAACGACAACGTTAAGACTGCTTAACATAATCTCATTTACTTAATACTGCCTGTAAAGTACCTTTAAAGTAAGTAAGTATTACGGATAAGGTAATGACTCTTTTTTTTTTGTATTTCTACGATTTTTAAATTTTATTTATTATTTTATGACTTAATTTATTTGCATGTCATTTTTGCAGCAGTCGTCACTTAATTTTTGTTATTTTTAGGGTTCCGTAACCAAATGGCAAAAACCCTTATAGTTTCGTAATGTCCGTTAGTTTGTCACAGCCTTATAGTTTCGCCGTCTTAGCATCGATTCTGATGAAATTGTACAGGGAAGGTTTATTGTTGTTGTTGACTGCCATACAGATTTTTTATGAACATGGAGGAAAAAAATTTACGCACTCCATCGTGTGGGGTACTGTTGGATAGGACTTCAAGTATGCTACGTAGGACACTAACCTCAATTAAACTTAAAAAAAATCGTTCCATTTTAAAATTTCATATCTGACGGACGGACGGATAAAACATTGCGGGTCGCTCTCTAATACTGTACTGCAAGTACGATTATTCCCAAAGAACCTTGTGCAAGATATGGTTGCATAGCGTAGCATGTTTGAGAAAAATATAATTAGAATCGAAGCAAAGACGGCGGAGTTATATAGCTGTGATATACATTTATGAAAATGATTTAGACTTGCTCTTAAATAAGATTATCCTATGAAATACATTCAATTTGATGCTATTCACCGAACATCTCATGATAATTAATTTTCTTTTTACCGACAAAATGTGAAGGTGCTATGTCTCGTCCTAAATACGCAAATCCATCCACCTACGCTTCAAGAGATAATCCCCTTAATTCATTAACTTTTTCTGTACAAGGGTGAAACATCACTTAACTTCTTTTTAAAATATTAAGAAATGACAAGCTATTTTTTTAATAAAATTAGGTACTGTCATTTACAAATTTAGATAGAACGTATAAATTACACTTAACACTGAATCGGTAAGTTAAAATACAAAATTTGATAGAATACGAAATTTGATACAGTCCCTAGGGACTGATGCAGTAATTGAACCCCGTCTTGTTCTACAAAGGCGAGTAGTAAATAACGTGCATTGTAGACTATTTTTAAACGACTTCAAAAAAAATGAAGGTTCGCAATTCGACCTCAAAAAAACCTTTTTTTTATGTATGTTCCCCGACTTCCGACGCCAGGACCGATTTAAGAAATTCTTTTTTTTTTATATATATATACATATATTTGTCGCAGCCATCTGTTTAAATTAACCTGTTAATTGGGCGCCTAGGTAGATCGTTGATTGTGGAAAATAAATTATCATATAACTAAACAAATAATTGTATGAAACTTGCCTGAAACGCTTCGCTCGCTTTGCTCGCTCCGTATCTACGATGACACAATAAAAACTAAACCTAACGTAACATAGACGACTTATATATACTCTGCGATTTTCGTTTTCTGATCCGATCCGATCTGCCTAGGCGTCTAATAGTGGCAGGTGTACAACGGCAATGTCGCTCGAAAACCGCAAATCGATGTAGAGTTTAGCCGTTTGGCACACAGGTACTTTAGGGCAAAACAATAATTTTGAGCCGCAGTTCCTCAAAATATTTTCCTTAGGGGGGGGAGGGGGGCGGCGGTTATGGGATTTAAAAAAAATATTTAAAAACCCATCGTGTGGGGTATCAAATAAAAGGGCTGTTTCGGGTTGCTTTTTTCCTTGAAATCCAAAAAGTGTTTTCAAAACATACCAAGTTTGGGCCCCTCTAGGTAGAAGACGGCTCAGTGTTTTTTTCTAATATGTACCTTAAATGACAGATTATATCCTCATTTTTAACTCCCTGAAAGCAATTTGGAAAATATTAAAATTTAGTATTTTTTTTGAACTTCAGATCTCTATGAGACTATGTGGAACTGTACTGACCCTGCTGCTTCTGTTTACTGGTGTTATTTAAGTGCATTTATAAATACACTCCCCCCCCCCCCCCAAGGGAAATATTTTGAGGAACTGCGGCTCAAAATTATTGTTTTGCCCTAAAGTACCTGTGTGCCAAACGGCTAAACTCTACATCGATTTGCGGTTTTTTTTTGCGTACCAACCAGATGGCTGCGAAATATATATACTAAATTATATTAATAAAGGTTAAGTAAAAACCTAAATTTTTGGAGAAAAAAAATAATTGATGTAAATTTGGAACTGATGAAACGCCTTTTATGTTGATTGTACAAAATGTTGTTACGGGTATGAACGTTTTTAGTGTACGAGAAAAATTCGTCACTCGTAAGTAAATAGTAGTACATTGTTCACCAAGGGCTGAAAGTGACTGATTACCGACGAGGGTGTAGTTTGAGTTAAAACACACGAGGTGGGAATCGTCTTTCATCCCGAGTCATACATAGTGCTTTACACTACAAATGCGAGAATAATAAAATATAATTAATTTACTTAACAAATATTAATTCACTTTTATAAACATAGATGGCGCTGCACCGAATAATTACAAGCTATGGGTATGTTTTCTGTTGTTTATAAATAGTGAGTTATTTTCTCTTAAGTGAAATTTGTTCGCTTTTATAATCACAGATGCCATTTTACCAAATAAAAAGAAGCTATTTATTGCTTCGTCAGCTTTTAAATAGAAAGTGCTTATTTAATTTTACTCTTTTCTCTCTAAACGGGTAAGAAAGTAATAATCTCTGCAAACACATACTTTCAACCCTAGTTTGACTATGCATGAAGGTTCTTTCAGAGCATAAGTAGTGTAAAAATATAAACTGGCTTCAAAAATATGCACTAAAAAGCCGTTTGTTTTTTGTAAAAAATTGTTTTAAATTTAAAACTACATGTTTTTGTAAAATCTACTACGGTAATTTTCTTTCCTACTGTATGGTATTTTTTAAGAGTTATCTATTAACTTTGGTCACCTGTTTGTTAGTAGTCAAAACTGTTCATATTTTTGTTTCAAATTGCGGTCTCTTATGCGGTAAATCAATGTTGAAATACTAAAGTGACAAATATAATGGTTGTAGGTCAACAGGAAGTACTCTATAGGATTTGATTTATTTGCAACGATCATTCTCAGTAGATCCATGCAAGTATCAAAATGCAAATGGTCGTATTCTTTGATGGGTTTGACTTAGAAGCTTATTTTTATAGCTCTAAGATAATGAAGACTTAAGTATTTGATATTAATTTCAACTTGATAACTGAAAGGTATTAAGCACCTCAGAAAAAGGGCTTAGACAGACAAACAGACAAATTTTTTTTTATGTGATATACATAACTACAAGTTTAATGGTTTTTTTTTTTCTTTTCTTATTATTATTATTATTATTATCTTTATTATTAGGAGAACATCGATCCAAATTTTTGTTAGTAACAATTTATTTTAAAAAAACTATGTTAGTACTTAGTAGCTAATACAAATTTAATACAAAAACAAATTTAATATTTTATACATCTTACAAATTTAGTTCTTTGTATAGGTTTCCACAGCAGTGGACTGTCAAAGCTGTCGGCAATGACACTTAGGACCCCGTTACCACTCCCACGCACTCTATTAAGCAGAGAGGCAGATTTTTTTCGCCATACAGCGTGAAATCCATCTGTGCGCGCTTCTGCGAACATCTGTGCGCGCTTCTGCGAACATCTGTGCGCGCTACTGCGAACATCTGTGCGCGCTACTGCGAACATCTGTGCGCGCTACTGCGAACATTGTAGACGCACTGCAGAAGCGGGGGAGCCCCAGCTTCAGCTTTATTGCTTTTTATACTATTCTATGATTAGGTCAACGAGCAGGGCCCTGGAGGGTTTGGTTTTTTTGCGAATCCAAATGGCCGTATTTCTGATCGCGTTGACATAGAAGCTAAATTTTTCAAAATTTTAAGAGACCGCAAACTAATTAATTTGATTTTATTTTTAACTTGATACCTCTACGCGTTTCTCACACACCTTTGTGTTTTTGACATACAATCAGACAGGAAGTTTTATTATGTGACATAACTATGAATTAACGATTTTTGGATTTTTCCTTAACTTTTGATAAAATTCCACGATTCTACGTCAACGGAAAATACCCTATATGTTTTGATTTTTATGCGAGTATCAAGGTATGCGGCATAAATAGCCGTATTTTTTTATTATTTGACATAGCTTGATTTTTATACACCGCCAAGGCGCCGTTGATCTTGGTACCTCTACGCTGAGGAAAAGGGTATTAAAATACTGACAGACACTCAGACACACAAACAGACAAAAGGATAACGAAGTGATCCTATAAGGGTTCCGTTTTTTCTCTTGAAGTACGAAACCCTAAAAACAGATATAAATAAAAGCTAAAGCTAAACCGAGCGGTACGGCTACTTTCCGGTAACTGAAATCTATCGAAGTGTTAAACATAAATTGAAACGGAAATTATTCGTTACAAGCCAAATGAATCTAGTAACTAATTTATTTAGAATAATCTTAATCAAGACCCGTCCATCCCCCCGTTTTTGTCATTTCATATTGACGTTGTTTAGTTAGTGGCCACTAGACTGTCAGAGTTATATCACTGGTGTTGCAAGCGTCCATAGGCTTCGGTGACCTCTTACCATAAGGCGGACAGTCAGCTCGTTTGCCACCTTAGTGGAAAAAATATATTGGTTTTTGTGTTTGTTATTTCATGACTATTGTCTGAATTTTTACATTGAAAAATAACCAAAAACTCAATTTATAAAAAAAAAGTTTGCTTTTGTACTTTGTACGAACATGAATAAAATACACGATTTTTACCAAATGCTTAGAGGTTATCATTCTCAATAAGCAAACTTTATGAGATAAAAATATTATTTCTTTTTATAGATAAGGTACCTATAAGAAATCAAAATCGGGTACACAGAGCTCAAGCACCAAATTCGTGTTGACTTGTGTTATATTCTGGTTGATAAGCTATTATTAAGCGTAAATAACAGAACAGCGAAATTATTGGCACGGCTAAAAAATGCACCAGGCGTGGATAAGGGCTACCAATTTTGACACGGTCCATATAATTTTTCACACAGAATTAGGGCACGGGTAATGGTCGGGGTTTGGCAACAAGCCAGGGAGCCAATTCTCACGCGATCGAATTGATCACGAATTCGAAATAAAGTACGAATTTAAACTTTTCTCGAACGAAAATGTAGTTTAGCAATTCTGGTAATGTCGAATCCGACATTTCTCGAACGCAAATATGATATTTTTTTACCTTTATTACTTTCATAATACATTACTAGTCTTTTCTCAATTGATTGATTGGCCGTTTTTTGCAATTATCAAAGTCGCCCATCACAATAATATTCTTCTATTTCTATTGATTTCCATCATAACAAACATTAGATAACATCACATACACAAAAATGTTTGAGGTCCGGCTCCGACATCTTTAGTTCTGCGTAGTATTTTGATAATACTAGGTGGTAATTTCATGTGAAAAACATTTAATAAACATAATTACACCGTTGAAAAATAAGAATAACCTAAAATTCTCAACCAAATAAACAAATAAAACACACAACAAAAACAAACAGAGTTTTTTTTTATTTATGTCCAAATACGTTCCGTTTAAAGATGAAAGCAATTTCTCGAAATAGGGATTTAGTTTACAAACTTAGTTATACTTATTATTTACTCATTAATAATGATGAAACACAAGTAAAATGTTGCTTCAAACATTTTGTAGTCACCGAACCTTTTTTTAATTTATCAAAAGAAGCATATTAGAATAGGCGTTTTTAAAAACGCTCTACAACTGTGCAACGGAACGTACCTCATAGCCTAACCGGTTTACAATGGCAACATTCCACCGCTTCGAACGACATTTTATTCGAAGGTTGTTTCGATTGATAGTGAGAATACAGCAAACGCGAATATGATGTCGAGGATCGAAATTTTACAATCGAGATAGTGCCTTCCAGGTAATCTCTAATACGAGATTATCTCGGATGAAGTGAGAATTAGGTCCCAGGCGTCCCGCACATCGCATTAGAGACGAATTTACTTAAAGCTGAATCATAATTTGACTTTACAAAAAGTGACAGAAGAGAGGGGGTCGTGCTTAATAGTGGCCTTGCATTTACACTATTAAGCATACTGTTAGCGTGAAACTTATAGATTTGGATTTGATGTTAGCTAAAATAACCAGAATAGTCAGGTGCAGTCGGTTAGTAATCGGATACTAGCGCTAGTAATATACTATCAGTGACTATTAAAAGTCTTACCTATATATAATCAAATTTTGTTTTAGTTTCGAAACCAATCAGGGCGCCTAGATTCTCAATCAATTAAGCATTCAAAATATGTAAAATTCTGAGAGTCCTATTCTTTAGCTTGTAACATAGAAACTTTAGCTAGCTGTCTGTTTTAATGGCTTCATTTGTGTGTTTTTTCTTGTCGATAAAAACGCAAAATGTGTATGGTTGATCTGTGAAAAAATCGGCCAAGTGCGAGTCGGACTCGCGCACGAAGGGTTCCGTACCATTATCTATACAAATGGCAAAAAAATCACGTTTGTTGTATGTAAAAAATTATTAAATATTTATTTTATTTTAAAATAATTATTTATTTTTATAGTGACTGTATAACTAAATATTCTGTGAATATTTTAAGTGTCTACCTGTTGCCGTTATCAATATCGAGCGATATTGATCAAAAAATCAAGTTTGTTATATGGGAGCCCCCTTAAATATTTATTTTATTCTGTTTTTTATTATTTGTTGTTATAGCGGCAACAGAAATACATCTTCTGTGAAAATTTCAACTGTCTAACTATCACGGTTCATGAGATACAGCCCGGTGACAGACGGACGGACGGACGGACGGACAGCGGAGCCTAAGTAATAGGGTTCCGCTATTACTTCATTCTTTGATTAATAATTTTAAATTAATGTGAATTAATAAATATGTAGTTTTTTTGTTTATTCAAACACTAATTATGTAATTTTATCTTTTTATCTTCTATGTAAAGATTGCCAAGATGTACTCTACTAGAGTTTAAAAACGAATAAAACCAAGAAACAAGCTAAAAACAAGTAATAGTTAAATAAGTTATATTAAAGTTCAATAAGTGAACCAGTCAGACCCTAGATAAGGCATTATGTTTGTTATAGTAACAATAAAACTTTAATTTGTCCTTGTTATAACATTTGCAGTTTTATAGGCTATAAAAAGCCGACGTAGTAACTCAATTACAGTTTTATTAGCTTTTATGCGGAGCGTATTATTTATTGTGCTGTTTGAGTGCAGATATATAAAAGTAAATTTTTTTATATGTACTATAATCATACACATCCTGAAGGGGTGGTTAGAAATATTTGCATTCATTTATCGGGTTTGTAAACAACTTAATATTAACAATGAACACTTTGAATTGTTAAAGTTGAACAATTCAACACTAGCAATTTCCAATTCGCATTGTTTATTTGCAAAACATCAAATCTTGCCTTTTAATTTGATTTCATATCAAAAGTAAAAACAACTTCCAGTGACTTATAAAATCCTAGTCACTAGGAGTTGTTTGTGACGTTCGTAACGAGCACATTTCCATAGCAAAGATGTAGTTGGGATTTTCAGTGGCCAGCCTTGTGCCTTGATAGTTCAATTGGTAAAAGACTGTAATGGTTGTTGCAGGTTTAAATCCCGGATCGAGGTATTCTTTTGACTGCGCATTTTCTATGAAAATACTTGTTCACATTGATAAAAAAATTAATTGGATAGAAATAAAAACATTTTTATGACCACCTTCCCCCCTTTATCGTTAAGACCTCCTGGCTCCCTACACAATGAAGTTTCTACGATCGCTATCGCCAAAGTGCAGACTTAACTTAAATAAGGGGTCGTGTCAAAGTATCTAAATAACTTAACTAGTAAAACGAACATAATTGAGGACATTTTGAGACCATTTCGATCATAATAAAATTTGTGGCTCTATATTATATTATGTTATATTGTTTAATAAACAAAAATCCACAAGTTTTACATTAATAAGACAATTTACAAGTTATTAATAACAGTGTGATTTCAAAGAAACTGCTTCCTGCGCACATTTAGGCTGTGGAATGAGAATGAGAATGAGTGACTGCTTACCATCAAGCTGACCGTAAGCTTGTTTGCCACCTTAAGTTATTTTTATAAAAAAGAAGAATAAAAAGTGAGCGTTGAGAGATCGGTTAAAAACCGTAAATGTTCACAAAATAGCGATATTTGACATGTCGGTAAAAACAAGCATTGCCAAATAATAAGTATTTTTTTACGTTAAATTATTTGTTTTTACCCAAACGTAAAAGTAGACTGACGTTTGTGACGACACTACTTTACCGAAAAATTTAGCAACCATTTATTTCAATTATCCTTTAATTTTTTATATTTTAAAAAGTTAACAAAAGCAATGGTCCTTATCCTTAATCTCATAATCACTCTTCGCTTAAATCATATTGCTAACACATTTCAAGAAACTCGAGGAGTCGAGGGATAGGTACTTCTTTGCCGTGGGACTATCTAAAAAAATTATAGGTTCACGTTCTTAAACTTTTTATAAGTAGCTACATATTTATGTTCTAGAGAAAAATGGGCCAAGTGCGAGTCGGACTCGCGCACGAGGGGTTCCGTACCATTATCTATAAAAACGGCAAAAAAATCACGTTTGTTGTATGGGATATTTAAGGCCCCCCTTAAATATTTATTTTATTTTAATTAAATTATTTATTTTTAAAGTGAATATATGAATAAATATTCTGTGTATATTTCAAGCGTCTACCTGTTGCCGTTATCAATATCGAGCAAAAACAAGCAAAAAAATCAAGTTTGTTGTATGGGAGCCCCCTTAAAAATTTATTTTATTCTGTTTTTTTGTTGTTATAGCGGCAATATTAATACATCTTCTGTGAAAATTTCAACTGTCTGATTATCACGGTTCATGAGTACAGCCTGTTGACAGACGGACGGACAGACGGACATTGGAGCCTTAGTAATAGGGTTCCGGTTTTACCCTTTGGGTTACAATCTTAATCGTTACAAAATCTGATTTATTGTACATAAAGTTATAAATAATACATTTTTTAAGCGATTCTCTTGTAACATATTAAAAGAAGAATATTACATCAGCAATATGTTGTAACACACATACCTTAAATATCTATAACCCCCGAGGAGATGATATGAATTTGATTGCAATGTTGTATGCTTAACTGAGCTTTAAGCTGCCGCAGGTGAAAGCTCGATCGACTTTGAAATCCTATAATAATAATCCTCGTTCCACGAAGAGCAGACCGATGTAGTCGTATCGCTATTTGCAACGCCTCCGTGCGATGTGATAAAATTGAACACGATTTATTCAAAGTCTACTGAATTTTTATACGTTTTTTTTTTAATACCACTACTGTGGCAAACAAGCTTGCGGTCCGCCAGATGGTAAGCGGTCACCGCGGCATTCGGACGCTTGCAACACCTGGGATATCACTCGCGCGTTGCGGACACTTAAAAAATCTGTGGTCCACAGTCATAGTATATAGTCACTATTATGTTACTAAAAAAAATAGCATTGTGTGTGTATAATAATTTACATCCAAAACTGTTTAGTCTTCGATCTTGAGTTCTATTCCTGAGCAATCGTGTAGTGGAAACTTGGAATAGATTACTTCCCAACAGATTTTGTCAAATAATATTTCATATGTTATAAAAGTAATAATAAATTCCATGACTTAAGATAATCAGCTGACGCTACTCGTCTATAATATTATAATGATAATAATAATATATCTAGAACATTATTACTGATGTCTGTTTGTTTGTTAAGATATATATATGTGGGTAATGACTCGACTGCTGAATCAAAGAGCGTGTGTTCGATTCCCGCAAAAGACAAACATTTATTATTTCTGTTTGCTTTAAGACTGGGTGTTTTCTGTATATAATATGAATGTATTTATCAAAAAAGTATATAGGTGTGTGTTCGTTATCCGGTATGGTATCGATAGTAAAAGCTTTGATTAGTTTGGAACCAGACGGCGCTTTGTGTAAAGTCAAAAAATATTAACAAAAATAAAGATAAGATAACTTTATTGATTTCTAATATTTACAAAGATAATCAAAAATATTTAAATTAATTAGGTATATCATAAAAATAAATTCTGAGTAACTAACACTAAACATGTGATATTCCCTGATTATTGATATAGGAAGTTCCTGTGTTTCAGGAATCAGTGTCTTCCTCAGTAATATTGACAAAGAATAAGAAGTACCCTAGTGTGTTAAAAAATATTAGTAAAGATCCTAGTAGTTCAGTGGGTACTACGGACTGTACTACTGGATTTTTTTTCTCGTTAGTACATTTGACTTTATTATTTATTTATATACAATAATTTAATAAACACGACCAACCAAAACAGCTGTTTATTTCACCAAGCCATTATTTTAAGAATTGCTGATAAAACAACTTAGTTGAGTTGACGTACTTACAAGCAAACTTTCAGTACCTAATGCAGTTCTAGAAACGAGACCTAAATTTCTGCAATTGAATTCAACGAAATGAACATGACTTTTATAGCTTATTTTGTTAAATAACCTATGTTTAATGATATTGTTTTGTTTTGTTCTCAGCTGACACCGACGAACATGGCTTGCCCAAAGAAAAGGAGAAAGGCTGTGACACTAATCTCTACCTGTACAGTGTAAGTTTTGAACATTTGTACTATAGTAGCTTTATATTCCCTGCAGCTCCACCCTCGTTGGTTACTAAAAGTTATATGGCTTGACCGCTGCCACTTTAGCTTAATAATCCTTCAAGCTAGACGGCCGTTCTTGCTAAAAGGATTAAAGTTAGTCTACGTTCATCTCATTTTGAGAATTACTTTAAAGTTAAACGAGAATAACAGTTGTGAACTAGCACTTAATATTAAAAGTTATCACTCACAATTTATCATTTAACAAATAAAATCTAAAGCGAGGTTCACGTTAGTCAAAACAAATAACATCTGATTAATTTTATTCTAATAACTCTAGAAAACTTATGCGCTCGTAGAGCATAAATCCTATGAAAAAATTTGACAGAGCACTAAGACGAAATCTAGGAGATTGCTGGTTCAAGTCCTGGCTTAATGTCAAATGAACTTTTTTTTTAAAATTTGCCTTTGCTTCTCGAGTAAAAATGAACAGGTTTATTTTTATTTATAATTTACTCTTTTGACAACAATGAATAAAATTAAGCCTTTAGTACTCTTCAATGACCATGACAATGACTACTTTTACGATGGTCGCCTTTTCTAATTCTAGCTCTATCGACCAATTTATTTACTTTCGCCTCATAACCAATCCATACTTCTCAATGCTGACTTCCATTCTTAGTTTGCTATACACTAAACTCACCTTCATACATCAGTGTTGGAACATTCAAACGTTACTTCTCATACTACTTCTGACTACTCTTGGAAGTAAGATGAACAAAGCCCCAGGTTATTTATTCTTCTTTCAATTTCACTGTCACAGTTTTTTGTGTATTGTGAACAAAGGTAGTGCACTTCACAAATACTCACGCACGATTCAATTTATTTTATTTTAAAAACCGTTAAAAAGCTATTTCACTTAATTATAATTTCTTGTAATTCTTCTGAACCAGGTGGTTACGGCATCATCATTTGATAAGTGAAAGTGACTCATTCATATTCCATATTTTTCAAATCTTTGAGACAGTTGCCTATAATGGTAAGTGACCATTGGTAACGCACAACTTAATTTTAAAAAACACTCAATAATATGTTATTAAAAATTTAACATTTGTTTTTTCGTTGAAAACCGCATTATTTCTTATTATAGATTAGATTAGATTAGATTTCTTTATTTCTCCATATGTCATCTTAAATTACATTACAATAACATTAATTTAGTTTACATAAAGAGATCGTTAATAAAAGGTGCAATATACAAATATGTCAACAAAGTAAATCAAAACCGATTACATATGTCAAGAAAAAAAACAATCAAAAATAAATAACAAAATAATATTAAAGTAATAAAAACATAATATTATGTTAAATAACATCCATAATGTAAATAAATAAAATGTCAAACAATTTATAATTTCGTATTCTACATGAATAGTGTAGAATGAAATATAAATAAATAATAAATGAATATTTTTGGATATTACACACAGCGCCGTCTGGCCCCAAAGTAACCAAAGCTTGTGCTATGGATACCAGACAACAGATACAAATACAAATTATATATTACTTTTTTTATACAACATAGGTGGCAAATAAGGTTGCGGTCCGCCTGATGTGGAGGCGACTCTACAAAAATCCAATCTTTTCATTCTTGAAGAACCCCGTATTGTAGTTCCTCGAAAAAACTTTGGCAAGGATATCGTTCCACAACTTAAGCGTTCGCGGGAGGAAGTTTAACAAACAGCACTGTAGGTACGTCTCATACAACATGCAACCTCATACCTGGAAGACCGAGCTCTGCTCGTTTTTTTTTTAATAACTTTATCTAAGTAGTTTTAGTGTAGCTGTGTCGGTAAAAATAATAGTATTAGGTACTACTCGCCAATAGATGTCTGGAAGAGTCATATATTTCAGTTTATTATTGCCTGAAAACACGGGAAAAACGCGGTTTTCTAAAAACTGAAACCTAGCTAGATCGACTTATCGCCCCCGAAACCTCCTGCACCCTAAACTGTATGAAAATCGTTGGAGCAGTTTCCAAGATTTAGATTATACAGAGATATATATATATGATATGTACAAGAATTGCTCGTTTTAAGGACGAATTTGTTACACCATTCTTATAAAACATTGACTATTTGTAAATATATTGCGGTGATGAACACAATAAGCAGCAAGCATAATTATTGTCAATAACTGAGTAATATTAGTAATTCTTACACAGCTAGTTTAGTTGTTTCATTGCTCCTACTAAATATTCTGCGCCACCCCCAAGGGTTGACGTGGCAGCTGCCGTTGTGCTTACGTAACCTACTAGAATATTATAATAACACAACATCTACTGTATACTACACTTTACTAAAATAAAAACTAGAAGAGCTATTCTTAGAAACTATTATTGGTACCGCTTTTTTACTTCTTCAAGAGGTTTTTGGTAAAAATATTTCCTCTTTCGTAATGATTGCTTAAACGTTAAATGCTTATAATACAATTGAATTTTTAGTGAATAAATGTAGTCCAAATAAATTGTAAAAATCAATAATTAAAATAAAACATTTAAAAAACAAGCTTTTACTTAAATGTTTAAAAAAAATTAACTTTAAATTAAACCAAACCCTTCAGTTCATTACATTAAATGATACGTTAAATGATACGTTAAATGATACGTTAAATAATACGTTAAATGATACGTTAAATGATACGTTAAATGATACGTTAAATGATACGTTAAATGATATAGAAGCTTTTCGCGATATTTAGTTACTATGTTTATAAGAATAAATATCTTTTTATTAGAATTATTTATGTCAACATCAAGTTAGTGTATTCTTGTTAAGGTGATGGCATACCCAAACGAGTTAAGTTTGCAAGAATTTAAATAATTTTGTTATAGCACTGAGGACACTTTTTGACGTGAAAAAAATATATGTTATAGTTCAAACCTTAATTAGGTACATTTGCTAATATTATAATAATTTGGCTGTTAAAACAGTTATAAAAAAAAATCTGACACTCTATTTTTGGGATTTAATTCAAATTATTAGGATAACTAAGAGTTACATTCTGTTGATACTTATTCGATAAAATATATATTATATATGACCAAGTGAATTTGCTTATTCCATGGTTCTTAATAAATATTTAAATTTTATACACACAAAAAACTACATTTACGCCTATCGTACGTAGAACTGTGTTTCTTTGTATGCTTCAATAGTATGATATGTCTTTGTACACTGGTCAACACAAGTAAATCTCGCGACAAGCTTGTATTATTTGTGTGTATTATGTAATAAATTGATGGGTTTGGTTTAATTTAAAGTGTATTAGATCGTCTTTTTAGAACATTTAAACAAAAGATAGTTTTTTAATGTTTTTTATTACTTTAAATTTATTTTTAGTTAACACTGGACATGTTTCTGAGTCTGTTTATCTCATTTACCCATTACATTACATATTGTAGGAATCCTCAAAAAACTTAGTCCGCCATCTTTAGAAGTCTGCCATATTGCATTTACTGACGTCATTTTATTTTTTAGGGTTCCGTACACAAAGGGTTAAAAAACGGGACCCTATTACTAAGACTCCGTGGTCCGTCCGTCCGTCCCTCTATCACCAAGGTGTATCTTATGAACCATGATAGACAGTCTAAATATTCACAGAAGATGTATTTCTGTTGCCGCTATAAAAACAATTACTAAAAAACAAAAAAAAAAAATTTAAGGGGGCTCCCATACCACAAACGTGATTTTTTTGCCGTTTTTGTAGATAATGATACGGAACCCTTCAAGCGCCAAGGACTCTTGGCCGATTTTTTTTTGTATCTTATCAGCAAGCCCTTTCATTTGATAAAAAATAAGTAGTCCGTGATGTTTAGGAGTCCGCAATATTGGATTTAGAGTGACGTCATTTTATTTCGTATTCTTCAGAGCAAGCCCTTTCATTTGATACCCATATTGTAGGAATACATAAAAAATAACTAGTCCGCCATCTTGAGCTTTCCGCCATGTTAGATTTAGAATGATCTCACAAAGCTTACCATGCATTGTCATCCAAACTTAACGTGAATTCGAAATTTCAGCTTAATCTGAAGATAACTGCTTTAAAATTGTGTTTAATGATTCCAACTGAACAAACATACATTGCAAGTTATATAATAATTGAAGAAACGCTTGTTAAAACATATAGATTCTTCATTACAATTCCAAGATTTATCATAAGCAAAAACGTAATGCAATAAATATTCCTGATAGAAAATAAAATCACAAAGCTAATTTTCGATTTATAATAATAATGATGACTCTAATTCAGCTAAAATTTCAGTATTATATTGCTTAATAGAAACCTAGGGCTGTTATTAGCAATGCAAGTAATAATATTAGTTATTAATATTTAATGCTTTTCGCCCATACAACGTTTATAATCTGCATTGTTTGCAGAATTTGTCTGGGAGTTGTTTGAGCTGTGTGTTTATAAATTAAAACTAAGTTGGTGTATTAGTTACGCTTTTGTGGCTCAGTTGGTAGAGAGGCTAAATATATGTTAATCTATAAAGAGGCTAGCTGCTGTGCAAAAAGCTCGGGTTCGAGCCTCGCACGGGGCATACATTAATGTGACAAACATTTCTGTTTGTCTCAAGTCTCTTTATTTTCTGTGTATAATATGTATGTTTCAACTAGAAAAGTATACAAGTAGGAATTTATATCGTTGTCTAGAGCTTGTACTGCAACCCCTGCTTGTAGAATCAGGGTGAGAAGGAGAGAGTAGAGAAGCTGAGATGTACTTCCATAAATTTAGCCCCCGAAAACGCGAGACCCGAGTACTCTAGACATTTTCAAAATAGCTTTCAGGTAGTCTCGCATTATTTGTCCAGAAATATTTGTTTATTTATGTTTATAGATTAGTGACTCAGTTGGGATATTCTTTAAATATTTTAGACAAGTTGTTGTAAGTACATTACTGCCGCGGCCCGCAACCGCAGCATAACCGATCGTGAGTATGCGGGCCAAGGCATAGCCGTAGCACGCATCACAAAGTCCAGTTATGCTCAGTTGCGGCCAAGGCTTGTATAGTGTTTTTTTCGAACATGCTTGAAAAAAAACTTATTATATTGACAACTCTATTTAAAATAATAAAAATAGTTTAGGTTATTTTGCCGCCAATTCGCCGCGTTCAAATTCCTTTTTTTTATTTTTTTTAAATTAATTTAGTAGCACATTCTTTTAGTTGTGCCAATCCGAAATTTAAAAAAAACTAAATGTGTTATCTATTTAGTTATCAATGTTTGAGTTTAAAGGGGTTCGTCCCATTTTCAAATTTCATATTTGACCGCTCGAACGGACGGATAAAACATTGCCGATCGCTCTCTGATACTGTACTGCAAATTCGATTTATCCCAAAGAAGCTTGTGAAAGATATGGTCGCATATCGTAGCATGTTTAAGAAAAAATGTTTATTCAACCGTCAAAACTGTTCGCTTACAAATTACAGGGTTGTCGACTGAAATCCACTCAACTTCTGTAGAAAATAAGCAATTTGTCGCGTCCTCTTGATTAAAGTCATTGAGTAAACCGCTACGGGCAAAGTACTGATATACAAAGTTTTGTTCACTTTTAGATATTTCAAGAAAATAAGCTCATTTTAGGGCTCAATTTTCTAAATATTTATCAGTTCTTATTATCTTCATTCTTTATATTATATAATCTTTTATTAATTTAAAATAAGAGATCTTAAAACTGATAAATAGGTACCATTATTATTAATAATAGCTTTAATAATCGTAATGGTTGACTGGTAGAGATTGCCTTATGGCATTAAGTCCACCATATAAGTACTTTTAATGTATTGTAACAAGTTTTCAACTATCCGTCACAATTCTTAGCGTTTTTATGTCTATGTTTAACCGAGTTCAAAAAGGAAAAGTTTATCAATTCATCGCCATGTTTTTTTTTTTATATACAAAGATAAGTATGATCTAGAATAACTTGTGAACCGATTTTAACCATTCTTACATATATGGAAAGGTCTACCTTTAAAATTGTCCCATTTGGTAAGGATCTAACGAGAATCAGAGTTTGGCTAGAAAATGTTTTCTATTCCATCATTTGTAGCTGAATAGCTACTCAGATGATCTAGTAACTTAAGTACATATGTCTAGTATTGCCTAAAACACTGATTTTGACAGTTCCAATTGATGTTTCAAATAAACTCTTATTGTAGTGTCTTGTTTGTCCGTCCGTCCGTTTGATGATTTTAAGTATCAGCAGCCAAATTGTTAAAACTGAATCCTTATCGTTTCGTCATGACCGTCAATCTATCTCTTTGGCGCTATGTAGGGTTTCGAAGCTGGATGGTGACAACCAAACCATTATAGTATGGAAATGTCCGTTAGTTTCACAAATGGTAAAACCAAACCCTTTGTAGTTGTTTCCTCAAAGCTGTCCATTCTTCCGTTTGACGATACTAGGGTTCTGTTGCCAAAATCATCTCCTTCTGTTTGTTAGACGATCTTTGTGAATGCTAACTAGGCGTGGGCGTTATGTAACGCAGACTGTTTTCAAAACGTTTGCTCGGAGTGCCAACGCAAACGTTATGTGCGAATTTCACGACGATCTATTTTCCAAACCGTCTATTTGCCCGTTGCGCGTTGTGCCTGTTGGAGTGTCGACGACAATGCGGCAAATTGTACGTTGTCATAACAACGGCAACCACAAGGTCGCATCTCTTTTGCACCCGCTCGTTGCACTCGGGATTAAAAACCTTTTACATTCCGCTACAGTATACCTTTTTACATTTAAATAAGGTCAACTTTTGATGCTTTCATTTTATAACGCACTTTGTCACTTTGAGTCACGGGACAAAGCAGGTACCTAATCAATAATTTACCTAATTACTAATAATTTGATTTGAATTGTTTAGTGTGATATATGCGGCGTTTTTGATAGCACCACAGATAAATAGTAGGTATATGTAGCACACGTCATGCATCCCACAATTTCGGACTATTTAACTAGTTATATACGACAGGTCCATAAACCTAGGCAAAGTAAAAAATGAGGTTCTTGTTACAAATAATAAATAAAGCATTTGTTTATTTTTGTAATTTGACAGTTGCGAAACATCAAATGAACGAAACCGACAAAACGAAACGCAACGAACAAATACAGAAACGTCTAATGACTGCCTACACAGATGGCCGGTCGTTGTGATTGTAAAATAGATCGTTTTAAAATAGATGCTTTTCATAACGTTGTCAAAACGCTCATAACGTCGCGTTGCGTTATGTTATATTAACATATCGACACATGTCTAATGCCAACAATTAAATAATTACATAAAATTTTAACAAAACTTGGAAATCAACTTCAAAAACTAATGTCTTAAAATTAAAAACTTCAACAGACCCTCAAGCTGAGATTATGACAGAACATTTAACTACGTCTTCTCTCTTTTTATATTTTAGTCGTTCTTAGGGATAAGTACCTCAAAAGGTAAAAAGGAAACCCTATAAGATCACTTTGTTTTCCGTCTGTCTGTCTGTCAAGACCCTTTTTCTCAGAAACTCGTGAAGGTATGAAGTTATAATTAATATCAAATACTAAGGTCTCCAGTCCCTTGAAGCTGTAAAAAAACAAGATTCTAAGTCAACACAATAAAAGAAAACGGCTGATGTATGGCCATTTTTGTCGCATATTTTGACATTCACAAATAAATCAAAAACTATAAGGTACTTTCCATTGTCCTAAAATCATTAAATTTGACACGAAGCAACTTACATCACAAATAAAGCAAAAAGGCTGAAATTTGTTAATTTGTAGATATTATACATTAAAAAAAGTTTATGGATCTGTCAAGTACGCGTGGAGGTATCAATTTGAAATTAATATCAATACTCAAGTCTACGTTCACTTAAAGTTGTAAAAAATTCAAGCTTCTTAGTCAATGCAATAAGTAAAAGCTCGAAATATGGATATTTTTGTCGTATATAATAAATCAAAAGCTATGGGGTACTCCCGTTGCAATGGAATCATGAAATTTAGCAAAAGGCAAGCTTTGTTACATTACAAATAAAGACAAAAATCAACAAACTGATAATTAAGACAAAAACCTGTGAGACTTGTTCTCATTATGAAAGAACTATTTACATATATGAGTCTCGGTGCGGAAGCCAGAGTCGCACTTGGCCGGTTTTTTGAAGTTGGTTAAAATTTCTTATAAAAATTTTGTTTTATATCAAACAAAAAAACTTCTTGTCTGAAAACACACCTAATCAAAATAAATAAAAATAATAAAATCGCACGCTAACTATATTGGCATGGAGACCGCATTTGGCCATTTGGATTTACTTGGTGTATCCTTAATTTTGGACGTCTTTGGTTTTCGTCTTAATCTCTGACAATGTTATTCTAAACCTTCCATATAAAAGAAACATCCTGGAATCTGTCGTATGCTATCAGCAAGGTGACCCAGCCAGTTGGCCCAGCTATTTTTAGTTTAGCGATACCCTATCTAATGATAACTAAGAAAATAATGAACTAAGTTCTCTTTTTAATTTATCGTACTTGCATGACGGAACCATCGTTGGAATGGCTTCCACCTTCCTCGAAGACCTCCGCACTTCTATTGATGAATTTAGCACCATAGGTCTGAAACTAAATTTTGCAAAATGTGAACTTTACATTTCGGATTCAGTTCCTCAAAAACTGATTTAATCAGCGAATTTAACATCCTGGCCCCAAACATAAAAATTCTCTTAAAGGCATCACATTTGCTCCTCTGTGCTTCAATCTTAGATGAAGCACTCCCGACCTACCTGGACGATAAAATTCAAAATTTCACGGCAGCAGAAAATAAATTAGTTCAAATTAACCCTCATTTAGCTCTCACAATTATTCAATCTTGCTTATTTGTTCCTAAATTCGCTCCGTTGCTGCCCTTTTTGTAACCATCAAACTTTGCTACTACCTCTAGGCTCTTTGATTAGAAATTTGCTTCCAAAAATTTTGAACTGCCTTTTAGGTGAACGTGCCTGGTGTCAGGCCTCACTACCAATCAAACATGGTGGTTTAGGGATTCCTGTTCTCCGCTAACTGTACATGTGACCTCTACGGTAAGATTACCAGCCCTTCTCTGGGTAGCGTCGAGGTCCCGTATTTGACAATAGCCACACAGGCCTGGTAGTCTGCATGCCCTGATATAAATCCACGGTAGATAAGTACATCGCAACGTCTATGAGATGAACCTCTGCGTGTAAAAGTCAGCTGCTCCCTTATCACAGCCGCTGCAGTACCATGTGAGCCTGCACGCTTACTTGCCGTATTTGTATGAGAGTCAGGCCACTGGCTCCAAGCGTTACCTTCCACGACCGTGGGCACCCTCCGCGACAGGCAGACTTTATCACTAACACGTAGCTGACCCTTCAAACTTCTTTCTTGATGAACCCTATACTGTACATTTAGTACCTACTCTTTATTTAAATAAATAATCCTAAATGCAAATAAAACCACTAAGCACAGTTTCTCTAAAATAAGAAATGAAAATTCACTATATTTATTGCTTAGATATAATAAAATCGAATACCTTATAAATTGGCTGCCTAGGCTACATATATTTCCCTCTAAAAGATCTAGGTCGTTTGAAGTAGGAGAGGATAAACAGGAAATCGTGTGCTCACTCAGTTAAGTAAATCTTAGTGCAACACGTGCTATATGTATCGTAGTTGACTTATTTAGCTCGTCGTAGCATGGCTCGTAGCTCGAAACTCTCTTGTTACGTAACTAATTGATTATTAACACATGGTCAAATATTTAATTATTTACATATTTGGAATTCTGTACATCGCTCTGCCGTCCGTTTTATGTGGGGTGCCTTTTAACACGTTTCGGCAATGCGCTTCTGAAATTCAAGTTCAAATTGTATAGTAATAAAGATATTAATTGATATGTTTTTCCGTACTCCCTTATAAAGTGTACTTTTATTGCGCCATTTTTAGGTTTATAATTCAGCTTATAAACACGCTAGAATGTTACTGTACATTTGTTTTAAATCTCTCATCTCAATAAAAATTATGTCTCAAATTTATTTTTCCTAACAAACTGGTTGAAAACACTTTTGAAAGAAAGTATTTTAAATAATTCTATTGATCTAAATGAAGCGAAAATCGTTTATACTCCTATATTCAAAAACTATTTAAAACCTTTTTTTTGTGGAATAATGTCTCAATATAACTTATATATTCTATATTAAATTTCTATACTTACATAATAAAAGTCACACAATATCGCAATGTAAGTGGTCTAAGTGGAACGCAATGTAACAACAAACAATGAATACGCTTACATAATCAAAATATAAATAACTTTTTTATCATTCGAGGAATGTTATCAAAATACACTTTACTTATGTACCAAAAGGAACAAAGAAAAATGTATTCTACTAATGTTTATCCTCAGCTATTTTTCTCACTCCCTGCCTCCTTCTGAATATTCTAAGCCACCCTCAGGGGTAGGCGTGCTATTATTGTTACCTCTATATACAAAAGGTTAACAAAATGCCAGCAAACGACTTTGCGTACGAATACATATATTTTTAGGCATCTAAGTAGAACCAAAAATGTTTTACTCAGAAGAAATTTTATAAAAAACAATCATTTTATACATCTATCGGGGAACATAAACCCAATAGCTGAGTTCACGGTTGTTACTTCTTTTGTTTTTTTTTTAACCTAAGCCCCGTGTGGGCATGCCCGCCATAGACTTTAAGTTCTGTAATATGTTAATCTGTCTTTTTGACTGCGCAATAGCCTCACAATATTGGCCACACTTTAGAAAAAGACAAAGTAAAATATCCTCATTTTCCTTTCCATCAACGTCCGCCATTTTGTTTGTTGATGTTATTGAAACAAGTTAAAAAGAGACAAGAGACACCACAGTTTCGCTTTGCCTTTGTCACACCTTTGCAACTCTTTGTTTTTACATCTGGCTAGGAAATGCGCTGTCCATTTCTCTATCTCTATATCTATATGATGCCCGCTTAGTACGCGCGGTATATAAAACTTTGGTGTCGCTGATTGACTAGAAACCTGAGCCAGAGGTGATAGAGATGTGGAATTTTCTTGAGTATACTCAAAAATTCGCATTCTTTTAAGGCTTAAAAATTGAGGTGAGCAAAAAATATTCTATATCGCAAACTACAAATGACGAGGATGTTGCACTTTAAAAATATTGAAGTGGATTTTCCTTGTAAATGTTTGATGATGAGGACTTTTTCGATGCTTTCAAAATAAAGCGAATGGGCTCAAGCCGTGGGTCAATATTCCCCTAAATCGCAACGGCGTGACGAAGTAACTTGATTTTTACAAGAACAGATGGGGGGTCATAGAATAACACATTTTTTATCCCGGTGTAGCGGACCATATCGTACCGTTACAAGCAAGGCTGACGTCAGGCGTCCTATAACGCGCTATCGAAGTTTCCTTCGCAGTTCACCATATAAAGTAATCGAACCGCAAGTTAAGTGGACCACGGCAGTCCCCAGGCATAATACACAGCCTGGTGGGAGATCTCCTCTTTGCCGCCGCTCCACATTGGTGACCCCGAGCTGAACAATGACGCACCTTTTGCAGCAAGCAGCCTACTCCTTCCTACAAGGTACACGGACCAGTTTTCAACCGTACGCTTCGCATCTCAGAGCTTTCATCAGGATCTATCGCAGCACTTCAGCGCTACCTAGTTCCTGTTAAGGGTCACACTCCAGCGTGGCACTTCCACTGTACAGCATCACACCACCCTGTCGAGTACTCTCACTCCAGCGTGGTATTCTCTGCTCGTCGCTTCTGCCGCTAAAACAGGCCAGTGTCGCGATTCAAAGGGACACACAGCCAATCATTCAATGGACCCGACTCACCGTGGCCACACGCAACCTCCATACCGGTAGTATTGTAAACTTCTGACACTTTATTGTAAACGTGATTTCACCTGTGCCTTAAAAAAGTAATTATGTTAAAAATGACGACTAAAATTCAATAATTATGAATTGTACTGAGCAATGTCTATATCTATGTAACTGCAACATAATTGTATATACCCAGCACAACAAATCATAAACACACAACTGCTAGGAACTTATAAAATCCTAGTACATAAATCTTAATTCATTATAATATACCTCTTTAAATAATCTCTCAGATATATTCTTTGTTTCTTGATTTTTAGAAAAAGAACAAAAAATAAGTACTCGGGGTTTTTGGTTCGCAGTAGATTTTGATAAGGAATTATTTTTTATGTTTATTTTAAAATTGCTTCATACAATAAATTCCAACACATTTGCAAAAATATTATAAAATAACTGTTTACTAGAATCTCGTGAAACCGGAATCACGAGATTGAGATATGAAAAACAATTTATAGCTTTTCCCCTAACCTTAAAATATGCTGTTAAACTTATGAGCAGAAGTCTAATGTTAAAATAGACATATAATATACATATGAAAGAACCTCCTCCATTTGTTTTCCTTAGGTTAAAATGGGAAAAAGTTGTATTGGCATGTTAGCAAGTTTCACAACTGGCTATTGCTACTTTGGCACGACCTTCTCAGCCTTGTATGTACACTTCAACAAACTGCCCGACTGCCTCCCGGTTTCCGGTAGAACTGGGACAATTTATAGCTTTCACTTGATTAGATTCATCCTGCAAACAGCGCGTGGACCAACGTAATGGACCATTCTCGAAATAGCTAAAGTTTTGTTTCCCTTTAGGTGTTTTGTGAAAAATGAGTTTATATTTGCGTACTTCAGTCTAATCATGATATAAGGACCTAATAATAATAACAATAACTAATAAAAATAATACCTAGTAATAGAAAATAAAAATAATACGTAGTAATTCAACCATTTTTTTACCAAAGGTGAAAGCAGAAACTGTAATTTTGTGATTCTATAAAAGTTATGCGGGAAATTTATTGGAAAATCAATTTCGTTACGGGTTTTCACTGCCAAAATTATTTATGAAAATCCACCTCATCACGATTTCTACTGCATATGCGCATAGTGACTTTTTACGCCTAACGGAATAAAAACCAAGCTAGTTTTGTAATATATATCCCACTAAAAACATTTTTATGTCAAATGTTGCCAAGACGAGAACATGTGGTTTGAACTGTCAAAAAGTTATCAGATCTCATGTAGAATCAAGCTTCTCACTCTACACGCCCGAACTCTACAAGACCTAACTCCACGAACTCTACACTACTTTAAGAACTATAACAGAAAAGTAATAACAGTGAATACATTTTTCACCTTACGTTCATGTGACGGTAGCAAAACGGCCAAATCACATATTTTGACTAAGGTGTAGAATTTGTGAAGTTAGGGCGTGTAAAGTTAGAAGCTTGGTTCTACATGAGATCTGATAACTTCTTGTCAAAAAGTCATGAGTGGCACATTTGAAGGTGTACGACGATTTTATGACTGTTAGTCAATGTCTTTGTATTCTCTAAACTTCTCTTTGTTTAAATTAGTTGAACCAATGCAAATTACTATCCTCCTTTTAACAAAGGATCTAACGATCAGCATTTCTATAAAATTACTCAAAATGTAAAAATACTGTATTATGACTCAGAATTACAGAACTTTCTTATCTATATTCCCCTCCAACAAAAATAACAATCTCATATCAAGCCATTCCTTCGAGCCAGTTCATAAAATATAGTCATAACAAAACCCACTTAAATATCTAGGTCGTCTGTAGAGGAATAACGAAGAAAATTGTGTGCTTACTCAAATAGAGTTAAGTAAGGCTTAGTCAAGATGTTACTTGTATCTTTGTATGGCTCGTAGCTTCGCCACTCCTCGTAGACTGTTCGTAGCTTCCTCGTAGCCCGTTACTAAACCGTCGTAGCGCCTCGATTTCCTTTATCTTCACAGAAAACGATGTTGAATTTTATAAGCTTCTTTTGCAAGCTGTATCTTATTTAAGAGACAGTCCCTATACTAGAATTTTACAACTACAAGATATAAAATGAAAAATCAAACACAATATTTAGAATAAGCTTGAAGCAATGAAATTGTAATAACCATGCGCCGTATATAAATAGTAATGTTTTTGCGGAAGGAAATACGAAACGCAAGTAGCGAAAAAAAATCTAGAAAAGGTTATTTAGACTTCTATTATCCCCACAGAATGTCCTGTAAAAAGGTTTTGTTAAATCCTTTATATGTACAAATGCCATGTCAGTTACAATTTAATAGATATGAATTTTGCTTATAACTAAACCAAAACGGTGATAAAAATAATATATGTACTGTAATTGGGTTCAATCCTCTAAAATATCTATACATAACATAACATAATATAACATACTATATTTATTTTATTTTAAATCATCCATAAAATGTATATTTAGATGATAGATTCTCTGTTATTTTTCCACCTTCTTCGGTTAAATTGTATGTCAAGGCTTCGTATTAAAACTTCGAACTGGGTAATGATGATTTTACAACTCCCTTTTAGATAAAAAAACTAAATTATATCTTCAAACTTCAAATCTAAAAAACCAAGTTTTTGTAATAACGCCAAAAAACTTTTTGAAAAATAATTTTAAACTAGTTTTTATGCTTAATCGTGCAGTGTTAACTTACGTTAAAATGTAAAATGTATTAAATGTTCAGAAAATAAGAACTGCCATTCAGGTAAAATAAATAAGTCTCATTTTTTTCTCTAATAAAGGGACCTAAATAACCAATATGGAGTTTAACGTTATAAGAAAATAAAATCAAACACTCTTGATCATCTGAAAGTGGTTATTGAAATCCGAGTAGCGCCCTTGATCCACCGTCATGCTGAGCCAAGCACTTAGTTCTGGAGGTCTCCAAGGTAAGGTCACCCACAAGCACCTCATCGATAAACATGGAAGATACTCTTCAATGTCCCAGGTCGAGGAGATGAATAGTACCTCTAGTAGTCAGCGCGATTTCAGATTCAGATTTTAGATAACTTATTTAATTTTGTATTTTTTACGCAAAAGGCGCGTCTCTTTCATTCAATCGATCATTTGCTGTAAAATATCTGGGGCTTAAGTAATTGCTAGTTTTGGATATCTAAAAGAGCAATTTCACGGGCAATTTTCTTACCAAAGATTGCTTAACACTAATTACTTGAAGAAATGGAGCAACTATATTTTTATTATTGCTTCATATCGCCTGGTATGACGTGGTGGTATTTGTAGCAACAATTACTACATATCCGCATCGTAATGAATTACTTAAGGTAAATGCTCCGTCAAAATTGACAAACACTGCCCAGGATTAAGCTATTTAAATTGCCCGTGTAACTGCTCACCCTGTCAGGGCATACAATATTATTCAAATTTGTGGTCCAAATTTAACGATATTGTAGATTACCATTATTAATCACTGACGCTCCAACTACTGGGAGCTTACGGGAATAGTCTCGAGCTATTCGGACTCTGGAATTCGGGAGAAAAATGTATGCAAGCACCTTCACGGGTTTTGAGAGGTAAATCAGACTTCCATACATTTTTGTCTCGAGTACCAAAGTTTAAATAAGCTCAAGATTGTTCCCAATAAGGTCCCTGGACGGATCGGATTGAAACTTAGTACACATATAGGTTAAGTCCTTGAATATCATATAGGCTATTTTTATCCCGAAAAAATCTAAATTTCCCGCGGAAATAACTATAACCGAGCTTAAACGAACTATAATTACATCTATAGCTTGCTATAGCAAACTTCATTAGTATAATAAACGAGATCCACGCCAATAACGACGCTTATATTCAAATGAACTTTGTGGAAATTTAAGGATTGTCAAAATCTTTATGTATAAAATTCTACAGCGTTCATCCTTAACATCGTAAGTTGTTAAAACAAAATTCTATTTTAGTGCAAAAACTCAATTATTTTGCAAAAAATTTGACACATTAAAAGACTGAAATTTTAAATTGAATTATAAATCTCGCCAAATGAAATCGGTGTGTCATCAACGAACGGTGCGACATGTTAACTGCCGACAGAACAAATTAAAACAACTGATCAATTATAAAAGATTGAACTGCGAGTGCAAATTGTACTTTTAACAAAACAAACAACCGAAATGTGACGTTGAAATAAACTCGTTTTTAATGGTAATGAATAAAATAAGTAATAAGTTTCTTTTTTTTTTTAATAATATATCATAAACCATCACGGCACTTATTCCCCTAGGGGTAGTCAGGGATATTACAGACGTATGCCCGTAACATCTAAGTCTTACAAAGGCCTATCACCATTCCGGGCGCAAACAGAGTCGAAACTTTGCAACTTACAATTCGTAACCATCTGTTGCTTTTGCCGGGAATCGAACACAATATTTAGAACATTCTGCCACAGCTTTAAATCAACACAATACGAATGTCTTTAATCAAAATAATTACAAAACTATATGAAAACCTTTGTCTGCAGCAATTGCACAAATTTTTATTAATCCACACCTTAGAACGGTTTTAGATAAACGTCCTCGCGCGAATACTTAGGTTGTGTATTTTCTTCTAAGGACTACAGCATGAGGTTGTTCAAATAAGAAGTTATTAGATTGTTTAAGGGTCAGGCGTGCCTGATGGCCCAGGTGGGTGTTGCATGCAAGCGTCCATAAGCTGTGGTGGTCGCTCACCATCAGGCGGACTGCAAGCTTGTTTGCCAACTTTGTGGTATAAAAAAACGAAAAAAATGCGTATAAATTTAATCCTGACTGACATCAAAGTCCAGACAGCGATAAGCTATTGTATATTTATCAGGTTTTAACGTTTTAACTTTTAGTTACTACTGAAGCTGCTAAGATTAGAACTAAAGCAATAACTCTTTCTGGATGACTTTTTAAATAATCAGTGTTGTTATAATGTAAAAATAAATAAAAAAAACGTCACTGGAACTTTTTTGGCCGCCACTTATTGTCGTCATTATTCACATTAATTTTTTTCAATTTTTAAATCCATACTAATATTATAAATACCAAAGTAACTCTGTCTGTCTGTTACCTCTTCACGCTTAAACCACTGTACAGATTAAGTTTAAATTTAGCATTGAGATAGTTTGAGTCCCGAGAAATGACACAGGCTACTTGAAAACCTAAAGTGTGAATCGGTTTTTTTTTTTCTACGTATAATTCTTCTGTACGTGTGTTGGTCACCTAACTTCTCATAAACGGCTCTAACAATTTGGGTGAAATTTTGTCTGAATATTTCAATGGGTTCCTCGATAGTTTAAAAACACAATTGGACCCGGTAGGTGGCGCTGCAGTCGGTGTGTCACTGATCGTCTCCTAAACAGTGGGGGCGATTTTAATGATATTCTTTGTATTCGTTCGAGTAGGTCCCTGCAAAGTTCAAACTCACAAATGGACCTGGTAGGTGGAGGTGCAGTCGGTGTATTCCTAATCTTGTAAACGGCAGGGACGATTTTAATGAAATCTTTTTTGTACGTTTGAGTGTCCCTACAAGGTAAGTTTATTTAAAATTACGATTGGACCCGGTGAATGGCGCTGCAGTCGGTGTATTACTGAACTTCTCCTAAACGGCAGAAAAGATTTAAATGATTTTAAATCAGACCCTGCTCGGTTTAAATTTACAAATGGACCTGGTAGCGCAGTGGCGTATACGAAGTTGCGCGGTTCAGCTAATTAATAATAAGTATCCTTTCATACCATAGATATAGAATGTAAAAGATACACAATGACACTTTAGTGATGATACCAAAAAAAAATTGCGTAAGTGTAAAGTAACTGTCTTTGTGTGGGTTGAGAATAGTGTTGTCTGCGTACACTAACGACATTGTGCATTATCGATATATTTATGCATGTTATGGTTAGCGATGTGACTTGACGGTGAAAATATTTCTGCAAACATTGAAAATGTTAAGGGAATGTTCCCAAGTAAACAAAATACTTAAGCAGTTATAATAAATTAATGCTTTACGATTTGAGAGGAATCCAAGCACTGAAATATTGTTAATAGTGGATTGTATTGCAATTCCAAAGTTGCATTTATGTTTGGAAGCACCTGTCTTGTGTGTAATGCTTCAGATCTAACGCTAGACTAGGTAAAAATAGGCCAAGTGCGTGCCGTATTAAGTTAGGGTTTTGTGAAATGAAAATTATTGCCAATATCTATCACGGTACTATTACCGTTGTTTATATTATTTTTTTATTATTTATTTTTTGTTTTGTTATTGTTATAGCGGCAATATAAATACATCTACTGTGAAATTTTCAACTGTCTAACTATCACTGTTCATGAGAAACAGCTTGGTGACAGACGGATCAACGAGCGGACGGACGGACAGACAGCGAAATCTTAGTAATTGGGTTCCACAAATTACCGTTTAAGTACGGAACCCTAAAAAGCAACACGGGTTGTGTTGCCTCAAGCCATCTTGGAGACATACCGCACAAACTGACGGACATAAAAATTAAAACACTTTAAATGGTTTCTTTTGTCTTTTGAAAAGCCCTTTTATTTTTTCCCAACTCTCTTCAATGTACATTTTTTTTTAATTCTGCTATATTTTGAAGATTACATTAGGCAGAGTCAAAAATTTTGATTAATTTTGATTATTATTTATTACTTTACGGAAATAACAGGCAATCCGCGTAACGCAGGTAACTTTACCTATATCAAAATAGTTATTTTTAGTTGTGGCGCAACATATTTGTCAAAAATCAAAAACATACATATAAGAAAAAGAGTAAAAACCGGCCAAGTGCGTGTTGTAAACGCATTAGTTACGGTTTCGTAGAATCGGAATTATTGCAAATATTTTAAAAACTTATGAACCAATTTGGTTTCAGCCAATTTTAATTGAAATTAAAAAGACCTATTATCGTGTTTTATTTCCAGATTTAAATAATACGAGGTTTAAAAGTTAAAAGAAAAGCGGGAACGAAAATTTTTAACATTAAGAGCTTGTAACTCGCGAATTATATTAACAAACCTCAATTGCATTTTTGAAGCCCTATCTAACGATACCCCAGAAGTGAGCGAATAGTTTTTTTTCTCCATTTTTATGTTAAAGATACTTTCCTGTAAAATTTTATTAGAATCGATGCAAATGCGGCGAAATTATTGGGCTATGACTATATAGGCTATATGACTATATAATATAATATTTGTAAGAAACATTATTAAATTTAAATTACTCTGGATGTTGATAAATAATTAGGGGAAAAGGTATCGATATACTGATACTTATGACGTCATCGTTTTCTTAAGCCCTAGCGTAACCAAACATTTTACAATTTTACTTAAATAACATTAATTAGACTCTTCCTATATGAAATAATACCACGTTTTACAAAGTAAAGCAATATAATTACGTAAAAACAGTTTTCTGAGCCAATTTTAACAGAAATTTGACAAAATATAGTTTGAAAAAAATACATGGAAACTTAGTATTTACGTGTGAAACGTATGATTGTCCGGGTTATTTCTTCCTGTGACGTAACAATGAGCTAAACCTCAAAACACCATGGCTGAGCACTACACTTTTAGTCCTTTGTTATCAGGATTCTTGTGATAATTATGTAAACACGTAATGTCACAAAACAAGCTGGTTGCTATGGTTTTCTATTTAAAAAATTAATGGACATATTAGATATGGTTATATGTCTCTTTTCCTCGCTGTGTTGGTCTTTAACATAGCGAAAAAATCCTAGGTCTGTGTTTCATACTCTTATTTTACTAGTCTTCTTTAAACTCATATTATGTCTTTTTAATGGTTTTTATATTCTTATTCACAACATTAAAAAAATTACCGGAGAATTACACAAATGAAAGATCTTTAAATTAATCCCCTAAGTTTTAAGCTAAAATAACAAAGAGATTAACTTACTTAAGTTTGATGTTACATGGAAGACAAACATGTTTGCATTTAAGTTAACTTACTAATATATCTAATAAATACATCTCAACAAAAAAATTGTATTCATAGCTTAATTTGGGAAACCTAATTTTTTGAATAAAATTATTTTAATGATTTATTTTTCCAAATAAATAAAAGGATGTTAGTATTAGTACTCCTAAAATATGAAATAAGTATTAATATGAGTTTAATATACTGAATACAAATAATATTGAATAATGTAACATTAGAAGTTGTATAATGTAACAAGAAGAAAGTAATTACATTAACTTCGGCTGGTTTCTTTGTAATTTTGGTCTGATTTCTTTTATTAGGTCTCGCACAACGAATGTAACTTTTGTAGGCAGCAAACGGAATACTTTATGTTTGGGACGTGTTTCGAATTTACTTCCAATTTTTACAAAGTTTCGTTAACAGTCTTTGAATAGAAAAAAGAAATATTCAAAACAATGGAAATAAATGTTAAATTGGAAACATTAATTTCAGTGCTTAGTTTTATTTTATTGAATCAAATGGTAAAAGTTTTACCCCTTTTGAAGTTGGCATCAAACAATTTTATTTCACAGACAAAGAATTCGTTTTCATGTTTATTAAAATACTTATTTGAAATTTTATACCGTTCATCAGAAATAATAATAGAATAGGTACTAAATTAAAAAAACATCATAAACGAAACGGTTCTAAAACTGTTTGTGTATTGTTTAATAAAAGTAATTATGCGTAAAGAAAATTATAACACTACAAAAAAAAATTATGTAAAAAAATAACAAAACATACAGGATTCATCATACCCTGACTTTCATCTTAAATTAGAGTACTTTTCACCACAAATAAAACAAGACCAAATTCAATGGGATTGCGTGTGATATCGTTTTAGAGTTCTTGTTGCCACCTTTCAGCTTTATCATCAGACCCTGGATATAGTTTAAGACCAGAGTACTTGTCAAGACAAATCAAACAAGCCCAAACTCAATGCGTCGTTTCGTTAGAAAGTTCCTTTGGCCACCTTCCGGCTCCAACATCAGACCAAACCAACTATATGAAATTATTACATTGCATTGTCATACGATTTACCTGTGTATGCAAAATTTCAACTCAATCGAACACCGGGAGGTGAGTCAAATTTAACTTGCAAGATTTGATTACAAACACGGGACAGGTAAACTAAATGAAAGCTTGTAAAAAAAAGGTTCTAATGCATTCTGCATACCACTTTTTTACAAGTATTTGAACCAATAGTAAAGAACATAAGTACTGAGGTCGCCATCAAAAAGTAAGTTTGTTAGTCAGTCAGTATATACACGTCCACTAGAGCAGTGCGCCTAGTGTGAGTTCTTGCGTGTTTTTAACTCTACTATCGCCTTCGCGTAATCATTAAAAGTCCTGTGAGAAAAAAAAATCGTCCCAAATCGCGTCCGCTATTGGTGCTCCTTTATTTCCATACATGCATTTCGTTGACGCGAACGCGATAGTAGGGTTAAAAACTCACACTAGACACATTGCGAATATAGACAGCGCTGGACATAGCTTCTAACATTCGTACAAAGATTTGGCGCCGGCCCTATACAAGTAAAGCAAAAAAAACTAACACAACTAAAAGCAAGAGTGAGCAGGTGAATTGAATTAAACATTTTTGTTAACAGGATGAACTGGAAGACAGGCCCCGCGCAGCCACTTTCCTCAGCTCGCTTGCAGACTACTCGAACACGATTCCCACAGCATCTGCAGCAGACCCAGATGCTGCAAAGCCGGCGCCGCCCGCGCGTATGGGCACCCTAATCGGCGTCTACCTTCCCTGCATCCAAAACATTTTCGGCGTCATCCTTTTCATTCGGCTCACGTGGGTAGTTGGCACTGCCGGCGCGATACAAGGCTTCCTCATTGTCCTCACTTGTTGTTGTACCGTAAGTATTTTTTATACGCTAACGCACTTTGATTTTCAATTTAAGAAATCAAAACTTTGTATCATATTATATAAGCATTTCAGCTACATGTTCCAAAAAGTATGTACTTGCATCATTGCAACACGACTACACTGTATTGAAAAGTGAGGTGCGCTCCCACTGGATCGCACTGTTTGGCTATAGTACTTTAATTATTTTAATACTACAAAGGTGACAAACAAGCTTACGGTCCACCTGATGGTAAACATTCACCGTAGGTTATGAAATAATACCGAAGTTAATAAACACAAGTACTTCGTGTTGTACAATTTTTTCCTCACGTAATTTCCTGTTAAAACTTATTTCTCATTGTATAAAAAACATTCTATGCAAATGCACGAAATTAATCTTTTTCACACTCGTTAGTACACTGTGCCATTGTCACATGTTAAAATGTACACACTTTTACAAAATCTGTATAAACAGCCATTATATACCAACATATACCTACTAACAAGAAGGTATATTTTTAGTAGAGTTTGTTCGAAACCCAATCCTTCCATATTGACAATTTGAACAACATTTATTAAAACTTTTTACCCAATTTATATTATCTAGCTTTAAATAAAATTATATTTTCTCTGTATTTTAACCGTAAATACGTTTCATGCTTTGAATATAACTGCAGACTATGCTTACTGCAATATCGATGTCTGCGATTGCGACCAACGGCGTGGTTCCGGCGGGCGGTTCCTACTTCATGATAGGCCGATCACTGGGCCCCGAGTGTGGTGGAGCCGTTGGAATGCTTTTCTACACCGGAACAACACTAGCAGCTGCCATGTATATAGTGGGTGCTGTTGAAATTGTGCTTGTAAGTGCTACATTTTAATTTACAAATCATTAATAACACTAACTTCTTTTTGGGTGTCTAACATTTCACTTTATTTTAACCTGATCAACAAATAGAGTTTGAAGTTCAATGAAACGTTACTAACTTTAGTTAATTATAGAAGCATCCAGCTGGAATAGAATAGATACCAGTTCCATATTCAGTATTTCTTATCTAACAGTGTATAGTAGAAAGATTCAAATAGGCTGAATAAAAAAAGAAACAACCTAAAATTTATTAACACAAATTCTCAAACTATATTGGACGGACAATTCAAGACTTTCTCTTAGAATAATATGTCTTTGACCAAATGTAAATTTGGTACTGTATAAAAACATGCTATGATATAATGCTGATATTATAAAAATAGGTTTCTACTAGAGTTAATTAAGACTTAATACTTACTAAATTCGAAGTTGTGTCATTTTAGTTGACTTCACTTTAAATGTAGTACTGTGTTAGGGTTTTTTATGTATCTACCTAAAAATATCAAAAATTAATACTGATATTTAACTTGGCATCGCATAATGTTGATTGACACAATGTTCAAATCAGAAAAGTCATTATTTTATCATTAAATAATGACACTTATTGCGTAGTACATTTACGATTGTTGTTGATTCTATTCAAATTCGTAGATGTCACAAATAAGAATCCACCCTTGTCATAAGAGCTCAGCATACAAAGACTCTTGCTTCTCTTCTTTAGCAAGATTTATATTCTGTAGACATTTTATGTAAAAGTGCTTCCTTTAATGTATCCAAAAATCCTTTTTAATAGACTGAGACAAAGTACAAAAGGAAGGTATATGTGTTTGACCTGTATGTATGTGGGACTCTATGTTCCCTTGTAACTACTAAAGGACTCAACCCATTTTAATAAATTATACGTGGTAAGATTCGTCTTAACCACTAGTGTCATAGGCTATATTAAAATTTGGAAATCAAAATGGCGTATTTTTGGCGCCAAATTGCTTTTTTGCTTTTTAGTTACTAAGATTACCTTTTAATTTTTTAATCCGCAGTCGGGGTTTTTTACTTTTTACTTGTTTAATTAACTATTTTTTTTTTTATTATAATATCGTTCAAAATAGCACCTAAAGCATTTTGCTGCAATCGCTAATCGTTAATTTGTTTCACAGACGTACATGGCTCCTTGGATATCGATATTTGGAGATTTCACAAAGGATCCTGAAGCGATGTACAACAACTTCCGCGTGTACGGAACTGGGTTGCTCCTTGTTATGGGGATGGTTGTCTTTGTGGGAGTTAAGTTTGTAAACAAGTTTGCAACAGTCGCCCTAATTTGTGTCATTCTCTCCATAACGTCTGTATACACTGGCATATTCGTCAACTTTTATGGCAACGACAAACTTCAGTAAGTAAAACTTCATAATGATACAAATTAATTATTATAAGTTGGTTGATACACACTAAGAAGGATTACTGCTTATGGATGGACTGTATTACAGTAGCACCGGGCGAGTACATAATCGAGCCAACAGTGTTATGACCAATGCATACACGTTAAATACATAATTTTAAACACATTTGCGTAAAATAAAAATAACTATTAGATTTATATAGAGATTAAATTAGAAACTAGATATTAGTGTAAATTGTGCGTGGATTTATTGTTTCGCGCACCGCATTCGCTCTGGCCAGCTAAGCCTACAGTGGCCTAGGAGCTTCATCCTGAGTAAGGTAGGTTCGAGCCCGGCGTGTACCAATGATTCTTTTTTAAATTTCTCAAGTACATTGATTATTTACACTATTGGCTTTTCAAATCCATTATAAAACTAAAAGCAATGCTATAACTATATAAGTGTTTAAAAGTATGTTTTTAATAATTTTATAATAAATTGAATATTTCAGTATGTGCGTGCTAGGAAAACGACTCCTAAAAGATATAAGCATAGATAACTGCACGAAGAGCGGTCAACTGCAGCAATTATTTTGCCCTAACAATACCTGTGATCCTTACTATATTAGTCATGAGGTTACCATTGTCAAAGGGATCAAGGTATGTAATTGTATTCATAAATTAAAAATCATTCAGAAAGATTTAAAAAGTATAAATATATCTTATAACTGGTTGCAGGGTTTAGCAAGTGGGGTGTTTTTTGATAACCTTCAAGATTCTTTTCTTCACAATGGACAGTTTATTGCTTATGGGAAAGAGCCTGAAGATATTGAAGAATTGGATAGACCCACATACAATCAAATCTATGCCGATATCACTACTACATTTACTATTCTTATCGGAATCTTTTTCCCGTCTGTAACTGGTAAAATTAACATTTATTAATAGGGCCCCATATGCGCATATACATATCTAAAGGATCTAAAAAGCGTTAGGTTTTGTGCAACAACATGTTTCAAAAGACAAGTTATGGAAAATAAAAATAAATCTATTCTATAGCTTGATGGTTACTTTTAATGTTATAAAATTAAATATATAGATTATTGAATATTAGAGGCAGAGAAGGTCGGTGATTATTTTATTGAAGCTATGTTTTATTATTATTTATCATTATATCAAAAATTAATGCAGTTATTTTCTAATAAAAGAATGTCCGAGTATAAAGGGATTGTTTTTGTAAGTAGATTCTATTTAAAAGACGAACATAAAACTGGAAATTTGAGTAAGACGCAGCTTAAAAATAATGATTCCCATACAAATAAAACTGCAACTTGGAAAATAATGCCATTAGACATTAAATCCGCCCTTTTCACCATTATTGTGCAATAGAGTTTTAAAATAAAATAAAAAAAATGCCATAAATAAAAAGCTCATATTATAGAAAACTTTTATTATTGTCGCTGTCAATCTGTTATTTACTTATAATGTACAAATTATTTTATATATGTAATTGTTATACACATTAGGAACAATATGCTTGTACATATTTAAATCACATCTGTTACAGGAATCATGGCTGGTTCGAACCGATCAGGAGATTTAGCTGATGCTCAGAAAAGCATTCCCATAGGAACTATTGGCGCCATTCTCACTACATCTACTGTATATCTTTCATGTGTTTTATTGTTTGCTGGAACTGTTGACAATTTACTGCTTAGAGACAAGTTCGTATTCTAGTTTATTTATCTTTTTAAAAATATAGGCAGTAAAATCTCACTACTTAGAACGAGGCGACGTTGGTCAAATTGTGATTTATTGAGGCAAATAAGTTTTTTCTTTTGAACTCTTTGATTGTTTCTTGATTTTCTGATTGTTTTAGGTTTGGTCAATCGATTGGAGGAAAACTTGTGGTAGCAAATATGGCATGGCCAAATCAATGGGTTATCTTGGTCGGTTCTTTTCTTTCAACCCTCGGAGCTGGTCTACAGTCTTTGACTGGTGCTCCAAGACTTCTACAAGCCATAGCCAAGGACGAGATAATACCTTTTCTTGCACCTTTTGCCGTGTCATCCAGCAGAGGTGAACCTACCAGGTAAATTAACCATAACCGAACCGAACCATATCTATTAATTTTCGGCTTCAGTTTCCATCAAATATTTTGATTCTCTTTGCTCATAAAATGGGAATTAGATATCGATAAGGACATATCATAAGCATTTGTTTTATTCAATCATATCGATAGCAAAATCAACAATTAACTATCTTTTACAGAGCTCTGCTTCTTACGATGGCAATTTGTCAATGCGGCATCCTTTTGGGCAACGTCGACATTTTAGCTCCTCTTTTGTCCATGTTCTTCCTTATGTGCTACGGTTTCGTCAACTTGGCTTGCGCTCTTCAAACCTTATTGAAGACCCCGAATTGGCGTCCTAGGTTTAAATATTACCACTGGTGAGTTATTAAAATTGTTAGTAATTTATATAAGGGTAAATATTCAAAAAGACAGCTAAAAAATTGGTGAATTTTAGAAATTAGTAGGTAAAGTTTAACCTATTTCAATTTTGTCAAGGTATGTATTATTCGAAAGTATATATAAGAATATAAAATATGTGGAGGAATGCGAACCAATTTCTAGCGTAATCAAAATGACCGGCTTGCACAGTCTGTAGTCCCCAAAATTAGTCGTCTGATTTGACAAATTTTTTTCAAGAAATTTAAAGATTTCAATAAATTCCGACCTTTCTGTCTATATAAAAAAAGGATATATAGCTAAAACATCCTACATTCTTAAATTGCAAGTCCGTCTGAACCTTTAGTGTCAAATTTTAGGGAAATTTGCACGAACTGGAATCCGAATACTTTGGGAATCATATTTGAATATTCGATGGTTCAATATAATAGCGTTACAAGTTTTGCCTATGGTCTGGGTCAGGTAGTTAATGAAAGTTTAATATGAAATCACGAACAATATTTTTAAGATTAGAAAAATGGGTTTTGGCAAGACTTTTCATTATTTTGATATTAGAAATCAGATTGAGCACTATGTTCTAAGTATTTCCAGCACAACGAATAAATCTCCTAGTCAGGTGCAGAATATTTAATATAAAAATATAAAATATATATCATCTGAAAAAAAAAACTGTAGTTTTTACATGGTTGTAAATTTAAATCTGTAATGAAAACCCAATTCATCATTGTTGTAAAAATTATTAATCCACAATTTTATAAAATTATCTGTTTTTTTAGGTCATTATCCTTAGCTGGACTTACTCTATGCATCTCCATTATGTTCATGACTTCGTGGTATTACGCTTTGATTGCTATGGGCATGGCAGGGCTTATCTATAAGTACATCGAATACCGAGGGTAAGCACACATAATTTCTAAAAATGAACTTTTTGTTACGAATCATTATCATCAATAAATATAATATTTTACTGTTAAAATGTAGCGCTGAGAAAGAATGGGGTGATGGTCTTCGCGGTTTGGCTTTATCGGCAGCCCGATATTCTCTTTTGCGCCTGGAGGAAGGTCCCCCACATACCAAGAACTGGCGACCCCAAGTGCTCATCCTGGCTAAAATGAATGAAGATCTCACTATCAAATACCGAAAAATGGTTGCTTTTGCTAGTCAAATTAAAGCAGGTATGTTTTGTAATAGATGGGTACTCTCCATTGTCAGTGAGAAGCAAACTGGTAATTCTAAAACAACTATATTTTTTTAGGCAAAGGTCTAACGGTGTGCGTATCAGTACTTGAGGGTGATTTCACCCGTCGAGCTGGTGAAGCAAACACGGCTAAGCAAAATCTACGCAGATGCATGGAAGAAGAGAGAGTAAAAGGCTTTGCAGACATCCTTGTCTCCCACAGCATTGCTGATGGACTTAGCCATTGGTACGTTTAAGGACCTCTCTAAATTTGTTCGACTTTTTGATGTACTGTGAATTTAATTATTTACTCATTGTTTTAAAAATTGTTTTTAATATCGATATTAAAGCTGTTAAAAAATATGCATTTATGCTCACACTACTAAATTTTGTTTTCGGTTAGACTTTTGTTCTCATTATTATTTTAATCCAATAACCTACTTATACTATTAATGCAAAAGTATGTTTGTTGGTTGGTATTTCTTGCACGCAGCCATTTAACAACGTATTGAATTGATTTTTAAATAGAGATAATTATTAGGCTGGAGAATAATTAGAAATACTTTTTAATCGATCGAGAGTTAGATTTGTGTAAAACCAAGGGGCGCCGCTATTTGGAAATAATAACATATAAGAGTAGAACTAATTCTAATTGTTTTTATATATCTCTAATTATTACCAGCATACAAACAACGGGTCTGGGTGGTCTCAAGCCGAATACTGTATTAGTAGGATGGCCGTACGGCTGGCGACAATCGGAGGAAGAACGTACTTGGCACGTATTCTTGCACACCGTGCGTGCTGTAACTGCCGCGCGCATGGCTATGCTCGTGCCGAAAGGAATCAATTTCTTCCCAGACTCAACTGAAAAGGTAATCACAAATTTTTTTTGCAATAATATATGTCTTACTCTGCAGGAAGGTCTAAATGTTTCAAAACCTACGTTACGATATTATTTTTATGTATCAATACCAGGTATGTTTCTGTTTCCTTCATATTATGAACACTGCTATAAGAATATATCTAAACTGTAATTTGTTTAAAACTTCACTTACATTTTAAATTTTTGTGTCCAACATTTACTTATCTTTTATCAAGATTAATATAAAGATATTGTAATTGTAATCATTTATCATGAAGCCGTGTCATGTTATGAGCATCATAAAGATACTGGCTACTATTGTTTATTAGACACTGGTCACTTCGTGAAAAAAAATCATTTTGAGGCAATATGATTTTCGCCATTTTAGTGCTGATAGCTGTGTACCGCTTAGCTATTAGACGCTCAGTACATGCCTCAAATAGTCATAAAAAAAACTGTCTTTTGCAAGGATGTCAGATTTAGTATAGGTAACAGAGTTATCACTGTATGAACAGGTTTCTGGCAATATTGACGTTTGGTGGATCGTACACGATGGAGGAATGTTGATGTTGCTGCCATTCTTATTGAAACAACACCGCACCTGGAAAAACTGCAAGATGCGTATATTCACCGTGGCCCAAATGGAAGACAACTCGATACAAATGAAGAAAGACCTCAAGATGTTCTTGTACCAACTACGACTTGAAGCCGAAGTCGAAGTTGTTGAAATGGTAAATCGTCCCAATAAGTATTTACTATTATTATAGTATTTAGCACATTACTATTCATAAAACAAAACAGGAGATTCATTTTTTAGATTTTTTGTATCCTTCTCTTTTGTTTTAATATGTGATATTTAATCAACATGATCATCTAAAAGACCAACACTTCAATAAACCTCAAACATTTTCCATTCTCAATCCATCAAAAACCGACTCTTTTACATGAGTCCAACACTTCAGGTGCGAGTTAGCCGACTTCTTTGATCTGGACACGTTAACCGCCACTAAATAAATCGATGGCGTGCCAACATGACCAAAAATTATCAATCACTGAAGCTGTTTGTTTTCTATATATTTTATTTTATTTCTCTTTATAACATATTTTCGTGTATAATAAAATAATATAAAATTAAATTAACACTATACTCATAAGTAGTCATCATGAATGTTAAATAAAAAAATAAAAAAATTATAGTTGATGTTCCGCTTACTAACACTGATTATTATATCTGTTGTTTATAGTGTTGGTTACTTTTTTATATCTATGTCTTATAACTATAGCTATTAACTATTATGTAAAAGTAATTGTTTGTAAACCCTAATAAAGAAAAATAAAAAAAATAAAAAAAAAATCATCTATTTATATATATGTGAAAGTTTGACGAACGGTTGGACTCGTACGATCGGGTTGGGCCACCATAAGATTTTAAAATACCATGAGATACAAGATTTCAAATTGCTTTCGTATTACAGACTGACAGTGATATATCTGCTTATACCTACGAACGCACCCTGATGATGGAACAACGTAATCAAATGTTACGAGAACTACGGCTTAACAAAAAAGAAGCCCTTGGAATGGTAAGTTATCTTAAGAATAGTTAGCGAGAAATATTAATTTACAAAAAAATATTTTTAAAAATCCAAAATGAATACAAATATTTTGGTATCATTCATATACCTATTATTGCTCAATAAGTCATCTGAATCGGAATTGAAATGTTTGTGAAATAAAACTCCAATTAATATTACATTTTCACCATACCCCTGTATAAAACTCATTTATGCTACTAACAAACAAGTTGTCACTTGCTTAACTCATAATAAAAAAAAATTGTCCTTTCTATTGTACATATTGAAAAACTCGTTGTGTTGCTTAGTATTGTATATTACACATTCAACTAATATCCTTATATTTATCTATTGCTGCCAAAACAGATGCATAATATGGTGGATTATGAGGAACAAAATGCGGAGGAGAAACAACCTCTGGTAAAATAATAGACGTCTTGCTCTTCGTTTTGGTCCACTTTGATTTTTTTATCACCAATTTTTACCATAGTTTTATACTCTTGCGTAGATTATACGATCTGATTAGAAATATTCAACTAGATTTGAACTATACACGTATCATTTTGTACATATACTTTCTACACATTTATTCATCTCATTTAGCTTACGTCAAATCTCTGTATATGACAGATTTTTGAGGAATGTTCGTTCAGCATTCGCTTTTGATGTCTATCTTCTTCTTTCTGAATCTTTGTATCATTAATTGGCTACTTCACCTCTTTTCCTCTTCTATCTGAAAGTTCTATTTTAAGACTATTTGATGTTTTGATTACTTTGATGTCGCAGCTTCAAAAAACACAGACTTAAAATAATTGGATTGGGTTGTACTGAAAACATTTTTCCGGAGGGCACGAATTCTCTTGTTTAAATTTTGAATTATTTTACAACATTGCTATTGTCCCATCTAATTATTTTTTCTGTAAAAATTAGGTGCATGCCAGTGTGAAGTAAAAATAGTTTTTGAATTTAATTTTATTTTTGATTAATCTCTTCAATAGGTTTTCATATTTCAACTGGGTGTTTCTGGTAGTTCTTAACTACTTCTACGCTGACTATCATGTCGACTGTTACTTAAATCATAACTGTAAAAAATAATCTATTCCATTTTTAATTTTTATTTGTATCAAATTCTTACGCAAACTCGGACAAGCATTGTGTATAAAAACTGCATGATTTTCTTGATAAAAATACACTTTATGACAACTTATACATACTCAAAATATAGACCAAAAATATTTTGAAATACTTTATACACTTTTACTCTTGATAGTGCATAATTTAAACCTTTATCACAAAAAATTCTAGCACCATTTCTATTTCTAGCATTTTTTTATGTTTACTCTAATGATTGCTAATTGCCAATCTTATCTACATAATCAGTTTAAATATTCTACAAATCTAAATCTGTAAAATATGAAACCTATTAAGGAAAAAACATGTGAAACTGTTTATTCTTTAAATATTTAATTAATGTAAAGTATTTATGATGTTCTTTTAAACTAGGTGCAAGCGATAGTAGACCATCATCATGCGGATGTAAAAACAGCGAGCAAAGTACGGTTTGCGGAGCCCGGAAGTGGAGAGCCAGCTGTTGAAGATGCACCTTCGCCCCCCCTTACCGATAGTGAAGAGAAGGATAAAGACGACAAGGTGAACTCATTGCTTATAAAGATTTAATTTCAAATATCTCGGTTTACACTAATTGAATGCTAACCTTTTGTTTATTGACTGCCTTGGTGACTTAGTTGAGAATGCTACTGAACCAAAGCCTGTATGTTCGATCACCGCCCAATACAAACATTTATGTGATACATATTTGTGTTTGTCTTGAGTCTAAGTATTTTTAATGTTTAATATGTTAGTTTGGGGCCAGTTGCTGTTGTGTAATTTGTCCAAACTCACAACTATTCAAAAGTTATTTATTAATTTTTAATCTTTTAACGAATACAACATTACTTTGTAACAAACATCAGCTATTGGCTAAGGGTTGAGAGGCAATAAAACCAGACAATTTTGTCATAAATAGAACTTGTTCCAAAAAAATTTAGGCAATAAATTATTTCTCGTATTATTATGATCAAAGGAAACCTCAAAAGGTCAGCATTTAAATAAATACTGATATTCTATTCAGCTATATTCAGACGATGAATGATCAAAATCGCGATCATAATTTTTATGTCTTCTTATGTTTCAATAATGCTAAAGTTGAATGAATACCCTTTTTAGCTGTGTTCTTTTTTTTAATTGATTGACCTAAAAATGTAAAGTTTTAAATATAAATTAAATGCAAAATTAATTAATTTACGGCAGAACTTGAAAAAGTTTCACATATATAAATAGAAGCAAAACAAAGATTGGTCATTTTTATCTGTTTGTTACTACAACTAAGACTCATTATTGGGAAATATGTAACATGATACAAAAAACCGAAGCTCCTGTAAATATATTTAATACTAAAAAAAACCGTAAAATAAAAAAGCCCTTTTTAACGAACCGATTTTTTTATTAATACACTTATATCATATACATAGGTTTTTTAAAGTGTGCACATGCTGCCAGAGTGACTATTTACAATAGATATTCCCATTTAGTAATACCTAGATTTTTGTTTTGTCCCTATTGAAAAGCTATAAATACGGATCTGTCTGAAGATAGCTGCATTGAAAGCTGAACTTAGTTCTTAAGTGCTTGAAATATAAAAAGCAAGGCTTTTCTAGATTCCTACGGGCATGTATGTTCATCTATTTTTAGTCTGTGTCGTTATATAACTGATCAATATCTGCTTTATTAAATGTTTTGTTTGTATTAAGCAACCGTAATAGATGCTAAACGATATTACAAATGCAAATTCATTGTTCTTAATATTTGCAGTTAAACATATACATCAATTTAAAATAATAAGCCATAATCTTCGATGTTCCCTAAATTTTACTTCATATTTTCATTTTAAAAATAACAAAAAGAAAACGCTTGGTTTAATGAGATTCTGGAAAGCAATTATTTTTTTGCAGTTGTTCCATACATTATGGTAAAATTTATTTTGTATGAAACAATTTAACGGCGTTTAACGTTAAGAAAACAACACGGTGCATAGTTGTAAATATTATAAAAAATCATGTTACTTTTACATTAATTTAGTTTAGTTTACAATTTTTTTTCTATAAAACTTTTTATAATAAAATATTTTATTTTAGATTAAATTTTTTTTATGTACTTACGATATGCGACAGCTATTCATCGTTTAGTACAAATACTACTTTTTTTAAGTTTCCTTTATTTCGTGTCTTTCACCAATAATCTATTGGCTAAACTGAAAAAATCACTGAGCAAATTTTGTACTGATGCTGACTTATTATTTTTTGCTCTTTTTCACAAAAATTTGTTTTTCACAATTTAATAATTATGTTTTCGTTATCATTAATTCATATCAAAGATGTCCTAGCGAATTTATACACGGTGGTCATATGTTAGCTAGTCAGTCCATCCATGTTGATTTGTTCACCTCAGTTTGTTTTTCCTTTACATTAGCTAAGAGACTGAATGTTTTAATGTCTGTAGTAGACTTACTGTTTAACAATTTAATACAATATATGACATCCCGTGTTTTATTCGTCTTGAATCCGTCATGTGCAACATTCGGTTCGCGGTTGAAATTTAAAATGACTTGGGTTAATCGGTGTAACTTGGGTGTGTTGGGGTAATTGGGTTAAAATAGGACGATTTTCGGAGTAGTTTGTTGCACATAATTGATTCAATGTGGGACTCGCCCGATGACCGGTCGCAGAGTGAGGAAGCGGCCTCGCAGCCTCAAGAAGAAGCTAAGAAGGACAACACCATCAACGGCGATGCTGGAAAACCCAAACCAAACCTGCCTAATATAACACCGTAAGTAAATTTAATTGAAATATATAAATAGATCATTAATAATTGTTCTAATCTAAGCAATTCATATTAAGAGGGCACATAAAGCCAGAAAAATTCTGCATAGAACGCGGAATATGAACGTAGTATGGGTGGAAAGCAATAATTATTAATAACTTAGGTATTGTTATTTGTAGTAAAAAGTAGTTAATAATAGTCCTAGGTTTGTGGCTGTTCCTAGGTAACTTTTTGTTTTTTTCTATCGATAAAAAAATATTGCATTATGTTTTGCTCATATCAAACCTTGAAATTATAATGCATTATTTATATGTTTTTTTTATTATTTATTAGGATTTGATTCGCTTACTAAAAAAATTCTACTATGGCCAATTTACCTTCATACGCCCTGTTAAATAGCCCTTGGAAATTAGTCCTATGATCCTATGATGAATCCTAGATATCTTTTATATACACATTACAATGAAATATGCAAATCATGTTTCAAACTCTGTCTCGTTCACCTAAAATAAATGTTATATAATAATAAAAACAGCTATAAGATTGATTATTGATATTTACTTTCATCACACAAACCGACTATTTATTCGGTTGTAAGAGAATAGTTTCTAACTAAGACTGTGTTACAAAACACCATGCTCTCCATCCAGAATCACATCAACTAGCTTATCTTTATATTATTATATATAATTTTGTTCGTGGTTACATCACTGAATTCCTCTAAGCGGCTACACTAATTTTGATATATTTTGTGTCTGTATTTGAGTGGGTCCTAGCTCGCTAGCTCTGTAGTCGATTTATAAATAAATTTGTATATGTGGTAAAAAATAACTCATACTCACAATATATGTTGGTTTAGTGCCGTAAAATTAAATCGCAAAATTTGGGTCCGGTGGGTGGCCCTGCTGTAGAGTTATTATTATATGCTGTTTTTATAAAAATAGAGTGTATTTATTACATTATCCCGATTTGTTCTATGCGTTATTTCACCCGATTGCAATAAAAACTTTTATGGTTTTTGACCACGACAGCTAATACATCTAATTTTTTTACATTAATTTTACAACGGGTCGAGCGTGAGTTGTTTCAACTAATTAGAGTTAGTTAGAGACTCTTTTCTGGTAGTTGAGCTGCAGTTTGTGTGTGTTTTGGTGTGAATCGAGCATGGAGAGTTTAGATAAGGAGAAAGGGGGACATGGGGATGGGGAGAGGTGATAAAGGTGAGAGAGGGAGCAGAGTAGAGATAGGCGATAGTGTAAGAGTAACGAAACAACATTCGCCGGGACATCTAGTTCATGAATATAATTGTTTAATAATCAGTGTTCTTAGTTTTACATGTAATTTTTAATCTATATTCTGTTACAGTTACTTAAGCCTTGTAACTACTACTATATAATAAATCGTTTGATGTCCCAGTGATGAGGGCACTGTACGTCGTATGCACACAGCGGTGAAGCTGAATGAAGTGATAGTGTCCAGGTCGCACGACTCGCAACTAGTCATACTGAACCTCCCTGGACCTCCACGTGACACCAAAATTGAGAGGGAGTCTAACTGTAAGTTAACAATCATAAAGTAACTAAGAAAAATATGTCTATAACGTTAAATACTGACATAAAGTAACTGTTGGTTAACTATTTTTAAGTATTACTGAAAGTCAACGTTGATAAGGTTGTAAGTTAACTATCAAAATGTAACTTAGTTAAATAACATAAAGTAACTTTAAGTTAACTATCATAAAATTACTATACGTTAACTATCTTAAGATAACGTTAATTATCATTTTAAATATTGTCGAGACTCATTCCTCAGGGGAAAATAAATGAAAAGATACGTCATGTCCGTAAATACAATTTATTTGTAGTTTTCTGTACCATCACAATTAACAATTAAAATAACCTGCAATTCTATTATACCATACACAATTGCACTTAGCATAATGGCATAGATGCCATTACCATCTTTTTTCCCGATTAAGAAAGTAACAAAATAAAACAATATGGCGAAAAATGGCCAATCCGCAGAAATCAAGATATCAGTGATCACCTAACGAAATAATCTGCACTTCTGTGTGGGTTTAAGGTGGAACCACAAACCGGAGATATTTATTCAATAAAATCAAACCCTCTTTATTCCATCTCATGTGGTAAAGATCTCTTTCAGGTTACATCTCCATAATAATTGTCTCACGCCGAAATTGTTACACATTAAAAATATTGTTTCTAATACTTTACAGATAAAATTTCAAATTTTGATCAGAACATCTCTCTTAGAGCAAATCTCCAAAAGACTGACTTCGAATATTTTCCATCTGTCACTCGTTTAAATATCAGATTAAAAATCTGTAAGCGTAAATAAGTATGGCATTTCATGCCTGTATGGATATAGAATTTTACAATAATTTTGACATAAACACGCAAAAGAGTGATCTAAAGCTATTTACACACTTCCTATTACAAATTAAAATACTTCACTCGTATACACAATATGCTTATTCTTGTAACTTAAGATATGTTTTTGTATTGTTGGTTTAAGTTAAAAATCTTTACAATGTTTTCTGTAGATAGTGACTAACACTTTCTGATAAAAAACTCGCTTAGGTACTTTTTTCCATTGTCCACTTTATTCTGTATTTTTCACAATAGGATCTAGCGTGTACCGTTTTTCTAACGCTTAGTACGCACAATTTTAGGCTGGGTTGCACTAACTAAATTTGACGTTTACCAGTCGCCAAAAATGGGAGGTTGTATGGAAATTTCTATCGTCAGCTATTTTTAAAGTTAACCAACTAGTGGTTGGCTAAATTTTGACGGAACGGTTAAGTTTAAAAATAACTAACTGCAAATTTTCATACAATGTCCCATTTTTGACGGCTGGTTAACGTCAAAGTTAGTTGGTAAAACCCAGCCTTAGTGTCGCGCTGAAAAAGGGAAATTATTGGATTCGCAGCTATTTTTATCGCTGCGCGTATACTTACTCATAATAAAATAAATAAAATTGTTGTCTGGCATATCACTAAACATTAAGGATGGTAAAATTTATATATTAGATGCAACTGATCTTTGTTCTTCTAGCAGTGAATATGTTTATAGCTACAATTATCAAATAGCTGTATTAGAACCTGATAAAAAAGCGTGTATGACATAGTGTGTGTGTGTGTGTGTGTGTGTGTGTGTGTGTGTGTGTGTGTGTGTGTGTGTGTGTGTGTTGTGTGTGTGTTGATGTTAGTCGTTTCAACAAAACTCACTTTGGTAACAGATATGGAGTTTCTGGAGGTGCTGACTGAGGGTCTGGAGAAGGTGCTAATGGTGCGTGGCGGAGGCCGCGAGGTCATCACCATCTACTCGTGAACACGTCTGACGCACACAACGTACCCTATGGCAATACTAATTATACTTCGTGTCTTCATGGAACTAGTAAAGTAACACGCCCAAGCTCCCTGAGTTGTACCTATAAGTCTTTGTGATTCTATAGTAAACTATTAGTGGTTACTTTAAACTAATGAATTGTCGTGTCAACAAAATCATTTTGTAAAATTAACAAAATGTATAGATATGAACGCTCTTGCAAGACTGGGGATTTCGACGTTTTGTTCTTGTAAGTCGATATATTGGCATGTATTTTCTTACGGCATATATATTATAGTACACAGATTGTTTATTATTGTAAGTTAGTTTAAAGTTCTGTTACATGAGTTACTTAGAGTGACATTGTTTTTAAATTTATTAACTGTTGTATAGATATGTATGTATGAGTAAGTAGTTAATGAGTGCATGGATTATAAGGAGCCTAAACTATCAGTCATGGAATAATTTGCTTCTTTAATAGTGATAAATACTAAGTTAACTTTTTTTATTATTTAGGTTTCGCATCATGTGATTACTAACATGCCATATCGCTTTTAAGATTAATTTGTGCCTATAAGGTGCCATTATATAATTAGTAATGGTTTTATGACACTTTTTTTATAAAAAAAAAACTATAGTTATTTTTTTCTATGAATGTTGAGGAATCGTGTATAGTTTATAGTTCATATAAAATTTAATATTGACTTGATAAAATTATGCATATTTTTTTCTGTTTAAAAATGTATTTTGTACATATTTTTTCTGTTTTAAGATTGTAATCTGCTCAACTTACAATTTACTGTGTGACTGATGCTTCAGTAAATAACTATAAAAAATTTAAATGACTAATAAAGGTCTAATGTACTGACGATGACTCCGTCCCTTTGTCAGGTGTAGGCAAGAATCGTTTTGCAGCTTCGTGCGATGGCCGACTCACTCGAACCGTGCCCACGCACAAATTTGCAATCGATTCTCGCCTAAATCTGACGATTCGAAAGGGAACCCTGTACCTAAAAGTCTAGTCATATTTTGATGTTGTCTCCTTACATAAAAAGCAAAACAAATTACAAAAAAAAAACTCATTTATTTTGTCATTTTTACTATAAAAGAAAGAATACTACCTATTGTATTAATGTGAGTAGTTTATCAGTTATCAAGGGGAAGGAATGTTAGAAAAAATGTGGTTTAATATTAATAAATGGATGTAATAAACGGGATGAAACTCTTTAAAGCCCGTTTTCTTCATTCTAGTGGTGATTCCAAAATTTCACGAAAGATTGTAAAAATGTAGATCTTGTCATATGAATTAATTGCATAAAACGAAGTAAATTAGAATATCGATTGTTCGAAACATTTTGGAATCAACATCGTAGACTCATATTTGGGAAGTCTTTCCCCGGTAGCAATAATTTTAGTGTCTAAAATTTGGAAAATTTATTACGCACATTCGCGTAGGTAGATTGTTTCTTACTGTGATCATATTTTTATGACAATTTAGTCATTCGAGCTTAAACAACTGTTTGACGAAAATCTGTTTTACTAAAAAAACTGGAATAGTGTCCAGATTTGTTGTATAAAACTTGTAACACCAATCGAATACAAAAACGTAAACTATAAGTACCTACGTTTTATATAAAAATATTACAATTGTCAATTTTTATTTCTACGACATTGTACGTTTAAACTTTGAACTTTCTTAAATAAATATCTATAAAATATGTTAGGTAATAGCCAAATAGGTATCAGTGTTACAAAATTTCCTATTCGTTTCACGAAATGATCCTAGTTCTAATTTACATAACTCATATAAAATAAAATAAATGAAATAATCATTAATTACATCAAACAAAGTAAATAACTCTAAGTATTTTAGGAAATGGTGTACCTATCACGTTTATGAGTAACATAGAAATGTATGTATAATATACCAATATATAATATACATAGTGTAGAAATAACTAAATATTCATTCAGCTGCAAATTAGTAGAATGGTATTCAAAATTGAATGAATCAATATATAATTAGCAATCACCATTTTTAATTTTATTATAAATCTTATTCCTATATATCAGAATTAATAATTCTTTATATACTACTTTTACAATAATTATTTTCTTACTCCTAGGGTAATTTTTTTATACAAACTCTTATTTTTGTATAGAATACAAAAAAACATATAATATAGTATTTATGGTACTTTCATATTAGCGTCCACTATCCAAACGACAATTATAACAAAAAAAATTTTTGTTAACTACTTAATCTAATTGAGTACGTTTATTAAATTGTCTACTTAATATTTTATTGAAGATTAAATCGATAAACATCACTAAGTGATAAGACTTTTATAACTGAAAATTACTTTTAAAGTTTTTTTCTCAGTTTTATTTTAAAAAATTATTTTATGCCTATCAATAGGCAAAAAATCTTATATAAAACCCACGTATATAACAAATTAAATGAGAACTCAAAAATTCTAAGATGTCATCAGAAGATTGAAGGCGATTTCTTTTAAAGATGGTAAAACCAACGAATTTATCCAACTTTATAAACAAGTAAGCGATTTCTCAAAGAATGTTTACCATTTATATATAAGTATTTAATTTAATATAATATTGTTATTTATTAGAAAGAGTCAATTTGAATATTTGGTTAACCTACGTATTTAGTGTACCGATTGATACTACCAACTTATTTAAAAAAAAAATTGAATTACAAACACAATAAGGGATACTTACTTAAATAGTAAAACTAGCATTGAATTTATAAAAAAAAATTATTGGTTAGTTTCCTATTATGTGCTGTTTTTTGTTGAAAAATATAATTCTCGTTCCATAAAATAAATTAGTACGTATTACGCGTTCTAGAAGTTATATTTCTCGTAGTTGGAGAATAAATAAATCGATAAATGTCATATTTCCTTTTGCACATCACTAGAACAGCATTAAATTACTTTTACCTTCTGACGTTCAGTGTTTGGTCTCTAGTGTAAGTTCACATCATTTCAATATGGCGACTGTAGTTTTAATTTGTGACACCTGCTCAGGAAAGTTTGTTGCAGTATAAAGTGCCGCGCTGAGGTAATCACTTACCGATCTGGTGTAAAGATTCCACTTCATGCTGTAAGCGCACTTTTATTAAATTAAAAACTTAAACCTCAATGCACCAAAAGAAATATAACTTCAATAAAACTATGATTTCTTTTATCGTAGTATATTTTTGTTATAAATTGACAATTTTTACTTATCTTTGGATTAATATTTATAAATTGTGTGCCAAATATCATGTTTCATAAAAAGGAATATCATGCTGCACCTTTGTAATATACCGAAGTAAAAACCAAACGCAAAGAATTAAATAATAGAATCAAAACAGAAGTACGGAAAGAATTTTCTTTTATTTAAGTATTTAAGTGTTTTACTTTAATGCTGAGGAGAGTCGTCATGTAGAGGTTTCTTTCTGATACTATTACTTAAAGGTTTTGCATCAACGATTTGCAGCGACAAAAACAAAAAATAATATACATATAACATACCTATCTGTATGTAAAAAGTAGTTCACAAATGTAAAATCATTGTATGTTAGAAATATCACGTTAAAAATAGTTGTACCTAATTCAAAAGAAATGCACATAGGTTTTTTTAAAAATAGATTTCAAATCGTGTTCGTAATTTAGACTTATTCGAAACTAACAAGAATAATCGGTCTTTTTAATGATAAAAATTTTACATTTTTAGTAAACTTTAAATGTTGTTAAATATAGTACAATTAAAATTGTAAAACCAACTACCTATATTCTAGTTATATTTATTGCAATTTTTTTACAAATCCTGTAACATAAACAATAATTTAGTTAAATTTACAAATAGTTTCATTATTTATGAATATAACATGTAACCACTATACGCATTGAGAAAATTGGTAGTATTACAATTGAAACCACATTGCCAATCACATTTTATATCAAATGATAACTATAAGAAACATTTTTTATTATAAAGAAGACCGAATATTGCTTTCATGTGTCAAGTAAGTAATTGTAATGTTTAATAACATAATGTAGATTAGGCTGTGAATCAGCATAAACGCATTCTTTACAAACCAAGCTAGAGTTGCTGTGATACAACATTATATGGCTATAAAACTTAGAATAGTCATTTCTGGCTTCCTTACCCAAATCAGTCTTATATTCGACGTTGTTTAGGGTTGACTCTCATTTGACGGAAGATACGTTGGCGTAATTTCGGTCGCGTACGATCGGCTGGTTTTGATTTTCGACGCACGCTGACCAACGTAGTCTATCAATCAGTACGTTTTACGCACAAGAGATCACAGATTGAGTTTTGACGACAATCGCGATTCTAATTTTACGAAAACCTTAGATTTTCTGGTAAAAAAGTTTTAAATACTTACATAGTGATTACATTAAGTAGTAAATTATCTCAATAACACTCTTTGAATTTGTGGGTAACAGCTGGTTCATTTGATACCAAGCAGTTGATATAGCGGTATTGAAATTGAGCGTTGACAGTTACCCTGCATATCGGTATGTACGTGGTATGTTCTATTATTTATCAATTTTTCGGTTTTGACTTTACGCGACTGAAGATACGTGACGTATGTTACGTCAAGTGCAAGCCTACCCACACAACCTATGATAAGATCTATTTCCTCAAATAATATCCATATCCTTAACAGAAATATTCCATTATAGTCTTTAAAAGGTTCATATTCTCTTAATCATTAAATAATAAGAATTTTGATCTGGAACGAGTTTTATTAAATAAAAAGTAATTACTAATTTCGAAGAATTAAATCTATTTAAGAAATTATTAAAAATACTTACATTAATAAAATATTAGAAAAATAGTTGGTGAGTAATATCACTTAATATTTAAGAAATGTTATGAGTATAATAAAATAAATAGTACTTAAAATACTGAAGCCTTTCATTTTTATTATCAGTCACTGTTATATAGGATGACTAAGGAGGTTTGGCAGCAAAATGTTGTTACCTACACCTTCTCTCAGTAATTTGCTACCGTTCAACCCCCTCCCCTGCCTACAACCATGTACAGCCAGTAATAAACTTCGGGGGCTTGAACTCTTCTGGGCTGCCCCCAGCCAGCAGCAGTTTAGTAAAAACATAAAAAAAGTAACCTTATTTGTGATTTCGAAGGGGAGAGTTGAACCTCTTAAAGCCCTCGCTGCCTACAACCATGTAAAGCACCTAAAAGTTTTCGGAAAATCTTCATTATTTTTGTTAGGTAAATCGTTTAATTTTTTTTTAATATTTTATGCTTTAACAGGTTCAGAGCCCTAATTATTTCCGAAGTCATAACAATTACCAGTTAGAACGGCAGGAAGTCGGCTCAAAACTCTGATAGCGAGTGGCTAGATCTTCGACAAAAGTATTTATTCGCCAAGTACTAAAGTCATTGCTTCAATAGTTAGCAAGCTGACGTTGCAATAGACAGGCAAGCTAAATCGCTTGTGAAATCGATAGAAAAGAAAGTTGCTTTAGTGGCGACATCGGATTGGTAGACGCAGCGTGGGACGGCCTTCTTCCAGGTGGACAAACTGTGTTATTTCTCCTCCTTCTATGATATGAAGGGGATTTTCCAATATTTAAGTGGACGCTGTAAGACAAAGGGAGGAAAGAAATGGCCTTGCTGAGTTTCTTGCCGGTTCTTCTCAGTACAAGGTGTCCCGCCCTATAGACTGACGAACCGATGGCGTAGTGACATTCATAAACGCTCAATTTATTGTAGCCAAAATTGAATAAATGATTTTGACTTTGATTTTTTAACTGATTACTTTCAATGCGAGTATTTGTTAAAATATTCGTGCTAGGACCTACATATTTGAAATTTCTGGTGATATCTGCAGTTTTGTTTGTAACACAGAGGTGCCATTATCTATTACAGTTACACATACATTGCATAAAGAATACAATAATTATTCATCACTTAAACATTTATTTTCTAATTTGTGTTAGGTATACTGCTCAATGAACTATTTAAATAAAATTTAGCAATGGCTTGTGACAACAGATACTAATAGATAACTGAACCTCCCGAATCCTAATGATTTCACATGCAAGCGTTGATTGCTGAATTGTCTAAATTTGTAAATACCTACTTAGTTACGAATTGTTTTATGTATAAAAATAATAACAGAAAATAAGTAAAAAAAGCCCTAAAGATGTTGTATTCTGAAGATTTTGATACGTCATATAAAAGGAAAGGCTGTATGTTTTAAAGCTACGAGCATATAAAGCTAAAGTAAGCTAGGAACGGAAATAAGACCGAAAACGAAAAAGACACATTCCGTGAAAAAGTACATCCCGGTATTCATGCAAACGAAGTCGCGGGTAATAGTAAGAAAAAATAATTTTCTGCAGCTATGCCAAAATTAGTAGGAAGACTAAATCAGATTGACAAATTTAGTAAGAAATATTTAAAGATTTAGATTAAAAACATAGATACAAAGAATAATTTAGTTTAGGTTATAATATGGTACAGTCAAGTTCAATCGTTATAGCAACAAAAATTCTTCAGCTAAAAACGTTTTGTTTATATGAGAGTTCAAACAATGCAAACGATTTATGCGAAAGCTTTGTGTTCTGAATTTTTGTCATAAATATAAAACATTTGTTTGTATTGCGAAAACAAACGTCGAAAAATTCACGAAACAATTCGAGCAGTTCTCCTACAACATTAGATTGTGTTACATCCTATTCGCTGCGGAGCTTGCAATTGCTGAAGCTTTTTTGAATCTGGTAATACTAGCTATATACGTGATATGAGATTTATACATATCTAGCTTATTCCCGCGACTTCGTCCGCGTGGACTTTTGAGATAAGGATTTAACTTTTATTATGGTTTTAGCTAATTTGTAATTTTTTTTTATATTAACAACTTTGAGCTGCCATATCGATATACATCGTGTTCGATTCCGGGTGGAGGCTACCAATATAACTCGTTTCAGCCGAAGACGTCCACTGCTGAACGTAGCCGTTCCCCATATGTTTCCACAACGGCCGGTCTTGAGCCGCCCGTGCACATCCACGTCCTGCGGCGCTGACTCGGTTGTCTGTCCACCTGGCCTCCTGGCCATCCCACGTAACGTCTCCTAATTCGTGGTCGCCATTCAAGAACCTTCTTCGTTTTTAGGGTTCCGTACCCAAAGGGTAATTAGCAGAACCCTATTGCTAAGACTCCGCTGTCTGTCCGTCCGTCCGTCCGTCTATCACCAGGCTGTATCTCATGAACCGTGATAGTTAGACAGTTGAAGTTTTCACATAAAATGTATTTAAAAATTGGAATAAAATAAAATTTTAAGAAGATCTCCCATACATCAAACGTGATTTTTTGGCGCTTTTATAGATAATGGTACGGAACCCTTCGTGCGCGACGAGTGATGCTACCAATATTATTACAATTTAGGAATTGTAAAGTAGTCTCGACTCTTATTTATGCTCGGTACGACAAAGGCCTCACCTATTAGGCCTGTCATGTTTGTGGCACGGAATACCATTGCTAAAACGTGATACAAGTGTCGTGGCTCGATTTGAGAATTGAACACATCCTCATGTGTCCGGCCATTTCATGAAATGGTTATATTTCATGATATAGAACAGTACCCGCTGGCTACATCACGATATGGTCTAGCTTGGCTATACCCATATTAAGGATGGACTTTTAGGGTGGAATCGGGGCTTCATCTGTTTTCTAATAATATAGGTTTTTAGTTCCAAATATCCAATGTTTATTCAAAATGTTGTAACTTAGGATATAAATGAGCTATGTCTATTCGAAATCCATGCTTAATCAGTTCAGTTGTTATGGCGTAAAGGTGTAACAAACTTAGTATGTTCGCACACACATATGTTTCACAAATACACTGAGAAAAATGAACCCTTCATTTCATGAGGGATTCTCAAAAAATCATCAGGAATACCTCACAAAAAAAGACTCAGCGTCCAAACATATATATTAACAGGAAACTGATATAAAGTCATGTAAATTAAATGATGATACTTAAGTACTGTACGGATACCGCTAAAGTATTGCAAGTAATTGTGTCATGCATGAACTGAAGAATTATCAAGAAATTGTGTTTTTATAATACAGACAGACATAAAAAATTACAAGAAGTCGTGTGGTTAATGCGAACATGTACTGTTCTTTAATCAGGAAACGATAGTGATAATTACCATTACCACTGTCATTACCATTACTATTGACATTTCCATTACCATTGTCATTACGATCACCATCGTCATTGCCATTTTACCATTACCATTGCTATTACGATCACTATCGTCATTGTCATTAACATAACCATTACCATTACTATACCATACCATACATATGAGATATTTGTATGGTAATGGTGTAGTACTCTTACAATGATTTGTATGGAGCACAATTAGTTTTATAGATTAAAACTAAAACTTCCAGTTCTTTTTGATGATTAATGTGGGAATCGATCGCGGGACCTCTGGCGTTGTACTATACATACCATATTTGACCGCTGAGCCAGCCAGTTGAATAGTAAGTTGCCAAAAATTAAGGTATAGATTAAAAATAATATGAACACTTCATCACAACTGTTCCTGATAATTCTTAAGGAAAGGATATATAAAATGGAGGGGTGTCTAACGTATAATTCTTAAGAACGTACAACATGACGACACGGCATCATATTTTTTAAGGAAGCTAATTATTAATATCACATCACGATACTTTGCAACTACATTATCTAGTTAAATTAATACGATATTAATCTTTTATTCATGTTTGTCACCAAATTCCATCCGTAGAAGACCCTGTTTATTGTTTCTAGCCTTCATTGAAATTATGTGGGATAACGACTTGAAATATAACTACGTAATAGTGATTTGTCAAGACCTCATTATAAAAGTTTACCGATAATTTAACGTGATAAGGTATAATAATTTAACCTTCAAAGGCATCAAAACTCTTTATGACAAACTAGATAATATACAAGAACAGGGTTATAATAAATTATTACTATTACTGAAAAATCCGCTGTGAGACCTATAATTTATAACGATACCGTTGCAAATAAACATCGTAATGACATTTTTGCAAGAATCGAAATTGCCATTTTTTTCCGTGTATACACATTTATTATATCAGTAGGATTGTCTTTTAGGATAATGCAATCCGTAGCATGAACATGCTGGGCGCGTACGGACGGATGTAGGCAGCTGTTGTTAGTTGACTTATTAGCAATCAAAACCTAACTGTGACATCTATATACAAAAATGAATCTCTGTTTCCCTTGGTCATGCCAGAACATACGAACATCTGCACCAAATGAGATAATTCTTCTTTATTGTTAGGGCAAGGTTTCTATGAAATATAAAAGGGTCAAGTGCGAATCGGACTCGCGCACTAAGGGTAAACCGATTGTAATGAAATTTTGGGAAGTTGTGCACAAGCCGGGGAATATTTTTCAATTAGTACAACCCTTACACAATAGGTAGTGTGCCAGTTGTTTTAAAGACGGAAAACAACGTTCGCGTGGTCAGCGACTAGTTGTCAATAATTATTAGGCTCTGACGGATTCGATACTAGTCACTAAAACTTACGGTTAGTGTATATAGTCTGGTGTATTTGTATTGCTGACAGCTTAAAGTACAGTACCCTCGTTGTGCGAGTCCGGCTTGCGCTTGACAGATTTTTTACTCATACAGATAGTACAAAAGTTACAGATCTGGTCAAACATTGTTTTGGCTTACAACTGTCACTTTCACACAAACCTCAGTCAGTTATTGAAGTTATTTAACATGTTAAAAGAACGCAGATCACAATATTAGGCATACAATAAGCAACTCCTGTGCCACTTTTAGTAAGTCAAGGAAAAGCTTTCAAAGCCATTGGATTTCACGTAAGTCAAGTAAATTAAAATTTATTACAAGACTAACTTCGGGGGCGTGCGTCTCTAAGAATTACGAGCAAGTACCATTCGATTCCAGACTCCATCCACCATTTGCCTTCACATTAATTCGTTTTAGATTTGTTAGTTTCGAGCTACCACCGCCAACATTAATTTACTTTGCTCTCTAGAGTTTGCAATTACCACCGTCCATTGAGAATATTTTTTGAATGGCGCTGTCATATAGAAATTCTATTTCTTCTTATTTTAATCATGTTTAAGTTCTACGAAAAAAAATACAATAATTCTCATACTACGGTACCCTTCAGTTAATGCATCTACAACACAATACATCGAATCGAAACCTACTAGACGTTTTATTATAAAATAAAAGTAAATAATATATTATATAATATAGTGTATCTAATCAAGAATGGTTGTGAGTTTTAAATTAAAATATACCGCCATAAATTTTCGAGTCTGAAAAGGATCTTTTGCGAAACAAATCAGGAACTTGTCATTAGACTTAAGAGAGCGCGTTCACGTTCCTTCTATTCAGGACTTCGAGAAATTCTAACCAATTATTATAAGTATTGAAAAAAAAAGTTATTGCTACTATAAAAAAAGGGGATCTGAAAAAATCTGGCAAATTCCAAATTTGCATTGACAAACCATAAAAAATAAACTGAAACAACTCATTAAAGAATTTGCAAACCACTTATAAACGCTGTCATTTCAATAAAAAGAAATAAATAAAAATTCAGACGAAAAGTAAAACTCCGTCATTTATGATAACTACGAACTTCCAGAGCTTAACAAGTAGCAAAAAGCTCTTCCGTCTCGGTATACGGCGGGGATGTGCGGGTGTCACAATTTACGAGCCGTCTCCTACACTGTGCAAACCGTTTCTTGTTGGTACATTAAATTGACCTATAAATCTGTCAGCCAGCCAGGTCCCAACATGCGGTAAAATCTGGACGGATTCAAAAACACTTTCCGCTTTCCTTTTGGAGGATTAGTATTGTATTGTATAACAATAAACTTAAATATTTTTGAGGTTCCGATTAAAATTCTACAAAGCATAGACGATTATAAATTGATTAAGGGGAAATATTCTAACCAGAAATAGGTATTTGGAACACATTTGCTATCACGCTAGGACCCGGGCTACGGCGTAAAGGACCAAGAACCGTGGTGCAATAGGGACAAATGTATCTCAGGCTGATTTCTTCCAGTCGTAATTATTAAAATCAGGGTACGGTATTCCCCACCTTTCTCTTCTAAATCTCAACCAAATTTTATAAAAATTACTTAACCAGTAAGTTAAGTTAATGAAGTATTCTGTTCTGTTAAAATACAAAGTAAACACATTTGTATAAATCATGTCTACTCGTATAAAGATGTCATAAAAAATTGGCATTTTTCAGGGCCCTAGTTTTTCATAGGAATGACATATTAAAAAAAAGCAAAACATACAGATATAGGGACTGTGTATGTCGAAATCGAGGGAGATAACTGGGGAATACGTATGTATGGGTAAAAACAGCAACATATCTCAATATCATATATTAAAGTTTACAAGACCCCTTTTAATCTATTTAAATAACACAATTATAGACTTAATTATATTTTTTAATTTAACTAAACTTATTTGTATGAGACGAATAGTATGCCACATAATTTCTAATTTTTAACCGACCTCAAAAAAGGAGGACGTTCTTCGTTCGACGGGTATATTTTTTTATGTATGTCCACCGATTTTTCCATCAATTGTGAGCTGATTTTAAAAATTCTTTTTTTATTCGAAAGAGTATGCTCCTGAGATAGTCCCATATTAATAATGTGGATTTAAAACTAACTTAAACTTATGGAGAAAAAGAATAATTTATGTCATTTGAAACTGGTGAAACATGCCTTTTATGTTGATGATGATATAAAATTCTGTGAAAAAATGGATGTTTTAGTGCACAAGGAAGAAAAGTAATTCGATAAGTATTTCGAGAAAAGTAAGTTCGTAACTCAAAAACATAATATAAAAACCTTTTTTTTTTAAAAAAACGACCGGATTTAAAAAGATGCACTAAAAAGGTAAAAAAAAAATCATGGCCAAAAATCTAATCTGAATTACCTTTTGAAGTTGTTGTCATGCAAGTAAAGTGTGTGTCAGGTAACTTCAAACTGTAATTCAGATCAGATTTTTGGCAATAACTAAATAGACCGCGCGTTGACGCACGCAAAATTGTGCTTAACTCCGGTCGTAAACACACTTTCTTCGCAGTTGCTTGTTGATAACCCACCCAGAGGATGCCAAATTGTGATTTAAAAAGTTGTCTAAATAATACATTAACACCGTTAAAACGAGATGGTGTGACATATAAACGCTTAATGAACCTCATTTACAACTAATTACAGATTAAAAAAGTGAGATTGTGGCTTAAAAACGTTGAAATCAATTGCATTATTGAGTCCGCCATTTTCTCTTCCGCCCTCACTCACTATCCTTCAGAAAAGGTAGAACAGGTAAGGTAAAACACCTATTTTTACATAACAGGAACATAGATGGAATGGAAAACCATAGAGTTGCTTTTTGTTTTTAGTTTTTTGTTCAGAACTCACTAAGTGCGTCTAGCTTGGGATAGATAGAAAAGTATTTTTCCACCTTAAGTGGTGTAAAAAATGCCAAAGTTTCAGTATCATCCTTATCGAGCTGTCAAGTATTTGTATACGATTATTTTGTTATTTTTGTCACGTCCACCACCGACTTTTATACTTCAGATTCACTTTTAGAGATTGGAGATAAGCCATTTTTTTAATATTTTTGAATTGCTGGCGGTGTTTCTTGTATGGAGCAACTTCAGAGAATAAAAAAATAATATATATTACAATCTCATAAAACTAAAAACCCCATCACTTAATTTTTTTAATTTAGTGAGGGTGCGTTAGTAGAAAGCAACCGTGGACATAATTTTGAACAATTCCTCAGAACACATCCCATTGTACAAGCGGTAGAACACACACTTGGAGACAAAGTCTCTTTTCAGACTTAAGGGTTCGAAACGGCTAGTGAGTTTGGGATTATCGACAATTCTCTCAGCCCGTCTTTGAACTGATTCAAAAGGGCTAAGCTGGTATCCGGGTGTACCCGCCCAGAGATGGCAGCAGGACTCCATTTCGGGCCGAACTTGTGACTTGTAGAGCAGCAAAGAATTGTAAAAGTAAGGTCATTTTCACAATTAATTTATTTCTAAACTTTGTTTCATGTAACAGTTTACTATATTATTACTGATTTACTATATTATCCTTGATAGTAACTGAAAACTTCTTTTAACGTTATAATAATAACCTAACTTCATCCTCACTGTTACTGTTATTTATTTTTTAAATATTTATTAATAAAAATTTACTTCTGATTGCAAGGAATGGAATAACATTAAATTCATCTTATTATTGGTTTTAGTGCATAAGTGGAACACGTACTTGAAAAAAATCTTGATTTCATAGTAACGTTGGAATATCTCTAAATAATCTAATATAGAATTGAAATGTTGCTCCGTGCTGTACCAGTTTATTTGTATTTGTTCTGCATAGAAAACGTTCTTAATTTTTTTTAATTGGCTTTCAATCGCCTTTTGGCATCCTTACATCAAAAATATCAGAACAATTTTACCACGTGTTAGACTCCTTAAAATTCGTAAAAATGTTATAATAGTATTTATATATTTATTATGATGTTATTGTCGGTACTAAAATGATGCCCATTACATTAAAAACATAGGTTATAACTATTAACGTTCTACAACCTATTCATCCCCTTAATCTGTCCTTGTCGTAATTTTTTTTTTCTTAGTAGCTATGTGTCGATAAAAATACTTATACGTATAATCAAATATACAAAGAAAAATATGTCATGTAAAATTAAAGATACAAAAAAAACGGGTTGCACTCTGGTGCCGGCAGAAGTGGAAACATACTACTTATTTACATCCCATCACTTCGTATACATATTTATTTATTATAAATAATATTTTTTGTTTATTTACTTTTTTGACGTAGTATATTTTTGACATCTCAATTTGTCATAGAATTAAAATCCCATAACCAACTTCCCTGTACTACTAATAATCGCCATATACTAAAAATAAAAACTAACCTATTGCAAATAAAGGTCACGTGTTCTGACGCGAGTTCCGTATTACGAATTTTCGATCTGGTCACGTGTCCTGACGCGTGTTAACATTTTTTACCCATCACAAAAAAGTGCACAACGCCGTTAAAGAAGTTTTTACTTTAAAAAAGGTTTTTTCAAAACGTGAATTCCATTTTTGAATCCCTCTTCAACAGGTCCCTATACATTAATTTCAATGTACCGCAAAAAAGAAGATCTTGGTGAGATCTATAACTTCTGACAGGAAACTACTACTCTACGATCAAAAGTTACAAAGATAAAGCCGTTTCTAGTTTGACAGCTGACATCTGAAATAAAGATCTTGATGAGATCTATCACTTCTATAACGATACTACTAGTCTACGTTCAAAAGTTACAGAGATAAAGCCGTTTCTAGTTTGACAGCTGTCATCAGAAATGAAGATCTTGATGAGATCTATCACTTCTGTAAAGAAACTACTAGTCTACGATCAAAAGTGACGGAGATAAAGCCGTTTCTAGTTTGACAGCTGTCATCCGAAATAAAGATCTTGATGAGATCTGTCACTTCTGTAAAGAAATTACTAGTCTACAATAAATAGTTTCGGAGATAAAGCCGTTTCTAATATAACAGCTGTCATGCGAAATGAAGATCTTGATGAGATCTATCGCTTATGTAAAGAAATTACTAGTCTACGATCAAAATTTACGGAGATAAAGCCATTTCTAGTTTGACAGCTGTCATCCGAAATGAAGATTTTGATGAAATCTATCACTACTGTAAAGTAAAATTTACAAAAAAAAAGCCCGGGGGAGCAATGACACTTTTTACGAGCAAGTGTGACAAAAAACTAACTAAACAGAAAAAAAAAATTAAGGTTTTTTACCCATCACAAAAAAAAGTGCACAACGCCGCTTAAGAAGTTTTCACTTCAAAAATGTTAGCTCAGTATCATAGTGAAAGCTACTCCACTAGTTGTATGTTCTCCGAAATTCAATTCGCGCATGCGCTTCGCGTTCGCGTATACATTACTGTTTGACTAGCGAGCGTATTGGCGGACAAACTTATTTGTATGAGATAAATAGTATGAGGCATAATTTAAATTTTCTTCAATGCAAACATTAAACATGGTCAAGGTCAAGAGCCTACAGCCCCAGCTCAGGACGGCGGCATCGGCGCATTCCCCGCATGCTGGGTGCGCATTACGGTTTTGCCTTTTGTTTAGCAAGTTTGCCAAAATACTAACACACAAAAATATTACAATATAATAAACTATTTTCATAAGACACTATTTAAACAAACATACAAAGCAAAGTCACAAGGAAACTAGTTTTATCTACTCTCATATCGTCAAAAGCGAATTATAAACTTCAAAACAAGTTTATATGATAGGCTTTAAAAGCTAAATAACAAAATTTAAAATTAGAATCATTATAAACACTATTGTTACTCTACTCTCTACTGTAACAAAATGATGTTATAATACAATCAATACGATACGAGACAAAAATCCTAGGATTTAGGCGCCATTCATACGTTTTGTTGTTCTGAATTTCGTGGGTTTTTTTTTATTTTTGCTAAAAATGTCCGATAGTTGGGAATGTGTAGAAAATTTTACTCCGCCTGATATTTTAGATGTGGCGACGGAAATAATCAATTACGAGAAAAGTCGAAAAAAATATATGATAAATGCTATCACGACTTTATGGCATGAAAAATGCAAAAATAGTCTACATCGTTTTCGGAAACTATTTCTTACTCGTTGATCTTAGTTTGAATCCCACTGTATGAGAGTAGATAAAACAGTGAATGAAACTCGTGTGTACTCGTGTTTGACACCCCTTATTATACAACAGTTTCATAAACTACTATTGTATTAGCTACGAAAGCATACAGCATGCCTTACAATAACGTAATTAAAAGATAAAATATTTATTCGGCTATCCAATAAAAAAATAGACAATTATCTAGTGATATTGTAAAAGAACAAATACAGTTTAATATACCTACACACGATCCAATTCCTATACGAGACACAAAATTACCGAATCTTTTACAATTCAGCTTTTATTGACAGTCGTTATCTGAAACATCAAATTCAATTTACGATAATTATTACTGTTTTAGGCTTTGTTTCACGATTTTTATACATTTCGTATATAATCAATTTATTACAATATTCGGTATCTACATTTACGTAAATTTATTTTGTTAGGTGACTTGTCTATATTACTTTACTAGCTTTTGCCAGCTGCTCCGCCCGCGCTCAATTTGTTATCGGCGTGGGATTCCTACCGCAACTCCTTGATTGCAATAAGGAAGGTTGCTTTAGAAAGTTATAGATAGTATTATAGTTTTTAGTTCGTTTATGAGGAATTCCGTTAAAATTATTCTTGTGGGAACCTTGAATTTTTCTAGGATACAAAGTTAGCCTGTGTACTTTTCTGTCTCTTTAACTATCCCTGTGCCTTTCATCTCAATTAAATCCGTTGCGACCTAAAGGAAAAGCAAACGAACAAAACACTTAACTCACTTTTGCACTTATAATATTACTATGGACATGGATGACATATAACAACGCCCTGACTTTTTCCTTGTATCTTATAGAATCTTTTTTTTTTTTTTCATACCACTAAGGTGGCAAACAAGCTTACGGCCCGCCTAATGGTAAGCGGTCACCGTAGCCTATGGACGCTTGCAACATTAAAGGTATCACTAGCGCGTAGCTGACCCTTTAAAAATCCAAAAATGAGTTGCGAGACTTGTGCATTTTTGTACATGTTACGCTTTTGATGGGATTTAGATTTTAGTGTATAGAGTACGCTTTACTACTATCATTTTATTTGTCATCAATATGTTTGGAATAAGGCCTTTGGCTTTGTTTATCGGCCTCTGTGATTTTTTGTTATATGATATACTATATAACTTTGTGCTAACATGTAGCTTTATTTGTGGGACTCAGTACTAAGCTTTTAGAAACAGCCTACCTACTTAGTAATAGGTGAACACCACAATCGCTTTACCCTTAGTGAGCGAGTCCGACTCGCACTTGATCCTTTTTTCTTCCATAAAAACTTTACTAGGGTAATATATAAAACCAAATTTGAGGCTTAGTGTGGAAAACATACGTCCACTAACTAACTATATAATACCAAACACAACAAATAACGAATTATCCAATTTGGTGCAGTCGTTCGGAACTTATGGTGTGACCAAGGAAAACAGGGATTCATTATTCAAGTCAAGAAAGTACTGGGAAAAGATGAATAAAACATAATTGTTACTTATTCATTCAAATTTATTTTATCGCCTTTAAAGAATGCCTTTTCAGCAACGATGCACTAACGCCGACGAATAATCCAATCATCAACACATTTGTAAAACGCTTTTTCCGGAATTGAGGTCAATTGAGGCGAATTCTCCTTTATGAATTCTTCCAAATAAAAACAGTTGCCACGAAGTGTTAATTTGAGTTTAGGAAAAAAAGAAGTCGGCTGGAGCCATATCTGGTGAATAACCTGGTTGCTAGATGGTATTTGTCGAATTTTTAATCAAATAATCATTTACAATGATGGCCTTGTGCGAAGGCGCTAAAGATGCAAGTTCAAGAATTTTCTTTCCACAAATGTGGCATTTTACGTCGAATTGGCTCTCTTAAACGCCGCATAACGCTCAAATAATATTTTTTATTTACTGTTTGACCTTCCGGCAAGAATCCCAAGTGCAAAACACCGCGATAGTCAAAGCAAACAGTCAATATGACTTTGACTTTGCGTGGTTTTTTCGGTTTCGGTTCAGTTGGAAGGCGCCACTTCGAAGCTTGATGACTAGTTTGCATGTCAAACTCGTAAACCCACGTCTCGTCACCAGTAACAATGCGTTTTATGAATGTTGGGTCGAAATTGACTCGTTTTAGCGTATGCACAGCGACTCTTATGCGATTGTGTTTTTGGAGGAAATTACAGGTTATTGAGCGGCAACATGTTTCATACCCAAATAATTATTTTTCATAAAGAAATTGTAGCAAAAAAAATAGAAACCGACTTCAAATCTTGACAAACTTAAACTAAAAAGTTATTTTTTTTTATTAGTTCATTCATCTTTTCACGGAGACCAGCAAGGACGATAATAAAATAGGTAGGTACCTCGTATCATTTTGAACCACACATACGGTATCTACCGTTTTTAAAATTTACTTTAAAATCATAATAATGTTAATAATGGTAAATTGTAAGTACAAATATTTACTTACCATTTACCATTTTAAAATTAATACTTATATATTATAGGTACTTATAGGCTACTTAATTAGTAGTTTTCAAAATTACGAAATAAAGTTACGAAATTGTTGATGAAGTTAAGTAGTAAGTTGTAACTTTTAAAAAGCGTGTACACTGCCTACTGATTGATTAAAGAAATGAAAGGTAACATAAATGTAACATTGGCGGTTAATAGATAATTAATAATACCAAAATAATCTATAAAGGTTGTAATTCGTAAACAATATTCTTAGTAAGTATTTTTTGAAATGGGGTAGGGTAAAACACCCAAATGTCGGCCCCTTAACATGAAACGCAACTTTCAGTCCTAACCATACCTGAACCTTGAAGTTATGCACCGTTGAATTTGCATTGTCGGGCTATTTGACATTTACACTTTATGTTATTGAGTATATATAGTAATTATAAACATCTTTAATTACGTGACAAAGAATAATAAGCGTTTAAAGTTTTGTACGGCAAATTTCCCTAATATCGGCCATCCTTTATCTAACTACGGCCTTCTTCTACCCTAATGTCGAATCGTAAAAAGGGCAATATATCAATAGAAATTATTTATTTGTGTTGAAACTTTACCATGCATAACTTTAACTCTTTATAATACCTTTTAGAATAGAAATCGTATAAGGTTATATGTGTATTCTTGTTTTTCTTATTATTTGAAAATTGACCAATAATGAATAAAATAAAATAAATTGTTGAAATTTCCAGCGGTAACTAGTTTTAATGTGATAAACAGCGTTGTGTTTTACAGCAAAAAAATATACTAGTTACTTGAATAGACTTATTTAGTATTTTAACATACTGTATTTCTGCTAGAGCAGCCTAATTTCGGCCGTGATTTTATAGTCTATTAAAAAAATGTAACTAACATTTTGAGGCGGCCGAACTTTGGTTATTCAATTAACGGTTTAAAAGCCCTAACTTAGGATACTAATAAATCCATTAAAATTTAACATTGCTATTTAACTGTCCGGAATTAGTAAGAAAACTATTGTAAGCTATTGGTGGACAAAAAAAAACATATTTCCAGAGCGGTATTCGTTGACGTTTTTTTGCCAAATTAGTGACAGAATTGTACTGTGCTGGCCCTCGCCGGCTTTACATAATCTTTATCATAACCTTTCATTTTATCATTCTATCAGTAGGCAGTGAACACATTTTTAAAAGTATAACGCAGTTGTTGATAAAGTTAAGTATTGGCCGCTTGGCCCTTTTGACTCGGTTCAACGACGGGCTGTGAGAATTGTCAACGATTCCAAACTCACTTGCGGTATCGAGCCCTTAAGTCTTAGGAGAGACTTTGACTCCCTGTGTGTGTTCTACCGCTTGTACAGTGGGTCGTGTTTTGAGGAATTGTTCGAAATTATGCCCCCGGCTACTTTCTACCATCGCACCGCTCGCCATCGGCAGGGAATTCATTCAATGAGCTCCCTGCCATAGTGGTATTAAATAATTCCAGTGAACGGTACGCTGATTATGAAACTTACTGTGCTGAAAATTCTAGCTCTACTATTTAAGTTACCTTTAACTATTTTCTGAAAAGGTCGGCTCAAAGTAGGCTTTATGTATCACTGTTGCCTGAGCCAACAAACCAAACGCCTCTGTACTTGAAATTATACTAAATAAAGCTGGTATATATACCCATTTTCTATCTTAAAATGTAATGTGAAACAAATATGAATTAGAACAATGTATGAATAAATGAATTTTCTTTATTGGACATTTTATAAATAAAATCCAATATAGGTATCATCTTCACCCAAACAATTTTTGACGTGACAACGTCTTATAAATTGGTTTGCCGGGTGACACTTCAAGAAACTGCGTTACGCTCCGCTCACGTTATGCGCTCACAATGAGAGCGAGTGAGAGGCACGCGCCCGCCTAAGAGCGAGAGAGACAGACATAAAATCATTGTCACGTAAAACTTTCGCCCGTATACCGACTTTACAGGCAACCAGTTTTTTTAACTAATATAAATTAATTAGCTTTAGAGTAAGTTATCCTTATTTATAAGGGGGTTATCTTCGGGCATCAGGTTCTTTGTTAAACAATATCTAGTTAGTAAAAATCCAAACATATCATCTCACTACAAGAGTACACACTTGGGGTCTTGGGTGAAATCAGTGAGTAATATCACAATGGGTGGAAATATGTAGAGGCCATCTATGCTAAACTAAGTTTCTAAGGCTCTCTGAGTACAAAGTTTGCCATGAATTTGATAATTAAACACTGAAAACCTGATATATATCTTTAAATTTTATAATTTATTTATTTCTAGAGAACATTGATATGTAGATAATAACAATATCTTCCCGCTTTTAAAAACCCGTCGAATGCTTTACAACAAAGGCGACAATTTTTTTGGGGATAACTTTTGCAATTGATTAGGATTTTTTTTATGTATGTTCGGTCATAATTCCGTAATATATAGACGGATTTACAAAATCCTTTTTTTATCAAAAAGGGAATACTTCCTAGGTGGTCCCAAATTAATGTAGTGAATTTAAACCTTCAAATTTTGGTAAAAAATAAAAATGGAACTGGTGAAACGCCTTTTATGTTAATGATTGTATACATTTTTCTTACGAATAAGGATGTTTTTAGTGTATTAAGTCTTTCAATTTGTCATTCAAAAGTTAAATAAATTTGTAGTTCCAAAATGTCGTCTTCAGAAGGTACATACCTCTTTCGCAATACAAAGTATATTTTTCTATAATAAAATTCCAGAACATGTGGTTAATTTACCCTCAAATGAATCGTACTAATATTATAAATGTGAAAGTTTGTATGTCTGGATGGCTGTTTGTTACTCAATCACGCTTCAACTACTGGACGGATTGGGATAAAACTTGGCATACATATAGGTTAGATCCTGGAATAGAATTTAGGCTCCTGATTCCTACGGGAATAACTATAACAGAGTGAAACGAACTATTGCTGCACCTATAGCATGCTATGTCAAGTGATTGTTGTAACTAACTTATTAATTAATTGGAATTAATTAAGGAGTTTCACGCCGATAACCCAATTAAGGGCGGGCGGAGCCGCTGTTAAAGTCTAGTTTAAAATATATGTCAAAGATAGTTTATTGAAAAAAAGCTATTACAAAGTTGATAAATACGTAAATGATAAAAATGCTTGGAAGAATTATATCTTAATTAATTTGTATTTATATTGGGGCATTTGAAACATTTTTTAAATTAAAATATTGAATGTTATGTTATATCCTAGTGTAAGGCTATATTGTATTTTAATATGGAATTTAAAAGATTAACTGCTGAGTTTCTTGCCAGTTCTTCTCGGTAGTAAAGCATTCCGAACCGGTGGTAATTTTTAGTATTTTTTTTAATTAATAATTAAACTGACGATTCAAAAGTGCTGTTTATAAGTCTATTTGAATAAAAAGGTTTGAGTTTGAAAAAAAAACAATCGGCTTCAAGAAGATGCATTAAATGGAAGAAAAAAAAAATTATTTCCAAAAATCTGATCTGAATTACAAAAAACTGTACAGTCAAATTGGACCTTTCTTTTTTTGAGATTGGTTAAAAAAGGCGTTATCTCTACACTACAAATTGTTTATACTCTAAATTTTTATTAGTACTATACTTAATACTTTATATAAGCTCTTCAACTTTATCCTAATATGAAATAGGAGTTAGGCAAGATTATATTTTTCCAATTTATGAACGTTCTGGGAAGCCATATCTTATCCCAAATAGTTCGTGAGAGCCAATTTAAGATCCGATATAGGCACTGAGAGGAATCAAATCGACCTTTTTAAATAAACGGTAGAGATTAGAGCTTAAAGGCTTCAAGAACCATACATGTATGACTTATTAGACACTTGGATTGGCTTTAGATAATAAAATATAATAAATTAAAATTAGCTACTATCACTAAGTAATGGGCAATTTTTCTATGTCATACTATGTTAATCAAGTTTTACTATTTTAATTTAAACTATGCTACGAATGATTATTTATTAATTACGACATGAACAGTGACTCATACCAACTATACATACTCATCTTAAGGCGAGGTAGTATCATATGAAATATTTTGAAGCTAATGTTGATTTAAGACACAAAATGTTGTAGATATTAACCTATTCACCTCACCCGTGCCATAACTCCAATATATGATCGTACTTCTGCTTGCCATTTCTTCCTAAAGAACCCAGATGCGTCGTGCCACTGGTGCGCCCGTGCCTCGACTCTAGGTCGTGTAAGAGATGTACCTTAGGTGTTCAATATCTTCCATTTCCAGTCAGGCGTCGTCTGCGTATTATTTCTTATACTAAGTCTTAGCCTCAGATCGAACAACTCTTTTCAACGTAATTCGATGCTCCTTTGCGACATGAAGAAAAGACAAACAAACAAATTCACTTTTGCATTTATGATATTAGTGTAGATATGGATAGATAAACATATTTATTGCGTTTCTGTCCTATAAAAGTTGATTACCTAGTTTGGAGTCTGATGGATTACACGCTAAGCCTCCGAGTAGATGACAGAACCATTCGTCATTCGGGGCTTCAAAGGATGGGATCACTCAGATTAGTCTAGCGAAATCTTTGTGAAAGGAAAAAGAACCAAGAACTCTAATATATTTCTTCTCGGAGATCATTATGTAAATAAATAAATAAATACAAGGTTTGTTCTGCCCACTTAATAACTTAACACATTTTTTATTTCTTCCTGCGATTGCGAAAATTACCCAAATTGCAAATTTTTTTTTTTAAGTTTTCAGATCTTGGAAAACTTTTGCGACAATTTCACGATTGATGTCTGAAAACAAGTACGTGCTTTTTTGTGTTTTTACGTATGAACAGACACACACAAGCAGATAAGCTTTTTTTATGATCAGATATATAAAGTACTGATAGACCGAATTACTTCATCGACTCTCAATCGATTTACCGTCTCTCGGAATTTAACTACAGAAGTTTTCCGAAATATTGGATCAGCGCTGTAGGGTTCTTTTTTCGATATCGATAAAAGTTTTTCTGATGAGCGAGGGTGCTAGGAGGGTGTGTTATCAATTTTTAAACTCGACACAGCGCATCAAATGTGGAGCGTATTTGTTTTGGAGAAATGCTTCGAATCGAACTCTATGATGAAGCCTGATCTGCAACTATAAGAAAAATCTAGAATCCTTCAACCTTAAAAACTGGCACCCTGCAGACCTAGATATTTACTCCTAAAATATTTCTACACAATTTTATAGTGTTTGATGATTAAATATCAAAAATAGGGTCAAACTTCATATGTATGAAGTACGCTACGAGGCGTCACAATAATAAATGTATTTTCTATAGTGATATAAAATACTAATATTTTAGATTTGTGATGGTCTTCTTAATAAGAAGGTAAAAATTCAAAAACGCTTACCTATCTATTGCTTGACTGCACCATATGTCGCACTGTGACCAGCAGTTTCCTATGTGCTACTCACCCACCACTATCAGAATACATTAGATTAAAGAAAATTACAAAGTACAAAATTATAGACCTTTAAGTCTCAACCTTAAGCCTCGGATTATTTCGTCCTCACTAATATAGTTAATTTGTTTTAACGCTCCTAGGTCCACCCCTGGTTAGGGGTGGAGCCCTAATATTACCAGATCCTTTGGTCCGCCGCGAACAGGCTACGTTAAGATAAAATATTCAGGACTGCAAAAGGTATCCATTAATTTTATAGATCTTGTGAAAAGTACCTCTATTTTCAGGTACTTGATTAAATTCAATTTCAAATGAACAAATTTTTTCCTACGTTTGATTTAATTTGATTTTACTTCTCTATTAACCTTAAATAATAAATCCCTAGTAGGTACATTTACGTTACAAACACATAAAATATTTGATGGTTACGAATCGTATGTACCTATGTACGTACAAACCCCTAAATATTTTCAAAATAATTTTACCTGGCATGGTATAAAAAACCTGGTAAGTAACCTTTAAATACATTTAATTAAATTGTAAATGAGCCGTGTCTGTACATTAAATATTTTTCCAAAAAAAAAATTTATTCTTACACATAATACTTATGTCACAAAAAATTGATTTAAGATTTTTTGTCAGTTTGCCTGTGCGTGTGTGCACGCTAATCTTAGAAACGATTCAACCGATTAGAATGCGGTTTTTAGTCTTGGATTGTGACAAGATTCCATTAACAGTACGCGCTTTATATGCGCTATTCTAGAAACGCGCTTCGATCGATTTAGTTAAAACTTTTAACTATATATAGTTTGTAAAAACCCATGATTTGAAGTTTATATGAATGCAATGAACACAAATTTATAAAATACTCTACTTTGCCAGCAGCTGCGCCCGCCCTAAATTAAGTTATCGGCGCTGAACTCCTTATTTAACTCCTAAATTATTATAGGTACTAAAGAAGTAGCTGTAGCTATAGTTTGTTGAAGCTTGATTATAGTTATTGCCGCGGTAACTTTTGAGTTTTTCGGGACAAAAAGTAGCCTATGTCCTATTACAGGACCTAACCTATATGTGTGCCAAGTTTCATCCCGATCCCTCCAGTATCCAGACATACTTTCACATTTATAATAATACTTAGTAGGATTTGTACGCGAAATGTGTGGCCAAACATAGTGACATACTAAGCAAGTCTTCTAAAATCCGACTTAAGGACAAATAATAAAATGTAAGTAATTAAAATCGCTGCTACGAGTTGGATGTACTAAAGTACTAGAAATAGTAATGACATTTCATTACGTTTATATGTTTGTACGCTCTCTTTTCTTCCAGTGTCGTAATCACAAAAAAACATGAGTAGAAAAAGAAAAGATATAAGAAAAGTTAAGACATAAAGTTTTCTAGAGATAAGACAGGCGACGCAAAAGTTCTGCCAGTTTCATATTTCCAACATCATGTATTTTGCGATCGTCCCACATGTACCTACCTGTTTCTTTGGTTTTGCCCTATACCATTATACTATTTCTTTTTCCCCTGTAAAAATGCAACCTTTAATATTATGTAGATTCACAGTCAATTCACTGGTCATAAAATCTTTAACAGCTCGTGCTCTGCCGTGTCAAAAATGTTCTGTCTACCTCTCTAGATTTTCTCTATTTTTCTATTTTACAGTAAGATTATTCAAAAAAGGAGTAAAAGTAATACCCCTGGTTAAAGGCGAATTCAAGGGATAACAAATAACTATTACACTATTTAGAGTCATGGCCAAAAATGTATAAAAATACTGGCTTTTACCCGCGGCTCTGCCCGCCCTAAATTTGGTTATCGGCGTAGGATTCTTACGGCAACTCCTTGATTATATTAAAGAAGTCGGCTATAGCAAGCTATAGCTGCAGCTAGGATTCGTTCGTAGAATTCGGTTATAGTTACTGCTGTGCCTATTCCAGGACCTAACCTATATGTGTGCCAAGTTTCATCCCGATCCATCCAGTGGTTGAAGCGTAATTTAGTAACAAACATCCGAAATTTCGCATTTATAATATTAATAAGATAGTCGGTAATTAATTAACAATAGCTGGTAATTTATGATTTTTTCCCGCGGCTCCACCCGCCCTAAATTTGTTTATCGGCGTGGGATTCTTACGTCAACTAATTAATTATATTAAGGACTCTTTAATAATAAAGCAAGCTCTACCTATGGCTATAGTTCATGGATGTGGAATTTGCTCATTCCTGTATAAACTTCTATTTTTACAGAATAAAAGTCTAGCCTACGTCCTTCTCCGTCTCTTCAATCATCCCCGCGAAGTTTTTAACTCAATTGGATGCTCTTTTGTGACGTGATGCAGGGACAAGCGAACAGACATACTATCGCATTTTTAATGTACTAGCTTTTGCCCGCGGTTCCACCCGCCCTAAATTCGGTCATCGGTGTAGGATTTCAACGGCAACTCCTCAATGATAGAAAAAAAAAACCGACTAAACACTGATGTTTTTAAGTAGCTTATGTCATTTCTCGGGACTCAAACTATCTCAATGCCAAATTTCGTCTTGATCGATACAGCGGTTTGAGCGTAAAGAGGTAACAGACAGAGTTACTTTCGCATTTATAATATTTATTTTTATATTATACTCATGGATAGTATGGTTAGTTTTACGTACTCGTATACCTATGTAATTATATGTATGCATATGATTGTACAAGAATATAATTATGATGGCGCTAGTCCCCCTAGTCCTATTAAATATAGAAGTGCCCTATAAAGTACTCTTAAATATCTAAATGCCTTCGCACGATTGACGATATTTAATGCTTCATATGGTGCTACAAAAACACAAAAAAAATGGTTTGTCTTTGTTTTTAGTAGCTTACTAACTTATTTATATTACCTACTAAGTGTTTCACTACATGTTGTATACTTGTTAGCTGTTTATCAAAGTATTGTATTAATACTTATTATTACTTATCACTTATACTTATTACTTATTAGAACCAACTCTTTTTGGTAGAAAATAATATTTTTTACTTTTTTTATTGTATCGATGATTCAAAAGTGTTCTAAGAAACCTATTTGAATAAATATTGTTTGATTTGATTTGATTACTAATAAAATAGTTCGTTTAAGCTCGGTTATTATTATTCCCGCGAGAACTTTTGAATTTTTCCGGGATGAAAACTGCCCTATGTGTGCTTCTCCGGGACTTAAACTATCTCCATACCATATTCCACCTAAATCGATCCATGTATGAGTAACTCATTAAGTAACAAACAAACAGACGGACAAACAAACTTTCGCATTTATAATATTACAGGATAAAAAAAAACCGTTTTCCCACCTTATCTCTGAATTTGCTAGCCGAAAAGTCCAAAATATAACAGCTCAATATTTCGTATTTATAAAGAAGAAATAAAACTATGATTTCAAACCTACTTAAAATTGCACTTTTGATTTTATTTACGGGTGTAGTCTCCGGTTTATTCCTTGTAAATTAGGAACTCTGGATCCTTCCTTGTCCCTGATGATACAAGTGTCCATAGGCTACGCGGACCTCTTATGATCAGGTGGGCCGTAAACTTGTTGGCCATCTTTATTTCATAAACAAAAATTTCTCTTGTTCTAGAGTTCCAAACTTCAAAACAAACAAAGGCAAAACAAATTCTCTATATAGAATTGTTTACAAGTCTTTGTATAATTCCTTTCATAATCCCAGAAGAAGCAACTGAGTAATTATGGAGTTTATCACCCTAATTCATAAACATTAGTCAGAAATCCTCTTTGAAAACATAAGTGTAATAAGCTTCCTAGTTCAGTAGGTGACACGCAGAAGCATTTATCATTACAAGCGCGTCAAATACGCAGCGTGCTTCATACAAACGAATTTTTCACTTATTGTTGACATTTACAAATCAAACACTGTAAAAATTTGTAGACACGATATACGAGCATGTCAAAAATCCTAAAAAATGTCTCAATTAAGAGCTTCTGGGTAACAGCGCTGCCAATTGATAATTTTATTTAACCCTTTGTGCTAAGCGAATTACAAAAATGAGCGTGTACATAAATATGTTAAATAGATGAAAGGTATTTTTAGAATGTATTATTATGTTTCTAGAATAAAACTGCGAATAAAATCTTCAAGATAGCATATTTGGTAAAAACGGCCACTTTTAGCAAAAGTGCTACCTACAACTCGAAGTTTTATCCTTGAAACAGTACCAAACTTTCATAAAATAGCTTATAACTGGTAACATATTTCTGTAGAAGCACACCTTTGAAATTAGCTTTGCACAAAGAGGAAAATAAAAAAAAAACAGGTTGCACTCTGGGAGTGCCGGCAGAAGTGAAAACATACAACATTTTAACATGTGTAATCCGCACTTTCATCTTTTCAGCAACCCAATTTCCTCTTACTTTTTATTCGTCCTATAGTTTAACATTTTTACCCATCACAAAAAAAGGCACAACGCCGCTAAAGAAGTTGTAACTTCAAATCAATCTTTTTATTTTGCCAATCATCATATTATGGCGTGGCATTATGGTTTCTGCCTTGCGAATTTTTATGGTGTGGCATTATGGTTTCCGTCTTACGAATTTTCGATCAGCCTGACGCGAGTTTATCATTTTTTACCCATCACAAAAAATGTGCACAGCGCTAAAGAAGCGCTAAAGAAGTTGACACTTCTAATATAAATTGGGGGCACTAGTGAATGTCAGGACCCTCTTAACTTGAAAACTTATTTGAAATTACTTATATGAAGAACTAGAACCCTGTATAGTTTTAAACTATACACTTTAATAGAAAACTGGCACATTGCAGACCTACATAGATTTTTATTCCTAGAACACGTCTTCGGAATTTCATGGTGTTGAATCAGAAGAGTCAAAAATAAGTGGGAAATTCGTATGTATGCAGCATGAGCATGAGCATGAAACGGTTTAATTTTCGAAAATGTAATGTCGAAAGAGTCAAACAGGAACTTAGATCAGTAAATTGGTACGAGCTTTTAAATGAAAATTTAGATATAGATGTTGCAGTTACTAATTTTTATAATATTATTAATAAAACAATATCTTTAACTACCCCTCTAATTAAAATTGATATTCACCGATACCCTATCTGGTACAGTGCTGCACTAAAGAAATGTATTGCAGAGAAGCGTAAATATCACACTCGTTATAAAAAAATCGGTAACCCTAGGGATTACGATACCTTTAGTATGCTTAGAGCGAGAAGTAAGAACATGATGAAGAGATGTTATGATAAATACCTATCGAATGTTGAAAATTCTTGTTGTGACAACCCTAAAGCTTTTTGGAGACATGTAAATAGTAAAAAGTCTTACAACTCATTTTCACAGCATATGTCATACAATGGTGTCTCTAGTTCTGATGGCCAAACAATTTGTGAGTTGTTTTCCCAGTTTTTTAGTTCTGTGTATTCTGATTCCAAACTTTTTGTTACTCGTTCAGAAAATACTTTAAATTCAAATAATATTTTATCAATGTCTTCTTTGTACATAAGCCGTGAATCAATTAAAACACGGTTAAGAAAACTCGATTGTAACAAGGGCTCTGGTCCCGATGGTTTGCCACCTTTTATAATTAAAAATTGCGCAGACGAATTATCTGTGCCCCTGTACATCTTATATAATAGGTCACTGGCAAGAGGTACTTTTCCTAAAGCATGGAAAATTAGTCACGTTATACCCATATTTAAGTCGGGTGACAAATCGAAATGTGAAAATTATCGAGGTGTAAACATTCTTTCTCATTTCGCAAAAGTTTTTGAAGGTCTAGTTTATGACTATATTTATAATGTAGTAAAGACAGATATCTGTAATGAACAACATGGTTTTGTTAAAAAACGTTCAACAGTTAGTAACCTTCTAGAATTTAAAAACTATATTTGTAGTGCTTTTGCTAAAACAAAGCAGGTAGATGTCATTTACACAGACTTTTCGAAAGCATTCGATCGTGTCAATCATGAGCTCTTATGCTACAAATTGCTCGCCTATGGAATACAAGGAGACCTGCTCAGGTGGATAAAATCTTATTTACAAAGACGGCATCAATTAGTGGCACTTAAAGGTCATTTGTCCGTAGCTACTGAAGTTCCATCTGGTGTACCTCAGGGGTCTCACCTCGGACCATTATTTTTCATTATTTTCATTAATGACCTAGTCAAAACCATACAGTGCGAATGCTTAATGTATGCTGATGATTTGAAAGTTTTTAAAGTCGTTTCTGAAATGAATGATTGTGTGATTTTGCAAAGAGATATAAACAAAATTGAAGAGTGGTGTATAGACAACGATATGTTATTAAATGCAAATAAATGTAATGCAATTACTTTTACTACTAAAAAGAGTACAATTTTATACAACTATAAGATTAATGACCATGTTTTGGAAAGAAAAGAAGCCATTAAAGACCTCGGAGTTTATTTTGATAGTAAACTTACATTTAGGGAGCACTATGAATATATAATTAAAAAAGCAAATCAGATGTTTGGTTTTGTTACAAGAAATTCTAAGGATTTTAAAAAGCCTAAGGTTTTTCTTTCACTTTATTATAGTTTAGTAAGAAGTATCCTTGAATATGCATCCATAATTTGGACACCTCATTATAAAATACATAGTAACCGCATTGAATGTATTCAGAGACGATGTCTCAGAACAGTAAGTTGGAGATCGGGTCAATCTCGCAGGCTAATAGACTATAATAGCAGGTGCAAATATTTTAATGTGACAACACTTCACAAAAGACGGGAGCTAGCTTTACTAGTTTGTTTGCATAGGATATTGCATTCGACAATGGATTCAACTAATCTTTTATCACTTATCATGTTTAACATAAGGCACCGCTGTCGAAACTCTAAAACTTTTACGTTGAATGTATTTAAAAATAACACTTCTTTCTTTAATCCTCTTGTAAGAATGTGTCGTTTGTATAATGAACTTAGCTCTACTAACCAAAATATAGATATATTTCAATCTTCTCTCAAACATTTTCTCAGGGATGTCGATAAGGTCACTTAACAATAAAACGTGAATTATTATTTGTTTGTTAAAAATTATAGTGAGCCAAATTTTAATCGAGCATTTTCTTTTTTTTTTATTTTATTATTTTCTTTTTTTATCATAAATAGATAAGTAGCAAACTAGCAATATTATATGTACATTGATATGTATATGTATATGTATGTATGTATATGTATGGTATGTATGTGTATATATTTATATATATATGGATATATATTTGTTATATATGTTTAGTATTTATATACTAAAGGGTATGTAATGTATGTAAGGGTCATGTTAATATATGTTTGTGTATGTATTCAAGGTTAGGCATTTATATTAAACAAGTGTATAACTGTCCTGGTTTATGTAAATTGTTCTGCAATAACATACATGTTTTGGTATGTGTCTAGATTAAAGACTTTAGATCTAAGATATTGGTACACTCATTGTCATATACTGTTTTGTGTGTTGAATAAATAAATAAATAAATAAATAAATAAATGATGCAAAGCGCCGCGGATCGTATTCTCTTAAATGTAAAAGTGATTTGGACACAATACAAAAAACCGCTTAAAGGGATTTGGATGAATTATATCCTGGACTTTTTGCCCCAACCTTTGAAAGTTCCAAAGGGAATAAGTTTTACCGCTGATGAAACGCTTATGATATATATACCAAAGAACTTAGAAGACAAACCTAATGCTTAATGAATACTCATTAATGAGGAAGCTACCTACAAAATTATCATAATTATTGTCGAATTTACTCTCTGCTGTGGATAATTACATTTAATTCGCAGACCTCTGACAATAACAGACTTAACAAAGAGAAAGGTCGTACTGTTGGGCCTCATTTTACAGCTCTTAAAATGCAAATAGTCGGAAGGGCTGGTTATTACGGATCAAGAGCGTGGAAAGGTTTGCGTAATGTTCTTGGTGATGAGTTTATTTAACTGTCGGATCATTTACCAAACTTCTCCATCTTTTATTTTATTGAATGTCAATCTCTAACATAATTTATAACCTACTGAAATTTTTTGACAATTTACAATAAAATAATAACGAAGTATCTACATACTGTATATGTAGATAATTCATGTTATATTCCTTCTTCCTGTATATGTTGTTGGAATACATAAGCATCTTAGTAAAAAGTTTGGTGGACTATGGCGTAAGCCTCCTTTACTAAAGACAGGCCGGTGTGGTCTGCAGCGGAGCGTACAGCATCCAAAGCAAAAAAAAAAAATATTGCCACAAAAAATCAATAAGAACGGAACAAAGTCACACTATAACCAGTCTTATACGCTCATGTACATAATATGGGTAGGTTACCTACATATAGTACCACCTACCACTAATGTCATAGTCGTGCGACTACAGATTGCATAAAAGATAATAAAATAAAATAAATTCTTTTAAATGTAAATTGCAGTAACAAAGAAAACACAAGAGTGATTGGGAGTAACTACATATATACCTATTTACCTATAAATCTTAACGTTTATCAAATAAAATCCATTGGCCTGAGGTATGGGCAGACAAAATTACTGTGGCTGTTGTGTTACAAAATACTTTTCATAAATAGTGGATATCGCGCAGCACAGTCTATAAAACGTAGGTTGATTATATATTTACGTGTAGCTGTTAATAGATTTGAAAATTTTATAGATATGATCTAGGAATCCTCTAGGTATATAGGGTGCCAGTATTCTATATATTCGAATTTAGATCATCAGCATCATTTGTAGATAATAGGCTACATGTCAAAAATGGGCTCAAACATCGTTGGCATAAAGCACGATTCGTAACGCTGACCCGCGGAATATCTACCTTTTTAGTAAAAATACATAATTATTAGTCAAAAGCTATTGACCTCAGACAGACAATAAGCACCTCAGGCCTGCCTTTAATATTATTATAGTGCGTTACAGTCAGTAACTTCGTCCGAATATAACACAAAGCGGTCGTTGGTGCAAATGGAAATAAATCGGTGCGACGACAATAAAAATAGAGCGCACAATCGAAAACTCGTTCTTGAACAGACATTTCATTTTTCTGTGGAGGTTTTGCAATTCCTTTTTTCTCATTTAGATCCATAGTACTCATATAGCTAGCTGCATAGTATTTATAGGTAATACAAAGCACATTCTAGTAAGTACAACATACCACTACTAGCATAATATATTATGAACAGTCATATACTTACATAGTAGTTTACGATTATATACTACTTAATTGCAGTAGGTAGTATATGTTTAAGATGTAAGTACTGTTTAATTTAAAAATAAATAAAGAAAAAAAAAATTATGATAGCAATATAGCTGAAAATTGATAAAGATAATCCTTGTTATAAATAATGGTATACATATTTCAGGATTTTTAGTAAATAACCCCCATCCTTTAAATTAGGGGATGGAAGTTGTATGGATTATCCCATACAAACTTAATTCCATGATAATAATCTGGAAATTATACAAGTAGTACCTTATTATTAAAATTAAAAATTATTACAAATTAAAAAAAACATGTTTTAAGTTTTTAGAAAAAATATTCCTCAACCCCTTAAATTAGGGAATTAAGTGTATATGCGGCTTTCGTTAGGTTTCAGAATATTAAGTTACTACATTATTATACAAATACTTTTATTATACTTATGTGGTGACAATTATTTACAAAAGTAAACATCTATGGGGATGGGAAATCACAATGGTGTAGGCCCCGGTTGTTTAAAGATAAAAATCGTAATAAGCTGTATCAGAGGTCGGACTTCAAAATTTGATGATATAGTAAACCAATCGACTTATGCGAATATAGTTTTATTTAATCTTACCCTTTAGTCTATTGAAATGTTACATTAACTTTGCATTTGTTAGAGGACGCAATTTATTTTTGGGATATGTGTGGGGGGTTAATAGAACCTTAACCTCAAGTTTGAGGGGTCGCCACCCTTGTCATCCGGCCGCCATCTTGGAAAAAGGGGTGAAAACACTTTTGTCGCGACATCTCGGACACTATGCGTCTTACAAAAAATTCGTAAAGACATAACTTTTTGCCCTAAAATAAAAATTAAAGTAGTTACAATCAAAAAAGGGAGAAATTTTTTATAAGGCCGTCTAGTGAGTCGTCTTTATTACCGCCGTATAAAGCTATGAAAAAACGTTCTCCAACAAGAGTGAGCAAAGATGGATCGACTTTCTCACTCAGGAATAGCGCGGTCTGTACCAGCTAATTCAGGATGTCACGTAAAAAAACGCGGCTACAGACTCTACCTCATAGGTGGCGGGGAAAAGAGTTAGGAATTAATAAGTAAAGTGTACGAATTTAACAAAAATTTTTTAAGAATATATTTACAATAAAAAAAATCAAAAATAATTTAAACATTTAGTTTTGACCGGATTCTCATGAGCATTGACGAACCCGGTCAATTTGGAGCGCTGTAACAGCGTTTTAAATGAAAAATGAAATGAAATTTTTCTCAAAAGATCATCTACAAGATTGGTCTGAGGTCATTTTTTTGTAAAATGTATAAAAAAAAATTATAGAGCAAAAAAATATTTATAAAAATTTTCTCACTTCTTTAATTTTTAATTTAGGGCAAAAAGTTATATAAACATATTTGTAGGCGAGACTAGGCAAATCAATTTGCTACAAATTATGTCTTTACGAATTTTTTGTAAGAGGCATATTTCCGAGATATCGCGAAAAAAGTGTTTTCACCCCTTTTTCCAAGATGGCGGCCGGATGACAATGGTGGCGACCCCTCAAACTTGAGGTTAAGCTTCTATTAACCCCCCACTTATGTTCCAAAAATAAAATTGCGTCCTCTAACAAATGCAATATTCGGTCCTTACATTTTAACATTTCAATGGACTACTTTATAAACAACAAGAAAACACAATTGTCATAAGCAACTTAAAAAAAGAAGTAAAATCCCACCAAAAACATTTTCATGTAAAATGTTGCCAAGACGAGGCTCGGACTGTCAAAAAGTAGGGATGGCGATCTGAGATCGATTTGGTAATTGAAGAATCGATTTCTTGTACCAAAATATTTTAACACATGTAGTTCTTAGTTTATCCAGCAAATCGATCACCCTAGAACATCGAGATTCGTTTTTTTTTCTGTTTCGATAAGAACCATAAAATTATTTACAATTAGTTTAATGCACTCGAACATTATCGAAACAGAAAAGAAATGACAGTTTTTCACTGAATTAATTAAAAACTCGAGAAATGGCTGTGTGGTCAAATTCCTTTATCTTATCTTAAAAAAGGGGTTTCGTTAGTGATCTGTGGTTTGTTTATTGTTGTATTTGTTGAAATGACGTCATACATAAATTCCTTGGTTTGCGCCCTGATTGATAAACATGTATTGTTATGTACTGCAAATCATTTCATTTCATTTGAGTATAAGGAGATGCTTCTATATCGATTAAAAAATTTTTAACAAAAGTAGCTCGTACCCGATAAGTAAATATTTACCATTATATTATACAAAAAGTTAAGTTTACCCGTGCCCGGTGGCAGACCGACGAAAATTTGTAATGATTCGTCCGACAAGAACCCTAAAAACGATGCAATATTTTTTATTATGCCTTTTTTGCTATCCATAAAATGTGTATATTAATAATATGGATTTATACTTATTTTATATATAAAAACACAAACATCGAATATCTATTTCTAAAAATAAAAAATTTAGCCCTCGATTTTTGTGTCAATCGAATTATCAGGTTATTCGATTCAAATCAATTTAAAAATCAATCTTTTTCGGAAAGATCCCTAACTTAAATAATTTTCCGGCTATTAACGTTAAACGTAAACGAGGTTAATTAGGGGTTACAGATGTTAGAATACAACATCGGGAGTTCTTATAGTTGTGGGAATAATTAAATATTACAAACATTTAAAAAAAAATTGGTGTTTGCATGACATGATTGTATCTATATTTGCAATATGATGCAGTTTATATTTAATCTGTAATAGTTTTAAACTGTCTGTCAAATTATTTAAAACTTGTCTAAGAACATTAACATTAAAATTTCGGCATTAATAATAATTATTTAAACTTTCACTCAAAATTATTACACGAGAACAAAATTAGGTATCATGAAACGAAGTTAAATCCATCAGCTTAAGTCTAAAACTTTTATTAAACAAGTACCTAATGCCCGCCAGCACTCAGCGTTCGTTAATAAAGTTAATAAAGTAAGCACTAAGCAATTCAGTCTACGCATTCACTTTGTAATAAACTTGAACAACCACTATTTGACTTTGATGGCCTAATATAGTGACATTTATTACCAACAAATTTTAAGTTAAGTTAAGTAGGAGGGCATTTTTATAAAAGCAATTTTAAGGGTTGCATAATCACATGGCGAACTACTCTAAATAAATGTGAGTATGTTCATAAGTTGTACTTCAAAGCGCCTGTTATTTAAAGGTTAAGTTATTGAACGTTTCTGGCTAAAAGATATTCTGGGATATTTTAATACGCTCAACGCAAAGTTGCAAAGAAATGGGAAATTAATATGTAATCTGATACAAAGCTTGTGTAATTTTCGTCGTATCGTTAAGTATGTTTTCAGTTCTCGAAAATTCTTGAATATGAAAAGAAGAACTTTGAGGATGACATTTCAGTGTTTTTATGATTAGATACTGTTAGATCTTAGTAACATATTTGGAAGAAGATTCCAAGACTTTGTAGACATGTGAATGCTTGATGCATCGGCTGCTAAGTTGTCTTTTTTTAAACATGTTTGAAAAAAGTATAAAAGTTGCAAGAAACTAGCTTTGAATCTGGCCACTATTTTTGGATAGACATATGTATGCGAATCATCTATTTCAAAAATAAATAATTTGAAGAAGAAATGTGAGATTAAGGGACACCCACCTTGAACACACTACGCATTTGCTGTACCCCTTCTGAACCAACCTATTAAAAACTAGCTTAAGCCCGTTGATTTACTTTCTCGCATTAAATTTACGTAGGTATTTTGTTTTATATAATAACTTTATTTGAAAGCAAAATAAAAAATGAAAAATGCCTAATGAGATTTTTTCTGGACCTCGATAACAATTTACAACAGTATCTGGACTTACAACTACTTGCCGACCCCTGATATAGACGGTGGTATCGTCGATTGTTAGGTCCGAGAATAGGACATAGCCTACTTTTTATCCCAAAAAATTTAAAGTTTCCCGCGGTGACTGTGATCTGGGCATAACTTAGATAAATTTTGAGATAAAATTTGGTCTATTTCAACCATATTTACCATTCATATAGTTCAGTTCGCATTTCTCATTGTCGTACTTAGTCACGGTAAAAGTTCGTGTAATCGGTAAGATCCAGTGATGCAAAATTTCCCGATTTATCGGGAGATCTACTGATTTTGGCTATTGTCTCCCGATATCCCGATTTAGCTTCCCGTTCTCCCGATTTAAAGTACCTATATCAGTATTTTTTACAAAACCGACGCGGGTGATAATATTTAATATACAGCAAAACTAAATAAAACGAGGGGCCTTGCACAAGTTAAAATCGAAAAATCGTGCAGTATCGCTATAGACAGAGCGTTTTTCAAACGATCGTGGTAGTCTTATTCCTCATGTATCGAAAGCGCTATTTCGTGGGCGTCGGCTGGAAAACACTACATTATCTGTGCCAATTATCGAAAATCGCTTATTATTTTGTTTTTTTATTTATACTATGTAATGTGGTGTTTCATTATTACTTTTATTTACCTTTAACTTACTCAAGGTTGGTTTAAAATTAAAAATATAGGTATTTATTGTATTGAATATTGAAATGTTTTCATGTTTTAAGTCTAGTTTATGCTAAATAATTGTTGTGAAAATAGTAAGTACATACGTAAAAACATTCTAGCTTCCTAGTAACGAAAATGTAGCTTTACATTTACTATGAATCTGTTGAATTACAAATTAGACTAATACTAAGTATTATATAACACATATTTTAAATAATACAATCATATTTAATTAGAAAATGTTGCTTATGATGTGAAAATATAACAATAATTAAATATACCTAATAAGCATCTTTATTAAGGAAGCTATATTTCTTCATATCGGAGACAAATAGATACCTATAATATAAACATCACATTTAAATACCTAATTGAAAATATAATAAATATCCACAATAGATTTCGCCACATAGAAAAGCCACAAGTCTATGATTTTCTTTTCGATCGATAACAAATGACGTCATAAACTTTATGTTCATACTTTTTGTTCGATTCCATTCTTTTTTTCGTGACGCTAAATTTAAGAAGAAGTCTAAGCCCCCTGGTAATAAAAAATCCATGCACGGGAAATTCCCGAAATTTCGTGCACGATCTTTTAACCTTGCAGCATGCTAAAACAGATTGTACTGAAATACCTTAGAGTTCATTCATTATTGTTTAGTGAGTGTACGAGGGAAAGTTCTGTAGGATAGTTATGGCCACAGAACACATAAAGTTATGGCGATCCCGAAAATATTAAATATTAAATCGATTTGATTTGACATATAATAAATAGATTCTCAAAATTATGTAAGTTTATATTTAATTTTTTTTTAGTTGACGAGAAAATGTTTTTTAACTAACACGTAGAAGGTGATATGAAGATAAAAGTAATACTTAGATAAGTAGTAAATCTCCCGATTTCTCCTGATTTTTATCTGGCAAATTTCCCGATTTAAAATTTTTGACTTTTACAACACTGTTAAGATCATATTTTCGTCTAAATTATGAATTACGGTCGTAGCATATCCACCCACACACTTCACTTATGCGCTAGAAATTCTTACACCTTCGCAAAATTCAGTATAGTTTAAAAGTATAGTTTAAATCACCATCTGGCACGGTGCGGCGGTTGCTAATGTAACTTTATTCACAACGTGGACCAATGTTAATTTTGCTTATAAGAGTTGTAGGTAATATAATATAATAGGTATGGTCACTAAGTTCGTTTTGATTATTTCGTTTTTCAGAACAATTTTTGAGTGCCGTTGTTTTAGGAGGCCGCTTCCTATAAGTGCGTCATAACGATTATATAAACAAGGAAATTGTGAAACTTATTAAAAATGGAAAACAAAGAGATTTTTATAACTTAATTATGTCTGCTAGATGCGCAGGTGCTAATTACTTTTGTGGGTTCGTATTTCGTATACCTTTTAAAGTGTTTGTTTGCCTTTCTGGGACTAATAAAAGCCTAGAGCTTCCGTTACCTATAATTATTTTGGTTTTATTTCGGGTATATGTATGTAGTTTAAGCCTAGTGTTACAGTTAAACTGTATTATTTATTTGTTATTTTGTCTAGTTTTTGTTATTTTGTGTTGTCTTTGTTACTTTATTGTGGAGGAAATAATATGAATGAAATTTTGAATGCCTTTTGGTGTAGCGTTATACTTTTCGTTAGTAACGAAATAGTTTTCATTGTCATCTGTTATAGTCTCCACCATTGTCACAGTCATAACAACTGTTGTTATGGTATGCGTCAAACGTTTGATAGTTATTAGTTTCTGTTTCGTTGATATTTTAATGTTTATTTAAATATTATCCTTCCGGTTTTTCTGGTAATGTTGTACGCTTGGTTACATCACCAGTAGGCATTTGAGATTGTTAAAGGATTTCTGGCGGTTGGTAACCGAATGAGGTATGGATCCGAACTCTTCTGCGGCTTGATTTAAAGGTGACCGGTATCCAGATTGTTGTGGAAATTGAATAAGAGATGGAAAGTAGCCAGTGGTATAAGTTGTTGGAGCAAGTTGTGACCTATACCTGAATTGTTGCAGTTATCTGCTGGCTTTGTAATATACCAAATCAAAATTTTGGTTGGAATTAGAGCGGTGATTGCTAACGAGGTGATTGTTAAACATTAGGTCTGATATTATGAAAGTTTTGTGGAATTAATTACACATTAACAATTTTGGTGGTTGTGAATTTTGGCAGAAAGAGTCTTCATTCCTAGTTTTTCAGTAGAAAATATTTTTTCAGGAGAATTTGGCTAAATAGGTATTTCCGACATTTTATTTCTAGCATCATTCATTTTCTATACGCATTTCCTTAGAATATGAAGAAAGCTGAACCCGATTAACATGTCATTGGTAAACAAATGTGAACAAAATTCCGAGTGTCATCATAAACTGGAAACCTATTTTATGAAAAGCACTGTCAGATGTTGCATTAACCTTTTTATTGAATGAACAAGCCACTAGGAATGGGGTTGCATTTGCTGTTCTCTGCCACAGATTTTAAAATGGATTTCGAAGACGAGAGTGAAGTTAGATACTTACATGGAAGTGCTTCTGTGTTAAAAATAAATTGAAGCCGTTCGCTTTCGACTGTCGATAAATACTTAACGATCGTTGAAACACGCGTTTAATATAAACTTTGTAACAACAAGGATCTCGGTACGAAATGTTTATGTGTAATTATTATTTTACCTTGTTTGCATTGATAACATATATGCACATTACTTTTTTTTTTTGTGATAGCATTAATATAAAGACAAACATTTTGAAACAAAACGTAAATAAAAAATAAATTTTATATCGAGCGAGCAGTATGGTTGTTCGTCACCTAATTGTTGTAACAAACGGACGAAAAAAAAAGAAAATGATTTATTTCTATCACTCAATCCAAGAGTAACATCAGATATATATCATAAACATATAATTTTATCTTAAAAACTATACATAATCATCATTAACTAAACCATGGTCAACAGGGGCTGCAATTTAGTTAAAACTCTTGTATACCACGTGGAATGAGTTTTGTCATTGTGTAAATCTTACTTCTCTCTATAAAAAAACTTTGATGTGCTAACTTTCATGATGATCGGTCAAATAGTGTCGGCCTTCAAATACTGACTGTCTACAAAATTTTTGCGCATCCCTGTACTAGTGTTAGACTACTAACTGTTTTGTATATGTATATTATTTCTGCAAAAAGTATAATTACGTACAAAAGTGAATACACAATGGAAAATCTGCCCAAGGCTGGCTACCGGGTCCGTCTACGTAGGAATACTATTTTATTTTTTGAAATCTGGTTTACAATGAGGATTTCTACCGAAAAGAATATGGCAAGAAACTCGATAGTTACTCTTTTAAAAAAAAACATTGGGTTAACAACATAACTACTACCTACATTATCGTCATAAAAAAAATACAATCAATGTTTTAAATAAAAAATTTAAGCCGTACAATTTTATATTATTTTCATTTTAATTTGGTTTACCTATGCGTCCTGTAATTAAGTATCATCAGTCCCATGGATTTTCATCATTTACGTAGTCTGAAATTTTGTAGTATGTTTTTTAAAAATGTTGGTGTTTGACACAAGATTTAAGTTAACTAATTAATAGCTTTTGAATATGATTAGGATTTTTTTTGTAAAAGTGTAGGCTTTTTGTAATTTTTTGTAGACGTGTATCATACACCAAGAGCTTATTCTTACTTATAGTATTTACTTTGTGAACTTCACTTTTCTTGCTGAAACTATTAATATTTTTATGACCATATAAAAGATTTTCATATATGTACTGCGACGCAAAATTAAAATATTTACTTCCCTAAACCTAACCCTAAGAGATATCCTAGATCCTAATCTGTTAATGGCATGAATTGCTAGTTTTTGTAACTTAAGTATTGTGCTTACATTAGCAGCCCCACAATGAGATAAACTATGGAAATAGCTATAATATACTATTTTTGCAGTATCGACAGCGGTCAATTGTCTTATTTTCTTTATCGCATACACAGCAGAGCTAAGTTTTTTTGCTAGGTTATGAATATGAGGACTGTAAGAATCTCTTATTCATGAAGTGATTATATTAATCTAATACCTTTAAACGAGCAATTTTTGTATATATGTATATTAAATTTTACTGAGTACAGATAGTATTGCAATAGGCTGAAAGCTAACAGGATCTGTTGGACTATCTGATTTAAAAAGAGGTATGACTTTGCATCAGGAAACACACCATTATCAACTCAAATATTGAAAAAACCAAGCAAGTGCGAGTCGGACTCGCGCACCGAGGATTCTGTACCTACCACCATTTACATAATTTACAAACCCAAACAAAAACAAAAAGTGTGCCGCTTAGTAGTCACCCATCCAATTTCTGACAAATGCCGACATTGCTTAACTTTATATATCATTTTCTACAAACAAATATGTTACTGTTTCGCTTGATAATAACAAGATGGCGCTGTAACGGTGATTAACTAAATAGTATACTAGTAAATGGCTCGGAACCGTCTTACACTTGTCCGTTTTTTATTATTTGTTGTTATACTTTAGAGCTTTCACACACTATGTTCACTGCAAGATTATAAATATGTTACTGTTTTTACTATAGAGCAAGTAGATTATGACTTTGTACCCTGTACCGCCAAGCGCCGCGCCTGAATTAGAACGTAAATATTGTTATTAATTTAGTAAGTATTAGTATTAAGAATGTTATAATTTAATTTTTCGGCAATGTTAGATGGTTCATAAACTTATATTTAATACCTGTTTTACTAAAGTACCAACTTTATCTAAGTACCTTTTGATGGAATTTGTACGAAATTTTTACTTATCCGACTACATTTTTAAGTTGTTTAAAGTTGTAAAGCCTACTAAGCTATAATAGTTTTCAGTAGAGGGGATTCGTTGGTTCTGGCGCACTTCCCCCCAACCTCAACCCCTCTCGTAAAAAAAGCTCACCAACTTTTTCCTGCTTTGTACGACTCGCGCTTGACCACTCTCAATACATCGTTGGTTCTGGCGCACTACCCTCCAACCTCAACCCCTCGCCTAAAAACTTTTCTGCCCCCCGCACGACTCGCGCTTGACCACTCTCAAAACCACCCCTGTGTCTGGGGTGTGGCGACTCACGCTTGACCACTCTCAAAACCACCCCTGTGTCTGGGGTGTGGCGACTCGCGCTTGACCACTCTCAAAACCACCCCTGTGTCTGGGGTGTGGCGACTCGCGCTTGACCACTCTCAAAACCACCCCTGTGTCTGGGGTACGTCGACTCACGCTTGACCAGAACTACCACATGACATCACTGTTGGTTCTGTGTAGTTTTGTTAAGTAGTTATATCATTATCGTAATGGGTCTATCGTATTTTTCCGTTTATTAGTTATTCTTATTTAATTACAAATGTCGTGAGTGCGATAATGATGTTTGTGGTGACATTCCTAATACCTTTTTAATTATATTTGTACTTGTAAGATAAATCGTATATATATAGGATCCATAAACACTAGTCGATAGTATTCATTCGAGTTACAATTTATCATCAAGTGTGATACTGAGGCTGGTTCTATTTCCTTCAAAAAAAAGCTATGGAGGTATGTGTTTTTTTGCTTTATAATTCTTTATCTATATTTATTATATATTACAGACCCTCAAAACTATGTGTTTGTTTGAATGTCTATTACTTAAACCAATTTTGTTTAGGTTTTCACTTTAGGTAAATTTTTTATTCAAATTATTATACAAATATGTTTTTAAAGCATAGGCTTATTTTATTACAGAATTCAACATTTAACGTAATGGAAGAAAACACGTTCAAGCATTACTACTACGCTACATCGGATGATGAGCAATCAACTGAGAAGGCCTTAGAAACAACAAAGCTCAAACGGTCTCGTCGAAATAGTATCGACTCATTCTTTGAGGGGACCAATCAGAAGAAAAAGAAACTCAGCTCTACAGTGGCGAGATCTTCAAAAGATGGTATCCCTGGTGTCACATACTTGTCTACTAATAATGATGATGGGGCTCATGCTACACATTTGATAAAAATTGAGGTGTATGACCTCATAAAATTGAAAAAAGTACCAGTAGATGAACATTGGAAACACTCAGAAGTGAGGACCAAATATTATACGGATACAAAAGATGAAAAATATGAGCAAACGAAGGGTATCATATTTGATATCACGAAGCAAATAGCAGAAACCAATAATTGTAAAAAATACTTTTTTAAAAAGTAATCTCTAATAGCTAAATTAATTTATAAGAACCATCGTTACAAAATTTTATGAGTATCTAATTGATAAGTAACGAGCAACTATTAATTAACCATCAACTAATATAGTAATCACCTTATCGACTTGTATATATAAGAGAAAAATCGAACATTATATTTATTATTAATTCATCATTCACAAGCAAAGCTAAACTGGTTTATTTCAACCATGTCACTAGAAAGCTTTTTTTTTCAAAATGTTTTTGAAGAAGAAGAAAAAGAACTAATGAGAGCGTGTGAGAATTATGAAGATAATGCTCTGGAAAATCCGTATTATGACACTTCACTGTTTAACATCTGTAAAGAAGTTGAGGAAACATTCAGGTATACATTCTAACTATACTTATTTAAATTTTATGTTACATATTTGTGTTCTTATATTAACATAAGCATGTTATACCTACAGAAAATCTTCAATTCAAGTCGGTCGAGGTTTGAAGAGACAAGCTGATATTAGTGTTGAAGATTTACAACAAGCATCGACGTCATCATCTTCCAATACAACACATAGACAGAACGTTATGTGTCAAATATGTGAATTACAGGTTAGCCAAAGGTTCTATGCTCAGCACTTACGATCTAAGGAACACAAAGAAAAATGTCTTATTCATAATCATAATTTACATAATGTATCTGTTATATCAGTTGCTTTTGGGTCTCGGGTCTTAACGTATAGAATTGTATCACCTAAAGCTAATGAGTCACTTAAAATACAAACTCCTGAAGTATTCATAGCATCAATTAAAGAGTCGATACTTTTTCTTATTCAGGAATGTTTAAAAGAGTTAACTATTGTTAAAGTTAATTTTATTATTCATGCAGATTTTGAACAGGAAACAAAAGATTTAAAAAATTCTTTCGATTTTCAAACAAAAAATTGGACTATTTCTTTAGGGGACGAATTAGAAAACTATTTAGAAACTTTAAGCGAAGACATTAAAAATAAAATGAGTGATTTCGAAGCAAAAGATAGTGGATGGACTTTAAAAAAAATTCAGTTCTTAGAAATGAATGTTAATTTTAATAATATACAGTTCCCAATCAAATTATCGGATATACCCAAGGTAGAAAAACAGAATAACATTAGTATCAATGTTTTCGGATTAGAATTTAACAAAGAAAAAAAATGTAATACCATCGTTGGACCATTATATTTTACTAAATGTCGTAAAGAATTACACATTAACTTATTATTTTTAAACAATGGTTCAAATGGTCATTATTGTTTTATAAAAAATTTATCACGCTTGGTAAGTAAACAAATAACGAATCGAAATAATGCTATTCATATCTGTGATGGTTGCCTTCTATATTTTAAATCTAAAGTTAATTTAATCAATCACCAAAAACATGACTGTGCTCATATTATTACTGAATTACCAGGAATTCATAAAAAAGGAAAAGATTGGTTTAATCGGGAAACAAATAATGATGAAATCTATTTTGATAAGTTTCAAAGAAAATTAAAATTACCTTTTGTAATATATGCAGACTTTGAAGCTCTTTTAAAACCAGTCTCCTCATGTGACCCTGATCCATCGAAGTCATATACAAAAACAATACATGAACATGAAGTTTATAGTTATGGATACTATATAAAATGTTCGTATGATGATAAGCTGTCTACATACAGAACATACACAGGGCCTAATTGTGCAAAAATGTTTATGGAAAGCATTTACAAAGATATTAGCAATATACATAGGATAAATTGTTTTCAAAAATGTCCACTTCCATTAACTAACGAAGAGAAGGAATCTATTAGACAATCGCAATTATGTTATATTTGTGAAGGGCTATTGGGTGATGACATCACAGTAGACTATGATTGGAATACTGGTAATTATAGAGGTGTTGCTCACGAATTATGTAGTTCAAAGTATCGTGTTCCCTTTTTCATTCCCATTCTATTTCATAATCTAAGTAATTATGATGCTCATTTTATTGTTCATGCTTTGAATTTTAAAGATGGAGAAATAGATATCATTCCGCAAAATAAGGAAAAATATATTTCATTCTCAAAAAAACTTAAAATAAGAGGTCATTTAGTACATTTGCGGTTTTTAGATTCCTTTAAATTCATGGCCAGTAGTTTAGATAGTTTAGCTAAAAATCTAAAAAAAGATCAATTTATAGAATTAAGAAAACAATTTCCAAACGAAAATGATTTTAATAAACTTATTAGGAAAGGTGTTTTTCCTTATGAATTTGTTAATTCTTATGAATCCTTAAAAGTTACAACTCTTCCAGATCAAGACGCTTTCTTTAACTCTTTAAGTAATACCAGTGTCTCAGATGATGATTATAAACATGCTCAAAATGTTTGGGTCCAATTTAAATGTAAAAATATGTTGGACTATTCCAATCTATACTTAAGAACTGATGTAATGTTACTCACTGATATTTTTGAAAACTTTAGAGAAATTTGTATCAAAACATATGAACTCGACCCTGTACAATATTATACCCTTCCAGGATTAAGCTGGGATGCAATGCTAAAATGTACTAACATAACACTGGAATTATTGAAAGACTTTGATAAAATAGCATTCGTAAAGTCTGGTATAAGAGGTGGTATTTCACAGTGTTCTAACAGATATGGAAAGGCAAATAACGAGTACATGGGTGATTACAAAGATAACTTACCAAAATCTTACTTAATGTATTTTGATGCAAACAATCTCTATGGTTGGGCAATGTCTCAGTATTTGCCTGTAAGAGATTTTAAATGGGTTAACCCGAACATAGACTTCAATATATCAGATTCATCAGATATTGGATACATACGGGAAGTTGATCTTGAATACCCTGAAAATTTACATGATCTTCATTCAGACTTACCTTTATGCCCTGAAAACATTGTAATCGGTAACAGTAAAGATAAAAAATTAGTACCAAATTTATATAACAAAACTAAATATATTATTCACTATAGAAATCTGAAGCAATGTTTACAACTTGGTATGAAATTAATTAGAGTTCATAGAGTTTTACAGTTTGAGCAAAGTCCTTGGTTGAAGAAATATATAGATTTAAATACACAACTAAGAACTTTAGCTAAAAGTGACTTTGAAAAAGATTTTTATAAACTTATGAATAATGCAGTCTTTGGTAAAACTATGGAAAATGTTGAAAAACGTGTTAATGTGAAATTGTTAACCCACTGGGAAAACCGTGGAAAAATTCAAGGTGCACAAAGTTTAATTGCTCGCCCTGAGTTTCATAGTCTATCTATATTCTCCGAGTCTTTAATTGCTGTACAATTACAAAAGACTAAGGTATATTTCAATAAACCATTTGTTTTAGGATTTTGTATATTAGAAATATCAAAAACATTGATGTATAATTTTCATTATAATTATATGAAAAGAAAATACAATAATAGTGTCAAGTTATTATACACTGATACGGATAGCTTAGTTTACCATATATTTACAGATAATTTTTATAATGATATAAAATCTGACTTAGAATGTTTTTTCGATACTTCAGACTATCCTAGTGATAATGTTTATGGTTTCCCACTTTTAAATAAAAAGAAACTTGGATATTTTAAGGATGAGAACAATGGTAAAGTATTTCGGGAGTTTGTAGGACTTCGATCAAAAATGTATGCAATGGACATTGAAAGTAAGGTTATTGCTAAAGCTAAAGGTGTAAATAAAAGTGTGACAAAAAAAATGAATTTGGAAAATTATAAGTTGTGTCTATTTAATAAAAATGTAAATGTTTCACAAATGTGTAGGATTCGAAGTGTAAAACATACTATTTTTACACAACAAATTAATAAAACTTGTCTATCCTATAATGACACCAAGAGATATATTTTACCTAATTCAACAGATACATATGCTTGGGGTCATTTTAAGATTAACTTATAGTTTTGAAATAATAATAATATAGAGTATTAATTGTATCTGGTTTATGTGTGTTTAAAAAATGTAAGGTAATAACTATTATTAAGTAACCTAATGATTGTAATTTTTTTTTTTTATTATTAATTATATTGTTTTTAATATATAAGTGTTTGTTTTTATTGCTTTCCTCCATATGAATTTGAACATTTTCAAAGAGAACACACATTAAAAATAATTATGATTCATTTTTATCATCCCTTTACAGTAATTGTAGCTGGCCCTAGTGGATGTGGTAAATCAGTTTTTGTTAAAAATTTTGTGAAACATGCTAATGAGATTTGCAATCAACATTTTTCTAATATTATGTGGTGTTATGATGAAATGCAACCGTTATACAACTTGAACAATGTTAATTATTACCAAGGTATTCCTGACCTCAGTATGTTTGATGGAGAACAACCACAACTAATAATAATCGATGACCTCATGCGAGAGTCTGATGGTCGTGTTGTTGACATATTCACAAAGGGTAGTCATCATAGAAACAACAGCTTTGAAAGAGTTGAGAGCTAGAAAGTATAAAATTAATAGAAATACTAAAGATATATTTTCAAACAAATAATGTCATTCTTGCATAATCATTCATGTGAATGTATAAAATCGGAATTGGATTTATTTGCTTTACCAACAACTCAGACAAGTATTGAAAATGGACAATGGATACACTACAAACCTATATCATCCCTTACAGACGATGGACCAATTGAATTTCAAATTCCTGGTACGGGGGATGATTATATCGATTTGTCTCATACATTACTACATTTAAAAGTTAAAATTCGAAACCAAGATGGCACCAACTTAGCTGCTGCTACAGTAGTAGCCCCAACTAATAACTGGTTACACTCACTGTTCAATCAACTCGATGTGTATTTAAATCAAAAACTAGTATCTCCACCAAACAACACTTATGCTTATAGGGCATTTATAGAAACTTTATTAAACTATGGTCCAGCAGCTAAACAATCTCATCTGACTTGTGGACTATGGTATGAAGACACAGCTGGAAAAATGAATTCACTAGATGATTCTAATGATGGATTTAAAAAAAGGAATCAATTTGTACGTGAGAGTAAAGAGGTAGAAATGGTAGGACATTTGCATGGGGATTTGTTTAATCAAGAAAAGTTTCTGATAAATGGTGTTGAAATTAGTCTTAAACTAGTACGATCAAGAGAAAGTTTTAATCTTATGGCTGGTGCAGATGCTAAACTGAAAGTTACTTTTACTGACGCTACACTTATAGTTCGTAGAGCAAAAATTAGTCCAAGTGTATTATTAGCACATCAAAAAGTTTTAAGTGCAACGACCGCTAAGTATCCTATAACCAGAGCTGAAGTCAAAGTACTCACAATACCTTCAGGAGTTCAGGGAAAAACGCTTGATAACATATTTATTGGTCAAGTTCCAAAAAGGTGTATAATAGGTTTTGTAAACAATGCTGCTTTTAATGGAAGTTTTAACAGAAACCCTTATAACTTTGAAAACTATGGAATAAATACATTTAGTTTGTATATAGATGGCCAACAAATACCATCAAAAGCTTTACAACCAATGTTTCACAACAATATATTTACCACAGCTTACCATACACTATTTTCCGGGTCAGGTATTCACTTTTTGAATGATGGTAATGCTATTTCTAGGGAACAATATGCAAATGGATATTGTTTGATGGCATTTGATTTAACTCCAGACTTATCAGCTAGTTCTACGTCTCATTGGAATCTTATTAGACATGGAAGCATAAGACTGGAAGTTCGTTTTGAAGCAGCACTCATACAAACAATAAACTGTATAGTGTATGCTGAATTTGATAATGTTATTGAAATAGATAAAAATCGTAATGTTTCAGTAGATTACAGTAGCTAAAAATATAATAAATAATTAGAACTCAATGAAAGGACTTATTATACTTTTGACATTCATAATATCAACATTTTGAAATGAATACTTTAGATATTCAAAAATGTTTAAAGATAATTTCTCCGAAAATTAAACTAAATGTATTTGCTGCAAATAGATTACCAGTACTCATGCACCTACCTGCTTTTCTCATTAGTAATTTAGATGTTGACAATCAACCTGGATCGCATTGGGTGGGGATACATATTAATAAAAATGGAATAGGTGAATACTTTGATTCTTATGGTCGTAAACCTAGTAGACATAATTTATATTTCTTAAATAAGAATACTAAGATATGGAGTTACAATAATAAAAGAGTTCAAAATGACTTTACAACTGTTTGTGGGGAATATTGTCTTGTTTATCTGTATTTTAAGTTTCATGGTAAATCAATGATTGATTTTGTAAACCACTTTAGTAATAACACTCTATGTAATGATATTTTATTATATGATATGTTTAAAACAATTTTTGATAATAAAACTTTTTAAAATAAAAAAATGTTTTTTTCTTATGTGTGTGTTTGTGTAATTAGTGGTTATAAAACAAAAAAATATTTTTTATTTATATCATTTATTCATAATAAAACTCAAACATGATACAATTTGATTCAAAGTTGATTTCGAGTAATACTGAAGCTGGTTCTTATAAATTAATTTAGCTATTAGAGATTACTTTTTAAAAAAGTATTTTTTACAATTATTGGTTTCTGCTATTTGCTTCGTGATATCAAATATGATACCCTTCGTTTGCTCATATTTTTCATCTTTTGTATCCGTATAATATTTGGTCCTCACTTCTGAGTGTTTCCAATGTTCATCTACTAGTACTTTTTTCAATTTTATGAGGTCATACACCTCAATTTTTATCAAATGTGTAGCATGAGCCCCATCATCATTATTAGTAGACAAGTATGTGACACCAGGGATACCATCTTTTGAAGATCTCGCCACTGTAGAGCTGAGTTTCTTTTTCTTCTGATTGGTCCCCTCAAAGAATGAGTCGATACTATTTCGACGAGACCGTTTGAGCTTTGTTGTTTCTAAGGCCTTCTCAGTTGATTGCTCATCATCCGATGTAGCGTAGTAGTAATGCTTGAACGTGTTTTCTTCCATTACGTTAAATGTTGAATTCTGTAATAAAATAAGCCTATGCTTTAAAAACATATTTGTATAATAATTTGAATAAAAAATTTACCTAAAGTGAAAACCTAAACAAAATTGGTTTAAGTAATAGACATTCAAACAAACACATAGTTTTGAGGGTCTGTAATATATAATAAATATAGATAAAGAATTATAAAGCAAAAAAACACATACCTCCATAGCTTTTTTTTGAAGGAAATAGAACCAGCCTCAGTATCACACTTGATGATAAATTGTAACTCGAATGAATACTATCGACTAGTGTTTATGGATCCTATATATATACGATTTATCTTACAAGTACAAATATAATTAAAAAGGTATTAGGAATGTCACCACAAACATCATTATCGCACTCACGACATTTGTAATTAAATAAGAATAACTAATAAACGGAAAAATACGATAGACCCATTACGATAATGATATAACTACTTAACAAAACTACACAGAACCAACAGTGATGTCATGTGGTAGTTCTGGTCAAGCGTGAGTCGACGTACCCCAGACACAGGGGTGGTTTTGAGAGTGGTCAAGCGCGAGTCGCCACACCCCAGACACAGGGGTGGTTTTGAGAGTGGTCAAGCGCGAGTCGCCACACCCCAGACACAGGGGTGGTTTTGAGAGTGGTCAAGCGTGAGTCGCCACACCCCAGACACAGGGGTGGTTTTGAGAGTGGTCAAGCGCGAGTCGTGCGGGGGGCAGAAAAGTTTTTAGGCGAGGGGTTGAGGTTGGAGGGTAGTGCGCCAGAACCAACGATGTATTGAGAGTGGTCAAGCGCGAGTCGTACAAAGCAGGAAAAAGTTGGTGAGCTTTTTTTACGAGAGGGGTTGAGGTTGGGGGGAAGTGCGCCAGAACCAACGAATCCCCTCTACTGTTTTCCTTTAAATTCCGTTTTATATGCTATTCCCATGATTTTTTCCACACACCCAAGAACAGCCATTTATATGGCAGTGGGAGGGAATGGGGGCTCTAACAAAAATTTGCACTTCAAAGCTTAATTTTTCGCAAACGCATCGCTGAATCGAAAAATGGTTTTCGCACACTCTCAATTTTTTTAACGAGCTATCCAACGATACCATGTTGTGTGCAAAAATATTTTATTTTAGCACTTTGTCTGCCAAATTAATATGTATATCCAAGCCAAATTAGCTTTCTAAACTGGGAAAAAAAGTCGGTCAATGTTAACCAACTGGAGTCGGTTAATGCGAAAACTAGGTCGTTTTAACCTAAAGTAGGTTAAAGAAACCTAATTCTTGTTACCTAGTGCGCTAGGTACTGCTACTTTTGTTTTCCGGAACCTGGTGACTCGGTTAAAATAACCATATATTCCAAACACATTTACATTTACCTAGCAAGTAGGTAGCAGTAACCGTCTGGTTAAGTGGTAACATCCGAATGGTTTGGTATTACCATACGTATTAGTAGGTTAAATTTACCTAATAATCTTAATAGTTAACAGTACGTCAATTGTAACTACTATATGGTTTATTTAGCTAACTTACTAGGTAGCACAAACCTAATAATTAAGTAGAATAAACCAAAAGATAACACTAACCCACTAATCAGGTGACATTAACCGATTTCGAAGGTAACAGCAACCTATGCTGTAGGTAACATAAACCTACTAAGTAGGTAGCAATCAACGCATTTAGTAGGTTACAACAACATGCTTAGTAAGTTACTCAAAGCACTCAGTAGGTTTAACTACCATAAGAATTAGGTATCGGCAACCTACTTAGTAGGTGACAACAACCTATTAAGTTTGTCATATCGACCTACTCGCTAGGTTAAACAAACCAAATTAATAGAGGTAATACTGGCCTACAAAGTCGGTTACAAGGACCTGCACAGTAGTTAACACAAACCTACTAAGAAGGTTATAGTCAACTCATTCGGTAGGTTAAACAAACCTAATGAATAGGTAAAAACTAGCCTACTAAGTAGGTGTCAGTCAAGACATTCAGTAGGTTTAACTAACATAATAATTATGTAACGCCACCCTACTTAGTAGGTGACAGCAACCTATTGTAACACCGACCTACTCGCTAGGTTAAACAAACCGAATTAATAGAGGTAATACTGGCCTACTAAGGACCTGCACAGTAGATAACACAAACCTACTAAGAAGGTTATAATAAACTCATTCAGTAGGTTTAATAAACCTAATGAATAGGTAAAAACTAGCCTACTAAGTAGGTTACAACAGCCTGCTTAGTAGGTTACTGATTAGGTAACACAAACATACTAAGTAGGTGTCAGTCAAAACACTTAGTAGCAAGGCTGACGTCACGCGTCCTACACCGCGCTATCAAAGTTTCTTAGACAGTTCATTAATTAATTCTTATCAATTCTGAAAGGTCATTTCTATATCATGGCAGGCAGCGTAAATGTGACTAGTGAAATTAGCTACGTGTGGCATTGCATTATGTCAACAAGCCTAGTAGTACCCATCTAAGCATTTGTGGCAAGGAATTTGCTAAATAATACATAAGCTTAGTCGATTAGTTTAATGACTTATCATAATTTAGTTAGTAATACAACAGATCGAATACTTCACCACTTTATACACGTCCAATTTATACAATAATACGTAAATATCTTAATCAACTTTTTTGCTTGACCAATTAAACAACAAATCAGCACAGTGGTCGCATAGTTTGCTGCTCACCAACACGTACTTTGCACTGTACTAAATCCCACACTGGTAAAATTTGTGATGTCGTAGAAATGCAACAGTAAACAGTTCAACCACAGAATAATCAATATGATAACTAAAGGCCAACAGAAAGTTATAAAGCCTCAGGTGGTAGCAGAGAGTTGGTCTGCTTATCTTTGCCCAACAACAACAGGAAACTGAAAACTAAACGGCAACACATAATTCAAAACTTCTCGTGTTACATGGTAAATAAGTAGACGTATTCAAATTCCAATACATTAACATTTTAGTTACCTAACTAAATAATAAGAATTGTGTACGAAACTTATAGTAATATAACTTAATAATAGCTGTCAGCCCAGAAAGTAAAAAGAAAAACGAAATTGAAAAAAAATAGGTTGCAAGGCCTCTTGCAAGGATTCCTTTGTAAATAGAAAAAAAAATAGGTTTTTTCGAACTTTACTCGGGCAAATCCCCAGGCAATATCTACTTCTTTTTTTTCAAATAATACAAAACAATACAAAATAACAGTACCAAAACTAGCCAATTAACTTATAATCGCTAAACCGGTAAGTCTTCACTGTAATTCGCCGGATAACACCCCACGCTACTCGCCTCCAATATCCGCTAAATTTATTGCAACTCCCCGTGTTCCACCCACAATATTACCAACCCCCTCGTTTTGCCACTAACAGGCTACGATGAACAGATTAAATATTCAGACCTGCAAAAAGTTTCCTTTTAATTTTATAGTGATTGTTAAAAGTTGCTCGTTGCTTTAGGTGAATTTAACAAGGTGATGTTAGTAAACTCAGTCGGGATTATTGGGTAGATTTTTACTTAAACTAGAAGATGAAATCATGTGTTATGATAGTGTAATGAGTAAGGTAAATGAGTGAACTTCGTTAGATTGACTAACATTCATTAATGTTTACAGAATTTGGACAATATTTCTTGTACAAATGTAAATGTATGTATGTGTGACACCTTATTTAGATAGTTGGAACTACTGTTACGTCACGGAAGCTCAGTTGCTAGTTTGTCTCTAGTGTATTTTATTGGGTTTGTGTTGTGGAAGCGACCTGACTCTCCCAAAGTTTCGAGTTAAATGTCTCAAGATACTTCCAAACTGTCGCTGCTATAAACTATGGAGCTGTTGTATAACAACAAAAAAATGTTGTACGTTGAAGTAAAATGTATCACTATTTAAATATCCGCATTTAAATCTTTGCTATATATATTGACCATTGTTCATACACTATATACCATTTCTCCCAGCATGGTGCGTGAATTACGAAAATTTTTACTAAATTGCAGCCCCTGGGGACCACAACGAAGTTAATGAGTATGGGGCGGTCCATTAGTCACGTGAGGATTTTTTTAGCTACGTTTTGACCACCGCCTGCCCAGAAGATCTTTGATGAGGTTTTATGCTAACTCCCCCTTACGTATTTCGTACTCCCCCAGTGTATTTTTTTTGTAGAAACACCTCTTATAAATAATATCTAAATATCTTAACAATTTGATATAAGAGACACAGAAAAAGTAAATAGTACCTAATACCTAATGTTTATAGAAACGCTTTATGCTTTGCTTTATTAATTACAATTTCCTTGATTGTTATGAAAAAAAAATAGCCTAGATACAGTATTTTTCCTATGATTTCTTTTGCGTAAATATATTCGTTAACTTTTCAAAAAAGTAAATCTGTAAAAGATACAAGTAGGATTTTCTCTTTATTTTTTTCGGCCTTGTCTTTATACCATTTTAGTGAAAAACATTAATAGACATGTCTACAGACCATCTATAATGTCTGAGTTTTTCAGGCAGGCAGGCCACATGCTATTCAGTTTCGTCTTTTCGTACTGTCAGTCGACATTATTATTTTACTGTATCACTTATTACTACAGCGATAAGTGCAATAGGAAGGTTCCTATATTGAATTTCTCTCAGCTGGTACTTTCTCCAACGAGCATACCGCACATAATGGACAATACGAGCTCCTTACTATACCTTGTGCTGCCTACACGTCCGGACGGATATTCCGTCTCAGTAAATGGCCCTCTTGGATCCTCGGACCACTGTCTCGTTTGGACTCGAGTGTCATGCACACAACCCGATCCATCTTGGATAACTAATTGGCGTCGTGTGTGGCATTATAAGTTGGCAGACTGGGTTGAATTGCGTTAACTTAACGCTTTTAGCTCAGAAGATCCTGACGTCTGCGCAGCCGCAGTCACTGAGACAATCCTCGCTGGTATGGAATGCTTAATGCCTAGCCCGCGAGTACCTGCCAGCGTCATTAAACGACCGTGTTTTAATCGGTCTTACAGATAAGCTAAAACTCCCAAGCAATCTGCGTATTAGTCTTGGACCGCGGCTCGAAATAATAAGGATCCGAATATTTTTGAGTCAAAACGATGCCAGAGCTAAATTCCAATTTATCGGCAAAATAGGTGGGCGACTAGCTAACTATCCCTCTGGGACTCGCGCTTTCTAGATGCCTGCTAAAGCTGCGAAAGGAAACTTTTGCCAGTCGTTGCTACCACCACTGCGTAAGACAGGTGGTGACTTGGCCCATAGTCTTAAAGAGAAAACCGATCTACTCGGTAGTCTTTTTGCATCAAACTCGAATATGAACGACAAAGGCGCTGTACCACCTACTATACCGTGATGCGGTAAGACCATGCCGGAAATCTCCATAACACAGCGGGAGGTCCGGCAGGCGTTGCTTTCTTTAGACGTTCATAAGTCGAGTAGGCCCGACGGAATACCAGCAGTGGTGTTTAAACAGTGTTCTCCTGAGTTGTGCCTGTACTCATTCGCCTCTTCGAGCTCTTTTACCACACTAGACAAGTTCCCTCTTCATGGAAAAGTGTTAATGTGCACCATGTGCCCAAAAAGGGCGATAGATCAGATTCATAGAATCACAGGCCAATCGCTATTACCTCTCTCCTCTCCAAGGTATTGGAGCGTGTGATCAACGGTGCACCGATGTGGTACTAGCCAATCAGGTCCAGCATGTAGCCGGACATAAGAAGGTGTTCGAAGGGGTCTGGCACCAAGGTCTTCGCTCGAAGTTGCCATCTTACGGAGAGCTTTTTGTCCGGTTTGTAAAGTTATTTGTAACATTTATCATCAAATAAATCATCGTTTTTTATTTTTTATGTTGACTATTAAACTATTTTCTAAACTATTTTCATTTTTTTCATATCTAATGCAACTTTATGATTAATTTCTTCAATTCCGATATTAAAATCCGATATTAAAAATCAATATGGGAATTGAAAACCTTGCTTGCCCTAGTCAACTATGCAACAAAAGGCAACCGGTTGTATCGACACACGTTGGGTGCGGCTAGGTTTACCATATCTCAGGATTTGTCCTGCGATCTCAGGATTTTGACACTCTTCTCAGGATTACGGCCGGATTTTAAAAATCTAAGGAAATTTTAGGATTTTTAGAATATTCAATAAAATGAAGTAGATTTTTAAATCTTTTTGTTACAAAGTTACAAAAACAAAAAATAACCTCATTTATTAAAAATCAGCTTTACTTTGGTCATGTTAATTGCACAAATAGAATTAGCACTTGTTTATCTTTTAACAACTTATTTAATTTGCGATGATACCTTATTAAGGTAGCTTTTTTTCTTTAATAATAGTTTTATAAATGCTTTGCACGTGAAATCATATTAAAAAGTAAAAAAAATATAATCACATATCAAATAATGTATTGTGAATTACGTTAAGGAGAAAAATCTGAAGTTGCTACAAATTCTGAGGTTTTTTGAAGGAAATCAGGCTTTTTCTCCGGACTTTTAAATTTTTCATCTGGTAACCGAGGTGGAGGCTGGAGGTGCGGCAAGATCCAATGAATTGTCGGGGTAGATAGCTCGTGGAGTAAATAATACAAGGAGGATGTATAATGTTGTAAAAATAGGTATATAGGTACTTAGGTTAAAATCAACTTCAAATATTTTTTTACCACCTACTTAGGTACTTATTTAGTTTGAGTTTTTTGTGGAGCTAATAAATTAATGTATTATATAAATAAAAAAAAACCCGTGATATGTACGTAGGTCTGTATTGTTTAGAAGAACCAAACACGAATAGAATTGTTGATTCATGTATGGGCATCGTACACGACCGCCGGCGAGCGGTCGTTCCGTTAATTACTAGAAAGTGTATTTTGCTGTAAAGTTACACTTTTAATCTATCATGCCGTTATCAATACCATTTTTATGATGAAGTGCTATCAACTTTACGGACTCAAATTCAATATTGGCCCCAATATGACGAAAAAAAGGGAATTTATATAAAAGCATTAAATTTAGTTTTCTAAAATTTTACAACCAAATTAAGTATAAGCTTTAAAGACTATTTTACCAATATCACAGATTTTAAATTTGTATCGTCAAAATTATAAGCATTTTTCATTGTAGGTACTTGAGGTATCTAAAAACATAATAGTTAAAATGTTAATATTATTAAGATATTAACATTTTATTCGAGATGCCGTATTTTTTTCTACTCTAATTCTATAATCACTGTTTTTTTTGTTAAATATATAAATAGCTAAATTCTAACTTTTTAGAGGATAACTCAAAAATAGGTATCTGATAACATATCAAAAATTAAAAAAAATTTACAATATCAAAACTCAAATTCTTTCCACTACTGGACTTATTATACCTACAACCCAAAGATTACTACAACATCAAACGGAGCACTGCGAGCCATTTTCGTAGCCATATGTGTGTAAATCAGCTAATACGACTATCATTTTAACATCTGTGTTCGTAATTTCGGTGTTACCAACCCTAAAGTAATTATCCCAAAATTGGAAAAATTTTACCTTTATTCGGTACTAGCGGCCCGTCTTGGCTTCGCACAGGTGGACTTTTATTTTTTAAACATTTTGGGATAAACGTAGAGTAATTTTATCTTTATGCCTGACATAAGTAGTTTTTTTCACGAATTACAATTTATTTTTTATCCATAAACCTATTTTTATTCTCAAAGTTTTTTCCCTTGAAAAAGTCAAAATATTTTTTTGTTTTATCTAACTTTTTTTTACTTAATTACCTAATTATACTAATAGCTGTTGCTATAGATTTTTGTATTTTTCGGGATATAAAGTAGCCTATACCATGGCCTAACCTATATGTGTGCCAAGTTTCATCCCCATCTAGTGGTTGAAGCGTGATTGAGTAACGAACATCCATCCCTCCATCCAGACATACTTTTACAATTATAATATTAGTAGGATAGTAGTATTTTTTTTATAAAATCAGTGTAACCATATTTACGAATTACTTGAGGCAGTCGTTGTAACCAAAACCATTTATTCTGTGTAAGATCTCTTTACCTACAGGCTTTATGACTATCAAAACGAACGGATGACAGGTGACAAAAGTAATGAAAATAATGATTCTGCTGTTCGTTTAGCATTGGTATCAAAAATATCAAAATTTTAGTATTATCTGTGACAAACTGTCATGCGTTCGTTTACGATATTTTTGTTATTTTTGTCACTTTTGGCACCGATAAATGAAACTCTAGACCCATGTCTGGAGGTGGGGTTTTTGTGTAAATCTGTCAAACAGCCTATACATATTCATTGTTTATGGAAGTGTGTGTGTTTGTGTTTTATCGTAGTGTGTGTACGTCAACCGTTCGTTTTGCAAGTTTTGTAAACAAAAATTTTGTTAGTAACGTTTCAAAGTTACACGAACGGTAGGTGTCGGTGGCAAAACTGGCGTTATCAAAAGTGTGAAAAGTATCATTCGTGGAACTCTTAATCCCAGAACGAACGCGCCCTTAATGCACCCGTGTAGCCTGCTGTTTGCGCGCTTTTGATCTGCCGCGCCAGCCGACTAGACAGGTAGGACGCTGGCGCCACGCGGCGGAAGTGTGACATGACGTGAAAATGAGACAGCCTTATTATTTTACACACCCAATTACGCGTGGTCATTACTGGTCATATGCCGTCTTGCTAATGTAGTAGTAGTAATAGTAGGTAATTAAATTTAAAATTTTATACAAATAGTTCAAGGTGTGACGTTACCTTTCGTTGTGAAGACAAGAGATTTTTATTTAACTACTAATGTGTTTTACGATACGGTGATAAATTAATTTAGTTTCGTAGTCCATTAAATACATTAGACATACTACTTTTCCATTGTGATTTACATCCAACTGTTATGTTTGCGAGAAAGTAAAATTTAAAAAATTGCATAAGTGATTACGTTCTATGAATACAATGTGTCACAGGGGTCATCATTACAGAAATACTTTATCAACCTGAAATAATGAACGTAGGTAGGTATGTGAAGTTAGGTAAAAAGAATATATTTTCGTTATGTTCACCTTGCTGAACTTGGGAATTTAAGGTACAGACTTCTGACTTGGCAACACAGACAGAAAAATATTTGTTGCTACTCTGGCGAATAATAATTTTGAAAAATTCTTTCGTAACACATATATAACAAGCAAATAAGTGTACTAACTTGTGAAAAGTGATTTTTTTACATCAAGTGTTTTTTGCCAATAGTTTCTACACAATTTTATTGCACAAACTGCCATTTTTATAACTATTGCGCGAGCACAGTTCGCGTCGACGCACAGATTACGTATGATGTAGTGTTGACGGCAAGTACATGAAAAATCATGTACTCGGATTGGCTCGTTTTGTGTGCCTGAACACGGTATCTAGACGTATAAGTAATCTTTGCTACAACCATTTATTATGTTTAACCACATACTACATGCGTGATAAAAATACATTTCGTTAGGATTAAAGCAATTCTTAAAACTTTTATGTAAATAATTTGTTATCTCTGATTAACATCCACTGCTGAGAATTATTTTCTGTAGGCCGGAGTAGAAAAAAAAATCAGATACCTGGTACATAACATTGTGTAAAAAGGATGAAAAGCAAATTTAGAAACAGCTTATTTAATACAAGGTAATGGAATAGCCTTATAGAAAATATAAAAGAGATTATTCTTTTTTCAATCGTCTTGATATCGTAGGGACTGACTCTTTCTTGACAACAATACCAATTACAATCGAAAGGTAATCTTAACCAATAAGGTACAGTACAATGCAATTACATTTGGAGGATAAGTAAGTAATTTTTGAAGTAGGTATTTGATTCTTTGGCAAAAAAGATTTTTACAAGTGATTTATGTAATGGCAATAAACATTAAAATTGAAATTGAGGGGAGTTATCGTGCAGATCTGAATAGGTACATTAAAGCACACGTGCCGCCTGATGTATAGCGGTCACCGTGGCATAAGGACGCTTGCAAACCCTTGCCGACCCTTTAAAAATCTAATTAATCCCATCTTTAACTTTAAGAAACGGAGAAGGTACATCTCGATCGACAGTTCCGACAGGCATATATTTTTCTGCGGGTGATATACTTTAGGTCTTTTCCCGTCACGTCGGTATCACTGTCGATATTGTAGGTGCGCGTAAATCACGGCGGCCACACTCGTATCTCTACGTGCCTACATATCATAGCGATACAGGTATCATAGCGGTGACACGGACGTATCTCTCTCTTTTGTAACGCAGAGATACGAGTGTGGCCGCAGTGATTTACGCGCACCCACAATATAAACAGATCCCTTTCTTCAAGCCTTTAAAGGCAGCGACAGCTGATATCCTCCCGGACGAATATACATAAACCAGCGCAACTCACAAAATTGTGCTCGAGTTTGTAGCCGGGATAATGTATGTATGATGTATCGGTCGGGCAGGATCAGCAGCGTCTCCGTTAGAAAAAGAATGGTGGTGGACTGCATTAAGGTTGGCGTCATTACCGCTAATGTTGCAAGAATCAACATTAAATGTGGATGGAGTAGCCGCTGAATATACATCACTGTTTGGATGTGCTATGGTGCCGTAATTCCTCTCTTGTTGTTGAACTGTTGGTTAAAAATCGTTCAAGAAAGGCAAGAAGATTTTCGATCTATTCGTGATAATGACCCTCGAAATAGCTTATAAACGTGGCAGGATCTGACAGTAACTTTTCAGCTGGGTTTTATCTTCCGTATTGAAAAATAGTTATTAAATGTCCTGTATCAAAATCAAGAGCAGAAGTAGCTCCACGCCTATGGAGTTTTACCATATGAATAATAATGAAGTAAAGTTCCTACAATGCTATTTTTGCCGTATGAAAACAACATTTTGTACCAAGTCTGCCGCCCCCTAGCTCAAAAGCTGGCTACGCCCTTGGCTGTTACAAAAGAAAATAAAAAATTATAAAATTATACAGAATATACAAATAGGACTGGTTACAGTAATATATGAGATAAATTGCTGTTTGAATTTGTCATCATCAATAATCAATTATAGATAACAGAAAACAGTGTGTCCTGCTGACAGATTAATGCACTTTGCAAAAATTAAAAGAAAAATAAGTAATAAAATTATATATTTGTATTGTTGTTGCACATTATTTAGTATCAGATCATATGTGTAATTATACCCATGTGTCTGTTAGGCATGTGAGTCATTTTGTATGCGTGTGTTATTTAAAACTGCTATATTAAACATTATTTTAAAATTTATCAGAGACTCGCCTTTTCAATGATTGTTTGCTCTGGATGCATAATTCTATATCTAAAAATTTATTTCTATATATGCTTGATATTATAGACACCACACGTAACTACTGTATTTTAAAGTGCTACGGACATAAGCACAGTACATATGTTTAATGCATGGTAGGTTATTAAAAGGTTGGCATATACGCAACACAAAGCCTAAGTTTTTCTAGGCTTTATTCGTAATTAAATCAACTAAAAGTGAGTTATTTTGTTACGTATTAAACTTAAATCTCTGATAATATCTACTTTATAAATAATAGTTCCGTTTACACTATATTCGTATTTAATAGGTTTGTTTCTACGTGTGCATGTTAAAGATTGATATTTTTAACATGTAATGATTGTCATGCAAATAATTTGATAATGTCATTCTGCAGTTTGTAACAGTCATATATGCTGTTTATTTTAAGGAAGATCTTTTTATCATCTGCATACAGCATAAGCAAAGAGTGTTTGGAAAATGTAAAAATGGCGTATAGGTACGCGCATTATACAGGCCCCTCCTCTATGGGATCCCTGAGGTACCCCCGATGAAATTTCGGTAAAATTAGAATGATATCCACCCAGAATTACAGCCTAACATTGATTTCTCAAATACGATTTAACCTTTTGTAGAAGGTGGTCATAATAATACCAAGAGTCTTTAACTTTTGCAGCAAGATGACGTGATCCAAACAATTAAAAGCTTTTTCAAAATTTGTGTATATCGTGTCAACATGACCGCCACTATACTACTTACTTCTGTAAGTTCTGTAACAATATGTGATAAATTACTGACAGTGGATCTCCCGTTGATAAATACATGTTGAGCTGCAGGTATGCCATGATAAATGGCTTTTTCCTGATTGTGATTGCAAAGATTGACGCAGTTTCTTGCATTATCGCCATATTTATTTTGGTAGAAGCAGGTGGGAACTTACGGTTATATGATTGTGACCGGGTACAGCCTCTGCTGCCCTGATTTCCTCTGTCTCTTGACCTTCTTGTCTTGTTTATAGAGAGGGGCTTGACTTAGTGGGTCAGAGCTCTTTAACTTCCCTGGTTAGTATCTCCAGTATAGCTCCAGGCATGGCATCTGCTGATAAAACTTGGGGCGTTGATGGCACCAAATCGTGCACATTGTCCTAGCGCTTGTAGTGTGGACTCGTGCGAGTTGTGATGCAATGACAGTCTGTAGGCTTGTAGATAACCATGTGGTCCATATCGGCGTCTGTCTCCTCATGCATCAGAAGCTGTGTCGCTTCTTTTACCCTGAATTCTGAAAATCGTTTGTTATGCTTTGTCTTTAGGGTCTCGTTCTTACTTGTTGCCAATGGATTAACTAAAATATCCTTTACTTCTTCTACATATCGGTGCTCAAATTGAGCGCTGAAGTATTAGTATTTTTCGTCTTCTGTTTTTTTTAATAGTGCAAAGCTGCCCTTAGTCTGTGCAAACTCTGTCTATGTCTATCGGTTCTTCGGACCAGAACGGAGGGAGTGGTACTGCAACACGAGATATGTCGTATGGTTTAAATGCTATGATTTATTCTCTTCTAACAACATTTTCCATCCTACAGTGAAGCGCTGAAGTGTTTTTATAGCAGAGCCACGACGTCTGTTCGACTACAAGAGCAGAACTCGAAACCAATCCTTCTACAGAATGGTGTAAGACAGGGAGAAGTTATTTTTTCGAAACCGTTCACAACTGCGTTGGAAGATGTGTTTAAGCTTTTAGATGGGGGAAGGATATGGCGTCAACATAAATGGCGAGTACATCACTCACCTTCAATTTGCCGACGACATAGTATCATAGCAGAATCGCTGGAAGACCTAGGCATGATGATCGGAGTCCAAAGCAGAGTTTTCCAACAGGTTGGTCTTAAAATTAATATGTATAAAATGAGATTAATGTTCAATGTCGCCTTTACCAGTTGTTGTTGGGAATGCTACTCTCGAAGTTGTTGACTAATACACATAAGTAGGGAAAGTAGTCCAGTTAGGTAGGTCCAAAGATGACTTTACGTGTAGATACCGTGTCCGAAGCAACATCAAACGGAGTATCGCGAGTCATTTTCCTATCAATGCGTATGTAAATCAGCTAATACGACTATCATTTTTACATCTGTGTGCGTAATTTTGCTGTTACCAACCATAAAGTGATTACCCCGAATTGGGGAGTTCTTACTTTTATTCGGTACTACAATTTATTTTTACTTACGAAGATCCCTATGCTACGAAGGTAGCAATTCGTTGTTGAGGTTGTAAATATATAAATACTATGGTATCCGTGCGCATGGCATGGCATGGCGATCATACGAGTAGATCGCGCCATGTGACAATAGTCGTGTTTTGTTGACATTTTTTTAACATAGAAAGCTATCGCATCACACAGCCATTGAAATCGTTTCGTTCGCCAAATTCCAACAAAAAAAAAAATGCTGTTCACTATTTTTAAAGAACATTCACTGCTACCTCCTGAGCATATTTAACACAGAGCGCATTCAGTTTTGGCCATAGATCAAATGCGCGCATAGACTGCATAGAGCACATTCAATGCTAAATATTAGAATAATCACTAAATTTCTTTTGCGAAAGCGATATAGCTGATATTGTTAGAGTGGCCGCGCGGAACCGCAGGATTCGGATCACAATGCTATAGTTTAAATGTGTACAATTTTCTCAATTAACATTTATTATAGTTATAGTATTTCGTCGGTGTTTTGTAAGTTACTAACTTGTCATTTAATTATCACCGGAACTACGGCACCTGTTCTAGAAAGCCCTCTCGAAGTTTTAGTTTTTGCTTTTATATTTTTATTATTAGTTGGCACCGCGACAGCGTCACATAAAAATAAGCACATAACAATAAGACAGCCTTATAATTTTACACACTCGATTGCGCGTCTTGCTACTAAAGTACCTAATATTAGGTAAAAAAGTTGAAATTTAAAATATAGAGTCCAAGGCAGATAAATTTAATATATAGTGTCTGAGAATCACCAACAAGGTTACACGCTATTTTAGTTGTATGCTAAAATTGAATTATATTTTCTTGAAAAAAATGTATATTTTATATTTTAAAAGAATTATGTTTTGCGCAGCCGAAGTAAACTGTAACAGTAGCGCCACACCTGCGTTTATAAAGTCTGTCAATATAAACTGGTATAAGTTTATAATTCGAATTTTACATGAGAGTAGATAAAAACAATTATAATTTTCCAACTTAGATGTATCGTTGAATACAAAGGTCTAGACAATATCATAAGTAATACCACAGAACATTATAAGAGTACCCAGTAGAAAAGCGATGTAAGCACGGCGAGCGTGCCGAGCAGATGCTCAATTCACTTCGAAACTCGCGAATCTGCCATTTAGTTGTTCGCGGACTACATCGCTGTGTGTAGCTGCGTGGTAGCTGCGCAGAAATATTTATAATGCCTTCCTGTGCAGTAATTACTTGCAGAGCAAGAAGCCAGGTATTAAATATGTCAAAGGGAGAAATTTCTTTTCATTGGTGAGTAGAAGAATACATAATTATAAGCTTTTACATAATTAAAGGAAAATAATCTTAAAATCAAAATTGTCATTGATAAACAATATCTTAAAGTATCAAAATACAAGCAATATACATTACTGTCAATGCACCTCGGACTCGCAGTAAGAACCGTGTCTAGAAAGCAATGTATAAATGCCGTGAGCAACAGAGTCGTATGATTCATGCGTGTCTTTCTGGTAGTGCTGTTGTACGATATTTTATTGCTTTTATCAACATTTTTCAGAGTGTCTAGTTCGAATCAGAACTTAATGTTTTATGACACTGATTTACGTACCTACTGCCAATTTCATACTATTTTGCAATAATTATATTAAATAGGCCTGAGGTTTTGAAATTGCGAGTTTTGAATATGTGTAAACTTTTATTGTTACACTTTACTGTATAAATAATATCAAAATTCTAAGTTTTAATACTTTTTGATGTCCGTAGCGGATTGGATAAAATTGCTAAAATATATGCGCATTCTCATTCTACAGTACACTAGTTCAATGCGTGTATATACGTGTAAGCCCGGACGCAATCGGCCGGTTTTTCATAACTGACTACCAAACACCATGTTTATCAATTCCACCCGTATGTATGTAATATTGTAAGAATTGCGCTATATTCATATTTTAGCATACGGAAGCCCACAAAGGCAAACAGTTGTGCTAAATCTCATAAGTGTATTTATGTATGTTTTTCTACATATATCTCAGAAACTTATAATCGGATTTTAATAATTATTTTTTTTTAAATAAGATATGGTCTTTAGTGTGTACAAATCACTAGACTACTTTTAATTCCGGACGATTATACCTTCCCTAAGGAATATCTATACCCGAGTTCTACCTAGACGACCTATAGCTACTGCTCTGGCAAACTTCCTTAAGTACTATGTTCTGAAGCTATGAGTGTCAAATTACTTATTTAGGTACGAGACAGAAAGACAGAGCATGAATGGATTTCATATCTTAAATATTTTTTTACATTGCACATTCGTTCGAGACTCCCTGAAGAAAACATTTCATAAATGCCATATCCATGGCTACATCATCAATATAAACAAATATAAGGCAAAAGTTTATCTTAGGACATGAACCTGCAACCCTTACAGTCCGTGTAAACACTCTGCCGTTTGAGCTATCAAAGCATCAAAGCAGAAGTCTTGCCAATAAAACTCCTAACTACATCTTTGAACATTTGCATCCATCTTTGAATCCATACGAATGCTAAATCCATTCGTTTTGTAGAGTGGGAACTAGGTAGCTAAGCGGTCAGATTTTGCGACCTGAAAGTAGGTTTATGGGGCTTCCCCAAGAAGGATCATCAGCGCTCACCTACACTAGCTAACCAGCCAAAATAGTAAAACCCTACTAACGCCGCTAAGGATGGACATGGATCACACATAGTAATTACTGTATCTCTTGGCAGGCTTAGTTCTTTAGTGGGTTATATAATTATTATGGCTGGTATAATCTTAGTTCCCACTTCCACTTTTATAGAAGATTTATCTTTACCTAGATGAAAATGTCCCAGAACAAGGTTCGTGAATATATTCCTTCCTAATTAGGTGATTGAGATTTCTTTCTACCATAAATTTCTTACCGGCAAAAGCGAGCCCATCATTTGGATGTTTTAACATTCATTTAGATATTTTTAAAACACAGCCTAAAGGATTTCACAAACAACATCTAATATTTTCACTGTAACTTCTAATATAAAAGTATTTACTAACCAGTAATGGTGATACAATCTAGCTGTAGTTTAACCCCACGTGGTAGCTTCTAGTGACCCACAAGCGTAGACTATGGCTCCCTCCTTCTCGGGCAGCGTTTCGACAATTAAAACGACGGCAATTCAATGTTCTGTATGTATGGGATCACACACTTTTATCACCACTAACCCCTCTCTAATAACCTTCTCACCCCACATTTCAAACCCCTCCATCCTATTTTATTATTCCGGACGGATGTCCGGCCTTAATTATTTTTTACAAAGCAAAAAAGAATATCTTTTAAGTATAATTCTAGTTATGTTGGTTGGGGTATTATAGAATCCTAGATTAATATGAACGGTCTAGATAAAACGGCTTAATTATCCCAAACTAATAGAATATTAATATTACGTTCTAAATGTTCGTAAAGTTCTAACAAACCCCGGGTAATTTCAAATAACTAACACGTCATTGCATTATACGGAATACGTGAAAACCAAGAAAACTACCCTTTATCATTCTTAGAATATTTATTGTACGAGGCTACCCTAATGGTTGTTAAACGACTGACTAAGGTGAGTCTTGCCGGTGTTTTCAATATTATAACAGTTCTAAGTAACTTAAACTTCCGCGGGTATACTCAACATTATAGAATTCCCAATAACAGTAGCATAACTATTTAACTAAGACAATAAAATTAATACGAAAATAAAAACCGCGGATAACAAAACAACTCTTATCTAGAGGGTCTCCGATTTATCCCACGTTTAATTTCCCGAATAAAATTTTATTCCAGCAAAAGTTATGTAACTACATTTAAAGGGCATATGAAACGTGTTTCCATTTCTATATCACTTAACCACCAATCAGCTTGTGTCTTAAAACGTCTTCCAATTTAGTTCCAAACAAACACCCAATCATCGTTAGTTTAAGCCATTCATTCTCGCGCCGCAGGTTCAAAATTTTACGCAACTTTTTGTCTAGAGACCGAATTCATAAATCGGGAGTTAGATTACTACCTACATTTAACAATTAATTCTGTGTTGACGTTTATGATTCGTAAATTCATAATTTAATATATTACATTTGAGTCATTTGTACTTATATTTTGTTAACTTTAAACCTGTTATAATATAAATCATAACTTCTCATCTAATATATAAAATTACTGAACATTATTACATATTACATTATACATTACATATATTTGAACATATACATTATATTATATTTGAACGCGCCATTTTAATTTAAAGATGCATTTTGCTATACGTAGTACATTGATTGAGAATTGCTTACTAATGCAAATCTACTATTACTAATGCTTAACTGGAATAAAAACATTGCATTACAAAAATGTTAAGGCATAAATATGGTATCGTCACAACGTCATAGACACAATTACTAGGGAACTAATGTTTTGCTCATAGCAAATAAATCTTACAAATTACCAGTTTTTCATAAACCTAAAACCAATGTAAATACATATGCACAGGGCTAGTCTATCTTAGTTTGACACCTAGTCGCCTAGTCTAGTCGTCATCGTTGTTACAACAACTTTGATTAATTTCTCATAAATGTAAAATTTACTAGTTTAAGGCCTCATATATAAGACATCTGCCACACGAACCTTATAGGGTTGTACTAATTCAGAAACCTTCCCCGGCGTGTGAATAACAACTTACCAAAATTTCATTACCATCGGTTTACCCTTATTGCGCGACTTGACTCTTTTTTTCTTTTTCAGAAACCTGTCCCGGCTTGTGCATAACAACTTTCCAAAATTTGATTACCATACCAAATTAATTACAATCGATTTAACGTTATTGCACGAGTGAAACTCGCACTTGACCCTTTCGGAAAATCCTTTCTTATCGAATGCATACGTTATATAAAGAACACACCCTCCAAGTTTCAGGTCCCTACGATCAGCGGTTTAGGCTGTGCGTTGATCCGTCAGTCAGTTATTCAGGATAAAGCATTTTATATGTAAAGATCGGTTCATAAGGTTTTATTGTTTACTTTCGTATGCGTTGGTTCGTTTTGAAACAGCCAAACTGTCGACTGATGCTTTGTTTCTGGATCGCTTTAATAAATCCAGGATTCGTCACCCGTCACAATGTCGTATACGCTCCGAGCCTGCTTCGAATTTTTGTATCATATCACGGCACCACTTCACACGGCCCTGCTTGTGAGCTTCGGTGAGGTTGTTCGCCTTAATCTTCTAAACTAAAACTATCCGCCTCACGCGAAGGTGCTCGTGTAGAATCTTGTGAAAGCTTCCCGAACCAATCTGCAGTGTATGCTAAATCTCTTGGTATGTAATTCACCTGTTTTCTTGAACTAAATTTTTTACTGCCAGCACATTTTCTTCCGTGACAGCCGTCGTAGGACGACCACTCGTCAGTCACAAAGTAAGGCGACCGCGCTTGAACTCGCTATGCCAACGGTAGATGGTTGCTTTTGAAGGTCCTTTATCCATAGAAACCATTTGAAGTCGATCAAATGACTGATCGGGTTTTAGGCTACATTTAAAATTGTAGAAAATCATCGCACGAAAAAGTTCTCGATGCAGATCCATTTTTAAATGAGACATGATAATTTAATTAGGCTCTCAAAAAATATGGAGCGAAATTCAAAATTCGAGCAATGGTATTTTTTTTTAATAACCAAATTTTTCAAAATAATTACAAATGGCCAGTGCCTTATACATAAAAACTTTTTTTCGCAAAACTTTCTGCGTGGCCTGGTATAAATAAATCCCTATTTGTGTGTTTATTCTATATTGTATAGAAAAAATACACTGACCAGTAAAATAAGTAGAGCGTTGTATTTAAAAAGAAACCGGCCAGGTGCAAGTCTGGCTTGCTCATCGAATGTTCCGTACAAACTTATTATATGTAGATATATATAGTTATTCCATCATGAGATCAAGTCTCACATGTTTATGATCAGTTTTTGGATTTTTTCCTATATTTGTGATGTAACATACAAAGAACACACACAACTGAAAGAAAATACCCCATAGGTTTTGATTTAGGTGAAAATTACCGTATTTCGGGTGTATTTTTTATCGCATTGACTTAGAAGCTTGATTTTTTTACAACTTTAAGTTACCGTAAACTTTACTATTTGATATTAATTTCCACTTGATAACTCCACGCGTTCTTGAGCAAAAGGGTCTTGACAGACAGACATACAGATGAACAACAAAGATATCCTATGAGGGTTCCTTTTGAGGTACGGAAACCTAAAAATGATAAACGCGCGAACTACGTCCTTGTTTCTGTTTACAAATATTGCAATCAAAAGTGCTGATAAATTTGAAAAATCAGTCAATAAAGTAGCCGAAGTGATTATATTAATACCGAAAAGCATTAGAACGGACATAGCAAATAAATTACTTAATAAAAGTATTTAAAAACGATTTGAAAGCGTATAATTAACTATTTAATCGTATGGGAAAAAGCAAAAGGAGCGACATCGTTTTTGGAAATTGTATTGCTTGGCCAAATCTAAATATAAATTGTTATTAATTTCCTTTTTCACATGAATTAATATACCATTTTATAGAAGAAAAGTTTACCCTAACTAGCACACCTTAGTCTCTGTGCACGCTGACAAATGCGTATATGTTAATGTTTATGTTAATTCCAATATTACTAGCAAACAAAAGACATCAACATTCGCAGGCTATGACCAAAGACATATTATTAAACCCTATAACAAAAATAGCTTATTACAACAAAAACGTTTACGTAATAAGTTCATCTAGATTTGTGTGCACGAACTTTTAAATAATAATTTACAATCATAATAGAATAAATGTTTGGCATCCCTCACTCTTTTGTATATTCACTTATACACTTTGGTTATTTCCGGCAGAATTGAGGTTACGTAAGTACCTACGACAAGCTAGCTTCTTTTGTTACCTACATAGGCTACATATTTATCTCCAAAAATGTCGGAAAACCGGAGGAGGATTGCGGTCGGAAAGTCGTTGTCTGTTGGGTTTTTCTGTCCTCGGGACGATTTCTAAACTAAACGGTTAGGTTTTACTTTTTATAAACAATCACAAATGAGAATATACAATAAAACTCTTATACATAAACAAGTCAAGTTATAACCTAATTGCTACGATAAAACTCCTGAAAAATTACATTAATACAGAGTCAGTTACAGGCTCTACCTCTATTGATGGTTAGCGAATAAAAATCCAAAATATAGAAAGTCAGATGTTAGCTGAAGATCTTTCAGGAAAAAGTCACGAAAATTAATTTTCTGTAGATATATTGCCTGTGCCGTATGTAGCTCACATACATTCCCCGTAAATACACTCGTAAAAAGAAAACCATTTGTACAAATGAAAATAAATTGGCAATTGCAAAAAATTGTATTGTGAGAGACCCTTTGCTTTATCGCGCAGTATAATTTACGTGAGAGCAGATGTCGAGTACAAACACGTTTACACAGACAGACACTATATAATTGTAATACTAATCATTGCAAAATTGAGAAGGAAAATCATTACTTACCAAAATATTACATCTAAATAGTTAATAACACTTTGTCAAGAAATTGTGTGTAGGAGAGCTAGGTTTCCTCTGTGTTTTAGTTTTTTATAAGGTAAACGTGATTTCTATACTCATGTACAACAACAACGGTCACCAAGTCAGCTAGATTTCTTTATTAAATATCTATATAGTTTTTTCGGCTTTGTGGCTCAGACCGAGGGGCATGGGTTCGATCCCCGCAAAGGACAAACATTTATGTGATGAACATTAGTGTTTTTCTTGAGTCTGGGTGTTTTCTTTACAAGTCGTAAGTTCGGCCTCATTTCGAATACGGATACCAGCTTGGCCCTTTTGACTCGGTTCAACGACGGTCTGTGAGAATTGTCGACAATCCCTAACTTACTTGCCGCCTCGAGCCCTTAAGTCTGAGGAGCGACTTTGCCTCCCTGTGTGTTTTCTACCGCTTGTACGGGATGTGTTCTGAGGAAATGTTTGAAATGATGAATGGCAGGGAATTCATTGTCACATTTTAGAACCGCAATAGTCGCGTACAATGCGGTTTCAGAGAAACTTCGTCCCGCGAACGCTTGGTTTGTGGAATGAGCTACCTGTCAAGGTTTTTCTCTCAGGACTACAGTATGGTTTTTTTTAAGAAATAAGGTATTAGATAGAAAAAGAAATTTAATTAATATTATAAGTACCTATTTGTATCCTTTGGCTGGTGTCCATAGTACAAGCTTTGCTTATTTCGGTACTGTCCAGAAATATTTGTTACATGTACTGTTACAAACTGAAAATTTAGTTTTCTAGACATCTACAATTTACAGTTTTTTTCTCAAAAATAGTTTTTGGGGCAAATTCATTTAAAAAAATACTTAGTTTAAGGGACTTATAAAGACTTTCTTATAACTCCAAGTCACTAGGAGTTGTATGTGACGCTTGTTACGTGCGTATTTCCAAATCAAAGATGTAAGTAGTTGGGATTTTTATCAGTCAGACTTGTACCTCGGTAGCTCAGTGGTAGAGCACTTACACGGAATGTAAGGGTCGCAGGTTCAAGTCCTGGCTCGAGGTTAATCTTTTGACTGCATCTTTGATATAAAAGTATTTATTTATATTGATGATATTATAGCCATGGATATGGCATGTATAATAGTATATTTTCTTCTAAGACTCTAACCTTCAGGGAGTCATAAACAAAGAGAGAGTATTTCTATGTGTGTATATTTATATTGTATTTCTTACTTCAATGAAGATTTTGTGTGTTTATAAGATTGATGTACTAGGACTTTATAAGTCACTAGGAGTTGTATGTGACGCTCGTTACGAGCGTATTTCCAAATCAAGGATGTAGTTGGGATTTTCATCAGTCAGACTTGTGCCTCGGTAGCTCAGTGGTAGAGCACTTACACGGAATGTAAGGGTCGCAGGTTCAAGTCCTGGCTCGAGGTTAATCTTTTGACTGCATCTTTGATATAAAAGTATTTATTTATATTGATGATATTATTGCCATGGATATGGCATGTATAATAGTATATTTTCTTCTAAGACTCTAACCTTCAGGGAGTCATAAACAAAGAGAGAGTATTTCTATGTATGTATATTTATATTGTATTTCTTACTTCAATGAAGATTTTGTGTGTTTATAAGATTGATGTACTAGGACTTTATAAGTCACTAGGAGTTGTTAGTTTAAGGGAGTAACACAAACTAAGTTAATTTGAAAGCTCATTAATAACTTACAAAATGTAATACCTGACAGAGGAAGTCACTTTTAAAACTTAACGCATTATCGAAGATCTATCTAACGATCTCGCAGTAAAAGTGAAACTTATGTTATGTTTTTACAAACTATATTATTATAGGAGTTTACATCCTTAGTCATGCTGTTTGTAAAATTTCAGCAAAATAGATGGGTTAAGATTTTAAGATGCAAAAATTTATAATCAAAAAAAAAAATTGTTTAATCTCTTTGCAAATTCTTTAAAAACTGGATACGGCATCAGTAGGCAGCTGTAATGTGTTATGTAACCTAGGGAACGATTTGTTATTAATAGACATTTCCTTAAACCACGAGAAATAGGACAAATTGCCTTTGACACTTTTGGGTGAAAGTTTGTCGAGTTGGGAAAAGTTATACTTATACAAGAAAGACTGGTTGATCGATGGCTTCAGTGCTTTAAAAACAACGATTTTCTTCAATTATTCCTGAAGAAACACTTAACAGAAATATTTATCTAACCAAGTTCTGAAAATGAAATTTACCTGTTAATAATGAACAGGCCACATTAAGGCTTAATGCCGTCAATTATCGTTAATAGAAACTTAACACAACACAAGTGCGACAATTTTATAATGGCATTAATTATGATATTTATAACGACTGAAGTGGTTTAATCTGTGTTTTGTTTTTATTACCGCGATAATGCATGGCAAAAAGCCTTAATATAGCTCGACTGTTACCAGCAAAAAATACGATTTATTGAATTTGACCGAAATTACATAATCATAGTTTATAAGAAACTGGTGAGAAGTGGGTATATTTTTTTTGGGTTTGTGTGGGTTGAGTGGAGAACAGCCATCCATTCTTCCATACTAATATAATAGATGCCTTTGATTATTGGTCTTTACTGAACAATTTTAGCATAGGGATGGCTAAAGAGACGTAGAATTTTTATTACCAAAAAATTAAGTTCCCGATGAAACAACTAGAAACGAATCCACGTAAACGAACTATAGCTACAGCTATAGCTTGCTATAACGAACTTTCTTACTAATCAAGAAGTTGACATAGGAATCTCACGTCGATAACAAAATTTAGCGCAAGCAAAGCTGCGGACAAAAGCTAGTAATTGTATATTTTTAATTACGTCTTAAGTTTTAATCTTGCGTTCTTACCCCTGCCCTTGACCTATCTTTTATACACCCTTACCAACTCGTAGCTTCACAGGTGACAAACGCCTGTGATCAAAAAATGGAAGGTAGAGCAGATAGACGGACACTTTAGTAATCTTATAAGAATTCAGCGCGTCACTTCGCTGTTACGGAACCCTAAAAACAAAAAATATTTCCCAATTGAGTCAAGAACATTAATGGAGTTCTTTTTGTATACACACTTATAAGAAAACCAAAACAAACATATCGTTCACTCCAGCAACTCTAAGCCAGTGTACTATGAGTGAAAGAGAGGAGTGAGTGAGTGTGAGTTTACTATCGTATCAGAATAGTTAACGTCAACTGACGTAAAGAAACAAATGAGTATAAGAAAGATAGTTCTATTACCACCCACAGATGGCCCTGTTCATTTTTCATATAAATTGTAACCCCACGCAAAGATATACCCACAATGACAAACGCGTGCTAAGCCCTCAGATCGGTTTCAGCTTTAGGATGAAGTATAAAGTGAGTGGCTTTAATGGCAAAGTTTTTGCCACTATGTTGTACATAGGTAGGTACTTATTAACTTATTTACTTACGGCTTTGTATTTATGTCACCGTGTTTTATATGTTTTAACTGAAGTGGAACTCGTTGGCATTATCATACTAAATATAAGGGTTGCAAATCAAAAAATTTTTTTTTTATATTTTATTATTTAATTTCTAGAAAACTACTTATCACATTTCAGTAGATCATCAAGGTCAATATAAAAAACTTAAAACTTCATTTTACAACAATTGCCTACGGAACCCTAAATAGTCAAACACGGACATAACGGGAAGACATAAAGATGACGGGGCTACGAAATCTGTCTTCTGACAATAAGTGTCTTCATCAGTTCCTCTTTAGCAGATGAAAATACTTGATTTTTTACTAAAAATGCCAAAAATGCTATGTGTATGCCTTATAATATTTGAGCAGTTCTCTCATAGATTTCATCATCAAAAGTGGATTTTGATAAAAATGGGACAAATAAAAAATAATTTTCCAAATCGGTTTATAAATTATGGAGTTCTGGGGTAATAAAAATTAAAAAAAAAAACATTTATACTGACATACGCTGAAAATAAATAAGTTTCCAAACAAAGTAAAAAAAAAAATTGTACACTAAGCAGCTAAAAACTCATTTTGTCAGTTTCAAACTGAGTTGTCACATGGATAAAGAAAAGCTCTTGTTCGAAACTTTTATATTCCGTCGTTTCACTGTCGTCATTCATTATTCTTTATTCCGTGGCCATGTTTTATTGTGTCACAGTAAACTCGAAATTGGAATAGAATCTATATACCTATGTATATGTTACGCTCAAAGACCTTAAACGCTCATTAAGCGAAAAAACTGCTCACAACGCGTTGTGGTCATTGTTAAACACGAATTTCGCTACGTGGCCTTTCTGTGATTGCCACAACGCGTCGTGAGCGTTTTTATAAAAGCCACAACACGAATTCCGCGATGTGGATGTTTAACAGTGACCACAACGCGTCACGAGCTGCTTTTTCGCTCAATGAGCGTTTTCGGTCTTTGAGCGTAACATATATAAAAATCAACTGACGTGCGTTAGTCTAACAAAAACTTGAGAATGGCTGGACCGATTTGGATAATTCTGTTTTGTTGTGTTCATTATTATTAGAGCAAGGTAAAGGTGAATTTAAGAAAAAAAGGGTCAAGTGCGAGTCGGACTCGCGCACTAAGGATTAACCAAATTTGTTGATTGGTAAGTTGTTGTGCACACGCCAGGGAAGGTTTCTGAGAAAGAAAAAACTGGTCAAGTGTGAGTCGGTCACACGTACTAAGGGTAAACCGATTGGGTTGAAATTTTGGTAAATTATTGTGCACACGCCGGGGAAGGTTTCTGAATTTGTACAACCCTTTCACAATAGGTGGCACACCAGCGGTTTTAAAAAAAAGAAACAACGTTCGCCGGGTCAGCTAGTTCTTTATAAAACAAAACGTTATCAATTAGTAGCTGTTGTGTTACATTTTTACGAAAAATTCCTACATATAGTGCAACAAACTTATTTGACCCGGTGGTCAAAAATCAAAACTACCATATTGAAATAGTTTTTTATATAGGTAAGCGGTCACCGTAGCCTATGGATGCTTGCAACACCTGGAGCATCAATCGCGCGTTGCCGACCCTTTAAAAATCTAATAAGTTCTTTATTGAAGAACCCCATACTAAAGTCCTTAGGGAAAACCTCGGCAAGGAACTCATTCCACAACCTATAAGCGTTCGCGGGAGGTCACGATTTAGGTTCTAAGGTGTAAGAATGAATCCCTACCGATGGCGAGCCGTACCAAGGTAGAATCTACATTGGTATCATTGGCATCATTTCGAACAAGTCCTCAGAACACTTCCCATTATACAAGCGGTAGAACTCACAAAGGGAGGCATTTTTGGACGCCAGCTTCACCTTGTCTTGCATATGATCTCGGAACTGAACATCGCTGGACATGTGAACCGCCAAGGATCCTAATGCTCTTGGACATGGTAAGGGGTTCGTTCTGGAATTGTCGGACCTCAGTAAATGGGGTTTTCTTAGCGGTGAACGCTCAGACTTGTATCTTCGTAGGATTGACCGGACCAAGTTTTCCCGTCCCCAGTCAGACCTAAGACAGAGTGATCTCGATTTGAGATACAAGTTCTCCACGCTTTTCCTCCACAACGGAACGAGGGATGTTTCAATGGCCCGTATAATAAGCGTCTCCAGTACTGTCATCTGCATAGCAATGTATGTTGTTGATGGACAGCATGTCATTGACACGCAGGTGTGAACTTACAACGACACTAGCAATCAAACATCCAAGATCAGGACAGAAAAGTTAAAAGACTGCACAGTACATTATGTACTTATTGTGCTTCTACAAAATCTTGGCACGTTGCGTAAAAAACACAGAATGTAGGTATACGAGCGTGTATGTAAATATACAGCAACCCTAAGCTGTGATTAGGTAAGTACCACGTGTTATAAACAACAAACCCTGCGAATATTACACATACATTTAGTCACTACAGTCTCTATTTGCGGCCGGATTTCGAAACTGTCATGATTTTTTTTATTCACTTATATACTTACATTTTATTACACTATAGACTTTCAGAAACTTTCATCTGACAGAATTCGAAGACATTATTAACTCTACATGTAACGTAAGTAAGCTGTGTAAATCTATTATTTACACAGCTTACTTACGTCGACCAATCAAGTTTGTTGAATTTGAAATAGAAGAAAAAAATCACAGAAACCCTTATTAATAAAATACCTACTTAACTAAAAAAGAGAGAAATTTGTATTAAAATGAAGAATAGTTTTGACGTGAATTCGATGAATGTCTTCGTCGTCGAGCATTCGATAAAAAAGGCGACGTACAAAACATGTACATACTAATGAAAACTTCATACTGCGAAAATTTTAACGTTACAGAAATAATAGTTATGTCGTTGTAAAGACCGATTTGATGACAACACATAAATATTTGTTTGACCCGCCCTCCACCTTCCGCAATGATGTCAAGACCTCAGGAGTGGACACTGATAATGAGGTGGAAACGGCATTACAACTCGCGTAGCTCTATTTTATATTAGCACGCCAAAATGCTGAGCGTTCTCAGCTCAGCTCAACTCAAAGAGACAAAAATAGTAAAACTAAAAGCCTAAACTAAACCAGATTGGTGAAAAAGCCAAGCGGCATATCAACATGCTTGTTTTCCACCTTAGCGATATAAAATTATTTGTGCAATATGAGAACTAGTAGGCTACAAATAATTACAAACAATTCCACTTCTATGACACCTGGAGCTTACAATTTAATAAGCCACAATTAATATGCCATGACAGCTGTGCTGGGACTAATTAAATAGGTACTTTAGATGAAATTAGTAGGAGCAACTGTGCCGAATGGCATTCATGCGGGGACCATAAATTACATAAATTAATTACAAGGAGAGCAATACAGATTCCATCACCTTCATATATTTATTTTCCTTGCACGTTCAAAGGTGTCAAAAGGTAATCCATACTAATATTATAAATGCAAAAGTTACACTGTCTGTCTGTCTGTTAGTTCTTCACGCTTAAACCGCTACCTATTTAGATGTTTGGCATGGAGATAGTTTGAATCCCGAAAAAGGACATAGGCTACTTGGAGACGTCTAGTGTGAGTCGGTTATCTTTTCATAATTGAGAAGTTGCTTTTGAAATACTCCACCTATAACAGAATTTAGGGCTGGTGGAACCGTGGGCATATTTGGCATGGAGATAGTTTGACCCTCTCGCACCTAGTTGGTAGTGTGGTCAGCTGCTATGCAGAGGGTGTGGGTTCGATTCCCACACTAGACAAACATTTATGTCATAATATAAACATTTGTCTTTGTCTTGAGGCTGGGTGTATGATATGTATGTATTTACAAAAAAAAAGTAATATTAATGTATTTGTATCCATTATCTGGTACCCATAACACAAGTTTCGCTTACTGTGGGACAGACGGCGCTGTGTGTAGTGTTCAAAAAATATTTATTATTTAATATTATTATTCCTGGGGTAGGACATAGGCTACATGAAAACATCGAGTTTAAATCGTTTTTTTTCTATAATTGAGGAGTTGCCGTTATAATCCTACCCCGATATGAATTTAGGTCGGGTGAAACCGCGGGCAAAAGTTAGTAATATATATGTACTAGTGTAAATGTAGTTATGGTATGGTACAGTATTTATTGTAGGATACTCGCAGTTTATGTTACTTTTTAGACCGACGACTGGTTGAAAAACCGAGTAAATTTAAGATACATTCCTACCTTCTAGTAGGAAATAACGTAAATAAAAAATGAATAAAACCGGTCGAGAACAAGTTTAATATTATATTATTACACTATATAGAGATATAATCTTTAACTTGGTCTGCTATATTTCGCAATGGCTTTGACTTTAACCTGTCTTGTTATAAAAGGAACCGAACCGAAAATAACCACGTTTTCAGTTAAATATTTTGAAAGCATATGTTATTTTGGAACTGTCCAAGAAGGTGGAAGGAACTCACAATACTTAAAAATTCAGCGATATCGCACTCGATGAGGTTCAGAAACCCTTTTTATCCTAAATTTACATATTTTTTTAGTTAGTCGACTTATATTTAGACCAAAAGAACTGAAACAAAACTGACCAATTCGGAGCCGAATATTTTAAAATATTTTAAGAATCAGTCAGGTGCGATCCGTATCACCATATAATTAAGTAACATAAATAGGTAAATAAAAAACCGGACAAGTACGTATCGGACTTCACACATTTAGGGTTCCGTCCCAAAAATAAGCATTAGCAGTCCGAATGGCAGAATTAAGGTTGTCACATACGAGGCAGATACTATAAAAATATATTGCGGTGTACGCAGCGACGCCGTATACCTGCCAATATCACTCTCCATATAAATCAATAGACATGCACACACGGGACGTATAATATTTATTACATCTTTTGACATCCGCGTCTGCTGAGCGATATTAACAGACTCTATATCAGTTTTTCGCAAATAAATACAGATTGATGCATTCATTGATTGCGCGAACGTGCCAATAATTACCAATTATTTTTAACCAATGTCAAAAAAGAAGGTTCTGTTTCCTCCACGCAGGTGTATTATAATTATTTTACTTTTACTATTAACTGTTTTTAAAAGAAAGGTTCAGTTAAATGTTTGCTTGGAGATACCATTTGCAGATCCTACAATATTACCCGGGCGGGCTTGCTATTTATTATTATATCAATTTATCTTTCCTTTGTTTTCCAATATTTTTTCTAATATATATTATTCTATTTATCTACTCAACGAGTTCTAACCCTAACCCCCACTCGAGGGGTAGCCAAATTTTTTTTTGCTTCCGAACAATTTGTATGGCTTTGGGTAAACAAGATGCTTATACTGTAAAAATTTTAACCTGTGTGACAGACGACGGACAAACGGGCACGTGAGTGACATCAATAGAGCTCCGTTTGTACCCTTCGGGTATGGAACCCTAAAAAGGCCCTCTAGGCGGTTACACATTCAATGACTGATTCCAATAAACAAATGTTGCTGGGGCACAAGTATGTTTCTATTAATAAGCTTGACTGTTCTCGCTAGTTGGCGCTTATATGGTAATTTATAATTACAATGACGCGAGCCCGATTTTAATTATTTGTTGTAATACTTTAGAGCTTTCACTTTAATAAGTGCAAATTTAAAGCTTTAATTTTTTTTTTTTTTATACCACTAAGGTGGCAAACAAGCCTACGGTGCGCCTAATGGTAAGCGGTCACCGTAGCCTATGGACGCTTGCAACACTAGGGGCATCACTCGCGCGTTGCCGACCCTTCAGAAATCTAATACATTCTTTTTTGAAGAACCCCATACTGTAGTCCTTAGAGAAAACCTTGGCAGGGAGCTCATTCCACAACCCAAGGGTTCGCGGGAGAAAGTTTCTCTGAAACCGCACTGTACGCGACCATTTTGGTTCCAAAGTGTGAGAATGAATTCTCTGTCGATGGCGAGCGGTGCGGATTATGGATAACTGTTTTTACGATTTCAAAAAATAAATTGGTTAGAAGATTTGATTCGGTTAGTTCAGTCAAGATTCCCCAACGCAGTGTCGTGAGTACCTATCTGAAAAAATTCAGAACTCTATAAAATATCTATTGGTAACACATAAACTAAAATTACTTTTGAAATAACATGAATATCTAAAAACAACTATTAAGAGTATCTTCCCTTTACGTAAAATTTGAATGAAAAAGGAATTTAATGGCATGGTTTGATGCTCATAAATGTAAGAACTAGGTCACCTACTACACGTTCTATAGGTAGTACTAAATTTCCTTGCTGACAGTTCACTTGAGCCCTAATGAGTTTGCCAACACTTTGGCCATTCGCCAGAATGACAAGCAATATTGAAATATACTCAAGCTCTAAACAATACCTAGTAGGTAGGTAATTGTATTTCAAACTAATAATCTGTACCTATAGCTACATTCAATCAATAGTGACACATATGCGTTATCTTAAATTTAAGTTTAAATAGCGCTGCATTAGATTACTTTGACTATTTCTCAAATCCTGTCGCCTCCATGTTTTATTTGTTTTAAAAAGTTCTTAAACGAAATTTTGTTTTTGTTCGTTCCCTATATCCATGGCGCAATAATACAACGTTGGGCTGCAATGACGTTGATCTCGGCTTTGATTCCTTGCAGGGGCAACAGATATTGTTACAATTTATGAATTGTAAAGTTATCACGCTTGAAAGACAGAGTACTATCGGTAAAACGTGGATGTTACGATTAGGAATTCCATTCCAAATAGACCAGAAAACTCTGTTGATCAAAGTGGCACTTCATATTCTAGTTTGTAGTAATCTACCTACGTTTGGCAACAATAATATGAGAATTATTATGGCAGTCTTCTAGCTCATAAAATATTAAAAAAAAAAAAACTGATGACCAAATAGGCGACCGTACTCAAAGGTAACAAAGAATAGATTTTTCCACTGCTTTTACAATTTTTCTTCGACCTATTTCGATATGTTTTTTATACCACTAAGGTGGCAAACAAGCTTACGGTCTGTCTGATGGTAATGATAGATAAAAACATACCTGGTTGGAACGTTTTTTTTTGTGCTTTATTTTATGTACCTATAGATATTAGCTCAGTAATAGACTTTAAGTGCACTTAGTTAGACTAATGCCTGACGTGTGACGTGACTGTGTACAGTGCGGTTTCAGATAAACTTCCACCTGCAAACGCTTAGGTTGTGGAATGAGCTTCCTGCCAAGGTTTTTTTTTTTGAGGACTACAGTATGGGGTTCTTCAAGAATGAAGTTATTACACTTTTGAAGGGCAACGCGCGAGTGTAGCCCCGGGTGTTAGGCGCAAGCGTCCATAGGCTGTGGTGACCACTTACTATCTTGTTTGCCACCTTAGTGGTATACAAGTTTTGTAGGTACAACAAATTCAGTTTTCATTTAATTTTGAAAAGCTTTAAAATTACCTAATTCAACTCACACATGACGTTTTTCGAATACAACAGCCTCCTTTGAGGCCCAATCTTTGAAGTCGGTTAAACAGCTTTGATTTTTAACACAGTATAAACGAACTTCGAGTGCGTTAATTCGGCTTACACTTTATTAAGTTGCTGTATCATTCTGTAATAAACTATCGCCATACTAAATTTTATCAAAACCTGCTAAGCGGTTCTGTGAAATCCCTATCTTTTGGAAGTTGGGTAAAAATTAATTGAATGATTCAGTCAGTACGAAACCCTTATTTAACTCACACTTAACCTTTATAAAAATGTCCTTCCCTAAGGTTATCCCTATTCAAAATGTCATCAAAATCGGCGCATCAGCGGTTTAACTGGATTCTTATTTGCCATCTCTGCGCTAATCCGACTTACACTTGTCCTAGTCAAAGTAGATATGTCCTTCCTCAAGATTATTCCTATTCTAAATTTTATCAAAATTGGCTCGACGGCGCGGCGGTTCAATCATATTCTTATTTACCCTGTCTACGCTGTTTCGACATTGACGTGTTTACCAGACTGCGGCAAAACCCAAAAGGAGGGTATATGTGTTTGACCTTTATGTGTGGGACTCTTCGTTTCCTCGTAATTACAAAACGACTCAACCGATTAATTATACGTGATTAGATTTGTCTTAACCACTTAGTGTCAAAGGCTATATGGAAATTATTGGAAATCAAAATGGCGGATTTTCGGCGCCAAATTGCTTTTATGCTTTTGCAGTTACTAAGATTAGGTACGTTTTATTTTTTTAATCCGCAGTCGGGTTTTTTTAAATACTTTTTACTTGTTAAAGTTGCTATGTGCTTCCCCTTCCCTTATCAATTGTCATCGGCTCAGCAATTCAACCCAATTCATTTTATCCCTTTTTAAGCATAACGTATGTTCTTTTCCAAAGTGTAAGCATTCCTTTACCAGATTTATTAAGATCGGTATGAAGAACGGTAAGAAGCAGATACAGACTTTCGTAATAATAATACAAGAAGCGTCAAAAAAGTCAAAAGAAGGACAGAAATATTCTGTTAAAAGAGGAACAGTAATTCACAATTTCTTATAAGTAGCACCACCGGTATTGATTGAGTAACGGAACCACGACCTACTTAAAATCCTACTGGACCCACTAGTGTAACTCATCAGTAGAACCAACATACCGTAAGGAAAATAATCCGGTCAAGTGTGACTCAGACAAACGCACCGAGGGTTCCGTAAAAGGTAAACTGTATTGAGGGACCAACATAACTTTGCCGTTAGACAACTGTTACTGACTAAATAATATGAAAAACTGCCATTTTTCAGTGTGGTACGGGGTACATCACACCCCACATTTTATTTTACCTATAGAATCTAAATTAACTAATCTAACCGCGGGCGGCGGCAGACTTGGGTTAATCAACTCATTGGTAATAATAATCACTACACTTTTTCTTATTTGGCGCCAAAAAAAGGATTTTGGTCTCTTACTTGGGGTTTAATATGCCTCGTGCCGCCACAATCTCTTGTTTAAGACAAGTTTTAAAACGACCCGTAACGCAGTAATGGAAAGTACAGCGGCACAGTACAAGATAAATCTGTGCCGCTTGGAACGTGTTAAATAACAAACATAAAAAAAAGTTTTGTTTTGTTGACTTGTGCAATTTTTTAAATCTGTTATTACTACAAATTAACGAATTTCGGTTATTTTCCTACATTTGTGATGTAAGACCTTGCTTCCTGTGAAATTTTATGATTCTAGGATAACGGCAAGTACCTACCCCATAGGCTATGATTTATTTGTGAATGCCAAAATATGCGACAAAAATGGCCGTATTTTGACCTAGAAGCTTGATTTACAGCTTCAAGGGACCATATACCTTAGTATTTGATATTAATTTCAACTTGATACCTTCACGCGTTCCTGAGAAAAAGGGTCTTGACAGACACACAACCAAGTATTCCTATAAGGGTTCCTTTATTCCTTTTGAGGTACGGAACCCAAAAGCAGTGGAAAAAAATATTATTCTTATTTTTCTAATTTGTAGCCTATTCATAATTCAGTTTCTGAGATAGTCTCATCTCTCTCTCATCTTTCTATCATTTCTGTGCAGAAACTACCAACTAGCCTACGATCAATGGTTACGGAGATATAGCCGTTTTAGTTTGATAGCTGTCATATGAAATAAAGATCTAGATAAGATCTATCATTTCTGTAATGAAACTACGAATCTGCGATCAATATTTTTGGAGATATAACCCTTTCTTGTTTGATAACATACATCCGAAATAATCTTCATGAGATCTACGATCAATAATAACGGTGACATAGCACTTTATATTTTAACAGCTGTCATCCGAAATGAAGATCTTGATGCGATTTATCGCTACTGTAAAGGAACTACTAAAAGTATACACCTTTCTAGTTTGGCAACTATCATCCTATTCCGAAATGAACATTGTGATAAGATCAATAATTTCTGTACAAAAACCACTAGTCTGCTATCAATAGGCCAGAGATATAGCCCTTCATATATAGGTATATTAATGAGATCTATCACTTCTGTAAAGAAACTACTAGTCAATATTTTTGGATATAGACCTTTCTAGTTAAACATCCGAAATAAAGGCTTTACGTAAGACGGTTCGCATTATACATCTTCCTGTAAAACTTTCATCAGTGTTAATGCAAATATGGCGGAATTATAAGGTATGACGACGTTTGAGCCGCGTTGAAATTGGTTAGAGTAATAACTGTATATAGGTACGGAAATAATGGAAACATCGATAAAAAATAAAACAAACACAAAGTGATAAGCACATGCAAGGTCAGTACACTCACAACTAAAAAAGGGAAAATAAACCGAACCGGGAGCAGGGACCAAAATCAGAAAATAAGCATGCAAAAGGAAGAGGGATTGTAATTTATGGTACGTAAATTTATAGTCTTTTTACTATTTAAATGAGAAGCCTAAAAGCAAACAATTCCTGAGATTTGTATTCAATTAACACCAAGCATTGTTTTACTCACTGATTCTTCAAATTTAATAAGTATCCGTCCGATCAGTTTTGCACACAAATTTGTTTGAAGGTACCTAGGTATTTAGTTATGAGTTTTTTCCCTTGCGCCCCCTTGAGTACTCTTACAAATAAAAAACTTGCTATACTCACAAATTATATAGTATAATGTATACTAACGCAAAAATATTTTTTTTTCAAAAAATACCTAGGTTATAATTGCCAAGGAATAACTCTCGCATTTGACAGCTGTCAAAAAGTAGCGCAAAATACCCACCTCGCAACATGGGTTTTGGTAGCAATATTTCGTAGCAAAACCGGTCAAACGAAACGCTTAAAGTTAACATTAGATTTAGCTATGATGTTGCTACCAAAAGCTAATAAAACGCGAACCGCAAAAAATTCTGCTACTTAGTGTTAAAAAATCGCCAAATGGAACGCCCCTAAGAGGTCCGTTTTTGGCATTTGGCTATAAAACCCTAAAAAGAAGACAGTTTATATGAATTGAGAGTTCTAGCAAATCATAAAAAAAAAAAATAGGAATTAATTTTAAAACAAAACTTCTATTGACAAGAATATGTATTGTATAGTATTGTACATACATATCACAAAAATACATTCTATGGGGTATATCAGTAAACATATAATATATATTCTACTTAATTATAGGACATATAAATTTTCATAAGTACTTTAAATATATATGTACTTAAACAACTTTGGAATAGTTTATTACAGAAATATACATCATGCTTAAAATCTAAAATATTTCTATCCTAAGAAACAACAAAATAATCAATTACTGTCCAGTTAGTTAAAAATAATAGTTAAAATTTTTTCACAACTACTTTTCATGTGGTTTTTATGTTTACAGATATGTATTAAAATAATTACATAGGTATTTCGTAAGTATCTTGGACATAAATAAGAACAATTAGACATCATTATTATACAGCCCACTATGCAAACATAAGTATAATAAATAATAAGCATTTTTTATAGAAGTGTAGATCTTATTTTCACTTTACCATATTGGCATACATTCCTTATGGGCATTATAATATTAGCATAATATTTTAGTGTAAGTTTCTTTACTAACCTCTAATTTTGATCATTATGAATGATAGAAAAATATGATTTTATTTATAAAGTATTGTGCTTACTTTCCAGTAGGCCCACACTCCTGGCTCCTAAATTTTAGTGACTTTGGATACTATGCACCCGGTATACAGATATGTCTTATCTATTTATTCTTATGACTCAGATATAAAAACAACGAAAATAATTTTCACACTATTCTTAAAACTAATTCTCTACTATGGCACTGAGCTACACAATTCTTACATGGCAGAATAAATGACATACCATTGGCTAATAAAATGAAAGTAAAAACAACTTTAAATACATATCTCAGCATTTTCTATCTGACATTTCAGGTAGTTAATCAATTCACTAGTTTTATGAGTAGTGTACAATTGACTAAGAGTTGAATATTTAACACTAGCAACCCTCATACCTAACAACCTCAAATGCCTTATTTTCATAACTTGCGGTCCAATAAGTTGTTCCTCATCAGAGCAAAAATGGTCTGGTAGATGAATTAAAACAGCAGTATTTTCATTTTTTCTAGACTTTGATTTCCAATTGAAAGTATTACTACCTAAGCCCGTTGGATGCAGCATAACATCAATCAGGTATGTCTCATCTGAACATAAGTGTGGTATTAACACTGCAACAGACAGCTTGTCTGGTCCACCTGCTACTTTTATCAAACTATCTTTTATTTTATTTATTATATTTTTTATGCGACTATCAAGAGAAATTAAATTATTGCAGCTATTTTTTGGCAACAGAGGACCAGAATAACTTTGACATTCAAGGGACAATGCAGTATCAATCAAATAAAGCTTTTTCATAACTTCAGCATTTTTTACATTAGCTACATACTCCAAATTAAAAATCTTATTAACTAATTTCCATGGATAATTTTCTACATAAATAGAAGATAGAATTATTGAACATATGTCATCAATTTTTAGTTTATCAAATCTATTGTTTACAATTTCTTCAATAAACTTCCAGAAATCCTTACTCTTTGCAGGATGAAAAGACAAAAAACCATAAGGATATATAAACGAACTTAAAAAGCTATTTTGTATAAATTTGTGATTCATCAAAAGGTAATCACAGCATGGATTCAATATTAATCTGTTTCTTATTTTGAAATGCATACAGTAGTTTAATATTCCAACTATTAGTATCTGGGATTGGATTTTTGTACTTTTTAATTTCATATATTTTTTAATTGCCTTTTCTATTTGGATATCAGTATAATTTAGTCTTGTAAATTTTGTTATAATGTCAAGAAGTGTATCTTCATCTAATGCGTGAATATTTGTATTTAACCAACGTCCAACTGCTGCATAGGACTCTAATGAAAGGTGTCTTTCACAGAGAAATGTATCAAGAATTACTTGCATACCTATTGCATTAATCTTGTACCACAGATCAGAGAGCCTTTGTTCAAGCAAGTTGAGTACAGTCTTTTTACTTGATTTTAAATCAGGCACAAGAGAGAATAACTGTATAATATTTCTTTCATTAATATCTCCCTTTTTTCCAACAATCCCAACCCACAATTTATCAATATATTGAGCATACTTAGGATCTCCTTTATTTTTTATAAGAAATGTTGCAAAGTCACACACCTGTTCAACTGATAATTTGTTATCAATAACTCTAAACAAAAGTTCATCACAAAATTGGTGTTTGTATGGTTCTATAAAAGTAGAAACAGCATTTAAAATATATAATATTGTTTGAGACTCTTCAGCGCTCATGATAACTTTTAATAACTTATCTAAAATAGCACCTTTGGCAAAGTTAACGTGAATTGACTTCGAATCTGATTCACATGCAACTGAATTCTTTTCTAAATCATAAATTCTTTCTATGGCTACCAGAGCTATGTTCGGCGTGATTTTTGTGCATTTTGATAGCAAAGTAAACACATCGCGAAGATCAATACACTCATTGAATTCTGTTTGAACCAAATTTAGATTCAGGCAACCTTTAGAACTTGTCGAAGTCTCCGTCGTATGATTATCAATTTCTGATATGTCCTTCAATTTTCTGACTATTACAGGTAGCTCGTAGACATTGAAACCATTTTCTATTAATATCGTAGTGTTTGTGAAGTCTAAATTACTACGTTTTTCGTCACTAAAATTTCGAGCGATGTTTAGAGGCCCCGACGGTCTATTACAACTAGGCAGCACGATATTTAACGCTTTGAAACATGATCGCCTGATAACTACTGACATCGCTTTCTGTAAAATAAAGGATAATTATTCTAAAACATATTTTATTACATAATTTAGTTCAATTTTCAACAAAAAAATTATAAAATTACATACTTGTTGTGGCTTCTTGTTGTTTTTTTTTTTGGTATTGACTATGAACCATCAACCTCCCTCAATAGGCTGGGCGCACAATACAAGAAATTTCTGATAGAAAAATTTTAGTGAGCGCCGGAAGGTAAAGGTAAAGGTAAAAAAAAGGAAGTATACTTTAAATTTTAATATTCCAGTTTTTTAATTATTTACATATAAAGTTTATTTAAAAAAATTTAAACTAAGGTAAGTACCTTTAGTAACTACTACTATTATTTCGAATGATAGTTTAAAATGTTCTCGAAGAAAACACAATAATATCACTAAATAAATCCAAACAAAAAATAATAAATAAATAAAAAACAATATCCTTTACAGAACCACAACTAAACCATGGTTTGATACATACCAAAAAAATTTCTCGGTACTCTAGGCCAATGCAATCTGTTTGCCAATGCAACCACCTCATTTGTTTCGATTACATATAATAAATAATGCGATTAAAACTTCCTCGTACTTGTTTCACAAATTGTACAATATATAATTAAAATTGCGACTGGTTTCGAGTTTTATCGCATCTTCAGGTTAATGTAATTGGACAACTAGTACAAGGAGGTTTTGATCTTTCAACATAAGAAGTAATTGTGACTGTAAACATAGATGTTGAGGTTTGCTATTTTTTTATTTAGTGAACAACATAATTAGTACATATTATCATAAAAAAAATACAAACACAATCATCGATGTTTCAAATGAAAAAATTGGCCTATGCATCCTCTTATTGAGCATTTTCAGTCCTATAGATGTTTATAATTTATATAGGCTGACATTTTGTAGTATGCTTTGTTACAAGGTTGTTGTTTGATAATAGATTTAAATTTAATATTGGATAGCTTTTGAATATTATTACGAGCTGTAAAAGTGTATACATTGCCCACAAAAATATTACTAAGTTTGTGTAGACGTAAATCATGCACTAACAGCTTATTTTTACTTCTAGTATTTACTTTGTGAACGTCATGTCATTTGTTTTACATCGGGTGCAGTGAAGGTGACCCCATGGTTCGCTGCGCTGTCGTTTTCTGCTGCTCGAGGAATGGCTACAGCGGCTGCTGCCGGGTGCTGAAAGGGTGGCCAGGTGGTTGGCTGCGATATTGGTTTCTGCTACGCAAGCGACAGCTACACCACCCGAAGGCAGGTGCTATGGTCTCGTAAATTTCTACAATGCAATGGCTGCGCCAGTTGTAGTGTTCTGCTGCGTGGACGTTGACTGCACTACAGGCTCTTTGTCTAGGCTAGCAGTAAACAGTATTTTATTTAAAAAAAAATTAACTAGGAATCTTACTCCGCCAGATTACGAACGATACAGTTTTATACAACTTTAAGGTATCGAAATAATTTAAAATTAATTTCATTGCTAATAATTGTAATGAATATGCTTATAACCTTCACTGATTTTTGAATGTTCTGTCTGTAACTGCATACTGCTGTTTGATAGCTTTGTTACAATATAATAGTTCACTATGGCTGCTGAATAGCGCTTTTTACAAATTGTAGCTCCAGTTTTTTTTTCTGAACTGACAATTCAGTTGGCTGTTGCATCCATTACTGCTTCACCGGGCTTTTTGGGGCGAGACTCTGAAGGAGCCTCAGCCCATATAGCGCCCAACGCTCAAAGGCTCCCGGCGGGGGGAGCCTCGGCTTGAGTTATCACTCTCGGGGGCGTCCCTTGGACCGGCGTGAGTCTCGAACTCGAAGGTGAGTCAGCGCTAGGAGGGAAGTTCCTCGTTACGCGGATATGGTTGCGATTGAGTAGGGTCGAGAAGCGCCCTGGCACTCTTTGATACCTCGTGTATCCTTGCGGGTGCCGAAAAACCCAGGGACATTGGCATTATATTACGGGGAGGCCCTATTAGGGGAGGTCGTAGAGACTAATCTCGCTATCCGGACAGAGAGATCGTCATCGTGGGCTATTAGAACGTGCCGAGGCCGCCTAATGATAGTTTTACGACCGTGCCGAGGTCGGTCGGGGTTATGAGAACCGCTGCTTTATAACGCTTCTTAGTCTATATTTCTACTTAAATTTAGATTTTTTTTGGAAAATGTATAGATCCGACTGGGATTTGGTAAAAGTATTCTTCGGGATATGGTTCAGACCCTGAAAAGTTTGAAAACACGATTGATAAGCTTTTCAAAAACATTCGTAAACTGACCCCTTTTCACTGTTCTTTTTTTTAAGTTTTTGCAAACAAATCTTCAAAGTTCTAAGTAAGAGGTCACCGTAGCCTATGGACGCTTGTAACACCAGGGGTAACGAGAGAATACCCGCAACAGTGGAAAGTCTCGCGAGTGATCACTATTTTCAAATCTGGTGATAAAAATATATATAATAATTACAGACCAGTAGCAGTACAAAGTCCTTTTGGAAAAGTTTTTGAAAGTATAGTATATGTCGAGATTAGAACCCAAATGTCACCATGGTTTTCAGATGCGCAACATGGGCTCCTTCCCAGAAGATCTACTGCAAGTAACCTACTGACATTTGTTACGTATGTAAGCAGTAGTATAGATGCACGTAAACAAGTGGATGTAGCATATTTAGACTTTCAGAAAGCCTTTGACCGGGTAAATAATGACACATTATTAAAGAAGATGGCTCAATCTGGTTTCACGCCTAGTCTACTGGAACTTTTTTGTAGCTATTTTTCGGATAGGATGCAGTTTATTCAGTTTGGTAAAAGTAGATCGGAGGAATATTGCACAAGATCGGGTATAAGTCAGGGCAGTAATTTGGGTCCATTGCTGTTTTTGATATTCATAAATGATCTTCCTACTGTGGTCTCTGATCAAATAAAATTGAGCATGAATACACCTTAGCAGGAACACAAATTACTCGCTTGCACGGCACTGTAAAGGACCTTGGCTTGTTATTTAACGATAAGTTGAAGTTTAATGACCACATCTTAGACTTGTGTAGCAGGGCAAGAAAAAACTTAGGTTGGGTGATGAGGCAAGCAAGAGACTTTAATGATCCTCATACATTAACTGTTTTGTACAAAGCATATGTTAGGACTCAGAATTTAACGCAATCGTCTGGAATCCCCATGAGAGTTCTTATATTCTCATGGTGGAAAGAGTTCAGAAAATGTTTCTGCGGTGTTTATTTAAGAAACAATACGGTTATTATCCGTACTTATATCCTTCCTTATTCGTTACTGGTATGGTAGGATATAATACGTTACAATAAAGACGTCTTATGGCATTAGTAGTGTACATTTATAGGTTGATAAGAGGAAAAAAAATTCTACCAAGTTTATTGGAGCAGGTAAACTTTTATGTACCTGAAAAATACGGTAGAGCGCGAAGCCACCGGCTTTCCACGGACCCGCGCGCACAGTCTAATGCACTGCGCGAAGCTCCGATTTCTCGAGCTCTGTGAGCTATAAACAATATTCTCGGCCAAAATACGGAATTAGTTTTATTCAACTCATCAGAATGGATGTTTGTTAAATGTGCACTGAAGTATATAGAACAGTCTCTGTAGGTTTAGTTTAAGGTATTGTGTGTCTGCAATTGTCATTGTTGTACAAATTGGTTCATATGTAACTGTAAGGTATAATAATGTAAATAATTTAATAAATTAAATTAAATTAATAAAAAAATTAAATTAATTATTTAAAAAAATTGTATTAATTAATTACTTATAGTATAATTGAAGTAATATCGGGAAATAGTGGAAATAAGATAAAATTTACTAATAAATTGATGCGGCTTTCTTAGGTGAAAAATATCTGCAAATTGAATTGAATTTTTAAAATAAAATAAAATATTAAATTACGATGTGCAGAGAGTTAAAATAAGCCAATATATGCAAAAAAATACAGAATTCGTGTATTCGCTAATGAGCGGTCTCTTCTGGACAGCCTTTGGGGAGAGATCTTATAATTTTTTTTGAATATTATGTGCCAAATGAACCATATTTGTTACGACTTAAAAACTGAATATAGAGTACAACAATAAAATATTATATTATATTATTATTATACAGAGAGAGCTAAATGTATACACATACGAATGAATATTAAATTCATTAAATATTACTAATACACTAAGTACCAAATTTTTTTTTTAAAGTTGTTGTACATGTTTGACATTCAGAGGTAGTGTTTCATAGCCGTAATAGCGAATGAGTCATTATATACTTGAGCATAGTGAGTAGAGGCTTTAAGAAATGTAGTAGCGCGATTAGCAGATGAGCTCTTAAGTCTATGTTTGCTGCTTTTAGTAATAGCACATTCACCTCTATACAGTGTCAAAAATGTTTCAAACCTGGAGTGTGAATTTAATATAATTATTTAACATAAATAAAACTCAAACTTGCATTGCAACTCATAAAAACTGACATTAATTTAGGGTTCTAAAAATTAATGCTAGAAACCCTTTTGGTTGAAAAAAATACTAGTTTGTAAAAGTAGTGCTGGTATTAACGTAACTACGTAGTGATAAGTGCCACTTATAATTGGTGTTTGTTGTCTTTTTATTATTCATATTTAATATTTGTTTTCTAAATAAGCGCAAATATAAATACTGAGCAAGTATCACTTATTATGTACACATACCACAACAAAACGCTTAACTGCAAATAGGATATATTTTTCTACCATAAAGCATTACATACTCCAGAAAATTTCTACAAAAACGATATAAATTACGAACTATATATATATATATATATATTTATATGCATACAGTTAAAAAAAAGACAACTTACAGATTTTGATGATCTGCTTTATATATTTTCTTTTAGTCATGTCTTGTAGTCTTGTGTAGTACATGAATGAAAATGAAAAGGAATTAATTCCCGGTACTGTACTAGAATGAACTATTCCCTAAGCGTAATCGGTCTCGTTCTTTTCGGACATGTGCGACAGCAAAGAAACAAACTATGGAAGAGAGAGAATGAAACAAATGCTTGGCGTAATCGTTCGGTGACAGCGCTGCGTTCAGCGCTGGAAAGAATTTAGTAATCGTTCGGTGACAGCGCTGCGTTCAGCGCTGGAAAGAATTTAGTTCTATCTCAGTTGTTTTACAATGGACGCATGAGGGAAAGCGGGATGCGCGACCGAACTATGACCGCGAAATCTAGGAAATAAAAGACTAATGCGTTTCGTGCCTTGTATTAATTACAACTTTAAAGTCGACATCATAAAATATATTTTACGAAAAAACAGTACAAGTGAATCTAGTACCTGAATTAATTCAGGTTTTATAATTAATTAATTTAGTGTCATTAGTATTTTCTGAGCCAAATGTTGCTTCGTTTAGGCCTATCTGGTGCTATTTTAAATGTCTTAACCTAACACATAAAAAGTAAAAATGCCCAAATGTACTAGGTACCGCCACTCAAGCACTTATCAATCAACAATGACATTATTTATTAAAATATATATATATATATATATATTTACAGTTAAAATACACATCACCGTGCACATACATTGAACACTACATATAAATAACGAATGCAGTAACTTGAGTGACAGACAGCAACTAATAATCGTCAAGCGACAAGTATTAATAAAGTATGAAACATTACTGACTGTGTTTGTCAAAAATATATTTACACTCACACCTAAATAACACACGTAAAATATAGGTCGATACCTACTTCTTGTTTAATTATAAGAATCGAAATCTGAAAAAAATATTTACGCGGTCTCTAACTAGTCTAGGTACCAATAAGTTCGGATAATCGAGGTTCTACTGTACTAAATTCGATTTGTCTGAGTTATGTTCAAAAATCCACAGCTAACCCGGGTTACACTGACAGCAGGATAGCAAATACAATACAGAAAGAGACAGCACGAAACTCTACCCTGCCTGGTAGAGTTTTTGAACGCGACAGTTGCCTTCGTCCAAGAAGCTTATTTTCGCCCAAAGAGAAAATCACTATGCCTTCGCCTTGTTTACAAATTTACATTGGTTTTTTTTTTACATAAAATAGATTTTTATTTGCATACATTCTTTAAATTAAATGGCATTTAATTCAGTCAAATTTTTATTTATTAAAAAATGAAGTTAATTGATATATTGGTAAATTTGTTCATTGTTTTTAAATTTATCAATTGAATAAACAAAATAAATATTATCAATGAACATGCTCAAGCGGTCAGTCAGCTGATTAAGACAGTAAATATCGACTACCACCTCGTGATTCTATTGTGCGAAATCCACGTCGTGTGTACTACTTATCACAGGAGAATAAAATTTACAATTGGCCCTATCTAAGAAGATTCTGTAAGGTTAGCTATTTACTTTTACATATTAACTATGTTGCGCTTGGAGGGAGAATAGGCTCAAAACAAAATATTAAAGGGTAAGTTTTTAATTCTCTTCAACCTATAATTTTCCTGTAAAAGCAATTTTAATCAATCAAGAAGCATCCTATCATACCCAGATGTAAATTAGAAATTGGTGGAAAAATTTATATTATAATTCAATTTATATTGTTTAATAATATACTAAACACACCCTTCTTTTGCCCATGCTCAACTTTGCCAAGTTAATCTAACACTACCTATTAGTATTTCTGTCCGGACTTGTTTTATTTTACCAGAAAAAACACTGTTAAATTTTTTTATTTCAGTTGTGCTTAAAAGGATGCATCTCTATTTATTATTTTTTTTATGCTCAAATGACAGATTTGGAGAGAAGAAATTATTTACCACCTTATTACAACTTTTTGAGCTGACTAAAATAAATTTAAATCTTTTTAGTTTTAATAACTAAGCTCCTAAACAAATATAAGTAATTAATAATGTAATTAATAAAGTACTAAGAATAATTTAAAAATAATTATATAAAAGTGTGAGCCTGCGTGGTAGAGTTCCAAGAATGCTGGCTGCATTGGATTGAAATTCTTATTCTCTGAGCAAAAAATGAGCCAGCCCTCTTGTTGCTAGAAGCAGCTATTTATTTTAAATTAGTTCTAAATTCATCTTTTAATTTAAGAAACATATTTCATTAAAATTTTTCATCGAAAACTTAAATAACAATTATATAATTTTTTAGACACTAGAAAAAAAAATAAGGTTAAAATATGGTTGGTTAAGGTTATAAAAAAAAAACTTCTAAACCTACAGTTTCTGTGCCAAATGTTTGCTTGAGGTAACTATAAATGCACTTTTGTGACTTAGCTGCGACGAGAAAAAAGAATGATACAAGAAACAGACTTCTGCATTTATAATATTAATTTTATTGATTAATTTAATATTTCCTGTTTTTGTAATTTTATAAAACCTGAAACATACAATTAAATAATACATTTAAGTATATGGCAAATTTTATCAAAATTATACTGGGCCGACAGGCTATTGAAGTCGTAGACAGAGCAATGGTAAGGTGAGTACATGACAGAGTGTGTGTCCTAATCCTTTTCTAATGTCACAGATTAATAACAAACTTTGGATCAAGTAGGAGGGGTGACCCAAAAGTAATGATAATCGGATATTTGTAAAGCACATAAAAATATGAAAAAAAAATTTTTTCTTCCTTATATATATCTACTATAAAAATCATATAAATAGGCCACAATTCATTTGAATACCAAAAGTTTGAGAGAAAACATCAAAATGGAGAAAAACTAAATCAGAGCTGTTATCAAGTACCTTTGTTTGAAAAAAATTTGTTTGCCAAAGACATACTCAGTGACCTAGTGGTAACATTGGGGGACTCTGCTGCTCCATGTTCCACAGTTATGGTGGAATATTTGGTAAAAGGAGCCACAATTACGGGCTCTTACTATGCAGACCCAATAAGAAGATTGCGAGAGGCCATCAAGGAAAAAAGACAAGTCAAACTGCAAGCTGGAGTGTTGTTTCATGCCATTCACAAAATGGGATTTGAATTGCTTGAACACCCACCCTATTCGCCAGGCTGGCTCCCAGTGACTTTTACCTCTTTCATGGGCTCAAGGAACACCTCCGAGGCAAAGAAATTGACAATGATAGCGAGGTGATAACTGATGTGGAGGCGTTTTTAGAGGGTCAGGGCAAAGATTTTTTTTCAAAGGGAATAATGGGATTAGAAAAAAGATGGATTAAATGTATTTCTAGGAGACTATATAGAGAAATAACAAACTAAATTTTCCTTATTTCATATTGATTTTTATTACTTTTGGATCACATCTCATATATTTAATCTTCAACCTCGATTCTTTTGTTGCCTCAAACATGAAATCATAAAATATTATAGATCTGTAATGCAAACACTCGAGCACCTTCTGGCCCCTTAATCCGTCCCTGTGGTAAAATAGATTCACTATAGAAGTCTAAACTTGTTAAAGAATATACCTGCCAAATTTCACTTTTGTAGTTCAAGTAGTTTTTGTGATCATTTTGAGTTCAAGCCTGAAAAAAAACATTAACTATGTTGAAAGTACTGCTTTTGTATTAGCATACTGAGCAATTTGCAACACATAATGCGCATAGAGCTCCCACTGACGCGCCGATTTTATCGGCACCGAGCGACAGAGAGAGGGAATAATTTGACATTGATGCACAGTTTCTCCTTACTAGGTAATTGTTGTTTATACTATGCTAAAACCATAAACAGCTAGGAGCTGTCTTCGTCCCACGCGGACGAATACTTAACTAGGACATTGCGAAAATATAAGGATTCCTTGTATAGGAAAAAAAAAATCCTACTACGGAAACCCTATTTTTACTTACTTGTTTTGATGCATAGTCAGTTTCAATTCAGAATCAAGATCCTTCAGCTCAATTAACACTTCATTTAAACAGGCCACTCAATCTATTTAACCTTATAATGAATGATACTAAACTATCAAGTACCTCTCCATATTTTCCTGTAGGTACATACCTATATAGAGTCGAGTACGGATTAAATTATCCATTTACTCCTGATCATGATCAACAGACTGATGGGTATGAGAGTCTGACTTGCGCACCAAGGATTACTCTACTAAAAATGACTCAGAATCAAGAACAAACAAATATTATGAACTTTTAGGAAAAAATACTGACAAGTCTGAGTCTGACTTGCGCACCAAGGATTACTTTTCAATACAGGAGTCAGAATAAAAAACAAACTTATAAAAATATATGTTATATTATAAACATTTCAGAAAAAAAACTGACAAGTCTGAGACTACTGTTAAAATAATTTGAAAATCTTAACATAGGCATACACTTAGTTAAGGGTTATAAATATAAATATTATAATCTAATGTTAAAAGTTTTAATGTATTTTGTTAAGTATTTAATGAATAGGGTTGCTGGGTTGGGTAACTTGGGTTATTGTTATTACGTATATTTTTTTAATAAATACCGATGTAATCAGATTTGTTCTTTGATATTCCCTCACTTTTCCTACTAAAACCAACTATATATATTGCGGTCAAAAGCGTTGCACAGAAGGGATACACTCACCTACTGCTTATGAATAATACTGCCATTCGGACAGCTATATTCAACATTTGGTACGGAACCCTAAATGTGCGAAGTCAGACACACATTGGGCCAGTTCTACATTGTTACAACCAGTCGCAACTTAGTATGAAGGTGCTAAATCGTTGTAGGGGATTATAGGGCTTATTTAGGTGCTCACTGTTATGCTGATAGTCCCAAATGGAATTCCGGCAGGGAGTGTTACGAGTAGACGACTTTGCGTTTATGACATTTTTTTTATGCCGCTATACTATAATCGACATTCAAGCCTACAAGTTTTATCAGAAAAAAATATATTATTGTGGTATCTAATGTTTTGATCATAATCGTATTACTTTTTTGTTAATTCATGGCTATCCACAAAAACATAAATGTCTTTCAATGTTTTAGCAGTGTTGACAATGTAAATAAATTACATCACATATGTATATACACAAAAAAATCACTACAAGGCGTTCCACAGAGATAACATACAAATATAATAGAAGAATCCACATTTTTACCTGATTATCTAAAACGATAAAGAAAAATAATGCTTCTGTTATCAAATTTTATCATCTTCATTTATCAAATGTAGTCCATTTTTATTAACATGTGTTATTATGTACCTAGATGTCAGTAATACGACTTGTAGTGCTCAGTAAAAACAGCAGTCAGCATTTAGTATCGTATTGCATGAGGTGTCTAGTATTGTGCTGATGCAAATAGCTGGAAATGCTATTTAGTGCAATAAATTTAATTGATATCGTGTGTTACTGATTAGTTAACGTAATTTATAACGAGACAAATAATTATTATTACATTATTTACTGCAGTTTATATCTGGATTTGTAAGGTATTTTTTTTTCATTAATTCATTTTTGTTTTGATATGGTAAGTAAATAATTTGTTTTTAATTTAAGTACCTATCGTAAACCTCACCACCTCTTCTGTATGAAAGAAAACAGTCGTATTTCAGCATATTTTTTTTATTGCGATGACATAGAAGATTGATTTTTTTCACAGCTTCAAAAGACCGTAGAACTTCGTATTTGATACCTTCACGCGTTCCTGAATAAAAAGCTCATGACAGACAGACAGACGGACAACAAAGTGATCGTATAAAGGTTTTTCCTATTGAGAAACGTAACCCTAAAAGTAAGCTAAAATACTGATTTATATACACTCAGTGAACAAAACAAAATTGTGGCTTGCCTATGTAAATTGCAACTAACTTTTTTCCCCGGTGTATGGTCGCTAGTGTTGTGTAAGTTCACACCATTTTAATATGGAATTGCAGTTTTGATTTTTGTCCAGCGGGTCAGAAAAGTTTGTTGCACTGTACTTACCTACTATTCCTACTGATCAATTTTGAATTTGGTAAGGAATTTACTTTTTCACTCACTCTTTTTATAGTAGTACATAGTTATATTTATCAGCGAAGCAGCAAACAACATCACAATTTGGCTTTATAGTGGGATTTACTTCACCTACACATAACTTTACCTAAAGTACAACTTATAGTATGAGCACTAATTTTCTAGGTAGAACCCGAGTTCCTGAATATTTTAATGTAAATATACTTATAGTATATATACTTATATAAATACTTTTCCCGCAGCTCTGCCTGTATTAATTAATATGACCCCTTTTCTTGAGAAATACGAGCCGTCACTACGACTATAACACCGTGGAGCTAAAGATTACAGTCAAGAGATCGTATCTCCCATTCCCTTTTACCTATTTTTGTAAAAGGTAAATTTTAAAACGCGGTACCTATAGAATATACTTACACCTTTTTAGAGTAGATACCTTACTGACATAAAGAAGCACCAACATTCTAGAAACTCGTTTGACTTATATGATAAAAAAATTATCGACGCATTACTAAAGTTAATACGTAAGTTCCTTAGACTGAAGGTGATCACAATGCTATGCCAATTGTGGTTTTTTTTTACACTTAAGGATATTCGAAATGTAACGATCTATTATTATGGTATTATTTTATTATCGATATATCTGAGATAAGTGAGATAGCCAATAAAAACGCTACAGAATATATCCGTAGCTATATAACCTGCAATAACTATGTCTTAAAAAACCCAAGACAAATTCCAATAGTTCCCAGCTTTGACAGCCTAAATAAATTGCATATAATATGAACACATAACGAGTTGCCCATTATAAATTCAAATGAACTAAACGAACCGTGTTCTTGAAACATATCTAGATTAGGTACATATATTAATGACTGCATGCCAATGTATCTCAAGATCTCTGATGTTTAAAGGTCACACACTCACACTCATACATATTAAAATTTTATGGTCATTCCATCCCTATATTTTGGGTGTTTGATAAAATAAAAATATGTAGGTACCTACCAAGTATCGCACAACGCTGAATCTAATCTAATATGTATTTTTTAAATATGTATTCAAACTGGAACTTAGATTCGTTTTACATACAAATGTATTTCATAGTTAATTTCGAATTGTGATCGACCCATTCATCTTATGAATAGATTCCTATTATATTTGAATAGGTACTATATGCCTTTATTGCGGTTCTTACGTTGCTATTCGCCTTTAATTATTATCTGCTTTTATCAACTCCCTTTAGCAGTTTAACTAAAACAAGCAATAGTTTTTTAGGGTTCCGTACGTCAAAAGGAAAAAAGGAACCCTTTTTCTGTCCGTCTGTCTGTCCCGTCAAGACTCTTACTCAGGAACGCGTGAAGGTATCAAGTTGAAATTAATATCAAATACTAAGGCGTACATTAAATACCATTCTTTTAAAAAAAAATTGTATATCTGTCAGTCAAGACCCTTTTACTAAAGAACGCGTGGAGGTATGAAGTTGAAATTAATATCAAATACTAAGTTTACGGTCACTTAAAGTTTAAAAAAATCAAGATTCTAAGTCAATGCAATAGCAAAATATGCCCAATATAGGTCAGTTTTGTCGCATATTCTGACACAAACAAATCAAAACCTATAGGATACTTACCATTGACCTAGAATCAGGAAATTTTGGCAAGAAGCAAGATGTTACACCACAAATGTAGGAAAAAAACCAAAAACTTATAATTTCTTGTTATACGTATCGCATAAATAAAATTATGTGTCTATAATTATTTTTCCCCAACAACGCGTGGAGGTAACACACTGAAATTAATATAAAATACTAAAGTAAGGTCTAAAGTTCCTCAAAGTAATAGAAAATATAGACTTCTGAGTCAACTCAATCAAAAAATACCCCCGGTACGGTTTTTATGCCGTCATTACTTACAAATCTGGTTCAGACTTAATAAATACTTATAAGTCATGACTTTATTTTTTATATAAACTTGTACTAAGTCACAGTATAGGAAATAGTTCGGAGTACAACAATCCGCTAATTATCTACTCACTCCCGCATTAAAGGTACCAATTTCAGGGACTAATTTTAGGGGAAAACTTAAAACTTGTTCTCTGGAAGAACTATCTGTATATAATAAGTTTGTACGGAACCTTCGGAGCGCGAGCCAGACTCGCACCTGGCTCGTTTTTTTTTAGTTAATTACTTACAAAATAATTATATCTATTGATAAATCATAAACCATACTATAAAAAAAAGGAGAAGTGACTTTGTAATGTAATGTTATTGGAATTTACACCATAATTTGCAAAATTATCTCTGTAATGCAATACGAGGTTCTGCATATCATATCAAACCAGCCCAAATATAGCAAAATATTGTGTGACCCATATACATACATGTTTGTCGTGCGTGAGGTACGAAGAGGTGAGGTGCGTATAGCTGTAGCGCCACCAAAATGCAACTGCATAAAAGCATACGAGTGGATGTCTGATAAGTAGACAAATTCAGCTTAAAAATATATGCATATCTGAAAAAGTTATATTAGAATAGTAGGTATATATTTTACATGTGGCAACTTTTTGATAACTGGGCCAGACAATTTAATAATTTTCAACGACTTATTGCCCCCTTTTGTAAAGTGATCAATAAGAAAAATTACCATAGGTAGGAAAATTCTTATAAGAATAAAAATAATGAATTATACTTTATTTTTAATTTTTAATCATCATGGAATAAAAAGCGTGTACAGGCTAGTTAAAAATTATGCTACAATTACTATCTCCTAAAAACTATTTCCCGGATACGAAAGAAAAAAATGTAAAAAAATACTTTGTTATTTATTTGAGAGTTAATAACATAAAAAATAGAGAATTGTTAGATTTATGAAAAGATTCTAATTCACTATGCTTGGTTTTTTTAAAATACGCGACTTTGTCCACTATTAAGCAATGACTAATTGGGGAAATAAGTGGGAATGTAGAAAAAAGGTCAATTACATTACCCTACATTTTCTCCACTATAGTCGGGTAAACAGACTGTTTATATGCAGATTAGTTAATAAAGTGTTGTCACAATCTTATAGTCGTTGGGAATTCGGCGGTCCTACCTTCCTCATCGTTCAATGTCAACATTGCGACATAGAAAAATTGCACAGATTTAGTCACAGATTTGTCGTAGGTACCTACCTATGTGTTTTTTGCTGTCGAAAATGACGTATTGCTCGAAATCTTTATCGAATACAATTGTAGCTGAATGCTATCTTTCGTACTTTGACAATTGTAAGGGTTTCGTAGTCAAAAAGGAAACAATAGTTCTTTCGCTATATGACCATATTTTTATGACAAAAAATGCTTACTCGGTATTTTAAAAGACTGAATTCATAATAGTAGATTGTTAACTAAGAGATTAAAGGCACCCACTTCTAACAAGATATTTTGGTTCGAGTTCTAATAGTTTGAGTCTGAAATGGGCCTTTCACCCGAATTAAACACTTTACTTATCATTGCGAATATAAGGAAAGTAAACACAAGCCAAAAAAAAAAAGTAGGTATACTTTGAATTGGGTGGTAAAAGGTTTCCATAACAGCTTGAGCCTCTTTTTCTGTTAAATCAGGTCTTAAATTCATCTCATAAGCGCTTGATAAACTCATTTTATTAGGTATAAAATTTAATTAGCTTCAACTTCCTTAAAATGTGCACTTATCACCTCAGATTTGAGAGAGTAATTATCATACTTTCCCGCCTTTTCCTTTTTACGCGCAACATTTATCAAGAACCATAATGCCAGCCAGTATTTTTTGTTGTAGTTATTGCTTGTTGATGAACTTACTATTATAAACTATTTTTAATTTGTCATGATCTACTTAAATTAATTTTTACGCGGTTTTCCGATAGTAATAAACCAATTACTTATCTGGTATAGCCAGGTATTTTAAATAACATCACAAACAAAAAATCTACAACCGCAAGTTACGATTAATATACCTAGACTTTGTTCCGAAACGTTATCGAGAGAAGGATAATTATCTTTATGCGTTCGGAAACTGTGCCGAGAGAGTCCGAAGTTGACCGAATGATTATCTGGCGCGTTCATAGACACTTTTTCTCGAGATTTTTTCTCTTGCCAGGAGAAAACTTTACCCGCCAAATAATTGCGATAATAATTTATCCTGACAGGTGAATTGTGGTACTGATTCTATGAGTTGAGGTTATAACGAATATTCATGGTGCAGTAATTCTCTTAAAAAGCTAATTTATTTGAGTTAGGTGCGTCGTGCATTGTCTGTTGATCAGTTTTAAATGTTTACAAGTGATACGTATATTCAGAACAGGATAAAGATTGTTTTTGAGGTGATTTTATTTGTTGTTTGTATACTGTCTGACAATTAGTTATCGATAAATCGTTCTAAAACATTAGTGATTTGGGAGGCTGTATGAGATAGATTATATTTCTATCTCCTTTATTTAAACGAGGGAATGTTTACTTTCTCGATGACATTTCAGAACGCAGCCCTAGTATAAATCGACTCGAGATCTTTGCCCAATGTGATTCAATTTTTCTTTGTTTACTGTTCGGCCTAGGGCCGACATTTGCTACTCCCCACAGTTCCCACCCGCTTTTTAGATAATAAATGGTCTACTTTTAGAGTATGAGAGATGAAAAATAATTTTATGCTGTAGGACAGAATATGTACATGTATAAGCTAGCGACTAAAAAACTTGGTGTACTTAAGAGAGCGAAGCAGTACTTTACCTCAGGGCAAAGGTTGCTGCTTTACAAGCCCCATATGGAGTACTGCTGCCATCTCTGGGCGGGTGTACCCGGATACCAGCTTGGCCCGTTTGACTCGGTTTAACGACGAGCTGAGAGTATTTTTGACAATCCCAAACCCAAGCGTTATCGAACCCTTAAGTCATAGGAGATACTTTGCCTCCCTGTGTGTGTTGTACCGTCTGTGCAATGGAATGGGATGTATTCTGAGGAATCGTTCGAAATGATGCCCACTGCTACTTTCTACCATCGCCCTACTCGCCATCGGCAGGAAATTTAGATAATATATATTAAACTAGCTGATCCACAGAACGTTGTTTCTCTTTTCTTAAAACAACTGGCGCGCCACCTTTTGTGATAGGGTTGTACTTATTCAGAAACACCCGGTGAGTGCACGACCATTTAGGAAAATTTTATTTTAACCAACTCGCACTTGTCCCTTTTTTCTTGCATAAAAACCTAAAACACCTAACACATAACAAAATCCTACAACATAACAAACACAACAAAAAAAGATATATCAAAATGTTGCTGTCGTTCGAAAGCTACGATGTGACCAAGGGTAACATTTATATATATTTGAAAAAAAAATGTTGCAGATGGGTATACAATTAAAATGGGGCATAGCAGGGGTCGGTATGATCGCACACGACTTTCTCACGGCAATGGCGACTCTTCCATCAGAGCAGCACAAAGTCGTGGCTATCGCTGGCAAAGATCTTGGACGAGCTCACAGATTAGCTACGCTCCATAAAGTGACCACAGCTTACGAAGACTATGACTCGTTAGCACATGACAACTCTATAGGTAATAAAGTTATGATAATCAAGTCATTGCTTCTGATGGGTTACTGCGCCATATCCTACATAATAGCTGTAAAATGTTTTTCGCTTGGAATTCATGATTGTCATCTACGGCTTTCTGTATATTTAGCTTGTCTATGTCATCTAAAAAAATATTCAGAAAACGTCATAAAGCATTGAAATTAAGCGTAAATTAATGCTTATAATAGTAAGCATGCGTACCAGAGGCCGATAGTTAGAGGCATCAGGTGAGCACATGTGTATGGTGGGTGGTTTCGTGATTGCTGCTGGGTCTCTTGTCAACTTATTTATATATCAGGTTTTTGGTCATTAAATAATCATGCACAAGTATAGCTCTCAATGCGTGACTTAAGACCAATATCTTTTTACATGCCATAAATATATTCATAGATGTAATTTAATTTATGGAATGAAATAATAAATTATGACATTTTCTGAATTAAATAGCTCTTAAAATATCCCCTTGTCGTCACTAACTCAAAATTTATCTTGGTTTAGATGTTTTTTTTTTTTTATTTAAATTTTCTTCTTTCCAGACATTGTTTTCGTGAGTGTTCTGAATTTGCAGCATTTTGAAATAGCTAAATTAATGTTAGAGAATGGCAAACATGTGCTATGCGAAAAGCCAATAGGTATGACATACAATCAGACCAAGTCCCTGGCAGACTTAGCTCGGGAAAAGAGATTATTTCTTCTTGAAGGGATGTGGTCAAGGTTTTTCCCTGCTTACGACGCTTTGGACAAACACATAGCATCGGGTGGTCTTGGGGATGTTTATCACATCAGCATACAGTTTGGGGTTGAAATTAATGACATTGAAAGAAATCTGTAAGACATTTATTTTACTTCACTAATTTTCACTTATACTTTTCTTTCATTTCATTCATCTTTTTTTTGTTTTGCTCTGAGTTGAATGCCTGCTTGTATGGTCTATAACGACACTCTATATTTTCACATTTCCCTTTTCCGTGCCTTGGATTCCGTTAATAAAGTTAATATGCATTTAAATATGTCTGTTGATATGCAACTTCAAATTGGCGGCTTTCTTTGCAAAAAAATATCATCATTTATAACATTTACAATCATATCCAACGGTTTGTCTATCGCACCCCCGCTGAGAGACTAACAACTCAAAAATCAGCAAAAATTTTTTTTCTGAAAATTTGCTTTTATAGAGTGTACATATGATTGGTTCTACGAAAACAGTTTTTTTTTTTAATTTTTTATTAATTTTCGAACAAGTGAGAAGCCAGTGGTGTGAACAAATAGATCAGTGTACTTGAGAAATTAAGAACCTTTTTGGGAAACACGCCGACCCCGGGGTTCGAATCTCCGCCAATTGGTACGTGAAGTGAAATTTAAACCCCTCGGCCAGTCGGTAGCAGTTATGGTATCCATCGTGCATGCCTTGCCTTTGTCTGAGCCATCCAGGAATAGTAAAGCAGTGTCTTACGACACGGGCTTCAATTGAATCCCGAGCGTAACGTAAGATTCCAGGGTTAAACCCATTATGGCGAGTGTATTTAGAGATAACGCCCGAACGACGCAAGAGAGCTAAGATTTAAATCCTCATTGCAACGAGGGATTCAAGTTCGCACAACACGAATAACCTTTATCCCTCGAGGAGAATAAAAATAAGAATTACTAGAAAAAATCCGGTCAAGTACGAGTCGGACTTGCGCACCAAGGGTTCCTTAAAAGATAAACTGTATTGAGGGACAAACTTTACTTTTGAAAACTGTTGTCCCCATACATCGACATTGGTCCCGGTTAGTTTACTAACTGCAAATAAGTTTATAATTGCAAAAATTATTTACATAGTTTTTGTGATGTAACACAAAACAAAGTGATCCTATAAGGGTTCCGTTGTTATTTCTTTTGAGGTAAAAAAAGTACTTTTAATAAAGACGCCTTTTGTAATTTTACATTTGTAGAAATCGTGGTAGGCTTTTATGTTCTTATGTTTCCTTGTACTTTTCTGGAAGTAGGTTGTTAAATATGTTAAATGGCTTCAAATTTAATGAACTGTAGAGTCAAAGCACTGTCATCACTCGACATTTCTATAAATGATGTATTCTCGAATGAGTTGTTCATTGGTGATGAAAGTTTTCATAGTTCATTTTTTTTTGTTGCTTTTATGTTGAGATTTTAAGTTACAATCACATTAAATTTTATGAATAATTGGATTTAATGAAAATCAGTACATTAGATCTCTAGATAATCGAGATCTCTTAGATCTATAATGATTTAGTTGAGGTTAGATTTGCATGACATATAATAATACATTGCCGACCAGGTGGTGTAAAATTGTTATTAATTGTTTAATTTAATTATTTGTTGTGTACACGCTGCTCACAAAACAATCGAATTTCCAGTATGAAAGACCTGGGTGGTGGCGCAGTACTAGACCTGGGCATATACATGCTGCAGCTGGTACAGTTTGTGTACAAAGACCCACCGATAGACATCGTATGCACGGGACACCTCAGCAATACTGGTGTGGACGAGTCAGTGTCTTGTGCTTTGAAATTCAAAAATGGAAGAACTGCTTCATTGTCTGCGCACACTCGTGCCACCATGACCAATAAAGCTGAGATTGTTGGCACTAAAGGCACTGTCTCGGTAAGTATAACTTTTATTTTAACTTTAGTGTAAGTAACGTCAGGGTTTTGTTTATTGTCGAGGTCTAGTGTCCTCATAATGTGAGGATGAGTATCTTTTTACCAACCACCTTTGCGTAACATTTGGTGAGCTGATAGCCGCAACACTGATTCTGAACCAATGTGTCTTTTTTATACCACTAAGGTGGCAAACAAGCTTACCGTCCGCTTGATGGTAAGCGGTCACCGTAGCCTATAGACGCTTACGAACCAGGGGTATCAGGTCTTGACTATGTGGCTTTATATGTCCCATAAGTCATACATCACCAGCTTTACAGGAATAAGTCATAATATGTAAGATCAGGGGCAGAATAATATATCCCCCTTTGTCAGTTCTTAACAAATCTTTTTTTTTATATATATATATTTTTGGACATTACACACAGCGCCGTCTGGCCCCAAAGTAAGCAAAGCCGGCGTTATGGATACCAGTCACCAGATACAAATACATAATATATTACTTTTTTTTTGAATACGTAAATATCATACCTACATAAATACACACAGACTCAAGACAAACACAAATATTTATCACATAAATGTTTGTCCACTGCGGGAATCGAACCACACACTACCAACTGCGACGGCAACAGAATTTTATGTCTGAATCCTATTAAGGACACTATCTGTTACACTTTATATTTTCTATCTATTTTGTTAATCCATACCTTTATTTTGAACACCAATAGATATCTACTTGATTTTTCAAAAATCTCTAACGTCGTACTCAGATATACTTACTGGATACAGTAAAGAAGATAAAGGCCTTTCTAAAGTCTGGTAAATTGTTTCACTGTTCTATTGACTTTGGTTTGACACTTGACTATATCCCTAGGGACCACAGTTCTTCCAGAAGGGGTGACTAGATTTTAAATGGCTCGGCAACGCCCTGTAATGCTCCTAATTTTGGAAGCGCGCATAGGCTACGATTATCGTCTAAAATATCAGGCGGGTCGTAAGCTTATTTGCGACTTTAGTGATTTCTAAAAAAACAACTTAAAGAAACCCTTGTATCTATATTAAGTGTTATTATCGTTTTATTCTCGTTAGGAGTACGCCAACTATTAACTGTATAGATGAACACTTATTATGTCAATGTGCCAGAAAATAAATAAAGACAAACTGGCATCCATCTTTGCAGCTCTGTCTACCAATTTAACAATTTGTAGGCATTCTAATCCAAATCTTCGGCCTTCTACTCATCTCCTACTTAAATTACCAACCCATGTTACAAATTTTTATGCTAATACATTTACGGCACATGCAACAAAACTGTGGAATAAATTGCCTTTATCCATTAAAGGAACCAAATTAAATCATATTACAGAAATCTTGTTCAATAAGTTTACTGTTTGTATCTTAGCAAATACATGTTAATATGTGTATTTATATGTATTTTATATGTATTTATTTTACTTGACTATTTTCTACAGTTTAAAATATTATGTATATATATTATGTTCTATTTTAATGGTAATATCTAGGTATTGATTTAATTATGCATCATCTACCTTTTCTGTATGTTTCTCTTTTTCTATCTACCCAAAGGTTGTCTGGTAGAGAGCGCTTATAAGCGATAAGACCGCCTGGTTGTATACTATAAGTTTATTTCTAAATTTGTATTTGTTTATAATTCATTTTTGGTGTGCAATAAAGTATATATCTATCTTTCTATGTATGGAAGAAAGTTAACAATACTTTGTTTAGGTGTAGACTAGAATGTAATTAGTAGGTAGTATATGACAAATCGTAACGTGCCCAAGCAGAACTTAAAACATATAATAACATGCCTTAGCAATATCCTCTTGTGTAGATGAGTAATCGTTTGTCGGTTTTTACCATATTGTTCGTGACACTAACACAGATGCCGTTGATGGGCAATTGTACTACTTTGCTTATGCGAAATTGATTTACAAGGCTGCTCACTGACATAAACAAATAGAAATACTATATCTTAACGTAGATTTTAGCTTATAATATATTGAGGATCCATCTCTGAATAAACGAAAATAAACACCTAAAGTTTCTAAATAACATAATTAAGAAGAAATAAACCTGATTAGATCCTTTTATTATGACAATTATAAAACTGGTCTGTAATCAATTTTCGTTTTGTGACCTTTCATGGATTAAAAGACACTTTTATTTTCTAGCGGCCATCCAAAATCTAAAAAAAATAAGGTGTTGCATAAAAATGTTTCGGTTGTTGGGCTGGCTCTACACGTTTGTTTTACGTAGGTACTATGTTTTCAAATTAGAACATTTATATTCAGAAGTCCGTGAGCGTAGCGCAAACGTTAGTTTTGTACTCAGAATATATATATATAATAGGAATGGCTCCCTAAGTGTACGCGCGATGGAGAGACATTAATTATATTTGTCTTGAGTTCGGAAACTCGAATATAAATTCCTAATCTGATCTTATAACCTTATACGGTAAACTATTGCTTGCGGCTAGCCTTAGATATAGGTAGGCAGTAGGTACATTATTATGTAGGTCGAGCCTCATACTGCAGTGTAATTATCTTTTAGTATTTATAACACTTGCGATTAAAATTCTTTCTTACTCTTGGCATGTTTTATAGGAATCTGGCAATTTAAAATATGCAGAAACCTGTTTGTTTTCTTTAGTATTTATTAATAGATCACGACTCGCCAATTTACAAGTATGGCATAGTACTTAAATCTTCTTTTGTGTTATATATGGATGAAATATTTGCTTAGTACAGATAATACATCTGAATCTGGAAGCATCGCAGTGCCCCCGCCAAGTCGAGCCAACTTCTTGCCAGCTCTTTTTGGCAGAAATTAACATTAACAAGATTAAAATAAATTAACATGAACATTGTTTACATTGTATTAACGATTCCAAAGTGTTCTCAGAAACCTAATTAAATAAAGTTTTATTTAATTTGATTTGCGCAAGGGCACTACCTACATTTTCTTGAAGCGCTTCGTTTTTTTTTTGAACCCTCATAACTTGTGTTTGTATTATACCAGATAAACAAAATTCTCAGGATATGATTGCAATAGTGCACTTATTAAACGTATAAAGTTGCAATTGCATAGCTCTCAATGATAAGTAAATTTTATCCCACCAAAAACATTTTCATGTAAAATGATGCCAAGACGAGACCATATGGTCGCACTGTCAAAAAATTATCATATCTCATGTAGAGCCAAGCTTCAAACTCTACAAGCCATTATTTCACAAACTCTACACCTTAGTCAAAATATGTAGCTTGGCATCACATGAGTGTAAGGTAAAAATTTTTTCGCTGTTCATTACTTTTCTGTTTAACAATAGTTCTAGTAGTAACGAAACGGCCAAGCCACATATTTTGACTAAGATGTAGAGTTTATTAAGTTAGGGCTTGTAGAGTTAGAAGCTCTACATGCCCCCCCTCTAGGTGCCCATTACCTGACGGAATTGGCTCAAAATGAACATGTTCACTATATTAAAATGACATTTTCTATCTGGTCTGCGAATAGGGGCATTACTGGCGCGTTCCCGACCCTTTGAGGGCCATGTAGCAGCTAAGGAACGCCGCCATTAGACATTTTTAATTCTCTTGAATATAGGGGTGTCTCTGATCCAAAAACACAAATGTTGTTGTCACTTTTTAATATAATTGATTCCCTCGCAAAAACTACTGATCGGATTACATTTAAATTTTGTGGCACTAAAGGTTTCGGATAAAGAAATAGGGTCATAGGAAAAGAAATAATCCACTATTCTACTACTACGGTCAATTGTTCATCCACGAGAATAAATTACAATCGTCGGCTAGTTTGCGTTCATATTATCCGTTATGATGTTCCAGTTGGACTTCTTCTGGTGCCCCACCGTACTGCAAATAACCGCTGCGAACAGCACGGAATGGACGCTGCCCAAAGGGAATTACAAATTCCATTTCCACAACAGTGCTGGACTTAGCTACGAAATACAAGAATGCTGGGATTGTATTAATGCAGGTAAACCAAATTACGTAGGTACTTTCAAATTGTATAAAGGATGTCACACACGAGACAGATAATATTTATTTCATCGTTAGTAAAACACCCGCAGATAAAATGTGATATTATCTTTCTCGTGGGGTACTTTTAAATGTAAAATTTTACCTGTATAGCACATAAAACATGTATATACATATATAGCCCGTTACCAGTTGTATCTAATTTAGAGGAAAATGGTCGTCCTGGATAGTAAAAATAAAACCCTCTTGTAAACTTATCTACTTTTTAAAAACTGTTATATGTTTAGAGACATATCCAAATAGTATAGGAAATACCATTTAGACATTCAAATTGTCAAATGACCTTTCGGTAAAGCCGGTCAGCGAAGCGTGGCTGCATCACCTGACTGCCTATAACTAAATTACAATTTATCGTTTGTCGTTTCCTTGTAATTTTCCTCTCGTTAGGTATTTGTCTGCATTGAGACGTTATTTTCCATTATTGAATTTTTTTTCGATTTTCACCACTAATGCGAATGCGAAGATCTAATTGCATATAACGACCATAATTATGGATTAATTTTCATATCAAGAGCCAATAGCACCTTAATTTCATATTTTGGCAAGGATTGCTTTGTATCTGCTGTGTAGATCCGACTTATCGATTTATTCTCTTTACAGATAAACTGGAAAGCCCAAAGATGACGTTAGACGAAAGCATACTTCTTTCAAAATTGACGGACACAATGAGAGCACAAATAGGAGTCTTAGAAAATGGACTGTAATTGAAACGAAGTGGCCTTATTGTTATAAACAGAAATGTTTAATACCTACCATATTTTAATGATATTGTTGTTTTAGGCCTCATACTACACCCTCACCTGTTACAGTCGTAATAGCATATACTTGTATAGTATGATAAATAGTAAAAATAACTTGTCACAAAAACTATCCGCTTCACCGTTGCCTGAATTACCCTAGGTGAATTTTGTTAGCGATGTAGTCGCCATGTAAACGCGCTGCTGTCGCTAGCCGTTTTGAGATCGTCTCATCTAAAACTGCGTGCCACTCCACCGCACTCACGTTTACATCCAAAATACAAATACTATTGCTATACTTGCCAATAAGTAGTGGGCGTTGGTCGGTCACTCGGGTTATGCTTTTGCATAAATATAACTCAATACATTCGGATCGGTCGTCTAACTAGTATCAAATTAATGCGACCACGCGCAAAAGCAGACTTCTTGTGTTATACAACTTGCAAGCTCCTTACCATACTACGACAGTTGTTGGATATCGCGCAACTAATGCGCTAAATTATGTACAGATTTGAAATTCACAGTATAATCGTGGCACTAACACATAATCGGCGTAATAAGTATTTGCTGTCTACACAATGTAATAAAAAAAAACAAAATAAAGGGGAGCGAAGTTTAAGATTAGACAATCTCTACTTTTGTATGTGAATTTTAATAACATAGTCGTGACGCAGTGCGTTCACGAAACGCGTAACTGTATTATGTGAACGTGCTTCAGGATGTGTATATTATGATTGTGAGCGAATCAAACTTTTAATAAGCAAACTGGCTGACCTGGCAGACGTTGCTTGCAGCCCCATTCCCCGTCACGTTGCTCGCCCGCGCTATCTTTCTTTTTGCTGATGTTAAATACCCTACCTTCTTCAATTTGTGGAGCGGCGGAAAAGGGGAGATGTCCCGCCAGGCGAGATGTTATACCTGGTGACCGCCGTGGTCCACTTATCATTCGGTTCTGTTTGTCTATATGCTTACGTACCGGAGTAACTCTCATAGCGCGATGTAGGACGCGTGACGTCAGCTTTAGCTAGCTGTACGATATGATCCGCTACAATTTTTTTAAATCTGGCTTGTAGTTTCTAGAGATTAGCGCATTCAAAAAACAAAGAAACGAACTCTAGCTTTATTATGTAAGTATAGATACCTCACCTTTCGTGCACTTATATTCCTTAAAACAAATTATATATTGACATTTATATACTTTTTAAAAAGTTCAGTATTTACCTCAACTGTCTGTGATTATTATGTATCCAATATAAAAGTTTATGACATACTTATAAAAAATGTTGTAAAATGGTTGTTATATGAAATAAGTACTTAATAATTAAATAAACCTGATAAGATATTAAAGCTTGTTTTTCTTGCATAGTAACTGTAATCACGGTTTTGTCAACGCAATTTTTCTTTATCTTTTGTATATAAATACAGTTATCATTGCGTCATGGCCGCAATAGTTGCTTGGAATTTCGTGATACTCGTAATACATTAACTTTGTTTTAAAGTCGGTAAACTTAAAGATTCGGTCATAGTTATGTAACTAATTTTTTTTTATTTTATTTTTTTCTGAATTGTCTATGCAGTTGGCTGTTGCAGCCATTACTGCTTCACCGGGCTTTTTGGGGCGAGACTCTGAAGGAGCCTCAGCCCATATAGCGCCCAACGCTCAAGGGCTCCCCACGGGGGGAGCCTCTGCTTGGGTTGTCGCTCTATGCCAGTAATGTAACCGCGGTCAGTATGACCAACACGGTCAGTAAAAGAATATATGAATAAAATGCAACAAACTTTTCTGACCTAGTGGTCAAAAATCAATACTACAGTCGCCATATTAAAATGGTGTGAACTTACAGCGAGACTAGCGAACATACATTGTGTCAGAAAAGTTTGCTGCAGTGTACTATGTTTGCACACGTGCCACTCACTGTGTGTGATAGGACTGGCTGGCTGGAACAAGACATATTTTAGGGTTCCAAAGTCCTTTATTCTACTTACGACTTACCCTTATTCTGCCATATCCTTCTGTTCTTCCGTATGTCACTTTTTTTTACCAAGGAACTAGGAAGCTTACAACACTGAAGTTATTAAATATCTTTTTATAACTATACCCACTAAGGTGATAAAAAAAGTTAGATCCCCAGGTATACGGGAGGATAACAATATTTAAAAAAACCGGCCAAGTGCGAGTCGGTCGCGCGCACGAAGGGTTCTGTACCATTAACTATAAAAATTGCCAAAAAAATCACGTTTGTTGTATGGGAGCCCCTTAAATATTTATTTAATTTTGTTTTTTAGTGTTTGTTGTTACAGCGGCAACAGAAATACATCTGTGAAAATTTCAACTGTCTAACTATCACGGTTCATGAAATACAGCCTGGTGACAGACGGACGAACAGCGAAGTCTTAGTAATTGGGTCCCCTTTTACCTTTTGGGTACGGAACCCTAAAAATAGATAAAATACCTATTTATTTATATATATTTTTATACTAGCCTTAATTTATTATATTTAATTTTTTTAACGTATTTATAATTGCAAGGAATAAACATTAATACTTGAGGCTCATCGAAGTTTTCTTAAGGCCCGTGGATATGAATCTATGACGAAAATTTTAACGGCTTTGTCGGGAGATGAATGTTATGAGAAAGAACTTAATTTTGTTTCATTTCTTTCCATTAAATTTGAGAAATTTAGATGAATCATTTTAGTTCAAGTAACGCAAATTTGTGTAGACCTTGATCATGTAAAATAAACAGTGCCTTTGAAATATAATTTATTTAACAAACGACTGGAAGACTCCGCGGATGATTCTACCGGCGTCGCGCAGCTGTTGTTCTGTGATGACGAGCGGGGGCGCCAGGCGGATGGTCTGACCGTGCGTCGTCTTAGCCAACAGACCGGCGTCGCGCAGTCGTAGACACACTTCGTACGCAGGAATACCTGATAAGAAGAAGTGACTAGTTTACACACTTAGTAACACATTACTTCAAATAAAAAAAAATTGGTTTCTAAAATATTTTAACAGACATCGCCCATTTCAGTCGATAGTGTAGTCTTACCGTCTGCCTCGCGTTCTAAGGGGCGGGTGGTCTAGCCCCAACGTGTACCAATCAGTCTTTCGGTAAAGGAAACTATTGTGAGGAAAAGAATGTATGTGAAGTCAATAATCCATATTGGGCCCGTGTAATGGACAATAGTCAAATTCGCCCTAGCTTAAGTGAGGTTAGGTAGGGACTTTTGAAGGCTGGTAGTAGTGATTCATGTGCTTAACATTCTTGTTCATGTACTACCAATGTAAATGCAGGTGTTGAGCTTTTTAAACCAGATCCTTATTAAATACTTGATACTGGTATTTAATTTACAATGCTATGAACGTTCAATTGAAAGACGAAATTAATTATTTTTTTTTCTTAAATAATTTCGTTCTTCCACCTGATTATGGTAAGCAGGTCGGGAGACCCATCAGTAGCTGATTTTTTTTAAGCACAAATTAATGATCGATGATCGAGGAAGACCCTTGGAGAGCATTTCGTAAATTGTGACGAAATAGAAAAAAAATATTTATTAAAATATTAACTACGATAACGAATATCACTTTTTTTCTAGATGTCTGCTGTTAGCTTTTATTAATTGTGTACTAATATAATTAATAATTATAAACTAAAATTGATAGTTTTCTTTTTATTGATTAGTAGTCTTAATTAACTTTCAATCTTTAATCTTTTGTAAAATTGTTTGAATGTCTATATTTATCTTGCATAAAGTGTAATTTATTTAAGTACAATTATTTTGTTTGTAGACGCTTTGGGTAGAAACCTGTTAGCCTATGAAATTGTAAATTAATAAATGTATATCGAATAGAAATACTGTCTGGTTTGGTAAAAGTACAAAGTCAAAGGTTTGGAAAAAGTTTTGACACCTCTGTACTTACTGTCGTCTAAGTCAATGGCGAACATTAGCCCTCGCCCTCTGATTGTTTTCACTTGTGTCTTCGGTATTTTTTCTAACTCTTCACGTAATACTTTTTCTAGATTATATGCGTTTTCTGGCAGTTTTTCTTCCAATAAAACCTGTAAGAGTTATGCAATAATAAAGTAACTTTTTTTTATATAGGTATTATTATTAATAATAAGCAATATATAGATACATCAAAAAAGAAACTTTTGTTTTCATTACTAATAAGCAATATATATGTATATATATATATATATATATATATATATTGCTTATTAGTAATGAAAACAAAAATAAATATTGCTGTATGACTAGTTTCTTACTGTACTGAACCATTTCTTTTGTTACACATCTCTAATGATACATTTTGCCTCGAAAGGATAACAGGGTGCACCTTTTCACTCATACGTCCCCACTGTTGGGGCACGGCCTACTCCCACCAAGGGCCATTTTGGACATAGTCCACACACGGGCTCAGTGCGGTTTGTGGACTTCACAATTAACTTAGGTTTCGTTTTTGATGTATGCAGGTTTGACGATGATTTTCTTCAACGAAAAGCCAGTGATGTGAATAATCAATGTACTTGAGAAATTAAGAAATAGACTCATTAGTACACGCCGGACTCGAACCTACGCCACTCAGGACTCAAGGTAAAATCGAAACCCCTCGGCCACCACCGTCTGTGATGTTTTTAATACATTAAACAGTACCTCTGGCTCCAAAATAACAAGGTTGATGTGATATAGTTAACGAGACAAATAATACAAATACTTATAACCTGCTAATTATAAATAAACCTGCAGAAAAAACACGAAAACACCGACATCTTACCTTAATAGATTCCATGGCGACGGCACACGCTAATGGGTTCCCGCCGTAAGTTGAACCGTGTGTCCCCGGCGTAATCACCTGTTAAATAAAACCAGTAGAGGGGAATCCGTACAATAGTAATTTTAAGTTTTTTATGCACTCTTAAATATGAAATTTGCAATCTTTTTTTATAACTTTCTGTAAATTACACAAATAAAAATATATATATCGGAAATGGATAGAAAGTTCTAGCGTTGCAGTACCAAGTGGCGCAGTGGTGGAACGCGGGGCTGTAAGGTCGAAGGTCCTTTCGATTCTCGGTAGAATCAACTAATATTGTAACAATTTGTAAATTGTACAGGTAGTTGTCTTGATTCTGTTTGTGCCCACAAGGCGATAGGCTCATTTCCTATAAAGTTTGTAGGATGGCATACCATTGGTAAACGTGGAAGTCACGAGAATATATGTTCGTAATGTCTGACCACCCCTTCGGGGATACGTACTCATGATATAATATCATCATAATATGCATACACACATATATATATACTTTTATATGTATGTAAGTATATTATTAGCGACGGATCGTTGCTACAAAAATAAGAATCCGCCCCCTAGGTAAGGAATCCCCAAAAATGTAGCAAATAAATGTCTACTTACGTCCATTATATGGTTGTCAGCTAGCACCGCTGATACCGGGAGCATTCCGCCGCTAAGAGCCTTCCCTAGGATCACCACGTCTGGCTTCACTCCCTCGTGGTCGGACGCTAACAGCTTGCCCGTTCGCCCTGCAACGATCACCAACACTGAATCTTATCTCTTATCGTAAATCTCACCATAGGATAGACGAGAAAAAATGCATCCCCGCTTTAAAGGAGTGATTGATTAATATGTATACCTATGCCAAACTACAGCTTCCTAGCGCTCAGAGTCTCTCGGCTACAGACAACAGCCGCGGACAGACAGACAGACAGCCGGCCGGTCATGGCTAAATTATAAGGGTACATTGTTGACTATGGAGCCCTAAAAATGTCTTACCTAAACCAGTCTGAACTTCGTCAGCGATCCACAAAACATTGTATTTTGTGCAGAGTTCCCTGACTTTCTTCAAGTACCCGTTATCTGGAATCACCACTCCGGCTTCTCCCTGGATTGGCTCTACCATGAAAGCGGCTACTGTTGGATCTTGCAGTTCTTTCTAGAAAATATAATAACATTGTATAAATGTATTGAACTATTTGATTAATGTGAGGAGCAGTCGTTTAAGATAGCTTACCTCTAATGCTGGAATGTCATTGTATGGAATGATAATGAAGCCTGGCATGAAGGGCCCGTAGCCAAGGAAGCAGGTAGGGTCTGATGACGAAGACACTGCAGACAACGTGCGGCCCCAGAAATTACCCTCGGCGAACACAATCTGCCAAGGAATCGCGAATATTTTAGAACAATTTTAAAAACATTTCATACATCTACTACTAACATAAAAACTTATTCACAAAAAAATTAAACAACCAAAAAAAGAAAAGAAAAATAAAATTAATCCTTTTTGTAATTTAAAAAAAATTCGCGGCGACTTTGGACCTCCTTTTGATTTTAATCGGTCAAAATAGAAGAAACTCGACTTAGGATTTCTACTTTTGATATAACGTAAACATCGATAATTTCTAAAAGAATAGTTACCTATTAGTGCTTATAGAGGCTCTAACGGAAACTGCCTGTACTACAAACTAGCTTCCTGGTAAAAGAACACATAAAAAATACTTTTATATAAAATACTTTGATCTCTTGTATGCCTTGTATAATCATGAGACTATATAATACTATACTATACTATACTAGTTATCATGACTAACTGTTATACTTATAGGTATATACTACATATCGGTTTCCTAAAATGGATATTTTAAATTTACAAACAACGCGAATAAAACTATATTATAGCGCTTCTTGTAAGAAATATTGTAATAATTGCATCAATAAAAACCAATAAGAGATGTCAAAGGAAAAAAATCATCCATGTATCTGTTAACTGACCTTAGCCTCTCCTTCGGGCACTTTCTTCACTTCATATGCCCATTTCCGTGCGAGCTTACACGCGCTCTCTCCACCCTCCACTCCTGAGTTCATGGGTAATAGCCGGTCGTACCCGAACAGGCGAGTCATGAACTCTTCGTATTTGCCGAGCTGGTCCGAGTAGAATGCTCTGAAATATATAAAAATGAACGAATGCTAACACAAACATCAAAAATAAACAATTCGCATTATATTTCGGCAAATTTGGCCGTTTTTAAATGAAAGTAATACAATTATAAAAAAAAATGTATAACTTATTCCAAATTTGTTAACAGTTAACCATTGATGTAGTAAGATGTCGATTGATAAAACTTAAGGTGGAAATATTTTACCTTCTAGAAATAACTATAGAAGAGTGAATACCTTTTATTTTTGCCATGTCATTTACTAACTTATTATAGACATACATTGCTTGTAATTTGTAGTGTATGTACCTACATTGGTACCTATTTAGGTATGTTATATATGCTACAAACATTAAATATGGTTCAAAAATTGTAATCTAAGTATATTTATATCGCCATTGTTTTCAGCTCTCCTTTCATACCTTAGATAAAATAAAAAAGCTTCATAGTAATAAAATTGATTAGGCAATTTGGCTAACAGTTAATCACTTTCATAAGTTATATATAGTGTATTTTTAGGTATTGTTTGGTACATATTACGACATTTAATACAGGGGGCATGGGCATACCGGCATTTTTAAGCAAGCCATAGACATAATATTTAAATACATAGATATATGCTGTAGAAACGTACCTAGATACTAGTGTAAGTTTGTCTGCCTGTTTCTTCAGTGCTTCCACTATCCTGGGATGGCGGTGACCCTGATTTATAGCCGAATAAGCGCTTAGAAAGTCAAAATACTTCCTACCTTCGACGTCCCACACGAATACTCCTACAAAATCAAACATAAACAGAAAAATTAGGTAGGTCTCTTAAAGATACTTTCCTCCCTCACAATAAAGGATACAGGAATCATTAATTAAATTTTTATGATTGTAACTTAAATTTCATAAAATGATATGTAAGAGGGTCATTGTGTTCTCTGGATACCAAAACGACGTCTTTTTCAAGAAATTTAACACTGGAATTTCAGTCTCGAGCAATCCAGACATTTCGTAGTAAAACTAGCTTTCATATCCCAATGTGATGTTCATTTTTAAGTAGTAATTTTGAAAATGTTCAATTAAGAATATAAATGTATATAGAAGAACGAAGAGGAATTCAAGAGAAAAATGTATGCTAGTACATTTACGGGTTTCGAGAGATAAGTCAGACTTCCATACATTTTCTCGAGACTGTTCCCGATATATATATATTTATTTGATGAAACGCTAATTTAATATTAATATTATTTCAAAGGATTGACGTCCTCTCTTTTCGCTCAGCTCTATTTTGACTTAGAGCCGTCAGTTTACAAGGTTTCACCCGAAATTCACGAGTTTGTAGCATAGATGTCCGGGAAGCTTATTGGGAACAGTCTCGAGAAATCCAGACTCGTGGATTCGGGAATAAAATGTAAAAGTACCTACTTTCACGTGTCTCAAGAGATCTACTTGCATATTTTAATTTGCTCTCGAATTCTTGCGTCTTGCGTAATCCAGACTGTTCCCAACAATTTTTCAGGACTATAAATCTTCGGGTGAACAGAACAAATATATATTCATGTAAGTGTTCAAAGACGAAATACTTTAACCAGTGTGTGCTGCCAATGATGACTTATATGTTTCTGATACCTGTTTCACAACCCTTGGCCATAGTATAGGAAATAATAGGTAGACTAGCTTGGTCTCAGTGGGAACTGAAGAGAACTGCTTGAACTTGCTTTACGTGACAGAATCCTTAACTAGAAAATACGTTAAAGAACTACATGCGCCAACATAGAAAAATAAAAACCATGAACGATGGGACAGGTTGGTTCTAGAGTAACTATGAACCGGAAATCGTAATATGGGACCAGCCGTCCACTAGGTGGACTGATGACGTTATTAAGCCCGTAGAAAGTAGCTGGATAAGAGAAGAGGGCAGTGGGCTCTAACAGCTAATATGATGTTGATAAACTGATTTCAACATATAATATGCAACGCGCGGGTGATGCCCCTGGTGTTGCAAGCATCCATAGGCTACGGTGACGGTTACCATAAGGCGGTCCGCGAGCTTGTTTGCCACCTTAGTGGTATAAAAAAAAAAATGCAGAACTTCAAGAGTAATTTACTTATGTAGCTCCCTAAGGACCTCCAAATATTAGATTTATGTACGAAGGGAGTAAATATATAATAAGTCTTAGAAATACGCGTTATAACTATTCAAAATTTAAAATCTTTAGTAAGTAATAAAAGTTTTCTTTTCCTTAATAGTACGTGAATACTCATAAATGCTTATTAAACTTCAGTTGAACCTCGCAATTTCCCTAATTCTATATCGGTGCCAAAAATAAAGCCAATTGTATGCTCTATTACAATATGCAATACAAAAAAACTCCCGTGGAAACTCAATCGGGATAAAAGATATTTTATATCCTTTAAAATCTCTCCAGCTATCCCTGCACCGAAAATCACTTCACCTCACTGTTTGGTTCCAACGTAGAGGAATTTAATAATGTCTTTTTTCTTGCGACTTGATTTACAAACATTGATATTTGACAATACTGTTTTATTGCGTGCGTCCAATAGGTAATCTTTGTAAAATCACAAACAAAACATAATATTATAGTGAATCAACTAATAAATACATGTTTTGTATTGAAACACTTGATAAACAAGATTTGCAATGTAAAAAGTTTGATTTAAAAAATAACACTCAAAATTTAGGTAATATTTCAATTGCGTATCGTTTTTCAGATTGCATAGGGGGGGCACCATGTGATACGTTAAAAGTCTTCAATTATTCTGTGACGGGATTAAAAGTAACTCCCGAGAAAAATATATTCATATAACATATAATATTACACAGCAGACGTACATATACATATATTTATACTAAGAATACAAAGAAGTTTGTAACAGCAGACCAGCCTCCACAGGCAGCACCCGCTCCCAATTTTGACCCATGAATCAGCAATCGCTTCGCTCAACCATGATTTAGGCTGAAGCCTATGTTATCGAAGATAGTGTGGCTTTCTACAACTCTTTTACAATCGGTTCAGTATAGTTGCAAAGATTACCCCAAACGTACAAATAAGCAGTAAAGATAGAAGTATAGATTCACAACTTATTCTTAAATTCTTAATACATATATTCGAATTTTTTTCCCTCACTAATTATGACGTACGTATTTTTTTGTTTTGTCGAGAGTTTTAGAAAACTTAATACATATATTCGAATTTTTTTCCCTCACTAATTATGACGTACGTATTTTTTTGTTTTGTCGAGAGTTTTAGAAAACTTAGGTAGGTAATTGGATAAAAAATATTCTCAAAGAAAATGGCCATTCTGTAGTGTCTTAAAATATTTTTAAGTATCGTCTGGAGATTTTCAAAGTTGTCAACTCTAGTTATGTTATAAAAAAATTAATTATGCCTTCATAAGTAGGTAATGACATTTGTTTATAAATAATCGTTATCTTAATTATGCGAGTGCATTTTAATGATAAAAAACCATGCAACCCTCTCAGTGCTGTAATAAGGTAAAGTAAGGCGGCCCGCATTGAGTTAGGGTTCCGCAAAATGAGAATTATTGCAAATATCTTTTATGTAAATATATTGCAAATGTAAATTGATTGTGTTTTAAACAATTTTTTTTTTAAAGTATTTATATAGTTCTATCAGTTTCAAATTTGTTTTTAGAACACGCGGTTTAATTTATACCATTAAGGTGGCTAACTAGTTTACGGTCCGCCTGACGGTAGGCGGTCACCGTAGCCTATGGACGCTTGCAACACCAGGGGTATCACTCGCGCGTTGCGGACCTTTTAAAAATCTAATAACTTCTTCCTTGAACCCCATACTGTAGTCCTTAAAAAAAACCTCACATCTATACATTTTAGAAAAGGGCTTGCCACCCGTTAGATCGGGCCTACAGGGCCGATAAGACCGACCATAAAAATAAGAAAAGTGTGTAGCCATTTTCTTCGTTTTACATAATAATAGACACACCTACCAGACGTAGAAGTTATTAAATGGAGTTGTAAATTGAATACCATCACGAATAAACACAGACAGACATTCCTAACCAAATCGAAGTTGAGACATCACGAATTTAAAAGCACGAATCGATATGTTAATAAAATAACGCATGACCGATGTCTCTATCAAGCCTTCCGTGACGAGTTCTTAAACAGATAAAAAATAGATACTTAATCAGAGCTTACCTCAAGAACTGTTTAAAGTAAACCTATTAGTTCCAGGGTTGCCAGTAAAAACAATAAGGTATGTTTATGAATATAATCCAAATATAGAAAGGATATTTTTTTTTTGCAATCTTTATTGCTATAAAATTATACCTAAGTACAATATTTTTTTTGAATTATTATAAATTTTAATTATTGAGAAGTTCAAAAATAAGGATTGAAATTTAAAACACGAAAACGAAAAACGACATTAATACGAACAGGACAAACGTTATTGTGGACAGGGAGCATTTTGGGAACGGTTTCGAGTACGCCAGACTCTAGAATTCGGACGTAAAATTAATGCAAAATCATCCACGGCCCGCAAGGCCTGATTCTCGTGCTGATAGAGATAATCTCGAATTCAAATATGTTTAATTGATTGACCGCTAGCGTACGACATATGCCTAAAGAGAGGTTCTAAGAATACAAAAAACTATTTGCAAACGATATCCGCCCTGTTTTTCGAAATATCTTGTTCAAACTAGTCGATTAGAACAGTTACCGCGATTAACAAGCCCTGAGTAAGTCAATTAAACATATCTCGAATTCAAGATTATCTCTATTAACACGAGAATCACGCCCCAGGGACCTTATTGGGAACAGTCTCGAGCTATTCGGACTCTGGAATACGAGAGAAAATGTAATCAAGTACATTCACGGGTTTCGAGAGGTAGTCAGACATACATTTCATACAGTCCCTACTTGCATATATTTTTCTCACAAATTCACGAGTCTCCAATAGGCTCCCAGTAAATTGTTACACGAAGCTGAAAGTAACTTCTTGCTGCGCTGAAAATGAGTTTAGCTCAAAATAACACCACGGCAGCAATAAATAAATCACTACAAGCGAATTTCATAATTTGTTTTCGTTTACCTATAGTGAGAAAAGTTGTTTAAACATAAAAAACTTGTCTTACAGCAATTTTCGTACTCCTTGAAAACCTATCTCACTCTTGATTTAAATGCTAAAGTTAATCTTAAAAAACTTTACCTTATTTTTTTAATTAATTTCACTTTTTAGTTTTAAAATCCAAATAAGAAACACTCCATGTAATTTTCAGTTGCATTCGCACGCAATGCAAAAGTTCGCATCCATTCTCATTCAGTATGTCGACCGAAAATTGTGAATAATGTTATATGATATTACCAAATGATGCATGACGGACTTGTTATGTTGTTTAGGCCTATATTAATAATATTGTAAAAATATTGTAAACTACAATAATAAAAAAAAGGAATAAACCACGTTCGCTACGCGCCAATTGCGGTAGAAACCATGATCAAAAATTTTTCATACAAAATTACTTAAAACACAGTAGGTATATGGATATAAGAATTGATCACTTCATGATGTAACCGAACATTACATGAAATGGTCAGATGTCATAATATACCTACAAGTAGAACATTGCTGGCCATATCATGATATGGTCTAGCCACATCAATGACTACCTCTTACCATCTCGCCTATTTTCTATATTTGTCACAATGTCATTGACATCGTAACAGGAAATTTTATTTTCTGAACAGATTTTTTTCAAATTAATAATGAGTTAATAATAATTAATTTGTAACCTAGTACATATGTATCAGAAGAAAGTCTTCGACCCTATGTATGTTTGTGATGACATATTATGATACTGTGACCCTGGCCTTGCCTACTGCTGTCCTCGCACATGAGTTTAAACTCGCTCAGCGGGCCATGGTTATTTATTTATCTCTATTCAATATTCATACGCTACAAAATCCCTTATTGGAAAATTAGTAGCTAGACTTTAAAGGGTTAGCCAAATGACAGGTGAGGTAGGTTTTATAGTGGATACAGCGATCCACGAAAACGAAGTGTGGTAGAAGAACGAAGATAATATACAAAGGGTCGTAGGAATATCTTGATGCAAAAGTTGGAAATCTTATCTAATATCTTAAACCTACTCTTAAGGTAGTCGGAGTATCTTGAACGAATGCATGATTAAACCCTTTCGAATTACGTAGGTAAAAAGGTAATATAGGTAAACGCATGTATTCTTTTTATAATTTTAATGAATTGCTGATCAGGTGAAATTAGCATAAAATAAATAAATATCTAAATCGTCAAATTAATTAGGGCTGGCTCTCGCTTGACTATTTTACTATACTTGTTATATATTTTCGTACTCGCCTTTTTAAGCCCTTTATTTTGATACCAAGCTCGTGGGTCTTTTTAAAAAGGGTCTTTTTTTTGTCTTTTTTACATGCACATTAAAGCGCATAAAATCCGCCATTTTGATTTTTAACAATTTTACTTAAAAAAATATATGTCATAGTTTAAACCTTTCACAGTTAGAAAAATATATTTTACACTCTTTTTTTTGTTTAGAAAACTAAGAGTGATATCTCTTTATTCTTATTTCATAAAATATATAGCAATACTTGCTGCCCCGGCGAACGTAGTTTCTTTTTTAAAACATTTTCGTTTTGAAATACTATTTTCCGTTATGAAATACTTTTTTTTTGATCTTATATCGTACGTGGAACTGTGTCTCCTTGTATACTTCAATAGTGTAATATGTCTTTGTTTGTACACTGGTCGAAACGGCACGGCTGGGTACATAAAATTGTTAAAAAATTAAAATGGCGGATTTTATGCGCTTTAATGTGCATGTAAAAAAGTTTTTTTAAGACCCTCGAGTTTGGCCCCCCCCCCTAGCCAAGCCTGCCCCACCCCCACCCCCCTAATCCAAAAGGACCTCACCTGTCTTTTGGCTAACCCTTTAAAGTCTAGCTACTAATTTTCCAATAAGGGATTTTGTAGCGTATGAATATTGAATAGAGATAAATAAATAACCATGGCCCGCTGAGCGAGTTTAAACTCATGTGCGAGGACAGCAGTAGGCAAGGCCAGGGTCACAGTATCATAATATGTCATCACAAACACACATAGGGTTGAAGACTTTCTTCTGATACATATGTACTAGGTTACAAATTAATTATTATTAACTCATTATTATATGAAAAAATCTGTTCAGAAAATAAAATTTCCTGTTACGATGTCAATGACATTGTGACAACTATAGAAAATAGGTGAGATTATAAGAAATATAAACAAGACCTAAGCTAACTCATTAGTTAGTACTGGAACCTATGATCTGATTGGGTCGTCAGATATCTCTTCTATTTTTAAACACAGTAAAACACAGATACGTTTGACTCTGTTTACAAACAATACCGTACCTTCTCCTTTGCATAAAGCCACTGGAACTGGTGCATAATTTCTGCACCCACACTTGTCTTCTAAAGCAAAAATTTGCTCTGACGTCAGTGTTTGTTCTGCCATCTTGATTTAGTCGTGGAAACAAATGAATTTTATACCCTTCCTGAAACGAAAAGTGACTATTATATTGTAAATAAGTGACGTAATACAGCCACCTGAGTTTTAAAAGTTCTAATTGGGACGAGACATATGGTACAATCGTGCTCATTTTCAATTTGATTCTAGCGACAACAAATACACACTGCAATTTGCAAATTATCAAGTTATAGTTACCTATATTTTAGTAAAACAAAAATCTAAAATCGGTTTGATACGTGACAGCACATTTCTCAAAATTTTCAAAAATAGATTAAGAGAGCATTACTTATCTCTATGAATTGGATATATATATAAGGTTTTTTTTGTTTTTATAGTTGCCATGTTTTTTCATCCGTAGGTATGTCACAGCAATTTTATTCAGAGTAAGTATTAAGATTACACAGCACTAAAATTTGATACACGTATAGATAATTACACCTATACTATGTTATAAAAACATTTTGTAAAAATAATAATTAAGGTACGGTCACGTTCAAATGTCCAGTCCTATTTTAAAAATAGTTTTCGTAGTATAGGTTAATATTGTGTATAAGTGACTCACAAATTATTTTATATTGTAGTACCTCCTCAATCCGTTTAGCTGTTACCAATACTCTTAATGAAAGGTACTATCTTACAATGTGGCTTATGTCGTTAGGATTACAATTAACTTTAAGGCGCAGTAGTGTCTTGTATCGTATACACCGACCACGAGAGGGTCTGGATTTAAGTTCTTTTCTGGATCAAAAAGCAATATGGTCTCTTTTTGTTGCGTTATTTTTTTTTTATGTTGACATCTTAGTTTTTTTTAATTAGATCGCAATAAGAACCTTTTATTTTGTTTAACGTCTAAGAAAACGAATATTAAAGCGGATTCTCAACAAATAATAGAATAGCCATTAAATACTTTCGATTATTACTTTTGTCATAGTTTTTTGGAAAACTTTTGTTTTTTGAATTTCCGTGTTTTAAGCCTCACAATTCATTAAATAAATGAGGACTATGCATGCACTAATTAATATTAATCAATGTTCAATAGATCTGTTGACATTCGTAATATTTCTGAAATCCATTCGGAAATAACTGTCGTGCTCGTGATATTATTTATTTTTAGGGCTCCGTACCTCAAAAGGAATAAAGGAACCCTTATAGGATCACTAGGTAGGTATGTCTGTCTGTCAAAACCCTTTATCTCAGGAACGCGTAAAGGTATTAAGTTAGTAGTAAGGGGCCGTTCAAGTATTGCGTAAGCACTATAGGGAGGCGGGGGGGTCTTTGCTTTGCTTATTTTTGATGACATGGGGGTGGGGAGGATCTAGATGGTGATTACGTCAGCAGTAGTTATTTAAGGTGTGTTCTATTGACTGCATTGAGAGCTTTGACATCGCATAGGCATTTCTTCTACTTCTAACTACTGGCTACTGTTGTTGGCCGCAGATGGCCTTTACAACTACACGCGGACTAACTTTTGCTGCGGTGCTGCTTGCACTCTTCAGCGAAAAGTTGGGGCGGTTTGCGCAAGGGTGTCCTAGACACGAACCTCGGCTTGGGCAACCGCTCTTAGAAACTAAAATTTGTATCTAACTAAATTTTACCGCCGTTTCGGAAAATAGCAAAGGCGTTCTGAAGAGAAGAAACGGCAAGAAACTCTTCAGCACTCGCCTATTATTATTTAAATCTAACTAGTCGAAGCGCCCGGGTATATTAGTGAACCTAGTATACCCGCGCGCTCGAGTGTGTGTGTGTGTGTTAAAACTAAACTGTCTAATGTTCCGTCGCCGCCGGCGGCGACGTATTCTGTATATATTTCTATGATCTGTGTTCGCGGACGCGGGCGCTGAAGGCGCTTGAGCTTTGAGCCTGCTGGTTATATCATCGTCGGAGTCAATTATGACGTGCCTCGGATATCTAAACGGTCCTAAGGCCCCTCTAATGGGGGCATAGTTGGCAGATTGCCTAATTAGGGGATTGGGGTGGAGGGCTGCCGACTCAAAGTAGCGTTTAGACGCATCTTTGATGAAGGCTTTTATGGTCGGAAGCTCGAAATCACTATGGAGATCGATGTTACGCATATAGTACGGGGCGCCGACTGCGCCTCGCATAAAGCGATTTTGTAAGACTTGCAAGGAAGTAGTGTTGGTGTGACCAAACGCTACGCTCGCATATGTGAGTATGGGCCGAATACAAGTTTTGTAAAGCGTCACCTTATTTCTAAGAGACATTTTACTGTACTTGTTTAACATTGGCTTAAGACGACCGAGAACGAATGCTGCTCGATCTCTTACTCTTTTAATGTGGGCTCTGAAATTAAGACGAGAGTCTAAAGTGATCCCTAAATATTTGACCTGCATAGGCATTGAAATCGTTCTGTTCATTAAATGTAAACAAACGATATGGCCGTTCACTATTTGACAGCGCATCCACTACTATACCTCCCAAGCATGTGCAGTCAATGCGATTCAAAGCTGTCCGGAAGTAACGTCATAGCGCATTCATTTTTGGTCAACAGAACGATCGAATGAGCGCATAGACGGCATTGAATATTCGCATTCAATACACATATGGCAACCCACACATTCTTTATGTTTTCTTCCTCCACCACCAGTAAAGTACAAACAGTTGATGACTTGGTTTTGGATGATGGAGAGCAATTTCTCAATCTCAATCTTCCAGCATATTTAGCTATGGGTCACTTAGAGATTTCCTGGAAATGCCCTATGATTATTTTTGTCCGACGGTAAGAGATTTGTTTACTTTTGCTGACAAGAGGGATGGGGGGTGAATAATTGCAATAAATCTGCTTACGTAATACTTGAATGGCCCCTAATATCAAATACTAAGGTCTACAGTCCCTTGAAGCTGTAAAAAAATAAGCTACTAAGTCAACGCAATAAAAAAATACGGCATTCACAAATAAATAAAAACCTACGGGGTAGTTTCTGTTGTCCTATAATAATGAAATTTGACGCGAAGCAAGGTCTTACATCACAAATATATAAATAAATCCAAAATTCGTTAATTTGTAGTTACTTATAACACTATGAAAAAAGCTTGTCTGTCAAGACCCTTTTACTCAAGAACACATGAAGGTATCAAGTTGAAAATAATATAAAATACTAATACAATACTAATTTAATATATAAATACTTGAAGTTGTAAAAAATCAAGCTTCTAAGTCGATATAATAGACAAAATATGCCCAAAATACGGTTATGTCATATATTGTAAAACAAATAAATAAACTTTTTCTCGTTGACCTACAATCATGTAATTTGGGAATATGCAAGATGTCACATCACAAATATAGGGAAAAATCCAAAAACTGATAATTAAAGCATAAACCTGTGAAACACGATGTCATTACGAAAGAACTATCTACATATAATAAGTTTGTACGGAACCCTCGGAGCGCGAGCCAGACTCGCACTTGGCCGGTTTTTTTGTATTTGGGTCAATATTTGGTAATCGGCGTATAAAGTTCCGCGCATTTTATTTCAAAACTTTTTTCTTTTTTATAAGTATTAGTTTGAAAGTAAAACAGTACTTTCTGTCTATTATATCACTTTCATTCATTTACGACATTTTTAAAAACATATTTACTGTCAGTCATGTGCAAAAAGTCATATTTCCTGTCGGGGGACGCATCCTGTTTCGCAAATATCCTTATCAGAAAACACATAATTTTAAAATAAATTGGCTCATATATAGCAATTTTTATATTAATAAAAACAGTAACTTTACTCCAAATATAATAAAATAATATGAAAACTTAAAATACTTAATTTTTTGCCTAGACTTGAAGGGACCACATTTAAAGTCATTAGTCCGACAAAAGTTAATTTAAAAAATGCCGCTGTTTCGAGTAAGTCACTTTGACCAATCAGGAGTCACAAAAACGACGCTACGACGCTTGTTATGACTAGTGTAACAAAAGACGCCGTTTTGGTAGTGTCGTCGGAACCGCCGTGATTAAGTGTTGCTTTCCTGGGAAGAAAATTATTAGTGTCATATTGTCTGTGTAGCTGTTTTTTTGGAAAAAGTAAGTAAATTATTTTAAATACATTATATTCGATAAGACATATAAAGGCATCGCTCAGGTATGTTTCAAAGTTATTTACACAGTATTTAAACAATTTCAAACATAAGGTGTCATTTTGTCATCTTCCTGTGGTCATATTCCTGGTGTACTTCTGGCAGGATAATTGACAGCCCAACAGGAAGATGACTAAATATTATAATTATTTCAATCATACAGCAAAAAAACTAATGGTTTGTATAAACATACATCAGTGTGTGCTAGTTCCTACAATTCTGTATGACATTATTATCCTTTCTTAAGACCTAGATATAGGTTAGATGTAGTAAATAGGTACGTCATCTTTGTTCAAATTTTATATAAAAGATATATATTTTATAAAACTTAATTTTTGTCTAGTGCATTTATTTTTGTACCTCTAAGTTCGCAAACAAGCTTACGACCCAACTGATGTGAAGTGGTCACCAGGGGAATTACTCAACTTACTCTAAAAACCTACTTAATAAAGAAAGAAAGAAAAATATTTTGCCATAAGTGGGAGTTTCAATTTGGACCCTTTGGATTATTAGAATGCTGCTCTCACTGCTTAAGAATGGCAATAGGAATGATGATTGTAAGGCCATTTGATATTATTAAAATTTGCTTTCTTTCCTAATTTAGAACTTAAACATAAATGGTTTTTCTAAATTATACATTTTTAAACCTATCATGTTTGTATTTTCTTTCTAGACTCAATCAAATTTGACGGTAAGAACACTATGGCACCAAAAAAAGACACGTGAGGTAATATTGAAAAGGAAAATGGAGTTGGAGAAACTCAGATACATGATAGGGAAAAATTAGAAGTACTCAAACAAAAAAAAAACTACTTCAAGAAGAAACCTAGGTGTCAACTAATTAAAAGAAAAAAATGGAGGAGGCCAATTACAGGCAAAGGAGAAAAAACGCTTCTGATTTAGAAAAACATTAATGCGGAATAACTCTTCACCTGAATCCGATCACGAAGTTCCACCACCAAGTAATAGTTGACCGAATTCAAATTATTAATTCTCCACCGTTAGATGAGTACTAGAAGGAGGAATCAAACTAAAGTAAACATTGATTTAAACTTATAAATAAATAATTTAGAGACAAAAGATGTATCAAAAAATTATTTAGAAATAACTGATAGCAACCCTGTAAAACCTGGTCCATCTGGAATGGTCAATAAAGAATGTTACCGCAATGGAGATTATATATTTCAATTAAATCTAAGAATACCTGTTACAGATATGCAGGTGTATGTGTTGGGGATATAGATAGTGATGGGGAGATTAAAGTCACATTTTTAAAGGTGTGTAAAGATGATGTAAAGTTCTTGAAATTGAGCAAGACAAAATGTATGATGTGCAACTAGAGTTTATTTGGTTAAAATGTCTTTTTATTAAACTGCATTAAATTTTACTCGCATACAGTGTGTGTTCTTTTATCTAAGGTTAATTTAAAATAATAGGGTAATAATACCTACTCTTTTTCTATTCTTGATTGATTGTAGTTTTAATAATAATAAGGTAGATTTGTTATTATTATTTCTTTCCAATTTATGTAGTTAATACTTAGGAAACCAGATGCTGAGCCTGATTAAAATTTTATTTCTTATGAACATTTCTGTCCTTATTTTATCAACAAATCATTAGCCTGATGCCTAAAATCATTATCCTGTCATTGCTGTCATTTTCCTGTTTGCCCAATTTGAAAATCCTGGTGTTAATCTTTTTAAAGTGTACGGAACATATATATTTTGAAAACAACAGTAATAAATCAATATATTGAGATAAAAATATCATATAAAATCCTAAAAAAATATTATTTATTTTTTCTTTCACATTTTGCCAACTACCAAATATTGACCCATTTATCTATAAACTATGAATATTCTGATTTCTGATGGTCTGCCAAAATAAAAAAGTAAAATAACAAACAGCAGGCCATATGACATTATTATTACAGCTTGAAGCCTTACCACAGATTAACTAGTGACCGCGTCAGATACTTAAATAAGCAAGATATTCTAAGACATTAATTAGATATTGGTCTGAGTTAACCTGATATGGATCGAGTACAATACAAAATAAATACAAGGTATGTGTAAGTAACTCGCACAACTACACAACATAATCTGTTTTTAAATGTGGGATAGGACTTTTGAACGTGCCTGTACCTCCGCTATATGCAAAGTAGTGATGAAAAGACTTAAATTATCTCATAGGGTAGGGTATCCTTAAATAAGGATTTAAAATCAATATGTTACAAAGCATAACAATAGCTTGTTTTTTTTCATATGTTAACAATAATAAAAAAAATAGGCTATCTACGAAGAAGATATTCAAAATATTTAACAGCGGTAACGTTGTAGGTAAACACGTATACGCAACGGTAAGTACGCAAACAAACATAATAGTTACATCATAATAAAATTAATCAGAAGCCTTTACAATTTAACTAACATAAGTTTAGTTCAGTAACCTAATCATACTGTAGGGTAAATCGAAAACAGTAACCAAAACTTATTAAGCTATACAGTAACTGACTAGTGACTACTTACTAGCTGACTATCACTAGTTAAAACTATAAAATTAACCTACATGATAAATCTATACATTACCATGATCATCACCTATGTATATTTTTGCATCAACCTTAAAATTGGATGAAGTAGGTACGTAATGGTATCTATATCTACAGGAAGTTAATTTCAGTGTGTAGATATGCGCGTTATTGGTATCTTTTTTACCTTTAAGTACGTGATTTAACAAACTATATCTAAGAAATCGGCCAAGTGCTATTCGGACTCGCGCACGAAGGATTTCATACCATTATCTATAAAAACGGCAAATAAAATCACGTTTGTTGTATGGGAGCCCCCCTCAAATATTTGTTTTTATTTTAATTTCATTATTTATTTTTAAACTGAATATATAACTAAATATTCTGTAAATATTTCAAGTGTCTACCTGCTGCCGATATCAATATCGAGCAAAATCGAGCAAAAAAATCCACGTTTGTTGTATGGGAGCCCCCTTAAATATTTAGGTATTTTATAGGGTTTTTTAGTATAGCGGCAACAGAAATACATCATCTGTGAGAATTTTAACTATCTAAACATCACGGTTTATGAAATACAGCCTGGTGACCGACGGACGGATGGACGGACAGTGGAGTCTTAGTAATAGGGTCCCGTTTTTTTTTTTTTTTTTTTTTTTTTTTTATACCACTAAGGTGGCAAACAAGCCTACGGTCCGCCTGATGGTAAGCGGTCACCGTAGCCTATGGACGCTTGCAACACCAGGGGCATCACTCGCGCGTTGCTGACCCTTCAGAAATCTAATAACTTCTTTTTTGAAGAACCCCATACTGTAGTCCTTAGAGAAAACCTTGGCAGGGAGCTCATTCCACAACCCAAGGGTTCGCGGGAGGAAGTTTCTCTGAAACCGCACTGTTCGCGACCATTTTGGTTCCAAAGTGTGAGAATGAATTCCCTGTCGATGGCGAGCGGTGCGATGGTAGAAAGTAGCCGTGGGCATCATTTCGAACAATTCCTCAGAACACAATCCATTGTACAAGCGGTAGAACACACACAGGGAGGCAAAGTCTCTCCTCAGACTTAAGGGTTCGATACCGCAAGTGAGTTTGGGATCGTCGACAATTCTCACAGCCCGTCGTTGAACCGAGTCAAAAGGGCCAAGCTGGTATCCGGGTGCACCCGCCCAGAGATGGCAGCAGTACTCCATATGGGGCCGGACTTGCGACTTGTAAAGTAGCAACCTTTGCCCCGACGTGAAGTACTGCTTCGCTCTGTTGAGTACACCAAGTTTTTTGGACGCCAGCTTTACCTTGCCTAGCAAATGATCTCGGAACTGAACATCGCTGGAGATGTCAACGCCAAGGATCCCAATGCTCTTGGAGATAGAGAGGGGAGTGTTCTGGAATTGTGGGACCACAGTGAATGGGGTTTTCTTAGCGGTGAACGCGCAGACTTGTGTCTTTGAAGGGTTGAATCGGACCAAGTTTTCCCGCCCTCAGTCAGAGACCTTGGACAGACCGATCTCGATTTGAGACACAAGTTCTTCACGCTTTTCCTCCACAACGGAACGTGGGATGCTTGCACGGCCCGTGTAATAATTTGAGTACGGAACCCTAAAATCTTTCCCATTTATCTTTGTTTTACATCACAGTATTAAAATTAAACCATAAAATCTATCAATGGTTTCTTTCATTCTAAAAGTATTACGGCTACCCGAAAGAAAGACAATATTAGGAAAGGGATAGAGCGTCAGAATTCAGAACAAACTGTATCATATAGCTAGAAAACCGAAAATTATTTTGTTTACCCCTTTTACCTTTATTGTTAAATAAATTATCCATCACTCCCCCTTGTCCATACTGACTTACTTCGTATAGTATCTCCAGAGTCGGTAAAGGGGTATATTATGCTATCCCTGGTCTTTCATTTTACCGCTCATTACTGTATGTATACAGCTGGTAATTAGGACTTATGGAACATATATAACACCACCTTAGTCCAGATAAACTGGTTGGGGCATTGGGTTCACCAGCATTCACACAAGACTATAGTGGTTGGTGAAAAGGCTGTCACCTACATTAAGATGTGGGTGTGTTTCTAGCCACTGGTTAACCCCTTCAGGAAATAAAAACCGTTATGTTATACATACATGCATACACACATACATCTTATTAATTTGCAAAGTAAAGGCAATGTACGTACCCGTATTTAATCACAAGGGAGGTCGTTTATAATATAAATCACTGCGATTTCACTTCTTTGCCTATCTTATTTGTTACTATATCTGCTACTGATTTGTAAACAAACACTCCGAATGAAATTCGATCAATGTCTAAGTACATTTTACATCAGCCTGTCTTTAAATAGATACTAACAACCTTCCCTCGTCATTTACATATCTCATTTAATTAATAAATTAGTTATGTCATAACAAATGTTATTACTTCATGCACTTCATATGTCACTTGCAAATAAACAATGTATGCACGTCTTTCAGTGTAGTTAATCATTAATGGCAACACAATCTTGAAGAAATTATTCGTAACAATACATTAACAGTACACCAACTCTATTAATACGCAAAGTTAAAAAGAAACTCCGCACTATCAATAATTTAAAAATAAATCAACCTTTATGTAAGCTACTGACCTCTGAAGACGCGATTGACGCAATGAAGTTCAAATTTAGCGAGCGTGACAGCGAGAACCTATCCGTAGGCGGTATGAACTATTTCTGCGGACAAATTTATCCGCGCCTCGATTGTTATACTGATGAAATAACTGCGGAAAACTACTACCTACAAGTCTGTCTCCATCCGCTCTGTGACTAAAAACACACTTCGAACGGATATAAAGATTTATATCTTTACACCTAAGCGAAATAGATAAGTAAGTACCTACTGGCTTAAGTTATTTATTATACAGGGATCGACTGGTGTATCTCTATTCAGTCCAGTCGATGCATTTTGTTTTTTTTTTATTGCAAATAAAATTAATAATTATGTTTTGATGAAAAAGTTGAACCAAACTTTAACATCTAGGTGAAAAAAACCGTGTAAAAAACCTACCGATAGTTTTAGGTCAAGCAACTGTTTTTTACAAATGCAATTGACGTCGTCAACTATTTTGGAGACAATTAATATCATAAAACGTGCTTCGGAGAGGACTTTAATCTGTGTCGGATAGACGGCTTAGAAAGTCTGGCAGTCGAGTGGGAATTATCTCCAACGCCACAACGTCTGCCAAAGTGGACAATAGCCCATGCCTCCTTTCTCTAAGGAGGGGCCTTAACCTCTGAAGTTGGCATAAGCAGTGACTGAGGCAACATGTTCTAAAGGAACGTCAGATGCAAAAAAATCTTTATGCTTGGAAAATCATATTGACCGACGTGATTTTCATTAAATCTACCTGAACCAGTTTATTTATATTCACCGATTTAATATGCCACCCTAAAAACACGCGGGAGCTGTGTTGATACAGACTTAAACTTACTTGATCGTGGAAAGTTTTGCCTTTAATCAGCGATAACATTTGACCCGCAAAGACGCGACGTTATAGGCATTTTATAATAATAGATTGAACATTATGTGACCGGGATAAATAGTATATTATTAAAATATATTATTATCTATCACTTATAATTTAACACGCACTTACTGTTTTTTTCTTTAATATTATAACTGTGAAAAAACGGGCCATTGCAAGTCGGGCTAGTGCACAGAGGGTTCCATAAGTACTAAACAGGTTTTTTTCACACGAATAAAGAAAAATGGTCGAATTAAAAACTGTTTATTAAAATGCGTTAATACTAATTTTTTTTTAATTTCAAATTATTTTTTTTTGGAAATTACAAAATAATATAAATTTAAGTACATTTTATTAATTCTATAAAATAATAACAACAAAATAGTTTTATTCATTTCAGTTATTAATAATATGTACATTTTTACAAATCCTATAAAAACTTCCTAGAATTTATTTGTAGGGTAATTAATATCAACATATAAAGCTTACTAAAGGTTACAAAAGTTTTATTAAAGTGGGCAGATAAAACACTACTTGTCATTACAATGAAGGCCAATTAACGTTTACAAACACCTTTGTTCCAAAATGGAAATTAGGCCACGTCATAATGACTCCAAAGGCTGGCAAGAACACCCAAAAACCTGAGGGCTACCGGCCGATAACTTTGGTGTCTCACATCTCTAAGGTGTTCGAAAAGCTCCTGCTGAAACACCTGGATGAGCACTTCAGCCCGCGCCCAGAACAGTTTGGCTTCAGAGCGGAACACTCCACCACCCTTCAGCTGTCGAGAGTACTTCACCACGTCGCAGTGGCTTCGAACAAGCAGGAATGCACTGTGGCAGTACTCCTTGACATGGAGAAGGCGTTCGATCGAGTTTGGCACCAAGGTCTGCTGTTCAAGCTCTCGTCGTCCCAGATCCCGCGCAGGATAACTATGGTTATCAAGTCCTTCCTTCAAGACCGCAGCTTCAGCGTCATTATCGAAGACACAGTATCTTCTGTGCGCCCCATTGAAGCCGGAGTACCTCAGGGGAGTGTGCTATCTCCGACGTTTTACTCATGTTACACCGACGACATCCCAAAGAAGGGGGGAGCTATGCTGGCACTATACGCTTGACCTCCTCCATCAGACCAGATCACGCCGCTATCAAGATGCAGCGGACCCTCGACGCCTTGCCAGACTGGCTCTCCAGATGGAGGTTGTCGGTTAACGTCAGCAAAACACAAGCCATCCTTCTGCACTGCACACAGAAGATACCCCCACCGCTTCACTTCTCAGGGCAACGAATAAAATGGTGCCCCAACGCGAAATACCTCGGCGTCACCATTGACCGTCTCCTGACAATGAAGGCGCATGTGACCAGCATCGTCAACCAGACCAGATCCACACAGGCTTTGCTCGCTCAGTGCTCAGGGCAAAACTGCCTTTACGGACGAAGCTCGGGGTCTACAAAACCTACATCAGACCCCGCCTCACGTACGCAGCGCCGGCATGGTTCGCACTACTCAGCGAAACCCAGCGCAAGCGACTACGCACAGTACAGAACAGGGCTCTTCGCACCATAGTCAGCGCATCCCGCTTCGCGAGGAACGCTACGATTGACAGAGACCTGCAGATCGAGCCACTGGACGACTTCGTCGGCCGTCTCGCGACCAACATGTTCGCGCGCGCTGACGAGTCTCGATTGCCGCACATAAAAGACTTGGCACCGCAGCACGCGCAGCCACCGGACAGCAAAGCCTACCCACGGGACCTAGTCCTTGTGGAGAACGATGCTGGTAGCAGGGCTCTTCGCGGTAGAGCCGCCCCAGGCGGCTCCTAGCTGAAGACCCATGGAAGCCGACGGTCAGAGACCCACCCAAAGACCTGCCCGTAGTCACGGGCAGCGGACAGCAACCATTTGGAGCAGGCCACGCCTCGAGCAAATTTCCCCACGCGCACATTGTGTTTGTGTGAGAAGACACGAACGCAAGTTAAGTATGACAAGGCGTCCTCCAGGTATAACTCTTAACCTGGCAGGGGATTTCCCTGTACCGCCGCTCCACAATAAGTAATCCTGATCAGAACAGATTTGAAGCACTATCTGCCGCAGACCTTCCTTCATCTACCTACCAGGTACACTGACCAGTTATCAACCGTACGCTTCGCATCAGTATCGGTGTAATGAAACGCGCAGACTGTAAGAGTTTTTTTATACGTTATTTGCATTCCATTAAATTTTACTTGTTTTTAGTAAACAACACTGTTATTCCAACAAGACTAGTTTCATTTCCGTTATAAAATACCTACAATAAGTAAAACTCATTGGTAACCGTCAGTGTAATTTACTTGTCCTCGGAATTACTAATATTTTAGTGGATATAAGTATTATTTACTTGTAGCTACTAAAGTTTTTTCTCCGTGCATTATTCAAAAACTAGTATACCAATTGGCAAACAAGCCCACGGGCCGCCTGGTGTTGAGCGTTCTCCGTGCGTATTAGCAGCAGCATTACCCGCATGCATCCTTTAAGAATATAATTACTCCCTTCTGAACTAACTTCACGGAAGGAAGCACCACTATAAGCACCTGTGCTACGCTTCACCACTGCTTTTGCATGACAACTCGTGTAGCCCAGTCACAGACTTAGACCACAGATGAGAATGATAAGATAACTTACTGCGCATAGTTTAATACCACACTCCACAACAGAAATAATTCTAAATTCAGACTATGTACCTTTAGAATTTAATCTTCTTTTTCCCCGATATTGTCCTCTTGTTAAGGTCGTCCGGGGACTTTCGATATGATTTTTGAAAAGTGGCCGGGGTTTTGGACTGTTGCAAGTTTAATGTTGTAAATTAAATTTATCTAAGTATGTGCGTGCCTACACCCTTTGATGAATACAAGAGATGAACAAAACCTAGATAATACTAACCTAAAAAAATTGCACTATAACAAGATAAATGATGGCAATTCCATGAGTTCTTTGAGCGCATGAAAAATGCATATTTTCGGTCATAATTTATTCAACTGATGCAAGAGAGAGATATGCATAAGTCACGGAAACAGCAGAATGGATGGATTTTTAAACATCTAGTAGCAGGAAAATTATGGAGGATTCTAAATAATTTGTTGGTCACAAAAATAATACTGCATAAAATATGCGTATATTGGTTTTAAAAATATATTCATTTATTCATGAAAGAAACAGCTACTGACACTAAGATTAATTGCCATAATTTTTGAAGTGAAAACTTCTTTAGCGACGTTGTGCACTTTTTTTGGTATGGGTAAAAAATGATAAACTCGCGTCAGGTCACGTGTCCTGATCGTGAAAATTCGTAAGACGGATGGAGAGTAGACAGCTGGCGCGGCGTAGGAGAGGGAGTATCCCCCTCTCTTTCTACGACGCGGCGAAAATGTATGCCGGCGCCTGCTGTTTCGTTTAGGCGGCGCAGGGCGCTTGCGCGAATGGTCGTGTGTGTTTATGTTACAGCGTGCTACGCGCATCCATGGATGGTGACAGCTGATGGCTTGACCGTCTGTGTAGTGGCCATACTGCTGTGTATTCGTAAAATTCGTGTATATAAAGTGTTTAAAATATGGAAATTGAACAAAGTGCATCTTTGTCTTTGTAAAATACGGAAACCGTAATGCCACGCCTATTATAATTTTTATTTTTAGTATTCGCGATTATGAGTAGTACAGGGAGGTTGGATATGGAATTTTAATTCTATGACAGATTGCGATGTCAAATATACTACGTCAAAAAAGTAAATAAACAAACATTATTATTTCTTGACAATGTCAAAGACATGTCTTGTGACATATTTGAGTGTTAAGCGCGAATCGTGTGTAAAGGTTTTCACACCAGGGATTGCTATTGGATATGTTCGGATTTACTATTAACCGACTTCTAAAAAAGGTGGAGGTTCTCAATTCTGATGTTTAGTAGTCTTAAGTTTTCAAATATCTGATGGCAACCCTACTTGTATATATTATCAGTATACCTCTATAGAGGGTGGAGGAAGTCCCAAAAACTGAACCGGGTAAAAGCTCCTTATCAGCCTCATACGCCCCCCCCCCCCACTGTTTAGTCACATCCAACCCTCAACAAGGGGGATATGGTAGTACACGTAGTCTGATAGCAATTAATAAAAAAAAAAACCTAATAAAATTATTAATTCGACTTTAATTATTTTTATTTATATATTAATGAATTTATTTTATTGATTAATTAAACTCTACTAAAAAGTAAAAAATCCCCTAAAGCAGACATACTGACAAGACACAATTCAAATTAAATCAAATAATATTTATCCAAGAATCGGCAAGGAACTTGACTATTTAAAGTAATAATACAATACTTTGTTTATCAAATAACAAGTACGCAATCTGTATTGAAACACTAGATAAGTTAGTAGGCTACTTAAAACAAAATTGTGAATGTCAATTATTATTAACTGTTTTTATGAAGCATATAGAGCTAAAGCTAGGTATATATATATATATATATATAGTACGTGCTTAGGCCAATAGACAATTTGTACCTATCTTTACTACAACAATTTCTTGGTATTTGTCTACAGTGTAGTGTAGACTCTACACCAAATTATTGGTATCTACTTGAGGCAAAGAAAAAACAACTCAATGTTTAATATGCGGTTAAGTTTATTTTTTCCATTCTAAAGGCGGTGTATTTTTTTTTATCTATAGTATAGTATTATATAATCTGTGTCTATGCCTTATTATGAAACTATGGCTACTCACATAGAACCTTGGTAGCAATTCGGTTCTAATTCACAGTTTTCCACTCTTATTTGTCCAAATTATTATATTCCGATCTAAAAATTCCATCTTTAAACAGAAAAAAATATCAAAACTCAGTAGAACTGACTAGTCCTCATAATAAGCGCTCAATCGCCTGACTGATAGACTGACGCATGTGTAAACCAATAGGTATGTATAATGTCATCAACGCCCTTGACTGTTTCTGCAGTGATCCGCCCGCCCAACGACGACGCCAGACATGGTATTGATTATTTAGTTCACAAGCTTCTCAAACGTCGCCAATGTAGTCATATTTACTCAGACTAGCTGGTTTCCCGCGGTGTTATACGAGTGAATTTCCTTTTTCCGTCCTACACAAAATTCTCTATCATTTTATACCCTAGCAGATGGGACTAAAATGCTGAAACCCCACATAATATGTAAAGTATAAGTCTGCATAGATACCAATACCACTAAATTTTAATTTCGTAAATAACCTAATTCTCATTCTATGTTACATCCCCTAGTTTCCCAAAAACGATAAATCACATCATTACTAATTTCCAACTAAAAAAGCCTACCAATTTTTAGGGATATAACATTTAAGAATCACGCTTAAAAAATACACACTCAGAATTTAAAAACAAAGTAAACTTTGCGAAACTTTTCGTAAGAGGGGTAGTTCCCAGTCAGTAGTATGTGTTCCTTCTTAGTATGAGTTCGCTAAACTATCGAGAAACCGGACATTTTATTATCGTTGTTAGACAAAGGTGCTTTTTCAGTAGGGTTGGCGGTATTGCAAGACCAGTATCTGTTGCACACTGTGTTGGCGGTATTGCAAGACCAGTATCTGTTGCACACTGTGTTGGCGGTATTGCAAGACCAGTATCTGTTGCACACTGTGTTGGCGGTATTGCAAGACCAGTATCTGTTGCACACTGTGTTGGCGGTATTGCAAGACCAGTATCTGTTGCACACTGTGTTGGCGGTATTGCAAGACCAGTATCTGTTGCACACTGTGTTGGCGGTATTGCAAGACCAGTATCTGTTTCACACTGTGTCAATGAAGCAGGTTAGTACTTAATGTATTTTAGTGAATGGTTATTATTGTGTGTCGTTAAGTGTTTTTCAAAGTCAAAGTCAAAGTCAAAATGGTTTATTCAAATAAGGATTTTACAATCACTTTTGAATCGTCAAAGTTATAAAATATTATTTTTTGAACCTTCCCGCCGGTTCACAATGTTGTTGATTTCTACCGAGAAGAATCCGGCAAGAAACTCGATAGTTACTCTTTTAAAAACACTATCAATAATACAAATAAACTAAAAATACAATTAATGTTTTAAATAAAAAAAATTTAGCCGTACAATTTTATGTTATTTCCATTTTGATTTGGTTTACCTATGCATCCTGTAATTGTGCATCATCAGTCCCAAGGATTTTTATCATTTACATAGTCTGAAATATTGTAGTATGCCTTTTTACAAAGTACCTGCTTGATAAAAGATTTAAATTTACTTATTGATAGATTTTGAATTTTATTGGGAACTTTGTTGTAAAAGTGTATACATTGCCCATAAAAGAGTTACTTATTTTGTGTAGACGTGTATCATGCACCAACAGCTTATTTTTACTTCTAGTATTTACTTTGTGAACGTCACTTTTCTTGCTGAAACTATTGATATTTTTATGTACATATAAAAGATTTTCATATATGTACTGCGACACTAAAGTTAAAATTTTTACTTCCCTAAACCTATCCCTCAGAGATATCCTAGATCCTTATTTATAAATAGCACGAATTGCCCTTTTTTGTAACAAAAATATTGTATTTACATCAGCAGCGCTACCCCACAATAGGATACCATATGTCATTAAACTATGGAAATAGCTAAAATATACTATTTTTGCAGTGTCGACATCGGTCAATTGTCTCATTTTCTTGATCGCACACACATCAGAGCTAAGTTTTTTGGCTAGGTTATGGATATGAGGACCCCATTGAAGTTTGGAGTCCAGCGTTATACCAAGAAATACTGTTGAATTAACAAGTTCTAATTGCTCGCCATTTATATTAATACATGTCTGTCTCTGACTAACATTTGGTAATGTAAATTTAACACATTTGGTTTTTTTTTCATTAAGTAACAAATTATTAACGTTAAACCAATTTACAATTTTAGAAAGGGCATTATTTAATTCATTATAATATATCTGTCTTCTCTTAACTTTAAAAAGCAAAGAGGTGTCATCAGCAAATAAGACAATGACATGGTTTTTTACATGATATGGGAGATCATTAATGTAAATAAGAAATAGAAAAGGACCTAAAATTTAGCCCTGAGGGACTCCCATAGTGACTGCTGATCCCGGAGATCTTTCACCGTTGACGTCTATTTTCTGTACTCTCCTACTCATATAGGATGTCAAAAGGTCGAGAGCTTTGCCTCTAATACCATAGTGATGTAGCTTCCTGATGAGATTTTCATGTTGAACACAGTCAAATGCCTTAGATAAATCACAAAATACTCCAAGGGCGTCATGCGAATCCTCCCAGGCGTTATATATATTTTTTAATAGTGCCACTCCTGCATCGGTTGTGGAACGGCCTTTCATAAAGCCAAACTGTTTACTACTAAGTAGCTCATTATTACAGAAATGGCTTTACATTTGACAAAGTATGATTTTTTCAAAAACTTTACTGAGTATAGATAGTATTGAAATAGGCCGAAAATTATTAGGATCTGTTGAACTACCTGATTTAAAAAGAGGTATAACTTTGCTAAGTTTCATCTCATCAGGAAACACACCACTATCAACACAACTATTAAAAATTATGGCTAAGGGTTGTGCTATAACATGAATTATTGAATTTATAGTTTTTACAGAAAGTCCCCAAAGGTCTGTGGTGTTTTTAATTTCTAATGTTTTAAATGTATTAATGATATCCGTAGGACTAATGTTTTTAAATACAAAGGGAACGTTACATTCAGGAACACTAGTTTTTAATAATTTTTCTGCTAAGATTGGACTTGAGTTTAAATGTTCAGTTGTTTTGAATGGAATATTCCTAAAAAACTGTTCAAAGGCAACTGCTACCTCAGAATTTGTTTTAAAACTAGCATCATCTACAATCAACTCAAAGTCCTGACAAGAATTCCTAGCTTTACCAGTTTCATTATTTATTATGTTCCATGTAGTTTTTATTTTATTTGTTGAATTTTTTACTTTATGTCTGAGGTGAATTGCTTTTGCAACAAGACAGACCTTTTTAAAGGTTTTTGAGTATTAAAATAATTTGAGTTTGTTAACACACTACAAATATTAGTAATAATTAGAATCAGGATCAGTAAAGTTAATGCAAATTCAAAACAACTAGTATCCACGTTGTTCTTTATGACATAAGAATAGTACCTATACCTTTTGAAATTATCCAAATCGGGCCTTTACTATATACCTAAAGGAGATATTAAAATAAACTTAGATTGTCCCTGCCGGTAAAAGCCAGTGAGCCGCGACTACGTGTGACGTCACTATGACTGAATACTCTGCGCGCTCTCGGGTTATAGGCTAGATCGCGTAAATACGCCGTTTTGGTGCAAATTATATTAAAAAATTTGCTATAAATTTCTAGCATCTAAAGGACTGAAAAAAAAATATATTATAAAACTTGCTTTTATCTGGTGCATTATCTTACTGAATAATTTTTATTTATTGTATTTAATGCAATACAAAAATCGGAAGTGACCATAATTATAAAATAAAAATAAGCTTTCTGGCCCATATCGCCCTCTTAAGCAGACTCGACGCCAACGGAGCGGGGGAGTGCGATGTGGTTGTTCACATGAGTTTGTGTGTTTGGCAATTTATGCAAATGAAGTGTCGATACATTCTATCAAAATTTGATAATCAAAGAGAAAATTTAATCTTGTGATAATTACGTTTAAACTGGTACCAACTCAATATGAGTACCCACTAATAAAGCATTTCGCTACGCAGAACTAGTTAAATTTTATTGCAATATAGTTGCAGTTTCCGTCGCAGGGGTAAAGTGGTGGCGCTTTCTAGGAGCTGTTATCGTAGGTACCAGAACGGATATAAAGTATAGTCTGACGAGGATCTTTTTGAGCGAGGAGATGCCTGTTCATAAGAGTTACCAGTTTTCAAATTTATCTTGGTTTTCGGTAAAATATTACTTGAATTATTGATTTAGTTTATCGGCCTTCCATAGATAGAATAGATTATTTTAATGTGTTTATTACATGTTTGTGCCACGGTTCCACCCGCCGCCGATTTAATAATGATTTCATTGATTCAACCAATTTGTGGTCAGTAGGGGCATTTATGTATACATTACAAGCTTTTGTATGTGACTCCTACTACCACTGATTTCATTACGACAGCCATTCCCTCAGAACTCTCAATCGGGATATAAATCTTTATCTGGATGCAACCCGGTTTACAATAATGTTAGTATTTTAACGTTATTTAATTCTAAAACAGCAATCCAAGCAATAATAAAACCAACGATAGTATTATGCCATTAGGTACATGTTTTGGTATAGGCGGGGTAGTAAGAAATTAAATATGGTAACACTTTGGCGGCATAAATACAGCCTTTAGCCAGAAGCAAAGAGATCTTTTTCAGGTCATACCTATAGTACTCCCCTACCTATTACCTATATGATGACTTTTGAACTAAAGCAACATCCCTGCACTTTACTTATAGTGCGATGCACTATGCAATTCACATGCCAATCTACGACAAAAATCTTAATATTGATTGTCAATGGCTAGTTTTTTGCAGATTGGCTAGGATGTAAAGAAATATACACTAAAAAAGTTATATTTTGCTGTTAGATATTTCATAGTTTGATTTATTTTATCACAGATCGGCATGTGAAAGCTAGAGAAATGATGGTGTACATCGAAATGATCTTTACAGCAATGTCTTGTACCTTGGGACGAAAGTGGGGTTTTATCATCTCTTTCTACAACGTAACACCGTTTTTCCTCGCTGGTATGGAATGTTTCATTCCTAACCTGCGAGTAGCTGCCGGCGTCAAAAAACGACCGTGGTTTAATAGGTCTTGCAGAGAAGCTAAAATTCTTAAGAAAACTGCGTATGAGGCTTGGACCACGGCTCGTAACAATAAGGATCCGAATATTTCTGAGTTAAAACGCAAATTAAATGCTGCCTCGAGGTTCAGTAAGAAAGCAACTGCCAGAGCAAAATTCCAATTCATCGGCAAAATAGGTGGGCGACTTGCGAGCTATCCTTCTGGGAGTCGTGCTTTCTGGTCGCTTGCTATAGCTGCCGAGGGGAACTTCTGTCAGTCGTCGTTACCACCACTGCGAAAGACCGATGGTGACTTGGCCTGCACTATGGGCTATATATAAAGAAAGCCGATCTATTGGGCAGTCTCTTTGCCTCCAACTCGAATATGAACGATGAAGGCGCTGTACCACCTACTTTACCGTGGTGCGGTAAGACCATGCCGGAAATCTCTATAACACAGCGCGAGGTCCGGCGGGCGTTGCTTTCCCTAGACGTTCATAAGTCGAGTGGGCCAGACGGCATACCAGCAGTGGTGCTTAAGCAGTGTGCTCCTGAGTTATGTCCTGTACTCACGCGCCTCTTCGCGCTTTCCTACCACACTAGGCAATTTCCGTCTTCATGAAAAGGGCGATAGATCAGATCCATCGAATTACAGGCCTATCGCTATAACCTCTCTTCTCTCCAAGGTGATGGAGCGTGTGATCAACACACAGCTTTTGAGATACCTAGAAAAACACGACCTGATCAGTGACCGTCAATATGGCTTTCGCCACGGTCGCTCAACTGGTGACCTTCTAGTGTATCTCACACACCGATGGGCACTAGCCACTGAGAGTCAGGGGGAGGCATTGGCATGTAGCCTAGACATAGCGAAGGCGTTTGATCGGGTCTGGCACCAGGGTCTTCAATTGAAGTTGCCATCTTACGGAGTGCCCGAGGGTTTGTGCAAATGGGTGGCTAGCTTTTTGTCCGGCAGAAGCATACGAGCCGTAGTTGACGGTAGTTGCTCTGATAGCATGGACATTGATGCTGGTGTCCCGCAAGGCTCTGTGCTGTCTCCTACGCTGTTTCTACTGCACATCAATGATATGTTGGACATCAACAACATACATTGCTATGCAGATGACAGTACTGGAGACGCTTATTACACGGGCCGTGCAAGCATCTCACGTTCCGTTGTGGAGGAAAAGCGTGAAGAACTTGTGTCTCAAATCGAGATCTGTCTGTCCAAGGTCTCTGACTGGGGGCGGGAAAACTTGGTCCGATTCAACCCTTTAAAGACACAAGTCTGCGCGTTCACCGCTAAGAAAACCCCATTCACTGTGGTCCCACAATTCCAGAACACTCCCCTCTCCATCTCCAAGAGCATTGGGATCCTTGGCGTTGACATCTCCAGCGATGTTCAGTTCCGAGATCATTTGCTAGACAAGGTAAAGCTGGCGGCCAAAAAACTTGGTGTACTCAACAGAGCGAAGCAGTACTTCACGTCGGGGCAAAGGTTGCTACTTTACAAGTCGCAAGTCCGGCCCCATATGGAGTACTGCTGCCATCTCTGGGCGGGTGCACCCGGATACCACTTGGCCCTTTTGACTCGGTTCAACGACGGGCTGTGAGAATTGTCAACGATTCCAAACTCACTTGCGGTATCGGGCCCTTAAGTCTGAGGAGAGACTTTGCCTCCCTGTGTGTGTTGTACAATGGATTGTGTTCTGAGGAATTGTTCGAAATGATGCCCACGGCTACTTTCTACCATCGTACCGCTCGCCATCGACAGGGAATTCATTCTCACACTTTGGGACCGAAATGGTCGCGTACAGTGCGGTTTCAGAGAAACTTCCTCCCGCGAACGCTTGGGTTGTGGAATGAGCTTCCTGCCAAGGTTTTCTCTAAGGACTACAGTATGGGGTTCTTCAAAAAAGAAGTTATTAGATTTCTGAAGGGTCGGCAACGCGCGAGTGATGCTCCTGGTGTTGTAAGCGTCCGTAGGCTACGGTGACCACTTACCATCAGGCGGACCGTAGGCTTGTTTGCCACCTTAGTGGTATAAAAAAAAAAAAAAAAAAAAAACTCGTCTTCAGACTGTGCGGTACAAGGTGACGACAAGACTTGAAGGAGGTAGAAGTAGAAATTCAATGAATGTATCTTTTCTGTCATACCATATGGCGCAGAAACATTGTTTAATGTTTATAGCGGAAGTTAAAATTTTAAACTTACAGTAAATCAGTTGTGTAAAGACAAAGTTAGTTGTTTTTGAGGTGTCAAATATGTTTAAAAGTGAAGCGGTGCTAAAAACTAATACAATTTATTATCGTGTTACATCAAATTACGATACGGAAACAATAAAACACGGAAATAGGTAGATACAAAGAATATTAGGTAACAGATACCTAATATGCATTTTTTTATTTTACTGTAAGTATCTATAATTGCTACCTTGGACACAAGTGTTTATCGTATGTGCACTGTACAAACGTAGGCCAGGAGGGACCTAGAGTGGCACAATTTACAAGAATGATAAAATTTAAGAAGTATCCTTAATTTAAATTCAAATGTGGACAAATATTAAGTAAAAAAAAATCCGTTGACTGCGAATTTTATAGCCTTCAACCAAATATGTTTTGGTCTTTACCAAGGTACTTGCTAAGAGAATATAATTAGCTTCTTTTTTAAGTACCTACTTGCATGAAGTTGTCCTATTCTTCAAAAAAATTACACTTATACAATTGATACAATTGTTGGGTCCCCAGCTACCCCATCTGCCTGTAGCGTTTTTTGCCGCCTCAACGTTATTGTCCAGCCTTCCACGTGTTGTGTAGAGACTTACAAGAGGCAGTTCGTGAGTGCTTGCAAGACAGGTCGTGGTGCCGCCACTGGGTGATCGTCCAACAGTGCCACTGTTTGTCCAACCTCCCACGTGTTGAGGTGTAGTTTGTCAGTGTTTGATGATGTTTGGGTCGTGTCATGTTGGCATAACATGCAATCGTTCCACTCTTGGACACATAATCCAACTTTTTTTTATATCAATAAGGTGGCAAACAAGCTTGCCTGAAGGTTACCGCATCCTATGGACGCTTGCCACACTTACTTTCGCGTTGCCGACCCTTTAAAAATCTAATAACTTCTTTCTCGAAGTACTGTAGTCCCAGAGAAAATCTTGGCAGAGCTCATTCCACAACCTCAGCGTGCGCGGGAGGTGACTGGCCAAGCCTGTCGAAGAACCAACAACCAATGAAGCAGACGTTTCCTTGAGTGAAGACTGCGTGTCGGAAAACTGAGCGTGGGACGCCCTCCAGCTCGATGGTCCGATAACCTTAAGAGGGTGACCGGCTGTAGCTGGATACTGAAGGCCGAGGATGCCGAGAAATAGTGTTCCATGGAGGAGATTAAGAGCAATGGACCAAAATAGGCTGATATAATACTGACTGCTCCCCTCTAGCCCAAAAGCTGGCTACGTTCATGATAAGGTCTAGCTAAAATTTAAATACTTAGTACAAATAGTTCCTAGGTACCTAGTACAAACACTCGTTTTATTTTTTTACGCAAAAACAGTGTTAATAACATCATCTAGAATCTTTCCATTGTGTTATCAAAACTGAATTAGAAACTCGGTGTGGCAATTTATAGGTACTAATTTGAGTGTTTGTTCAGCTCTTAGCGTTTTGTTTTATACTACCGTGTTATTCCGTGGTTAGGTACCTACCGATGATAAAAAAAGGGATCGTAGGTAATAGAGACTCAGTTATAATAATAATATACCTTATTGCACATATAGAATACAAGACAATTAAACAATAAAAGTAATAACAAATTGGCGGTCCTATCGCTAATGAGCGATCTCTTCCAGACAACCTTTGGGTAGAGGAGACTTTATAAAATTATTGAGAAGAAATTCTACTCATTCTCTCCGCGATGAGCTGTAGACCCTATAAAATTGAAACGCTCTTTCAAGTATAACGGAGGAGACAACAGTACGTTGAAGAGAAGAAACAGAAAATGAGTATTCCGGCGAAGGCGAATTGGGAGCCACTTGAGTTTTAATCGAAATTCGGATATATGATCATATTTACGTAAACCAAATATGTATCTAATACATAGGTTCTGGAGTCGCTCAAGCCTATTTAATTGCTCCTCAACTTGCTCCTCAATGCTTGTCAATTTGTCTGTTAAAAAGAACAAATAAAGGTTTAATAGAATATAATATAATATCGGTCGGACAAGCACTCATCAGCTGTTTTCGGATTTCGTACTAAAAAGGTTCTAAAAGGAATCCTTATTTTGTCATCAAAGAGCCTTCATTGTATACACGAAGAGATGTTTGTCACTTTAACGTCACAGCAACACGGCCCCAAGCGACAGGATGGTTACAGGACATTATCTAGGTATACCTACATAATATTTGAAATAGTAAAAAAAATCGGAAGCATTATTATTATTGTAAGACGGCTCCGTGGCTCTTTTATTGGTCTGCAGATACGCGAGTTGAGGGATTGATTCCAATACAGGACAAACATTTGGGTAGGTATATAGGTATAAGCCGTAGATTTTGCCACATTTTGCAAAAAAAAATATGGACCACATGATTAATATTAGACAAATTATAATCAATGTATCTTAGTTAGATTATGTACGAGTAGATCGGAGATTATTAGAATGTATTGTTTAAATGATTGTTAGTCGTAGGTACAGCACTTTGGTACATCACATGCACTTTAGTAAATAAGAGCTTACCATGCATAAAGTATAAGAATTAGGAATGTAAACATACAAACTACCCGTCTACACGTGGAAAGTTGAACGATCAGTGGGACACTATGACAGTCGTGTAGTGACGGTACAATTTACCGCTACTGAAGTAATGGCATACCAACACGACCCATCATCGACCAAACACTTATAAAGAGGCATAGGCCTCTACACGTACATAAAAGGTTAGTCAAACATTGGGACTGTTGGACGATGGTCTCGTGGCGGTAAGTACTAGTCCTCGAAGGCACCACGCCACAGGCATCGAATAGTGACACTTTTCTACAAAAAAGAGACATTCCAACTAACTAAAGAACAATAGAAATATCTTGCTTCTAAATCATGTCTATAAGCTGCTGTAAAGGTCTTTACCAATCGTACTTATTACCAAAACTACTAGTTTTAACAAAATTAAAAAAATAACCTCCAACTTTGACAACATTATTGCCCCTTAGGGATTTTGTAACTGCACCTAGCGGAAATAAGCTAGTTACAAAATAGTAGTAGTAATAGCATCGCAATTGGATTTAAGAAAAACTTGATCTTAGTAGTTCTCTCCTCTAGTGAGATAACGATGGGCAGGCAGCAATCCATTTCAGAAGCACATGATCTAAGCAGTTTTCTCCTCTATTGGAATATCGCTGGGCAGTCAGCATTCCATTTCAGAAGCACATGATCTAAGCAGTTTTCTCCTCTAGTGGGATATCGATGGGCAGGCTGCAATCCATTTCAGAAGCACATGATCTAAGCAGTTCTCTCCTCTATTAGGATATCGCTGGGCAGGCAGCATTCCATTTCAGAAGCACATGTTCTAAGCAGTTTTCTCCTCTAGTGGGATATCGATGGGCAGGCAGCAATCCATTTCAGAAGCACATGATCTAATCAGTTATATCCTCTAGTGGGATATCGATGGGCAGGCAGCATTGCATTTCAGAAGCACATGATAAAGCGGAGATTTTCTATAAACGCATGTCTAATAATAACTAGCGTACAATTGTATAATTCTTTTTTGTTAAAACATTGCTTCTTTTTTTTTTAAAGCTAAAGGCAATTTATTTTAGTGAAAACCATTTTATCTTATAATAATCTAATTATTCGTTGTAACTAAGATCTAACTAACCAAAACTGATAAATTGAGTCATTCACGGTATCGCCTTAATACGGCTTGTATTGAGACATGCATGGCTTAATCTTGAGACAAGCGTTTAACTACTGGAAGGATCATCCAGGGTGCTGTCATACGTTCATATAACATAGATCCTCCTAGCATCGGATCGCATCGACAATAATTTTCATCATCGCGCATCGGCGCAATCGTGTCGTTTTAATAAAAGAACTTACAGCAGTTTAGAAGATAGTGTTTTTCAACATAATAAATGTTGCCAACACCATAATCAAAATTGCTAAGCGAGTTCCAATGTTTTTTTGAAAAATTCATCAAATTCTTAGGTATCATTAGAGGTAGGCAAAGTGATAGAAATCGTGCGATATAAGTTTTAAGTATATGAGATCATCCCTAAAATAAATGCTATATAAATAGCAATACTTTGCAATAGTAATTATTCAATTTGCTAGGCGTGTTTTCTGAAATTTTAAGACATATATGTTGAGCTAGTTTTGAGATGCTTAATAGAAAAGTGTTGCAAAAATAGTTATTTTGTTATATGTGTGAGTATGAAGTTTGTACGCTCTGGTTAATTTAAAATGCAATCGGTATATATGGTATGAAATAAATATTTTCGTGCATTGGACAACTTTTTTTGTTACGCATTAGAGGAAAAAATATAATATAGTATTGATGCATATTTTCGGATTAGTTTTAGTACATGTTTTGTTAAAGATTTGGTTTGTTTGCATTACATTAATAATTTTAACGTAAAAAATATTTAATTAATCTAAATAAATTGGTGTCGGTCTCGTGTCCCCGCTGAAAGTTCATTGACGAGTGATAAGTTTTTTGAAGTGCATATAAAAATAAGTCATTTCTACATACATAGCAGTAGATTTCTTATAGAAAGGTCAAATTGAGTTATCTTACCTAACCTCACCAGTAGCGTCGCTGTAAATGTAGATAAGTGCTAAGGATAAGATCAGCTGTTGGAGATGTTGCAGAAGCCTACGTCGAACCATAGTAAGAATAGTAGTAGCAGAACATCTAGTGATTGATTTGTCTTCAGCAACCCTTGTTTAGCTAATTGCTCTTGTGTACTGATTCATATACGATATATCCGTAATTTTTAGAGTTCCGTACCCAAAGGGTGTTATCGAAGCCTAATTAATAAGCCTCCTCTTATTTTCTACATGAAACACGTTTTCGTTGTTTTTGTTCTAAGGTAAAAACTTTAATACATTCAAACTTGTCGTGATCAAGCGCGGATTTATGGGAGTATTTTGTATGAATCAATTTCCGATTTGTTTTTAATATGTTACTTAAAAACATAGATACGCACTGAATACGAGTCAGTGCACAAACGCTTTAACAAAACAGCCAGAAAGAAAATCTTTTCTACTTTAGCCAAAGTACACAGTCACTACTAAATGAAACTTTTCTCTAAAAATTCTTTTACCACTGTCTATAACAAAGACTAGACTCATCCGTGACCTAATAAATATTACAACCCTGTCACACTCTGGCTACTTCATACAGAAACGAAAAAAGTGTAAACATTATGTATACGCGTGTTCTATGCGACCGGTAATAGGATTGTCCCAACGGCTACGACTTCATGGGGCTGGGGTGTTTAAGACCCCCCCATGTTAATGTCCAAGACGTAGCCTCTCCCCCATAATTTTATGAAGTCAGCGCGCCTGATTTGTAACGGCAGGAGTGCTGGGGTTAACTTTAGTCTAGAAAGCAGACTAACGGCATCTAGAGAAGATACTACACGTTGAAGAGTACCATTGACCTAGTATGTATGTACTACCACATCCTTAACAATCATTTCATTCATACAAACAAATGGGTAGAAGACGTCTAGACAGAGCAATCGTGAGTTAAGGTTCGCGGGCAACGGTGGGCGAGCGCACCCGACTATTTCGTCACATTAAAGGCGATGACTGATGACTTAATTAAAAAGTTTAATTGCAACAAAATAATTTATTAACAATATAGACACTAATATGTTTTATCACAATGTTTTTATAAACTTAATAATTGTAAAACAACTTACTACAAAGCTCACACAAAGCTTAATTCGTCTGACCTAAATGTCAAAGAGATGAAAATCGTAAGAATATATGTAGACGCATCGGCCGATCCTACTGAATCTGCATACGAACCCAAATCTACGTCTTGCGTGTCTGCCCTTGTCATCGAAAACTCGTTGCGTTGCGTCGCCCCATGTAAATATGGTCTACTATTTATAATGCAATGAAAATAAGGATAGAACAACATACAAATATAATATAAATTTATATTCAAATACATAAATAAATTTAAATTTATATATGACTATATTTATTTATTTTTATTTTTCTCTTTCTTTCTTAACGACCAATTGAGGTCATAGTCACACAGTATATTTATTTAGTCGATGTGATGGTGCATAACTATAAGACAATCCGATAGATGGCGGTATACTCAGGTTATAAAGTCTATGTTCCAAAACCCGCCGAATAATTATCGCCCGGGAAAAATCAACCCATTTTGGAACGAGTTAGACAGTTAATTTTTACACTGACATAAGTAAATTTCAACCGATTCTATGGCAGTTTATATATTTATGGATCAAAACATTTACAAAAAACTTATATTCTTATTTCACAACATGTGATGTGTACAAAACAAAACAAAAAGAAAATTACAAAATCTTGACAGGATAGGTGGCGCCGTGGTCGAGCTACGGAAAGGGCAGAATAACATTTGTCGGGCGGGCTAGTATACATAATGTAATCTTCTACATAATGTAGAGGATGCGGAACATACCAGTATAAAATTAAAATTTTAATATATAAATTAGAAATAAGTCCTTGATATTTTTCATTTTATAATTTATTTTAATTGCACACTACCTGACTAGTTTCACATCGATGCAAAGCACTCAAGATGGAGCGAGGTCTTTTCTATTCTCAGTTTGTTTCTAATTTCTTACAGGTACTTTAACTTTCAAACTAAGTCGAACACTTAAATCTATTTCATTACTACTTCATAAAAACAAACAAGACTGTATAATTATCAAAATATCTTCAATTCATCTATCATGTAAGTTGTTTATTCAATGTTTGTTTTTAAATTGATTGTCTGGATCGCCAGCATGATAATCAGGATACTTTGGAAAGGACTGCGCACCTCTTTCTGATAATGCTGGCACGGAACCCCCTTCAGCTAATCTTTTTGCTTCCAATTTGGCAGCATTCGCCTTCTTCAACTGAGCTATAGCAAGATTTTTTGCTATTTCTTCTTCGGTTGGAGGTTCAATTCTGAAATTATGTTGAGTAAATTATGTTTGAATTCTACTATGTTCGAATGAGTGTGCCGCAACTCTCACATACACATGCACTCAACATACGCACACACAAGTTAAATTAAAAAGAAATAGCGAAATTTTGTCTCTTTCTTCAATTATGAAGGGTTCTCGATAATTTTAATATTTTTTTTATGTATTTATGTTCTTAAGTAGGTAATGTATGTGATTTCACGATATTATTTGATTTTAAAGCCTACTTGCTATTTGTTATTTTTAACTCCTAGATACCTAAGTCGAAAACAAACTAATTTTACTTTAGATTTTTTTACCTTATTCAGAATACTATGAAATCGTGCATTTCTTTACAAGTAACCCCTAATTACAACGGACAAACAATACAATCCTACTTTTACTTCTCAGTTCAAAATCAGTAAAAATAAACTGAGTAATATTGACGTACTAAGACTGTATAAATAAGAACTAGTATTTTTTAATAAGGTCAAATAAAGCTGACAAAGATACCCTAATTTTCGGGGAAATTACAGAGAGAGATTAGCAAGATTTTCTCTCTAATATTTAAATTATGAGGGGTTCTCGAAAATTAATTTACGTTTTTTCGTGTACTACCGGATAGATCTGGTACTACTCAAGTAATGTACGTATGTAATTTCGTCTCAACTGTTATGTTTCTCCACTGCAGGCTACATACCTTTCTTTGTTCACGGAATCTAAGGCTATAGGTAATTAGTTTACCATGACTTAGTGGTGGCAGGCGTAGGTATTATCAAATACCTGTTCTCCAAAATTTAAAAAAAAAAAATTTTGATACCTACTTGCTAAGTTTAGCTCCTAGATAGGTAACTATTATTAAAATATAGGCAAAAACAAACTAGTTTTTATGTGAGACATGACTATGAGATTATCCATTTCTTTACAAGTAAACACTATACAACAGATAAGCATAACAAAACCTCAGAATTAAGAAATAATATACATCCTACCTAAACCTACGGCCGTCTCAGTGCGAAAATCACTTAACTAAACTTTAGTTTGAGTAGTAATAAACAAAAACTATTTATTATTGTATTTTCAAGTAAAGTAAAAAAAATTATTTTATTTATTATACTTATTTACTTATATAATATAATATACTTATTTGCCCGCGGTTCCACCCGCCCTTAATTCGGTTATCGATGTAGGATTTCAACGGCAATTCCTTAATTATACAAAAAAACTGACTGTCACTTGACGTTTTCAAGTAGCCTATGTCCTTTCTCGTGATTCAAACTATCTCCGTGCCAAATTTAACCTATATTGGTACATTGGACAGGCAGACAAAGTTCTTTCGCATTTATAATATTAGAGGCAAATACCTATCTATGAGCATTTTCTTTCATCTAACCTTTGGTAGGTAGTATAAACTAAAGTACAGTGCAACAAACTTTTCTGACCCACGGTCAAACGTCAAAACTACAGTGACCATATTAAAACATTTTAGCTTATATACCTTCTCATTCTAAGCCATGCTTCCCACTCCGCAGGTATAGGGTCTTGGAAATCCTGACCTTTGGGGGGATCATACCATCGAGTTGCTTTCCTCTTCCCCGCACTAGGCTTTGCTGGTATTTCATAGTAAATATTTCCTATATAATCCTTACCTGAAAAATATTTATAAGATATTAGGAATTAAAGAACCTAAATGAGACAGTTCGTGCACATAACGGAACCAAATCGGATAACCCTGACTGCTTTTGGTACTTGTCTCCCCTGTCCCAGTAAACAATTCCGTACATATTTTGTTGTTTACTGGGCCACAAGCTCCTTGATGATTATCAATCACTAGGCACTTTGAGTTTTCAGTACATTTGTACTTACAAGATATTTTTTTTTTTATTTAAAGGAGAATTTTGTGATTGACTTTATCTAATAATCATATTTAAACCAATAGTAAAGATTTAACATATTGTGTAGATAATTGAAGATTCTTGGTTTATTCAGGGTTTTGCAACAATACGTAAAGTATCTTTGTCACTATTAAGACAGTTTTAGCAGTCATCTTTACGGCCAATTTCGATGAGGCAACTTTATTGTATGTTTAATACATGCTACTATTATGCCGCAAATCCAACGGTGCTTTAATTAATAGCCGTTTAAAGGCAATTTATTCACTTCCTAAAAATTTTAAGTTTTGGAAGACACCTGTTGGAGTTTTTATTATCCATATGGGTTTTTGAAAATGCATACATCAAATAAGTCAGAGACAATTAAAAATTGTATTTCATTGTTCATTAAAAGTCATATCTATTACATTTAGTATTAGAAAACAAAACATCTTAATATTATAAAATTGCAAAAAAAATCAACCTTGTATTATATTTTGTATTGACATAATTTCTAGCACTTTTTCTATCATAACTGTAAAGGATAAAACTATCATAAGCAAGAAGCTGGTTTCTGCCATTTCTGTCATTCTGTGATACATATTACATCTAGCATAAAGGAAGGCTATAATTGACATGCATATATCACTCTGAATGAAAGGAGACGTTTCAGGAATGTATGGAATCCCGGTCTGGACATTGAACACTACTAATTTAGAAACCTCAGTATATCATTAGTGACTTTTAATTATCAATTTATCGTATTTCGGTGTGGTTTTCTTGTACATTAGCATTTATATAAACATATTGAGCAACACCTAACTTTAAAAAAAAATGGCGTCAGTCATATTACCACAGACTAAGTACGTACGTAGTAATACTATATAACACTATATATCTATGCATATTACATAATTGACGTTTTATCTAACAATGTCATTCATTTGACAACCGGTTTGGCAGAGTGGTTAGTGCACCTGACTACGGAGCCGAGGGTTGCGGGTTCAAATCCCGCGAGGAGCAGATATATTTGTGACGAAACATTTGTTACCGAATCATGTTATTTGTATCGTTGTTGTTCCTGGTCACCATATAACAACCATATAGCCTGTGTCCAGAACTATCTCAGATCTGTTCTGTTAAAGTATGGAATAGGATAGGAAGGACTATCGAGCTTGTGAAATAAAAAAACAGCTTACATATACTTTTGAATGTTTAATTTAATTAATGTTTAAGGAATCAATATAATCACAGAATCGCTGAATCGAAGACTTCAGCAGAGTTTCCCAACAGATGGGTCTTAAAATGAAAATCTAAAATTAAAATGGTCAAATCCGAGATTCAGTTCTAGTGCAGAAGTTATTTCTGGGGCAATATTATCAGTCATGTAATGAGCATCTTCAATAATTGCAGAGGAACATAGCAAACAATGCGCCATATTTGCTAGTCTGAAAATGATAAATACAACTATTTAGACCAATAATGGTCGGCAGCGTACCAATTGCTCAGATGACAGATATCCATTTGCAAGCATGAGCATACAAATCTTAGAATGTGCTCAGACAATATTATTAAGGTAAGCAAGCACAGCTGTTTAAAATAGCATAAGTACAAAAACCATGTGGCCGTGTGATTTCTGGCAGAGTAGTAGAAAGAATTTGCCCCTACCTGGAGTGACTTACTCTCATCGTGGATGTCAAATAAGGCGACTAAGGAAATACCTGTATTTAATTCTCCTCAACCCGTTTTGCCTGCGTTGGGAGTGTAGGCCAAATCCTCCGTCTGTCTCCGTCAGATGACAGCGGGTTATGCTCCTGAAATGCATACTTAAAATGACATGATTATGAAGTACAAGAGCATTTGTATGTATGTCTACAGTTATATGGTACCATTACATTTATTTATTCATAAAAAAACGGTTTGTATGTCTCATACATACCTGATCCCACAAAAAATAAAGATGTGTTTTAAACGACGAAATCCAAGAGAAATCAGGTCCAAGTAACACAGCCAAATCCAATATAATACGCAGAAAGGTCCAAATAACAAAGCAGGGGTCGTTCGTAAGTCACTGATAAATACAAAAAGCACTTCGTTTACGTTAAACCAAGAAGCTTATGGTAAACACAGAATGACAATTAAAATATATATAGTTTGACGTTTAATAGTACCTACGTTTAGAAATAACACGTCGGAATGGTCGATGGTCAGGAGCCACAAAATGTATCTTCGATTAATATGAAAAAATTAAACAAAAAGCTCTTTTTATTAATAATTACGTATAGGTGTCTTATTTGCATAAAAATTAGGCTATATTTTTTTATAATTATTACTAACATTTTGAAATATAGTTATATATTTTTAGAATACTTCGTATTAGGTTTCAGAATGACCTCATAATGGCGTACCTAATTGTTGCCTGTTTAGCAATGTGGTATAATAAAATATTGTTTTGTACAAAAAAAATACTGCATTTATCGTAATTTTAGTATTTTTCTAATAACCTCTAGATTTTTCCTCGATTTTCTAAAATGTGTACAAGGTGCAGACCGGGTATGAAACGTCTCCTTTATACAAATCTCCAATTCTAAGAATACTTGAACACAGATTAGACAGCAAAAAACAAGTCCTTAAGAAACTTCTCGATTAACTGTTTTTGTTTTTACCTACCCATGTGGTTGCCACTGATCTGACGTGGTTTTAAAGAATTAATAAAATTGTTGAAAACAATGCGCCAGACCGGTCGAAATTCACCACCAGCCATCTGTAAAAAACATATTATGAAATAATGTTGTACATGTCCATATTCCTAAGAACAGTATCCCATTGCTTATTCCTAAAGAAATTATTTTGTAAAGGTTTTCAGCTATAGGCGTATCCAGGGGTGTTGTTTTGATAGGTAATCCTTTTTCTATATATGAACTTTTCCTTCAACTGTGGACTGAATTCCCTAAAACAAAAATCCTAGGAAGAGGGTGTCTCCCCAAAAAATAAGCCATAACTTGTAAGCTAACCACAAATCCTCTTAATAAGAACCTTATAAATGTATTTATCTATAATAGCATGGCAATAACTTTTGCATTCTGTTGTTTTGCAAGTAACCATGTTCCAGCACTCACAGGGTCATAATAGTTATGTATCAGGTACTAAAAATTATAGTAAGGTATGCTAATGGTATAATTATTACAGTATTATCTCTTCAGTAAACTTTAAATTACCACATAAGCACTAATGTGAGTTGTATACAGAACCTAACTAAATGCTCTTGGCAATGTGTGAGCAAGTTTTTATACCTACAGATATGAAAAGAAACCTACGGTATGAATTTACCATTGTACCCCCATTGAGCCTCCCATTCACTTTTACTCTATGCAGTGATTATCACCTGATATTGTTAGTGTAAATAATGTTGTCTCCAGGGTTCTTAAAATAGTCAATATACAGGCAAAAGCGTAATTGTCAGCTTTCGTAGTTTGAATGCACTCTAATAAGTCTAATATGGCGTTCCTTTTGAGCCGCGTTAAAATTTAATAGTAAAACCTCATTTTAGGGAAGGACTAGAATAAGGCCTCCCGCGGAAGGGGTTGAGAGGGGAGAGGGGGAAGGGGTATTCCCCCTACCAGTCCCCCCTCACGGAAATTCATAGTTTCGGAGATATGGACGTTTTAAGGTTCCTACCTAACCACTCCATTTTTTATATCTATTCCCTGTGGTTTGTTAAAATGTAAAAAAGGGGGTTTAGGGAGTTCCCCCTCTTACTGCCCCCTTTTTTTTATATCACTAAGGTGGCAAACAAGTATTCGGTCCGCCAGATGGTAAGCGGTCACCGTAGCCTTTAGACGCTTGTAACATTTTATACTTACAGCAACTAACTTTCTCAAAAAAAAAAAATTTAAAAGAAAAACGATTTCAGCCTCCATACATTTCTAAAAGAGTTGTCCAAATTGATGTAATAATAAAATTGTACAATATTACTAACAAATACTTTTCTTTTATTACTGGGTAGAAATAAAAAATAACCACGAAGGCTACTCCTGACTTAACCTTCTAACCTAGAAGGCTAAGGCAGGAGTGAAGCGAAGCAAGAAGCAAGCAAGCTAACCCGGCGTTTTGTAAGCAGCAATGATGAGATTTATAGGTAAGGTAAGTATGAACTTACTTATTTTTAGAAATTAAATATCAGAGACTATAAAGATGGCACCGACTTTTATAACTTTTTATTTAATAAAAAAGAATTTCTGAAGGCTATTAAACTAGACCGATATATATAACTAGATTGTTATTAGAATTATTAAGAAAAATGATTCTTACCATTGCAACTTAAAATTCCTCGATAACAGTGAATAAAACTTACTGAGTGAATAAAAACATTTTGAATTTGGAACAAGCACGAATTGTACGAATTATGAACAGTAAAAAAATGAAACGTGTTGAACGTACCTACTGGGTGAGTAAATGGAGCTATTTCATAGAGCTTTATCTACAATTAAAAAAACATACCCATACAATTCTAGCTGGTTTTTTCGTTCAATAGAAATTGTTTTAATTGTTATTGTGGTTATTTTATTTCATTGTTCTCTTATCACTCGGTAATAATTATTGAATATATACCAACATGTGATAAATATTAATATAGTAACTGAAAAGTAAGTAAAATATAGTACTTTTTTCTTTTTTCTTGCAGTCAATAGTAAAAATTAGAGTATACAGAACATGAAAAAAAACTACTCGGTCCTTTGTAACCCTCACTCCGCTCAGGATCCAACTTAGTCCCTCAAATTAAATTTCCTTTTTTTTTTCACTTGTATAATCTACTACTATTTTATTTACTTAAAGGAAGAAAAAAAAGTGATATTATTATTAAGTAAAAAAACACTATTTTATCCGAAAAAAGCCTTAAGATTTTGTTCAATCAAGTAGGGAGTAAAATGTATTTTTTTAACAGAGCTAAAAGTGAATAAAAAAATATGTCCGGGGTCAAGGCTCCAAAATCCGGGGTTATTACGCTTCCGGTCCTGGGCGGCAGGTTTTAGAGATGGCAGCCCTAACCCTAAGTGACAACTAATAATGCGCATGCGCGTATACAGAGGGGGGGATTTTGGTGTCGTATCTTTGAAATTTCGAATATTCTGATGCACTTTTTCGGCACATTCGAACCTTGCCGCCGCGGCAACGTGAAGTTGCCCCGGACTGGCCCGGACAGACAAGGATCTGTGTATTAAACTCCTACTTTATTAAGCCGGAACACTCGCGCGGGGTCGGTCGGCCCCTTTTGGTTTACTTCGGCGGGTGACGCGATGGGCTCGTGTCGCCGAACGTTTCAGTCCGATAACTACAAGTGCCGCACGCAAGCCTCACGATGCCGGCAAGGTCGCCAGATGTACTTAATACCAAACAAGGGAAAAACTAATTTTCTACGGTGTAAGTACCTACATATACTTATAGCCCGGGGATAATAGCTCAGGGGGAAAAAAATTAGTTACAGGATATGAGTAGGCGGAAAGGACGGCAAAAGGGGTTCTAAAAAAGAGAAAACCCCTCGGATTGGCGAGATGTGGTGGGGGTGGGTTTTAGGGGTTGAAAATCGTTTTTTGCCATTTAGAGGTATTATTGAATACTGTTATGTATTGCTTTTAACGCCATTCTTTTTACCTTAGAATAAAAATATTAATGATACAGCTGCAATTTAGGCTAATTTGCAGAGTTTAATGCAGAAAATCCTCAAGGGACTGTCAGTTTTTTACATAGCAAGAATTAAGTAAGATTAATTTTTACTTATAAATGGGTAAAATAAAAACAGAACCACTACTATTTCAGTATTTTCGTCAAACTGGGGTTAAGTGCGAATTTAAACAATGGATACGTTGTTTATTTTTAAAAATAAGTCTGGTAGGATTCGACGACTTTCAGCAGTATTATGAAGACCTGTGAAAAATTAGGCATCGAAGACATGTAGAGGATGAATTGAAAACAATGAGCAAGTAACGGTGAGCAAAGTTGTGAAAATTTTCAATTCACGCTCCAACAAATTAAGTTTTTTGGTGCCATTATTGGCGTGATGGCATGTTTATGTTAGGCTTAATGGATCTAATTACCAACAGACTTTCAGAGCATCGGAAGAAGGCTGGAAAATAATTAAAAAAAAAACGAGCAAGTTAGTCTTTCATGAGGTTAGGTGAGAGGTTATTTAAGGAACATAATGTTGAACCAACGTCTAACAGGGTTGGCGCTACTGAGTATTCATAGGAATGTGGATCCTGCAGCAGTGGTGCGCAGATTTACGGTCTCACACAACAGAAGGTTAAAATTATAGTATATTGAATTGTAATAGTAAGAAACAAAATCATTTTTTAAATCTATAAAAAAGGCTTTTATTGCAAGAATAACTAGGTTTTCATACATCGTAGTAATCATAAAGGTTAATAGGTACAATAATCATCATGTTAGCAGTAAGACAAATGAATGATAACCATTACAACATCATGCGTAAGTGAGAATTATTGTGCACACACTTAGCATCGATTGATTGACCTATACCTATCAGAATCGAAAAATTTTGCCAGCAGCAGCAGCATTCAGCCTTTTTGTATAACCCAACACAATGAGACATCGTTTTATTTTAGTATTTAGATATAGCGGAGACACTATAACTTTATGAATGACACTAATTTTTATTAACCATACAAAAAATCCCATTGCTAGGTCAAAATCAAGGCTGATTTTATTTCTAATCGTCAGTCAGTACAAACCTTGTATAATAAATTTATATACCGAAGTATGTTCCTTTCCTATAAAATCCGAATATTAGAAATTGAAAATTCTTCAAATTCATATATCCTTTCTTTCTTTCTTTTCTTAGAGAATGGCAGTCATACTACTTCTTAGTATATTTTGCCAGAGACATGTCTGGGAAACTATATCAGCGGCTCGATTCCGTAAAATGATAGCTAAAAATTCTTGTTAGAAATCCATAGTTATAAGATATACATAGCGCATTTGAAAAAACGTCTGAAATTCATCGATTGTCGCAAAACCGCAATGTATATCTTATTTCTTTCGTAAAAGGTTAGAAATCTTTACGGAATCAACCCGCCCTTCATACAATTTTGACCCATGTATTGCTTCCAATTTTTTTATTTTTTTTTGTAGCTTTATTTAAGCCAGCAGACACAAATATTTGCCAAAGTCAGCTAACATTAAAAGAAATTAGGAAGATGCTGGTGAACGGTTTCTATTAATATAAATATTGAGCTTGGCGCTTAAGAACTTTATTTAATTCCCATAATAATTTAAAACTTCACTTACTGGGAACTTATAAATTTCATTACACTTAATTATTGCTAGTGAGCGTACATATCTAAGTTGGTAAAACAATTAACTAATAATATTATCTATGAGGGTAGAAATCATGTATTGTATTATTTAACATTTTTATAAGGTACGCAAAGCGAGTGTCGTGCCACTCGTAGGCGGAGGCTTGGTCAGCAGACAGCAACAGGTCCGAAGCCAATAATATAAATCGTAGGTCGTACTAGATGTGGCATTGGTGACTTTTTTATAAATGCATAAACTATGATTATTTGTTTTGTTTTATATTTTGGAATTATGTTAGTTGAAGTCGCTTATAGACACCTATGACACAAATACCTATAATATAAATACTTATAATACAAATAAATGCTTCTAATGCAAAAAGCTATAGTACAAATACTCACAACACAAATACTCAAAATATAGATAAATACTGACAAATATTTGTATCAGCTGTCCTCTTTACACATAACGAGATCTGATAGAGATAACTTCCAAATACGTCCCTGTATTTTTACTTTACATTCATTTTGATATCTACCACATAAAGCCAGGCACGAATCCAAACTTTTCTTTCGGGGGGGGGGGGGACAAACATTGAATCAACCATGAACTCTGTAAAAAATTACTGGTTATGCTCCCGTTTAGTTAATGTTACGTCAGATTTCGGGGGGGGCGATAAGTCCCAACTATCCCCCCCTCTGTATACGTCCCTGCATACAGCTTAGAGTCCGCACCACGACTCAAGTCCTGTCATAAAAACTGGATCTATTGCAATTAAATTTAATAAAACATCGGCGAATCTGTTTTACCTTATTGGAAACCAGGGAAATATCAAGTTATACTGTGATAGGGATTGCACTTTGTGGAATAGGAACCTATTAGGTATAATATTGACAAGATTTAGTTACAAGACTACCGGTGTCCACTCGATCTTAGATAAAGAATCAAACCCCTCGCACCCTCTCGATAGAGAGTAAATTCCTTGCAGGTGGCCACAGATAATACATACCTAGTATACTTACCTAGTTATCGGACTTGAGTGGTGGCGTGGATTCTATCTAACTAAAGTACTAATGTTACAACAAGTAAGCAGATAAATAAGGTGCAACCTTACTTCTGTAGTTTCCAACCACGGATCTCAGCACTGGTAAACTTCGAATGATTACCTAGGTATTCAAATACCATAAAATAATCCACTTTCGGAATTTATCAGATTGAGCTTGTACAAAACCAGCTTCAACTTTATTAATACTCATAATGTGTAGGTATTGATTTTATAGTAATTATCACAAATTTACACTCTTGATACATATCGACACTTTATTTAGGTACATATCGCGTCTCAGCTCCGTCGAGTTGTGAGCGACTTGTGAATGAGTGCACGAGCGCGCAGTCCGTTCAAGTACGATGACGTCACACGTAAAACGCGGCGCATTGGCTTTTAGCGGCACGGAAGAGTTATTTTATTATGTAATATCTCTGTAAGTAATGGTTCGATTTTAATAATTCAAAAAGACATACCATTCTTATGTTATAAAGAACAACATATTTATTAATTTTTTTTTAACTGTACTGATCCTCATTGCGTAGCTTCATTCTTTGAGTTTGATTTTTCTTGCTGAAAATTATTTGTGTATGGAAGTCTTTGTTTAAATTTTTTCTAATCAGTATACATGTGCAGTAAGTATATGTTTGCTTAATGTTCATGATCTTGGTATCTTTGTATATTTTATTTGTAGGTGTGTAGAAATTGTAGTTAAATAGTACTTTTATGAGTTTGTTTTGAGCCACCTGTACTATGTCTATATTAGATTTTGCAGCACTTCCCAAAATTCAATTAGGTAGTCTACATGAGGCTTAACAAGTGTGTTATAGATAACATATTTTATACTTTTCGGGATAAATTTGACTATAGTATGCAAAGCACTTGTGAGAGAAATTATTTTCGATTTGACTTTCCCTAAATGTGGTTTCCAATTTAAGTGTTTGTCTAAGGTAATTCCAAGATATTTTTCTTGTTAGCTTACTCTACTTACTCAGTCTATGTCAAGAAGCTTATATATTCCATATATTTATATATTTTACTACACACTCACTGACCTCTACTACTACCCACTGGACTGGCTTTTCTATACAAATGACAGCTAGTTTTGTGTGTCAATTTGAAATTTTTTAAGTGTTTGATTTTTTGTGTTTTCTTTTTCTACCTATCTTATATACATATAAAATTCTTTGTCCTGAATTACTGACGGATCAACGCACAGCCTAATAAACCGCTGATCGTAGAGACCTGAAACTTGGAGCGTGTGTTCCTTGTATGACGTAGGCATCCGATAAGATAAGGTTTTACTGAAAGGGTGAAGTGCGAGTCGGATTCACGCAATAAGTGTTAACCAATTTGTTTATAATTGCGGGTTGTATATTACTGCCAGGTAGATAAATGTATGTATCACAAGTGCTAACGAAACTCGGGCAATGCTAGACAAAGAGAGCAATTATGGCGACTGTCTCTTATCGCAGAGGTGAGGTGGGTGGCTTCCAGAACACTCCCCTCTCTATCTCCAAGAGCATTGAGATCCTTGGTGTTGACATCTCCAGCGATGTTCAGTTCCGAGATCATTTACAAGATAAGGTGAAGCTGGCGTCCAAAAAACTAGGTGTTCTCAACAGAGCGAGGCAGTACTTCACGTCGGGGCAGCGGTCGCTGCTTTACTAGTCGGTTCGGCCCCATATGGAGTACTGCTGCCTATCTCTGGGCAGGTGCACCCGGATACCAGCTTGGACCTTTTGACTCGGTTCAACGACGGGCTGCGAGAATTGTTGACGATCCCAAATTCACTTGCCCTATCGAACCCTTAAGTCTGAGGAGAGACTTTGCCTCCCTGTGTGTGTTCTACCGCTTGTACAATCGGTTGTGTTTTGAGGAGTTGTTCGAAATGATGCCCACGGCTACTTTTACCATCGCGCCGCTCGCCATCGGCAGGGAATCCATTCTCACACTTTAGAACCTAAATGGTCGCATCGCATGGTATAGTGCGGTTTCAGAAAAACTTCCTCCCGCGAACGCTTAAGTTGTGGAATGAGCTCCCTGCTAAGGTTTTCTCCAAGGACTACAGTACGGATTTCTTCAAGAAAGAAGTCATTAGATTTCTGAAGGGTCGGCAACGCGCGAGTGATACCCCTGGTGTTGCAAGCGTCCATAGGCTACGGTGACCGGTTACCATCAGGCGGACCGTAAACTTGTTAAATACTATTATCTGTGATCTGGTCTGGTCACACTGAAGTTTTGCTGTGGGCTGTGTTTTTGTTTTGTTATTTTGTATTATCTATTTCTATTTATCAAAGCATTTAACCTGATATTTTGATCAAAATATCATTATATAACAAATATCCGTCATCATGGCAAAAATGGCATTTCAACATCAAGCTGGGACGGCAATGGAGTGTCTCAGTGTATGTTGAATTTTGACCACTCCCAAATTTAGATCTTATTTGACTTTTTAAAACATATCTATTATAATTGTTTCTTTTCTAGATACCAATTACTCTTCAGAAAGAAACAGGTGTTGACGCAGAAGGTCGGGAAGTTATGAAATGTGGCTTTAAAATAGGTGGCGGAATAGATCAGGATTTTCGTAAGAGTCCTCAGGGTTATACTGATAATGTAAGTAAAGAAGGTAAATATTTAAATCTTTGCAACCAGTCACATCTTCATAATAAATTAGTAAGTGTTTACTTACTTTTTAACATAAAAAAAAAAACTAAAACATAAAGAAGCATCTTCTGACTTACCAAGTTTAGCTAAAAGGCAAATGGCAGTAGATTGGAGTCATGTATGGAAACAGACTTCATCCATTAAGGGCCATTTTTGTTGCCAAATACAACCAGTTATCACTATAAAATGTTGGTTCTTTCGGGTCCCAAAATGTTACAAATTAGTTATGTTGAACAAATGTCGTCTCAGACTGGGACATGCATTGCCTTATTTCAGTAGCTCTGACTCTGTCTTTAAGTTTTAGGCTTCTTTCCATTGCCCTTTGACAGGCTGAAATCCTGTTGAGTACATTTTTTGCAATTGACCATGTTTGACACTATGTAGTTGGACGTTGCTAATTTCGCTACTACTTTTTTCGTTTTCTGATTTGCAATGAAGTTTTATACTTGTTCTGTTTTTGCTACCTTTTCCAGTTTCTACCTCTTTTTTCAGTTCTTTATTATCTTAAATAAATGGTTTTATCTATTGATAGTTAAAGATAAATTTTAGTCAGCTTTTCCTTTAGTACATCAGTCTGTTTTTGTAGCTCTTGTCTTAATTTATTCATCAATCCATTTGATGCTCCATCATTATTTGTGTATGTTTTTTAAAGTTGCTATAAGGTGGCAGAAAGGCTTGTATCCCAAGCCATTTAATTATGGAAGAAAACAGTTGATAGAAAAATAGAAGAGAAAAAAAACAATCAAAACAAACTTAAATTAAATTAAATTATTCGCTATATTTTGCGCTTTTCTGGAGATAAAAAGAAAGTAGATAAAGAAGTAAGAAAGTAGATAAAGAAGTAAGAAAGTAGAAAAAGAAGTAAAAAAGTAGAAAAACGGTAAGCACGGATAGTGGGGTGCCAATAAAAATATGATGTCTATGTCGATACCATCCTAAAAAAACCCACCCATGACAGTTTGCAACCAGCTTTGTTAATTCTTCGAGACTAATAAATCAATAAAGAAAAATGTAGTTAAAATATATTCCGATGAAACTCTGTTACAGAAAATACTTATTCGTGCAGAACCTACGTGAAAAATTGACTAAACGCACAGAAAAAGGGGAGAAAAATCTAACCATTAATACGTCAAAGGTACTCCAAAAATTATTGAAACTAAACCAAAAAACCACAAAGACTAACACAATAGCTTTAGATTATTTACTCTGATTTATTAATGTTTCTAAAGCTCTTATATTCTTATCATTAAATTTTTAAAGGGTCGGCAACCCGTGAGTAATGCTCCTAGTGTTATAAGCGTCCATAGGCTACGGTGAACCTTTGCCGTCAGGCGCGCCGTATGCTTGTTTGCATAGTGATTTTAATAAAGGCTGCATAAAATTTATTAATAACTACCTAAGCACAGTTCGAATCATAGATCTTGGGGTTTCCATCTGCGCAGATCGCAGTCTCATATTCACCTAATGGATCTTTTAAAACTAGACGATACCGACACCGACCGGATACGGACATGTCGGTACAACAAACATGAATTTGGATTTTATCATAGTTGCGTCCGTCCCCGCACGCGTCACGGCTACCGCGCTATAAGAATAACTAATAAAATACCTATGCCCAAAGATACGTCTAGATTCCGTGTTCAGGCACACGAGACGAGCCAATCCGAGTACCTGACTTTTCACAAACTAGCCGTCGCACTACATCATACGTAATCTGTGCGTCGACGCGAACTGTGCTCCCGCGTAAAGTAATACAAATGACGTTTTGTGGAATAAAATCGTGCTAAACTGTTGACAAAAAAAAAAGTTGATGATAAAAAATCACTTTTCACAAGGGTTTACAGTAATCTGCTTGCTATATTTGAGTTACTAAGTTTTCAAAATAAATATTCGCAAAACTAACAACAAAGGTACCTTCATTTCCCATCCCAAGTATAGTAAGGCGAATACTGAAACGATAACACATATTTTTCACCTAACGTCACTTACATACATTTCACTATTTTAATTAGTAAAGTATTTATGTATTGGTAACTTCTGTGACACATTGTATCTATAGAACATAAACCTTTACCCCGGACTTTTTAAATAAAAAAAAACCATAACAGTTAGATGTTAATATCAAAAGTAAAAGTAGTACTTATCATTTATTTTATGATGATTACCTACGAAAATAATTAATATCTTCGTATCTTAAAAGACACAAATGGTTTAAAAAAAATATCTTTTTTTTTACATTGAACTGATACGTTAACGTCACGCTTTGGACTGTTTATATAAAATTCTAACTGTAGTTACCTAATACTAGGTACTTTATTAGCAAGACGGTGACACGCGCAATTAGGTGTGTCAAATTATAGAGCTAGTGTAATTTGCATTGTTTATGTAATATTCTTAGACGTCAATCAGTAATATGTTATTAAAATACAACGATAGACTTATTAGTTCTTATGAAAAACAAATATAATGTACATATAATGATTTTTGTTTGATTTTCTTTTAAAAAACTTATAAAATCTCTTGATATAAATTTTTAAATAACATAATATATATATATATATATATAATTTTTACATTCTCTATGTAAATTGAGATTAAAATACTTTATAGTTTATTGATTAAACTCTTTAATTGTTTCAAAGAGCTTGAAGTAGGCAAAAGCCTGAAATTTCCTCAGAATGTGTGTTACAAATAATACAATATAAAAGCAAAAACCAAAATTTAAGAAGGCATTTTAGAATGGGCGCCGTATTTCTGGTGATAATTAAATGACATTGTAACTTACAAAACTGACGAGTATGCAATTCATAAAAAATTTGGCGGCACTCACAGTCCGCATTTAACGCATTGGCTGCACATGCTTAGGAGGTAGAACAGTGGATGTTAGTGAACAGCTATTTTCTTTGTTGACATTTGGCGAACAAAACGATTTCAATGGCTCTGTGATGCGATAACTTTCCATGTTAAAAAAAAATGTCAACAAAACACGGCTGTTGTCACATAGCCGGACCTATGAATAAAGTACACGGCGCGCATGGATGCCATGGTAGAGGAGGTCGGATTTTATTTTGTGCACCCATCTTTATTTTAGCACTGCAGTATACAATATTTGGAACATACTTTAAGGTTTTAACATGCATTAAAAGGCTATGGTCAACAGATTGCAAACTTCGTAGCAAAGGCTTAAGTTTTATATTTTAATAATGTGTCACCACAGGGGGCTATCGACAGTGAAAATAAATTGTAGCACCGAATAAAAGCAAGAACTCCCTTATTCGGGGTAATCACTTTAAGGTTGGTAACACCAAAATTACGCACACAGATGTAAACATGATAGTCGTATTAGCTGATTTACACACACATTGATAGGAAAATGGCTCGCAATACTTCATTTGATGTTGTTTCGTAAACGGTATCTAGATATATAAGTCGTCTTTACCTATGCCGTTACTCTCACCCCACAACTCAACTCAACTCAAATCAAACTTTATTCAAGTAGGTTTCTAAGAACACTTTTGAATCGTCAATACAATGTAAACATTGTTAATTTCTGCCAAAAAGAGCTGGCAAGAAGTTCCATTTAAAGTAGTAATACAATACTTTGAGCAAAGCAGTATACAATATGTACCAATACAATAGGTAATAAAAAATAAATAAGTAAGCTACTAAAAACAAAGTCAAACATGTAATTTTTTTGTTTTGTTTTTATGTAGCATAGGGGGCGCACCATGTAAAGCGTCAAATATCGTTAATCGAGAAAAGGATTTTAGATATTTAAGAAAATACCGATATTCAATAGTACTAGTGGCATTAGCGCCATCATAATAATATTTCTGCACAATCATATGTACATACATATATTTACATATACTTAAGAGTATCGGATTCGCAGCGGGCTCCATACAAGAGGATTTTTCTCCTCTGATGAATATCAATCCTTCAAACTCAATGTTTTTTGTTTTAACTAGACCAGACAACTAATATCTAGGTCTGTGGTGATTCAGTTTTACGTTAAATTGTGTACTTCGTGCTTATTATACACTATAACAAAAACGTTTCCGAAAATTTTAAAGCACCACAGACCTAGATAATATAATAAATTTTCTGAATAAAAAAACTTTACTGTCATTCTTACTAAATTAAGTGAATAAACACAATAATTCGTAACACAAAATTCTATCATGGTGCTGGCTCGCTAGACACACACGGGGGCTTGAGACGGAGGAGGCGAGGCGAAGTAGCCGCCAAAATCAGTCGCGGGCCATCCGTGAGCGACTCTTCACTTGTATTGCGTTTGAGATACGTAGGTAGGTACCTAAGGAAACAATTACGAAAATATCACTGTTGCATGTTTCGTTGCGCAGCAAGTTGTTTAGATTTTTTGACCTTTAACTAGGTAGGTATTGAGCGTAATCTATATAAATAAAAATGAATCGCAAAATTTGTTGCTAAGCGCGAAACTCGAAGACGGCTGGACCAATTCGGGTAATTTTTTTGTTGTGTTTATTAGTTTTAGGGCAAGGTTATTATGAAAAAAAACGGTCAAGTGCGAGTCGGACTCGCGCACTAAGGAAAACTCGAAGACGGCTGGACCAATTCGGGTAATTTTTTTTGTTGTGTTTGATAGTGTTATGGCAAGGTTTTTATTAAAGAAAAACGGTCAAGTGCGAGTCGGACTCGCACTTTAAGGGTAAACTGATTTTAATGAAATTTTGGTAAGTTGTTATGCACATGCCGGGGAAGGTTGCTGAATTAGTGCAAAACAATACCAGGTAATAAAATTAAAAGTGTTAGGTATTATTTGATTTGCAATTTATCGACCCTCGATCAAACAGGATCATGAGTAAGTTACGCTTATATAATACTAGCTTTTGCCCGCGTTATCGGTGTAGAATTTCAACGACAACTCCTCACTTATAGAAAAAAGAACCGACTAACACTTGACGTTTTCAAGTAGCTTATGTCCTTCTTCGGGACTCAAACTATCTCCATGCCAAATTTGACCGCAGTTCCCTCCGCCCTGAATTCGGTAATAGATGTAAGATTTCAACGGAAACTCCTTAATTATAAAAAAACCGACTCACACTTGACGTTTTCAAGTAGCCTATGTCCTTTCTCGGGAGTCAAACTATCTCCATGGTAAATTTCATCTTAATCAGTACAGATGTTTAAGCGTGAAGAGGCCTGATGGTAAGCGGTCACCATAGCCTATGAACGCTGTTAACATTTCCATAATACAACCTTCTTTTACTCTAATATCGGCCAGTAAAGAATGTTCTAAATCGTAAACAAAAGAAGGCATTATTAGTCATTGTTATTTAAAATTAAAAGTTGTATTAAAATAGAAATTATATTAGGTTATATAGACATAAAGACACCATATTGCATACATACCGCCTTAAATTATAATGCAATGACGCATTACATAATCTTTATCATAACCTTTAATGTCTTCAGTCAATCAGTAGGCAGTGAACACGATTTTTAAAATTATAACTAAGTTTTTTTTTATCCCACTAACGTGGCAAACAAGCTTACGGTCCGCCTGATGGTAAGCGGTCACCGTAGCCTATGGACGCTTGCAACACTAGGGGTATCACTCGCACGTTGCCGACCCTCCAGCAATCTAATAACTTCTTTTTTGAACAGCCCCATACTGTAGTCCTTAAGGCAAACCTTGGCAGGGAGCTCATTCCACAACTCAAGCGTTCGCGGGAGGGAGTTTCTTTGAAACAGCACTGTATGCGACCATTTCGGTTCCAAAGTATGAGAATGAATTCCCTGCCGATGGCGAGCGGTGCGATGGTAGAATGTAGCCGTGGGCATCATTTCGAACAATTCCTCAGAACACAAGCCATTATACAAGCGGTAGAACACACACAGGGAGTCAAAGTCTCTCCTAAGACTTAAGGGCTCCATACCGCAAGTGAGTTTGGAATCGTTGACAATTCTCACAGCCCGTCGTTGAACCGAGTCAAAAGGGCCAAGCGGCCAATACTTAACTTTATCAACAACTGCGTTATATTTTTTAAAAATGGTGTTCACTGCCTACTGATAGAATGATGAAATGAAAGGTTATGATAAAGATTATGTAAAGCCGGCAGCACAGTGCAATTCTGTCACTAATTTGGCAAAAAACGTCAACGGGTACCACTCCGGAAATATGTTTTTTTTTGTCCACCAATAGTTTACAATAGTTTTCTCACTAATTCCGGACAGTTAAATAGCAATGTTAAATTTTAATGGATTTATTAGTATCCTAAGTTAGGGCTTTGAAACCGTTAATTGAATAACCAAAGTTCGGCCGCCTCAAAATGTTAGTTATACTTTTTTAATAGACTATAAAAATCACGGCCGAAATTAGGCTGCTCTAACAACCTAAGCTTGGCCAGCTTCATTTGTTTCCATGAAATACAGTATCTTAAATACTAAATAAGTCTTCATGTTACTGTGTAGAACAGTGTGTTTATATTTTTTTGCTGTAAAACACAATGCTGTTTATCACATTAAAACTAGTTACCGTTGGAAATTTCAACAATTTATTTTATTTTATTTATTATTGGTCAATTTTCAAATAATAAGAAAAACAAGAATAAACAGGACTCAGAATCTGTTTGCAATTCGTGTAAACAAAAATGACCTTGACACGCGTCTTTCGCTTCGTTAGTCTATGCAACATATACGTAAATACGTATAATATTTCTCATTGTAAATTTGAAATTTTGCAGATTTTAGGTTGAATCAGTGTCGTGATTTGAAAACCAGTTAAAGAATGTGACAATAAAGGTAATCATGTCAGTATTTTAATGAATTATGATTAAATTACCAGAAAAAGTTAACATTAAGTAAAGTTTGGTTATGTTTACAAGATTTGCATAGAGGTTTTGAGTCAGGTTTACATATATAACTTAATACGATTTCTATTTTAAAAGGTATTATAAAGAGTTAAAGTTATGCATGGTAAACTTTCAACACAAAAAAATAATTTTTATTGACATATTGCCCTTTTTACGATTCGACATTAGGTAAAGGATGGTCGATATTAGGGAAATTTGCCGTACAAAACATTAAACGCTTATTATTCTTTGTCACGTAATTTAAGATGTTTATAATCACTATATATACTCAGTTACATAAAGTGTTAATGTCAAATAGCCCGACAAACCTTATAACCTTTATAAGTTTTGTATAAGTAGGTACCTAGCTATATTCTCAGACAGCGCCGAACAGAACGTTAAATACGTACTAAAGAATTGAGCAAATCGCATCAATGATTGATTAGTTTGATTACAGATTGCAAACACTCGTTGTCAAAAGTATAGGATTGTTTTGTATTACCGTCACTTAAGTCCGATGCTGGTCAATGCTTTGAGTATTTAACCTATTCCATTACAACCAATGACATTCTTTCATGCCTATAACTTTTGCGCAAGTGGTAGCAATAAATTAACATAGTTCTATCGCAATCGGCAATCGGATAAACAATATGGCAGCACATTAAATACTTATTAAATTGAAAAATTAATGATGACAATTCATTTATACTTCGTACTTTTTGGGTGAAAGTCATATCGCTTTTCAGAATACTGACGTTCCAGCTATACGACAAAATCATACCAGTATAAGGCGCGCGGCGCGGGGAAAGGGGGTCTCGCGCCCCCGTCGTGTGCGATAGGGACAGCAACATTCTGGAAAAAATGTAAAATGCGCGCGGGCGCCGCGAAGTGTATTCTCTTAAAATTATTCATACTATCCATGAATATAATATAATAATAAATATTATAAATGCTAAAGTAGATCTGTCTGTTACCTTTTCACGGTGAAACCACTGTACTGATCAAGATGAAATTTGGCATGCAGATAGTTTTGAGTGAGTCCCGGAAAAGGACATAAGCTACTTGAAAACGTCAAGTATTATTCGTTTAGTAATTGAGGAGTTGTCGTTGAGATCCTACACCGATGACCGAAGACAAAGAAGTTTGCAAGAGCAGACCAGCCTCCACAGCGGCACCCGTTCACAAGTATGACACATGAATCAGCCATCGCTTCGCTCAACCATGTTTTAGGGAACGTAACGACCCGACGCACATGCCACCACCGCAGAGACTTTGAGAGAGCATGACACACTCAAGCAACTCCAATAAAACTTCGATTGTATTAGTTACAATGTGTGTAGTGAAGGAACAAAATATAAATCCGATTCATACTGAGATTTCCACACACAAGTTTACATTTAACATTACAGTGTGCTCCTGAGTTATGTCCTGTACTCACGCGCCTCTTCGCGCTTTCCTACCACACTAGGCAATTTCCGTCTTCATGGAAGACTGCGAATGTGCACCCGGTGCCCAAAAAGGGCGATAGATCAGATCCATCGAATTACAGGCCTATCGCTATTACCTCTCTCCTCTCTAAGGTGATGGAGCGTGTGATCAACACACAGCTTTTGAGATACCTAGAAAAACATGACCTGCTCAGCGACCGCCAATATGGCTTTCGCCACGGTCGCTCGACTGGTGACCTTCTAGTGTATCTCACACACCGATGGGCACTAGCCATTGAGAGTCAGGGGGAGGCATTGGCATGTAGCCTGGACATAGCGAAGGCGTTCGATCGGGTCTGGCACCGCGGTCTTCTATCGAAGTTGCCATCTTACGGAGTGCCCGAGGGTTTGTGCAAATGGGTGGCTAGCTTTTTGTCCGGCAGACGCATACGAGCCGTAGTTGACGGTAGTTGCTCTGATAGCATGGACATTAATGCTGGTGTCCCGCAAGGCTCTGTGCTGTCTCCTACGCTGTTTCTACTGCATATCAATGACATGTTGGACATGAACAACATACATTGCTATGCAGATGACAGTACTGGAGACGCTTTTTACACGGGTCGTGCAAACATCCCTCGTTCCGTTGTGGAGGAAAACCGCGGAGAACTTGTGTCTCAAATCGAGACCATACTGTCCCAGGTCTCTGACTGGGGACGGGTAAACTTGGTCCGATTCAACCCTACAAAGACACAAGTGTGCGCGTTCACCGCTAAGAAAACTCCATTCACTGTAGTCCCACAATTCCAGAACACTCCCCTCTCCATCTCCAAGAGCATTGGGATCCTTGGTGTCGACATCTCCAGCGATGTTCAGTTCCGAGATCATTTATCAGATAAGGTGAAGCTGGCGTCCAAAAAACTTGGTGTACTCAACAGAGCGAAGCAGTGCTTCACGTCGGGGCAAAGGTTGTTACTTTACAAGTCGCAAGTTCGGCCCCATATGGAGTACTGCTGCCATCTCTGGGCAGGTGCACCCGGATACCAGCTTGGCCCTTTTGACTCGGTTCAACGACGGGCTGTGAGAATTGTCGACGATTCCAAACTCACTTGCGGTATCGAGCCCTTAAGTCTAAGGAGAGACTTTGCCTCACTGTGTGTGTTCTACCGCTTGTACAATGGGTTGTGTTCTGAGGAATTGTTCGAAATGATGCCCACGGCTACTTTCTACCATCGCACCGCTCGCCATCGGCAGGGAATCCATTCTCACACTTTAGAACCTAAATGGTCGCGTACAGTGCGGTTTCAGAGAAACTTCCTCCCGCGAACGCTTAAGTTGTGGAATGAGCTCCCTGCCAAGGTATTCTGCAAGGACTACAGTATGGAGTTCTTCAAGAAAGAAGTTATTAGATTTCTGAAGGGTCGGCAACGCGCAAGTGATACCCCTGGTGTTGCAAGCGTCCATAGGCTACGGTGACCGCTTACCATCAGGCGGGCCGTAAGCTTGTTTGCCACCTTAGTGGTATAAAAAAAAAAAAAAAAAAAAAAAAAAAAGGGCGAAAACACGTACTCTGAACTTAAAACTGATTTATATTAAAACACGGTGTATCAAAACTTTATACTACTAGAAAAAAATATACATATATGTATAAACTTACATAGGTACAAGTATAATAATATAATAAATATAGTATTAATAACCCGCTGCAATCCACCATCGGCCGCCCAGCGCCAGAGAGGTTCCAAATGGAAGAGGGCGCACCACAAAGCGTGCACACATACCCATATGCATACACATACTGACAGACGTTGTATATCATGAAGTAGCCCAGCTCCCACACGACAGTCCGGCAACAAATGCACACTATTTAACGTACTGTCACTTTGGAAACAAGCCTAAGGGAAGAAGAAGTGACAAGAAACTTCCCGGGTGTACACCTGTTACCATACCTGTTACCATCAATCACGAAGGAACCAGGCCAACCGAATGGTTACATAAACGTAAACACATATACATTTACGTCATCGCCGGTATCGGTATAGGCATCGATATAGAATATTGGAAACAGTCTCGATCAAGCCATACTCCCGAACTCCAATACTCAAGTTAGACTGTTCGCAATAAGTTCCCTGGAACCAGTACTCTTGGCACACAGAGACGAGTGCATTCCGTATAGAGTATAGCAGAGGTGCTCAAACGGTCGATCTCGAGAAAAATTCCGATATAGAATTATTAACACAGATTTTGTTTTAGTAGGTAAATAACTACTAAAACTTATTCGATACACAATAACCCCCTTATAACTTTCTTTTATCAAAGGAACGCGCGGTACTGGCCAAAGAAAAGTCGCGTTACTTTTTCCGCTAATTCTTCTAGAAACTTCGGGCGGCGTGTTTGACGGGAACCTTCGAGACTTCGTTCGCGCTGATATAAAGTTGCGATGCAGGAATTGGAGTCAGTCTGAGTTGTAACTTGAAGGCAATACGTCGATACAAAGTTTATTAATAAATATTACAAAATGAGTGCGGCGAAGAAAAGTAAAACGTATCATTTTATATTATGATTGGGAGGAAGAATTTTTCTTTTGTATGATAAAGGATAAGTGCATTTGTCTCATTTGCCATGCGGCAGTAGCAATACCTAAGCGTGGGAACTTAGAGAGGCATCATAAAACGGTTCATAAAAACTATGAAAAGGATTTTCGCTCACAGAGTGAATTAAGAAAACGAAAAGTATATCATTTGATAACTTGTTTGAAAAAGAACAAACCATGTTTACAAGACCAGCCAAACAATCAGAAGCTGCAAGGATAGCGGCATTTAAAATATCTTATATTTTGGCGAACCACATGAAACCAGTTGAAGATGGATCGATCATAAAAGCATTTATTGAAGCGGGTGAGACAGTATTTGGAGATTTAAAAAATAAAACAGATATTATGTGTGCTATTAAAGAACTTCAGCTATCTCGTCCAACTGTCACAAGGCGTCTTGAAGTCATGTGTCAGGACATGATGGATTAACTTAAACATGCTATTATAGAAAGAACGCACTTTTATCTACAGTTCGACGAATCCACCGACATGACAGATACTGCCCAGCTGTGTATTTTTATTCGTATGGTATTCAATGACATGTCGACTAAGGCAGAGTATTTGACAATGATTCCTCTGAAAGGAAAGACCCGTGGTGAAGATATTAATGAAGTTTTCTTCAATTTTGTATTAAACTACAAGCTACCAATATATAAATTAGTGTGCTTATAACCGATAGAGCACCAACAATTACTGGAAACAAAAACGGTTTTGTGGCATTGTGTCGAGCTAATGACGATTTCCCTTCATATCAACAAGCTTTGTGTTCAAAAGTTCTGAACATGGAGGAGATTATAGGCATTGCAATAAAAATGTGAATTCCATCCTTGCACGTACCTTGCAGCGACGGCTCTTTAAATTGCAGTTAGAAGATAGTGAGTCAGCTGAACACACTGATTTAGTTCTTCACACGGACGTCAGTTTTCAAGAATTATTGTCCGAAATAACAGCTTTTCTGGACGAAACAGGTGATGACGCTGAGAGAAAAACGGAAAAAGGCTGACATATTTGGCATTTTTGTCAGACATCACAATGCATTCAAACTCCATTAACTTGATGCTTCAAGGTAAAGCAAAAACTATTATTAAGATGATAAACGTAATAGACGCATTCAAAAGTAAGTTGCAACTTACGATAGATCAAATGAAAAGAAAGAATCTGAAACATTTTCCGTCTTTGAAAGTAAGGATTCCTCAGTTATCATATTTATAATAGATTTATCAAATATTTCGGGTCAATTCGAAACACGTTTTTATGATTTCAGTAAATTGGCAAATATCACATAATTTTTCGTGTAAAAAACATTGAGGAATTAGCTACTGAAATAACAAGTCAATTTAACATGGACTCATTTTATGTTGAAAATGAATTATTGCAGCATTTCAACAGATATATATCTCAAAGCCGCAGCATCTGGTTCAAAAATCTGGTCTTTTATATCTGAAGATAAATATCCGAATCTTAAGCAAATCAACTGTCGGGCTGTTCATTTTCTGAAATGAAGTTAATTAAGTCAAAATATCGCAATCGAATACTAACTAACATTTGTCATCATGCTTGCGATTAGCACTCGGTAATTAATTACTATCTTAATTAAAGTATGCTGAGAATATGCAATGCCACGTTTCAACATTCAAAGTCACTCTTTAAAGTTTATTACTAGAACTCTTTTGTTTTGTAACACCCAATAATCTCGCAATTTCGAAAAATTAAGAGGTTTTTCATTGATATTTTATAGCAGACCTACACCTACCTTGACTAAAAAATGCATTTTGTGCGGTAAAACTAATATCTATACGTATGCACCCTGCCTAGACGACAATCCTGTATTACACACTTGCGGCCTCTCAGAGTCGATCGATCGTAGTCTAACAATATTGAGGTAGATCGCCAGCAGTTCAAGTTTGAGCACCCCTGGAGTATAGACATAACGAATTTTTTACCCTTTGCTGTAAAAAGTGTGAAAATTGTGCCGACCACAATATTCCTATAACGTTTAAAACACTTATACAGCAGATCTAAGATGTAACATTTCACTTGTATATAGATAAGATTTCATTAAATAACTTATAACCTTCTGATGTCAAGACTGTTAACAGGTGATTAAAAGAAAACGAGAGTATATAATTTCGATTTATTGCATTTATGGCAGGAGTATCCTTTCTATAATCTTTTAGTACCTAATATCACACGCACAGTGGTTCGGTTTTATTATAAGGTGAACATGGTATCTATCGTCGGAATTTAGATCTGATATTTAAGTCAACCAGATAATTACGAGCCAAGCTACTTCTGTTCTACAAATAACTCCATCGGGCGCATGGTTTTTAAAAAAATAAATAAACCATAGTATAATGATATACCTAGTATGGAAAAAGTAATCTGTAATTTTTATCCGAATTGTTTTATTTCTACTCGTGTATATAACTTATACGTTGTTAAAGTAGGTACAAGTGCGGCCACCTGCGGCTTGTAAATTATTTTTTTGTTCGTTGTCTCTCGTACTATAAAGTCATATGATATGTCGGACGGTCGAAATTATTAGATCAACTACTAAGAAAGTTATTATTTGGATTATTTAGGTATCTTAATTCGTATTAATTTTATTGATATTACACTTTAATCTTTCATTGTTGCAGGGTATTTACGTAACGGAAGTGCACGAGGGTAGTCCAGCTGCAAAATCAGGTCTTCGTATGCATGATAAAATTTTACAGTGTAATGGTTATGACTTCACAATGGTAACTCATAAAAAGGCAGTAAGTTATATTAAGAAACATCCTGTCTTAAACCTTCTAGTGGCTAGAAAAGGTGTTACATCTACGTAATTATGATAAATTGTAAAATTGAGCAAAACTATAAAGTTTGGTACACACACCTAGCAGGACTGCTGTGGAAGCAGCGCGGTACGGCTTAAAATATAAATGTCATAATAAGGAACATGTGAGATGATCATAGCGTAATACGAACTTTTTATTATTATATTTCATATCACTGCTAGGCAAAGGCCTCCCCCTTTCATTAGTGGTTCGGGTCTATAGTCCAACTAAGAAGCTAATAATGAACGATATACGATATAATGTGAAATTTAGTGTTCGTGAAATAGGGTACTTTGAAATAAACCGTCCGCGTTACGGTTCCACTGGCTGTGTGTTTCAAACTTCAAAGTTTATACATAGGAAAACAAGTATTTTTAAAATAAGCGTTTTACATTGTTATTTATTTTAGTTTTAAGGGTTTAACTTTTTTTAAATAAGTGCGTCCCGCCTGTAATAAGCTAGAAACAAGCTTTATCTATAGTTTATCTCATAACTGTTTGATTTAAGGCGCATATAGCAGCTAACTAGCGCCGCCATTAGATATCCTCAATTTTCTCTTCGTAGAAAACGAATTTCTAAAATCTAAATGTCGCAAATATAAAGCTAGTCATAAGCTATTTTTAGAAGGTATTATATAGTTTCTAAATAATATCTGTGAGTTGTAGTTAGCATTATTGCTAAAAACGGCCACTTTTAGCCTAACCTTCTTAAAATATCTTATGCCTAGCTTTCTATTTGCGACATTTGGATTTTAGAAATTCGTTTTCTACGAAGAGAAAATTGAGGATATCTAATGGCGGCGCTAGTGGGGTGTCAGAGGGCCCTTAATTCTAGATCCTGAGCGCTTACTCGCAGTAGGCTGTCGTTTTAAAATTATTTTGTGCATACATATTACAATAATAATATAGTCCAAATTAACATTAAATTAAACCTGACTCAAAATATCTGTACAAGTCTTGTAAACATAACCTAACTTTACTTAATGTTCACTTTTTCTGGTAATTTAATCATAAATCATTAAAATACTTACATGATTACCTTTATTGTCACATTATTTAACTGGTTTTCCTATCGCGACACTGATTAAACCTAAAATCTACAAAATTCCAAATTTACAATGAGAAATATTATACGTATTTACGTATATGTTGCATAGACTAACGAAGCGAAAGACGCGTGTCAAGGTCATTTTTGTTTACACGAATTGCAAACAGATTCTGAGTCCGGTTTACCTTCATACAAGTTTGCAAACGTATATGTTCAAACTTCCGAATTATAATTGTCTTTATAAATCACGTAGCTTGTTCAAAAAGCAAATGCACTTTAGTTCTCTATACAACCTTGATAGAGCCCGTATATAGACGCACTTAGTGGTGAAAACTGTAAATCGTACTCCGAAATGAAATTTTATTTGATTTACCTATGTGTAGATACTTAATTATAAAAACCTTTAAGCTGGAATAATAATTCAAGCTAATGAATGAAGTGAGTTACCACTTATACCATATACCTAGTTCTGCTAACAATGATACAATTTTAAAGATAGTTTTTATGCGGTGAATTGTCTTGGAATAAATATAAACGTCATCTACCGTTCAAATAAGTTAGATCCTACCTATATAAGATTATTCTACCCATTACACCCAAGACTGAAAATTCAATCAATCAAATCAATTATACTCATGATCTAAGAAAAGTGACACATGTCTACGTCAATAACCAGCCATTTTGTCGTTTATCGTCATCTTTGTCGAACGCGTTTGAGTTGCGTATTCTGCTCTCGCTCGTTGTCGGATAATGGTGTACTTAGTTTCGTGTCAGTCACGTGACGTTTTTTCTTAGGAACGGATTACAAGGTGAAGGATGTCATTATACCATGATTATTCATACTAATTTTAACCGACTTTAATATAAAAGCACACCGGGCAATCCTAAGTGTAAGGTTTCGTAATCGTTACTATAATCGTTGTTTGTGTCCGCTAATTGGCTTAACATGGGTCGGCTATAGCTCGTAAAGCTTTTGATTTAAAGTAATTTCAGTATCCTAGTATTCTAGATTTTAATAAAAATCGATCATGCGTTTAGGGCTATTGCTTGACCGACGACACAAACTCAACCAAAAGTGTACAATTTGGAGCCGAATTTTTCAAAAACTGGTCTTAATTTTCAAATTCTTTATTAAAATCATGCAATAATTTTAACTATCTTATTTTACAATACCCCAACTTATTAAAAAATACATTAAAAACCGGTCAAGTGCGAGTCGGACGAGTTCTACCCTTCAAGTTAAAAGTAAACTGTATCGAGGTACAAACTTAACTTTGCCGTTGGACAACTGTCCCAATAGTAGTAGTAATACAAAGTTGACATAGGTCGCAGTTAGTTTACCAACTGCTAATAAGTTTATAATAGCAAAACAATTTTTTTTTGAGATGTAACAACAAATTAACGGTTTTCAGATTTTTTCCTTTATTTATGCTACATGGCATTGCTTATTGCCAAATTTCATGATTCTAGGTCAACGAGGGATGAGGGACCCATAGGCTTTAATTTATTTGTGTAACAATATGCGACAAAAAATGGCCGTATTTTGTTATTGCGTTGACTTAGAAGCATAAATTTTGTACAGCTTCAAGGGACCGTAGACCTTAGTATTTGATAGTAATTTCAAATATATCCTCACTCGTTCCTGAGTATGGGGAAACACCAGTGTTCTCCGTTGCGTTCAGCAATAACAGACCTTCACATAATATATGAGTTAGGATACCATTGGAACATTTATTTGACCTCCATTGAATTATCTGACCTCCATTGTACATATTATATAGTATATTTTAATTTAAATGTGAAATTCTTGTATGGAAACAAACCAGTGTGCTCCGTTGCTTTAAGCAATAACACACCTTCACTTTATATGTAAGTTAGGATGCCATTGGAACATTTATTAATTATCTGACCTCTATTGTACATATTATATAGTACCTATATTTTTATTTAAATGTAAAATTAATGTATCAATACATTTTATACCAATTTTTATTTAAGGTTTAGATATTAATTTTAATCACTTAACACCTGTACTTATTATCATGCTGATTTTATGTCAGTAATCAAATGTATTGTAGCAAAGTATACCATGACTTCTTTTTAGCTCTCACTCAGTCAAAAAAAAATAGATATCTATTACTTACCTTTGCATAACAACAAAGGGGAGACTAGGGAATTATTATCAATTATCTACATAATACGCTAGAAGTCATATATATATAAATCAACCAGCAGTCACATATATATATATAAAGCAACCAAAAGCTCTTTATACTTTTATACCCTCTTATACTCAAAACATTATATAGTTCGGTAAAGCCACAGATTATGCCACATTTGCTCTACTGAAAAACGTAAATTTCTTTCTTTAAAACTATAATATGTCTTATATAGAGTAAAAAAACACGTGATTTTTTACTTGAGAGTGGTTAACTTTGACCAAAATTTTCATAATTTATATATATATATATATATATATATATATATATATATATATATATTTAAGTAGATTTTTATTGTTTGCATAAGAATACTAGCAGTCTCGGAGTTTTTTCTGTGCTTGAAAAATTGTATGTGATTCACAACTTTTTCGACACTTTATCGAACCTAGTAGTGGCGTGATTGTTTTCGTCACCATGCAAAGGAATGTATATTTGTTCTTGTAGAAACTTATAATAGATGCCTTTATTGTGTTTGGTGTGATCCAAACTTTATATAATTTTACTACCATTTATCAACGCCCCCACGGTAAGGTAGCATTTAATTTTTCGTCACCTTTACGTCACGGTCGCTACAAATCTTTTGACTTTTTAGCAATTATGAATTTAGCAAATTTTGTTTATATGAACGACCTCTAACTTCTTGAATTAAAAGTACATTTGCAATGCACAGTCACGTAGCGACTTTGGTCTTAAAGTCGACCTGTGTTTCTGGAAGAGGTTAGATAGATAGCTTAGATTAAACTATTAAAATGTTTTAATCTTATCGTTTAAAAGGTGTCTATTTTCTTCTATAGTTGAAACAAATGCATTTAAATAATTTTTTTATTCAGTAATTGTCAATTTGCCATGACCTTATGCTGTGGGTATTATTATTGTTAATAAAGTAGATATATGAATTTTATTGATTGTTCTATAACCTTATGAATTGTAATCTGTAAGAATCAGTTAAGTTTAAAAAATATATAATTTAGAATTGAGGCAAGTTATATATGTGTATTATATAATATATTACTATCATTTAATACATGCGTTATATTTCCAAAATTCATTGTGCCAAATATCTGGTAAAATAATGTATTTTTACATATACTTCTAGATAAGTAGAACTTGTTTGAAACATTCCAATAAACTAGCACAATAACACTTAACTTTAATACATAAATTATTTTAGATTTGTCCTAAATTAGTTTTGCGATAGAGTGTTTTTAAGTGCACGGAATAAAGAAAGGGAAAGGGCATGATTATTTTACTTTTTCAATGAGTTAACCTGCAACCTTATACATTTTTCAGGTGATACGCTTAGCTTCTGTTAATGCATCAACAAAACAAAAATGGCAATCTATGTCTGAAAATGCACTGAAATTGCGTCCCTTACTTCTTCATCGCCAGTAATTACTTCCCGTGGTGCTTTTTCAGGGTTCCGTACCCGAAGGGTAATTAGCGGAATCCTATTACTAAGGCTCCGCTGTCCGTCCGTCTGTCACCAGGATGTATCTCATAAACTGTGATAGCTAGACCGTTGAAATTTTCACAGAGGATGTATTTCTGTTGCCGCTATAACAACAAATAATGAAAAACAGAATAAAATAAATATTTAAGGGTGATCCCATACAACAAACGTGATTTTTTTGTTCGATTTTGCTCGATATTGATAACGGCAACAGGTAGACGCTTAAAATATGCACAGAATATTAAGTTATATAGTCACTTTAAAAATAAATAATTAAATTAAATAAAACAAATATTTATGGGATAAAATAAAACAAAACGTGTAGGTACGGAACCCTTCGTGCGCGAGTCCGACTCGCACTTGGCCGATTTTTTTATTTTTCGGAATAGGTAGTAATTATAATAACTCGGGCCCAGGCCTACTAGACTAAACCTATTTCAAATTATCGAACAAATTATGCATGAAAGCCAACGCGCTTGACTCTTGTGGACGGAGAGCATTTTCGTGCAGAAACAGAACAGCTTTTGTAGACCTTTCACCTCGCTTATCATACACTGTTCTATGACTAAAGCGTATCATTCCTTTATTATGAAAATGCCATTTCGTTTTTATCATCTATCAAGTCGCAGATATTCTACCTAACTAGCGCAATAGATATTTAAATTTTCTTATAATACAAAACGTAAGTATTTTAAAAATATTAGTTATAAAAGTGGCCCGTTTTTTCAAACTAGTTTTAAATATGTTATCAAATTTAAAAAAAATATTTTGTTCGAAAAAGGAAAGGACATCCATAATATCTTGCGGTGCAAGGTAGGTAGTATTTGCGCCTTAACAGGATTCCTTCTGAGTCCCAAAAGGCCGCGCCATGAAATTTTTCGTCCGCTTGTGTCACCTTTCTCAACTTCGTGGGCGGTGGTGTGCTGTGTTTATACTACTGCATTGAGACTTGCGTTGACTCAGATTCATAGTGATAATTCGAAGTTTCATCATCAGTAAAACTGAGTTCATACACCATCTTTAATACAGAGGCCCAAAACCGCACGGGAACATTCGACGTTACTTCCCGATTGTTTCTTTGGCCGGTGATAATTTTAATACGAATCATCCAATTATTACGGTCAAACTTGGTATTTATACTAATGATGTAAGTCACTGAACACATAACTACCTATTATCTCTGACAAACGTCAAAGCCATCATTCTGCAAACTTACAAACGGACCCTCTTATAAAGGTCACATTTGATTTTTAACACACTAGTTCATAATGTGGTTCTTATTGCAGGTTTTCAACCAAACTATTGCGATAATGTTACACTTTTGGGGATTAGAGGCTTTGCTGGTCAGTGCGTTTTGTTTTACGAGCGCGGCGTGCTTACTAATGCTTAATTGGTGGGTACTGGGTACTAAACATGTGATGATACTTTCTTTCGTGTACTGAAAAATGCCGAATGTTATGACATGGTTTTATGACACTAACAAAATCGATTTCCCCTTATGGATGCCACGCCACACTCAATGTTTTATTTAATTCTAACTTTGGGTAAAACTTGAATTCGGCCGGCCCATTTTGGATTTTTATATGGCTAAACCAATGTGGAACTTACCTCGCCGTTTCTAGTGGCACTTTTGAGCACGAACAAATAGCTACTGATTCATGAATTAAAATTTACACAAATTGTTTGTTTAAAAGTAAAGACAGTCGGCCATGCCGGATCATGCATGGGTAACTACACAATATGTTAATAATTAGGGCATGTTTTCTTTTGTGTTTCCGAAGCAATGATGTACGCCCCGAAATAAGTGATCTGTCACCAAGATACATTTTTTTATGATACCATGACTAACTTGATTCATGAATTAAAATTTACACAAATTGTTTGTTTAAAAGTAAAGACAGTCAGCCATGCCGGATCATGCATGGGTAACTACACAATATGTTAATAATTAGGGCATGTTTTCTTTCATGTTTCCGAAGCAATGATGTACGCCCCGAAATAAGTGATCTGTCACCAAGATACATTTTTTTATGATACCATGACTAACGTTGGAACTAGTAGTATAGCATTTTTACAAGATTTTGGTAACAGTTGTCAAAATGTTAAATAATTTCGTATGTTTAAACGCAAGCTCACCGAACGTACGCGCTAAAATTTAAACGGAACGCACCATGATATGCTAAAATTTCCACCAAAGTTTTTTTTCAAAACACTATTTCACATATTGTGTGCAGAACACTTCGTAATACATACAGTTGAATGTTGAATGTAGCATTGCAGGTAGAGCATGCCAAAGATTAGTACAACAAAAATGTTATAAATTGTGGTTTAAATATAGCAACAATTCATTGTTTATTGGAATATGTAAATATATAATGATGTACCCAGTGTAGGCAGTTGTACAATTTTTTTTGCTAATTTACTATAGGTATTTTATAATAATTATACTAAATATATGGCAGAATTAATAAAAGATGTTATGTAGTAAGGTTTTTTATTGAAGTTTTCTACTTTATAAATAACATTAATTTAATATTCTATATCTCCCACTAATTTAAAAAGATTTATTTAAGATTTAGCTGGTGGCCAGTCCCATTGGCCTTTTGGTGGTTTAGCTACAAGGGACTCCCATGGCTTCCAATTCAACATTTTTCTGGCCAAATGTAATTCATTTTCAGCCTGTATAATAAGTTCTTCAGCTTGTCCACAGTTGATTTTTTGTTCAATCTCGAACGCATTTTTAGTCTGAAAAGTATTCACAAGCAATTAAATGAAAGTCGAAACGTATTTATATTTCCTAACGCACACTGTGGGTCATCTTAAATATCATTACCATTACAGTATCTATACTACTGAATGTAGGCCTGTACCAATAACTCCTACTATTCAATCGTTATAGAAATTAACTGCCGAAATACTTGATACAGCAATTTTTTTCATAAGCTACTAGTGCAGCATACCATACATCACAAGTTTTTTTTTTTTTTTTTTTTTTTTTTTTTTTTTTTTTTTTTTTTTTTTTTTTTTTTCTGAGCTGACTATGCAGTTGGCTGTTGCAGCCATTACTGCTTCACCGGACTTTTGGGGCGAGACTCTGAAGGAGCCTCAGCCCATATAGCGCCCAACGCTCAAGGGCTTCCCGCGGGGGAAGCCTCGGCTTGGGTTGTCGCTCTCGGGGGCGTCCCTTCGACCGGCGTGAGTCTCGAACCCGAAGGTGAGTCACCGCCAGGAGGGGAGTTCCCCGTTACGCGGGTGCGGTTGCGATTGAGTGGGGGCGAGAAGCGCCCCGGCACTCTTTGATACCTAGTGTATCCTTGTGGGCGCCGACGAACCCGGGGACGTCGGCGTCGTGTTTGGAGGGAGGCCCTATTCGGGGTCGACGTAGTAGAGACTAATCTCGCTATCCGGACAGCGAGATCGTCATCTGGGGACGTTAGTACGTGCCGAGGCCGCCTGAGTATAGTTTTACGACCGCGACGGGGACGATCGGGGGGAATGTACGTCGTGGATTGCACAACTAAACTATTAGGGTGATTTTGCGTACGCTCGAAAAAGCGGACTGCCAAGTCTTTAAAGTACTGGGGAATCGTGGGAAGTTCGAAGTCTCTGTGTAGGTCCGCATTGCGAACGTACCAAGAGGCTCCAGAGGCCGCTCTGAGAAAGCGGTTTTGGAGGGTCTGGAGTTTGTGGAGATTGCGCTTGGACAGAGCAAAGACTACGCTAGCATAAGCTAGTATGGGGCGGATGCAAGTTGTGTAAAGATTTAGCTTATTTCTAAGCGACATCTTACTATACTTGCCTATCATGGGATAGAGACGACCGAGGACAAAAGCGGCTCGGTCTCTGACTATTTTGGTGTGAGCGTGGAAGTTCAAACGTCTGCTTCGGACTCGTGCACCGAAGGGCCCCTACGTACCACCGTTTGCGTTAACTATAAACAGAAACAAAATAAAGTGTGCCAAGCGGTCACCCATCCAATAACTGACCAAGCCCGACGTTACTTAAATTTGAATATCGGATATTACGGAGATTTAAGATGGTAAATGGCTTGGCGGGTGTCTTACACTTGGCCGATTTTTATTATTTGTTATTATACTTTAGGGCTCACAATACACTATGGTCACTGCAAAACTGAAGTTTGTATGTGTTACTGTTTTTACGATAGACGAACTAATTAAGTTTGTACCCTGTACCGCCAAGTGCCGCGCCCGATTTAGAACGTAAATATTGTTATTAATTTATAATATTAGTATTCAAAATGTTATACCTAATTAACTTCTTTTGAGGGAGGTTATTATAATAGGTTCGAAAATAGAAATCGCTAAATTTGCGTTTTTTTTACGTTTTGAGACCTGGAGAATCGTTATTATGCCATCTATCATCAATAATATTTATTTATTAATATAATTAAGAATACTAACTAGTAATTAACTAACTTTACATATTGTTTGTTTAGCAGAAACCCAATATAAAAACCACAGACATATTCTACAAGCATTACAAAACGTTCTAAAAATAGTTAATGACAAGTTGCTATTATTAATTTTTCACCTTTTTATGGTTCCGTAGCCAAATGGCGAAAAACGGAACCCTTATAGATTGGTCATGTCTGTCTCGTCTGTCTGTCCGTCTGTATGTCACAGCCACTTTTTTCCGAAACTATAAGAACTATACTGTTGAAACTTGTAAGTAGATGTATTCTGTGAACCGCATTAAGATTTTCACTCAAAAATAGAAAAACAACAATAAATTTTTGGGGTTCCCCATTCCTAGAACTGAAACTCAAATTTTTGTTTTTCATCAAACCCATACGTGTGGGTTCCTATCTATGGATAGGTCTTCAAAAATGATATTAAGGTTTCTAATATCATTTTTTTCCAAACTGAATAGTTTGCGCGAGAGACACTTCCAAAGTGGTAAAATGTGTCCCCCCCCCCCTGTAACTTCTAAAATAAGAGAATGATAAAACTAAAAAAAATATATGATGTACATTACCATGCAAACTTCCACTGAAAATTGGTTTAAAGTTTTACTTTAATACGTCATAAATCGTAAACCGCAATTTACCTTTCATTCAATCAACTCAAATATAAAAATAAAAAAAAAACATATTTATTTGTTTGTGTTTGTAAAGTACGTAAATGAGTCCAACTCGCACTTGGCCGGTTTTTTAATTACGCTCTGTGCGAAGAAGAACTAAACAATATCTAGTGGCGGCGCTAGAGTGCAGTATATGGGGCCTTAAAATATGCAATCTTTACCTGTTGCAGCACAGCAGCTCTTTCACTAACAATTTGCTCAGTGTATTTTCGATAAACTGAAGTTTCTGGCATTTTTTTTAAAGTTCTCAGAATCTTTCCATAAAGAGCTCCAAGTGTATGATGTGGGTTGGCCGCTACGGCCAAACCATAGAGACCTGTTGTCTGAAATAAGTAAATTATTGTATGAGGCATGTACAACTCACAACTGTAAAAATGTCAACATTAACAAAGAGTTACATGTTACACCATCAATGAAGATAAACTGTATTTAATTAGTATAAATTAATTGAGACAATTAGATATACATATTTATATGTTTGTCTGGGGTCTGGATGTTTTCTAGAAAATAAGCATTTGTATCAGTTGTTCGTTACCTAGATTACAAGTCCTAATAATCTTATATATAGCCATACCTAGCTTACTTAGGTAACTCACATATATCGTCGGGTATATGTATATAGATACAAGGTAGGTAAGATAAAAGATAAAATGTAAGGTTTCAAAGGAACTTCCTACCACGAACGCTTGGGTTGTAGAATGAGCTTTCTGCCAAGGTTTTCTCTAAGGACTACAATATGGAGTTCTTCAAGAAAGAAGTTATTAGAGTTTTAAAGGCTCGGCAACGCGCGAGTTACGCCCCAGGTGTTGCGAGCGTCCGGTGACCGCTTACCATAAGGCAGACCGTTAGCTTGTTTGCCACCTTAATGGTATAAAAAAAAAATTACAGCGACACTATTCGTTATACTAATAAACATATCCTATATCCAAGTTAATCCGCACCAATTCGGAAAGGGTGGATTCAAAAGAAAATAACAGTGTATTGATAGGATTTTTGTATGTTAATAGTTGTTAGTGTGGTAAGATTTGTATGCAAACTGTGTAAATATTTACACCTATGAAAGATTTTTTTTTAATGCAATGTAAGCGTCACAGATAAGTTCTTAATTGTAAGCTAATTTTAGAGACGTATAAGGTAAAATTAGCAAAAGGAGAATAAAAAGAGAAACAACCCAAAGTTGATTAAAATGATTCGTACCTAGGAAAGTAGATAATGAAAAGCCTAGCGTAAATATTCGTATGTCATAATCACCAAGAATGCCACCAGATACGCAAATACAAGCAACAGTTTGTTTTGATTATAACCTAGTTTCTCTCCTCGGCAAACGTTCGCTTGTTACGTTTGGAGGACCAGACCAAGCTTTGCTTGTTTTTTTCTAACAACACCAACTATTTTCAAATAGCTTTAGTGTTGCCTTGTCGGTAAAAATAATAGTATTACTACTCGCCAATACGAAACGTCATACGAAACGAAAACGAAAACACATATAAAACGATGTTTTATCACACTCAAAGCATTTATTCATTCATTTAGGTTCTATAAAGGGATGACTCCCTGCCGATGGCAAACAGTGTGATAGTATAGTAGACGTGGGCATCATTTCAAACAATTTCTTAGAACACAATCCAATAAAATTCTGACACTCGAGGGGCCAGCCACTACCATAACATCTACCAATTCACACTGATCCAGCATGATGGACTGTGCCCCTGTAGTCATCTTAAGGGAATAATACAAAAGTTTAAAAATACATAAGCAGTCAATCAGCCTAGGACAGTCTACTTTTTTTAAGTCTATTTTTTCTCTATCTATTTTATTAAGTCTTTTTAAGGTTTTTAGTATATACATACAATAAACAAAGCTAATGGAAGGTTGCATCAGCATGGAGTACCTTCTCCTGTAAGTGCCTACTTAAAAATAAATAAGCTGCGTGTCTCGATATATTTAGGTACAACAAAAGGTTATTTTCTACCTACATTATTATTTTGTATGTGATATTACAGTAAGTAAATACATACTTTTATAATTGATGTTATGATGATACAATTTATATATAATGGTTTTAGGATAAAGCAATATATTTTTTTTATGGTTAAAATATTTATTTTTATAATTGAATATTATTTATTCGAGGATGGTCTGGTTAATAAATGTTATGTTATAATATTTCTTTATTACATGTTTTCCATAGTATTTTAATCACATTTGCATATATTTTTGCACATACATACAATCACATATACACATACATTACATAACATACAGTGAGTGAGCATATAATTAGAGCCACAGGGTAAAAAATAAATTTCTTCAACATGCAGTGAAATAAAAGCATAAAACTAGAGAAAATAATCATAATTTCTTTATTTTTTGAGTGCTTAAGAGTCTTTATGGTAAAGTAAAAAAACATCAAGAACATGTTTATTTTCATATTTATTTGACTAATGTAAATTAAAAAAAAAAGAAATTAATATTTAGTTGTACCACCTTTTGCAGCAATCACCGCTTCAATCCTTCTAGGCATATTTTGTATGCATTTCATGCAATTTTTTTTTATTTCCTCGCTCTTATGCCATACTTCTATCAATTGCTCTATTAATTGCCACTTGTTTGTGATGAGATGCCTGGAAATTTCCATTTTCAGCAGTTTCCAAAGATTTTCAATAGAGTTGAGGTCTGGAGAATTTCCAGGCCATTTTAACACTCTAATATTTTCATTTTCTAAATATTTGTGACCTTTTTGGCCTCGTGGCATGGAGCTGAGTCATTCATGACCTAAAAATCACGGTTTGGATACCACTTCTCAACTTGGGGAAGCAGCTTGGTATCCAAGACCTTGATATACTGGTCTTGTCTCATGGTGCCCTCCACTATGTACAAGCGGCCTACTTGGCTACTGATGACAGACCATATCATAATGCTTAGAGGGTATTTTACTTATTTTATTATGCAGCTATCATGGTACTTTTCTCCAACTGCTCACCTCGCAAACTCTGATTTTTCAGAGCTGTCATGGGTGATATATTTATATTAGCATCCTGAATCTTTTTACTAGCAACTGCAGAGGTTCCTTTCTGTTATCTGTGAAATATTTCTTATTTCATGCTCATCTCTAGGTGTGGTAATTTTTCTTGCGGCCACATTTACCCTTTCATTTCAAAGTTAAGTCGACATTAGTGTTCAGTTTTTTTTTTTATTTTATCAACAGAAATGGAACACTTGTAAATGAAGTAATCTGTCTCTTTGAATGGTCAGTATTTAAAATTAGAGTTTTAATCTCACTTATTTCCTAGGAAAAAGGTCATTAACTTTCCCCATGACTAAAATAACCTAAAAACAATCAAAATATCAATTAATAAAAGTTCTTTATTTTTTAAAAATATGGCATTATAACATTAAATTATATGTTACATACCTTAAAAATGATGTGACACGCACAAAAAGTAAAACAAACGTTTTCTAACCACAAAAACAATGGATCAAACAGATGGTACTCAAGTGGCGACAAACTGTTTAATGACAGCACTTTTACAAAATGGAGTCCTAGCAATAATTATTGTTGCCAAAGATAAAAAAAAACTTGTTTGAAATGTGCAAGTGTCCTCTAGAAACAAAAAAAAGATACACAACATATCTATGTTATAACAAATTATTTGCAATTTAGTTAGTATTTGTCAGTTTTGACAAGTGGCTCTAATAAAATGATCAACCACTGTATATATACTTACATACACATACTCACTTTGCAAGTATCTTCAGTTACTTGCAAATGACTTAATGGGTATTAAAGGAAGCGATAATTTATATGCTTAACAAAGTTCTTCTGTATGCATTCTAAACAAACAAAAAAAACTACCACACTAGGTCCCCCTCATCTAATACGACCATTTTCAGGTTAGAAGTTTCAAAAATTTAAACCAAATTATCTAATTGTTACTCAACTGTTGGTTTATTCATTTTCACTTTTCATGATCCATTTACAATTCATAACCAAATGAAGCTCAGCAACTTGATTCTAGGTTTCGAAAGCCCATAGCAAAACCTCAGACTAAAAGACGGAGCATTGTTGCAAATTTGTAAATATAGATTTTTTTTTAAGATTGAACTAATCATGGATTCTTGACCGCAAACACTATATGAGTAGCTATGTGTATTTCAAGAAGAGAAAATACCTAATAGGCCTCGTTTAACCCTAATACTGATAAAACTTTAGGCAGTAGGACAGCAGATAAATTTTAATACAAGTGGAAAAGAATACCAAACTACTGTCAGTCTTACTTTTATAAATAATTGAATACCAAATACAGATAGAACTAGAGTCCATTCTACATGCTTCAGGGTTGCATAGCAATTTTAAATTTTTAGCCCCCTAGTGACGATCCAATCATTGACTATTCCCACAGTAAGTACCATATTTTTTAATTATTATTACATAACATTAAAACGCTGAAATGGTAATATAGGTAGAGAGTAAATATTACCTTTTTCAACGAACTCATTTTCCTCACATTAGATAATCAGTGAATGAACATATACTATTATCTGTGAATGAATGCACAGATAATAGTATATGGCACAGAGTACATTATATATATGGATGTCTAAGACCAAGTCTTAGATGGATGTAAATAATATACTCTGTGGTGGATAAACACCACGAGTTATAATGTTTTGTGATCACCACAGTATTTGTTTCCTCTATGAGTCTATGATCATCACAATAGTCTAAGACCAAGTATCCCATAGACTTGTAATAAGCGTATATCCGTAAGGGACAGAAATAGAGTCACTGACCTCTGTGGCAAAGAACAATGTTACCAAATTTAAGTAATATTACCCCACTTTTACCTGTAGATATGTACAAGCTGTTGCCCGGGTAGAATGTTTTTAAACGCATGATATAAATATGGAAGTTTGTAAGTTTTTTGTTTGTTATTGATTAACAATGTTCAATTTTATATAAAAAGCTTCTGCCAGTGGTTTCGCCCGCCCTAAATTTCGTTATCGGTATAGGTTCCTACGGCAACTCCTCAATTATAGAAAAAAAAACAAGCAATCAAATCTCTCCTCTTTAACGGCATAATACATTCGTGTCTGTGAAACAATGGAAATACACATACAAAATTTCAACCCAATCGGTCCAGCCATATGTGAAAAAGATAAGTACGGAAGGATATTTCTTACTACCCGTTGTACCTATTATCCGTGTTCCCGTAGGAATGAAGCATTTTCCCGCGGTAAAAAGTAGCCTATGTTCATCAGGGATAATGTCGGCTTCTAATGGTAAAAGAATTTTTCAAATCGGTCCTGTAGTTTCGGAGCCTATTCAATACAAACAAACAAACGATCAAATCTTTCCTATTTATAATATTAGTGTAGATAACATAATGTTGAAGACTCGGAGGAGTTTTAATATACAATAACATTATTTTTATCCCAGAAAATTTAAGGATTTTAGGAATAGTTGCAAGTCAGAGTTTGAATTTTTAGCAACGCACGGCCAAAAATATAACGTTTAGAAACAAACTTATGAAGTGACATTAAACATAGTAGGGAAAAGATAGTATCATGGAGGTTGTATGAATATTGAAGTCGTATGAACACTGAAGTTTTGATGCTTTAGATTTATATGAAACTTGGTATGGAGATAGTTTGAGACCCGAGAAAGGACATAGAATAGTTTTTTTATCACGGAATTCATTCCTCAAGGAAGTAAAAAAAGGGGTGAAAATTTTTATGAGGAATCAATAGTATTTCAAGTATGGGTTATAAAACTGGACAATTTTGAATTTGAAATGTGGAATCAAGTAAGAAAATAAAACAAAAATACACTAAAACAATAAAACTTTTTTTTTAATAACGTTACATTAATCAAGAAGCAGCTGGATATAAAATAAAACAAAAACTAAAAAGTCAGCTAATTATTGATTATTATATCGTTGGCTTTTAAGTTCTGAAGAATTGCGGACAACTTCGCATTTTTCTTGCTTAGTCGAAGTTTTTGCTCTCATTGTAACTAGTTTTTTTTCTGCTAACGGCTGTCGGTTTGATTCTACAGTTCATTTTAATTTCCTAGGCGTTATCGTTGTGTTATCTGCGTTTGCATGCGATGAATAATCGATCTGAAATATATGTAAATGACATTAACAAATTGATAAATTGTACTTATTTTTTTTAGAAATATCATTAGTTGCTTCAATTCAGAGTGCTGAATTGTTCTTCTAAAGTTTTGTAACATTTAGAAAACACTAAAATGGTTGCTAGAGCCATAAAAAAACAATAAAAACGTACATCGTACATCGATGGAAGCAAGCAAGACGGAACATTCCAATATTCGACTTGCACTTGACACTTTTAAGTAGGCTTTGTCCTTTCCCTAGGTGCATGCTATTACCTAGCCAAACTAACATTAACTCTATTTTACTACCTTTAACTTACTAGTTTCACAAGCCTTGCGAAGGCAATTTTTGCAAAATGCTTCAAACATATTCGTCTAAAATTGGTTGGTTCGCAATTTTGTCGACCTGTTGCATTTATTCACAGTTGGCATACTACAGTTTTATTTTAGGGAATCTGAAACAAAAAAATTAAATAAAAGCTAAATACCACCAAATTTGGGTAAATTACCAACGCCAGAGCTGGCATCCCTGAAAAACTTGTAACCCAGCCAAAATAAAAAGTAATAGAAAATGGCGAACTGGCGTAATTTCCCCTGACAATTCAGTCCTTGTCCTCACTTCTGAATTTAGGCGGTTAATCTATAAAACAATCCATTATAAATTATGTGATTTCAAGCTAAAATTAATAGTACTGACTATTCTATATGATGTAATTTATTGCATTCTATTCATATTTGCAGAAATCAAGTGAAATAAAAGTCAAACCGACGTACTTACGTATGAAATGTTATATTTTCAATTTTCCGCTAACTGCGGCTATTACAGCCGATAAAACAACAGTACACCAAAGTTTTAAGGATATAAAACACTTATGACTTAGTTTCAAACAAAAATAATTATTCGAAGTTCACAATAAGTCACTGTTTTGGTGATTTTTCAACGCACTGTTCTGCTTTGTTGGGCAGAGTTAAAACTGTAACGATACGCTGACAAAGACAAAGAACATTGTCTATATCTTTGTCACTCTTAATGGTTTTTGTAAGTAGCTTTCCCGTTCCCTCTTTTTTTTCTTTTTGGTTGTCAAGTCTATTGGATACTTGGTCTTAGACAATAGTATGATCACAGATAATAGTATATGTAATAATCACTTTCATATTAAAAAAATAGTCAGAAAAAATCTATAGAAGCAGGTGACATCTTTTGGACAGGGAGGGAAATATAATCTATACTAAAAATTAGTTTCTTATTGTTATTTTCGCTTTATATAGATAGCCTCCCCTGTAAAGATAGATGTCTGAGGGGACTCTTGAGGCTCTGTATAATTTTAAATTTAGGAATCCAAACAGCTGAACCAACACTGTTGTTTTCAGAAAGTTTGGAGGCATCCGTAAACAAGGTTTTTTTATTAAGTGATGAAATTAATAAGTTGTTCGCTGCTAGATAACCCTTAGTGACATCAAGATCTAAAACTGCTTGTGGATGAAATAATATAACTCTAAAAAAAGTAGCATAGAGTGGCTGTTTAGGAAACTGAGCAATTGGGCAAGGGAGTCAGGTCAGTTTTTTATAGCCTTTTATATGTCTAGGAGGTTTCTTGTGGTTCCAGTAAGAATAAGATTATAACTTATCAAAGAGAGATTAGAGAAGAATAGAGAGAGGGTGAAAGGAAAATTAGGCAATTTAAAAAAAAATATCTGTCAGATAAAAATTGTCTTCGCAATCCCAGTCATGGATCCACACATTCAATCCGTAAGGCAAATGGGGAGGACTTCATAGCACTAATTATAATACGTAGACACTGACTGAATTTTGTCTGAATATAATAACTTTTGGCTGTAGGGGTGAGAACTTCACCACACACCCGACATTGATCTTAAAATGTTAACTACTTTCACGCATTTGTCAGTTACAGAATTCAAGTGTAGAGAACCTGTAAGTTTTAAGTCTAGTATGAGTCCTAAAAAATTTACTTGCTCAACTGCTGGCACTAACTGATCATTAACCTTAATATCAATTCTTGAAAATGTCCTTGTATGGAGAAAATAACAACCTTACTTCTTGGAACATTAAGGGTAAGTCCATGGTCATCTAGCCAAGTTGTTAAATATGATAAAGGAGAATTTAAATTACGTGAGGAATCTATTTTGTTGGCTGATAAATAATAGAGTGCCAAATCATCAGCATACTGTAATATATTAGAAAAAAAAGTGACAGCATGTTCAAGATCATAGGTATAGATCCTTGGGGAAGACCCTTTCATAAAGTCCTCCGAGCAGAAGTAGCTTACAAGCGAATTTTAATATTTTTCCCCTTTAAGAGGTAAGAAATAAAATCAACCAACCACTCTGAAATGCTCAGCTGAAACATTTTCTGCCTAAGTATCGGGAGTTGGACATTTTTACAGGGGCAAACTATGTCTTAGAACACTCCGACAAGATGCTTACCAACGGATAGTGCTAATCGGATATCTGTGGTAAGAATGCTAAGGCTGTCAATGGTACCCTTACTTTTACAAGGATGCTTTAAAAAGGTCGGATCCAGGTTTAAGTATGGGAATGATTATTTCGCATTGCCATATGTCGGGATACCGGAACAAAATATATTATTCAAAATTTTTAACAAAACTCCTTTACTAAATTCTGAGAGATGGGTAATGAAAGATTATGGGATATCATCGTCAACAGGTGTTAAATCCTAAAGACCTGATAAAACACAATTTAACTCTGTCATTGAAAAAGGTTCATTCATTGTGTCATTTGACCTAAGGGAAGGGTAAGGTTGTGGAAAACGGTTCTCATATGGAACAAAAGGGGGCAATAGCCTATCTGCAAGGTTCGCACACCAATTGGAAAAATCAAAGGATAATTCAGAATTAAGGGTCATTGTTCCTCGGTATTTTTTAATCTTTTATTTTGACTAAAAAGTTTTTTTGCCGAGGCCTGCCCATAGTTTAGGGAGTTCTCAATAGTCATTGTTCTATTATATATAAGTTCTGCATCTTTGCGGTGTCTTACCATGTCTGTGCATTCAGGGTCCCACCATGGTGGTGAAGATATATTTTTACTGAATTTTTAGGGTTCCGTAGTCAACAAGGAACCCTTATAGTTTCGCCATGTCCGTCCGTCCGTCCGTCTGTCGGCGGCTTAGTTCAAAAACTAAAATTATGAGAAAGCTGCAATTTGGCACGGATATACACATTGATCAAGCCGACAAAGTAGTAGAATAAAATCTTTGAAAAAAAAATTTTTTAGGATACCTCCCCTACACGTGAAGTGGGGACGTAAATTTTTTTTCTCGTCTACCCCATCGTGTGGGGTATCGTTGAATAGGAATTCCAAAAACACTGCCGGTGTGCAAAGATCATTTTTTGGTATATATAGTATAATATATCGATAATAAATTCAATTGTAAACCACATATACTCTGTACTATATATATACAACTCCTAGTGACTTATAAACTCCTAGTACATAAATCATACAAACAGACAAAATCTTTATAGAATTAATAAATACAATATAATTATAAATACATACTTGTAGAAATAATATTTCTTCGTTTATGACTGCCTGAAGTCTTAGAAGAAAATATATTATAAATGTCATATCTATGTCTATATCATCAATATAAATAAATACTTTCATAGCAAGGATGCAATCAAAATAAGCCAGAGCTTGAACCTGCAACCCTTACGTCCGTGTAAGCGCTCTACCATTAAACTATCTTTGCAATGAAAGTATTTATATATACTGTACTGTACTGTATTTATACTATATATATGCGCAGTAATACGCAAAGTACATTTTTTTATACCACCAAGGTGGCAACCAAGCTCACGGTCCGCTTGATGCAAATGGATATACATAAGATCAAAAATTGAGAAGGTTGACCAAAAGTTATAAGAAAATTATAACCTACATAATAAAAAAAAATTTTATACAGTTATGTGTTGATTTTGTTCACATCAACTTATCATACCAGCCGCAAAATGTCCACTGCTAGACCCCCCCATAGATTTCCAAAGAAAACAGTAAGAAGTGGCCTGTATCCAGCGTCTTCCTGCGGCCTTCACTATGTCGTCTGATCACTTTGTGGGCGGTCTTCCGAAGCTTCGTTTACTAGTCCATGGCCTCCATTTACAAATCTTTCGGCCCCATTGACTGCTGACACTGACTGACGCTGCCACTTCAACTTGCTAATGCGATGGGCTATGTCGGTGACTTTCGTTTGTCTACAGATCTCCTCATTCCTGATTCGATCTCGTAGATAAACCCCGACTTTGAGCTAACTTATAATGCCCATAGCTAGAGGAGTGCCATATGTTATCACTGCTAACACACACTGGTCATAAACTTTCGTCTTGTGGCACTGAGTTTTTTGGACGAAAAGACGTTGCGGAGTTTTCCGAACGCTGCCCAGCCTAGTTGGATTCGACGATTGACCTCTTTCCCGAAGTTGGACCATTGGTCCTAAGTAGACGTATTCGTCAACAACTTTGAGCCTCAATGTTTATGTTATGGCCCACCCGTTGGGAAACTCGATTGAAGTCTTCGAGCATTGTGCTAAGTTCTTCTATCGATTCTGCTATGACCACAATATCATCGGCAAATCGAAAGTGAGTGATGTACTCGCCGTTGATATTAATGCCGAGTCCTTTCCACTTCAGAAAACCGTGGCAAAAACCATATTATTGGTAACTGACGCTCACACGCTCCATCACCTTAGAAAAGGGAGGTAATAGCGATAGGTCTATAATGCGATATCTTAAAAAGATTTATAATTTACAAATAAGATTATTATAAGCTATAGTACCTACCTATTTGAACACTGCAAAGTAATAAATGTCTATAAAACTATTTGTACTAACTGAATGCCGACTGCCTTAACATATTTAGCAAAAATTAGAAATTTGTAAACTTATAGAATGTAAAAGTATTTTGACTCAGAGCTAAGCGATCTCGACTATTCGCAGATAACCACTGCGAGATTTCAATGGAAGGCAATAATAATTTTACGTTGCCAACGGAACTATATTACTAAGTTTGTTTGTGTCATTTCACACCATAGTAATAAGACAACTGAAATCTGCAAAGAGTATTTTATGTGTTATAATAAACTCTTTAAAGTATTTATCTTCAGATCACGGATGAGGATACGTCCTCACTATTCGGGTACAGCCTACCCTTATTGTTGTGATTTAGGCCATACTTAATTCAGCGAGCCCAGTGCAAGTGGCGGATGTGGACTTCACATACGTCTTTTTCAGCCGTTTAGGAGAAGATCAGTGACACACCAAATATAGCGCCACCTACCGGGTATGTTTGTGATCCCTAACCTGTCAGGGACCCACTAGTACGTACACAAAAAGTCATTATAATCGTCCCTGCCATTTAGGAGAAGATCAGTGACACACCGACTGCAGCGCCACCTACCGGGCTCAATTGTATTTTTAAACCATCCAGGTACCTACTAAAATATATAAAAAAAATTATCCTAATCAGTCCAGCCGGTTAGGAAGAGATAGGTGACAAACACCCGTATAGAAGAAATATATATCTTGAGAAGATTAATACGAAAGTGTGTTTGTGGATCTGTCCTAGTTTCACGCAAAAATGGAGTATCAGAACTCTATAACGTTGGTTGGATATACAGGGTTACATATAGGTTCGAGAAGGTCAAAAGATTCTTTCTATCCCAGGGGGATAACGTAGTTCTACTCTATGCATCTTTCCGAAATATCTAGTTGTGGGCGAAATTTTTTAATGGCCTTTAAATAAACTTTCCGATAACCTAAAGTCTGTCACGTTTTTAAAATGGCATAAAAGGTACATTTTTTTATACCTCTATATACATTATGACACATCACAACCAGAGTTTTATAAATATTCATAACTAAAACTGTTTTCAACAGCATCGGTTCAGAAGATTTTTATACTTACGCAGTAGTTCACACTCTAAGGAACCTTAACTTAATTCGTGTACTGCATGCGCTTGGCCGATTTTTTCGTTTTTAATTTTACTAAAAAATATAAATATAAAAATAAAAAAAATATTATGTTTGGTATTTTATTTTAAAAACGTGGTATAAGTTTGAAACAAGGTAATTTTAATTAAGTTATAAGCCATATCACAAAATAAAATAATTAATTTGAAATAAGAAAAATTTTATTACCATAATCACACAAATAGTTTTGCCACCGACACCTACCGTTCGTGTAGCTTTGAAACGTTACTAACAAAATTTTTGGTTACAAAACTTGCAAAACGAACGGTTGACGTACACACACTATGATAAAAACATACACACACTACCATAAACAATGAATAAGGTGGTATTTATTTACGTCTGGCTATCAAAGTAAGTAAAAATGCATATATGATTTAAAATGTTACTTTACAGCTTATGCATATACTATGCTTCAATTAAATTGCATTTTATTATAATTTGCCTTGTTGTCTGGCCTATTTAATACCTAAAATTTTTAAAGTCACTAGAACATCGCGTTACAGAATCGTTTTTTTTTTGCTCGTTACGTCAAATCTTATTTTAACCAATTATATTTTTTTTTTCTATATCTTATACTTTCTTGTGTATTCCAATATTCAGATGAGTAAGAAAAAAAGACTTCTTGATGATTTTTCAACACCTGAAACCTCAGATAAAGACCCGTACAGTGACGACGGCGAATATGGGTCAGATAAGGATTTTGAACCAAATTTTGATGAACTTTCAAGTTCCGGGGAAGAAGCTTCTCGACGACCAGTTCGTAATTGTATAAAAAATTAATTTGATCACAGTAGTTGCACGCACTGTTCTGACTCCGAAACAGTATATGATTTTCTTATAAGACAAGAAGCAGACTATCTTTGTACTGACCTAGAAGAAGCAGCTTCTGAATTTAGAAACTCAGTAAATCGAAATACCGTATCTAGTGTTAGACCTCAAAGTCCAGTAGTTGACGGTACTGTTGTTGTGAGACCTATAGTTTCAACTATTTCTGAACAAGACTCCACTCTACCTGACCAGCATATTTTGATTGATTTACCAACTATCAACGGGAACTGTGAAATTCCTAAAGCCTCAAGTCTTTCTACTCAAAACTGTACTTTACGTGACCGGCATATTCCTGTTGATTCTCAAATTATTAGCGAGGAGTGGACTTCTGCTACGGAACCAATTCCAACTTTTGACTTTGATTTTGGATCTCAGGGGATTCGAGTCACAATTGCTGACAATTCTTCTCCTCTTGATTTATTCAAATTGGTTTTCTCTGAAGATTTAATATTTTTTCTGGTTCCTAGGACAACTGATTATGATAAAAATTTAACGAATAAAAAAAAATTTAACGCCACATACTAGGCATAGCCGAACACAAACATTTCGAAACGTAACTAAGGATGAGATGTTATCTTTTTTAGGATTGTGTTTACTACAAGGTCAAATAAACACTACAAAAAGCAGATCTTTGTTATCATACTCTAATGCTTTATACGATTATCCATTATTTTACTTTGTTATGTCCTCAATTTTCGTAGAGTTTATAACCCAGACAAACAACTTTCTATAGGCAAGTCGTTAATATTATGTAGAGGCAGATTACACTTTCGCCAGTACATCCAAACTAAAAAAGCTCTATATGGAATTAAATTCTATGAATTGACAACTCCGGATGGATATGTGCTTAATATATCTATGTATTGTGGCAAGGATGAGACGGCAGACAATTCTGCAACAAAAACAGAACAAATAGTGATGAAACTTCTTCAACCAGGTTTACGTCTCAGTTTGGCTAGACAAACGACCAGTTTATATTGTCGAAATCATCCAAATATGCAATACGTAGCCAATAGATTTGGAAAGTTGACAAAAAAACCAGAAGAAGTTGCAGAATACAATAAGTAACAAGGGTGGAATGGATCGTAAAGATCAAATGGTATCGTATTATTCTTTACCAAAAAAAAATATACGGTGATACAAAAAAGTGATTTTTCATATGCTTGACATATCTGTGTGGAATGCTTTTTATTTGTACAAAAAATTCTTCAAAACCAATGCAATCACCTACGATTTCTAAGATTATCGCGATGAACTTATCAAGCAAATGACAAAACTGGACAATAATATCAAAGGTAGGGACACTGTTAGAACGGGAAGCATCTACTCTAGTAGACGAGGGGTTGTTTCTAGTGTTGAAGAATCAGGACCTTCGCACCAAGTAATATAAGAACATTGGCCAGAAGATATTCCTACTTTAGAAAATGCTAACAGGAACAAAAAGTATTTGAACTGTAGTCTGTGCAGAAAGATAAAAAAACGGAAGGAAACCAGATATAGATGCAAAGAGTGCCCTAATAAGACCCCTCTTTGTCCATCTTGCTTTGAAGACTGGCATTGTATTACAAATCAGTAAGAAAATTATGATATTGTTTTTTGAGAAAAGAGGACAATTTTTTTTAGTGTTTTGGGAGAAGGCTAATGTTTTTAGTTTTTTGAGAGAAGAAGACTTATTTTTTTAGTATTTATTATGATGTCTAACATTAGGCTAACAGCGTAACATTATAATATTTTTTTTTGTTCAATTATGATTGTTTAAAGTGCCAAATAATCGTTATTTTAAGTATGTTATAGTGCACCAAAGAATCAGCAATTTTAATTAAAAAAAATATACAATAGACTATTTTTTCTTTGACAGCTAATACCGTAAAGTTAGTTTTATGATATTTATGTCGTAAGTTTATGACACCTACAGTTAATGCAGGTCACGGTTCTTGCCGTAGTATCAAATTATAATGTATGCTCTTAAGTATTAACACTTCGGTCATACCCGATTACGGTTCTAACCGCGGTGTCATATTATAAATCTTATATTATCCCTACAGTACGCCACTACGGTCATAGCCGATTACGGTTCTTACCGTAGTGTCATGTTTTAATGGACCCTTTATGATAATAGGGCACTACAGTCATAACCGTATGACGGTTATTGCCGTATCTGCCAAATCCTAGTAGTTTGGATTACATCGATGAGACAGTACGGCTATTAATGTCTAACATAATTGTATGGAGATTTTTGGTGCTTCAGTGTGGTATACTACCGCGCGCGAACGTGTTAACACAAAAAACCCACCTGCAGACATGGGTCTAAAGTTTCATTTTTCAGTGGCATAAGTGACGAAAATAATAAAAATATCGTAAACGAACGCATGACAGTTTGTCACACATGACACTTAAATTTTAATATTATTTAGATACAAATGCTAAACGAATGGATGACAGGTGACAAAGTAATGAAAATAATGATTTTGTATCTCAGAGGACATATACTATTATCTGTGTCCCAGAACGAACGCGCCCTATGAAGTAGGCAAAATGTTAAAAAATACCAGTTTTATTTAATAAGAGAGGTAGGGTAGGGCACTGCACTAAAAGTACTCGCTCGAATAAGCTGCCCGAACAAATAAAGCGGGGCATAGCGAGTAGTTGCCCAAATGAGCGGCCCGAACTGGGGAAGTACCTCCACCTTACAGAAAACCGCGGCCACAATAATACTAACATTGAGTAGTGTTGTGTTCCTGGCGGTGAGTAAGGTTGCCAAAGTCAAAGATCTCATTGAAGATTCGCTGCGCGGACAGCGGAGGACCGTCGGTGCTTTTTGCTGTCATTGCTCGGCGTGGACGCGGCGTGCTGGTCCGTCGGTTAGGGAGACCTGATGAAACGGCTGACCGCTGGCCGCCCGCAGGGTGAACGGGTTCCGAAACCCAGAGATCACTTAATCTCCGCCCTGGGAGGCTGATCCACCAGCCTGTGTAAAGTCTCTGAAGTGGTAGTCGTGCCGGAGAAGGAGACCGGAGTGGACCCGGTTACTACAACAGAGGGGGATCAGGGGCCCGCAACCAGCAACCGTATCATCTGTGTTGAGCTTCGGCAGTCTAAGTACCGTACGTTTTTGTCTTTTAAGCTGTCTGTATAGTGAATCCTCATCCGTAGTCTAAGTAACTTCATATAAAATGGCCAGAAATAGAAAAAAGGAAAGAGTTTTTACAGCGGCTACTCCATCAACATATAATGTGAATTTTTGCAATATCAGGGGTATTCACGCAAATCTTAACGCAGTCCACCACCACCTCGAGACTGCGCAGCCGACCATTCTTTTTCTAACGGAGACGCAGATATCCTGCCCGGCCGACACACCATACCTTCGTTATCCCGGCTACAAACTCGAGCACAATTTTTAGAGTCGCGCCGGTGTATGTATGTTCGTCCGGGAGGATATCTGCTGTCGCCGCCTTCGTAGCCTTGAAGACAGGGACCTGTCGATATTGTAGGTGCGCGTAGATCACGGCGGCCACACTCGTATCTGTGCGTGCCTATACAGGTCTCATAGCGGTGACACGGACGTAACTCGACTATTCACGCACTGAGTTTGACGACTGACAAAGTTCTAGAGCAATATCCCACAGCAGAACTATTTATTTTGGGAGACTTTAACGACCACCATCGTGAGTGGCTCAGTTCTCGAACCAATAACTATGCAGGGATATCTGGTCATGAATTTGCTCTGACCAATGGATTCCCTCAGCTGGTACTTTCTCCAACGAGAATACCAGATATAGAGGACCATACGAGCTCATTACTGGACTCTCTGCTGGCTACACGTCCGGACGGATACTCCGTCTCAGTGGATGCGCCTCTTGGCTCCTCCGACTACTGTCTCGTTCAGACTCAAATGTCATGCACACAACCTGATCCTCCTGGGCCAACTAATTGGCGTCGTGTGTGGCACTATAAGTCGGCAGACTGGGATGGATTGCGAGAATTTTATGCATCGTACCCGTGGAAGCAGCTTTGCTTTAGCTCAGATGACCCTGACGTCTGTGCAGCCGCAGTCACTGAATCAATCCTCGCTTGTATGGAATGTTTCATTCCTAACCTGCGAGTAGCTGCCGACGTCAAAAATCGACCGTGGTTTTATAGGTCTTGCAGAGAAGCTAAAATTTTTAAGCAAACTGCGTATGAGACTTGGACCACGGCTCGTAAGGATCCGAATATTTCTCAGTAAAAACGCAAATTAAATGCTGCCTCGAGGTTCAGTAAGAAAGCAACTGCCAGAGCAAAATTCCAATTCATCGGCAAAATAGGTGGGCGACTTGCGAGCTATCCTTCTGGGAGTCGTGCTTTCTGGTCGCTTGCTATAGCTGCCGAGGGGAACTTCTGTCAGTCGTCGTTACCACCACTGCGAAAGACCGATGGTGACTTGGCCTGCACTATGGGCTATATATAAAGAGAAAGCCGATCTATTGGGCAGTCTCTTTGCCTCCAACTCGAATATGAACGATGAAGGCGCTGTACCACCTACTTTACCGTGGTGCGGTAAGACCATGCCGGAAATCTCTATAACACAGCGAGAGGTCCGGCGGGCGTTGCTTTTCCTAAACGTTCATAAGTCGAGTGGGCCAGACGGTATACCAGCAGTGGTGCTTAAGCAGTGAGCTCCTGAGTTATGTCCTGTACTCACGCGCCTCTTGGTGCTGTACTAGACAATTTTTGTCTATATGGAAGACTGCGAATGTGCACCCGGTGCCCAAAAAGGGCGATAGATCAGATCCATCGAATTAAAGACCTATCGCTATTACCTCTCTCCTCTCCAAGGTGATGGAGCGTGTGATCAACACACAGCTTTTGAGATACCTAGAAAAACACGACCTGATCAGCGACCGTCAATATGGCTTTCGCCACGGTCGCTCGATCTTTTAGTGTATCTCAAACACCGATGGGCACTAGCCATTGTCAGGGGGAGGCATTGGCATGTAGCCTAGACATAGCGAAAGCGTTCGATCGGGTCTGGCACCGGGGTCTTCTATCGAAGTTGCCATCTTACGGAGTGCCCGAGGGTTTGTGCAAATGGGTGGCTAGCTTTTTGTCCGGCAGACGCATACGAACCGTAGTTGACGGTAGTTGCTCTGATAGCATGGACATTAATGCTGGTGTTCCGCAAGGCCCTGTGCTGTCTCCTACGCTGTTTCTACTGCACATCAATGATATGTTGGACATCAACAACATACATTGCTATGCAGATGACAGTACTGGAGACGCTTATTACACGGGCCGTGCAAGCATCCCTCATTCCGTTGTGGGGGAAAAGCGTGAAGAACTTGTGTTACAAATCGAGATCGTCCAAGGTCTCTGACAGGGGACGGGAAAACTTGGTCCGATTCAACCCTTCAAACACACAAGTCTGCGCGTTCACCGCTAAGAAAACCCCATTCACTGTGGTCCCACAATTCCAGAACACTCCACTCTCCATCTCCAAGAGTATTGGAATCCTTGGTGTTGACATCTCCAACGATGTTCAGTTCCGAGATCATTTGCTAGACAAGGTAAAGCTGGCGTCCAAAACTCTTGTTGTACTCAACCGAGCGAAGCAGTACTTCACGTCGGGGCAAAGGTTGCTGCTTTACAGGTCGCAAGTCCAGCCCCATATGGAGTACTGCGGCCTTCTCTGGGCGGGTGCGAGCGGATACCAGCTTGGCCCTTTTGACTCAGTTCAACGACGGGCTGTGAGAATTGTCGACGATCCCAAACTCACTTGTGGTATCGAGCCCTTAAGTCTGAGGAGAGACTTTGCCTCCCTGTGTGTGTCCTACCGCTTGTACAATGGGTTTTGTTCTGAGGAATTGTTCGAAATGATGCCCATGGCTACTTTCTGCCATCGCACCGCTCACCATCGGCAAGGAATTCATTCTCACACTTTAGAACCGAAATGGTCGCGTGCAACGCGGTTTCAGATAAACTTCCTCCCGCGAACGCTTGGGTTGTGGAATGAGCTCCCTGCCAAGGTTTTCTCTAAGGACTACAGAATGGGATTCTTTAAGAAAGAAGTTATTAGATTTCTAAAGGGTCGGCAACGCGCGAGTGATGCCCCTGGTGTTGCAAGGTTCCATAGGCTACGGTGACCGCTTACCATCAGGCGGGCCTTGGGCTTGTTTGCCACCTTAGTGGTATAAAAAAAAAAAACTTCTTGCTCTCTGTCTTCTTTTCAAAGTTACCAAAATTAGCAAAAATTGTGTACTATTTAAGTTTTAAGGGGAAATAAAGGCCTAAAAAGGGCAAAAATCCCATTTAGGTGTGGGGATCAGAAACCATGAAAGTGGAAACACTGAGGATGGTAACATTGAGAGAGAGTGGTAACATTGAGAGTTTTGGTTCGTTTACAAATGGTACCATCTAAATTTCTATGAATTCAGATTTTTTAATAACATTGATCGATTCTAGTGTCTCAAAATATCTTCATAAATTTTAATAAATATAGTGTTTTCTTGCTATGTAAAGACGAATTACATATATTTTAACATTTTAAGAAATTTGTCAAAATTACGCATATCGATATCAGATGTTAAGAGCATGGAATATGGAGTTTATAAGGCTATAACAATCCGTTTATCTCTTTGCGTCTTCTAAGTTAAAGGTTAGTATAATTGGATTTAATTATACTCAGGTATTGTTAATGCCTAGTCGATATAAATCCGCATGACGTTTGAATTATGTCGAACTTGTAACCCATTGGGTATCTTACATAAAGTAGATAGTTTGTTTCTTAATTTTAGTACTTATATGTTCTGTTTTAACGCTGTACATAAATATGTAATGCTATGCTTATGACATATTTTTAGAATGAGAAAAAACTGCAACAATTACAGTCTCAATATTTTATTATTTACCTTTATTTCTTAAATTTTACTATGTGACTATATCTTCATGAGTTATATACATATCATATGGATTTGTATTTATAATTAGGGTGCAGCATTTAAGGGTGGTTCAAGGAGGGGAGTAAGGCTACCCACCGTTACCCTGTTGGAAATGCTATCTTTTTGAAAGGATTTTTTTAATTTTAGTGGTTATAGTTGGAAAAGCTTAAAATTTTTACAGTCTCAATATTTTATTATTTACCTTTATTTCTTAAATTTTACTATGTGACTATATCTTCATGAGTTATATACATATCATATGGATTTGTATTTATAATTAGGGTGCAGCATTTAAGGGTGGTTCAAGGAGGGGAGTAAGGCTACCCACCGTTACCCTGTTGGAAATGCTATCTTTTTGAAAGGATTTTTTTAATTTTAGTGGTTATAGTTGGAAAAGCTTAAAATTTTTTTTTCCGTTCTTAAGTCTGAGAATGAATTCCCTGCTGATGGCGATTGGTGCGATGGTAGAAAGTAGCCGTGGGCATCATTTCAAACAATCCCTAAGAACACAACCCATTGTACAAGCGGTATAACACACATAGGGAGGCAAAGTCTCTTCTCAGACTTAAGGGCTCGATTCCGCAAGTGAGTTTGGAATCGTTGACAATTCTTACAACCTGTTAGCAATGAATGTTGTTGATGTCCAACATATCATTGATATGCAGTAGAAACAGTGTAGTATTATTATTATCATTAATATTAAAATTATAGACAAGCAGCATGAGATGCTGTTGTGTCTATCTAAAGTGATGGAATTGTCTTAGTCCTTTTCACTAAAATATTATTCACTTAATATGTCATTCTTGTAAGTCCACACACTTGTGGTCTTTTGAACAACACACAAGTCTTTAAACCATTTGTCTAGTCCATTTTTAAAAGAGTTGACTGAATCGGCTGAAGTTTCCACAACACGATTACTCAGAAAGTGGTGTGCAATATTGGTTTCTGATCTGAAGCGCTTGATAGTAAGATGGTGTCTTCTTGAGTGTCTATGAGAGTTTGCATCCTTCAAGAAAAACATGTCACGTATGTTAGGTAGGTTGTAATTGCATGTCAGGATTTTATATGTCTCGATTAGATCACCCCTCATGCGCCGATCTTGTAAAGTTGGCAGCTTTAGTATTTTAAGCCTCTCCTCATATGATTTTCTTTTTAGTCCAAACGGTATTTAGTAGCCTTCCTTTGAACACTTTCTAAAAGAGTGATGTCCTTTACAAAATATGGACTCCATACCTGAAACGCAAAATGCAACATTATGTTACAAGGTACGTTCCGTTGCACAGTTTTAGAGCGTTTTTTAAAATGCATATTGTAAAATGACTCTTTTGATATATTAAAAAAGGGTTCAGTGACTACAAAATGTTTGAAGCAACATTTTACATTTATTAATAAGGAAATTTATAAGTATAACTAAGTTTGTAAACTAATTCCCTATTTCGAGAAATTGCTATAATCTTTAAATGGAATGTATTTGGACATAAATAAAAAAAAACACGTTTGTTTTTGTTGAGTGTTTTATTTATTTATTTGGTTGAGAATTTTAGGTTATTTTTATTTTTCAAAGGTGTAATTAAAAGGTGTTTATTAAATTTTTTTCACATAAAATTACCACCTAGTATTATCAAAATACTATGTAGCACTAAAGATGGCGGCGCCGGACCTCAAACATTTGTGTTAGTGTATGTGATGTAACCTAGTGTTTGTTATGATGAAAATCAATAGAAATAGAAGAATATTAAGTTGGGGTGTACAAAAGGGGGCGCTGAGAAAAAAGACTAAAAGAAAATTCCCTTGCGCCCCCTTTTAGTTACTCTGACCTTATGAAAGTAATAAAGGTAAAAAAATATGATATTTGGTAATATAAGTCTTTTTTCCGCCCTTTTAATTACTCAGACCTATATTTTACTTTAGATTTTAGAACATATAGTTCACGCTAAGAGTAGAATTAATGTTAAAACCCAATCATTTTGAACTAAATTTGGGATGATTCAAATGCGAGATGTAGTCTCGAACGGTCCCGACCACTCGAAGCAGTTCTAGCGGCTTGCGTTCAAGAAATTTCGGATTCGGCATTACCAGAATTGCTTAACTACATGTTCGTTGAAGAAAAATTTAAATTCGTACTTTATTTCGAATTTGTGATCAATTTGATCATGTGAGAATTGGCTCCCTGGGAAGATATGATACTGCCTCCATTGGTATGATGCATAAAATCAAACTATTAACATTGTAAATCTTGTTTATTTAGTGTTTCAATAAAAAACATGTATTTATTACTTGATACACTATAATTTTATGTTTCGTTTGTGATTTAACAAAGGTAACCTATTGGATGCATGCAATAAAACAGTATTGTAATTAGTTTGTAAAGCTAGTTGTAGTTAATTTACTTGACTATTCGAAAGTGTTCTTAGTAACCCATTTAAATAAAAAGATTTCGATTTTGAAATCAAGTGATTTATAAATCACACAACACAAAGCTGGAAACTAGAAAAACATGCTATAGTTGCAATCCAAAAAAAAAACGAAAGACCTATCATCAAGCCGATATGTATCAAATGTAGCCAAAAGATGTGTCGCAAAACAAGAGTATGAATGATGGTAGTCAATTCATCATTAATAAGTAAACAAGTGGCTGTTACATACGGACGGACGGACAGACGGACAGATATGACGAATCTATAAGGTTTTCTTCATTTGGCTATGGAACCCTTAAAATTACCCGGCCAGTTGAGGGTTATCGTAAATATTTCTCTACTCTAAAAACTTCAGAACACCAAACAAAGTATAGTAACGAGAAATGTAGCGACAAGACGTGAGCAAGCATGTTGCATCAATGGCGGATAAAGTGGCAAAGACTAATTGCACCTATGTTACTCAGATCAGTGTAGTCCAATATACTAGTGTAGGTTGTGTTAAAGATAGGTTAGTCTTGTAAGACAACAGAGAACCCATTGGAAAATAATGCATTATCTTTTTTCTGGGAATGGTGTCAGGGGGAGCCCCAATCTCCATCACCCCCTCTCCTCTCCTCCTGTCAAATGATTCCAAATTTTTACTTATAATTTTATCTTAAAATTTTAAGCTTATATCAATATAATAGATGATTTTATTTTGCCTTGCAAAACCTGGGATGGCGCCGCTTTATACTTACTTATACACCAAGGCTCTACCATATCAATCAATATATTTGTATTAGAAAAAAAAAGCAATAAAATATTGGACTTCATACTAAGCAGCTGCAGACCGAAATTGAGCAAGCTTGTGATGCCATTTTAAAAATAGATGAATTTCACCCACCACTACTAATTAAAATTCCAGAATTAACTTATACTCCCTTTAGAGAACTGTAACAACTGCATCTTAAATCTAGAGCTGACAGCAATTCAACAATTGTGCTCCCGATTATATAAAAAAATTATCGAAATCTAATGAAATGACATTAAGGTCAGTTATAAATATATAAACAATATATATTTATATGCACTTTGGCAAACTGGTATCATGGATGAAATAGACTGCAAAATTAAGCTTAAGAATTTGATATACTGGAACTAGGCATGCCGATGTGCTGGTTCCAATTCAAATGCTGATTTAGAACTAATGCTGTGGAAAAGAGGATTAAGAGGTATGTGTGACGTAACCATAAATGACAGAATAACAAATAGTAATTGATACAAGACATACTTCATAGAGCAAAAGAAGATGTTGTCAGAAATTGAATTAAAACATGTTCATTTATGCATGTTGAGAGTTTCAATGAAAGAAGATGAATAAACCAAACATAGGAGGCCAAAGCAACTGGAAGGCAGTTGTGGTAGAACTTATTGAACATATCTCAGTAAAATTTAGTTAATTCTCAATAGTATGTCAAACTGTTGAATATGTGTTGTTTTGTTATTAGTATCAAAAATATTTTACATTGTTTTTTGTCTTAGCTATGTAGCTATTAATTAAAATTACTTATTTATATAAGTACAATACACCAAAATACATCAACAGCTGCTGATAAATACAGTCAAGGAAGAAATACGGAATGTAGCAGGAAAATATAAAGAGCGACTAACCACCCGAATGAGCTAGCCCGTAAACTGATATTACAGAACTATGTGTTATGCTTGAAGTGGCAACATGTCATGGCATTTGAAGACCGCAATAAAGCCGCGAAATCCCCGAATAGCTGACCTCACTGGAGGCGCACTCTGCATGTTAACAACTAAAAACTCATCTACTCATAGTTCAAGGACTGATTGCAGATAAAACCAAAAGAAAAAAAAATCTAAGTCATAAAAACATTTTGTTAAAGTCAATGTTAACTAATAAATGGTAACCATTAATTTTTTACAAATTTGTTTGCTTTTTTTATGAGCTAATCATTCTTTATGCAATCTATTATAAATATTCATAGTATGAAATGTATGAAAGTATTAATGCAAGTGGACAAAAGAAAAGAAGTGTACCAGGATCATAGCAAGTGGAAGTCTGTCGTCTCTCTCTTTTCAACAAACAGATTTAATGCTATGTATGTGTGTTTAATAAATGGAAATAAGGAATTTAGGCAAAATAAAATAGTACTAGTAAGGGAAGATATCCTTTCTCAATTAACGACATGCCTCTTACTAGCAAATCTTCGAAAGTTGTTTAAAGGTGTGTGAAAGAATATAGGCTATGTGTAGGTATTCAGTTTTAATTCATCAAATAACTTTTAAAATTTAATAAGAGCCCTATAGAAACATGTAGTTTTAATGTTCCAGATAATTAACCATGGAAACAATACCAGTTACACCTCAAGCTGACAGCTCTGGAGCTAACCCTAACAGTGTGAAAAGTGATGACAGCAGCCCCCAACATGAGGGTGGTAGGGGATCACCTCCACCAAATTGTGCAATATGTCTTGGAACATGCAGAAATAAATCTTTTACAGACTCGTGTCTGCACCAGTTTTGTTTTAAGTGCCTATTGACGTGGAGTAAGGTAAGATCATTCACTAGTAAGCGATGACATTTTTTTTTGTAAATCATTATTTTTGTCCTGATATTTAACTCATTGTGGTAACCTCTTGATTAACCAGGACAAAAAGTATTCTTTATTATGCTCCGTAGCTCTAGTAACCTTTGAGCAAGAAATCAAGTCACTGTTGAACCGTTGCGACGTGTATGAATATTGCCTAGTGGCTCTATGTGTGGACTAAAAAATACAAAACTGCTGGACATAACATAAAACTTTTAAAACAATTATGTCTTAAAAACATTATATTTGTATTTATCTCTCCGCAGTGATCATTATAAGACTGTCTTATGAATACAGATCACTAATAGGAATTAGTGAAACCTGGGCAAAACCAGAATTTTTGATTATTAAATACATAATAACAAATTATTTGAAAAGGCAAACTAAAATGACAAAATTTTATAATACACAGTTACAAACATTTCAATTATGAGCTTACATATAAGTACACTTACATATATTCTGTATGTGAATAGAAACATTGCATCCATTAAATTAATAAAAGAAAACCAACATCATAATAATATTTATCATTTATTTCTTATTTACAGGTAAAAGCAGAGTGTCCACTTTGTAAACAGAACTTTAAGTCAATCATACATAATGTACGTTCAAACCACCAATATGAAGAGTACATGGTTGAACAACGGCAAACGGAAGAAATCGCTGACAGAATTGACATTGACAGCCTTGCGAATGCTACACGAAGATTTAGATACAGGTAAATTAAAAATTCTTTAAAAAACTGTAAAACTACAGAGTTCCTTGCCAGTTCTTCTCAGTAGTAAAATCATTACGGACTTTCGGTAATGTGTATACAATTAATAATAAAATTGCGAATCAAAAGTGCTGTTTAAAAGTCTATTCGAATAAAATGTTTGAGTTTGAGTCTAACAGTTTTAAGAACTTGTGGCCCAGCGGCAGTCATCTGTCAGAAACGATGTGCAAAATTAAGCAACCTAGGGCGTGGTCACTGCTTGAATGGTTGAGTGTCTAGTGGCACATTTCTCTAAGCTCCTCCGTGTTTCAAAAGTCATATAAATTGTCGGTCCTGGCAAGTCAGAGGCTGGCTTGAAAACTGACAGTCGAGTGGCCACTAGCTCGAAAACGTCCGCCAACCCACACTAGGCCAGCGTCATGATGGAGTATGGCCTAAGCATCCTTCAATGAGAGGCCTATGCCCCTGCAGTGGGGTGTATAACGACTGAGGCGCAATGAAGGAATTTTTCAACTTTGGAATCCAATAACTCGCAAAATTTAAATCTCAGAAAAAACTTAAGAACCACATAAAACGCATTTTTGAAGTCCTATTAAATGATATCCCACATGATGCGTTACGCAAAACAGAATTATGCCTCGGTAAAAGCTACCACTAAACAATTTTTTTCTTATTTTTATAACATATCTGTATGGTTGTTCACAAAAGACATTCTTAATAATATTCAACAGCTATCAGTAGGTAAATTAAAAACTTTTTATAAAAAAAAACGAAACGAAAAAAAAAAACAAAAGATACTACAAAATTTCAGAATATATAAATAAATGATAAACATCCAAGGAACTGAAGATGCTCAATGTTAGGCCGCATAGGTAAACTAAATTTAAATGGTTTGGCTTAAAATAACAAAAGAATAAAGTCTTGTATAAATAGTGTTTTTTATTAATAAAAACATGATTTGACTTGTAATTTTTTTCAAAAGTGATGTTAGATGTTTCAAAGTTGTATAATATGTTGTTAACCAATTGAATAATTCAAAAGAGAAACTATCGAGTTTCTTGAAAAGGAATAAAAAAAATTGGCCAAGTGCGAGTCGGACTCGCGCACGAAGGGTTCCGTACCATTATCTATAAAAATGGCAAAAAAATTACGTTTGTTGTATGGGAGCCCCCTTAAATATTTATTTTATTCTCTTTTTTAATATTTGTTGTTATAGCGGCAACAGAAATACATCTTCTGTGAAAATTTCAACTTTCTAACTATCACGGTTCATGAGATACAGCCTGGTGACAGACGGACGGACGGACGAACGGACAGCGAAGCCTCAGTAATAGGGTTCCGCTAATTACACATCGGGTACGGAACCCTAAAAATAGCATGTTATAATTTTGATGATAAAATAATCATTAAAATAAGATTAGAATAAAAACTTTTTAACTCTTGATTTCGACTAACAATATTGGAAGCTAATAACGCCCAATATACACATATGAGAGATAACTTAGTTTAAAATCTTGAATGAATAATTAAAACCTTATTTAACTACACCGTACATGCTTATATGTGCTTATATTCTGTTCTGAGGAATTTTTCGAAATGATGCCCACGGCTACTTTCTACCATTGCACCTCTCGCCATCGGCAGGGAATTCATTCTCACGGTCGCGTACAGTGCTGTTTCAGAGAAACTTCCTTCCGCGAACGCTTGGGTTGTCGCATGAGTTACCTGAGACTCTAAGAATTACAATATGGTGTTCTTCAAGAAACAAGTTTTTTTTTGAAAGGTCGGCAACGCACTAGTGATGCCCCTCGTGTTGCAAGCGTCCATAAGCTACGGTGACCGCTTACCATCAGGCGGACCGTAAGCTTGTTTGCCACCTTAGTGCCACAGTAGCAAAGCAGCTATGCAATTTTAACAAAAGTTTGTGCTAAGCCAATTAGTTAGTTATATATACTGTATGTTATTTAGGCTGTGGTGACCGCTTACCATCAGGCTTGTTTTGATGTAAAAAAATACTAGTTTTCTTTAATGCACCATCATAGAACTTTATTTTGTTATGTTGCAGGACAACGATGACACTTCCACGGCGCGAGTCGATTGCAATTCAACAGCTGTTGCTTCAATACCCGTTGATGGCGGACACTTTCCCGCCACCGGCGCCTGCCGCGCCGCCACGTCGTCGCCGCTCGCCGGCTTCCTTCCGGCGCACGGTCTACCGGCACAACCTTTGGGCGAGGCCCCTACCCGACTTCACCGGTCGGTATAGGGATTGCTCGCCGGAGTTTTATAGGTATGTATATAATAATACCCCTTAATGAGTACAAACAGTTTATTACAGAGTTTATTATTTTGCGTCTGTAGTTTACGCAACGCTCAACGTATACTGCATTGTTGCACGTCAGCGCGTGACGTTGCCCGATGATGCGCATCATGTTGCATGCACAAAAAACATTGATAAAGATAAGATCTTAACATGTTAACATCATTTTAAGTAACATATTACATGTAAATTTTTGTCCAGTAAATTACTTGGCTTAAATGTGGCATATATGTTTATTTAAGAAATACCTTAAGTAATTTATGTTTGCCATTTGCTACTTTCGTACGTGTTTGAAAAGGACATGTTCCTGCATTAGAATAAATGCTAAATATGTTGATCATGCAACATATCTTTACAGATATTGGTATTGTTAAGTGTCGATATTGCTCAATAAGTTTGGATAGCGATGTGCCTATTATTTTTGAACCGCTGCTTTCACTTAATTTGACTCAAGTTAGAACCCGTTGGTTTATATCTTTTACAGTTAAGATGCGGACGTATTGTAAGCTTTCTAGAACTCGTGTCCAGTATGTAATTTACATTATTTTGCTCTGCAGGTACAACTATGCACAAACACAACGGCTAGTGCCTTGGCTACATAGAGAATTAACTTATTTATTAAATGAAAATGTTGGACATATTTCCTACGTTATGACTCGTATATTAGAATTGCTGCCCCAGTATCACATCAATTCCCCGGAATTCAGGGAAGCACTTCAACGATACTTTGGCGACAGAACTGAGCACTTCCTGCATGAGCTATATTGTTTTGCTTCAACGCCTTACGACATGACTGGGTACGACCGCAACGTGCAATATACGACTGACACCAGGATATCTACAATGATCAATGAGGTTATATCAAGCTCCGAATCAGAGGCTAGCGTTGACTCCGATATCATGATGGTAACTAGTTCGGAACCAGCGGAGCCACCTCCCGGGCCTTCCCGTGTTCCGCTCCCAGTACCAGTATATCCCCAAAATTACATTCCGCAACCGCCTGCCGACAGCGTCATTCCCATAGAAACCATTTCCCACTCAGATACCGACGATGATTCGTCAGAAATCATGTTAGTCGGTTATATAAAACCACCGCAGGAGAGGACTCCTGAGGTCGTGGATTTACTCGGTTCGGACAGCGATGTGATCGTTACAGACAATGCTCAACCAGAAACGTCTCAAGCAAATGAAATCCAAGAAGTCCGGCCGACTCAATCTTTGGTGAAACTTAGTTTGAGACGACATTCGCCGGCGCGTAGACCCCGGTCTGAAAGCGAGGATAGCACCTACACGCCGCCGCGTCCGACGCGTCCTCGCAAACGTCGTCACCGATCGGAAGCTTCCATCACCACTAGCGACACCTCCCGCGACACCCCCTCACCCGAAACCACCATTAGCAACATTTCCGAATACATTTCCTCAACACACGAGAGCTCCGATGATACCATCTTTACTTCAAGTTCTTCGTCTAGCTCTGACTCTGCCTACAGGAGGAAAAGGACAACCAGAAAGAAATCGCGAAGAAGAGTTAACACAAAACCAAAAGTAGAAAAGGATAAAAAGAAACCCAAGAAACGTTCACGGTCACATCACAAAGTAAAGAAAACTCACAATCGTACTGATAAAGATAAGCGTAGTAAACGTAAGTCTCATTCTGGAAAAGGCGTTAAATCTTCGAAGAAAAATAATGAAACTGAAGTTGCTCAACTGCCTACTCAAGCAGTGCCTATGAATGTTGATTTAGATCAGCCAAGCACTAGCGGTGTTTCCAGTTCTACGCCAAAAGATGAAAGACCCAGGAAACGGCGGCGAATCAGTCACGAGAACAAAAGACTGAAGAGCGTTGTAAACGTCATGAATAGTGAAAGGCATACTAACGATTCTAGTTCAAGTGGAAATTCAAATCTGTTAGAAATTTTAAGTAGTGCTGTACTTAATCCAAAATCAGCGTATAATAGTGATAGTGGTTCATTACCAAGTGAAGAAAGGACTAGAAATGTGGCTTCGGATGTTCTAGTAAAAGCTGAGTCGTGTTTCAATGTTGGATCATCAAATTTAATGTCTGTTGATCCAGCATCTGACCCTGAAGACGAACTACCTTTGAATCTAACTATTAAGAAATCAGAACCACATTCTTCATAGCTATGTGTATGACATTCTGACAGGTAATTTATTGCATCTTTGATATAATATCGTGATTTATTTTTATCATGCATTGCTAGATAAAGCAGTTTACCTGATGTTCTTATTAACTTATTAGAAATTGATTTTAGAAAAACAAATAATGTGCTGATTAACTAATTTAAAGACTAATTTCTCAAATGCCACTTTTAGAAAACCTATTTAAATTTTTATGATTCATAATAATTCTGTTGAGCTTGCCAATATTTTCGACAGTGTTCTATTGTAAATTATTTTTGTCATGCCTTAAGGCAATTTTTACTCTGTAGAAATTCAATAAAAAAATAATTACTACTACTAATGGATTCCAAATTGTTATGCCTGTGCTGAGGGTCCTTAGCGTGCTTACAGACGCCAAGACTGGGACGGTATCGCTTCTCCAGGCTTAAGAGAATTTGATTTGCGGCGCCTCACAGCCTGTGGTTATCAAAAATTCTAATATATGTTTTTATAACTTTTAAAGAAACCTGAATAACTTTTAGACTACAATGTAATAGAAATATTAATTCCTAGACAACATTTTAAATTTTAAACTTATTATTAAATTACACTGGCATATACATTTATTTGTACAATATTTCACTGCAATTTGTAATTTAAATTTAGGAATTTTAACTTATGAATTGACTGATTTAATTTTTTTCGAGCTAATGTTGGCCCTAAAGCTTCTATGATAAGTTCAAGGGGATATGTTTATGCAAATTCATTATATAAATGAATGGTTATTAACTTTTGCGCGAACCGCCTGATCAAATGAAAACTTTTTTGATCATTATGCAGATGTACTTTTCCATTTGTTGCGTTTTATTTAATATATTTACAGTGTTATTGATCATTTTTTTAACTTTTATTTATTTTTAAGTTATTTTCCAGTTACTAAAGCTGTTCGCATGCGTGTGTGTCAACACGGTTTTGTATAAAACAACGCTGTTTCCTATTTTCTGTCATTTGCTGCAGCTTTTAGACTATTTACTCTAAAGTATAGCTCAACGGGCACACGTTGCGGGAGGACTGCGTGTGTGTGAATCTTTTGCACCTTGTAGTCACAAAAGCTGTGTAGATAAATTGGCGTATAATCTTCGCTTTCAATTTTAATTCTAATTTATACGCGACAAGACGAGAAAAATAATGGCGTGGCGCACACACCGCTCATGTTGCAAACGGATGCAGATTTTTTTTTAGCTACGGCAATTTAGTCGATTGTACACAATAGATAGTGTATTATGAAATTGTTTGAAACCATTTTTTTTTCAAACTAACTGGATTCAGATCTGGTTCAACCACCTTTTAATTTGGTTAATTAGGTTGAATAATTATTACCTTCATTTATTTGCCAGCGATTAAACTATAAGCTGGCCATAGTTTTATCAATTATAAATACTAATGTGTCGGATATAACCTGTTGCTAATGTATGTAAGTACCGAATAAATGGTTTTATAGTCTTAAACCGTTCGTTCATTGAATGCTGCTGTGTGTTGTTGTATGCCACAAACTTTTTATACGGGTAATTAGAGGACGCTTCGTTATGAATATTAAATTAGTTTGATTTTTATCAAATTAAATTAACTGAATTATATGATTTTAACAGTGATATATTTGAATTAAATGTACAATATGATGCAGAAAATGTGACTTTAATTTATCCAACTTTTACTTACACCTATTGTACACAGGAATTCTGTCGGTTCAGTCTCGTGAGATCTTCAATACCGGGCACTCTAAGCTAGGATTTTGACCCTGCAAATTCCTGTGCACGATTTTCCGGAAGAAATTACCCTTAATTTTGCCAAAATTACTATTTCACTGGGAAACTAGATATATTTTTTGTCACAATTGTCCCGCGGTTGTACAACAAGAAAAATATTCCCGTGGAAAATCTTGATCGGGATGGAACTATTATTATACTTTTCCGTCCTTCCAGCTTTAGGTATTTATGCCACTTATCAGGTTATTCCGTTGATCCGTTGCGACGTGAACAAATAGTGCCTCACTTTGGTACATGATAAACTTGACCTGTTTCAAAACACTTTTCAAATTGTAAAATTTCTTTATAAAACTTTACGGTCGTTCACTCACTCTTTTCTCACTCTACATTTACTCACGCCGTCCTGTAGAATTTCTCTACCAGTCAGCCATGGGCCAAGCTTAAACTGTCGACCCTTTCTAAGCCTACGTAGTATTCTTTTTTAACGGTATATTTTTTTTAATACATAGAAATTACGTTTCTTTAATCAAATCTTTACAGATAGCGTCTTTTATATCTAACGTTCATTTGGATAATCGTTTTTCCAGATTATGAATATATAAGCTATTGCCAGCGGTTTAACTCGCCCTAAATTCTGTTACCGGTATAGGATTTCAACGGCAACTCTTCAATTAATGAAAAGAAAACCGACTCACGCTTGACGTTATCAATTAGCCTTTATCCTTTCTCGCGGCACAAACTATCTCCATGGCAAATTTAATCTTAATTGGTACAGCGGTTTAAGCGTAAACAGGTAGACACAGATATGATATTTTAAATTAAACATTTACATTTTTTTTGCAATTCCATAATTACTTGTAACGAATCTACGGTTGAGTCATTATTTTTTGATATCCCACTGTTATGTATGACCTCTCTAAACTAATTAATTGTTTATTTTCTTCCAAATATTCTATGGTGGAAGTATTCGCGGAAAGCCTTTTTCTTAATCTTTTTGGTTTTAAGCTAGCCTTTCGATGCGTTTTTTACGTTCTATGTAATGTTTCCAAGCCACAAATTCCACTCGAACGTAACTAAAAAAAATCATTAAAATCTTTTATCAGTGACACACCAACTGCGGCGCCACCTACCAGGTCCAGTTGTGAATTCAAACCTTGCAGGGACCCACTTAAACGTACACAATAATATCATTAACGTCTTCCCTGCCGTTATGGAGATCAATGACACACCGACTGCAGCGCCACCTACGCCCAATTGTGTTTTCAAACCGTGCAGGGACCCACTTGAACGTACACAAAAAATATTAAAATCATCCATGCGGTCAAGGCGAAGATCAGTGACACACCGACTGCAGTGCCACCTACCGGGTCCAACTGTGTTTTCTAACCATCCAGAAACCCATTGAAATATTCAGTTAAAATTACATTCTCATAGTTCTAAGCGTTTAGGAGTAAGATGACAAATACACGTACAGAAGAATATACGAAGGAAAAACACCGACTCTCACTTGACGTTTTCAAGTAGCCTATGTCCTTTCCCGGGACTCAGACTATCTCCATGTCAAGCTTCATCTTAATCCGTACAGTGGTTTAAGCGTCAAGAGGTAACAGACAGACAGAGTTACTTTTGCATTTATAATTAAGTATAGATTTTAAGGATGGAAGCAGGATTTAAAAGGAACCAAAAGTAAAAGTATATGGGTAATGTATATTATAATGACATATTATTAAAATAAAATCAGGACAGAGGTATTTGTCTGTATTGATACCTAACTCAATTATTAATAATACTACTACAATTCAACAACATACCCACAGTATATAACTTTATATTTAGGTATATTATAATATGTTTTTAGAAAATACAATTAATATAACGCAAAGTTAACAATAATTATGGCAAAAATATTGATGCACTATTACAGATTAACATTCCATTGCATTTACAATGAAATTAAAAACACAAATAAAACCATTTCTAATCCTTGAAAAGTTATTTTGACCTTAATATTGTTTAAATAGATAAAATAATTTACATAAAATCTTAGTAAATGATAAGAATAACGCCATTTACATGCAAGGACGGTTTTCACACATATATCAAATATAAACTTCACTTAAAAATACTAGGTATCTTTTTATGTAGATATTTAGACGTAAACCGTGACAGTTCGTCTCATAATTTAAATGTTAATAGTTAAAAGAAAAAAGTACTCATAAGTGTAGTAACTTAAAACATTGATTTTCCATTACTTTATTACACGTATTGTTCCTAAATTATAGTATGGGGATATTTTTTTTATAACAATCTTAAATACCTACAATGTTTTACCCTCTTTTTAAGGTATATTTCTGATCAAACTGTCATCTATAATCACTTAATTCTAGAAAAACGTAATTGACTTATTTAACCGATAATTGAAAGTATGGTATCTTAAACTTATTAAAATTATGACTACAAAAAAAATGAGGAAAGTGCATGATAATCAGAGGTAGAAGAAAATTATGTATCTTGTTCCTTCTATGACAAATTTTATAGTTTTCCAGTGAAATATACAGAATATGTCATTTTTTTTCCTTCAAAACCCTTTTTAATTCCACTAATGGGAGCTCAGTAAGTAAATAGAATATTTAAGTGTTCGAAAAGGCTTATTTTTATATTGTTCTGCTCAATTTTACAAAAGACTCCTTATACACTGATCAAAACTACGTAAGTATCTATAAGTTATGAGTGATGTCTCTCATTGGACTTACAGACGTTTTATATCATTATCTGCCTGATAGATGAGTGCAAAAGTATTTTATTTAATGACGTTTTGAAATTTTATGCTAGTTAACGTAGAATTACTGTGCAAAACAAAAAATATACCACGAAATTGTATTTTTTTCATACCATACATGGCTTCAATTACCGCACACAATCCTTTATTATATTGGTAAGCAGTATTAATTAATTATCTCTATATAAAAGCACCATGTTGCAAATTACAACGCATTGTGTCGATCTAAATAAGCAAGCAAGCATTTGCCATAAGTAGGTACCTTTTATTACTAAAGTCCTATATAAAAAAAAAAAAATTCATGTAACAACTATTTAATGCCACGATATTTCTTTTTATTCCTTTGAAAGGTAGCTGCTAAATATCGCAGCTCTTAGACATTTGTAATTTCCTCGTCGAACTACACACAAAACTTATTAACATTTTATAGCTATAAAATAACAAACTCTTAACTCTTAGTTTCGTAATTTATTATTTACATTATAAAAAAATAAAATTCCTAATATATATTTTTAACGTCGATATTATGCCATAAAACTTTAAGGCCAAAACTATTTATTGAGTATAATTATCAAGAAGTGCCGCTTTATACAATACGTTATACGAGTTTATTCAACTTCTAGAACACTGCTAAACAAGTAAACATCACTACACAAATTATGCGCCATTAAAATTAAAAATTGACAAAAAAAATGGTAAAGGCAATATTTAATTTTTAAATAACTATTGAATTTATATCAATTAAAAACTTGCCAGCAATATAAAGAAACTGAATTTTAAATCAAATAGTCTAACAAGAAAAGTCTTAGTTATGACTTTTTTTATAATTTTTGTGATTACTGTTATTATAATTTATGTACCTACATATTGTTAAAATTAAATAAAAATAAAAAACAATTAGTTTTCGAGTTAATTTTAATTTTTGACAACTATCATTGTAACATTAAATATGTGCGATGCGATTTGTAAGAAGCTATCTTATTTCGGAATTTTGCCAAATCCATATCATACATCAATATAAGCAATAAAACATACTTTAATTTAGCCAAAAGGATTTTTGGTTTTGATACGTTCAAAATATTTAATGTCTTATGAGAATTACAATATTGTGGTAAATAATGATATTTTTAGATTATTTCATCAACAATACAAACTTTCAAATCGCCAAGGACATAAAGGTCATTTTTCTCTATATTATATAGCACTTCATTATTATTATTATTTAATCCAACGAAGGACAGTCTCTAGGAAGAATCCCATGAGGTATAAAAAGGTATCTATCAGTCATAGTAGTAGGAACATTCCCTATTTGTCTAAAACTTAGTTTAGTTTAATTGGCGATGGTTGACTTTCCGGTAGTTTTGTAATACGTTTTTAATATTAACTGTCTTTTAAACTTGTTTTGTAACGTTTTAGCTGATAAAATATTTCCATAGTGCTTTGATATAATAACCCTATTTTTAGAACAATTTTACAAACTAACCAAGACGATATCGACAATCTTTAAAACACAAAAGGTCAACAATGTAAAAAAAAAAGAAAGTAAGTATATACTTATATCGTCCAGCGATATTGCAAACTCATCACCAAGTTGGATACTACATTCACATATCATAGATAGTTAGTAGCGAAAAAACAGCAATATAAAATGTTTATAAATAGCTAAAAAAAAACCTTGTTTAGTAAAAAATATCCAAATTTCAGAAGGCAACATTATGGACCATGCTGGCACCACAGTATAAAGTAACCCTACTACCTACCACAAGCGCGCGCCCGAACATTCCTCTAAACATAGATCTCACTCATAAGTGTGCTAGTTCCCTGTACCTACAATTGCACGCGGAGTAGATAAAAATAGTAAGCAAGTGTGAGAGAAATGGCGAAACTAGTGCTGACTCCGCTCAATTAGAGACTCCTTGTTCGAGAGTTCTGTAACGCTCTGTAGGTACTCGTGGTTGCATGGAGAAAGCTTTCTTTTACTCTTAGATAACAGGCTATATCTTTAGCATAATTGCTGTTTTGATGGGTTGCCCTATACTACGTCCATAGGAAATGTATTCGATATTATACTCGACGTGTTTCTTAGTTTTACAACATTTATTAAGTCACGGTTGGGTTAGTTCTTTTTATATAATAAATATACATACATAATAATATCTTATCGGCTTGGTAATGGCGCGAAATATGCTTCACTGGATGAATTATGGATATCAAACGTAAATTCGGTTGAATTTATAGAGCTTCAACCTCAAGCAACGTCAGCCTAGCAGGAGTAACCAATGGTAGTGTCATATTTTTTTTATAATATAGGTATTGATATAATTTTATTTTAATCTAACATCTATGTTTAAAAAAATGTTTAGCACGTCGGACGGCAACGCAACGACTGTGCAACACCTGCACAATTTTTGGAGACGTTAAAAAAGCATTATTGAAAATCACGCTAAATGGTAGTGCCTCATAATTGCATGTTGTATTTTAAATCCATCTAATGTCGCTAGTGGATAAAATATACGCATATGCATAAAGTACGATTTTCTAGAGTATAATAAAAAATACGTAAAATATACAAGAGACGCCAAGAAACAATCAAAATCAAATCTCCGTGCAATAACAATCGTGCCAAGTTTTTATGAAAAATATAACAAAAGTACATGTAATGTAGGCGTAGTAGGATTAAGTAGCATTGTTAGTTATCGAAATTCGCTGCAGAGTGATGATTTCGGCATAGTAGATACATAAAAATAGAGTTTTTCTTATCTGGTATTTATACAAAGTTTATGTAAATATATTGATTTATCTTCATGTATACTATAATTTTATTTTATGAAACCGAACATACCTACTATGAGGCCAAATCTTTTAAAAATAATTATTAAAACATGATTAAGTAATAAACATTTAAAGTTTTAAAAAAAGAACTTTCAAATTGTCTTATGAACTGTAACAGTGTAGTGTATAATACGCTATTTGTGCAATTTCGCTATAAAGTCCAAATATTTTGTTTGTGTTGAAGATTATCACAAGACGGAGTTACGAAGGGTTGACTTCTACTACCGTGTTCATATGCTGCGGGTGCGGCTTGAATTCTACTACCTCCTTCCATATTAGCTCTGCAAAGAAAATCAATGAGGTTTTACACATTACAACAGCACCACGGATCATTTAATCCCTGAATTTAGCTACAAGGTGCGCGTTATTAATATTAAACTGCAAACTTTAGACCATAGAATTCGAGTTCTGTAAAATTCTGTGGACTGCGCAATAGGCTCACGAAATCGGCCACACTTTAGAAAGAGACAAAGATAACCTGTGGCATCTTTTCTCATACCTAGACAAGACCAACAAGAGAAGCACCACACCTTCGATTTGTCACTGTCACACTTTTGCTACCATATTTTTACAGCTGGCTAGGAAATGCGCCTTCCTGTTATTTATGTCTGCTTTAGACACATGAAGAACTGTGGCGCGCGTTTTTAATTACAAACGGCGAACAGGATGTAATGGAGACAAGATGCATGAATAATATATAATGTAGTTAATTGTTTGATTTGTTTTTAGTGACGGTTTTCTAACTGAAATTCCGTATTTCCACTAGACAGAGCAACTATTCAAAAGTACAATAAGGAGTTGGAATTGATTAGTAGAATTACACGGATTCAACAAATAAACCAATGGATCACAGTCTCATTCATTAATAAATTTAAAATAATATAGTGATAAGATAGTGGACACTGATGCATTTCTTGACATAAGAGTAGACCTGAGTGAAATAATAACAAGGCCAAAATAAAGACATTCATAATATATTTAAAACTAATTTATTTATTGCTAAAAGAAAAGTTAAGTGGAATACAGCGAAACTAATCTATCAAATGGACCATTGGCTGTGAATTAAAGCAAAACTTATGCATAGAATGAAGTAATGGATAGGAGTAAATATCAGATGTTTAATTACCTTTCCACTTGTCGACGGGCAGTTCCATGTCCTCGAAGCTCTGATCGTAGGGGGCAGACACTGGCTCGTCCGTAGGGTCAGCGTACTGCGCCAGGTACTCGTGAGCTAACGCCTGCTCTGCTGTTATACGTCTGGACAACAAATTGACATTAACTATTTGTATAATCTACTAATCGAATTTAGTTAATAGAAAAAAATACAGTCAGAAAATCCATCTCAAATATTTCTCTAAATTAAATCTTAGGATACGACTTATAGCAGAAAGGTAGTAGCGAATTGCATTGTATACTTTTTCTAAACAATTTATTACTTATCGGAATCCAACTCAAGCATCAACTCGAGCAAATTGACAGCAAGAGGGTTGGCGCCACGGAACACCTCCCGGAAGTCCCGCCTCTTCAAAATGGGCAGCGATTGAATGTAGTTCCTTGCCTAGCAAAAGATAGGTAAATGTGAGTTATAATATGTAGAAGTATCTACTTCTAGTATATAATATAGAACTATTCCGGTAATTGAACCTCAAATACCTCGAAAGGTCTAGTAAGCTCAAGGAGATTCAGGTTAGCCAGCTCTTATAACAAGATGAGTTCATCATCAAAAATCATCATAAATTGTCAGGAAACTACAAATTGTTTAAAACAGGTTCTTTTAGGTTTCTAAAACTGAGAATGATATAACCGCTATATATAGATATACCTACAGCTATCTATGGGCGCGTTGGTTTTGCGAATAAGAGTTCCCACGATTGATACTTTTCACACTTTTAATAACGCTAGTTTTGCCACAGATACCTACTTATGGTTCGTGTAGCGTCAAAACGTTACTAACAAAAATTTTTGTCGCAAAACTTGCAGAAGGAACGGTTGACGTACACACACTGATGGGCGTAGCCAGATACTGGCAGCTGCGTACAGATTATTTGCAACACAAAATGCAATGCAACATTTCCCGTACATTTTAATGTGTTCGCGAACGCACAAAAATCAACTGCGCTCACGCTACGTGAATTCGCAGGGCGCGCGTTGGTACCTGCGTTTTGTCGGCGGTTTTTGACAAACGCTTTGAGTGCGCGCAAGCTTATTCGCGGCGGACCTGCCTACTGCCCTCGATATTTGAGTTGACGATTGTAAAAATGGATCGAGATTACGACTACGACTTTTTTTATACACTGTGTAATAAAATAATTAAAACAAAACAATATAGTCGTGTACACTTCAAAATTAAACGGCTCCATGGCATGCGCGCTGGACCCTGCCAGGAATGTCCGTTGTTGAGGCGCGCAGTGTGGGACCGTCCACATATATTCTTGTTGCATTGCATCTTGTGTTTCAAATAATCTGTACTCACCTTAACTGTCAACTGTTCGCCAAACCTTTCACGAGTAGAGAAGTAGTTCCTCAGTATTTGATGATGTAAGGCCGTGTTGACACGCGATCATTTTTTTTTTTACAAGCTTTTGCCCGCGGTTTCGTCCGCCAGTAATTCGGTTATCGGTGTTTCCGACATTATCGGCATCTTCTTAATTATAGAAAATATCCGACTCACACTTGACGTTTTTAAGTAACCTATGTTCTTCCCATGGACTCAAACTATCTCCATGCCAAATTTTCCCGCGGTTCTACCCGCCCTAAATTCGATTACCGGTGTAGGATTTACGCGGCAACTTCTCAATTAAAGAAAAAAAAAAACGACTCACACTTGATGTTTTCAAGTAGACTAAAATGAGTAAAATGAGTGAGAAAAATAGACAGACAGCATTTATGATATTAGTATGGACTACTTGTCCCAGAAAGAGCAGGTAAGAGCACTGCTGTACGGACGACGTAAAGACGTGACGAAGCTTCCTAAATCCTGCCCAACCTAAATAGACCCTCCTTATCGGCTTCTTTTTCAAAATGATTTTTACCCAACTGCACTATAATATCATCGTCAGAAAATTGTAGATGTGAGATTTACTTGCTGGTTACATTTACAGGAAATCAGTGCGATTGTTAACAGTTTCGAGGACATGATAAACGGGTTCACTCCTTTTTGTAGCTGGATAGGTTATGTTTGACTGTTTTGTTGAACTGATTTCGTTGTCGAATCACACAAACATCTCAAACACCTCGACGCATTGCCAGTCAACATTCTCATAGTCCACAGAGACTTGACACATGGGCTGATGTCCGAGGACGTCTTTTATATAGTCTGCCTCACTGTTTGAATGTGCTATAGTGCCTTAACCACATAGGGGATGCAGGTGGTTGAAAATAGTTCAATAAAGGCAAGAAGGTTTCCAATCTGTTTGTGATAATGACCCTCGAAATAGCTTATAAACGTGGCAAGATATTGCAATAATTTTTAGCTGGGTGTTATCTCCCGTAAAAATAGGTTCAAAATGCCATGTATCAAAACAAGTCTCAGCCCATATAGCGCCCAACGCTCAAGGGGAGCCTCGGCTTGGGGATGTCGCTCTTGGGTTCGTCCCTTCGACCAGTGTGAGCCTCGACCCCGAAGGTGAGTCAGCGCCAGGAGGGGAGTTCCCCGTTACGCGGTTGCGATTGCGAGAGAGTAGGGGCGAGAAGCGCCCCGGCACTCTTTGATACCTCGTGTATCCGTTCGTTCGCCGAAGAATCGTGGGACGTCGGCGTCGTGTAAGGGTGGATGCCCTATTAGGGGAGATCGTTGAGACTAATCTCGCTATCTGGATATCAAGATCATCATCTGGGGCCGTTAGTACGTGCCGAGGTCGGTCGTGGGGATGAAGAGCAGAAGTAGCTCCACGCCTATGAAGTATTACCATATGAATAATAATGAAGTAAAGTGCCAACAATGCCATTTTTGCCGTATGAAAAAAACATTTTATACCTAGTCTGCCCCCCCCCCCCCCAATAGCCCAAAAGCTGACTACGCCCCTGCACACACTACTATAAAACACAAACACTGACTATAATCAAATGCATAGGCAGTTTGACAGATTAACACAAAAACCCCACCTCCAGACTTGGGTCTAAAGTGACCTAATTTTTTGCATATGGATAGCTAAAACGACCGCGAAGATCATAACTATGATAGCTCTTGTGGTGTCTTGCGAGAGTTGTACCCGCGTAACGGGGAACTCCCCTCCTGGCGGTGACTCACCTTCGGGTTCGAGACTCACGCCGGTCGAAGGGACGCCCCCGAGAGCGACAACCCAAGCCGAGGCTTCCCCCGCGGGGAGCCCTTGAGCTTTGGGCGCTATATGGGCTGAGGCTCCTTCAGAGTCTCGCCCCAAAAGTCCGGTGAAGCAGTAATGGCTGCAACAGCCAACTGCATAGTCAGCTCAGAAAAAAAAAAAAAAATCTTGCGAGAGTTCCTGTAAAAATCCCGCCCGTAATTGAATACCACCTGAAAGAGCCGCAGGCAAAATCAATAGGTTAATAAAAAACGCATATGAAGCTAGTTTGCTAGCGGTTATTTAGTATATGTTTGTAAAGTGTTTGACAATATGGGAAAGACTAGCATATCCAAAGCTTATGAATTCAAATAGATAAAAAGCTACAGTATTTACTAAAGTTGACGTGTCTGCTATTATTATATAATTTATAGTAATGCCTGAGGGGATATGGTATTTACAAGACACTTGAGCATTACTAACGGGTTTTAAAATTTTAGACTGTCTGGATATTTTGTTTTAAATTACAAAACAGCTAAAAGAATTTGATGAAACTTTTAGTGACTATAAGTGGGCATTTCTACGAGTATCTATTTACAATCGGCTCTTTGCTTTATCTCGACATCTTCAAGGTTTTCGAAGATAATCAGTAAAATCTAAATCAAAACTTGTATGCAGGCGAAGTCGTGGGCGGTCACTAGTATAAGATACAAATAACAAACACAAAACACAATAAAAACAATTACTCAGACATTTTAAGCCATTGTCTCCCTTACAAACACAACACAATTCCTGCACAAAGCCATAAATTAAGCCAGAAATATTAATCTCTTTTTCACTTAATAAATTAACTATTTTCACATCATATTTTAATTTTTTTTTACTGAATCTATATATAATCGTTGACTCAATAGTGAACTGCTGATTTAAAATTTTAGGATATTTTAAACAGATGTCTTTTCATTTTTACCAAAAATCTTCTTATATAGCAGCGAGTATTTAAATAACTCAATACATCATATCTGTCAGGGCTCTTACCTCTTCACTTATTATTTTATCAATCGTCTCTTGCTCAGGCTTCCCACATAAAAACAATATTCTTGTCAGATGATCAATATCTGAATGCACACGTGTTAAGGTTAAACAAGCACCAAACTTATACAAGCCATGAATTTACAAGAAAAAAAACATCACTTGAAGCATGTTAATGCAAAGCTATACAATACATACACATTACAATCTTTACGAAAGAATTAATAAAGGTTCCTATATTTTTAGGTTCGATTTTGACTAAGTCGCCGAACAACAGCCAATTTCAAATGGGAACTAAAAATATGAAACATGTGTAGGTACATGTAGAAAAAAGTGAATAGTTCGGCACATATAGTACAAAAAAAATGAAATTCAATTGTAGTTATGGTTAGGTACCTACTATATTTCATTGTTTTTATTTACAATAAAGGAACCATAACCAGAACTAAGTTGACTTTACGAATATTGTTTAAACATTTTTTTTCTGCATAAGTATTATATGTGACAAGTACTCCCTTTTTTTACATGTAACATTCAAATCAAAGTCACACTTGCACTTCGTTGTTTCAATGAACGATTCGCTGTTTTGTGCATGAAAATTTCATAGAAGTATCTAGTACCTATATGAAACTAAGTGACGATATGCAATGTATTCGTCACCTTGATTAGAATCAAACCTTATGGTGCTCCAAGCTTAGATTTGTAAATAAATAATGTTCAGAAAGTTATTGTTTTTAAATTGTGTACAAAATATTGTACATCACAGATTAAGTACTCACTGACTCTGATGAAATCTTCATCATGAACTCCGTACTTGGTGTCCCTAGAATCTCCATGATCAAGTTCAGTTGATGGATATCTGTCTCGTCCATTAAGGTTGATGATAAGACATTGTACATTACATTGAATACATGCTAGGCTGGAAATGTTACTCATACTTAATACTTAATAAAGTGCAAAAAATATTATTCTAGTATCTTTTTATGATCAGTCATGCTTACACATGCATACTAGAAGCTAGATTTGGAAAAAAAATGTTAAGGTAATAACTACATTAACTTATTTTAGAGTGGACAATGAACTATGTACTCATTAAGTCTACAAGCAAAAAAATTTGGTGCATAATCTCTGAAACTCAAATATTTCATATAATATATCTTACCGACATATATCTGGGGAACTAGAGGAACAACTAGTAATAAAATGTATTTGTAAAAATTGACTAGATTGTTGCCCATATTAATTTTCAACATAACCATGTTTATTATGGTTAATTAATATCAATGCAACATTGTTATAATAAGGATAAAGCTACATATTTAAACTTAACCTTTAAAATTGTTTTTAAGTTAAAAATATGAATTAAATATTCAAGTACTCATAATGTTTACGGGGTTCTTACCGTGACTAGCCGAGAAAATGAGCTAAGCCCCGTAAAACATTATGTTTAATAGTGATATTAACCGTGAATCTTAAAAACAATACTTTTCAAGTACTGTCTTAAATTTCCAAAATCTACAAACGTCTCTGAAATAAAGAAGAAGAAATACACACAACACATATGTCTCTTTTAAGATTTATTTATATAAAGTTTTATATTGTTATTTAGCTTCATTATATTGCTTGTTGGATTGCATACAGCAAGTATACACACGTCATATAAAAACAATTTTACCAGGTCATTCCGGAAGAGTCAAGGTTGTTTATGTGCGTGTCATATACACAAATAGTGTGAGAACACAAACACATTTATAAGTTTTACTTTTAAATCATACCTTAGTAAAGGAAATTTATACCTTGAACTATGTTTTAGGCATCACACCCTCAAAAAAAGTAAAGAACTGTTTCAAAATCTAATTTTAAAGGATACGATCTGAACCTGGAAACAAGGTCCTGCCTGTCAGCAGCTCAGCCATTATGCACCCAACAGACCAGATGTCAACAGTTTGGTTGTAGTGCATCCAGTTGAGCATTATCTCTGGGGCGCGATACCATCTATAATATTTAGTATTTTATTGAAATAAGTAGTTATGTACTTAAATAGTAAATTTTGTGCAAAAATGTAAAATCTGTACAAACCTTGTTGCTACATAGCCTGTCATTTCATTTTCAGTAGGTCTAGCCAAGCCAAAGTCTAATATTTTTAATTCACAATCTTCATTTACTGCAATATTTGATGGCTTTAAATCCTAAAAATCATTTCAGGGTTTTTATACAAATTTTTATCAAATTAAATATCTATAACTAAATATTTTGCTACTCAAAATGCATTATTATAATATATCACTATAGGTGCAAAAAGTGTAAACATTCATGAATTGCTAATGAATTATTTATTTTACTGAATTTACTATTTGATTGCATAAAAACTCTGGGCATTTAATAATTCACTGGCATTTTCAATATGAATATACTTTTTGTGCATACGGTAAATAGAGATATATTTTTAATGAATATATATATTTCTTGATATAACTCACCACCATCTGGTACCTAACTAAGAGAAGCTTATACTATAGATACAAAAACTTTTTTGTAAATACATACAGACATATTATACATAGAAATCACTGACTCAAGACAAACATTAATGATTATATCTGTCTTTTTTTTATGATAATATGTTACTAGTTATGTTGTTAAGTAAATGATTATAGAGTAACTATTGAGTTACTAGCCAGATTCTTCTCGGTAGAAATCAACATTGTCAACCGGATTAAAACAAATAGTATTTTATAACTTTGACGATTCAAGTGTTTATAAAAACCCGATTTCAATAAAAAAAAAAATTGACACATATGTTCATAACATAAATATTTTCCCTGTGCGGGAATCAAACCTACGTCCCCGGATTAGCTGGCAGGTCATTACTTGCTGAGCCACAGAGCCACAAAAAATTCACATTGGATTTACCTGAGTTCTAAATTAACTAATACTAATATATTTATTTAAATTAAAACAAACCCTATGTATAATTCCTGCAGAATGAATATATTTTAGGCCACGAAGAATCTGGTACACTAGAAACTGTACGTGATCATCAGAGAGTTTTTGTGTACGAATAATATTATTCAAGTCTGCTCCCATTAAATGTGTCACCAAGTACACTTGTTGGAATTCTTCCAATGTTTTCTCAGGGCTAAATACATCCAGTAATCCTGATAATAAAAACAAAAAGGTGTTACTAAATTGGCCAACCATCTCACTTCTTTTAACATTGTGCAAAGATGTGAAAAACTTTTACTCGCTTCAATTAAATAAAAAGGGTAAATAAACAGAAAAAAATCGGCCAGTGCGAGTCGGACTCACGCACAAAGGATTCCATACCATTATCTATAAAAACGACAAAAAAATCGCATTTATTGTATGGGAGCCCTCCTTAAATATTTGTTTTAATTTAATAATTTATTTTCAAAGTGACTATATAACTAAATATTCTGTGAATATTTTAAGCGTCCACCTGTTGTCGTTATCAATATCGAGAAAAAAAAACATATTTGTTTTATGCAAGCTCCCTTAAATATACCCTTTGGGTATGGAACCCTAAAAATGCATAATATTTATCATGGTACTGTACAGTAAAAGGTAAAATATTATATTGTTTTTTGTTTCCCAAATGTTGGTTTAACAACAATATTTTGCCCTATAGAGAACAACTTATTTACTACATCCTAGGTACTAGTGTCTGTCATACATGAAAATCTTAATATATCCTAATATTTTCTTTGTAACTGATTGGTGGCAACCTTAGTATACCCTCAATCTAAGTATTTATACATTCGATTATTGTGTTTGATGTCACCAAAAATCTGACAACATCCATTCATTACGACTGTAGTACCATAAAACAAAATAGTAGGCAGCTCTTTTGTTGGAGTATAAAGTACCTACAATTTTACATCAGAGATAGTGGTGTGAGCATAAAGAAAGCTAAGGTCACACTGCAGTTATGAGAGTGGTGCCATTCAACTTTATACAAAGCTGACTCACTTGTATTATGCATGTGGTAAAAGTTTCAAGCCTATTTTAGTAGTACATTATTTACAGTCTAATTCTATTATGTTTAAAATGAAATACTACAGTGCAGCAGAATTAAAGATGCTGGCCAATTGGTTAATGTGGAACATAAAAAAAATGTGATACATTCACACCATATTAGTAAAAAAAATATTGAATTGAATACAAAGCTAGAAGTACTAACATATTATTCTTTCTTTTTTAAATGGGATCCTGCTTTAGAAAACTCAAACAATTTTTTTTTTATTGCTTAAATCTATGCTTTATATATCAAAGAATATGTATCTAAAGTTATAGAGGCTAACTCACAATATTTTCAAAAATACATGAAAGAAAAATATATGAAAAATAAAATCTTAACTCTTAAAGCAGGATCCCCCCTTAGGGAACTAGTTTATTGTAGAACCAAACATATTATTTATTATCTACATACTAGCACCTTCTCAAAGTATCAATCCAAACCTCATTCCAATCACATGTTAGTGTGTCAGTTGTCAGTTGGGCAAGTTAAATGTGAAGCTTGAACTTTCAGAAAATACTATAATTCATTTATTGCCATTTAACATTCCTTAACTATTTTTTGAAAAATATTTAATAGACACAGCTATAAAGGTTTAATAACATAATATATACACCATTAAATTTTAATCGTTTTAATGGGGTGGATGGGTGGTTCACATTACAAAGTACTATTATTCATCGACAACTAAATCTGGGTTATATCTCTTAAAATAAAAAAGATAGGAAGTGATTCTGTAATATCCGCAAAGTGCGTGAAAACAGTAGTAGCGCCTCGAGTTAGTTACCTACGTATGCCTACGTCGTACAGGTCATTGACTCGCTCAGCTGGTGTCAATTTTTTTTTTTGAAGAAATTCAATGATTGCACATTTTCCTTCCCGTCGTAATTCTCTAAACAGAAGTGATACTAAAAACTGCATGTTTATTTCACGCAAAGTACTCCTACTTGCAACATATCCGGACTTGGATATATATCCAAAGATATAGTTATGTCCCGAGTTACCCAAGGCTACTATGCCACACAGCAATGTACTCTGTGATGCAACATATACATTATGCAAATTTGGAATTTTGAAGAATTAAGGTTTAATCAGTGTCGTAATTTGAAAACCAGTTAAAAAAGGTGACAATCATGTAAGTATTTTAATGATTTATGACAAAATTACCAGAATAAGTGTACATTACGTAAGGTTAGGTTATGTTTACACGAATTGCAAATAGATTTTGAGTCAGGTATAGATCCCGGAACCTAATTGCACCATATGAAGGTACTCCATGTTAGAGTATGCATTATTTCGAGACGCCATACTTTCAGGGATCGGAAACAGCACACCAAGCACCGCACCAGTGAAGTCTTAGAGAAAACTGATTTTTTGAAATGTTTTGACCGTAGCCCGCGGGGCGCGGGGGGGCACACGCTTTGCGAATTGCGAAGATGTAGGGGCAGTAATTAGTCTAGCATTCGTTAATTTATCGAAGTCCACGTGGATTGCACTACATATCATTAGTAAAAGAGTCATGTGTTATTTGACCTACCTACTAATGGTTCCCGTCATTTTGTCGCTCAAGCAAGAATTGATTCAAGTTTTAAAATAAATGTTATTTTATTTTTTATTTTCATCTTTACAAATCGATAGTGTTTCATGAACTTGATCACCTGTCCACGGTATTATAATGATTATGATTTAATGGTGTACAGTTACAGGTATGAATTGTATAATGCATTACCGATAACATTTTCATGATTCATATGTTTTAACATCCGTAATTCACGATATGTCCTCTTCGCATGGACTGCTGATTGGAACGGTCTAGCTAATTTTTTAATAGCTACTTTCATGTTATGTAAGGTGTCGATGGACGAGCTGCAATAAGAAATTTAAATTAATAAGAAATAAACTTGTCCACCTACACAGGAGCAATGGTCTAGTTAGATAACGGTATTGAGAGTGGAAACATCATTACTGCTATGTTGGATACCAAAAACTTTACAAATAGGATCAAATCGATCAAAACACTGATATGCAGATTGTAATGAATATCGAAATAGTTTATTATCTCATACCAAACCTGGCCGTAAGCACCAGAGCCTACTGGAGTGAGCATCTGATAACGTTCTGGGACAATCCATTCTGTTTTATTAATTTCCACAGTATGATATCTAGGCATTATGTTTATTCCTGTTAAAATACCCAAATATGTAAAAAGAAACTGAAAGAAAAGTCTACGAATGAATTGTGTCACTTTCCTAATGTTTTTTATATAGGTATTTATTATTATAATAAGTCGGCTGGCAACCATCAACCTTCAAATACAGTGTGACCAAATTTAAATTGATGATTCTGCTAGTCTGGCAGGTAAAATCTACTAAAATCTGCTAAATACTTTATATGATATGCTAAACCCACAGACCTAGGATTTTTTCGCTACACTAAAGGCCAACACAGCGAGGAAAAGAGATATACTTATTACATGAACGCTGCACAAGACAAAAAGAGACAAATATCCATATCCAATATGTCCATTGTTTTTCGAGTGGAAACCCATAGCAACCCGCTTGTTTTGGGACATACGTGTTTTCATAATTATCACTAGAATCCTGAAAACAAAGGACTAAAAAGTGTAGTGCTCAGCCGCGGTGTCTTGTTGTTTAGCTTATTTGTTACGTCACAGGAAGAAATAACCCGGACAATTATACGATTCACACGTAAATCCTAATTTTGCATGTATTTTTTTTAACCATATTTTGTCGAATTTCTTTTAAAAATTGGCTCAGAAAACTGTTTTTACGTAATTATATTGCTTTACTTTGTAAAACATGGTATTATTTCATATAGAAAGGGTCTAATTAATGTTATTTTAAGTAAAATTGTAAAATGTTTAGTTACGCAGGGGTTGACAAAACGATGACGTCATAAGAATACTGATACTTATGACGGTATCGACACTTTTTTCCGAAATTATTTATCAACATCCAGAGTAATTAATTTTAATAATGTTTCTTATAAATATTACACGAGCGCACGTGGTTAATAGTTTTCTTTTATAGGGTTCTGTAGCCAAATGGTAAAAACGGATCCTTGCAAACTCATCATGTCCGTCCGTATGTCATAGCCTTATAATTCCGCCGCATTTGTATCGGTTCTAATAAAATTTTACAGGAAAACATAAAAATGGAGAAAAAAAATTATAAGGGGTAGCTGTTTCACGCACCCCATCTTCTGGGCTATCGTTAGATAGGGCTTCAAAAATACAATTGAGGTTTGTTAATATAATTCGCGAGTTATAAGCTCTAAAATTGAAAATTTTCGTTACCGCACTTCTAACTTTTAAACCGCGTATTATTTAAATCTGAAAGAAACACGATAAATAGGTCTTAATTTCAATTAAATTTGGGGTTAGGGGTAGCTCTCCATACATTGAACCGAGGATTGAAAACTTTTGTTTCAAACACCTCATCGTCTGGGGTTTCATTAGATAGGGCATTTAAAATGCTTTTAAGTCTGTTGAAAAACTTTTGTAAAGATTTATATTTTGCGAGTTATTGACTTTCAAAGTTAAAAAAAATTGTGTCCCTCTAACTTTCAAACCGCATCATCTGAAAGTCTGAAAAAATCACAGTAATAGTACCGTGATAAATATTCGCAATAATTTTCATTCTACAAAACCCTAACAACGACCCCTTACGACACGCCCTTGGCCTATTTTTGCCTAATCTAGCGTTAGATCTGAAGCATTACACACAAGACAGGTGCTTACCAAAATGAATCTAACTTTGGAATTAAAATACAATCCACTATTAACAATATTTTATGACTTTGACTTTCAGTTCTTGGATTCCCCTCAAATCGTAAAGCATTAATTTAATATAATTGCTTAAGTATTTTGTTTGAACATTCCCTCAACATTTTCAATGTTTGCAGAAATATTTTCACCGTCAAATCACATCGCTAACCATAACAGGCATAAATATATCGATAATGCACAATGTCGATAGTGTACGAAGACAACACTATTCTCAACTCACACAAAGACAGGTACGCAACACTACGTAAGTAACACTTACGCAATTTTTTTTGGTATCATCACTATTCTGACATTGTGTATCTTTTACATTCTATATCTATGGCTAAACCAATGTCAACCCTTAAAATGCCTGGAAATTGTGTAGTTCTTGATATGAGTCGCGGTCAAGATCTAAGAGTGCCTAATCGTGAGGGTCGAGGATTAGACTTCGATGTACCTGAAAGTTAAAATTCGATCCTAGGAACACCGAATTGAAGAGGCCAAGGTCAGTACAATATACTATGCCCGGGAACGCCTATGGTACAGTGCCTAGGCTTGTAACGGGGTAGTAATAAAGTTAGAAGATTTGGTGTTAGCAGGAGACTTCTAATGGCAAAATGGCATAGGGGTGGGATTTGAAAAAGAAACCATTCATAATACGATACCCAAAATTTAGTTCGGGATTATTATCTCTTTTATTTCTTGGCCGGAATGGACGCGGAATCTTTTATTTGCTAAAAAGGATTATGCTGAGCTCCGGATCGACTGATAGGTAATGCCAAATCCCAAAATCACTTGCGGTATCGAGCCCTTAAGCCTGAAGAGAGACTTTGCCTCCCTGTGTGTGTTCTACCGCTTGTACAATGGGATGTTTTCTGAGGAATTGTTCGAAATGATGCCCACGGCTACTTTCTACCATCGAACCGCTCGCCATCGACAGGGACATTCTCACACTTTGGAACCGAAATGGTCGCGTACAGTGTGTTTTCAGAGAAACTTCCTCTCGCGAACGCTTGGGTTGTGAAATGAGCTCCCTGCCAAGGTTTTCTCTAAGGACTACAGTATGGGGTTCTTCAAAAAAGAAGTTATTAGATTTCTGAAGGGTCGGCAACGCGCGAGTGATGCCCCTGGAGTTGCAAGCGTCCATAGGCTACAATGACCGCTTACCATCAGGCGGACCGTGGGCTAGTTTGCCACCCTAGTGGCATAAAAAAAAAAAAAAAAAATATTAGGGTATTGCAGTAAGTAGCCCAAGTAAGGGTTAAAAACTATATAGACCTTTAGGTATGCTTAGTGTGAGTTTTTAAATATAACTTTACAGTTACGTTAACGCGAAAAAAGTATTAAGAAAAAAACAGTGCCCCTGGCGGTCGGTTAAGAACTATGTTACGCGAGTGGGAGTTTGACCGCCAACGGTATACTCGCGTCAAACGTAACGTTCTATAATGTCACCGTAATTGTTGTTTATGTTATCCCGTTTCATATAGGGTCTGTTTTTTAGACCGGCCTTATACTATGAGAAATTTCCGATAGTAGTATTTAGGCCTTAACGCGCAATGGCTCGCAGGATAGCAAAAAGATTTTTAAGCAAAACACTAAGAGACAGTACGTAATGGCCTTAGGTTTGCATTGTTTTTGTGAATGCAAGTTACAAATTTAACATTTACCAAATAAATGATACTAACTTCGTAGTTGAGTCATCCCCTAGGTAGTGATTTTTGTTGTGAGAAGAATGTTATATTTCTGATATTTTCGATTTTTAGTTCAAAATGTACAGCGTAGGCAATGCACGGATGTTCCTAGCTTGGAGGATGTTTTCCAATTCTAAAGCTCAATATTATCGTAACAATATCACTATGTATTTTACCTCTGAAGTTTCCCGTTTAGTTTTTTAGTAGTAGCTATAGTTAATACAATAATTCTAGCCCGTAACCTGCACAAGGCACAGACGATGTCTAATATCCCTGACCAGTGCTGCCACCTTAGCGCTTTCGGAGTCAGATCTAGCGCTTTTTTGGGACACATAGCGCCGAAATTTTAATATTAACTCCTAAACCTTGATTTTTAATTATATAGACTAAAGTGACATTTGGTGGGTTGCCACCTTATGCTAACGTAAAAATAGTGTTGTACCTGAATGATTAAATCTTTTGTTTAGTTCAACTATTTTTAGATTCATTATTTATATAATAAATGAGGTCTCAAAAAAGGTCCCAAGTGTTATAGGGTACATAAAATAGTTAAGCGCGAGTCGAAAAAAAGTAAAACGTAAAAAGTTATAAATAAAAATAAAAAATCAAAAAAACGATAAACATTAAGAACTAAAAAGACATAAACAAGTGCATTTAAAACAAACTAAATATTTAACTCCTAGACTTTGCCAGCGGCTCTGCCCGCCCTAAATTCGCGACTGTGATTTACTCCTTAATTACACTAATGAAGTTTGCTATATCAAGCTGTAGCTATAGCTATAGTTCGTTTAAGCTCGGTTATAGTTATTCCCGCAGGTATTTCGGGATAAAAAGTAGCCTATATGCTATTTCAGGACGTAACCTATATGTATGAAAAGTTTCATCCCGACCCGTCCAGTAGTTTAAGCGTGAAAGAGTAACAAACATCCATTCATCCATACAGACAAACTTTCACATTTATAATATTAGTAGGATAAGCAGGCGGAAATCATTCAATGCAAGTTCAAATAGTAGTGCAGATTGCCTAAAATATAGTAGTTAGTTTAAAATTAGTTCCGTCTGCTTATAATTAAATATTTGGTATGTTTTAGGTGCACCTGTTTATTTCTTTTTAGTTCTTAATGTTTTTGCAGTCAGGTTTTCTTTTATTTATTCATACTCATACCTATGCAATATTTTACATGCTAAACTAACTATATCTGAATGTCTTAGTCGGAAAAGATGGAAAAAATAAATAAAAACCGAATTTTCTTTATTACTATTTATTTCTCAATAATCACCCTCAGAATCCGAGTCAGTTACACTTAAAATGAAACTTTCTGTAACATCATCAATAAGATCGAATTGCATTATTTTGTACTCTTCTTTTATAACATGATCGATAAAACTCGACCACCGTTGCGGTGTCACCAACTGTAGCCGGTCACTAAAAAAATGTTTGATTTCTGCCATTTTAAAACTTTTGTTATTTCTTGCGACATGCCCCTTTACGTGTGCCCTTAGTAGTTCTATTTAAGGATTTAATTCACAGTGGTAAGGTGGCAGTCTTAGGACAGTGACACTGAACTCGGCAGCAAGCTCATCAACTACATTCTTTTGATAATTAGACTTTTCTTTCTTAACTTTTTTAATTAAATTTAAATTCTTTGAGTTGAGCCACTCTTGAATATGGGCTTTACGCCACGCCGTAATGGAAAAGTTTTCTACCTCACGAGAGTGGTAAGGAGTATTATGTAACACCAAACGAAAACCTTTTTTAATTTCGGCAAAATTCCCTTTAACCACTCCTCAAAATGTTCTGCGTTCATCTCATTACGGTAGTCACTGGAATCTGTCTTTGACTCAAACATCAACAGACCCCCATCTAAAAAGCCTTTCTCGCTTCCAATGTGGCTAATTATCAGACGTCTTCCTTTTCCTGTAGGAGCTTTAAGACCCGTTGTTAGGCCTTCGAGAAAGGCTTGTCGCGGCGTACAGTGGAACGACGCCATACATGAGGTCGGACATAGGGAATAAAAAAATTTAAATAATTATTAGACAAAAATGATTGAGTCGTTACATTTGTATATAAAATATAAATGATATATTGTAATGTTTTTATTTATAAGGAAGTATATCTTAGGAAAAAATTACCAAGTGTTATTTTTTGTATGGGAGACATTAAAAAAATTCGATTAACCTCTCATTTTGGCCCGTTTTTGTTCTGAAACTTCGTAGCAGATATAGCGTGAGCATATGCTACATTTCCTTCTAAGACATATAAAGCTCCAATTGTGCCCTTTGTAAAAAAACAAACAAAAAAACAACACTCAAAAAAAACAACGTAACAAGGAAAGATAGAACAAAAACTTGACAGCAAACAAGTAATAACAAAAATAGCGCTAAGAGCAGAAAGAATATTCGTACAAATAATCGCAAGCGAAGAAAGGAGACTAATGACGCGACGCTTGGCGATTCCTGTGAATCTTGTGGTGCACAAAATGGCGGATGCCTAGAGTGTTACCATATTTAAAATAGTAATTCTATACACTGGCAATAGAACCCATATATTTTAAGAAATGGTGATAAAGGAATCATACAAGATTTTTGCCATGTATTTCACGTCAAATTATCTCATTTATGTCAAATTACATTATATTGTACCAATGGGTGTAATTTTTAGATTTTGCGATTGAATTCGCTTTCTTGCTATTTTCTTAAAAAAATTATTTACTATGCTGCTCTCAGTGTCACACGATCGCTAAATTTGCAAGCCATTGCGTATTATAAAAACCGACCCTATATACACATAGCCTTTATTTAATTTTTAATTCCTTTATTATAACAAGAACAGCTTATATGTTAAGATCGTCACAGACGTAGCTATAATCGTTATATTAATACGTAAAACAAAAAATTGTACCCCTTTTTACAAAAATTACGTGAACGTACGAGAACCTATGAAAGGCACAGTTAAAGTTCATGTGGAGATGAGTGCAAAAAGCTAATATTTTTGTATAATATGCAGTAGAAATAAATTAAATTCATAAACATTACACACACTACCATGCGTTCGACACACACACACCACTCGTGTAATCCTACTAATATTATAAATGTGAAAGTTTTTATGTCTGGATGGATGTTTGTTACTCAATAACGCTTCAGCCACTGGGCGGATCGGGATGAAACTTGGCACACCTATAGATTAGGTCCTGGGACCTAATTCTCACTTATCCAAGATAATGTCGTATTAGAGGTTATCTGGAAGACACCATCTCGACTGTAAAATTTCGATCGTCGACATCATTTTCTCGTTAGCTGAATTCTCACTATTAATCGAAACAACCATCAAACAAAATGTCGTTCGAAGCGGTAAAATGTTGCCATTGTGAACCGGTTACACTGCGAGGTACGTTACATTGCACAGTTTTAGAGCGTTTTTAAAAACTCCTACTCCAATATGCCTCTTTTGATATATTAAAAAAGGTTTAGGTGACTACACAATGTTTGAAGCAACATTTTTCTTGTGTTTCATCATTATTAATAATAATAAAGTTTGTATATTAAATCCCTATTTCGTGAAATTGCTATAATCTTTAAACGGAACGTATTTGCACATAAATAAAAAAAAACTCTGTTTGTTTTTGTTGAGTGTTTTATTTGTTTATTTAGTTGAGAATTTTAAGTTATTCTTACTTTTCAAAGGTGTTATTGTGTTAAATTTTTCTCACATGAAATTACCACCTAGTATTATCAAAATGCTACGCAGCACTAAAGATGGCGGCGCCGGACCTCAGACATTTTTGTCAGTGTATGTGATGTAACCTAGTGTTTGTTATGATGGAATTCAATTTAAATAAAAGAAAATTATTGTCATGGGCGACTTTGATAATTGCGAAAATTGGCCAATCAATCAATTGAGAAAAGACTAATAATGTATTATGAATGGAATAAAGGTAAAAAAATATCATATTTAGTAATATAAGTCTTTTTCCGCCCTTTTAATTACTCTGAACCACATTTTAGACATTTACTTTAGATTTTAGAACATATAGTTTACGCTAAGAGTAGAATTAATGTTTAGAACCCAACCAATTTGAACTAAATTTGTCATGATGTGTACTTTATTTCGAATTCGTTTTCAATTCGATCGCGTGAGATTTGGCTCCCTAAAATAGCACATAAGCTACTTTTTATCCCGAAAAATTCAAAAGTTTCCGCGGGAATCGAGTTTAAACGAACTATAGTTATAGCTGCAGCTTGCTATGGCAAACGTGTAAATTAAGGAGTTAATGAGTTAATTAAGGAATTCCGCGCCGATAACTAAATTTAGGGCGGGCAGAGCCGTTGGCAATATCTAGTTTAAAATATGAAAATATTTTAATAACTATCGCCGCTGTGCACACTTGCTTTGAGTAGTCACAACGAGTGATTCGTTGAACCACAACTACAACACTATGCGCTACGCTTGCAACATTTTTAAAAAAAAGGTCGATTGCAGCTGTCATTTTAGTCTATATAATTAAAAATCAAGGTTTAGCGGAAAGACCTAACTTAGTTGTAATCACGTCGCAATCTCGCCAAAAAGCAGGAATTACGCAGCAACACCGTAATTAGTTTAACTTCCGTTCCATTTGTTTGAGGTATTCCCCAACTAAAATAAATTGTTTCTGGTTGTTGGTTTACGATGTGCAACCTGGACCTTCAGGAATTCAGTCAACTCAACGATCCTTCTGACATCGAAAGCGATTAGCCATACTTATTAATATTAAGATTAATTAAGATTTAAAATAATGCCAATTTGTATTGAAATAAATAAAAAATTCTGACTATTATGCATTTTTTTTTCATGCAAAGCTAGCGGAATTTAGCGCTATTTTTTGTTTAAGCAAATTAGCGGAATCTAGAGCTTTTTTCAAGCGCTTTTAGCGCTGATTGGCCTTAGAGAGGTGGCAGCACTGTCCCTGACTTGAACCCGAATTCATCTGGCAACACTGTTTAAGTCTGTGCAGTGTTTTTGTGACTGTGATTTTAGAATTTATGACAACAAAAGATTATTACACAAAGTTGTATAAGAAAACATGTCACAGTTAGCAGGTGTAAAGCCCATGACCATAGCTGGTCGCGTGGCATCCGAACGAGAAAGATGTTTAGGTATGACAGATGCTGAGAGAGCTTGGCGGAAAAAATGGTTGCAGGATCAAGTCCTGGCCGCTAATGAACCAATCCATGTTGAAGAGTACTGGAGAGAGAGACTTAATCCTATTCGCCGTTTTTATAGAAAGCCTTTGGACGTTATTTTCAAAGCTCTAACTCCTATGTTGGTAAGGTTACATAACCACAAATGTTAGTTATGTTTAGTTATTTTAGAAGATAGGGTGAGGTTAACTGTGTCCCATTACCATTTCAGGGTTTTCAACGTGCAGCAGATTATAGATACATTACAGGAAAACTAGGTTTTTTGGCTTTGGGGGTACTTGCTACTCACTATTACTTCAAATATAATGGAAATGTAAGTAAACTCGTTTCAAGAAGTATAAATTAGTCATAAAAAGTTTTTAAACATTACTGAAATATAATATGACCATTGAGCTATTAAACTCATTGTTATCTGTTACAAATTGCATTTCACAGTCAGTGGTAACCTAGTTAGTGGTCTTGCATTCTGCGGGTGGATATGGAGCTCCTGCAAGTACTGGTCCTGCAATTTAGACTGTGGATCTAAATCACTCTTGCCAATGCCCCAACAGTGGGGTCATATGAAGATTGGTGATTGCATCTATAGCACGGACACAAAGTATGAAGAATTACATACATTGACCTTTTAGCCTGTGTTCAGTGGTCAAAATATTAAATTGTTGCAGTTGCAGAAAGAAAAATCCTTTAACATGGCTATGTATTGCTCAGAATTGACAGTGACAGATTGATTTTGCTGATTTTTAAAGCAATAGGGTCCAATAACTACTGATGGTGTTTGGCGGCACAGGTCGTGTTCGTTTACGTCTGAGGATGGTGTGCACTTCTCTCTCAGTAATGCATCGCAACCCGTTCGTTAGATATCAATCTAAGCCCCTTTTGGGAGCCCTGCTGTTCAATTTATTGTATAGTAGGACCGTAAAGGTTGCCGATCGGCCGTTGGACGGTATGATGTGTGAATCGTGCACAATGTGGGTTCTCTTTAGCACAGTAACGGCAATTCTGTTTATTGACATGCCCATTTTAGTGAAAATAGGCTTATTCGGAGAATAGAATATTGTTGAAACTCTGAAAGTGTTTCAACATTGTTCTGAAAGCGTTCCAACATTGTTTCAACAAAAGCTTGTAAAATTGGATAATTTTGCTGTAGTTCCTGCACAAGTTGAATTTTATATGGGTGCAATTTCTGATCTTTCAACAAAATGTGACGCAAAGATGTTCTGGATACCACAAGTTCGGCTGATTGTTTGCGAGTCGATTAGACCAGGATTACGTTGAACTGAAGCTCTAACTTGTTCAATTGTGTCTTCTGTTTTTGTTGACCTTGGGCGTCCCGCAGGCTTCTGTTTCAGAGTCGAACCAGTAGCTTCAAACTTTCAGACCCTCGATTGAATCACACATTCCTAGAGCAATAGCGCACGAATCGCCATTTTTGTAATAATGTTTAACACAGAATGTATGTTGCACCACAGTGAAGTGATCCATCACACTAGATTTCTGAGAACCGAGTTTCTCAACCCCACCACCCGCGCAGCCCTCTCTCAAAAGATTCAAACGCAATATTTTTAAAATCGTACGCCTTTCTGGCCCACCCTGTACAAGACTAGCTACTGCGATACTACAAGCAAGATGTAAATAAATAAGTATGGCCTTGTGATACACTTTTGTTAAGTGAAACAAAAAGAGTCGTAACTTATTTCGATAGGATGCATAGTTTGGCCACAAAACGCCCAAAACGAGTACCAACCCCTAAAAACGTATAAATTACCACCCCCACCCCCTTCCAGAACTTTTGCTAAGTCTGGACTCTTTTCCTTTGTTTACATCAACTAAATTTTCCGACAACTTGTATAGTGCTAAGAATTTTTTTTTCCTCAAACAGGATTGGCCCTGGCCTACACACATACATTATGAAAATAACTTCTTTAGAAGTTGATATTGAATTTAAACGCAACTACAAAATACTTCTGTTAATTTAATAGATACTAATAAACTAATGTACCTACACAAAAGCTGTCATCCACCATACACCCAGAAATCTATCCTATATTCCTTATCCATCATTATACGCCTACAATTTTAAACAGATAAAGAAATCAACATCAACTTGCCAAATTATACAAACGAAGGAAAACAAGAATGTCAAATTTGTTACAAAAAAAATCCATGGTACTCACAAACTGCTCAAAGATATCAAAAAACTATTTGGTTGATTTTAGTATTTTATGTACAGGATTGGACCAAGAAAGGAGGTTGGAGAGTGATGAGAACAAAACCCATGGTGCTGCCAGGCCAGCCAGGATTCCCCTTTAAATCTGAACGGAAAGTAGGTGCTGATTATGCAGACAGAGGATTCAAGCAGTCTCCCATATAGATATTCCAAAGATTGTTAGCATTTCTAGCCTTGACACATACTTGTATTTTAATGTCAAATCTTTCATTATAAGTAGTCAAAGCAAACTTATTCATGTCTTGTTAGAATAAAAGAATGTTTATTGTAATTTATAGTTATGGTAATATACTGAATTTGTTATTTTTTCTTTGTTTTTCTTAATTTCCAATATGGATATTTAAAACGGAATTCCTTCTTTAAAATTGCAAAACACTAAACAACATCCAATCTATATACAAGCCATTCATAAAAACGCCCATGCAATAATTACCTACTTGATGCATACAGGCGCGGTCGCCAGCCTTAGAATTTTGGGGGGTCATCTAAGCTCAAGTAGCGTTCCATGGGCAAACTTCAGTAGTGAAAAATATATGACATCACGCTTGTTTTTCGAAAGGGTAGCCAGGTACGCCAGTTGTTACGATTCTTGCACACTTCTACTTCATTAAATTCCGCCACTGTTTTTTAAACGTTTGTTGTACTCTTAACATCACCGTTTCTTAAAACATTCCTCTATATTGAGGTATGTTCGAGGACCCTTCCATTTAATTTTGGTTCATTTTGTTTACATTTTTTTTCACTCCGCAGCGCTCTTGTATCACTCTGAATCTTATTCTGTCATTTAGAGTAACGCGCCCACATGCACTTCTCAATACTCTCATTTCCACAGCAGAGATTGAACCGACACACCCCATAAAATATGAATACCTGAATGTGCATTATCAAATAACATCTGACTATCAAAGGTATGCACAAGATGTTAAAGGACCTTCATAACTTTTCGTTCTGTGACAGTTTTATTCCTTTTAAAAACCTTGACTGAATGTAAAAAAGAAACCTACATTTATTTTTATTCATTTCCTTTTTCCCTACATAATTGTTAATATTCCTTATCCCATAAAGCTGCTATTATTGCGGATCATCTAGCTATCAGCATAGAGGAGGTACTAGTATAGTAATTTATTTTTCCTCAAACCAAATTTCTTCTGTTTCAAATCCTGAAACCTCGTAATCAGATATCGCGGCAAAAGCTGAAATAATCTTAGGACAACGGTTGCAATTACACGCGGCAAGGTGTACATCCTATAGAACAAAGATCCAAGTGATAAACTGAAGCGCAACTTTATCGAGGGCGATAGTTAAGTTCACTCACATAATTAAATCTGTCCTTAAGAGGCTATACTACCTAAATTACATTTTTTTGGCGAATGTTTCTCCGGATCCGCTAAGCTAACTATGATAATAATAATAATATGGTTTAAACCCTGAGAAACCTGAAACCACGAATAATAAACTTTTGTTTTTATAGTTACAAATCTTTAAAGTGGTAAGAACTGAGTTTCAACTTTGCGAAATTATCATGAACCCTACGAAACCCGCCACTGGATGCATTACAGCTTTTCTACTTACCTTACAGCTTACCTAGGTCAGTAAAAATTTTATTGTACTGCAAATTAACTGTTGTATGATTTATCTCAACAGGTACTTCTTGCATTCCTTATCTAGGTTCTAATAGAACCTATTAAGCCGTGCCCAAATTCGAGAATATATCATTTCGTAGCTAGTATTGTGGATGCCTTTACTTTATATTCTCTGTATCATACTTGTCGAATCCTCAGAATTGTCATGATCGCGTATCGAATAGCCATCAATTTATTGTCAGCTGTCGATCAAACATGTCGTTGGTTGAAGTGTACGAGAATTTAGCAATATCGTGTGCCTGTTTAACCCATACTAATGCGAAAGTAGCTCTGTCTGTCTGTCTGTTACCTCTTCGGGCTTAAACCGCTGTACCGATTAAGATGAAATTTGGCTTGGAAATAATTTGAGTCCCGGGGAAAACATAGGCTACTTGACAACGACAAGAGTGAGACGGTTTTTTTTTCTATAATTGAGGAGTTGCTGTTGAAATCCTTAACCGATAACCGATTTTGGAGCGGGTGGAACTGTAGGCAAAAGCTAATAGGTACATAATATAATTCATTTTCGTTATTCCAATTTATTTTTTTATTTTGCATACGTGCAACGCGTGTCCAGAATGACAGTCACAAAACTTAGCCGTATTCATATCTCCTTTAGAGTAGCCGCACAGACATAGATATGTGAAAATTGTGCATTCTAAAAATGTTACAAGTGGGTCATTTTTAGGGTTCCGTAACTCAAAAGGAACCATTATAGGATCACTTTGTGGTCCGTCTCTCTGTCTGTCAAGAACTTTTTTGTTACGCGTGAAGGTATCAAGTTGAAATTGAACAGTTGAAGCTGTAAAAAGTCAAGCTAATAAGTCAACGCAATAAAAAAATACAGCCATTTTATACAGCCTAGCCCTGACATACAGGCGAACAAAATAAAATTTTAAAGGCTATGTTTTTTGGCAACAGGTTATGAAATAGAAATATAAATAAAACAGTATATATATATATATATATATTAAGCAAAATGTATTCCTTCTGAATTGAAAGCATGTAATAACTTCATAAAATCATCTACATCCATTGTTCTTGCCCTCATCTGATCAGCTTCACTGCTCGTTAATATTTCTTGTACCTTCTGTTTTATATCAAAATCTTCTGGTATTTCCTAAACAAAAAAAATTAACGGATGGAACGTTTATTTGGTGCTTATCTTATGTATTTAAACGACATTACAATTCTTGACCATATACATATATATAGGTATTATATATATGAATATATTTGTGTATCTCTGAATCTTCTTTATTTAGACACCATTTCTTAAAATTGCTCGGTCGCCCGCAGGTACTGAATAAATAATAATCGATAAAAAGTATATGAGCTAAGACATAATTGTAATGTTTTTGCCCTTGGTTGTATGCCCAAAACAAATCATAGAAATATTATATTACTTCGTAAATGACCGGGCCAACAGTGTTATGTATGCAGTGGACGTGGTTTTTTGGTGACAAAAGTTTTCAACAATGTGATTTCAGATTGAAGTAGTGTGCATTAAATTTCACATAGTTTTCAAACAGATGACGCTAGATTTTAATGTTGAACACTACATACATAGGCACAAAATTAAGAATAGTACTAGCACAACATTTCCTTTCGGCAGCCTTTGTAACTGTGTTCTGTAACTAGTTACAAAAGAAGATTTTATCTTTTTACCCGACTGCGTCAAAGCCCAAAAGGAGGGTTATGTGTTTGACCTGTATGTATGTCCGACTCTATGTTCCCTCGTTACTATTAAACGGCTTAACTGATTTTAATAAATTATACGTGGTTATATTCGCCTTAATCACTAGAGGGTCAGTAGGCTATATTAAATATTTGGAAATCAAAATGGCATGAAAAATCTTTTCAAAACCTATCGAGTGGGGTACCAAAATAAAGAATTTAAAATGTGATTTCAAGCAAAAATTAAAAAAAATAACATTAAAAAGCTGTAAATAAAAAAAATATAACTAAATAATAAAAACACCCGACTGCAGAAACATTAGGAACTAAACAGAAATTAATACATGCTAAATATTTAACTATAAGCTGCCGGGACTCATCATTTCGGCCGCCTTTTTATTTGTTATTGGTAACCAAGTTTAAATCAAACTGTTAGGTAGACATGATTCACTTTTTTGATTGAATTGACCTCATTATGGAAGAATTAACTACATATGTATAATAAGTTTGTACGGAACCCTCGGTGTGCGAGCCTGTCTCGCACTTGGCCAGTTTTTTTATTATAATTTTGATCATTATTTATTTAATACAGTTGTCAAACTAAAAGAAAGATTATATTTCCGTAACTATTGATCGTCGACTAGTAGTTTCTTTGGAGATATGATAAATCTCACCAAGATTTTTTTTTCGCATGACAGCTGTCAAACTAGAAAAGGCTATATGTCTATAACAAAAAAAAGGGGACTGGTAAAGGTCATTTATTGAAATTTGCTAACCAAATTTTTCGATTGATAATAAGGTCTTGTTTTCTTCATAAAACACCGAAAAATAAATATTTCGCTTTGAAAAAATTTGGGCTTGTTTGAAACACAAAAAAGATCATTTTCACCGATATTAATGGAAAAAAAAAATTTGCTTATTTTGAGGTTGTGGGCAATAATGTATGACAAGAAAGTTTTAGATTTTTTTACTATCTACAACTTTAACATTTAACCTTTTTTAATAGGATGCATAGTTTAGCCGCAAATCGCAAAAAACGAGTACCAACGTCTAAAAACGTATATATTACCACCCCCACCCCCAGAACTTCTTCTGAGTATGAGTAGTATGCATATGACAGTATTGTCGATCTTGTAAATTAATAAGCTCCATTAGGCGACGTGTAAATAAAACCTTTAATATCTTTAAAAACGACCAAAATTTCAATTTTTTAAATTAAAAATTATAAAGGTGTCAGTTTCTAGTTAAATGTATTTTATACGAACTTTATATAAATGCTTACCTTTTCATGTAAAGAACAATGTACTCTATAGTTTTTCTCCAACACAGCCATGGTTGTTGCATGCTTGAACGCTGCTGACAGTGTCTTGTTTTTCCTGACAAATGCTATCCTTGTTAAACCATCCCATTCCACGAAATTGATTGGGGGTGGTGGGTTTCTAGGTTCTATCCTTACTACACTGGACTCAACTTTAGGTGGCGGCCTGAAATTGTTTTTACCAACCTGTAAATGTAAAAAAACTGCATGATTATATGTTAAGACCCTTAAAATTCTCAAGTACAGTCACGGTATGAAAATGTTCGCCAGTTTTCAAATTGATTCATTAAACGCTCCGCGAGCACATGATACCCTTTACTTGATACACTTAATTTGATAGTAAGCGTAACTAAACGTAACATTTATTAAAATGTTGGCAGTGCTGTTTCTTGCACGCAAGCAAGCAAGTCGACTTTAAGCTGAACCTTTTTATACTGCGACTGTACATTGTTCGTTTACACGACTGACATTTCAGAGAAGGAATACATCGTAAGTATATCGTCCACAATCTGCTCTGGGTGCGGGCCCCCATTTTTTTTAAACCACAAGGTGGCATACAAACTTACTGTCCGCCTGATAGTAAGTGGTCACCGCAGCCTATGGACGCTTGCAACAACTGGGGCATTAGTCGCGCGTTGCCGAGCCTTCAAAAATATTTCTTTCTTGTAGAACCCCATACTGTATTCCTTAAAGAAAACGTTGGCAGGGTCCACAACCCAAGCGTTCGTGGGAGGAATTTTCTCTGAAACCGCACTGTTCGCGACGCGATGGACAATGGCTCAAATCACTATTGCCTAAGGTAAGGGGTCAGCATTGGTGCCCCAACAAGAGGATGTATAAATGCTGAAAACAAATAAGCTCTTATATAGAAACAGTCCCTCACCTTCATTAACATGTCAACACGAGCTAAAAGTTGTGTATTTATGGACAGTCTACAGTATAATTTATCTCCAGGCTTGGCAACAAGACGTTGAGCAAACTCTTTCTGGAACATTAAAACTGCACATCTGAAGAAAGGTCTATGTAACAATAATTTAAAGACTAAAGGTGAACTGATTTGATAAGGGATGTTTGCTACACAAATGTCAAAGAATGGCAGTTCTGTTTTTAGTACATCTCCAACTAGTATTTGTAGCTTAGCTTGGTAAGGCGTTCCTTGAACTCTTTTCTGTAATTCAGCCACTAATCTGAAAAAAAAAACGAAATAGATGGTTGACACAATTGATTTTCGAACTTAATTTTAAAAACATTTTATAAATATTTAAACTACACTTTGTATCTGTATACTCAGCGCAGACTATTGACTAATCGCGAGGCGCAGTAGGCGTCCCGTTCTAAATGCGAAATATCTGCATATCTCCGTAGCGATTACGAGCTACCGCCCATTAAAGCCTTTATCAAAGACGCGTCAAAACACTACTTTTTTTTTTTCTGAACTGACTATGCAGTTGGCTGTTGCAGCCATTACTGCTCCACCGGGCTTTTTGGGGCGAGACTCTGAAGGAGCCTCAGCTCAAATAGCGCCCAACGCTCAAGGGCTCTCCGCGGGGGAAGCCTCGGCTTGGGTTGTCGCTCTCGGGGGCGTCCCTTCGACCGGCGTGAGTCTCGAACCCGAAGGTGAGTCACCGCCAGGAGGGTAGTTCCCCGTTACGCGGGTACGGTTGCGATTGAGTGGGGGCGAGAAGCGCCCCGGCACTCTTTGATACCTCGTGTATCCTTGTGGGCGCCGACGAACCCGGGGACGTCGGCGTCGTGTTTGGAGGGAGGCCCTATTCGGGGAGGTCGTAGAGACTAATCTCGCTATCAGGACAGCGAGATCGTCATCTGGGGCCGTTAGTACGTGCCGAGGCTGCCTAACTATAGTTTTACGACCGTGCCCAGGTCGATCGGGAGGAACACTACTTTGAGAAGGCAGCCCTCCACCCTAATCCCTTTGTTAGGCACGCTTGCGATTTAGCCCCAAATAGGGGGCATTAGGACCTTTTAGAGACACGCACTAATCAATTCTGACGATGATATTACCAGTAGGGTCACAGCTTAAGCGCTTTCTGCGCCCACGCCTGCGGACACAGCTTACACAAATACCTACATACAGAATAAAGATCACTCAAGCGCGCACGATACACTAGGTTAACAAGATTTACTAATATACCTGGGAGCTTTGACTAGTTCGAGAGAAAATTATTTATTTAATTATAAAGGCGACGCCTGAAGAGTTTCTTGCCATTTCTTCTCTTCAAAACGCCTTTAGTCAGTTAAGTTTTTAAGAGCGGTTGCCCAAGCCGAGATTCGTGTCCAGGACACCCTTGTGCGAAAGTTAGTCCGCGTGTAGTTGTTAAGGCCATCTGCAGCCAACAACAGTAGTCAATAGTAAGAAAAAAAAGCCTCAGGTACAAGTTCACTATAAAGTAATTAGAAGGTACCTAACGCGGCAGCCCCGAAACTACTGATTATAGAATTACGGATCAATTACCGCACCTCTGGTCCTGTTCAACCCACAGGCGACTACTGGCGGGTTAAATAGCTTGCTCACTTTTTAAAATACTTATCACTATTATCACCTGGTATCTATCTCACAAGCTACAACTTTCTTCACTCTGTCCAGAAGTTTAACTGTCATATTTCCTGTACCTGGACCTATCTCAAGAGCTATATCAGTAGGTCTTAATCCCGCTTTGTCTAGCATAGAAGTTATAATAAGAGGATTTTTCAGTATGTGTTGTCCAAAATCCTTGTTAAATTGAATACCTGCAACAAGACAACTATATTAGTAGGTACTTCAATAGAAAAAAGTCAGTTTGGTATAAATACAACTAGAGATTGCAATCCGTATAGTTCGGAATTCGAAAAAATCCGAAAAGTCCGGATTTCTAAGGCTAAATCTAAATCTTTCCAAGAGTGTGGGATTAATTAGAATTTTAGAATCTATGGTTTGCCATTATAGACATTAGATTGGATTCGTTTGGACTTAGTTTGCATAAAGGCGCAGTATAACAATAAGAAGTCAATATTGACGTGGGCTTCACCATACTAGTAGACTTCATGATTCTTTTAAACATATGCCAAAATTTTGTAATACAAGTTGAAATATGCCAAAAAACATACTTTTCTTTTTTGGGACTTTAATCAGCTATATTTAATAAGCGAACATACTATTTTACATTATTTTAGCAACATAGACACTTTAATACATTTTTCATCCATACTAATATTATAAATGCGAAAGTAACACTGTCTGTGTCTGTTACCTCTTCACTTCTCTTCTTAAATCGCTGTACCGATTAGGATGAAATTTGGCATGGAGATAGTTTAAGTCCCAAGAAAGGACATTACTACTTGAAAACGTCGAGTATGAGTCGGTTTTATTTCTTTAAATGAGGAGTTGCCGTTGATATCCTACACCGATAACCTTATTTAGGGCGGGTGGAACCGCGGGCAAATATGGCATGGAGATAGTTTGTGTCCTGGGACATTTTCAAGTAGCATAGGCTACTTGGCCGAGAAAAGAGAGCTTAACTTTAGTCATCGTTTGATCTTCAAAATCCTTGTTTTATTGAGAATTTAATGTAATAGTTAATTTAAATTATTATTTTAACTGAAAAATAGACTTCGTTGATTTTTATATGAAAAATTTAACTGTTACTCAATAACACAACACTTTAAGATATTTTAGTATAAATGTTTTTTTTGTTTATTTTATTGTATTCGATTGTATCAAATCAATTGTATCAAATGATGTAACTTTTACCCTGCGCCGCGTACTTGATTTCGAATAAGGGTATTTACACACTTTTGGTCCAGCTTCCTAAGAAAAATCTTCTAACCCCTTTTGACTAGTTTTACTATAATGTACTTTGAAACAACTTAAGCTCACAACAAAAACAATCATAAAAATGGGTTCCACACCCCACTTCCTCCTTCATAGGAGATATTCTATTACCTCGCCCCCCATTACTTTATTCAATGGACCTGAATCATACCGGTGACAATCCCCATTCGTGTGATCACAAGGCTGTAACAAAATTATAATTGCATAGTGGTACAAAATTACTTATTGTATGCCATTTAGACTAAATTTTAATAAAAAATCCCTATAAATAAACATTTAAGGGTTCGAAAATATCCGATATTTATGATATATGTATAGCAATTTTTTGACATGCATCCGATATACATCCCGGAGGGTTCGAAAATATCCGATATTTTACGATATATAGCAATTTCTGACGTATATTCGATATACATACATCAAGCAAATTGACCACTTTATACATTTTTTTAGTTGAGTCGTCGTTGTTTCAGCCGGAAGACGTCCACTGCTAAAAATAGGCCTTCCGCATATGTCTCCCTCTACAACGGCCGTCCTGAGCCGTCCGCGCACTAAGGCTTCCTGCAGGTCTAACCAGGTGGTCCGCCCATCTAGTATAAGGCCATCCCCCGCTGCATCTTCCAATCCGTGATCACCACTCAAGAACCTTTTTTGTTTTGGTTTGACGAATAACGGGGCCAGTCCATTGCCACTTCAGCTTGCGATCTGTTTGAGCTATGTCGGAAGTTTTGGTTATTCAGCAAATTTCCTCATTTCAGATTTCATCTCATAAAAATCACATGTTAAGTAGTCCTAAGAATTTAATATAAAAATAATTTAATTGATAAATCAAAATTAGAATAGAAAATAATTGAAAAAAAAACACTGTAGTAGTAGCCAGTGCATTGGACGCCTAAGCAGATCGTCAAGTATGGAAAAGAAAGGAAAAGAAATCGCACTGTATAAGTCATGTATGTTGGGTTAGGTTCAGTTCGTCTTTTGTAAACGTAGATGTGGAGAGAGTAAAGGGAGCCGAGCGTTCCAGCTGTCTCGCTTCATTTATCAATCTGTTCAGTTATATGATAATTTCTTTTCCATACTTAACTATTTGAATAGGCTCCCAATTAACTGGCTAATTTAACCAGATGGCTGCGACATAGGTATATATTGTTTGCTTGAATCTGGGTACAATTTTACCCTAATCAAGTTAATGTTATGGTACAAGTAAAAATTCAGGTCAAAGTACCTAGAAGGGGGCGCAAGGTAAAAGAAAAATGATTTTTAATTCAAAACAACCGGTTATCTACACCGCTGATAATCATAATAAAATTTATAACCTCTTCAAAGTTACATACCTTGTTTGACTATTTCTCCGTGTATGCGAGATTTTTTCTCAGCTTTAACTTTAGGCATTATGTTTTTAGTTTATTATACACCTCAAATATGTACTATATAATAATAATATACTAAACTTTTAAAAACTGTACTATTATACATACACAACAAGGGAGAGAGAGAGAGAGGGAACAATTTTTTTATCTTTACTATCTATTTTTATTTTTTATTGAATGGCAATAAGTCCATAAAAGTATGTTCATTTAGGCCAGCAAAATGTCTTGGGTAAGTGTGACCAGATTAAAGTCACAGATTCTACCCTATTTAAAACACTATAGTTCTAAAAATATCTCTGCGACAGCTGTCATTGGAATCATGTCTATCAAGTTTCGTATTTTCAGACGGTAAAATGTATGAGTGATAATGCCATATTTTTTTTACTTTTGTTGCGTGCACAAAATTAGAGACTTTCTTAACCATAATATAGTACTAGTTATCGATTTTACAGTTAAAACCAATTGATATATATATTCTATTGATATTTATATAATTGATATATATAGTATATAATATGGAGTATTAACATGCCTTTTATCCCGTGTTTCGGCCCGCATTTTGGTTATTTGAACGCCCTACCCTACCAAACGTCGCGTGTTTGTGGCAATACTCTGTGGTTGTCATATAGTCTGCAAAAGAATTACCAGCGGGTCGATTCTGTAAAAGATTGCTAACCTTTTTTGAAAGAAATAAGATATACATTGCGGTTTTGCTACAATCGATGAATTTCATACGTTATTTAAAATGCGCAATGTATATCTTATTTCTATGGATTTTAAACGAGAATTGTTAGCTTTGATTTTACGGAATCGAGCCGCTGAAGTGTTTTTTAGATTAATGTCAATTTTCGCGTATTTATATAATTGCGTGCTTACATTAACACTACCATTAAAATAAAAAAAATGTACTAAAAATTAAAAAATATTTTTTCAAAATGAATATAAAAAAAATTATATCCACGTACGACTGCTAGAAAAGCAAGGAGTGCGCACTTACATACATCACTTGATAAACTCTCAATTAATATCCAGACTAGTAGTAATTAAAATTTTCACTTAATTTTTCACGTTCCACCCTAATGTCCACCTTCAGGTGCACTTCCTGCATATGCCAAGAGGTGATATGCGACCCTCAAAACCCCCGGATACCCATTTTGAAGTTTTTCAATTTTTCACCCCCAACTCTAGGTTGTACCCCTGGTGCAACTCTGGGACGGGGTTGTAAGTCAAAGTAACTGTGGAATATTGTATTGTCATCCGAGCTTATTAAGTATGCGAAATTTCATCGAAGGGTGACAACAGGAAGTATGTTTAATTTTAATTAAGCTTGCAAGATTCCACCACAAAGGAAGGAAGCATTATGAGTTAAATAAAATCAAGTAAAAAGGGTCAGTAAAGTGTCCTAGTGCTTGTTAAGTGAGGATCACACGTACAGCAAGAAAAATACTTACAGATGTATTGTTATATTTTAACTTAAGTTTAAGATCTTGTCGCTATTTACCCTGATATTCATTTAATTATTTGCAATTTAGGGCTTCTACTTAGAGAACATAAGGACAAACAGACATGGTCCATATAGGTGCAAAAACAGTATCAATTTGGGTACGTAATCGTCTTACAGTTTTTAATATTATTTAGGTTTCACTTTACCCGTCAGCTTTAACGAAACAAGAACACCTTTTTTGTTTGTATTCGTCCTAATGCGCTTAATCTTTGGTAAGTTGTTGTGCCCACGGCCGCCGGAAAGGTTTCTGAATAAATTAATTAAGAGAGGAAAGGAGAAATAAGGAAGAAAGGGGTAGTGGAAGAAGAGATTATTTTATTGTTGAATGAAAAATATATTCAAACATACATAATACTCGCAACAATATTTGATAGATTTTCAACATTGTTCCAGCACTAGGCCTGTTACTTTGACAGCTGTCGCAGAACTCAAGCTATATTTTACAATGTATAATTACAGGGCAGCTGCCCATACATTGCACAAAAAATGTTTTATTTTATGGATTTGGGTTCTTGGGGCTATATCTACATTTCTTAAAAAAAAGGCACTACGATACCCTAAATCTTTAAAAATTAAGCCCTGGGCGCTGGGGTGCAAAGTAAGGTGGATGAACTATTAAAATGCACATACACAAAGAATGGAGGATGAGATCTCAAAACTGCTGTGGAAAGGTTATCAAATGAAGCAGTATGAAAGGATAAATACCTCGAAAACTATGGCGGTGCTTCTTGCAGATCTGCAGACACTTAGTTTTGCGGCACTAAATCCTGGGAATTTTCTTCAATAGTTTTGGCCACTGTTAACACCAACACGCGCAAAGCAGTTCTAAGGTCACACTTATGGAAACCAAAACTTCACGGTTTATTAAAAATATATGCGCATAGCACCGTTGAGATCATAGTATATGTGCAATTTTATATCATTATTTTCACTAGGTGGCGCAACTAGCCACACCAAAAACATTCAGCCATATCACATTTTGTTGCAGAAAGGGCACAATGCCATGATAATAATAATGATAAACCTCTTTTTTAATGACTTTATTGTTATTGACTCCCCAACAAATACTATATCAGATCTTTTAGGTAAACATTCACTTCCTTCTTTAACACTGCACCTGCCATCTGAGCCTGATTCTTTTATAATTCACAATCTTACTATTGAAGATTCTGCTTTAACAATATTGTCCTTTAAAAGTGGTTCCACTGGAGGCTTAGATAGCTTATTGCTACATCTTAAGGATCTAATATCCAGGTAGTACTACTGGTACTACAGTCTTCTAAGGTAAGTCACTTTTTAAAGATATTAAACAACTTGTAAAACTTACTTTCTTGGATGCAGACCTGTATGAGGCTTTAATCACATACTTAAATCTTTAAATAACATTATTAAAACTAATCGCAGGAAAGTCACGTATTTAGCGTATTGTACTGATTAGTCGAAGGATTGTATAGCAAGGCTTATTCCATATTAGCTGGACGATTGCCATTTTCGCAAGTTGTGTTTCACGTCTGTTCAAATCGCATACAGCTGTTTCAAACGTTATGAACCAAAGACACAGTTTATCACGCCAAAATGGTATAATGTGCATAGAAAGTGCTATTCCTTAGATATCTTGCCTGTTAGCACACGAACATGCTGGTGGATTAATCGTGGTTATATGTTTGTTACTTGGAGAGACTCCTTTGAACTCTGTTGTTTTTATTTTTAACTAGCTTTGGCCTGCGGCCCCTCTGGCTCTAAATTTGGTTATCGACGTGAGGTTATTACGGCAACTCTTTCATAAGGACCTAACCTATATATCAAATAGACTTTAAAACAGCACTTTTGAATCGTCAATTGTCTAATCGGGCAGTGGTCACAGGTCCCATGTCCTATGTCCTTCCCCGGGACTCAAACTATCTCCATACAAATTTCTTCTAAATCAGTCCATGTATGAGTGACTTATGAAGTAATAAACAGACATACAAACTTTCGCATTTTAATATTTATAGGATTTAAAATTCACTTAACACTAAGAATCTGTTGTATTGAATGACAGAAATGTATGAAAGTGTTGCGATACAAAATTATTTACATATAATATCTATGTAAGTCACTACACACTTTCAGATTACAAAAAATAAACTGATGTTTTGTCGATCAAGATAATAAGTACATTGTATGGGACCGAGTACTGGCACTAATCCAAATAAATGATACATCGTTAGAAAGGTAGTTTTGTGTAGAATAAGCATAATAATAAGCGCTTGTCCAAATTCGCTGTCTGACAGACTTTGAAAGTTATTTATTTATAATGATTTTCTTGGAACTTCCTACTGAAGTATTTTTATCTGAGACTTTTTTTCTCCATTTAGGCATGTTTTATCTGAGACTTTTTTTCTCCATTTAGGCATGTTATTTTAACTATTAATATTTTTATTACATATTATAATTAATTATATTTTATCTCGGTTAATAAAGAAATTAAAAGGAAGTTCTTCATTTACTGTACGATAAAAATACATACAACGCCTAATTCTATTTATACATATCCATATACATCCATACTATACTAATATTATAAATGCGGAAGTAAGTCCACCTGTTTCTTCTTTACGCTTAAACCACTGTACGGATAAGGATGAATTTGGCATGAAGATAGTCTGAGTCACAAGAAAGGACATGGGCTACTTGAAAACGTAAAGTGTGAGTCGGTTTTTTTCTACGTATAATTCTTCTGTACGTGTGCTTGTCAACAAAATCCTCCTAAGCGGCTGGAACGACTTAGGTGAAATTTTATCAGAATATTTCAATGAGTACCCGTTAGGTGGCGCAGCAGTCGGTGTGTCACTGATCTTCTCCTAAACAGCTAGGACGATTTTAATGATATTTTTGTGTACGTTCGAGTAGCTCCCTGCAAGGTTTGATTTCACAAATGGACCTGGTAGGTGGCACTGCAGTCAGTCAGTCAGTCACTAATCTTCTGCTAAACGACAGGGATGATTTTAATGACATTTTTATGTACATTTAAGTGCTTCCCTGCAAGGTTTGAAAACACAATTGGACCTGATAGATGATGCTGTAGTCGGTGTGTCACTGGTCATCTCCTAAACGGCAGAGAAGATGATAATCATATTTTTTGTGTAGGTTCGAGAAGGTCCCTGCAAGATTTGAATCTACAAATGCACCCTGTAGGTGGCTCTGCAGTCGGTGTGCTACTGATATTCTCCTAAACGACTGGGACGATTTTAATGATATTTTTGTGTACGTTCGAGTAGCTCCCTGCAAGGTTTGATTTCACAAATGGACCTGGTAGGTGGCACTGCAGTCAGTCAGTCAGTCACTAATCTTCTGCTAAACGACAGGGATGATTTTAATGACATTTTTATGTACATTTGAGTGCTTCACTGCAAGGTTTAAAAACAGGATTGGACCCGGTAGATGATGCTGCTGTCGGTGTGTCACTGATCATCTCCTAAACGGCAGAGAAGATGATATTTTTTGTTTACGTTCGAGTAGGTCCCTGCAAGGTTTTGATTAACTAATGGACCCGGTAGGTGGCACTGCAGTTGTTGTGTCCCCGATTTCCTAAACGTTAGGGATGTTTTTAATGAAATTTTTTGTGTACGTTCGATTACATAAAAACTTCAAGACTTGAATTCACAAATGGACCCGGTAGGTGGCACTGCAGTCGGTGTGTCACCGATCTTGTCCTAAACGGCAAGGAACATTTTAATGATATTTTTTGAATAAGTTTGAGTGGGTCCCTGAAATGTTTCGTAACACAATTGGACCCGGTAGGTGTTGTTGCAGTTAGTGTGTCACTGATCTTCTCCTAAACGGCAGAAAAGATTTAAATGACATTTTTTTTTGTACATTCGAGAGGGTACCTTGCAATTTTTGAATTCACAATTGGACCCGCAGGTGGTGCTGCAGTCGGTGTGTCACTGATCTTCACCTTTACGTCAGGTATGAGTTTAATTATATTTTTGTGTATGTTCGAGTGGGTCTCTGCAAGGAGTGAATTCACAAATGGACCTGGTAGATGGTGCTGCAATCATTGTGTCACTGATCATCACCTAAACGGCAGGTAAAATTTTAATGATATTTTTGTGTACGTTCGAGTGGCTCACTGCAAGGTTTGAATTCACTTATGGACCTGGTAGTTGGCACTGCAGTCGGTGTGTCACTAATCTTCTGCTAAGCGACAGGGACGATTTAATTGAAATTTTTTGTATACATTTAAGTGCTTCCCTGCAAGATTTGAAAACACATATTAGACCCGGTAAATGATGCTGTAGTCGGTGTGTCACTGATCATCTCATTACGGCATAGAAGATGTTAATGATATTTTTTGTGTACGTTCAAGTAGGCCCCTGCAAGATTTGAATCTACTAATGGACCCTGTAGGTGGCGCTGCAGTTGGTTTGTCCCTGATCTCCTAAACGTTAGGGATGATTTTAATGAATTTTTTTGTGTACATTCGAGTACTTAAAAAACTTCAATTTTCGAATTTACAATTGGACCTGGTAGGTGGTGCTGCAGTCGGTGTGTCACTGATCTTACAGACTATGAGCTACTTCCCGCTAAATTAAAACAGGAACCGGATGACGAATCATTCTGTCGCCAACTTAAGAACCTTTTGTTGGATAATTCATTCTACACTGTTGACGAGTACATGACTACAAAATTATAAATCGTTTGACATTTTATTTATTTACATTATGGATGTAATTTAACATAAAATGTTTTTATTATTTTAAAATTATTTTGTTAAATTTTGATTGTTTTTTTCTTGACATATGTAATCAGTTTTGATTAACTTTGTTGACATTTTTGAATATTGCACCTTTTATTGATCATCTTTTTATGTTACCTAAATTAATGTTAATGTAATGTTATTTAAGATGACATATGGAGAAATAAAGAAATCTAATCTTTTCTATGGGTATATAAAATAATGCAGGTTTAATAAAATATAACCGAATTTCACTTGAACGAACTACGTAGATTTTAGCTTATATAGCAAACTTCTTTAGTACAGCAAGGAGTGCCGTAGAAATCCCACGCCAATAACCAAAATTAGGGTAGTTTAAATGTAGCCGCTAGTAAAAGCTATTATGACATATGTACCAAAATGCCCATCATCCTTTAAAAAAATAAAATAAAATAAAAATTATTATAAAAAACTGGTCAAATCTTTTTACTCCAAAAACGTAGACAAATGGGAGCCTGAGGCCCGCCTCCTCCCGAAAGATTCGACATTTTAATATTTTTCGTAAATTTAAAAATATAGGTACAAATCCAATAAAATATTGTTTTACCCATAGAGAAATTCTGTGTACGGGCCTCATTCATTCACTTTAGAATTAATAAAATATATTTTCTTTCTTATATACGATTACCACATTTTAACGCTGACATTCTCTGCTAGAACTAAACCCCTGAAGCTTGTAAAGCTGATACCTAATGGAAGCGGGAAACATTTTTTGGTGGTGAGGGAAACAAAATAAAAAGCAACTCACTTTATACTTCATAAATGTCATGCCTACTATAATCTGTGGACAATGTTTAAATTGTAGCAACACCTTCCGCTTAATCAAATTTTGGCATGGTGGTTAATCTTTACGGGACCGAATAAAATATTAGATTTTTTTGGAATTATTATGAAAATGGAGTGGAAACCTGAACAGGAAGGATTAAGACAAATACTAACACTGCTTAAAGAGTCTCAATCCCCAGATACAGCTACACAAAGAGCTGTTCAACAAGTATCCTTTTCATGTTTCGCGTCGATGCTTATATTCGGCGTGGATATTTTTTATAATAATAACTGTTTTCGATAATGTATGTTTAACTTGTTTAAAACTATGTGACTGTTTTGGTAAATAACTTTAACACTGTTTTCTCAAATTGTTGAATGTCACATTGGTGTGACTTGATAAAATCGATTTTTCCGACATGACAGCTTTATGGTACATATTTTGATATTTTCCTTAACAAAGCTTTTCAGAAATTGGAAGAATTAAACAAATACCCGGATTTTAATAACTATTTGATATTTGTGTTAACAAAATTAGTGTCTGAAGAAGAACCTACAAGGTCACTGAGTGGTTTAATTTTGAAAAATAATGTTAAAGCACATTATAACAGCTTTTTACCTGAAGTTGCAGAATTTATTAAACGAGAATGTTTATCAGCTGTTGGAGATCCATCTCCCTTGATTCGTGCAACAGTTGGCATTATTATTACAACAATAGCTAGTAAAGGTGAACTTACTTCATGGCCCGAGTTATTACCAGCTTTATGTCAGATGCTAGATTCACAGGACTATAATGTCTGTGAGGTATGTTTTATTATTTTTATTGAAACTACAAAGCTTCCTATTTTTGTTTCACCATTACATAATAATAATATGCTGTGTTTTATAAACATGTCTGTAGCAAGCACATTATATTTTACAGGCAGTCATATATAAGCAAATAATAAGCTATATGAATGTAGAGTTTTGTGCAGTCTTTTTCCATTTTAATGAAAATACACTATTTTGTAATCATTGTGGTCATTTTAAACATAACCATTGACATGTTACCCACAGGGCCAAATATCTAGGTTAAATGACCTTAATGTAAACACTGCAAGCTAGCTACATAAACCATTTACAAGCACTCCACTTTATTATTTGTTTAGCATGATATATTAATACATATTTTATGACCTAGGGTGGCCACTGATGAAATTTCTATAGGCAGACCTTGACTATCTATATCCTTGGCAAAATCTCATTTTTGCCAGCCGAATGAAATGAAAAGTTAGTCATTTTCTGTCCTTAATCACTTTTTCTTAAGATGTCCTACAGTAGTATGTTATAACAAAATACTAAGTATTTTTTACTATAAATAGTATAGTCTAGTATCAGTCTTAAAGTTGAGATACTTATTTTACATATCATCTATATGCCAGTTTTATCTAAAAATGCTGTTAGTGTGACATTTTTATGTCTAACAAACACATGTAACATTGAGTGCTCAACACGCTCAGGAACTCATGAGAGTTTGAAGTCTATGTAGGTATGCAGGTGCAGTAATAACAGAACTCTTGATATGAATCACTATATTGCTAGGTATTGCTGTAATCTAATATGTCGTGGCTGGAACTGAGCTTATTATATGTGGATAATTATATAAATCCTTTATATATACACTGTTCTTAAATCCAATATCATATTTAAGTAATTAAAATAGTTCTGACGGAATATTCTAAATTATCTCTCAGTGATGGCTGTGCAGAGTCTCAAACTAACCGAACTAGTTGTAGTTTGTAAAGCTCTGCCTTAGAATTTGTGTTTTTGCTGTCTTTTTGCCCTTTATTTACAATTACGAAGTTTCGCATGTCAAAACAGGAACCAGTTCCTATTTGTATAACAATTTGAAAATGCCTATATATAGTTATAGATGTTATCAATTTACGTTTTTAATTAAAAATAATAAGTTTTATTTTTTATTAAAGAACCAAATCAATTGGTTTTTTTATTAAGAATTACAATTTAAATAAACCAAGGCTTGCATGATAAAATCCATTTGATTAAAACCAAACTTAAAGTTTCAAGAACACTTTAATGAAACAATTATAGAAAACTTACAACATACAATTAAATAAAAAAGATTATAATATATCAGAAACTAACTATAATTAAGTATGACTAAAACTATAAACAAAACATACTATCCAAAGAACTGCTAAGTTACCAAGAAGGCTCTTTGAGGATTCGCTGCACGGACAGCGGAGGACCGACGGTGCTTGTTGCTGTCATTGCTCGGCGTAGACGCTGCGTGCTGGTTCGGCGGTCAGGGAGACCTGATGAAGCAGGTTGAACCGGTTCCCGAACCCAGGGATCACTTAATCTCCGCCCTGGGAGGCTGATCCGCCAACCTGTGTAAAGTCTCTGAAGTAGTAGTCGTGCTGGAGAAGGAGACCGGAGTGGACCCGGCTTCTACAACAGAGGGGGATCAGGAGCCCTTCCGCCCGCCGTGCCAGCAACCATATACCATACCATAATCTGTGTTGAGCTTCGGCAGTCTTAGTACCGCAACATTTTGTCTTCTAAGCTGTCTGTGCAGTAAATCCTCATCCTTAGTCTAAGTAACAACATACAAAATGGCCAGAAATAGAAAAAAGAAAAGAGTTTTTACAGCGGCTACTCCATCCACATATAATGTGGATTTTTGCAATATAAGGGGTATTCACGCAAATCTTAACGCAGTCCATCACCATCTCGAGACTGCTAAGCCAACCATTCTTTTTCTAACGGAGACGCAGATATCCTGCCCGGCCGACACATCATACCTTCGTTATCCCGGCTACAAACTCGAGCACAATTTTTTGAGTCGTGCTGGTGTATGTATGTCGTCGGGAGGATATCTGCTGTCGCCGACTTCATAGCCATGAAGACAGGGACCTGTCGATATTGTGGGTGCGCGTAGATCATGGCGGCCACACTCGTATCTATGCGTGCCTATACAGGTCTCATAGCGGTGACACGGACGTAACTCGACTCTTCACGCACCTGAGTTTGACGACTGACAAAGTTCTAGAGCAATATCCCACAGCAGAATTAGATATTTTGAGAGACTTTAACGCCCACCATCGTGAGTGGCTCAGTTCTCGAACCAATAACTATGGAGGAATATCTGCTCATGAATTTGCTCTGACCTATGGATTCTCTCAGCTGGTACTTTCTCCAACGAGAATACCAGATATAGAGGACCATACAAGCTCCTTACTGGACCTTCTGCTGACTACACATCCGGATGGATACTCCGTCTCAGTGGATGCGCCTCTTGGCTCCTCGGACCACTGTCTCGTCCGGACTCAAATGTCATGCACATAACCCGATCCTTCTGGGCCAACTAATTGGCGTCGTGTGTAGCATTACAAGTCGGCAGACTGGGATGGATTGCGAGAATTTTATGCATCGTACCCGTGGAGGCAGATCTGCTATAGCTCAGAAGATCCTGACGTCTGCGCAGCCGCAGTCACTGAGACAATCCTCGCTGGTATGGAATGTTTCATTCCTAACCTGCGAGTAGCTGTCGGCTTCAAAAAACGACCGTGGTTTAATAAGTCTTGCAGAGAAGCTAAAATTCTTAAGCAAACTGCGTATGAGGCTTGGACCACGGCTCGTAATAATAAGGATCCGAATATTTCTGAGTTAAAACGCAAATTAAATGCTGCCTCGAGGTTCAGTAAGAAAGCAACTGCCAGAGCAAAATTCCAATTCATCGGCAAAATAGGTGGGCGACTTGCGAGCTATCCTTCTGGGAGTCGTGCTTTCTGGTCGCTTGCCAAAGCTGCCGAAGGGAACTTCTGCCAGTCGTCGTTACCACCACTGCGAAAGACCGATGGTGACTTGGCCCACAGTGCAAAAGAGAAAGGCGATCTATTGGGCAGTCTCTTTGCCATTAATTCGAATGTGAACGACGAAGGCGCTGTACCACCTACTTTACCGTGGTGCGGTAAGACGATGCCGGAAATCTCTATACCACAGCGCGAGGTCCGGCGGGCGTTGCTTTCCCTAGACGTTCATAAGTCGAGTGGGCCAGACGGCATTCCAGCAGTGGTGCTTAAGCAGTGTGCTCCTGAGTTATGTCGTGTACTCACGCGCCTCTTCACGCTTTCCTACCACACTAGGCAATTTCCGTCTTTATGGAAGACTGCGAATGTGCACCCGGTGCCCAAAAAGGGCGATAGATCAGATCCTTCAAATTACTGGCCTATCGCTATAACCTCTCTCCTCTCCAAGGTGATGGAGCGTGTGATCAACACACAGCTTTTGAGATACCTAGAAAAACACGACCACGGTCACTCAACCGGTGACCTTCTAGTGTATCTCACACACCGATGGGCACTAGCCATTGAGAGTCAGGGGGAGGCATTGGCATGTAGCCTAGATATAGCGAAGGCGTTCGATCGGGTCTGGCACCGGGGTCTTTTATCGAAGTTGCCATCTTACGGAGTGCCCGAGGGTTTGTGCAAATAGGTGGCTAGCTTTTTGTCCGGCAGACGCATACGAGCCGTAGTTCACGGTAGTTGCTCTGATAGCATGGACATTAATGCTGGTGTCCCGCAAGGCTCTGTGCTGTCTCCTACGCTGTTTCTACTGCACATCAATGATATGTTGGACATCAACAACATATATTGCTATGCAGATGACAGTACTGGAGACGCTTATTACACGGGCCGTGCAAGCATCCCACGTTCAGTTGTGGTGGAAAAGCGTGAAGATCTTGTGTCTCAAATCGAGATCGGTCTGTCCAAGGTCTCTGACTGGGGGCGGGAAAACTTGGTCCGATTCAACCCTTCAAAGAAGCAAGTCTGCGCGTTCACCGCTAAGAAAACCCTATTCACTGTAGTCCCACAATTCCAGAACACTCCCCTCTCCATCTCCAAGAGCATTGGGATCCTTGGCGTTGACATCTCCAGCGATGTTCAGTTCCGAGATCATTTGCTAGACAAGGTAAAGCTGGCGTCCAAAAAACTTGGTGTACTCAACAGAGCGAAGCAGTACTTCACGTCGGGGCAAAGGTTGCTACTTTACAAGTCGCAAGTCGGGCCCCATATGGAATACTGCTGCCATCTCTGGGCGGGTGCACCCGGATACCAGCTTGGCCCTTTTGACTCGGTTCAACGACGGGCTGTGAGAATTGTCGACGATCCCAAACTCACTTGCGGTATCGAGCCCTTAAGTCTGAGGAGAGACTTTGCCTTCCTGTGTGTGTTCTACCGCTTGTACAATGGATTGTGTTCTGAGGAATTGTTCGAAATTATGCCCACGGCTACTTTCTACCATCGCACCGCTCGCCATCGACAGGGAATTTATTCTCACACTTTAGAACCGAAATGGTCGCGTACAGTGCGGTTTCAGAGAAACTTCCTCCCGCGAACGCTTGGGTTGTGAAATGAGCTCCCTGCCAAAGTTTTCTCTAAGGACTACAGTATGGGGTTCTTCAAAAAATAAGTTATTAGATTTCTGAAGGGTCGGCAACGCGCGAGTGATGCTCCTGGTGTTGCAAGCGTCCATAGGCTACGGTGACCGCTTACCGTCAGGCGGACCGTAGGCTTGTTTGCCACCTCAGTGGTATAAAAAAAAAAAAAAGGCATTAAATGGCTAAACTAATCCTTTAAGCTCAGTAGCTGACAGCCCCCTAGATTGACTGGATACCTCCACAGCAAACACAAATAAGTACCCATCTCCGAGGTTAACATATCTGCATTGTTTGCTATTTTCAGCCACAATAGCTGCAGTACCCACCTTAACCCAAGTTACCAAAAGATAAGACTGCCCCAGGGTATCCTGGCATGTAGTGTCCTATACTTAAGGCCATCCCATCTTCGAGGCAACAAGAGACATTGCGTCTAGTCTTTTGCAATTAGTATGGAACAGATGATTAGGCTCAAGTGTTGCATGTATATTACAGCTAAGAAGTGCTCAACGGGTAATATTTATGCTATTGGCATAGCTAGTCTAACAAACACATGAGAGTCCATGATGACCAGTTTCATTGACCATCTCTCCACACTTACAAAAATGAGGCATGACTAATTTAGCATGAATACATAGACATGAAGATAACCAATATGTTGTGTTGTCCAATAATGTTGCAATATTTTTAGGTGGTAAATTCTGCAACCATGCAGATTAAAAAATATACTAAATATGGGTTTTTTATGCTTAAAATTCTATCTTGCTTTCAGGGAGCATTTGGAGCTCTACAAAAAATATGTGAAGACACAGCAGAAACATTAGATAGTGATGCACTAAACAGGCCCCTTAACGTACTAATACCAAAATTTTTGCAATTCTTTCGGCATTCTTCTCCCAAAATCAGATGTCATGCTATAGCTTGTGTCAATTACTTTATCATGGGTAGAACACAAGCTCTAATGCTGCATATTGATTCTTTTATAGAGGTTGGTATATAAGTTTAATAGCTCATTACAATACAAGTTAGTTTATTGTTACAATAAAATATAATGGGATTAAACATGTTGTTTAAAATTGTGTGTCATAACCTTTTTTATGTGTCATTTTAAAATTGTGTGTCATAACCTTTTTTATGTGTCGCACAAGTGAATTAAAAATAATATTATCTTATTAAATTTGTAACGACCCTTGTCATTATCTTCTTGTAGTAGGTTTGTATGAAAATATACACATCTGCCCAGATACTATTTGAATATATTTTGTATAAATAATTACAATAACATATGTATCTTATGATTATACAGGAGTATAGTTACAGAATACTGGAAACTTAATGTATTACTAAATTATAATGAAACTGTTGCTTAAATACATAGATATTAGAATGTGTACTACGTGGTTATATTTGTTTATGTAGCAAATTACAATGCTGCAGTTATGCCTTATGAATTTGCTTGTTATTTTATTTCATTATTTATCTACGTGACAATTAACACTAACAAATACTTACATATTTGTATATCTGAACTATTTTACTGTTTTTTTATTTTTTCAGAATCTATTTCATTTAGCAGTAGATGAAGATCCAGATGTTCGGAAAAATGTTTGCCATGCTTTAGTATTACTATTGGAAGTTAGACTAGATAGGCTTATACCACATTTGCCTAATATCATTGAGGTAAATTTGTGACAGTTCAATTCAATAATGGTTAATTAAATGAAGGTTTTATTTTTACTGATTTTTATAATACTCCTTTTTTCAGTACATGTTGGTTCGCACACAAGATCCTGAAGAAGGAGTAGCACTGGAAGCATGTGAATTTTGGCTGTCACTGGCAGAACAGAATGTGTGTCGGGAGGTAACAAAAACATTTTTAATGCTTTTCTGAGGGTTCATAGACAAGAAAAACCCATAAGAGACAGATAAATCTAGTAATAACATTTAGTTCCTACAATTCAAACCAACTACATAAATAATTTATTTTAACCAAACTTTAAAAAAAAGGGTTCTGTTCTTCTGTGTGTGTATGTTAGCGATTTTCTCAACAATTAGGAACTATGATAACCAACGTAATCCTTTTATTGTTAAATAATAGGGGAAGGGCTTAGTGGGTAACATAGTAGTTATTGTTCACGGTCTTTTCCACTTGCTTAGAATGTTTGGTCATAAATTCGAATTAACATACTGTTGTTTTGATTGTCAATACATACGTCACACACATAGATCTAGATAATTGTTTGTTGTGTTTGTTGTAACAGTTCATGGTACTTATATCCGATCTGAACCCTTATAAAATGCTGTTGCACATTGCACAACACACCTAAAAAATGTTAAGGAGTCCATGAATATTCCCAGGTAATTTACTAGTTGCAAGGTTCTAATAACATATTCAATGTAGTAAAATTAAATCCAAGGAAGATATTTATATATGCCGTCTTAATTTGGCATCTTTAAACTCTAAAGTTTTAACTTGCCTACTCAAGAAGTTTCATCCATCCTGATCAAAACATGTGTTCCACACCATCATTTGCCCCTTATTTTCACAACGAACCTTCGTCGCCTCCCCCCGGGCATTTTCTAAGAAAAAAGGTCGAATAATTCAATTTCCATACAAAGAACACCAACCAGTTGGGTAACTAACTGGGGCAATGTAATGGCTATTATACCTCAATTCGTAATTTGCAGTTCTTTGGTGACCAGTGACGTCAGTTTTACCTGCTGACATGCCTATTCATATCAAAGTGATCTGAGTTACTAAGAAAAATGGAAATTCGAAACCTTTCCAACATGTTTTAACAAGATGTTTACGTAAAACAAAGTCTAATTGTTTTAATTCGTTCATCTTTGAATTTTAAAAGCATAGAACTTGAAATATTTCTTCACAATTTCATGGATAGCTTCTTTTGGAAGTCCCAATGAGGCTGCCCTTTTCTGTATTGATAGTCGTGCATTTTTACCTAAACTCCGTTCCACTAGTTCAATGTTTGCTGGAATTTTTGAAGATTGACTGGGCCCTGACCGTGAACTGTTTAGAGCCAAAACAGTTATACGGAACCCCTGCAACCAGGAGCGTCACACTTAACTAAGTTGAACACTGAATCGTCGAATATTTAAGTGTAAACAAAATTGTCGACTAGCGTTGTCGTAAGGCTTCGACAGCAAACGCGCGGTGTTCTCTTGAACACTACGGCATCGTGAATAAGAAATCTGCAGGATTGGTTATTCAAATTATCCCCCCTCCCGCGTTGTTTATAACTTTGAAAACATAAATCTGCGGCCAGATACCCTGTATTATATCCATATTAGGGATACGAATTGTCATTATATTACATTCGTTTTAACCATTCATTCTATAAAGCTATAAATTTTTTTTTTGCACAATAGTATAATAACATGAATTTAATAACCTATAATATTAGACAGGTTCTATTAGAATGACAATTAATCTATAAAAATTATGCAGTTAAGGTTTTTTTTTTATGGCTTTAATAATTTGTTATATAGCCAGAAACAGTACAAAGGTCGGTGTAAGATTCGCATCATTGGGGCAAAAACGAATAGAATCAGATAAAATGATTTCAAGAATGAATGAGCATCAAAACAAAATATGATTTGACTTACAATTTAATATTATTAACATGAAAGAATTTCGAAATTATGTGTAGTACATCTGGATCAAAATTGAATATGATACCCCATGATGATACCATAAACATTAGAGGGTAAAGAGATGAATTTAGACACTGAGTTATATAAAGATGATTTATTATATACAGTCATGGTTGACTTTTGTTTTATTCTCAGTTTTTTTTTTATCTAGGTTCTTGGCCCTCGGTTGCCAGATCTTCTGCCAGTGCTAGTACGCGGAATGCGCTACTCTGAGATGGACGTAATTTTATTGCGTGGTGACCGGGACGATGATGCTGATGATGCAGAGCCAGATCGAGACTCTGATATTAGACCTCGCTTTCACAAACCTCGTTCGCACACAGTCAAACACAATGGTGAGTATAATGTGACCAAAATGAGTTGGCTGATGCTTTACAATACGCACATAGTCGAATTTATGCAAAGCGGGGTACCATGTGAAGCACCATAAACCCCTCAACTCAATAAAAGAATTAATTAAAAACTAAGAAGAAGTAAATCGTTTCTATATTGGAAGAAGTAAACTGCCAAAATAGGTATATTCTTGCATAGGTATACATGCTAATCACATTATACATGGTAAAAAAATAGAACTAAATTGGGATGAGTATCAATCATTTACCTTCACTTGTGTATTGTAGCAGGGGCAGGTGATAGTAATATGTCGGGTGGCGGGGGCGGCGACTCTGAGGATGAAGACGAAGGGGGCGCTGACGACGACGGCTCGCTATCCGACTGGAACCTTCGCAAGTGCAGCGCCGCAGCATTAGATGTTCTCGCCAACGTCTTTGGCGCTGACCTACTGCCTGTACTTTTTCCTATACTAAAGGAGACTCTCTTTCACACTGATTGGGTTATTAAGGTATGTGTATATGTTTTTTGATTGCAGTGTCGAACGCAAAATAAAAATAAATTGTTGCTATTAAATAAGGTTTAACTTATTATAAAATGCTTCTAATGAAAAAGATGGAAAATAGATAGATAGATGTATTGTTTATTGCATACCTTACATTATATATGAATAATCTTAATACTGAATGTTATATTATATTGTAAAGCATAAAATTAGGCGGCCTTTTCGCTAAATAGCGATCTCTGCCAGGCGACCTTTGGATAGAGGAAACATTAATTTTTAAATGCAGAATTAGGTAGGTGATGCAATATAAAATTTAGAATGAATATATAGATATATATATACGTACTTATAAATAGATACATATTCATATATACATATATACTTAAATAACCTAGATCCATTGCTATATAAATTACATAAATAGCAAACAGTAGCTAGTATACATATATACTACGGTGTAAGATAGGATGGACTTTTTATTTGTTTTTGGAAAATGTATAAAGATTGAGCCTTCTTAATGGAAGAGGCAGAACATTCCAAAGTTTTATGGCTTGCACTGGTGTTTTCAGAAGAAAATTGGTCGATGGTCGGAGTTTAGATTGGAGATGCCTACAAATTATAAACGCTTTTTTAAATATGTTTGGGTTGACGGATTGAACATAATGCTATACAGAAGAGATAGAAAATGAATATTCCGGCGAATACGAAATGGAATCCACTTGAGTTGTTATCGAAAACTAGAAACCTGATCATATTTACAACATCCAAATAAAAAATGTATACATAAATTCTGGAGATGCTCAAGTTTAGCATAGTCGAGTATAGGATAAATGATTGTGCCAGCGCAATTTTAGTAGATATTGGAAGAAAATTACGTAATCGGCTTCGAGATCCAACTTAAGCGTATAGTTTTCGGCTTAACTATTTTAGATGAGGCACTCATAGCTGGAGTTAGTTTTGTAAAGTCAATTCTTAATATTAACTTTGGACTTCCAATAATTATTACAGGTGTTTTCGATGGATTAATTTTAAGACCGTGTAATTTACTCAATTCTGTGACAAAAACTAAGTTAGCCTTCATCGTATCGACAGCTGTATGAAGATCGTGTAGCTCTAAGTAAGATCGTCTGCAACATGTTGTAGGGAGAAGAAAAACTTCGAGAAATTGCATTAATAAAAATTGAAAAAAGTGAGAGCACGCCGCCTAGCCGGCACCAATATCACACCAAGAAGAGAACGAGTCCTCTACATGAATCTGTTGCCGGCATCCTTGCAAGTAACTGCGAAACTATTCAATTGCCGCTGGCGAAATGTAAATGGATCGTAACTGATTTAATAGTATATCAAAATCGATAGTGTTGCAAGCATTACTGAAATCCAGTTACGATAGAACTGTGAGCTCAGTGCGATCCATGCCTAGACAAATATTATCGGAAATTCTTGTAAGAGCAGTAACCGTACTATGCCGATTAAGGAGAGAATTTTTTGTAAGGAAGTGAACTAATTGCTGGTGTACAAGACGTACTAGGACTTATAAAGGAAAGGTAGAATAGATATTAGACGGCAGTCGGAAAATAAAGATTTTTTTGGCAATGGAATTATTTTTGCTTGTTTCCATAAGTCAGGGAAAGGTACTTGGCCAAAGAGAATAATCGAGAGACAAAGATGATCGTGAAAGAATAGGACAGAGAATATGTGCATTATTGTGCATGCACTTCTATCACGTGTTCAGAGTTTTTTTAATTTTATCGTGATGTTGATGTTATCGAAGAGAATAACAAAGTTTTATAGACCGTGAAAATGCGGTGGGTCAGAATTAATAGCGAAAAAAATATGAATGATTTTGAACAGTTAAAATTGCTGTCAGAATGATCCCACCTAAAACATTTTCATGTAAAATGTTGCGACAAGACGAGGCTCCCACTGTCGAAAGTTATCAGATCTCATGTAGAGCCAAGCTTCTAACTCTACACGCCCTTACTTTACAAACTCTACACCTTAGTTAAAAAAGTATAACAGAAAAATAATGAACAGTAAATAATTTTTTCACCTTACGCCCATGTGACGGTTGACGCCCATATATAAATATCTATTTATAAAATATGTATACCGGACTCAGAATCTGTTTGCAATTCGTGTAAACAAAAATGACCTTGACACGCGTCTTTCGCTTTGTTAGTCTATGCGACATATACATAAATACGTATAATATTTCTCATTGTAAATTTGAAATTCTGTAGATTTAAGGTTTAATCAGTTTCGTGATTTAAAAACCAGTTAAAGAATGTAACAATAAAGGTAATCATGTAAGTATTTTAATGAATTATGATTAAATTACCAGAAAAAGTTAACATTAAGTAAAGTTAGGTTATGTTTACAAGATTTGCACAGAGATTTTGAGTCAGGTTTATTTGTATCCATTATTTGATATCCATAGTACTCTTTAACCACTAATTTCTTGAACCTGCCTATTCATTTGATGATTTTTTTCTTTTTTTTATTAGTTAAAATTTTATGAACATCAGGCGCCGTCTGGTCTAAAAGTAAGCAAAACAAATACATACATATTATGCACAGAAGACACGCAGACTAAAAGCAAACAAATACATAGTGTTTATTACATAAATAATACATACATAAAAGTTGTCCTGTGCGAGGATTGAACTCACGCCTTTTGGTGCGGCAGGCAGTCCCTAGTACTAACAGAGCCACAGGGCAGCATTAACATCCAAGAGGCTATATGCAGTGAAATATAATGACTGACTTTGACTTTGATATGTACAGGAAAGCAGCATTCTGGCGCTGGGTGCGGTGGCCGATGGGTGCATGGGTGGCATGGTTCCTCACCTACCCGACCTCGTGCCTTACCTGGTGTGTTGCCTTGGTGAGCGGAAGGCCCTGGTCCGCGCCATCACCTGCTGGACGCTGTCTCGCTACTCGCACTGGATCGTCTCGCAGTCCCACGACCTATATCTACGTCCTGTTATGACAGAGGTATCGCAAATGTAACTCCTAGTCTTATCCAATCTGGAAATATTTTATTATTTTAATCTGTCTTTTAAATTGGTGATACTTTATTATAATATTAATAGGAAATGATTTTGTTTTAGCTTCTAAAACGAGTCCTCGACAACAACAAACGAGTCCAAGAGGCGGCATGCTCAGCTTTCGCGACACTCGAAGAAGAAGCTTGTACAGAACTAGTCCCATACTTGGGCTTTATCCTACAAACTTTAGTATTCGCATTTAGCAAATACCAACATAAGAACCTGCTTATATTGTATGACGCTATAGGAACGCTAGCAGATTCAGTGGGACACCACCTTAACAAGCCGGAGTACATTAATTTGTTAATGCCCCCACTGATAAATAAATGGAATGTGTTGAAAGATGAAGATAAGGATCTGTTTCCTTTGCTTGAGGTTTGTCCGCTTTATTATTTTATTTAGTATGTAACTATGTTTTTATACACTCAGCGGCACGAAATCTTCCGTATGGCTATCTTGGCTATATGTGTTTTTTGCAACATCTCATCTACTGTAACATCTTAGTACTTAGCTATTGAATGTACTAATATCCAATTGAGTGTCCATACAGTCAGACATAGCTCTTGAATGTACTAATATCCAATTGAGTGTCCATACAGTCAGACATGTTTTCAATTTTAATTATTTTTTCATGTAGTTTTGTATGTACTTTTATATTAAAAAATAGAAGATATGGTTATTGTTTATATGAAGATTGGGAGTAGCAAATCAAAAAAAATATTGAAATTAAGATATAATATTCGTGGTGTAGTATTAAATGGGGGATTTATTTTCATTTCAGTGTCTGTCATCTGTTGCCACAGCTCTTCAGTCTGGATTCTTGCCATACTGTGAACCAGTGTTCCGAAGATGCGTCTCTTTAATAGAGCAGACGCTGAATCAAAATATTGTAAGTGTGCAAAATGGTTTCGATGAAAATTATACAATATAATCTTTCAGGGTGTCCACTTTCTGGAAAGTCAGGAAAAAGTCAGGGAAGCTTAAAGTGGTCAGGGAATGTCAGGGAAGCTTATGGTAAGATCAGGGGAAAAAATGGTATTTACAAAAATTTTAGATGAAACAAAAATGCTACTATCCCAGTGATTGATTATGAGGGATATTTTTATGCTCTAGCTGGACCTAATCTAGTCTATAGAAGCTTTTTTATTTTTAGGCTATTGGAGGGATATATTCATGTTTCTTTGTGACATAGATTTCTCTGGTTTAGTACACTACTAAGTAAAAGTTTTTGATCAACATCATTTCCGTTTATTACAGTGAACTATTAGTGTTAATTGATTAAATTATAAATGTCAAAATGAGTTCAAAAAAGTGTCATTTTAATAAAACCCCAAAGTGAGCTCAAAATTTGTAGATTGGCTTTATGAAGATCCAAATGATACAACAGCTGCTTACTGCAGAATGTGCTGCAAAAAAATTGATAAGTATATACTAATAAATTAATACTTAGACAAACAAGCCTTAGTATCACATGCCAAAGGGCCCAAACATATAAAAAAAAATTAAAATAAAAAAAACAAACGCTTATATCAATATTTCAAAAAAAAGCTCGTATTGACAATATTAACAGCAATCCTAGTAAACTCCTCCCAAAACTGTATATGACTTATAAGGACGATGCAGTTACGTCTGCTGAAATAATTTGGGCGTTAAAGTTAATTTTTGATAAAATGAGCTTAAATTCATGTGACGGAACTTCCAAAGCCTTTAAGAGAATGTTTACTGACAGCAAGATCGCACTAGGTTACTCTATGGGCAAAACTAAGGCAGCATACGTCATAAATCACGGTATAACGCCATATTTAAGAACAAAATTGCTTAATATAATTTAAAAAATTTAATTCTATGTAGTTGCCTTTGACGAGAGCCTAAATAAGGTGTCACAAAAATGCCAAATGGATTTGGTAATTCGAATCTGGAACACAGATTCAGACAAAGTTGAATCGAGATACTGGACTAGTGTTTTTATGGGGTGGTCTACTGCTAAACATTTACTAAGCAGTTTTTTAGAGGGTTTGTCAGACCTAGACCTCAGAAAAGTGTTGCAAGTTTCAATGGATGGACCTAATGTAAATCACATTTTCCTCAAAAAACTGTAAACGGAAGTTTCCTATAAAAATAACTCTATTAGACATTGTTTGAAAGTATAATAGACAGTATAAAAAACTTGAAAGATTTCATAAATATTATAATTTTTGGTGAGGGACTTTTGGAGAAATGGTCAGGGAAAGTCAGGGAAAAGTCAGGGATTTTGGGAATTAGAGTGAACATCCTGTCTTTGGTCTGATATAACAAAAAATATTTTAACCAACCAATTTAGCCCTGCGTGACAGATGTTGAGCCTATCGCTACAACATTGATTCTGATAAATTGTTTCTGGACGAAAGCGGTCATGTCAAGATTAAAAAATCAGCAACTGCAACCTGAATTTGCAAACAGAAAGAAAAAGAGATTTGGAATGGGGCCCAACTAAATATTTAAGAGTTTTTTTTTTCTTTTCAGGCTAACAGTCAAAGTCCTGACCAATTTGATGCGCCTGATAAGGACTTCATGATTGTAGCCCTGGATTTGCTAAGCGGACTGGCGGAAGGCTTAGACGGTCACATAGATCACCTTGTTGTCAACTCAAATCTGATGCAGCTGCTTTACCAGTGCATGCAAGACCCTATGCCTGAGGTAAGATAAAAAAAAATTGGCTAATAGGAAACATCTATTATCTCCATATTACATATACCATGTATATGAACTGAAAATGTATAAAAACAATAGAAGTAACCAATTGCTTTCTTCAAGTTTTTTCTCACATCTATGAACAAATTTAAAACACCTGGCATATTGTACTTAATAAATTAAATATTTTAAACATCTTTGCTAACCTTACTTCGCTCAAGAATTGTAATTTTTAATTTCCTTCAACAAAGTCCTATCCTATTTTGTAAGCATGTGGATTATGTCAAAGCATGATCATAAGAGCTTTTGTATTGTGTAAACTCGCCTTATTTTAAATTGTTCATTGAATTAATCAAGGGGGTGCCATTTTGACTCGCGCAAGAACTGTCTTTTTTTTTATCAAAATAAAAAAAAACTCATCCTTATGTCACCATTATCCATGCGTCTTCTAAAAATGTCTTGTTCAGTTCACTCCTGGACGTAGGCCCTAATTAATGGGGAGTACGATACGATTACGACGAAATCTTATATTACAATAATGTCCATAGGTCCGACAGTCGTCCTTCGCACTACTTGGAGATTTGACAAAAGCGTGTTTTCAACACGTGCACCCGTATATACCAGAGTTTTTGCCCATTCTTGGCATGAATCTGAACCCGGAACTTATATCTGTCTGTAACAACGCTACCTGGGCCATCGGCGAGATCAGTGTCAAACTAGGTTAGTAACTTCAATAATAGCCTGAATAATATTTAGAACCTACAATTATAGGACAGGATGTATAAAGTGTTTAAGTGCGTTACAAATAAGACACGGCAAAACTTATAGAGTAAGAGAATTCTCGAACGAGTCTCTTCAAGCCTAAAAGGGTGGGGCCAGTACCAGATTCACTCGCACTCACGCACAGCTGTATTTCGTATCTCTTTTACCTTAAGTCACTGTATAGGAGACAAGCATAATTGTGATTGCAGTAAAATCTATGGGAGTTTGCGTGCCTATGTGACGGGTGGTAGATCATTTACTATTTTTCTTTATAGCCACAGTATAAAGAAAGGTAGTAAATGATCTTTATACAGCCTCGTAAAACAAAGGCCAGTCAGGCGTACGCATTGTTAACTAAACTGGATACAAAGCATAGGGGTTTTAGACTCCTAGAGTTTGTGGCATATCTACTTTCCACCATTCTAATTGCTATCTTCTCTTTGAAAATCGAAATTGCAGAATTTGTGTTGTCTTTTAGTTTTGAGACCTGCGGAATCATTTGCGACTTATAGACCGATTGTCGGCACCTCATCGAGATCTCAATCGATTCGAATAAAATGTCCCCGATTCGAATATTCAGATATTGTCGATCCAGCTGCAGCGGTTGCTTTTTATCAATAAAAAACATATTTTTTGCTTCATATTTATATTCTGTTGGGTTTTCGAGGGTGCTGATTTCAAAGCTTGTATTCGTTAAAAAATGGCAGCTGATCCAATATGGCGTACATTTTTACCAAAAAAACTTTAGTTTCGACATAACTAAGTTCTCTTAGGTTTTCGAGGGAGTTTGAATTTTATATTAGTTTCTTAAAATTGTGAGTTCAAATCTTGTATTAGTTTTTAGGGTTCCGTTGCCTATTGGCAAAAAACGGAACCCTTATAGATTCGTCATGTCTGTCTCTCTGTCCGTCCGTATGTCACAGCCACTTTTTTCCGAAACTATAAGAACTATACTGTTGAAACTTGGTAAGTCGATGTATTCTGTGAACCGCATTAAGGTTTTCACACAAAAATAGAAAAAAAACAATATATTTTTAGGGTTCCCCATACTTAGAACTGAAACTCAAAAATTTTTTTTTCCTTCAAATCCATACGTGTGGGTTATCTATGGATAGGTCTTCAAAAATTATATTGAGGTTTCTAATATCATTTTTTTCTGAACTAAATAGTTTGCGCGAGACACACTTCCAAAGTGGTAAAATGTGTGTCCCCTCCCTGTAACTTCTAAAATAAGAGAATGATAAAACTAAAAAAAATATATGATGTACATTACCATGCAAACATCCACCGAAAATTGGTTTGAACGAGATCTAGTAAGTAGTTTTTATACGTCATAAATCGTTAACCGCAATTCAATTAACTCAAATTTCGCATTCGCATTCAATAAACTCAAATATAAATATATTTTTTTGTGTTTGTAGATTACATAAACGGTGGTCGGTACGGAACCCTCGGTGCGCGAGTCCAACTCGCACTTGGCCGGTTTTTTTTTAAAAATTGAAGATGGCAAATCCAATACGGCGTCCTTAATTCTTAGCAAAAGATCTATGGTTTCGACGAAACTAAGTTAGGTTTCGAGTGTGCTGAATTCACATTTTTTAAAATTCAAGTTCAAGTGCTGGTGCGGTAGTTGCTGTAAAACAGTTAATTTTTTCCAAATGTCGGTCACACATAAAACCTAAATGCAGCAGTTGTTTGCAGCATTTCGAAGGCTCTGCCATTTCCAAACACAAATTCTATAAATCAGTAGATAATTTTTAAATTTCTCTATTTTGGGCTGCCGATTACCATCAGGCGGACCGTTAGTTTGTTTACCACCTTTGTAGAAAAAAAAAAAACTTTTGCGATATGCCCCTTTTTAGCTGTTCATCGAAGACGTACTGGAAAAGGAGAGATACTTACATTCAGGAGGCTTAAATGCCTAAGTATTTTACTAATGTCTTAAATTTCAGGACAGGAAACCTCAAAGTATGTCCCTCTGGTCCTCAATCACTTAGTTGAAATCATCAACAGGCCTAACACACCAAAAACCTTACTGGAAAATACAGGTAAGTGGCTAAGTGTATAATTTTGTATCAAACCAAAAAAAATAACGTTTGAGTGTATCACAATGTATTTTAACATACATATTTTGATTTGCTAGACTTTCAATACTTTGGTGGAAGTTAAATGTTGTATGGATCTATCTATTTATATATTTATCCCTCCATTGCTTTGTATTGATTTGCCATATTATTATTATTTACATAGCTATCTATGTAGTTTTTTTTTTGTTTATACGAGGTGTCCAATAATTATTGACTAAATCCCTCAACAAACTAGGTCTTGTTTTCGCAGAGTAGGTAACAGTTATTTCTAAAGAGAAATATTCATAAATAATTATCTCCATTTCCTATATCTATTATTAGTTTATATTTTTAGTCGAACTTTGAAACAAAATAATACACTTAATTGAAAATAATTTTGTTAGATTAAAAATAAGTAGGGATAACTATGGTTCAATCTTCATTGTCATTATTTATGGCATTTGTGTTAATTTGAGATCAGTGGCCGACGATAATGTCGCAAGCCTGAAGTGGCTAGACAGGCCTCTATTATTTAACACTATATGCCTACAGGTAACGTAGACGCTGCCTGTTACCTAGCGCATACGCTGTGCATTTAGAATGCAAGGTGCAGACCATTCAACATCCAAACTTCATTGCCATAATTATCTATTCCCTTATTTACCTTAAGCAAATAATGCAAAAATAAATTTAAATGCAAAACGCATATACATTCCTGAAATAACAATTTTATTTATTAGAAAAGTACAACGTTTTAAGGAATTTAATTAATGTAGCAAAAAGTCTGGTTATTAAATGTTTCACTGGCATTTTAAAAAATAAATTATGCATTTTGCGGCAATGGTAAAAAAGAAAGAAGTTGGTAGTTATATATATGTTGAAGGTAACGAAATTTGGGTCGTATTCACCTTAAAGAAAATGTAGCGCCCTTAATTAATATTTATTTTATTCAATATGTGTATATATGTGTTTAAATATATAGATAAATCAATGTAAATATTAAAACGACACCGAAGTTTCACTAAATACTAAATATGTACCTGTAAAAATGTAGTGTGTTTCATTCGTTTTTACTCGGGTTCCCATCTTAAAGATAAAGTCATTTGCAGTTTCAACTGTACATGCAAAAGGGACGCATATATTCGATTTGTAAATACTGAAATAATTCTGCTATATTGCTATCACGATGTGGTATTATAAATTTATAATTTGCTTATAGAGCATTATTTGATAAAATGTTCATAGTACTTTACTTTTGATAATATAAAATAGTTTTACTTTTTTTTTCTATTTGTAACACGATATAATTTGTTGCTGTTGGATTTGTTGTAATTTGAATATGTTTTGGATGGTTTGTTGATTTGTTTTCTTGGTTTTGTTCTCGGTATGTCCGTGGCGTAGCAATAACTATCGGTCGGCTAGGTTATGTGTGCCCTCACGACGTCGCACCCGTATTACATCAATTTGTACGCCAGTGGTCTGTAGTCATTTTTTTATTATTACTTTATATTATTACGATTACGTTAAAATTTAAATAAGTTATTAATATTATTTCGATTGTGGATGGTGTTTATCGCTTTATTGATGTTTTTAATGTATATTTTTTTTGTATACAATTATTAAATATATTTTGTCATTTAATTTGATACAGGTGTCGTAATTAAAATGTAATCTAACAAGACCACGTTCTGAACCGTTTTGTGTATTAATATTTGTTTTATTCATGTTATTTTTCAGTGTGGTATACCTTTTATATGTTGAACACCATCCGCTTTCTAAAATATACCGTTAATATTAAATATTATTTTTTCCAAATTGCAAATTAGTTAGTCTCAACTATTCATAAATATATTTGAAAAGAATACTAGCTCATATGCAATTTGAAATATTCACGAGTATTTTTTCTTCATCATATCAATATTTTTGTGTGCTAGTCACATTTATTTCCTACACTTTAAATTTATGTTTTTTTTAAACAATTAGTAATTAATTATATTTGCTTCATCCCACATTTGAATTACAATTATATAATACAAATAACTATAATAAAATATACTAAAGTTTTTTTATTGAAATTATATAATAATAGCACATTTAATAGTATTGCAGGCAAAAAGGATAATTACGTTATATATTATAAAAGAAAAATGAAGAGTCATTAAAAAATATTGCATAAGGAAAATAAAAAAAAAACCTGTTAGATGTGCTATATTGTAAAAAGATCAATAAGTATATAAGTATACATCAAATATAGAAGGGTATCAAACAGGTGTTCTTCACTGCGCAACATTCGGGATAACGATGAAAAAGACTCCGCATTCCGGGGTATATGTCAGATGATACAAGTGAATCCAGCCGGAGTCGTGCCTGACTTCATGTACTTCTGTGACGCTGTAGCATCTTGGTCCAATCCTAAGGACGATTTGAAAGAGATGTTCTCGAGAATTCTTCACGGATTCAAGAATCAGGTTGGGGAGGAAAACTGGCGCAGGTTCACTGAACAGTTTCCCGTTCAATTGAACGCCCGCCTTACTACAATGTGCGAGATATAGAACACTGATTATATACCTGGTGAGTCTACTTTTTATTATTTAGTTTATTAGTTCTTAACGTACATGGGCGTAGCCAGGTACGGGCAGGGGGGGGCAACTGCCCCCCCCCAGCCGGACATGGGTTGGCATATTTTCGGGATAATTTAGTCACATAAAATGTACCTATTCGGATCGCCCGCATTTTTTACTGCTATTACCTACACTGCACCGTTTTTCAACAGTCGTTCGTTCAACCTTCCATATGTAGAAAGGCAGTTCGTAAGTATTTTGATGTTAAGTCGTGTTGGCGCGGCATTGGTTCAGTAGTGATTTTGTACGGTCGTCACTACAGGATCGTCTAAAGGTGCGGACAGATTATTTGCAACACACATGCAATGCAACATTTCTCGTACATTTTAATGTGTGCGCGAACGCACCGAAATCAACTGCCACCACACTACGTGCATTCGCAGGGTGCGCGTTGGTTCCTGCCTATTGTCGGCAGTTTTCGACGAACACTTTGAGTGCGCGCAATGTAATCTGGATTACATAAATTCGCGGCGGACCTGCCCGCGATATTTGAATTGACGATTGTAAAAATGGATGGAGATGACGACTAGGACTTTTTTTATACACTGGCGTAGAAAAATAATTGAAACACCAATAAAATCATGTCTCCAGCGATGTTCAGTTCCGAGATCATTTGCTAGACAACAGAGCGACTACTTTCTACCATCGCACCCCTCGCCATCGACAGGGAATTCATTCTCACACTTTGGAACCGAAATGGTCGCGTACAGTGCGGTTTCAGAGAAACTTCCTCCCGCGAACGCTTGGGTTGTGGAATGACCTCCCTGCCAAGGTTTTCTCTAAGGACTACAGTATGGGGTTCTTCAAAAAAGAAGTTATTAGATTTCTGAAGGGTCGGCAACGCGCGAGTGATGCCCCTGGTGTTGCAAGCGTCCATAGGCTACGGTGACCGCTTACCATCAGGCGGACCATAGGCTTGTTTGCCTTCAAAAAAAACACTTCAAAATTAAACGGCTCCATGGCGTGCGCGCTGAACCCTGCCAGGAATGGTCGTTGTTGAGAAGCGCAGCGAGGGACCGTCCAAATATATTCTTGTTATACAGTCAACTGTTCGCCAAACCTTACACGAGTAGAGGAGTAGTTCCTCAGTATTTGATGATGCAAGGTCGTGTTGACACGCGATCATTTTATTTTTTATCTACTAGCTTTTGCCCGCGGTTTCGCCTGCCCGTAATTCGGTTATCGGTGTTTCCGATTTCAACGGCATCTTCTTAATTATATAAAAAATCCGAGTCAAGCTTGACGTTTTTAAGTAACCTATGTTCTACCCGCCCTAAATTCGATTATCGGTGTAGGACACCGATTTACACGACAACTCCTCAATTAAAGAAAAAAAAACTACTCACAATTGACGTTTTCTAGTAGCCTATGTGAGAAAATAGACAGACAGCATTTATGATATTAGTATGGACTACTTGTCCCAGAAAGAGCAGGTAAGAGCACTGCTGTACGGACGACGTAAAGACGTGACGAAGCTTCCTAAATCCTGCCCAACCTAAATAGACCCTCCTTATCGGCTTCTTTTTCGAAATAATTGTTACCCAACTGCACAATAATATCATCGTCAGAAAATTGTAGATGTGAGATTTACTCGCTGTTTACATTTACTTATGCCTTTTCCTTTCCAGTTATCAAGACTTAAAGACATCAGTGCGATTGTAAACAGTTTCGAGGACATGATAAACGGGTTTACTCTTTTGTAGGAAGATAGGTCATGTTTGAATGTTTTGTAGAACTGATTTAGTTGTCGAATCACACACACTTCTCAAGCACCTCGACGCATTGCCAGTCAACATTCTCATAGTCCACAGAGGCTTGACACATGGGCTGATGTCCGAGGAGGTCTTTTATATTGTCTGCCTCACTGTTTTTTTTTCTGACCTACTTTGCAGTTGGCTGATGCAGCCATTACTGCTCCACCGGGCTTTTGGGGCGAGGCTCTGAAGGAGCGCCCAACGCTCAAGGGCTCCCCTCAGCTTGGGTTGTCGCTGTTATGGTCGTCCCTTCGACCAGTGAGTCAGCGCCAGGAGGGGAGATCCACGTTACGCGGTTGCGATTGCGAGAGAGTGGGGGCGAGAAGCGCCCCGGCACTCTTTGATACATCGTGTATCCGTTCGTTCACCGACGAACTTGGGGACGTCGGCGTCGTGTTAGGGGGGATGCCCTATTAGGGGAGGTCGTTGAGACTAATCTCGCTATCCGGATAGCAAGATCGTCGTCTGGGGCCTTTAGTACGTGCTAAGGCCCCCTAACAATAGTTTTTCGACCGTGCCGAGGTCGGTCGGGGGAATGAAGAGCAGAAGTAGCTCAACGCCTATGGAGTTTTACCATATGAATAATAATGAAGTAAAGTGCCTACAATGCTATTTTTGCCGTATGAAAATAACATTTTATACCTAGTCTGCAGTACAGAACGAGTACTTATGTGACGGCAGTATTGTATTTATTTATTAGAGTCTTAGAAACTTTATTGGAGAACCATGCGGAAAAAGGAAAGTAGTCCAATTTGAACGATCTGTGGACCGGTTGGCGCGTTACCTAAGAAACACAATATATGATAAAACAATCGATTGGTATATTGCAACTTATATGAAATCATAGATTATTTATTACAATACGATATTTGTATGTTTAATGCTATAATGTATATTTGATAACCAGTTTCAACAGTTAATTTAAAAATATGTGACAGGGGTGAGCCCATCGCCACAACAAGCAGTGTTGTTGTGAATGATGCAGTGTATTTGGACTAAAGTGGCCCAACTAATGTGAATTACCAACTTAAGACTTATAAGTGGTAAAATGAAAGACCAGGGAAGAATAATATACTAGTACTCCTTCACCAGTTTTCGACGAACTATAAGAAGTCAGCATTGTGAGCGTTAAGGCTCTTTCTCTCTCTCTCTATTCCACCAATGCTAGAGCGCTAGAACACACACTATCGTATTATGTACAAATACGTACAATTACAAGTGAACCATCTACATATTTTCATCATGTTAAAGCTATCTGACTATGTTTTAAGCTGTTTAACTTGACCACATTAAAATTGTATTTGCAGGGGATTCAACGGGTCAGGGAGAAGTAAAGGAGTAAAATAAAGCTCGTCCAGAGCGTAGGGACAAACAAAAACCAACCCACTGGAGGCTATAGAGCGCACCAATTCACTGTGCCAACGTACAAAGCAATATTTCAAACCCCTTCAGATACAATGTTTCATAGTAAAATATTTCTTATTATGTGTAATATTGATTTGAATATCGAATCAAAAGTTTCAATATAATGGGTTGGAATGTGTAATTCGAATAAAAATAAATTACTTAGTGTATTTGAATAGGACACACGCACAGTGGTTTAACTACGGGGAAATTTCGAGTACATAAATGTACCGCGGGGTGCTAGGCTTATTGTGTTGTTTCGTATAATGGTAATTGTCGCACGTTGCATGCCCTTCCGTTATCGGCGTGATCACAAATTGGCCTGTAGGTGTTAGTATTCACTTACCAAAACTTTTTTTATGTGGTTTTGAACTAAGTGTTTGCAATATCTTGAGTAATTGCATGATTAGTGATACGATAGTTTGTAGAAAAGATGAGACGTCTTGTATTTTTGAAATAATTTTAATAGGATGGTTGGATAACCATGGTTAATTTTTGATTGTATTATATAAAGGAAGTTTAACGAATAGATCTTTCATGTGCAACATGATGTTATTTTGTTGCGAATCAATACAGTGTAGTGACAGCGTCTCATCTCAATTAATTAGTAGAACTCAACACAATGAAATTTGTGCATTAGTTTTATTTTGAATTTTAATTAATTAGATAAATTTCTGAACAATGACTTCGGCTACGCTCAGTTTTCATCTTGGAATTCGGAAAAACATTTTATATTTCAAAATTTGTATTTGTCTTCTGATCACTGTAGTAGTCATTTAGATAAACATGTATTGAAGTTTGAGTTTACAAATAGCATATAAACTTTTCAAATTATAAACTTTTTCCAGACATTAAGATTTAAACACCACTGGGGTCATGGTTCAGATAGCTTCATTAAAAAATAAATAGTTTTTACTTTGACTGAAATCATTAACTGCTCAACAAATTTCAGCGCGTGTATTTACTTTAAAACCTTATTATATATATACTAATAAATGTAAAAGATTAGTGTTACAAAAAAAATAAAAAATTAGACTAAAAATACTTCAACTATTTTTGAATCAGATAACTTAACAAAAAGCATTTATGTTGAAACAAAATTATTTCGTTCGGTAGATTTTCGAATACTATTTACAGATATTTTTAGTATATAAATTTCACGTGTTAACTATTACATTATAAATTACAAGACTTAGTGAAATGAGAATTTATGTAAACTGTGATTTGTGACTGGGTTATTTTGACTAATATGTGTATGATTATATGTCTGTGTCAGTGTAGATATAAATACTGCTTTGATAGATTTTATGACTGCTAGATTTCTGCTATATTATATACCAAATAGTATTTTTACGTTGTATATTTGTTTTAATGGATTTGTATGTTAGGTTGCCCTTGACGGCTGACACTCATGACCTTTTCGCAGAAAAAAATAGTTTACTCAATATCAAGAAAAAAAAAAACGAATGACAAGATATACAAACTACCACTTAGGCTGCGTTCCAAAACACAAAGAGGATGTGAGAAAAGTGGTTTTAAAGTAAATGTGACGTATTTTTTTGTACTATTTTCGTTACGCTAAATATTTTCAGCTAACATTTCGCTACTCAAATCCTGTTACTACTATATATGGTTATTTTCCTTAGTCACAAAAAACATATTCATCCATAAAATGCCAGTGAATTGTTAAATAACTAGAGTTTTCACTAAAATAATTTAATATATTAATTTAACAACAACTCTTGTTATTTATTAATTCACTATCATTTTATGAATGCATATGGTTTTTGCGATAATAGTAAATAGTGATATATGATGACGTTTAATATTTTCAGTAGCGAAGTGTTTAAAGTTATAGATGTTTAGTGCAATTAAGTTAGTCCCATACACATTTAAATCTGTTTCATCGTAACAAGTTGAATTATTTACACTGCTACAGATTAGTGTAAAAATAAACTATCTTTCCGAAATATATTGTAAGGCTTACTATGCCGAGCAATACTCGACGGAGAGTAAAAGTTAATTGGAACGTGACCTAGCTAAGGTGAATAGTAATTTAATGAATTTTATTTTTAAAAATTAATATGTTACCAATATTTTAAAATCAAAACTTTTTGTAACAAAAAAAACAAATCCCATTTATGAGTGTCATTCCTTTGATGACAACTTTTGTGATTATTGTTGTAATGTACTATTTATATGTACCTACTTATTTTATTAATTAAAAGTAATTTATGTATTTGTAAATACATATTGCGATGTATATTATTCTTATTATATGCAAGTAAAATTGTTATTTTCGTTTTATAAAATGCTAAAAAGTCTGACTTACCCACTTGTTGTAGTAATAATCATATATTTTTTCAGATATCGGGATCTGAATTTTTATAAGTAGTTCAAATGAACATTTAGTCTATTTTACACGCAATTAATGTAGGCGTGCAGTGGAATATTTTACATGATTTTTTTCGGGGATATATAAAACTACTATCTAATATATCAACATTCCGTCGACTCTAAATTTATAATTTTGGCTTTACCATTATATATTTTTGACTTTTAGTTTTTCGGTTTTATATTTTAATATATTTTTTTTTCTCTATGTCCCTAAATTGTGTATTATATAAGTATGTGATTTATTTAAGTAGGTACTCCCTCGGTCCCTAGAAACCCGTTTAGTTCCTAACCTGAGTCCTGTCTAGTCCCATTCCTTATCATGTGCCAACGAAGCCCGGACCGTGTGCAGATGAGTGTTGGTCAACCTTTTGACCAAAATAAAAAATATTCGTAGGACGTTAGATATCAACGTAACTTTAGGGCCCCACCCTTTTAATATGTAAAGAAAGTCGCTCACTTGACACCTCTGCAGTTTCAAAATTAATTTTAGTTGAATACAGCATTCAAAATCTCCAGTATTTATCGCACATACCTATATATTGACTTAATCATGGTTTTATTACACATCTTTATCGTTCATTTTTTTCGTTTGACCTTTATAGCATTATATTCTGTGCCATAATCAATTGAATATCTTATTATAAAATCTAATCATTGCAATTATATATTCTAAAAAAGACTCCGCTATGTTTTGCACACAGTTAGAACGATGGTTAGGTTAGGTTCTCTAATGTCTTCGAGTTAGCCTTTATCGACTCCCACAAATTTTGAAAACATTGATATTGCCTCAGCCGTTGTACATCCCCACTGCAGGTACACAGGCCTCTTCCTATAGTCCACCACACTAGCGTATTGCAGATTGGCGGACGTTTTCAAACTAGTGGCCAATCAACTTTTTTTTTTTTTCAAGCTGCCCATGAGGTTCGGCTTAACAGGACCGACGACGATCTTACGTGCCCTTTCTTATAGTCCACCACACTAGCCTGTTTTGAAGTAAGGGGAGCTTTAGGTGAGAAAACATGTTTCAGCAGACGGTCACCCATTCAATTACCTTCCGTCTAGGCGGACTTAGCTGAGCCACGAGTTCCTTATACATAACAATTTTGAAAAAGTAATTTATTAGTTTCAGTTAAAAGGGTTAAAAGTGAGCGAACTTTTAAATCGGTAGCTTGTATTTAGTATCGGTACCCGTAGGAACAAAACAAATTGAAGTAACTCACGCTGCCTCAAACGTGTTTGTGAAACATTATTTATTTTTTAAGTGGAAACCATTTTTATGAACGTTAGGGATGTCCTCGTAATTTATTTTTAAGGTTAGTAGGTTTTATCGACATGATCTTTTATAATAACGCAGTCGTTTTATTTTCTAAAGAAAAAACAAACAGTGATAGTAGTTGATAAAGTTGATGCTTGTGTGTGTGTGTGTGTGAGAGAGAGACGGCATTCGTAAGGCACTTCCTTCCTCGAGGCGTAGGTATATAAATTAAATATATAATAGTTTGTCGATCTATTTAAATCGTTAAAAGACCTTCAGTTGACTTTTATACAACCATTATTCGACATTGTTACATATAGTCACTAGATATACATTTCTGAGTGTTCAAACCTTTCTTTGATAAATATGATTTTGAAGACATAACTTAACTGAAATAGCCATTTTCAAAATTAATTACTTGTTTATTTTAATTTTATACAATAGAAACTTTTTTTTCTTAACTCGAACCTTTAAGTGCTAAATAGATCATTGTCAGGTTTTCTTTTTTAGTATTGAAAATGTATTGAGAAATTCTTATTGTTTAACGATTTAAATAGATAGTCGATTCGTTTCGACGAACTTTTGTGATTTGTCTATAGATATTATTACTATGGGTTGTTTGCGATGTATAGTTATTATTGTGCATTGTAATAAATATATATTTATTATAAAATATTGCAATATATATAAATGTCACGTGTTTATTAGAATTTAATCGGGTTGTCGGAATTCAGTCTTCTAAATCAGGAATGGCATTTTTTTCAGTGGCTTTCTATGAATAAAATTAAAATTATGTCATGCTTTTTTGCTCAATCGCTTGCTTATGCCTTAAAAATTCATTAGATACCATTAAGTCTCCAAAAAGATTGATTTTGTTTTGGCTTTTTTTTTATTGTTTTGTAATTGTCAAATATTCTAAATAATAGATGCGTCACTATCTTATTAATTTCATTGTAATAAATGTTTAAGTACCTGCTCTGGTATTTGATTTACTTAAAGTACTTAATTTTTTAAAGTTCTTTTAAATAGGTTATAAATTTTTTTTATAGGAATAAGGTGTTAAGCACTGTAAAAGATTTTATCTTTTGCTTTTACAGTACAAATATTTTGTTTCTACAGTAAAATTTAAAAGGGTAACTTATTTATATGCAAGAAATTTGTTTTTCCAGCAGGGGTTCTAAAACTATTGAAACGTATTTGCCTAAAAAAACACAATAAAATTATTTATATACTGAAGATAGTGAGCAGCCAAAAACATGTTTGCGTATACTTTAGCGATAGATGTTTTAAGTGTTTTTTTTTTCTGTAAAGTTATTTTGCAGGTTTGACTCATAACCTATTGACGTATATGAGCTTCATAAAGTTAAAAACACAGTTTAGACTCTAGTCGTGACTCGTGACGGAGAGATATTTATGAAAAATTAAACAAAAAAATTATGATATATTTCGCATTGTCTTGGAAATAGGAACTATACTTGTCCCATTCTTGTGTACTCGATTCTGTAAAGGTTCATCTCGCTCCCTCAGTCATGCATTGGCACACTCTTCTTGCCAGTGGTCATATTTAGGTTCAGGTTACATTTATAAAGTATTGAATGCCGACAACTTGAGTGTTTTCTAATAGTTTATTGTTTCATATACCTATCATAAATATACATTACATTTCAAAATTATACATTTTCATTTTATTAAATCTTTTCACAAATTTCAAATTGCATTCTCTTTATTTTATACATAACACATACATTTTTTATCTGTTTTTACAAGTTTTTGGTAAATACTTAAATTCACAGTATGTGTAAGGTCTTATCTATATGTGTACTTTAATTACAAGATTGTACAGTGCAACAAACTTTTCCCGTTGGTCAATTATCAGAACAACAGTTGCCATATTAAAATGGTGTGAATTTACACGACACTAGCGACTATACACGGAATTAGAAAAGTTTGCTGCACTAGTTTTATAAAATCAAATTACATGGTTTTTTTAGTAAACCTATGCAATTGTTTCTAATATAAAAAATAATGATTTGATAACTTAAAAAAATCGATAGTGTCTGGCACAGATATATCTACATAAACTGTGTGGAAAGCTCATATACCAAGTGCTGGTAACACCAACTATACTTTAGCATTTGAAAAAAGATCATTTCTTTTTCATGCTCTTTTTTTTGTAAGTAGCATAAAAACATTAATAAATACTGAGACTATTAATTAACTCTTTTCATGACATGCATCGGTAAGCGTGTTATAGCGAACATCTGCATTGTTGAGATGAATTTGACATTTGTTTAAAATATATCAATATAGGTATATCAATGACACGTCCATCTACAACATACATTGCTATGCAAATAACATTACTAAAGACCCTTATTACACGACTCGGGCAACTCGTCCCGTTGTGGAGGAAATCGTGGAGAACTTGTGTCTGAAATCGAGACCACTCTGTCCAAGGTCTTCGAGTGGGGATGGGAAAACTTGGTCTAATTCAACTCAACGAAGACACAATATATAGGCTGCGGTGACCGCTTACCACCAGGTGGACCGTAAGCTTGTTTGCCCTCTGAGTGGTATACATGTTGTTTACTAAAATGACGAGTAATTGATACCAGTGTTGCTATACCTATGAAGTAAACATGGTTTTTATCTTGTCTAATCTAGGGATATTATGTTAGAACGGCTTCGTTTTTTCTGCTAATAGGTGAACTGGTTAAACTTATCGTAACCAGGGTTTCAAAAAATACTTGATTGCTATTTTGTATTTTTTAGCGAACCTCAAATTTTTCCTTAACATTGGTTTTTCCAAAATAAATTAATAAATAATTTAGTGTTTTTTTCTTGCCAGTTGCTTCTTTTAGTAGATTAGATATAATAGATATTTTGTTATACCTCTAATGGATATAAAATTAACCACATTAACATTTCTATTTAAATTTTAAGTATAGTCAAGTGTTGCCATATCTTGATCACATTTTTTTAACATCTTGTTATGTACAAATATCTTTGCCAGACTAGTACATATATTTAATAAAGCCCATCTGAAAAACTTAAAAAAAAAAGGATGGTATAAAAATGGATTGTTATTAATCTCATGAACAAATCAATTTGTAATCAGTCATTAAAATGCACTAAATGTTTAATTAACATCAATATCGTCACGTATTATCTATAGATATCTATTTTGTGTTGCCAGTTTCTTTAAGTGAGTGCAAAAAAATAAGAAAAAATTATGATATTGTGTTTTATTTGCTTTGAAAGATTGTAAGCATTTGAAAAATCCTTGGTAACTAAATGTGACAAGCATAAAAAAGTTATGTAATTAAGTAATTTTATATTTTGCACTCACTACTTCATTTTCGAATTATAAAATTACCTTAATTGTATCTTTAAAGTTTTTGTAAATTCATTATAATTTAAAATTATTTAATACGGTTTAATATCTCGAAAGCTTTTATTTTGTTACCCAGGGTAGCGATAAAGAACGTCTTCGAATGATTTCGATGATGTATCAAATCTTTTAATAGTTTTCAAATTTGTTTAAAGAGATGAATTTCATACGCAAGCACAAGCGGATAGATCGACGTCGGGCGATATTTTGGAACTTGCTACTGGGGGCCGTTCGGAATTTAACGCTGTGTTTGTATTCCGACTCTAATCCGTTCGGAAATATTCTGTGTCGCAACACCGGTGCTAACACCATTGACACTGACCCCAAGAAGGGTTTGTACTGCTTGACGTCAGAAATGTCAACTGACTTGCTTGTATAAAGTGACAGGTCTCGGGTAAAAAAATGGTTATCGTTCGGATATTCTCAGGTTAGTGTCACCGTGCGGTGTACCTACACGAAGATTTCGAACGTAGCCCTGTTATGCAATCATGGATTTTAAGGCCGGCCGCATACTACGAGAAATATCCGATAGAAAAAATCTAGCGCGCGCCGGACGGCCACTCCGTGCATACATTTTGTAAGTCCCGCAAACTGTAAGAAAATGTCTCGTGACAAAACTTCTCTTAATTTGCGTCCGGCCTAAAAGAGCGTATTTTTTTACAAAAGTTTTGTGATATTGAACCGTGTATTCTATGAACGTTTTTGTCAAATTCATTCATTAATATTACAGTGTGCTGTGTTGTATTGGCAATCAGTTTACTTAGAGTTAACTATAAGTTTTTGGTTGTTGTAATGCTAAGTATGACCTTACAATAGACTACCGTACATTTCGTTAATAAAGCACTCATTGTTCAAATCCACTATTTTATTATTTATTCCTTAACATCTTAATTTTTTTATCATGGTGTCTATAGACATAGTTAATTTCTCAAATTATAAATGCCAGGCAAATAATCTTAGCCTCATATTCAGTAGGCAACAATAAAAGCGCAATACGTGACGCTCCACATGTTTGAAACTTCGCACAACATCGCGCGATGTTGCCTTAAGACGCGCATCAAGTTGCATGGATCGGTAACGTTCCTTTGCAAAATTGCTGAACGTCGCCCTTTGTTGAACAACATGTACTGCGTTAATTGTTGCCTAATGAATACATGGCTTAATACATACTTTAGTTAGGTTAACGAATGTAATAAGCCTATAACATGTGGAAGGTACTTAACTCAAATATCGAATAACAGTGTCCCTAATTGTTAGTACCCCTGGGATCCCTATAAAGTCTGTAGTTAGTACCTATTGTTAATGACCATCAAACACTAGCAATCAATGTTGGGCGATTTAACAACTATAATCTGCAAAAGTAGCAATAGTTCGGTTGCCCTAACAGCTTAATGGTTGAAAGTCACTAATCAGACAGCGATATAGTCGCGCTTCACTCGATTTTGCTACTGTAAATCGCTAGTGTGGTGACTAAAAATTTATTAATAAATAGAATTTTAAAGATTTATTATATCTCACATTAAATAAGGTTTTTTTACATAAAAGGTTATCACTAACCTTTTGTATTTAACACCAATATAATAATACTTAAATATTCTTTGAATTGGGTACCTATATTACATTCTACAAACTGATATTAATAGCGCACTAATATGCGGCGTAGATCATTTACTTAATAAGCACATAACATCGTCTTGAACACTATTTAGTAATAAAGTAAAGGTCGTTCAACTACACCTATTGAACTCCAATTATGGACTCTATGGAGAAATTAATTTTTGGCCTGGGTGGAGGCGGCAGCGGGACATAGTTTGTGAGAAGAGCGGCCAGTAGGTGTGTGCAGAGGGCGGCCGCGGGGGGAGCGTGAATGCCGGGGACTGAGGGGGGAACACGAAGCTCGCGGTCCAGCTCTGCATCCGCGAAAGCCCGACGCCGCCGAAGACGCTCGCTCCAGGAAGGGTCGCTACTAATTGGCCCTATAATAGAGAACTAGATCTTAGTAAATATAATACTTATATACCACCACGACGCTTAGCCAAGATGACGGTCAGAGATATTACAGTGGTTTGACTACGGGTGCATTCACGTAGAAAGCTCCGGTCGGTGCTGGTTCGTATTAACGAACCCTCACATATAGCTCTAGTTACCAGTGCCGGCCGATCCGCGCACGTCGTTGTTGTGTATTCAAATTAAGGTGCTGAATTTTTAGGTGCTTAAAAATTCAAGATCGGATCTAATATGGAATGCATCTATATATAATTTGATCGATGATGGCGTTAATTTTTTTACCAAAATTCTTCATTGTCAAGAGAAGTTACTCGGGCGGTAGATGTGACCGGACCAGTTTTCAAAATTGTTTCATTAGAATATTTTGATAAACTAGAAGCAATCCATCTGAAAACCGCACTCAATTTCCAATAGTAGTTTTTGCGTCATGCATGAGGACACAAAGAACCATTCGTACAGTTCGGGGTCCGCGTTGCTTCAACAGACTGATACTCAACGGCTACTTGGCACGCCGATTCAAGTCAAGCCGAATCGCCTCATGTTGTATACCTCCAATACATTTACTATTAAAGCGCGGCCATAAAAGACGCGTTAAGCTGGGTCGCCCCCAGGCTAACATAAATGTGACAGAACTATAGTGGAAAAACGTCCTTTAGGCGTAAATTACTTGCAACTTCATAAGAATTCTGAATATGCTTGTTTTAGCTTTTGTTCGCGTTTGTAAAATAAAATCGGCCAAGTGCAAGTCGGACTCGCGCACGAAGGGTTCCGTACCATTATGTATAAAAATGGCAAAAAAATCACGTTTGTTGTATGGGAGCCCCCCTTAAATTATTTTTTATTTGAATTTTATTATTTATTTTTAAAGTGACTATATAACTAATTATTATGTAAATATTCTAAGCGTCTACCTGTTGCCGTTATCAATATCGAGCAAAATTGAGCTAAAAAATAACGTTGTTATAGCGGCAACATAAATACATCTTTTGTGAAAATTTCAACTGTCTAACTATCACGGTTCATGAGATACAGCCTGGTGACAGACGGACGGACAGCGGAGCCTTAGTAATAGGGTTCCGCTAATTACCCTTCGGGTACGGAACCCTTAAAATAACCTTATTTAGATCGATAGGAATAGAAAGATGTTATCGATATTTTGAATGGTATGAAACAAAATAATCTAAGTAAGGTACGCCCACCATGTGACTGCATCCAGTCAAGTTCAGGTAGGTATTACCTATGTTGTTTCACAAATTGTGTATCTTTCGCAAAAAAAAAATAATATGTAACAAAGCAAATGGCTAGTCGTGTATCACAATTCCGTGTAGGTTCTTTGAAACATATTTCGTTGGCGTCATTAATGAAACAAATATGAAAAGACGTTCTTAAAATCATGTCACCCCGGGAGCTATCATTCAAAGCGGAAAGACATGTTTACAGTCAACAATATTAGTGCAGTCTGTGCGTAATCGGATACCCTGACAAAGAGCCGCCAACGCTCTTTCTTGTAAAACAATCTTTACACTTTTTAATGCTCAATAAAAATAGATAAAAGAATTTTAGTTTTTATACAAGTAGACGTTGAAATGTTACCGAGTGTTAGACGACAGCTTTTGTTCTGAAATGAACCGGGGACATTTCACTGATCGTTTGATTTTTTATTGCTCTGCGGTGCTCTATTTCTAAATTGTTAAAGAGTATCTTTTTACTCGTATTTTATTTTCCTATAAAGTCATCGTTAATGAAAGAGAAGATATATTTATCCTCCCATATAAAAATCAGTTAACTCTGTTGATAGATTGTAGGTATGTTTGAAATATTTACCAAAATTAATTGAATGCCTTAGACGTTATACGTCCCACTAAAGGGGCACAGGCCTCTCATCGAAGAAGGAGGCTTAGGCCATAGTCCACCGAGATAGCCTAGCGCCGGTTGGTGGACTATGTTTAACTAGTGGCCAATCAACTGAAAAAGTTGTCAAGCCCAAGGCCTCTGACGTGGCTTAACGACTTACTTTCATATGACAATTAGGTAGGACCAACGGTTGCGGTAATGTTATATACGGGATGACTGAATGAAATAATATTCTTTTAAAAAAAATCTCAATGATACAAAACATGCAAGATAACGATACAAGCGATATCATGTTTAAACGTAAGGCCAAACTCCAGGAGTTTTTCTTGCAAAATATTGTAATAGTTTTCGACCTTTCCTTCCCCTTATTCTGGATAAGCCCAAATTCCGGAACGATTTAACTCCTAGCTTCGGAGAATAAATGTTCATTTATGTGACGCCTGTTTTTTGCTGAAGTCCACTCATTAAGAGTGACAGAAAATGTATATATTACATCCGTGTCAACGCTGCTGCTGTAAGGCTTGTAAAGGCACGCGCAAATACGAGATTGGCGACTGTCTACGCGGAATCTGTTAATATTGTGGGTATGAACAATATTGACAGATTCCTCTTGTTAAGGCCGACAGCAGATATCTGAGCGATCGAACATACATACAAAACCCTCTCCTATAGAAGGCGGGTCTACTTCGGTTTCCTCCGGAACTATTACTACTCCACGAGACTGCACAAAGTTGGCGGTTCTGCCTCCCAGAGCAGACATCAAAGTTATCCCTGGGTCAGCCGTTTCAACGAATCTTCCGGACCTCCCACACCAGCATTCCGCGCAACGACTGGAGGACAGGCGAACAATAACAGAAACGAGCACTGCCGGCCCCCCGATGAAGTTCGGACTGCTCATTGGAGCAAGTACATAACTGTGCCTACCTTTACTTTTCAGGTATCGTTTTCCTTTCATCCGAGTACCTAGAGGACGATAGTTTTATAATTATAAAATTACTCTTAGATTAGGTAACAAATGTACCTATCTAATATAAATATCTATTATATACGTCGTTTAAAAAAAACGACATTAAACCTGGCATCCACCCCAAATGCGTAAAGAGAAGCTGTAAGTTGTCTTCACAATTTTACAATTTTAACTCAGTCTCGTTGTTCCAAAGTAAATATTTACCCAGCTAATTCGCATTGAGCATTTCACGGGTGAGAAAGGAAACACTCGACAGTGGTGGCTCGGTTACTATAAAAACAACGCGGAGTGTGCACGCCACGGCTTCAGCATTTGGACGTTGGACATTGTTATTTTAGTATCTTTAGGATTGTATTATTTGTGTACATTGTTTGCTTGGGTTCGTAATAAATTATCACATAAAACGAAAAAGCGGTTAAGTGAGAGTCGGACTCTGTGTGAAACAATCATAATGTATTTTATTTATTTATTTAATCTTTTCACAAACATAATGCCATAAGGCATTCTCCACTAGCTAAACATGTATCTACTTTAAGCAGATAAATTAACGGCGGTGCAGCAAGAAAAATAAAGCATATATAGTATGACAGTTGTTTTACATAAAATACAATATATTACTTTATACATAGTACATACATGACATTAAGTTTTAAGGGGTGTCTGACCGTCCGCTGACATAGACTTCTTCTTCCACCATCTTTCTATCGATTCGATACTCAAACTTAATTTCACAGATATTATTAGAAAATAATTAAGCGCATATTTTCATTCTTTCCGCTCATAGAATGTAGAAATCTTTTTTTTCGCATACCCCATTGTAGAAGATTCTCAATAACCCTGAGGCATATGGAGGCATAGTTTGAAAATGGCAATACGTGAGCGACATGCACTTAGCCAGTTTTTTTTTATTTGAAAAAGTCCCTTCATTATGTTTTTTATGGTCTGCCAGCTGTTTCCTTAATTACATTACTTTTATGGTTTTCGTCTTATGACACAAAGTCGTTTGATCAGACGCGGGGACGGTTTTAGAGTTAAGACTAAAAGCTAGGATTTAGTTAGACTTTTTATTTTGTTAGCATTCTATTCATTCCGATCTATTAGCTTATTGGAAACAGTCTTATGTACGCCAGACCCTAAAATTCGAGCGAAAAATATACGCAAGGAGGTATTACCTCTCGAGACCCGTGAAATTACGTAGCTACAATCGTACATGCATCCTGTTTTTTGCTTACGTGTTTTATTTACTAAACATTAAATCAAGAAAACTATGATTTAGGCTCAAATAAGAAAAGCCCCATATAGTTCAGTCTCTCTCTCTCTCTCTCTTTATTTGATATGCACAGTGTATTTCGTTTTTAGGGTTCCGTACCTCAAAAGGAAAAAATGAACCCTGATAACTTTGTTGTCCGTCTGTCTGTCTGTCTGTCTGTCAAGACCCTTTTCCTCAGGAACGCGTAAAAGTTTGACGTTGAAGTAATATCAAATATTTAGGTCTACGGTCCCTAGGAGCTGTAAATAATCAAGCTTCTAAGTCAACAAAATAGTTTTATCGCTATTGTGACGCAAATAAATCAAAACCTATGGGGTACTTCCCATTGACCTAGGAGACTTGTTCTCCTGATGGACGAGCTATCTACATATTATAAGTTTGTACGGAACCCTAGGTGCGCGAGCCGGACTCGCACTCGGCCGGTTTTTTTATTTTGAGCCAAAATCATAGTTTTCTTGATTTTAAGTTTATAAAGTAAGACAAGTAAGAAAAAACAAGGTATACTTGCATACATTATTTCTCTAATTCCAGAGTCTGGCCTCTTAGAGTCCAACTTTGATAGTTAGGTACTAAGTATGGGTAACAGTATCAAATGATTTCTTTTTTAGGCGGGTAAGGTAGCGTGATATAAATATTTCCTTTACCGACAAATATCTTCCTTATGCGCTCTTAATTTTACTGATTATTTTGTAAATGGAATAAATATAAACATAGTTATTGTCAACGTATATTTTATTCACTGACTTCAAAAAAGGAGGAGTTTCTTTGTTTAGGTTATTTAATTTCGATTAAGCCCTCGTTTTTTTTTTTTATACCACTAAGGTGGCAAACAAGCCTACGGTCCGCCTGATGGTAAGCGGTCACCGTAGCCTTACTTGCAACACCAAGGGCATCACTCGCGCGTTGCCGACCCTTCAGAAATCTAATAACTTCTTTTTCGAAGAACCCCATACTGTAGTTCTTAGAGAAAACCTTGGCAGGGAGCTCATTCCACAACCTAAGCGTTGGCGGCAGGAAGTTTCTCTGAAACCGCACTGTACGCGACCATTTCGGTTCTAAAGTGTAAGAATGAATTCCCTGCCGATGGCGAGGGGTGCGATGGTAGAAAGTAGCCGTGGGCATCATTTCGAACAATTCCTCAGAACACAACCCCTCGTTGAACCCCTATTAATTTAGAAACGATTGGATTATAGGGAGCAGAGATATGGAGGTTAGAAATAACTTCTAAGATTTGTTGATAGGTATATGTTAAGTTTATGTCCAAGTAGGTTTTACGTGTGAAGTATGTTACTGGTTACGCTATATCTTTGCCGAATGCAGTTCTTACCCGTTTTTTATAAACAAGAGAAAAGAATTATTCAGAAAAAAAATTCAACAAGAGATTAAGTGATTTTTAAAATGTAATTAAAATATATTTTAATTTTAACAAGACTTTTAAGTTGTAAGTTATATAAAATATTTTTATCTTTATAAAAAGAGAAAATTAAATAATTTTTATTTTTTGATTACTACCAGGCACGTTGATAATAACCACGGGGCTTTTTTTTATAATTTTTTTGTACTAGGTGGTACGTAGCGTTTATTGTAAACGGTACTACCACGGGTAAGAAGGGGCCGAATGTGAAACTTTCTAAATAAGGTGATTCCCTACTAGGAAAAAGAAAACCGGCTTAGATTTAAGAACCGGTAATTTTTGGTTCTGAAGGCACAGGGAACTTATTACAAACAGTTTCAAAAATTCGGGAATGAAATGTATGGCCGTTATAATGTAATGGCAGTGTGTACTACTTTCACATGTAGCGTGAAGTAAGACCATATTCCACATATCTTTCTTTTAAATTCCCAAGTCCACAGCGCCTGATATGTTTTGAAATAAGCTCCCAGGGACCTTATTGGGAACAGTCTCGAGCTATTAAGTCTACTAAAATTATTGATATTTTTAAACGTTAATCGAACAAACACAATTAAGCTAAGAAAGTAACATTACCTGTGTTCACGGTTTAAACTAAAACAATTCTAGCAAAGATTTTATGAGTTTTGATTATCCGGAATTACCTAAATTCATGAGACTACTCGTTTTTAAACTAAAAATACAACGTTTACCAGTATATTACCAAAAGTAAAGCAACTAATAAATAACATAACAGTCTTTGAAATTTTGTGTGAATGTACTAAAAATCGTTACACAATGTCATATATATTTATTCACTATGAAATATATTTGTTATATACTACTTACATAATTTATACTACAATTACGCCTTAAAACTTAATTTTTTTGTATGAAATTTAACGTTTTTACCGTTTTGTTAGCCATATTTTTTGACCTTTTGCTACAACTTAGAGTCAGTGCACAAGATTACAAGCTATTCTAATTATTTAACTAACTTTCATAACAATCAAATGCAATATACGCTTTAAAAATTTGCACAAGTATTGAAACAATGGTCACTTCCAGATTATTATTTCATTTAATACAATAAATAAAAAATGACGTATTTATGCGATCTAGCCTTTATCACAGTCTAAGGAAGCAGTTGATGATAGTTTAGTGGAAATTATATACAAACCATCTGCTTATTTAGTTGCAGATTTATTATAAATTGTTGATATAAATAAATTAAAGATAAATTGTTAGAATGTTAAATCTAATTTAATGTATATCTTAGTTGTTTTTTCATATATTTCTTTATTATCTTCTAATTGGCTTTAATGCTTAAATAGTAAACTCAACATATGTAACCAATTAAGGGTTAAAATATAGATTATATATTCCATAGTAGCGTTCTTATAAGGTGGGTGGACCATGGAAGGCCACTGTAACGAAAAAACAGTTTTTATTAGTTCATTTACTGGATAAATGAAAGAAATAAATTATTAATTAACACTTTGTTTTATTGTGTAACATATAAATTACATTTCTTTTATTCTAACTGTAATTACTATCTATTAAACTTAACTTTTATTAAGCTCTTCCAAACGGCCTTGCAAGGAACAGGGCTCCATGCAAGGCCAATATTATAAATCAGTCGTTCAACTTAAAACTAGAGTTGTAATAATCCAAATATCCGCTTTTTCTTAAACTACATAAAAAGCTTTTTCATTTAAACGAAACATTGAATGCTTAACATATTATAATTTTCTTTAAAAAACTCAACGACCATTCCTTGAACACCATCGTATAACTAAGAATATAATAATGGAAATTATTTAAAAATTATAGTAATGAGTATTATATCGATAATAAATAAGTTACCAATGCGTTTTAGAATAAAATTATAAAAAAAAAAGTTGGCCTATAATGGCCTTCTTATGGGTCCGTTCTTTGTAAGGCCAAAATGTTCCTAAGAAGGCCAAACTAACAAGTTTCATCTATGACAAGCTATTTTTTATATTTAATAGAATAATAGACACTACAGACTAAGTACTTTGATAATTACGAACTTATAATGGCACATAGTCAGAAATATTTAAAATCAACCATTCCTAAGATATAAACGAACATATAAGAAAATAATAACTAAAAATTCATCAGCATTTGTATTAAGTTGATTACTTTGTACTGCTTCCATGGCACGTCTTAAACTATCTTCATCCCATGCACTACCTCTTTTTCTAGGTTTTGATTCTGACATTCTTGAAAGCTGGAATTATGCGTATAAAATTTAATCATCTGTTCAATTATCGACTTATTCTCATAGCGATATTTACTGACATAATTTAATGATATATCTGTAATAAAATAATTTTGAAAGAAATGTCTATTCACTCTGAGTTAAAATGTTGAATAATCCTTATAAATTATAAAATAATAAACATAAAACATTGTTTTAACTTACCCGGTACACATTCCCCGGTGTTCATATTTCCATGATTTGTAAATGGTCCTAGTAAGGCCCATGTACCCTAGCAAGGCCAACCGTTAAATTTTTGATTGGCCTTATAAGGAACCACCGGCTTTCATAAGAACACTACTTATATTTTAACTGAAATCGAAGCAAAATTATAATGTTTTTCTTAAGTACCATGACAAATTCTTGTATAAAAATTTACAGTTTAAAAAAATAAGATAATAATAGGTTATTTACATAAAAAATTACCTTTTGCGGTGCGCGAGAATTACAATTTTGACGTCGTTGTCCGAAGTCTACGAAGTGAGGGACCGCACTAACAAAATAGCGACGCGAGCGACTCGCCGCCGTGTCTGTGTGCTTGTGTTTGATAGAGCTTAGTGTGAGTGGAAGGAATTTATCATCACATGACAATAACTATGACTTTTTTATGGTTGGCCTTCAAAGGAGCATGGCCTTCCATGGTCCACCCACCTTATATATAGCTGTGGTAAGGTAAGGTGTTGAAGAAAATGCTTCTTGCAATCGAAGCTAACCTTATATATTATCCTACTAATATTATAAATATGAAAGTTTGTATGTCTAGATGGATGTTCGTTACTCAATCACACTTAAACCACTGGACGGATCGGGATAAAACTTTGCATACATATAGGTTAGGTCCTGGAATAGCATATAGGCTACTTTTTATCCCTAAAAATTCAAAGTTCCTGCAGGAATAACTATAACAGAGTTAAACGAACTATTACTGCACCTATAGCATGCTATAGCAATTCATTGGTATAACTAATTAATTGGAGTTAATTAAGTAGTTCCACGCCGATAACCGAATTTAGGGCGGGCGGAGCCGCTGGCAAAGTCTAGTATCTAATTAAATGTTCAAGATAAGATAGTAGGTATTCTTACCGAATGGAGGTGTATGAACAAAGGGGTAAGTTTTAGCCATCTGCATTGACCGAAGTCGCGCTCGGTAAGCTTGCTTGCGCGCTGCCAGGGCCGCTGCCCCGTCACCAACGCGGGGCTCACCACTGACCCCTTGTTGTCTGCGAAGCGCCACCTACATAAAAGAATTAAACAAGATAGGATAAATAACATCCGATATTTGGATCCTTATTTTAAAGAGCCTGGTGGTATTGGATACGGCGCCTCAGTCGTTAATATAAATACAAGTATTTTCATGAGTTCTGGATTCGAAATAGCAGCCTCGCGGTATAAATATTGTTTTGCTCCGTTATAATATATGCAAAATTTCTACGTAATACATAATTTTTTAAGGAACTCTATTAAAAATACTTTTTATCCCGGCTAAGAAGGGGCATAAAGCCAGACACATTTTGCATACATCGCGGAATATTAACGTAGTATGGGCAAAAACATTAAATATTAATAACTCGAATAGTATTACTTTATATAAAATTTGCTACTAACAGTCTAAGGATTTATAATAAGGACGCGTTCGTTTTGGGATTAAGAGTTCCTACGATTGAAACTTTCACACTTTTGATAACGCCAGTTATGTCACCGACACTACCGACTATCGTTCGTGTAGCTTTGAAACTTTACAAATAAATTTTTTGGGTACAAAACGAACGGTTGACGTACACACACTACTCACACTACCCAATAAACAATAAATGTGTAAGCAGTTCTACAGACTAACATAAAAACTCCACCTCCAGAAATGGGTCTAAATTTTAAATTTTGGTGGCAAAAGTGACAAAAATATCGTAAATGAACGCATGACCGTTTACTACAGATGATACTAAAATTTAAATATCATTGATACCAATGCTAAACAAACGGATGACAGATGACAAAAGTAATGAAACAAATGATTCTGCATCCCAACACGAACGCGCCCTGAGTGATACTTTATTAAAATTTCAGCTAAACTATAGGTTTATAAATATGTATCAAAAATTGGAAAATACTAAAAGTGACTTTGCGATTTTTTTCTATCGACAAAATTTTGTTGCATAATGTTTTTGCTAATATCAGATCTTGGAATTATAACGAAGTATCTACATGTTTTTTATTACTAATTTGGACTTGATTTAATTCACTGAAAATTAAATTTTAATAAGGGCTATTTTGCTTTATACCATCTTAATCAAGTAGTTTCCGTGAGAATCCCACAGCGATAACCGCAGTCAATGCTATATTTCTCTATAAGAATAATGTTTATAATCGTAGAGAATAAAGAAAAGAAAACTGATTACCTAATTATAATCAACAAGCATGCTATACCATCATCTATTACCTGAGCAGCCATCACGCGTTGTCTTTCTAATACTAGCAAGCAACCGGGACAGCGACAGTCTCGCCAACGACAAAGCCGTTTGTGTCCCTTCAGACAGGAAATAACTCCGTGGTTGCGGCACCGAGCACACTTGGGGGTCCGCAGCGCTTTCCTTACTCCGCCACTGTCCAAACTCTTGCTTTCCTTGCCGTTTTCACTTTGCATTGTCACTGGCAACTTTGAATAACTTTTACACAAATCCATTCACGAGTAAATAAAGAAAATATCAGCCGCGAGCATGTTTAGGTTCAACGCAAGACACATGTTTCCCTGATATAACGTTTCAGGGATTGATGCCTGTAAGATTTTTTTTTCAAGTTCTAACAGTGTAGTGGTCGGGATTGCCCCGCCCTACCCGTCTTGTTATTGGCTCCAGCCGTATGGCGGGCGGGCGCTCCGATGTCACAAGCACAACCCTTGGTAAAATTGAATATAATAAAATAAAATTATACAACGTTCTTGGTAAAATGATACATATGACGCAATTTGTTTGTCGGCTCCGTGGCTCAGCGGGTAATGACCCGATTGCAGAATCTAGGGACGTGGGTTCCATTCCCGCACAAGGCAAACATGTATATGATGAATATTTGTGTTTGTTTTGAGACTGGGTGTTTTCTGTGTATAACATGTATGTATTTTTATTCTTTGTCTGGTAGATATCCATAATACAAACTTTGCTTTTGGACAAGATGGAGTTGTGATGAATGTCAAAAAATAATTATATTTATTTAATTCCTTCCTATATAAGTATAGGTACGTGCATTCTTAAATGCAGCTCATAATAGCACATAGGTAGAGAATAGTGTTTCGAATAAATACATAATCAATCTTGGCGCGTTCGCCAATTTGTTACTTTTTATTCGTAAGGTACTTACTATAATAAGAACTTTGTTTTTTTAGGATTCCGTACCTGAAAGGTAATAAGGAACCCTATTACTTAGGCTTCGCTGTCCGTCCGTCCGTCCGTCTGTCACCAGGCTGTATCTAATGAACCGTTATAGTTAGACAGTTAAAATTTTCACAAAAGATGTATTTCTGTTGCCGCTATATCAACAAATAAACAAAAACAGGAGAAAATAAATATTTAATGGTGCTCCCATACCATAAACGTGATTTTTTTGCCTTTTTTTATAGATCATGGTACGGAACCCTTCGTGCGCGAGTCCGACTCGCACTTGGCCGATTAGTTAATAGTTAATAGTTTTTATGTAGGTGAGTGCTGGTGTAATACACTCGTCATAATATATATTCAATCTATACTTACCGTGTTTAGTAAATTAGTTGTTCTGCATAAAGGTATAAAGGGTGCTTATTTGGAACAGTTTCGAGAAAGATTTGCAGATGGTCCGTTGTCGAGTAATTACGTCTAAAACCAGCTTGTGCTTGTGATTGTTGGATTTCTGAGTATGTATTGATTCTTTTTGTTATAATTTTCGAGAATAATTTATGAAGGTTTGAAACCATGCTAATAGGTTATTTATGTCGTGATATTTTCCTTGTGAATAAGTATTATTTCTAAAGTTCTCCACGCTAGTGGTATTTTTTCGTCTTGAAGGATCTTAGTAAATAAAATAAAAAATCTAACTACCTAGTGAATCTTACATTTTTTTGCTTGATTAACTGAAGAATTGAGGAATAACATTTTGTGTGAGAGTCGAGTCGATAAATATAAATGTGTAATATAATAGATAATATTTTCTTTGCCGCTGCAGGACAATGGCGAGCGAAACTTGAGAGATAATTGACAATCAACGACTGGGGTAGGTATCGCGTTGTATCGCTTACACGAGACAATTTTTTCTGACACTTGTAATTGGGTTATAAAATATCTACAAGGCCAGGGGCGGATCAATAACAATATATAGGCTTTCTGAGAATTAGCACAAGGCCTCGTGGATATAAAGAGACACCAGCCACCCCATTGAAGACAATGGATAATATTGCGATTAAAACCGACCAAGTGCGTATCGTACACGCATTAATTTAGGGACCCGTAGAATGATCATTATTGTGGATATCTAAAATACTTATAAGCTGATTTTTTCAAAACAATTTTCAAATTAGAGGGGTGAATTTTCAACTTTAGAAGCAAATAGGTACTTCGTAAAATATAGATTTTAGAAAAAAGTGTAACACTGTAAAACATATGAAAAAGGCAAAGGTTGTTACTATACAAGTCGCAAGTTCGGCCACATATGGAGTACTGCTGCCATCTCTGGGCGGGTGCACCCGGATACCAGCTTGGCACTTTTGACTCGGTTCAACTACGGGCTGTGAGAATTGTCGACGATTCCAAACTCACTTGCGGTATCGAGCCCTTAAGTCTGAGGAGAGACTTTGCCTCCCTGTGTGTGTTCTACCGCTTGTACAATGGGCATGGGCGCCGGCAGTGGGGTGCCACCTGCACCCCTTGGGAATCTCGAGATCAACAGGAATTATTGAAATAAAAACCCGTCTGTTGGAAATAATTTTTTTATTCACAATAATTAGTAGGCAATATATACACAATTCTCATTTAAAAAGCAACTGCAGCCGGCGGGGTTGTTGACCGAACTTATTAATGACGTTTTCTATAAAGTTATCTTTATTGTCCTTGGTTATCTTGCCTTGGTGGACACTTAACAAGCATAATCCAGACAGTCGCTCGTCACCTGTTGTGAACTTTTTCCAAGTTTTAACTCTTCTCAGTGTGCTAAAAGATCTTTCTATTGAGCACGTTGTGACGGGTAGACTAAGGCCAATCTTGATCGCTTCTGCTACCGAAGGAAAGAAATCTTTTGCCTCGTCGATGTAGTCTATAAGATGTTTTTCATATCGATCAACTCCACTGATATCATTTCCCGCTGGTTGTGGATATTTCCACATTTCAAACCAAGTCGTGATTTCTGAAATAAAATTAGGTAAAAGATCACCATACAAATTTTCAATGTCTTTTGCAGCTCTAAGAAATTCTTCTTTACCTTTGCCTTTTATTATTTTTGGGTGTAGTTGTAACAGAGAAAATTATTTTTATGTGATTCAGAAAATCGGTCTTTTAAAGAAGAAATGATCGAATTAAGGTAAGGGATGTATTCGGATAGGTGGTTGGATCGATGAGCCTGTCGTTTCGTAACTCGTTGGCATTTAATCTCAATATTAAGGTCTTCGCAACTTTGTTTAGCTTCTCCAAATATAGCAGTAAATTCCTGCGATGCGTTTTGTCTGTGACCCTCTATTATTTTAGTGAGTTTGCAAATGTGGTCATTCACTGAATAAATGTCAAAATCCACTTGTTGAAGCTGGTTACAGACAGGCTCAAGCTTTGCCGAGTAAGTAGCAATAATATGCAATGCCACAATAAAATTTGTGGTGGTCAAAGCAGTGCGCAGTCGGGTAACTCTAACCTTTGTCTTAGAATTAGTGGCCTGATCTTCTGAGAGGTCTTGTAATGCTTCTACAATTTTGGTGAAATTTTGAGCGAAAATTCGAATACTTTTGTACTTTGCAGACCAAGAAAATATTTATTTTCGCCGTAAAATGCTCTCTCTAAAAAAAGTTATAGTTTCCTTAATCATTCCAGCAGTATTTCTTATTCCACTAAAATTATTTAAATTATTGACAACAATATTTAATATGTGACTAGCACAGTGGAAATACTTTGCTTTGGGATATTTACCATTAATTTTTTTCTGAATTCCACCAACATGTCCAGCTATCGTGGAGCATTCATCATACCCTTGCCCAACCATTTTTTGAGATCTAAACCACATGATGACAATAAAGATATTATAACTTCAGAAATCGATGCAGCATCTAATTTTTGAAGTGGTCTGTACCCCAAAAATTCTTCAAGTATTACGTAACTGTGTTTCGTTTCGTCAAACTTGACGTATCTTATGCCCATTGAAAGCTGTTCAGTCCCGCTTATATCCGCTGTCTCGTCAGCCAAGATTGAAAAGTATGCCGCTTCTTTTGCTTCATCAGTAATGGTTTCACGAAGAACATCAGAACAAGTTTCAATAATTTCGTTTTGTACTTGATGGGATACATAGAGGGCATTTTTTTAACCAGTCGCGAAGTGGTCTTTTAAAACTGTATCTCCTGCCTCAACTCGGAAATGTACTTTGTAGTCTTTGAAAACTGACCCATCTTCTGTTTTTTCTGTAAGGGGTAAATCATGCGTAGCACAAAATAAGACCGAAGATATAATGGGTTGATGTTTTTTTCTGTTTTCTAAAATTTCCCTGTGATATTCAGTATCAATCTGTTCATAAACGTCATTTTTTTTTCTTTGAATGATTTCCAGAAAATTTTTAGTACGTATAACCGATTCACGATGCTACTGGCTATTTGCATGAGATTTCGCACACTCATGAAATTTTTGATATTTTTTGCATGGCCGAACGATAAATGGCCCCTAAGTACTGCCTCGATGAATTTGTGCGGGAAATGATACACATGTACGTGGTCCTTTAGCCTGAGCAGAATAGGCTAACCAAGTGTATGCTGTGAGCCACTCGTGGCGAAATGCACGTTGTTGTGTTTCGTTTTCGACTTTTTCAGTTTTTCGTTTTTATCTTGTAAGAAAGTGTTTTATGTGTACTATGTCTTTAAAAAGTTACAGATTATTGAATTTTCTTAAATTTTCACTAGTAAAATGTATGTTTTGTTACAAAACTAATTGAGATACAACAGATCAAAGCTTAAAGAAAATTTTGTGATGGGTGCGCGTCTAAAGAGTGTACACAAAATGCAATTTTTTTTTTTTATAGTATAAGATATCAATTTAAAAATTAAATCAATAATAGTATATTCTACGCATTAGAAATAATAAAGTTGCGTTATGAAAATTCTTTTAAGTGTATTTTATTAAAGAAAAGGCATGTGTTAATATTTTTTGAAATTGTACTTCTAATATAAACAACTTAAATGTTTAAATATGAGCTCTAAAAAAATTTCGCTTCTTGGAGCCCATCTTATTTATATAACTCGAGTTGCCAGCGGCTCTGCCCGCCCTAAATTCGGTTATCGGCGTGGAACTCCCAAATTAACTCCAATTAATTAATTGATAAGTTTTACCAATGAATTGCTATAGCATGCTATAGGTGCAGCAATAGTTCGTTTTACTCTATTATAGTTAGTCCCACAGGAACTTTTGAATTTTTAGGGATAAAAAGTAGCCTGTATGCTATTCCAGGACCTAAACTATATGTATGCCAAGTTTCATCCCGATTCGTCCAGTGGTTGAAGCGTGATTGAGTAACAAACATCCATCCAGGCATACAAACTTTCACATTTATAATATAAGTAGGATTATAGAAACCGCATTATAAAAGTTACAAAAAACTGTTTATTTTATTTGTTATAATTTTTTGAAATTAAAATATAGAAATATATATATAAATTATAATGATCGATGTCCTGCTTGAAATCATAATCTTGCGGAGGTTTTCACGCTGTTTCGAGCACTTTAAACCGTATTTCATCACTGATAGGTACGTTAGAATCCAGATATAAACCCACATCATAAATATTAACTAAACTTTGTTGTGTTGTTAATTCAGTTTTACTAGTACTTTGCTGTGCCGAAGTACTTGGACAATCTTTAGCATTAAACTGTTCATTTTCAATCTTTTTTCTCTTGCAGAAAAATCGCCTTACGTCACTCATATTTTATAACAAAATTATAATTATTTTTACTTTGAAAATAAAGAAAAGAAACACACGTAAGCTCACTTGTCACTGCTTGCTTGCACTGATTAATTAATTACGGCGCGCACTGACACTAACTAATTAAGTCACTCTTGCACATGTAGTCAAGTCAATTCTTGACCTATTGGACTGTATGAACTAACTATCTATATATTTTCAAAATAAAATACGGCAACACTATAACAACACTAAAAACACTAATCTATGGAAACGAATATGGCGGGAACTATTAATTTTTCAAACGAATGCACTGTGCACTGAAGATAACTATCTATTAGTAACTACTCGCGATTTGTTCACTCGGAACGAACTGTTCGAACTTCAATCGAACAAATAGGTGTGAGCCGTGAGAACTGGGTACCTATAAAATAAATTTATGAATTTAAAATATTTAGAAATATTATAGTCTAATAATAGTCATAAATTTGTAAATGTCTCGAACATAAAAAAAACCGGGCTTCAGATGTTTCCGACTAAAATTTCAATTTTTTATTAACAATCATAATACGGCGAAGATTGTAAGAAAACTAAAATCTGCACCACCTCGAAATTATTCCTGCCGGCGCCCATGACAATGGGTTGTGTTCTGAGGAATTGTTCGAAATGATGCCGACGGCTACTTTCTACCATCGCACCGCTCGCCATCGGCAGGGAATAAATTCTCACACTTTAGAACCTAAATGGTCGCGTACAGTGCGGTTTCAGAGAAACTTCCTACCGCGAACGCATAAGTTGTGGAATGAGTTTTTTCTGCAAGGACTACAGTATGGAGTTCTTCAAGAAAGAAGTTATTAGATTTCTGAAGGGTCGGCAACGCGCGAGTGATACCCCTGGTGTTGCAAGCGTCCATAGGCTACGGTGACCGCTTACCATCAGGCGGACCGTAAGCTTGTTTGCCACCTTAGTGGTAGAAAAAAAAAAAAAAAAAAAAAAATATGGGCGGGTCAGAACTCCGGACTTGGGGGCTAGAACACCCTCAGGCCCCGCATAGAGTCGGCACCGCTGTGCATAAGTCAGGTCTTTCGAACAGCTCAGGTCAGGAAAAATCTTTGGTTAAAAGTCAGAAAATTTATTTATTGTGCTTCAGTGGAAGTGTAAACTCTATAATAGTGTGGAAAGAAATTAGTTGCGTTTGGCAGTGTTCGTGTATGAGGTCAGTGATAGCTTGATAAGTCGAGCACGAGTTGAAGACTAGTTTAAGATCAAAAAGTTGTTTATCATTCCTAGACGATATTACCTATGCCCTACTATAGCTCACTAGAAAAATGTGGTTAGATCTTGATTGTGTCCGCAACAGTTGCGATTGTTTGTATTGGATTAGACATCTGGACAATGTACCTTTCTAAGTTCTGTTCTCAATGACTAATAGTTACTTAATTGATTGAGTGATGAGCGGAATAATTAGTTTATGTTGATTTTATTTTTCTTTAATTTCATAAAGTATCTAGGTAGCTTCACAGTAGGTACCTCATAATAATGGTAACAATAAATATATTCGACTAACTAATAACAACGAAGATACAATATCGTCATAAGCATCATCTACCTAAGCCAGCCATGGCAATGATACCACAACACAACTAATCAAAAAAAATCAGAACAATTATTAATATGTGTAAAAGTGTATGTACACATAACAATGTTTTCTTTGTTACTGGCATAATATGTTAAGATGATTCCAGCATGCAATATGCAGCAAGAACACAAAAGTGCTCTGTGTCAAGTTTCACTCATCTCATGACACGGGCAGTTTCGATCCATTCTACGCATGAGTGCTCGCGATTGTGCGATGCGCAATGCTAATGAACCACTTAACATTGTGCGTTATTGTCTCAAATGAAACATCAACAATATAAATGAAACTTGTAAGTTTCAAGGAGAAAAAGCATGCCTTAGATGCAGAGTTAGTTATGGAATGTAAAAGAATGATGCGTTATTTGATTGGTGATTACACACTACATATCCGCCCGTAGGCTTTTGTAAGTTGACTAGGAAGCTCGCCAGGGAGTCGCTATACTTTTCGTACAACTTTTCGCTGATGTCTGATAGCAGCCTAATCTAGCAGCCTACGAGGACAGGATAATTCGAGCCTTAGGCTGAAGAATGGCTCCACTGTATTTCTGCTTCTAATTAATATTAAACCTTTGCTTCGGTAGGCTTACGGTTTCTATATTCCTTGTTAGCTTGGTAGGGAAAGATTGTAATACATTTTATCTATTTTCTGTATTTAAGGGCCAGGAATCACCATAAGTGATTGGGTTACCGTAATCAATAAATAAGTAGTTGAGGAAGCTGGCATGAGTACATTATAACTGAACCTTGTCCGGCTTGTCCTTAGAAACACTTGTTCCTTTTCTAAACCCTCTCTTTGATCACCTAGCCGGTGCAAAAGTGACCTTCGTATCTCCTATACCTCTAAGTGTTACAAATATTAACATAATTTAACTATATATAAATGGTTTGCAGGGCAATTTGGACCTACATTAAATGTCCAAGGTAACTAACATATTCAGAGAATCATTAGGTATCACTGATTTATGTGTCATACTGGTGAACGTGTGCTGCCTGTGAAGACTGGTCTGCTCTTGCAAACTTCTTTTTATCCTTGTATTTAGTCTTACTTTTTGTTTTGTTTATCAATACTGTAAGACATTGATAAGTGATGAATAGGTACATTAACTGTCTTTTTTTATATTTTGCAATTAGATACTTTTTTATGTTGTGCTTGTGCATTTTTTGTTTTTTATGTTTGTAATGGAAAGTGTCCTTCTATGATAGGAAGGGGTTTTCCAATATTTTAAGCGGACGCTGTAAGAGAAAGGGACAAAAGAAATGCCCTTGCTGAGTTTCTTGCCGGTTCTTCTCAGTACAAGGTCTCCCGCCCTATAGACTTACGAACCGATGGCGTAGTGACATTCATAAGTGCTCAATTATTGTAGCCTAAATTGAATGAATGATTTTGATTTTGTATAATATCTTCTTTATTGGTTAAAGTTGCTTCACAGTAACCCACACTCTCACTTATTTTTAAATATTTTTTAAATTGTTACTGTGACACAAGATGCAAATATGATAAATACATGCTTTCTTTTTAAGATCTACCATTCCTTAGTTAATTATTTTGATGTACCTACCTATCTCATAAGGTTTAGCTAGCGTATGCCATGAAATCTTTTTTTAACGAATTGATTACAAACCACAAATACCTAAGTCAGAATGTTATCAGACTTATATTTAATTTATTTATTCCGGAATAAATTATCTAAATAAAAGATAAACTGTTATTAAAATCCATTGTGTAGTTTAGAAGAATTAAGCCGCTAAGCAAATCAACTTTGTTTCATAACTATTCAGAGATTATTGATTAAGATTAGCAAACAATACTATTGATGACATTTTTACATCACAACAAATAATCTTCCTCAGCTAATAATTTCTGTTTTTCAAAACATTCTTCCAACCAGTCCTCTGAGACCACTAACGCCTTAGCATCACTGTTCATATTTCCAGTAGCAGCCTTATCAACGGAAGCTGCTATCACGTGGGTCAAATTCGGAGACTGTAGGTCACAAAGAGTAGCCCCGTACAATTTGGCTTTGATAGCCTGAAGACTGTCAGGACTTGGATGGTGGATGAAACAAACTCTTAAAAAGGAAAAAGGGTTGGCTTCTCCAAATAATTCATTATCTATTTGCAACATTTCCTCCGTTCGTAAATAGACTTCAGGTTCCTGGATAAAAAAAATCATTATTTAAAAAAAACCAAAATCAAGCATTACTTACTATAAGAAATATTATGTAATCTGTAACTTTAAGCGCTAGTAAAATAATAAATAAATAAATATAGTTTATTGAAATAATAAATTTGATACAAAACAAGAAAAGCATGTTTACAAAAGAGGTACAAATAGGCAGCCTTATCGTTAGAGAGCGATCTCTACCAGGGAAACCTTTGGGTAGAGGAAGTACGGAAAATATTAAATAAAGCAGACACTTACATATGCATACAACATATCCCTTATCAGTTTCATACTTCCCCACTGCTAGGGCATGACCTACCCCCACCGAGGGCGATTTGGGCCATAGTCCACAGGCGGGACCTGTGCGGATTGTGGACTTTACATTTTGGATGGAAAGAAAATGTTCATTACGATATTTATTGAAAGGAAATTACATAGCTGTATATAAAGGTAGATAAGGAAGTGGGCCTATTATTAATTTTCCTTCGATTTTAAAAAGAGGAAAAAGATTTTAGAGAAATGATAGCGGCTGATTGTGGTTTATAGAATTCGGGGACAAAGTTTACTTTATGTACGACTACAAAAATAAAATAAACTAAAAACAATATAACCATTTTGCTAAATTTAATATACACGAAAAAATTAAATTTAGACTTGCCATTAAGGTATCTATTTTCTGAAAACATTTTCGCAGCGTATCTTCATCTACTGGCTCCGTGTAACTGTCCCCAAAAGCATCATAATTTCTCCTCAGGATTAGCTTTGTTTTGTTGCTTATAGCTAGGAAGTCCAGGGGGCGAAGAGTGCATGGCGTATCGGATGGAGGGAGGGACCGAAGCCAGCAGGTGGGGACAATGTCCACCGATTGCGATGATATTTTCGTCTGAACGCTAACGGTTAAGCGGCCTGCTACGCCACACCATGTGTTTGGACCTTACGACAAAAAATTACGATTTTAAGTGACAAAGTAATGTGGAAACTCACGGTTCACATAGTGACATCTGCGGCCTATTCCACGATGCAACTTTGCAATTCTGCACGCTTTGTTCTTTAGAATACGCAAAGTAAAGTGAAGAGTTGACACTTTTCTTCGTTCTCTTGTTATTTGAGTCTTTGAAAATTGTTGAAATAGAAAGCTGATTTGCAACAAGCTTCATAGAATAGGCTCCTGGATTAGTGTCTATCTCCGTAACATTAATATCATAGAGTCAAAGACACCTGTACCGTAGATGCCACACCTTGTCGCGTATTAACGTTGTGTGTGTTATGTTGTGTCATAGGCTATAAAATGTTTGATACAAATAAGTTTTTAGTTCGAAATATCAATGTGAGTAAATCAAGTCTTAAGAAAAAACGCACCTTCACGTTGCAACGAATCAATATGGCCTCGATCGTGAGTTCCCATGGGAATAATGTATTTTGGGATTCTATTTCTCATGTAATAACAGTGCATACAACATGCTTTATTTGTGACACCGAGATTTGTGGGACAGAGGAAGACAAACTTTATCCCGATCAAAAGTTCCCACGGTTATAGGTTCTTCCGCGGGGTTCGACTAGTCTTATATAAAATAACACCTTTTAGGGTTCCGTTCCTCGAAAGAAAGTCCGTCTGTTCGTCTGTCCGTCTGTCCGTCGGTGTTTCAAGACAATTTTTCCCATAAACGCGTGGAATTATCAATTTTTATATTATGTTATTATAAGTATCAAATACTGGTCTTTCGTTCCTTCAAGCTATATAAAAATCAAGTTTCTAAATCAACGCGAGCAAAAAACGCGGTCGCTTATGCCGCATAATTTAACATTAGAAAATAAATCAAAACCTGAAAGTATAGTTCCAGTAAACCTAGAATCATAAAATATGGCAGACGGACATTCGCAAACAAATTAAAACCTACATTATATTTAGGGTAAGTAATATTGCCGTTGACCTAGAATTAAGAAATTTGACAACAAACACGTCGAGAAGAAAAATCGAAATATTGTTATTTTTTAATGAAATCACACAAAGAAAGATTGTTGTTTCTCAACGTGAAAAATATTCTTTATTTACTTACCAATATTCTCAACATGTTTCCCGCCATGCGTCAGTACGATTCGAATCAACTCCTGCTTTTTACAATCCTCGTCATCAGATAAAACGCATATTTCCCGACCAGACAAAGCACGTGACGTCACCTGCACATCGCTAGACACTGTGCTCCGCAAATGCTCAGCCACTTTCAACACTTTTGATGGGCGTTTTTTGCGAATTTTCGCCTCTGGTCCTGCAATTTGATCTTCGTTGATTTTTTTCGTTCCTAATTTCACGACGGAGCCTTTGTTCTGTTAAAAAAACATAAAAACAATTAATGATATACTTTTATTTTATTTTTTGATAGTCAAGTTTCAAATGTCAATGTTGAAATAAATGCGTTCTGAAATTTATTTCGCTATTGTTGGTATAAATATTTATAAGTTATGGGTAGCGTAATTTTTGACATGAATGTACATCTGTACAACTTGACTCATCGTCATAGCGATGCAATTTTATATTTTGACAGAAATAAATTTATTTATAATTTTAGATTGACACCGGCCTATGAAATGTAGACGAGAAATGGCTACGTTGTTAGCTTCTAATATACATGATTTAGATTTAAGTAGTATTAAGGAGTCTATTGATCTCTCTAGCGTTAGTGCTGTGTCTTATAGGGCTGATGTTATTAGCTGCACCCAGACAGTTCCTATTTTAGATCATACTTTAAACTGAGTTCTTTGACAACAGACAATGCCTGTTTTTTTAACATTGTTCATCAAAATATACAAAGCATTTCTGGCAAGGAATTGGAAATAGAATTATTTTTAAAAAGTCATGATATACATATGTTGTGTGTAACTGAGCATTGGCTAAGTAAACATGAATTAATGTTTAGTTTCCCCAATCATTATTTGTCCAGTGCCTTCATTCGAAAAAATGCTATTCGAGGGGGTTTATTAATAATTTTTAATAATAATATACAGTGTAAAGACCGAAAGGATATAGTTAGCCTCTCACTTGAACGCATAATAGAATTGTCTTGTATGGAACTTAAGAATTATATTATAGTTTATGTGCATCGCCCCCCTTCTGCAAATTATAATTCTTTTAAGCCTGTAATGGGACATGTTCTAAAAAAAAATTGTCATTCTAAAAAGTCAGTTATTGTTTGTGGTGACTTTAATATTGATTTTTTAGAGAGTTCCCAAACAAGAGATAGATTTATTAACTTATTTACAAGTTTTGACTTAAATTATTTGTTTCTGGAACCAACTAGAATTACATCGACTACATGTTTAGATAATATTTTCTGTAACGTTGAAGTAAAAGATAAATCTATTATTAACAATTTGCCATCCGATCACTGTGGTCAAATAATAAAAATTCTACACAACTATAATAAAAAATCTCAACTAGTAACTTGTAGACCTGTGACCACTGCTCGATTAAACAATTTTAAAGAAAATATTGAAAAGAAAATTTCATTTTTACATTTCATGCATGATAATGCTAATAATCTTTATAATATTTTTTTTGATTTCTTAAGTAATGAGTTCGAGCAAGTGTTTAAAGTAAAAACTTTTAGGCCAAATGATAAAATGAAATTCAAGGACTGGGCTATTGTAGGAATACACCGAAGTCGAACTAGGTTGTATAAGTTGTATGAAATGATATGAATGATATGAATGAAAATATAACCACAGTCCCACATTCACCAACTATGTCAAAATGTATTCAAAAATATTTAAAAAAAGTATGCAGGGTTGCAAAAGCAATACATTTAAGTAATAAAATTTAAAATTCTGATAATAAAATAAAGGCCACATGGAATGTTATAAATAGTGAAACAGGAAAAATTAAACCGCGTGACAATCATTATTCACTTACTGTAAATTCAAAAATAATTGATTCAGATCTTGATGTTGATAACTCTTTTGAGAAATATTTTACTGAAATGCCTACAATTACAACTAATGCATTAAATTCCTCTCCATTAGAATCAGAGTTACTTTTAAAATGTAATGTAAATAAATGCTAGGCTATATTTAAATTTGAGCATGTTACCTCTGAAGACGTCATAAAGACAATTAAATTACTAACTCAGAAAATACTTGTGACCTTTCGGGTGTATCAGTCAAAGTCCTTAGCGGAATTATTGATATTATAGCACCAATCTTAGCCATAATATTTAATAAGTGTGTTGACGAAGGGATATTCCCAGACTTAATGAAATATAGTAAAATAATACCACTTTATAAAGTGGAAGTAAAGATGATCCTAATAATTTTAGACCTATCTCTATACTGCCTGCCTTAAGCAAAATTTTTGAAAAACTTATGTTCAATCAGATGCTTAAACATTAAAACTTAAATAGATTACTTCATCCTCAACAGTTTGGTTTTACAAAAGGGCGTTCCACAACTGACGCAGGTGTTGCCCTTATACAGCATATATTTGCTGCTTGGGAACAGTCACAAAATGCTATTGGTATCTTCTGTGATCTATCAAAGGCATTCGACTGCGTGCAACATGAAATTCTTATACGGAAACTGAGTCATTATGGTATTGCAGATTTGGCTCTTGAGCTTATCCGCTCATATTTGAGTAGTATAATGCAGAAGGTTCAAATCAATGAAGTAAAATCCAATGGCTCAGAAGTAAAATTAGGAGTTCCTCAAGGTTCTATTTTAGGTCCTTTTCTATTTTTAATTTACATAAATGACTTGTCTTTCTTTGTGGAGAAGCTGTGCAAGATTATACTATTTGCTGATGACACATCTCTTTTATTTAAAGTTGACAGAAATAAAACTAATTTTGACGACGTAAGTAGTGCGCTTTCTCAGGTTCTTCAGTGGTTTACGGCAAATAATTTACTTCTTAATGCGAAAAAGACTAAGTGTTTAAAATCTATGATGCCAAATGTCAGAAACATAAGTACAAAATTATCCCTAAACGGAGAAGAAATAGAACTATTAGACTCAATAGTGTTTCTAGGTATTACATTAGACAATAGGCTGCAGTGGAACCCTCATATTTCAGTTCTTGCACGAAAACTCAGTTCAGCTGCCTATGCAGTTAGGAAAGTTAGGCAGCTTACAGATGTTGACACTGCTCGCTTGGTCTACTTTAGCTATTTCCATTCCGTTATGTCTTATGGCATTTTGCTTTGGGGTAAGGCAGCTGATATTGATACAGTTTTTATTTTGCAAAAGAGAGCAGTACTGTCAATTTATAAATTAGGACCTCGAATTTCTCTTAGGGAACTATTTAGGAAAATTGATGTTATTACCTAGTGTAAGGCTATATTGTATTTTTATATGATGTATAAAAGATTAACTGCTGAGTTTATTGTCGGTTCTTCTCGGTAGTAAAGCATTACGAACCTTCCAATCTTCTCCTCTTATATTTTTTTCCTTTACTACACACATTGAAACTAGTACAATCGAAGTTTTATTGGAGTTGCTTGAGTGTGTCATGCTCTCTCAAAGTGTCTCTGCGGTGGTGGCGTGTATGTCGGGTCGTTACGTTCCCTAAAACATGGTTGAGCGAAGCGATGGCTGATTCATGTGCCATACTCGTGAACGGGTGCCGCCTGTGGAGGCTGGTCTGCTCTTGCAAACTTCTTTGTATTCTTAGTATTTAGTCTTACTTTTTTGTTTTGTTTATTAATACTGTAAGACATTAATTATTTCTTAGTGATGATTACATAAACTATCTTTCTTTTTATATTAGATACTTTTTTATGTTGTGCTTGTGCTTTATATTTCATGTTTTTTATGTTTGTAATGGAAAGTGTCCTTTTATGATAGGGAGGGCATTTTCCAATATTTTAATTGGACGCTGTAAGAGAAAGGGAGAAAAGAAATGCCCTTGCTGAGTTTCTTGCCGGTTCTTCACAGTACAAGGTCTTCCGCCCTATAGACTTACGAACCGATGGCGTAGTGACATTCATAAGTGCTTAATTATTGTAGCCTAAACTGAATAAATTATATTGAATTTGAAAGAAATATTTAGGAAGCAAATAAATGCAAAAACACACGTGAACGACAAAATGTTACTGTAAACTGCACACACACTCACAACACAAACACACACACACACACACACAGGTATTATCCTGCATCCCTTGCTCGGAAAAAAAAATTGTGAATACACGAATGATTATATTATGTTTTAGAAAAGTACCTATTCTAGTTTTAACTTATTTTGTTAACGAGTTAAGTTTGCAAGAATTTGATTAATTTTGTTAGAGTCCTAAGTACAGTTTTTGACGTGAAAAAAATACATGTTATAGTTCAAACCTAAATAAAGTGGATTTGCTTATATTATACTAATTTGACTATTAAAACATTTAGAAATATAAATTAATCTGACACTCTATTTTTGGGCTTTAATTCAAATTGTTTGGAAAACTAAGAGCGATATTCTCTTGATTCTTTTTTCATAAAATATATATTAATATGACCATGCGAATTTGCAGATTTCATAGTTCTAAATAAATATTTAAGTTTTATACCGACAAAAAAGGGAGAGAAACGAGATTTTCAACGTGCGGTCACGTGCTAGCGCCTACCGTACGTGGGTACTGTATCTCTTTATATGCTTCAATAGTGTAATATGTCTTTGTACACTGGTCGAAACGGCACGCTTTCTTCAGGGTATGCCATTAGGGCGCCTTAGGGCGTCACTTACAGCGACGAGCTGCTGGAACTCTTCCAAGGTGAGAATGTCACGCACGGGTTTGTCATCGCGCAGTTTAACCACTCGTGGAAACCGCAAAGTGTACTCCGCACCGTAGTCCGTACTGCGAATCAGCTCCGTCGCGCGCACCTTTGCAATAAATACAGTGTTGGGTCGCCATGCGCTACATATTATTATGACACAGCATCTCATATAAGATAGCGGTATAAAATACTGAGATTATAAGTCTTAGAACCAATAGTGAAGGTACTTACATATCGACTTACTTGACAATGAAAAATACTGGCGTACTAATTTTTACTTTTAACTTTTTATTTAGTTTAATTTTGAAATTAGAAGTGAGATAAAATTGACAAAAACTCAAAAAAATATTTTATTAACAATAACAATGGTTTATTTAAATAAAATACAAAGTAAGTGGTAATAGCAAAGTACAGACAGAAAGAGAATTCTCGAATATCGAGTCTCTTTAAAGCTAATACTCACATTTCTTTCGCACTTACGCACTGCTGTATTTTGCGACTCAACCGTAAGCCACTGTGCAGGGGACAATAACACTTGTAAATGCAGTAAGAACCAAGTATAGGAGTTGGCATACATGGTGCTGTCTCACCTCTCATCATTTACATCTTTCTTTTTCTATCTAAAAATCTATTTTTCAGCTATTCATATGCCTGATTTAATCCTCTATTATACGAGTAATATTTGTAATCATTATTTATGTAATAATGAGGCTTATAGAGTCTTGCCAGAGTCAAAGTCAAAACCCTTAAAAATATTCGAGTAGATGTGTATGTATTGTATAGGTAGGAATATTGTAAAATTTACGTCATACCTGCAAGACCAAGGAATCTTTGGGCAGAAGCCAAAAGTCAGGCTTTTGTTTATGGAAGAGCAGACAAGACGGTGGAGGTTTGAGCTTGCCTTGTACCCAATGACGTTCTAAGATCGCGCAAACACGCTCACGTTCTTCGTAAGTAAGACCAGTCGCTACACGCCCTACGCAAATCCAGCGGTGCGGTTCGCCACCTGATAGAAGTATAGATTTTAGAAATCTAAATAACATAAGAATTTTTAACAAAATGAATAAATATATTTAACCGACAAGATATTTAAAAGGAACTTAAAAGCCTAAAATAAACGGTTTTAATAACTAAGCTTATCAACCTAATGTTACTACCTATCTACTTAACTAATTCTGCGAGTCAAAGCCATATGAGCAAATTAATTATCGCTGGATGTTTTACGTTGATTTTTTCTTTAATAGTAAGTTGTGTAATAAGGTTGGTAAAAGTAATATTCCTAACAAAGCTAGTTAGAAGTCTAAGGATTAAATGACTCGACTTTGCTATTTCCATACCTGCACAATGTTTTTCATCACATTTGCGTGAAAATAAATAAAATATAAGGTAAATAAATAAATAAATTCATCATAACACAATTGAAATGGCGGGTATAGAAGTAGAGAAAACGATGCCACCGCTAGGTGGCGCTACATATCTAGAGAATTTATAAATTAAAAAAGTTTTGTCTGAAGTTAAAACTGGTAATTGCTGGCTTGAGTGTGCGCGTAGTTCATATTTCGAACAGACAATTTTTATATATATTTGATTGAATAGGTGCGTCATTACCGCCCGCCTGTTCGGTAACGACGCGATGAACGCGCGCTTTGCTTTGAGTAAAGTAAAATTTATGAAGAAAGAACCCGTAGGAATAATTAAGGTCTTAACACCCGCTTTACCTTCACGTAATGACACTGTTTACAAGTAAGTGTGATACAAACAACAATGTTTTCATCACATTTGCGGAATGTTTTTCATCACATTTGCGTGCATGTTTTTCATTACATTTGCGTGAAAATAAATAAAAATATAAGGTTAATAAATAAAACAATTGAAATGGCGGGAATAGAAGTAAAGAAAACAACGCCACCGCCAGGTGGCGCTACATATCTAGAAAATTTATTGATAAAAAAGTTTTGGCTGAAGTTAAAACTAGCAATTGCTGGCTTTTATACATATTTGTCGCATATTTTGGCATTCACAAATAATTCAAAAGCTACAGGGTACTTTCCGTTGTCCTAGAATCATGAAATTTGACACGAAGCAAGGTCTCACATTGCGAATATAGGAAAATTTCTAAAATTGGTAAATTTTTAGCTATAACATATGTTTGTCTGTCTGTCTGTCAAGACACTTTTTACTTAAGAACGCGTGGAGGTATCAAGTTAAAATTACTCAATATCAATCAAATACTAAAATCTACACTTCACTTAAAATCGAGCTTCTAAGTCAATGTAATAAAAAAAATAGGGTCATTTTTGTCGTATATTGTGATATAAATGTATCAAAACCTATGGGGTACTTCCTGTTGATAGAATCATGAAATTTGGCAAGAAGCAAGATGTACATCACAAATATAGGAAAAATCCAAAAACTGATAATTAAGGTTATGCCTTAATCTGTGAGACCTGATCTCATGATGGAAGAACTATCTACATATAATAAGTTTGTACGGAACCCTCGGTGCGCGAGCAAGACTCGCACTTGACCGGATTTTGTTTGACATCTGGCTAGGAACTGCGCTTTCCAGTTCTCTTTGTCTATGATAAAAAAAAAAACAAAAAAATAATTTTATTGAATTTCTGATATGATATTTGGTTTTGGGTGAAAATTCTGCACAAAATATTAACTTAATCCGTTTATGAGCTAGACTCTTAACAAACTGCGACAAACGGACAGAGCTCTTTTTAAGGATCTATTATATCATAAAAAGCGGCGTGCATTGTGCAAACCATGATGATATCACTTGTAGAATATATTAATCGCACAGCTACGATCGCAATTATGTGAACTTTAGGTTTTAAAACATAATCCGATCTTTATCAGTAACTTTCATATACCTATAAAGATTACCTTAATTAATAATTAATGTTATTAAATATTTTGTCCATTCCATTTAGACAAGGAACATTTACATTAAATCTATGCAAAAAAAATATTACTAGTACATTAGCAATACGATGTAAACGATGTTTCCTATAAACTGATAACGCTGCGCAGGCCAGCTGACACGTCCGCGTTAAATATGGCGAAATGATATCTCCCCATAGATTATAAAAGCTCAAAAGTTGTAGAATTAATTAATCTACATTTGATTGATATAATGATAGGGTAAAGACGGCGTCGGGACGGTAAATGATAAGTCAACGACCGCTATACTTATTGGTGTTTAATACACTAGCCTTACATAACTAATGCAGTGATATGTTTTTAGGGTTCCGTACCCAAAGGGTACAAACAGGACCCTATTACTAAGACTCTGCTGTCCGTCCCGTCCATCTGTCACCAGGCTGTGTCTCATGAACCGTGATAGTTAGACAGTTGAAATTTTCACAGAAGATGTATTTCTGTTGCCGCTATAACAACAAATGCTAAAAAACAGAATAAAATAAATATTTAAGGAGGCTCCCATACAACAAACGTGATTTTTTTGCTCGTTTCTGCTCGATATTGATAACGGCAACAGGTGTACAGTTAAAATATTCACTGTATATTAAGTTATATAGTAACTTTAAATATAAATAATTAAATTAAATAAAACAAATATTTAAGGGGACTCCCATACAACAAACGTGATTTTTTTGCCGTTTTATAGATTATGGTACGAAACCCTTCGTGCGCGAGTTCGACTCTGTTTAGGGTTCCGTGCCCAAAGGGTAAAAAACCGGGACCCTATTACTGAAACTATGCTGTCTGTTTGTCTGCCACCAGGCTGCATCTCATGAACCATGATAGTAAGACAGTTGAACTTTTCACAGATGATGTATTCTGTTGCCGGTATAACGAAAAAAAATCAAGAATAGAATAAACGAATAGATAACGGCAACAGGTACACGCTTAAAATATTCAGAGAATATTTAGATATATATTTACTTTAAAATTAAATAATTAAATTAAAATAAAACAAATAATTAAGGGGGCTCCTATACAACAGTCCGACTCGCACTTGGCCGGTTTTATTGTTAGTTATGTCTATTTAAACTTGTGCAATTAAGTATATTACTAATAGTACTACTATAACAAAATTAGAGACTGCGAAACGACAATTTGAATGTTTAAGATATCCACTGCATGTAGGGGTGAATAACCAATCTGTATGAAGTACTTTTATACATATATTCTGTGCCCTAGATGAACGAATATAAAAACAGATGATGGTACCTTGTTCTACAGAATCTGCACATGCAACGTAGAAACTCCTTGCCCGCCCTTGCTTTTTGTTTGCAGCCTCTTCAGCGCCAATTATCACCAGGTCTAAGTCTTCCATGGTACTGGCGGTGTACTAAAATGCAATTTGGTAATTATAAGTACCATAAGAGGAACCAGAGGGTTGGCTATAGGTTTAGTGTATATGTTAGGTACTGTGAAAGTCTGAATTTGGTGTATAAGATGAACTGGAATATCTTATCTTACACTTATTTTGCTGGTGTATGTCCGAAATTTTTTAGTTCTTTTGACTAAATTTGTTTAATGTAACACACACTAATATGATTTGGTTAATATTAGCTGCAAAAAAAAAAAAGTGATATTAATTATGCCACAGCCATGGACATATAGACATGGGTTGAACCGACTCAAAAACGCAGCTCAAACAAATTGAGCTGTTGAGCTGCAGCTCAGATCCAAAATGCGCAGCTCACGGCTCAAAAAATTCACAACTCAATCACGCGTTTATTGAACTTCATCACGGCCTGGACTGCGCCAGCGCCGCCGGCGGCGATGTGGTGACTCCAACACAGTTCGTTTTTTGAATTCATATGGGCAATTCACATACATGTAAATGAAGAATACATGTAGTGAAGTTACATTATTTCAATATAATTTTTGTATTTATATAAGTTGCTACGCAGATAATTGTGCAACTATCATAGGAAATAAGTCATACATAAGTAAAAAAATATAAGTATAGTAAATGAGATAGAAACAGAAAAGAATAGTATTTCAAAAATCGACCTGTGTGCGGCTCGAATGCGCATGCCGACACGTGAGGCCACGAGCTGCAAGAACATTGGGCACGCTCTCGCAATCTGAATCACAATGCACGTTTCGTTACTCAGGTACTTGAGTTGCGATTTGAGCTGCAGCTCAAAAATATCTTTTGAGTTACCCATGTCTATCTATGCCTATGCCACACCACAACAGTATGCCATGTTAACTATATACTTATAAAAGTAAAAGCCTGTCTGTTTGTTATGTCCTAATAATGCATCCAATCGACATAATAGGTAAGGGAAAGCTGGAACGACTGAGAAGGACATTCGATTTAATTTATTCTGATCGAGAGTTCCCTAGAATTCCCTATATCAAGGAATAGCTAGTTATTAATGAGAGTATGTTGTTTAAGTCTTTTATACAATTTAGAATTTAGGTACATGTTTTATATATACATATGATTAAAATACATAAGTACATTGTAGGCTCATATTATTATTATCTTACTTATATAATTAATGTCGAAGTTTGTAACAATGTTTTGTCGTCGTTTCAGCTGGAAGGCTTCCACTGCTGAACGTAGGCCTTCCCTATATGTCTGCGCCCATCGGCTTTTTGCCTTTTTTTTTAATTATCACAACACGATCGTCAAACAGTTTGACGCTAAACACTTCAATCAATTCCAACTTTCTACAATTTACAGTGTGATAAAATCGAATCTATAGGTGTATTTGATATTTTGGGGGGCATTGGTGAAGAGTTCTCTGTTATATGTATAGGGTCTATTTGTTGGCAAAGTCCTTTCTGGACACGATATACCGCTACAGTACGCGGTGTGATGGCGCGCCAACACGACCCAACATCGTCAAACTCACAAACAATACTTCTACCTCTAGAAGATGGGACGAACAGTATGACTTTGGGAAGGTTTTATAATTTAATTTTTTTACCTCGGGTTTTATTTTATACCATCCAGCGTTGCGTCGATTTGCAATGTAATAAGAATCAACATCCTTTACTACAATGCCTTCCTCTTGGTCTTCTATAGCCTTGTTCAATACCTCCAATATGTGAGAACTAAAATCATATTACCTCATGTGAAAGCAAATAAACTACATAAGTAAAATGCACATTGATTTGAAGTAAGGCTGGTGGATTAACAGAATTTTGATATTATTGCACCATATGTCTTCTTTGTCAAATTTAATATGTTATTACGGCACATTTCTGGACAAATAATAAAAAAATTAACAAAAAATATGTTTTTTTAATGCTTTTAATTTTAGCTCTATTGTGAAAACGATAATATACATACAGGATTCAAACTAACGGTTATTATAAATAAGACAGTGTATATAGTACATTACTGCAGCGGCCCGCAAACGCAGCATAACCGGGCGATCATGAGTATACGCGCCGAGGCACGCATCAAAGAGTCCGGTTATGCTCAGTTGCGGCCAAGGCTTGTATAGTGCTTTTCTCAAACATGCTTTAAAAAAAACTAATTACATATATTGGCAACTGTATTGACAATAATAAAAATAGTTTAGGTAATTTTGCCACCAATTCGCCGCGTTCAAATTTCGATTTCTTTTTTTAATTTTTTAAATTAATTTAATGGCGCATTCTGTTTGTTGTGCCAGTCCGAAGTTAAAGTAAAACTTGATGAGTTATCTCTTAAGTTATTATTGTTCGGGCTAAAAAGTTCGTTACATTTTCAAATTTCATATTTGACCGCTTGAGCGGGTTGCTCTCTGATACTTTACTACAAGTACGATTTATCCCAAAGAAGCCTATGCAAGATATGGACGCATATATCGTAGCATGTTTGAGAAAAAATATATATACCTATGTGTACCTACGCCTATAATTTAGGAAAAAAAAGGCATGATTGCTAAATTATTTATAAGGAAGTGTATCAAAAGGCTTTGAAGATTTTGCCCCTAACATTATTTTTGATACCGCTAAGGTGGCAAACAGGCACACGGTCCGCCTGATGGTAAGCGGTCACCGTGGCCTATGGACGCTTGCAACACCAGAAGTAGAACGTGCGAGTTACGTTGCCGACCCTTCAAAAATCCAATAACTTCTTTCTTGAAGAACCCCATACTGTAGTCCTTAGAGAAAACCTTAGCAGGGAGCTCATTCCACAACCCAAGCGTTCGCGGGAGGAAGTTTCTCTAAAACCGCACCGTACGCGAACATTTCGGTTCTACTATAGTGTGAGGATGAATTCCCTGCCGATGGCGAGCGGTGCGATGGTAGAAAGTAGCCGTGGGCATAATTTCGAACAATTCCTCAGAATACATCCCATTGTATAAGCGGTAGAACACATACACGGAAGCAAAGTCTCTCCTCAGACTTAAGGGCTCGATACGGCAAGTGAGTTTGGGATCGTCGACAATTCTCACAGCCCGTCGTTGAACCGAGTCAAAAGGTCCAAGCTGGTATCCGGGTGCACCCGCCCAGAGATGGCAGCAGTACTCCATATGGGGCCATACTTGCGACTTGTAAAGCAGCAACCTCTGCCCCGACGTGAAGTAGTGCCTCGCTCTGTTGAGTACACCTAGTTTTTTGGACGCCAGCTTCACCTTATCTTGTAAATTATCTCGGAACTGAACATTGCTGGAGATGTCAACACCAAGGATCCCAATGCTTTTGGAGATGAAGAGGGGAGTGTTCTGGAATTGTTTTGGAATTGTGGAACCACAGTGAATAGGGTTTTCTTAGCGGTGAACGCGCAGACTTGTGTCTCTGTAGACGCCACTTTGTTTTTTAGGGTTCCGCACCCAAAGTATGCCAACGGAGCCCTGTTACTAAGCCTACGCTGTCTCTCTGTCTGTCCAACCCTTAAAGGGCTCTATCTTTTACACCGAAATAGGTAGAAGCCTGAATTTTTTACAGAAGGAGGGATTTTTAAGTAAGGTTAAAAGGATTTTTTGCACTGAAAGTTCTGCGCTCCTGGCCGCTCATAAATGGTAAAATTTCGAATGTTACGTTTTTTAAACATTAGAAACTCTATTATTGATTAAAAAAAAATGGCGGGAAATCGCGTTTCAATTGCTTTTTATCACAACTTGAAGTTCATCATGCGTAGGAAAATGGAATTAACGCTAAAGATTTTAGGGTTTTTTTAATATTTTTAAAGTTTACTGACTCCACAAGACTGCACTGCTCGTCTTCAAAATGCTTTTGGGACAAAACAGTTGCTTGTTGTAAACGATATTTAAAGTAAGCAACTGACCTAGCCGTCAGTTATTGGATAGGTGACCGCTTGGTGGCACATTTTTTTTTTCGTGTTCGTAAATTACGTTAATTTACATGCTTGTTATTAAAATCAATCAAGTGCGAGATGGATTTGCGCACCGTGGGTCCCGTACTATCATTTACGTAATTTACGAACACAAAAAGACCAACGTTGCTTAAATTTGAAAATCGTTTCCAATAAACTAATGTGTAACTAACTATCTGTTTCTCTTAATGATATAGTTGCTCTAGCGTAAAACATTAAACTAAGTAATCTATGTTAGCTCTAATAGAGTATAACGAAAAAAAAAACGAGCCAAGTGTAAGACAAGCCAGAGCTAATTACCCTCTCAAATTACTTACCTTTACAGCGCCATCTAGCTATTTTACCTGTTTTTAGCGATCTCTCGTTTGCTGTGCACTATGACTCCAGGTATATCAGTAAACATAGAATCCAGCAACTTGAGTCTCGCTCGCAGTGACAATCCGCCTTTTTCTGGTGGGCCAACTAACGACTTGCCATTGTGGTAAAGAACATCGAATGCGCAAAAACATGGACTGAACTTTGAATTTTCAGTTATCTTTTTAACATCAAATGCCAAACCTACAATTAAAAGTCAACTATTACGTTATGAGAATAAGTAGCGAAATATACAAATAACTAGCTGACCTGGCAGACGTTGTCCTGCATGATCCGATTACAGCCGGGATTTGTGAATTTTAACCATCCAGGGCGCCACCCAAACGCATACAAAAAAAACCATTCAAATCGGTCCAGCCGTTTAGGAGGAGTACAGAGATATACACACTTACAGTAAAATTATATATATAAGGATTAGCTTTTGCCCGAGGTTCCATCCACCCTACATTCATTATCGGAGTAGGATTTCAACGGCAACTCCTCAATTATAGAAAAAACTGATTCACACTTGACGTTTTCAAGTAGCCTATGTCCGTCCCCGGGACTCAAACTATCTCAATGCCAAATTTTATCTTAATCAGTACAGCTGTTTAAGCGTAAAGAGTTTAATAATGTTTTCTTAACTGTGCAGCCGGGCACGTACTTTGTGAGCGAGGAATAAACCCTTATAAAAAACTATCGATGGGGTAAGGATCTCGGGTGTATGGGTATCTTTACCTGCCACTCCTTGGAGGCTTTAGGCGGTGGAGGTTGGCGGGGCTCCCATCGCGAGGAGAGACGGGCGACGTGTTCCCCGTACGTCTTTTCAGGAGGAAAGGCAAATGGAGTCACAGGCTAATTCATTACTCCTAATCTGGGATCTGGGGCGGTAAAGGGTAAAGGGCAAACTCTGCCTTGAATCTGCGAGGGAACCTGCGACTCTGTGGGTGTCGCGGAAGAATGCGAAAGCGTGCCCGTGGCCCCTGCACATAGCGACTGGTGGACACCGGTAAGAGTCCGGCATAACCTTCGCATCGCCCCGCGTCGCGAAGGTATCCGTGAGGATTTCCCAGCAAAAAAAAAGATATTATTTTTAACCCACCTCATTCGGTAAAGGTAGGTATATGTCAATGTCTGCAAGTTTGTTTTTTTCTTTATGTTACCGCGTAACTTTGTTGTTTGTTAACCGATTTTGTCGATTTTTACATGTATGGCAAAGCTTTGGCAAGGATCGGAGCAGGATAATTAAACTAGAACATGTTTGTAATTCTATCATTTGTGGCTGTGATCTGTTAAGAAGTTTGTTCACATTGTGCGTCACATAAGTTTCTACCTGGGAGAGGCGCTACTGTGCATGAGCAAAACAAAAGAATATATGGCGAACATGTAGTTCGGCTCTTCACCATATTCAAACTATATGGCGCGTACTTTATTAGTGCTAGATGCGTCAAAAATATTAAAAAAAAAATCGGTATGGTATCGTTTCTGTATAAAGATTCCGTTGTAATACACCAAAAACGGAACCCTTTATCGCTTAGTTTTGTCATGTCCGTCCGTACGTGCGACGACTTTTGTGACAAAAAATTAAAATTTTAACAATAAATCAAACTGACTTCAAAGATTCAATAAAAAGTAAAAGATAAGGCCCGAAAGCATACTGAAAACATTGACATACTTTTTAATGGATTTCTGAAGTAAGTTTGATTCTATGTTAAAATTTGATTTCATCTTTACGTACGGATTTGACAAAAATAGGTAAAACACGTAAAATATGTACCTACGTATTGAAAAGTGCAGAAAGATGAATAAAAATGACAGTTGTTTCCAGCTAGTTCTTCCCCCTCCTAGCCTAAAAGTTCGTAAGCCCTTCCTAACCTTTTATATGAGTATGTTAACATGAGCATACATCAAATTAATTGTGTATCTATGTCATTCTTTAATCCTCTTGTCAGAATGTGTCGTTTGTATAATAAACTTAGCTCTACTAACCAGAATATAGATATATTTCAATATTGTATCAAACATTTTCTCAGGGATGTCGATAAGGTCACTTAACAATAAAATGGGAATTATTGTTTAATTGTTTGTTAAAAACTATGATTAGCCAAACTTAAGTCGAGTATTTACTTCTTTTATCAAAGATAGATAAGTAGCAAACTAGCAATGTTATGTACATTGATATGTAAATGTATGTGTATATATATTTGTTATGTTTGTTTAGTATTTATATGTATGTAAAGGTTATATTAATATATGTTTGTGTATGGATTCAATGTTACATGTAAATTGTTCTGCAATAACATACAGGTTTTTTGGTGTGTGTCTAGATCAAAACTTTAGATCTAAGATATTGTAACACTCATTGTCACATACTGTTTTGTGTGTTGAATAAATAAATAAATAAATTCTGTAGTAACAATTTAAGTGTAACAAATTAACCTACAACCGCAGAAAGAAGTTTGTTAAAATCGTTGCTGCAACCATTAGGTACCTATTTCTTATACATGTCGTATGCACTGTTAAATATTAACCATACCTTTCGAACTAAAACACTGATATTGTTTATGCCAGCCCATCATTTCGCCGTCCAGAATAAAGCTGGTTACGCTCGGGCTAAAGCATTCCTTTAGTTTTGGCGTATATAGACCAGTGGCATAGTTTTTGCCATATTTCTCGGAATAAGAAAACCCTTTTCTAGACAAATATTCAAAAACTCCGTTTTCCATATGAATCTGCAATTATGATGAAATAAACATATAATATTTTTAGTGTCTCAAAGGTTTGTAGGAGAAAGAGTGTGATTTAGGGATAAATGCCTTTTTCATACTGATGACTAGACCATCCTTGTATCAACATGATTTTGTATGAATCCATGAAAAAAATTAAATGGACGTAAACTTAGTAAAGCTGCAAGGAATGAAAATTAATTGAAAAAAAGTTCCCAGTTAGGTCAAAAAAAATACAGGTGAGTTTAAGTCCTAAATGGAATAGAAATAGCAAATGTAATCAATTAAAGTTCTGACCTACTTAAGAAGAGAGCATTTCAAAGCATACCTACCTGAAATCTTTCACCATCGAACTTATTTTCAATATGATAGGTTTTGTCAGAAGATAGCTGCGCGACGTGCGTAATATCCAATCTCTCTGATAACATCGGGCTAACTGCAAAGAACACCTGAACTCCAAGCTCCAGTGGGCGAGTGTTACCATCTTCCAGCTCTTCGCAAACCTGCAATGATTAAAATTAATCAAAATTTGTTTACGACTACAGTGTTTAGCCACTACTGCTACTATTATAGCGCTACTATTGCTTATAGTGCTACTATTATAACTGCGAAACTATTATAGATATAGTTATATACAACGTCCTACCCTGATTTACTTCCCGTACTTCGTTAAGATCTGGGATCTTACCACTTATTAAGTACTCTTAATTTGGCGATTAACGACTTATGGGACATATATAAAACCACCATTGTCCAGATACACGGTATCACAAGTAAAGTTTGTATCTTGGGATTTCCGGTGCCTTAAGCTTGTCGCGATGTCGAGACATAGGTATTGCTCGAGACATCGAGAAATAATTTTGAATTACAAGTGTGGAGGATAACGAGAAATCTCATTTCTCTTGTTTACGTAATCTTGATTTTTTTTTGCCAAATTAGCTAGAAAAAAGAATTTTGTTTAATTCAGTATTTTGCCAAATTATGATTAAGTTTTTTTTTCTTTTCTATGAAAACCTAAAATTAATGTCACAAAATTTCAGCGATATGTTGCACGAGACGTCTCGAGATCCGAGACTTTGAAAATCTCGAGACTACACAAACCCTAATCTGAAGTAGTGTTACGGCTATGGGTTTACTAAACTAAATTGATGGGTAAAAATCAATCTATTTTATAATGTCAATAAAAAAACCTTGATGGTAGGTTGGTATACTTACATATTGTTATATGTATTTACACACAACTATTTACACAATAATTACCCCCGAAATCCCTCTAGATATCTATATGTATTAATAAATAATGTTTTCTCTTTGAAAAGTCATGATTCAATTTTTATTATCACTGAGAAAAATTGAGTTTCAAAACTCATAAAAATAATTCATTATTATTTTTTTATTTTATTTCGGTAGGTCAGTAAATTATTTTTGAAGTTGGTTTATTTTTGTGTTAATTTTTTAGGGTTCCGTACCTGTAAGGTAATTAGGAACCCTATTACTAAGGCTTCGCTGTCCGTTCGTCCGTCCGTCCGTCTGTCACCAGGCTGTATCTCATGATCCGTTATAGTTAGACAGTTGAAATTTTCACAAAAGATGTATTTCTGTTGCCGCTATAACAACAAATACTAAAAAACAGAAAAAAAAAATATTTAGGGGGGCTCCCATACAACATACGTTAATTTTTTTGCTCGTTTTTGAAGATCTGGCACTTCGCCGATTTTTTTTTATTTAATTTTTAGAGGGGACCCTAAACATGGGTTTAAGCAGAAAAACTCAAGATGCCAATCGCATGACACGGAGCAGATAATGTTAAGATGAGTCTAAGAAGACTAAATAGGTCAAGTGCGAGTCAGACTCAGTGGGGTTCGTTACCACCATTTACGTAATTTATGAACACAAAGAAAAACAAAAAGTGTGCTGCTAAGCTTAAAATATCGATTCTAATAAACGAGTGTGCAGCTGTTTCTCTTAATAATCTAGACTATTTTCGCTAGATAGCGCTGATATAATGGCCCGAGCCCGTCTCACACTTAGCCCTATTACTAAGCCTACGCTCGCTGTCTGTCCGTCTGTCTGTCTGTCTGTCTGTCTGTCCGACCGTAGGCATCAACTACAGAACTTGAATATATTTTTAAAGACCTATCTAACGACACCACACACGAGGGCGTGCGAATAAAAAAAAAACTGACTACCTTATTATTGTAGACACATACCAATGCATTAATTAAAACATACAAATATTTCAATCTGTAGGAACGTAGTCGCATATTTTTTTGTGACAACCCTGACTCATTTTCCTTAAGTGGCCTTAAGTGGTTGGTAAAAAGAAGCTGCCCCCACATTATGATGTGGCTATGTGTCCTGTCAGGCTTTCTAAAAAATTAAAACCGTGTAATAAATATTATAATGCAATATTTGTTGCCTAAGTTAAGGTATACCTAATTGTCTTACCTTGGACAGATTTCCGCAGTTTTCATAATGCTCAGGTGCGTCGGGATGAAAAGCACCCAGAATCCGTTGGAACCCCATGCCTATTTTTAAATCTTTCAGAACTATTCTGAGGAACCACTTGACTTGTTCCGGTGTTGAATTTTTTATTACGTCGGTAAACGCCTGGTCCAAAGTAGCTGAAAATAAAAAAAATATGAGATAAAAGGATGAGTAAACTAGTTGGTTGGATTGTAGTATCTTATAATCTATATATATTAAAACAATTAAAACTCTTGGATCAAACTACTAGGTACTTTTAATCAGAGGCGGCTCGTCCTAAGGAGCGCTGGTGCATCGCACTCCCATAAATAATTATCTACTTAAGAAACAATATGTTTTATATTTTACTTAAAATAATTAATTACTATGCTTCTATTTCTCTTTATGTTAAAATAGAATTTCACTAAAACATTCTGTACACACGCAGTTAACTTAAGATTTAGTACGGAATTGCACTGAGGAGACTGTGTTACTAAGTGGAGCGAAGAAAACGCTTAGGTTGTGGAATGAGGGCTCATTTGAGAGGAAGATCCTCTGAATCCGCACTATATGTGACCATTTAGTTTCTAAGGTGTGAAGATGAATTCTTTGCCGAGGGCGAGTGGTGCGATGGTAGAAAGTAGTCGTGGGCATAATTTCAAACAGTTCCTCACAAGAGCAATCCCACTATACAAGCGGTAGAACACACACAGGGAGACAAACTCTCTCCTCAGACTTAAAGGTTCGATAGGTCTTGTGAGTTCGGGATTGTTGATGATCATATCATGACGTCGTATCATATTAATAATAGAGTATTAGACGGATTTTCAGAAACACAAATTAAATGCTGCCTCGAGGTTCAGTAAGAAAAAGAGAGCAACTGCCAAAGCTAAATTCCAATTTATCGGCAAAATGAGTGGGCGACGCACGCTAGTCTTCTGGTAGTCGTGTTTTCTGGTCGCTTGCTAAAGCTGCCGAAGAGGACTTTTGCCACTCGTCGTTACCACCACTGCGAAAAACCGATGGCGACTTGGCCCATAGTGCTAAAGAGAAAGCCGATCTACTGGGCAGTTTGAGCGTGTGATCAACACACAGCTTCTAAGATATCTAAAAAAAACACGACCTGGTCAGTGACCGTCAATATGGCTTTCGCTACGGTCGCTCGACTGGTGACCTTCTAGTGTCTCTCACACACCGATGGGCACTAGCCATTGAGAGACGGGGGGAGGCATTGGCGCATATACTGGACATAGCGAAGGCGTTTGATCGGGTCTAGCACCGGGGTCCTCTATCGAAATTGCCATTTTATGGAGTGCCCGAGGGTTTGTGCAAGTGGGTGGGTAGCTTTTTGTCCGGCAGACGCATACGAAACGTAGTTGACGGTAGTTGCTTTGATAGCATGGACATTAACGCTGGTGTCCTGCAAAGCTCTGTGCTGTCTCCTACGCTGTTTCTACTGCATATTAATGGCATGTTGGACATTAACAACATGCATGGCTATGCAGAAGACAGTACTGGAGACGCTTATTACACGGGTCGTGCAAACATCCCTCGTTCCGTTGTTGAGGAAAACCGCGGAAAACTTGTGTCTCAAATCGAGACCACACTGTCCAAGGTCTCTGACTGGGGACGGTTAAACTTGGTCCGATTCAACCCTACAAAGACACAAATCTGCGCGTTCACCGCTAAGAAAACCCCATTCGCTGTAGTCCCACAATTCCAAAACACTCACTCTCCATCTCCAAGAGCATTGGGATCCTTGGTGTTGACATCTCCAGCGATGTTCAGTTCCGAGATCATTTGCAAAACAAGGTGAAGCTGGCGTCCAAAAAACTTGGTGTACTTAACAGGGCGAGGCAATACTTCACGTCGGGGCAGAGGTTGCTGCTTTACAAGTCGCAAGTTCGGCCCCATATGGAGTACTGCTGCCATCTCTGGGCGGGTGCACCCGGATACCAGCTTGGCCCTTTTGACTCGGTTCAACGACGGGCTGTGAGAATTGTCGCCGATCCCAAACTCACTTGCCTTATCGAACCCTTAAGTCTGAGGAGAGACTTTGCCTCCCTGTGTGTGTTCTACCGCTTGTACAATGGGATGTGTTCTGAGGAATTGTTCGAAATTATGCCCACGGCTACTTCCTATTATCGCACCGCTCGCCATCGGCAGGGAATTCATTCTCACACTTTAAAACCGAAATGGTCGCGTACAGTAAGGTTTCAGAGAAACTTTCTCCCGCGAACGCTTGGGTTGTGGAACGAGCTCCCTGCCAAGGTTTTCTCTAACAACTACAGTATGGGGTTCTTCAAGAAAGAAGTTATTGGATTTTTGAAAGGTCGGTAACACGGGAGTGATACCCCTGGTGTTGCAAGCGTCCATAGGCCACGGTGACCGCTTACCATCAGGCGGACCGTGTGCTTGATTGCCACCTTAGTGGTATATATAAAAAGAAATAATACATTTACCAGTTTTTCTGGTGTTTAAATTGCTCTTTGGCGATTAGACACATGAGGCGACATTCAATATCCTTGTTAAGAATGAATATTTGATGTTATATACATATATACGTTGTTGGCTATATCGGTATTATTATTTATTATTATTTTGTTGTTATTGTTGTTACAGTTTTAATCTTATATTCGAATGCATACTAATGCTAAATAACATTTTTATTATTATTATACAGTGCAATTTCTGCCCCATTTTGTTCCATAGTAAGCCTAGGCATATTGTATAACGGTGAATTATACGATTTGCCTGCGACATAAATATTGTAAATACACACATGTACGTAGAAAATATCTAGACCTAAGACCTGACTAATTGACTGACCACTGAGCTGGTGAATCTTAATTGGGGTATTATACGTAAGTAACCAATTCAGGGTTTCCAAGTGAAAGAACAATTTAAAATTAGGTAGGTATATATTATTTTTTAATTTTATTCATAGATATTATGTATGGTACTCAGTATATTATTATCGTCAATGTCTTAATCAGTTTTTAATTGGCTGGTCGGGCTTCGCAAAACACGAAATGTTTACTCCTTATACATTCTTCCTTCCCCGGCGACGCGGGGTTATATCCGGCTATAAAAGAAAAAATAAATAAAAGCCTTGCCAACCACCTTGATAGTCATAAATGAGACATCACTATTGTACTAAACATATATAGTACCTAAATTTGTACAGAAAAACCAGATTTTCTGATTTTGTTGTTGCTTCAGCTGTTGTACGTCCCCACTGCAGAGGCACAGGCTTCTTCTTAAAGAATGGAGGCTTAAGCCATAGTCTAGCCGGCCCAGTGCTGATTAGCAGACGTTATCGATCCAGTGGCCACTAATAGCACGTAAATTTTTTACACCAAGCCAACGATGACACCTCATTCGGGCGGTGCCACAAATGTTACATGTTAATAAGTCGTTTACAGAAACCAAACACTTACGTCACTAACTTTTTATTTTAAGGTTTTCATTATGACATAAATACTTACGACCTTTATTCCCCACTTCTGCTGCTGCTATCTTATCAAGTACGTTGTTGACATCGCCAATGGATAAGGTGCCTGTTCGCTGTCCAACTCTGTTCTTCAAAACGTAATATGCGACGCCAGCAAAATCACTGTCACCCGAAGTGTTAACTGATCTATAGTTCAGTAGTTTTACGGCATCGGGTAACTGTTTGCTTAGTGACAGCGCTTTTACTAACACTGCACCAAGTTTAGTTTCTTTTAAGTTATATGCGCTTCTTTCGCGCTCGCGGTCGGGCAATAACAATCTTAGAATGGGAAAGAAACTGCTATTCTGAAATCAAGAAACAATGACGATTTGATAACTGAGGCTGATTGGAGTCTACGGCCTTAACCATACTACAACCCTGAGACATGTATGCGTGGCGCTAAATAAAAAAGAATAAGGCGCCGTAAAGCACGAGTGGAACTCGCAGAATAAGGGGCAGGTAAATAAAATTTGAATAACCAACAAATAAAGTTAAAAACCAGTCAAGAGCGAGTCGGGCTCGCGCAACGAGGGTTTCGTAAAATATTAACTGTATTGAGGGACAAACTTTGCTGTTTAAAAACTGTTGTCCTCATACATCGACATAGGTCGCGGTTAGTTTACCAACTGCAAATAAGTTTATAATCGCAAAAAAAAATATGTGATGTTCCTTGACCAGAAGTATCTTATAGGTTTTTATTCCCTTGCGAGAGTAAACGGCGTTTTGATTCGGCATACACAGTGCATAGACAGACGTGGCTTTTTATTGCGTTGACTTAGGAATTTGATTTTTTCATTGCTTCAAGGGATTGCAGATCTGAGTATTTGATATTAATTTTAGCCTCCACGCGTTTCTGAGAAAAAGGGTCTTGACGGACGGACAACAAAGGAGTATTTTTTTCTTTTGAGGTACATTAACTGGAGAATTGAAAATTATTTGTTTCCAGGGTTTTTTGACGTGACAACGTCTTATAAATTGGTTTGCCGGGTGACACTTCAAGAAACTGCGTTACGCTCCGCTCACGTTATGCGCTCACAATGAGAGCGAGTGAGAGGCACGCGCCCGCCTAAGAGCGAGAGAGACAGACATAAAATCATTGTCACGTAAAACTTTCGCCCGTATACCGACTTTACAGGCAACCAGTTTTTTTTTTACTTGTCTTAGAAACTTTTTATGCCCAATTTTTAGGGTTCCGTAGTCAACAAGGGACCCTTATAGTTTCGCCATGTCCGTGTATCTGTCTGTCTGTCCGCGGCTTAGCTCAGTGACCATTAGTACTAGAAAGCTGTAATTTGCAATGGGTATACCTACTTATTAATTAGTCCGACAAAGTGGTAAAATTAAATTAAATTTTTTTTTTTTTAAAAGTGGGGATAAAATTTTTTTTTCTCGTCTACCCTATAGTTGAGGTGACGTTGGATAGCTCGTACAAAAATACCATTTTTCGATTCAGCAATGCGTTTGCGAAATATAAGGCTTAAAAGAGCAAATTTTTGTTAGAGCCCAGTGTCCCCCCCATTGCCAGCTAAATGGCTGTTCTTGAGTATGTGAAAAAAATCCTGGGAGTAGCATATATAACTAAAAAGAAGCCATGTAGGCTTTACAATTTAATAAGTAATAGTCGACTTTGAAGATGTAGTCGAAAAAGTAAAAAAATTGTACAAATTCCATTAAAGATACTTAAATGAATTTGGTACATACTAGTGTAAAACGAACGAAAAAAAGGTATTAAATAAAAGTTTATCAACCATGTAACATTGCAGAAAAACTAAAATTATAACATTCTGAATACTAATCCATATATCTTCTATACATATAAAATGCTTTATCCTGAATGTCTGACGGATCAACGCACAGCCTAAACCGCTGATCGTAGAGACCTGAAACTTGAAGGGTGTGTTCTTTGTATAACGTAGGCATCCGATAAGAAAGGATTTTCTGAAATTCTATTATTCTAGTTTTTATGGGACAACGTGATTCCTTGGTCCAATCTACTTCAAATTTTGCATAAGCCTTTTTTAACAGAATTGGTGAAAGACGTCTTTTATTTTATTTTATTCTAGTTAGTTTCGTCTTTTATTTAAGTTACGTATTTTATTGAAATTCATCCCCTAACAGGGTTAAAAAGGAGTAGAAAGTTATATTGGCTGTGATTGGCTTCGAAGTTGATACTTCTTAGTTTTTTTTATTTAAATTACACTTTATTTTGACAAATGTTTGAAAACTCAAAAACATAAGCAAATACTCTTTAAAATTGAAATGTCTCGAAAGTCACTGTACTATTTACCTACCTACTTCACTTGAATGAATGTTTCTAAGCTTAAAGAGGTATGCACTTTTTAGGTGTTTAATTTTTATGTATAATAATAAGTACTTATAGATTTATTTTTCTACCTACTCGTACATATAAAATGTTTTGTTCTGAATGAATAACGGAAACCGCTGACCGTAAAGACCTTAAACTTGGAGGGTCTGTTCTTTGTATGACGTAGGCATCTGATAAGAAAGGATTTTCCGAAAGTGTCAAGTGCGAGGACTCGCCCAATAAGGGTAAACCGATTGTAATGAAATTTCGGTAAGTTGTTATACACTCGCCGGGGATTTTTTCTGAGACAGAAAAAAAGGGTCAAGTGCGAGTGAGACAGGGTCAAGTGCGTGTCAGACTCGCGCAATAAGGGTAAACCGATTGTAATGAGATTTTGGTAAATTGTTATGCACACGCCGGAGAATGTTTTTGAGAAAGGAAAGAAGGGTCAAGTGCGAGTCGGACTAGCGCAATAAGGGTAAACCGATTTTAATAAAATTTTGGTAAGTTGTTATGCACACGTCGGGGAAGGTTTCTGAATTCACAATTCACCTTTCACCAAAAACACCTTTCACAATAGGTTGGTGCGGCGGTTGTTTTAAAAAAAGGAACAACGTTCGCCGGGTCAGCTAGTCCATACTTATATTATAAATCCGAAAGTAACTATATCTGTCTGTCTGTAACCTCTTCACGCTTAAAACGCTGTACTAATTTGGCATGGAGATAGACTGAGTCCCAAAAACGGACATGGTTACTTGAAAACGTCAAGTGTAAGTTGGTTATTTTCTATAATTGAGGAGTTGCTGTTGAAATCCTACACTGATAACCGAATTTAGGGCGAGTGGAACCGCGTGCAAACCCTACTATTTACTAAATTGATAACAATATTTACGTTCGATTTTGGGAACATGGTAGGTAGGTACCACAATTAACTTTTCTGTGGTACAGGGTACAAACTTAATAATCTAGTTGCTCTACCGTAAAAAGAGCACATTGTATGTACAGTGATCATAGTGTCTGTGAACTCTTAAATATAACAACAAATAATAAAAGTATAAGATGCTTACAGCGCCATCTTGCTATTATTAACCCAAACGGTAACACATTCGTTGGTTAGAAGTGATATTCAAAGTTGAGCAATCTCGGGCTTGGTCAGAAATTGGATGGGTGACCGCTTAGACTTGGTTTTGTTTGTGTCTGCAAATAACATAAATGGTGGTAGGTACGGAACCCTCGGTGCTTCAGTCCGACTTGTACTGGGCCGGTACTTTTATCAGTGTGCAGTTACTATGATAATGAGTTTCAAAGGCCATGTATTTTTATTGGATTGTGTTAAAAACTTGATATTAATTTCAGCTGGAGGTCTTGACGGATATACAAACGGACAACAAAGCGATCCTATAAGGGATTCAATCTTACTGGATCATGTGTACGGAGACCTAAAAACACTTGCAAACCTAAATTAAGAGCCTTAAATGCATTTAAAGACTACCTATCCAACCGACCTTACCCAAACGAAAGGGTAGCAGATGAACGTACTATTTGAAAAAGGATATTCACTAAGTTAAGGCCACAAAAGGCGAAGGGCTGCGCTGTCTCGCATTAATTTATAAATATTTCGAGCAGGAGCATTAGTAAGACGCATCATCAGATGAACCTACAATTTGAACGAGGGTATCCATCCAGTATTCAGAGGCGCATTATGGTGGATCTATGTCTAACAGCAAACCCTTACACGTTAACAATGATGATACTCACGCTTTTTATATTGAATTATTTAATCACTAGCTTTTGCCCTCGGTTTCACCCGCGTTAAATTCGTTTTTCGGTGTAGGATTTTAATGGCAACTCTTCAATTATAAAAAAAAACGACCCACACTTGATTTTTTTAAGTAGCCTATGTCCTTATCTGAGACTCAAACTATGTCCAGGCCAAATTTGCCCGCGGTTACACCTGCCCTAAATTCGGTTATCGGTGTAGGATTTTAACGGCAACTCCCAAATTATAGAAAAAAAAACCGACTCACACTTGACATTTTTAAGTAGCCTATGTCCTTTCTCGGGACTCAAACTATCTCCTTGCCAAATTTCATCTTAATCGGTACAGCGGTTTAAGCGTGAAGATGTAACAGACTGACAGACAGAGTTACTTTCGCATTTATAATATTAGTATGGATTAACATAGGTATTTATCCTGTAAACCAGAATTAACAGCATTAGGTTTTTACCTTTTTAGTTGTCACTTTGGCAGCTTTTAATCTGAAGTCATTGATAAAGTCTCCCAGAATTTTGTCTTGATCTTGTTTTCTTTTCTTTTTATATAAGACCTCCAGTAAAGTGCAGAGTTCCCCAAACATCACACAGTTTGCTGGCGTTAAGTCATTCTCTGCCATTTTTTCCTAAGCCTAAAAGTCAGTAAAATCCTGCAAACAGCACGCATAAATGTGAAATGTTTATGTACCAAAAACTATAATCGGACTTCAAATCTCCACTAAAGAATTTTCTACATTGTTTACTTTTAAGTGGAAAGTAGACTTCTTTTTTATAATTTTGTTATTAAAAGTGTTTTATTTTTAGTTGAAACCTAATGAACGAAAACACCACATGCCTATCTTTGATTGCCACATTGTAAACCATTCGCAGCAGCATCTCAAAAAGTTACATCACATTTGCTGACCTTACCTAAATTTCATGATCAGATTCTTCCCAAATTTATATTGGCGATAACCCTATTGGTTGTTGTTTTGGAAAAAGTACATTTAGGCCATAGTACGCTGGACGAATGCAAATGGGCAGATGTAGTCAATCTAGTGGCCACTTAATTATCAAGTGTTTTCAAGCCGCCCATTAAGACCTCTTACTCGGCTTAACGACTGCTGTCTTATAACAGCAGCTAAAACAGACCATTTAATGTGCCCTTCGAAGCCTGGAGTAACTCAGAAACATGTGCCACTAGGAAGTCACCCATTCTATGATGGACCATGCTCGACGTTGCTTAAATTTGGACATCGTTAGCGACAGACGAATGTTACAGGGCCACAAGCTCCTTTATAGGCAAACCCTTTTATATACCTGCCAGTGTCATTTTCGAGATACTATCCTCAACCTCTTCCTAGTGGTATGTTTTTAATATCATAGTATAATATAAATACTGAATGGTAACTTATTGTGCTTCACTAAGCTAATAAAATCGTAATATTGTAGCCCAACTAGGATAAGTCATATAGGTCACTATTATAATTACAAAAGCAAGTATGTTTGTTTGTCTTGTACCTTATTATCACACAATTTTTTATTAAATAATTTCGCCATATATTTAAATTTTGGCACACAGATAACTTGGGTCAAGGAAAAGTAAACTGCATATTTATGGCCATGAAAGTATTAATTAGAAACGAAAATAATTATAAAATTTTGAAAAATTATTCCAAATAAACCTTTAAGAATCCTCCTTTGAGAAATGAAAGTTTTTGCACATTCTAAATTCCACGCAACGGCAATAGCTCCATGTGGTTTATCGTGAAAATAAATGAGAGAAAAAACCGTCAAGTGTGAGTCGGAATTTTGCACACCGGAGGATAACATAGTAAATCGGAAATTTGAGTTTGGTTTTCAGCTTGCTCTAATGTAGTTAAATTATAAATTCGCGTTTTTAGTATTTGTTGTTTATCTACAGTTTTGTATGTAATCTACCATAATGCACGCACCCAAATGCACCATACATTATATATACAAAAATATACATGTTCCTACCTAGATCAGCTTTTGCTGTAGACCCTGTAACAAAACTAATGTCATATACATATGCCAGGTTAAGAAATATTTTTTTACAGTTCCCTCCATTCTAAATAAAATGGCCTGCAACTCATTTCATTTACGAGCTAGACCCGGACAGACGAAGCAATATACAGGCAGGGGAGTAATAGCAATAGGGAAACTATACAGGCAATATCCACAAGGTTAAAGTCAGATTAGTCTGTCTTACTGACCCATCCAGCTGGCCCATCCTAGATATTCCTAGCTACACCCATTTGTAAAATAATAAAATACTTAATCAATTAGGTCTAGTTAAAAATGTTATGGTTAGACATAAAATATAATAACTAATTAAAACATCAATATCTTGATACAGATTTATTTATATAACCAGATATTTCAACAGATATTGTCTAGCCATTTTTGGAGAATGATCTTTGTACAATAAGTAAAGGTTAAAAGCTGTTTCTCTTGTTAAGTCTATTGTGCCATGTTGATCACATACTGCAATTGGGCCACAAGCTAATGCCCTTTCATAATATTCTATAGCTAAATTATTAATGCTTAACATTTGGTAAGCTCGTCCCATATTATAATTAGATTCCTGATCACATTTCCTCATATTCTGGTACTGTACCAAGTATGACATACCTTGTAGAATCAAATGATGATGCTTATCAACAGTTCTTTGAGCTGCCATAACTAAAATATTGATTGCTATTAATAGTGCTGAAAAAGGCTCCCTACATTGCTCATGATATTCCAAGAAATATTTCAGTGAAACCAAATATCTTCCAGATACAAGGAAATTATTGCCCAAGAAAAGATTTTTCACAAGTTTATTATCCTTCTGAAAGAGTCGTGATAAGAATTTACTATGAGTGTTTTCATCCATTGAGTTCATTATTAAATTTAGAAGATTCCAAGAACGTGCATTAGGAAGTTTCATTATAAAATCTCTTATGAACTTAAATGCGTTGTAAAGATCTTTACTAAGTAGGCAAGCTTGTAAACAGTAAAAGTCTATATCTGAACGATGTTGATTCAAATTTTTAGATATGAGGGCTCCAAATGTTAACCTTTGCATTGTAAAATATTTTTTGTGTTTGAAGGCTATTTCTAGTAGCTCCTTAAAGAATTCCCATTCTTCTTGAGGAGTAAGCTTAAATGTCTCTTCATCATCAAAATGCAGGTCATCATCATTGAAGGGATTTTCTCCACGTACAGTTCTAAAATTGTAAATATAATCTACTGTTGCTTTTGATTGGCGTGCTATAGATAATTCTTCTCTGTGTCTATATCTGGCAAAGGTTTTTGAAAGTAATTTTTCTCCCACTTCAAGATATTTCAACATTCTATTGTACTTTTTTAATTTACAACATTGCTCATAAAGTAAACCAGCACTCACAACTAGTTTGTAATCTTGCTGTAACATTTCCAAAGCTTCGTCAATCAAGCCTTTCTTTTCAAGGACAGTAAACAGTTTACGACGCGCTTCAGCATGCTGTGGTGCATGCTTTAAAACCATTTGATATGAATTTACTGCCTCTTCATCTCGACCTAAATTATGTAAACATTCTGCATGTTTTAGCCACACAGCTCCTAGATCAAAATTTGTGTTTTTTACTAAAGGCTCTAATACCTGCAGCGCCAGTTCGTGTTGGCCGATAGAAGATAATGCTTCTTCAATATCCATATACAAATCACCAGCTTTCTCAATATCATTGGTTAAAAAATCATTTAACAATGATTGAACCAAAGTTATAGCACCTAAATGTATAAAACAAACTAACAACTTGCTCTTCAAATCTACTGGCAAGTTGTTTGGTATGAAACAATTCAAGTAATTTGTATGCTCCTCTATTTCACCATTTGAATTCTTAACAGTTTGGATTTCAGCTTCAATGTCTACCCCTAAATTAGCAACAAACACCTCAATACAAGTTTGATACTGCTTACAAGTAATAAGAAGTTCCAGAAAAATATTTGTATCGTCAACATTAAATAGTTCAGAACATTTTTTATAAGCATCTGCCATAACTGTTAGAGCACATTCAAATTCATTACTTTCATGGTATATTGTTGCTGCCAATTTAGCATATTTCATTATAGTTTCTGCTTGACTTACTGGTAAAGAAGTAACTATTTTATGATAGCACCTAACACGATTTATTTTTGATGCAAATGATGGTAATTTTGTTTCCTCAAAAACTGTAAGAAGATCAAGTCTTTTCATATGAGTATCAAAGTTTTGTGGGTCGGCTTTGATGGCTTGAGTGTAGCAAATCATCTCCTGCTTCAAATCATTTTTTTGTTTTGATATAGTAGCCAACCTCAACCATTCATTTGCATCACTTGGACTAAGGTGTGCAGCAAGTAATGAAAACTGTAGTGATTTCTCTGGATCATTTTCATAGATCTGCGCTAAAGTCTGATATGGTTGAGGAGCTGTTGGTACTTGTTTTATAATTTCGTGGCACATTTTTTCAGCCATGTCTTTATCACCTCTAACGAAACGCAAATTTGCTTCTCCCATTAGACCTAATAACGGTGCCGACAGTCGTGTCCCTTTACGACGTCGAGAAACACCTTTTTCCATTATTTGAACTGATTGTCGAGGTTCCTCTTCATTCTTTTTAAGTATAAAGTCTTCTTCCTCATCGTTACTATACCACTCATTTGAATAGTCAGCGAAACTTAATTCTCCACTTAAAAATCTGTTAGTTAACTCTTTTTCCATTTCAATTTTAGACGACTTATTTACTTTACTTCCGATAGACGGACCGGGTTGCAAGTTATCCATTTCAAAAAAACGTATGAGTATGAGTTGTTAACGAAAAAATTGAGACTTACAGCAAATGTTGTGACAAAAACACTTGTTTAGGTGAACTAGAATCCCATTCAATGATTTCCGAGTTTTGTTGCGATATAACTTTATAATTAGTGTTTCTTGCGTATGCGTTTATTAATTATTATACAAATTATCTCACAGATAATAAGTACCTATTAGGTTTCTTTGTCACAGACAGAACACATATTTTTCTGCCTACTTTACGATAAATAAAACAGGTTACCCAAAAACAATACCATTAACCCAAGGATTGACCTAAAAAATGGGGATAAGCTCAGACTAAATAGGGATACTGGCAAAGATATGCAAGTTCAGTACTATATTCATATTATATTACATATTACTATATACATTAGTATACGGGATAAGTAAACAAAAACATAGGTAGAACGTTCCATCTAACTACTTCCTAACAGAATAGTTAGCGGTTTGCGTTTTATTTGGTTTTGGTAGCAAAATGGCAAAATCATAGCAAAATTGTCGGCTCTTAGCGTTTTGTTTAAGCAGTTTTATTACCTAAAACCCTGTCATGTCGGGAGGTGGGTGGCACAGCTGCCAACAGTCCAAAAATGACGCGAAACGTCTCGTTTCATCAATAATAGCGCCGCATCAGCTTCGCGTAGACGGAACGGGCTTTTGTGCTAAAATATAATTTGCTATTAAATTGCAACGCTGCTTGGAAGGAACGTATCTACTCTTTTACTTTGGGCGTGATTTTTTAGCTTTTGCGGTTGCATTTGCTTTCGTGCTGTCTCTTACTGTTTAGTTGAATAATCTTTTTGCTATCCTGCTGTCAGTGTAACACGATTGCCAAATTGTCTAAATTTGCGAAAAATTGCAAGCTAAGAAAACAGCCCTTGATCTTTGATCAATGACGTAGAGAACAGGGGCAGAGACGAACCCAAATAGTTATGACCACTGTATAGTTTCCAGCCAATTTCACCCCCTTCCGGGGGGTTAAATTTCTTAAGGGCTAAATTAGGTTCGATCTCAAACTCTAACAAAAAAATTATAATCGTTTTTGCTAGTTCTTTAGACTTATTTCCAGACTTTAGTCAAATTTCACCTAATTTAACTGTGCTAACAAGGCAGAAGCGTGCGTCGTGGTCGTTAGACGCAACTGGACGCCGAATCGTCATCAATCAATCAAAATCAATATCAGACACTTTGTGTAATTTCCAGCCGGCTTAAGAAAGCGCTTGTGCGAACGATCACTTAGCGCATGTTTTTTTAGCTTTTGAGATTGCATTTGCTTTCGTGCTATCTGGCTGTTCTGTTAAAAAATCGATTGATATGATATCCGCTGTCAGTATGACATGATCGCCTTTGCTAAATTGGAGAGAAATTGCAACCTAATAATACAGACCCTTAGACTTGTATCCATGCCATTTACATAAACAATGTATTTATTTAGGGTGCGTTCCAAAACGCCACTGGACAGAGTAATAATCACTCTAGGCCGTTCCAGAACGCAACGAGGAAGTTAGAAAAGTTGATTTGGAACGCCCGAGGCCGGGTAATTTTTCAACTGTCAAGTTGAATTATTTACACTGACGAAATCACGGTTGAGTTTTACTCCTGTCAGAGTGACAAGTGATTAAAGTTTAAAAAAAAAATTGAGTTTCGTAAAATATTTGAAATTTTGAATGTACTGTGTGTGTGAACATGTAATATTGTATTTTCTTTTGCAAAATTAAATTATTTTACTTAGTATAAGATTCCATTTTTTGTGTGTTTTACGGAAATAACGAGAAGAGGTATAAGAAATATTTCGAAGGAGTATTGAAAAGGTTTATTGCCTCTTCAATGATAGTGTTTGCCACTTTTGATCACAGTGTTCTCTGTTTAATATAACGAGGAGTATTAAAAAGGTTTTGTTTACTTTTAAGATAATGGAACAAAACCATTTGAGCCGGGTGTTTGAGGGTTGAGAATCGCTGTCGATGAGGACGCCAATCCTCATTTATCATCTGATGGGCGGCTTGTTTTATATAATTCTGCAGGTACGCATCGGGAATCAGATATTTTCTTGACCTTAGGTTTTTTTTTGTTTAAAGTGCTTTGTTTTACTGCTAGCTTTTGCAGACTGTTAAGATATGATAAGGATATTTTGTTTCAGAAACAATTTTATTAATAATAAAAACATAATAATAGGTACCGTTTTAACAACGAATTTTAATAAAAATTTTGGTACCTGGCTATATATGTATAGAAACCACCAACTTGATAATGTATTGTTAAAAATAAGTGAAATCAAGTACATTATAATTACCTACAAACCAGTTTTTTATGGTTTAACACTGGCACAGTCGGTAGTAGTGACTGCCAGCTGAACCAAGTGTTTGATCAATGCACTGGAAAAATATTTATGTGATGAGCATTTACATAATTTTGGGTCAGTGTATATATATATATATATATATATGCATGTATTTACAAAAGAGAAATTTCTTATAAGTATTTTGTTGTCTAGTGATCTATGTTGGCCTTAACATCATAAACTAACTATATAATTTCCAAAAATATTTAACATCATCATAAATATTTTTGGAAATTATACACAGCACCATTTGGCTATAGTGTTATGGATACCAGGCAACTGATACAAATACACACATAAATTAACCCAGACTCAAGACACACAAATTTTTATCAGTTAAATATTTGTCCAGTGTGGAAATCGAATCCACACCCTCTGCACAGCAGATCAAATCATAGAGGAATTCATATTATATATTTATATAAACAAATCTGAAAATTATTAAAAAAATATTAATGGCAAATAAGAAAAACCAGATAAACTTTTGGTTACCTGATATTTAGTTTAAGTAAATTAGTAGTTTGTAGGTAGTAACAGTAGTTGTGTACTCCTTTGACGCTGTAGTTAATTCACTAATAAAATGTTGGTAGTACCTTATTACTATGTGGTGTAATGTTGTTAAATAAATAAACAACGGAACTGTTGTGGTTTTAAGTACCACAATTAATCTTTCTATTTTATTCTAAAAAAATATACAAAAAACAATACTCCAAGCTATGTATTTATTATTCAAACAATGAAGTGAATCTGACCTTTACTCACAATAATAGTAAAATTAATAAAACAAAGCATACTGAACTAAGTTTAAATTACTTTAATATTTTAAAATTATCCCTTTAAAAATATTTTAACACAAGTACTACATTCTTTATCCCAGTCAAAAAATTAAAAATGTGACAAATTTGCATAAGGGTGAGATATATTTGTTATACTGATTGCACTATTGATGTTCTATTTGCTTTGATTACAGTACCATCACGATGGACACATTCTGCTACGATACTGTTACTCGACCTTTGGCGACAGCGGCGCCAAAGGTTTGAGAACAATACAGAGCGCAACGAGCCCATATGGGAGGAAATAGGGGATATTTTGAGGGGCAGGGGTTATGATTTTACAAACCACCAATTGGAAAACCGTTTCAAATATTTAAAACGACAGTATATGGATTGTGTGGATGGCAATAGGCGAGCAACGGGCCAGCCAGAGCGACGCTGTCCTTATTATGAAGAATTAAATGAGCTGTTTGGAGCATCACCTCAGGTCCGGCCTCGTGCTTTGGCTGCAAGCAGACCATTATTTGATGCAACGGAAGGTAATAAAATTTTACTATTTCATACCCAAAGAGTGTCAAATAATCAAATTATTTGCTGTGTCAATCATCTATCTGTCCTATGTTTGAGAGGGACTATCTCTTGAATCTTTATAGGTAGCCAGCTGTATTTTTTTCAGAATATATGTTTTTATGGCAGTTATCCTAACAGATCATAAAAAAAATATTCAAAGACGACCATGGGCACTGGCAGGACTACTTTCAGGGAGGTGCAAACTTAGATATACAAACATTTTTATTACTACATGCATATTTTTGCGTTGGTATGCTTGTGCGTTGGTAAGAATCCCTCTGTGGACAGATAAATGGTGGTTGTTTAAAAATAACTGCTTACATTTTGTTTTGACAAATTTTAAATGGTTTGTAGAAACTTAATAAATAAAATGTTTGATAGAGTTATCTGAGTATATATTTATTCTTTCAGCCGAAAATTTACAGAGTAATGCTGCTTCTGCAACACCAAGCATATCTACAGGTCAGTTAAGATTTTATTTAATTTTAGCATTAGTACTTTAGCAAAGGCTATATTTATTTATATTGGACATGTTTGTTACCTATTTCATCTTGTAGTTTATAGTATAAGCTGAAAATAAAACTTTTCACGCCATAAAATTTGCCTGGAGATAGTTTGCATTTTAATGTAGGATGTCTACTGCCACATCAATTGATATCAATAACATTTATTGAAGCGGGATGTATATCTGTTATACAAATTAACTTCTATTAATTTATTTATTTGAAATACCTTTATTCGTGCCTCAGCCATTATATTACAGTGTAGCACAGGCTTCTCCTTAGAAAGGAGGCTTAGACCATAGTACACCACGCTGCCCTCGTAGGTAGACTTCTTTTTATTATTTACTTAAAATAATTTTGGTTCGGTTTCATATGCGTGACATACAACGCTATGTTAATTCAGAAAATATGAGTTAAAATAATAAGTTGTTTAGTGGATTTTAAAACTAAGAATAAACTTTCCTTTCAGCCGGAAATCCACGTAGTGATTCAAACCAATCAACAGGTTAGTTACCACTAGCATAACTTAATTCTAGCTTCTAATATTAATATAATGCTGATCCCGGCTTTTCTTACTTTTTCATGAATCTTGATGGATCTTGTTTAATTTCCGTCAACTTTTAGAATTTTTATCTTGCTGTATGTTTGTACTGGCATCACGCAAAATCTACTGCATAGATTTGAAATGCAGTTTTCACCGATTTATTGCTAGAGGTCAACTTTAAATATAAAATAAAAATTTGCGCCTATCTGTCGGTCTTTGCACGATTTTTTCCGACAGTACTAAAAGGATTTTATTCCGGTTTTCATTGAATAATTCATAAAAGAAGAAGGCTTAGGTACTTACCTATATAATTTATGAACACTCTTTAAGTATAGATAGGCTATGGCGAAACAATTTTCGCCGGATCAACTAGTAGCTTATATTCTGGTGATTTTTCCTAATTAAAACATGCTCTTGACATATACCCTAGTTTTAAATTATGTATTCATTCTCAGATCGTGTAATACGTCAAGCTGGCCCTGTTCGAGGTAGACACACTAGAATGGAGCGAGCTGTGGGACGCTGGGCAGATGAGTTTCGGCAAGAAGCTCGTCAGCGGGAAGAAGCACGGGAACGGCGCCACCGTCAACTTTTAGAATTACTTAAAGAAAGCAATAGCACTTACATAGACATCATGGAAAAACTTATACAAAAATTATAATAAGCGTTACCTTAATAAAGTTACCTTGTTTTTAGTATAAAATGTTATGATATCCACCATAACATATATTTAAAGAAAAATCCAGCTGGATTACTATATTATTCATATACCTGTATACCTGTGTGTGTTCTACCTCTTGTACAATGGGATGTGTTCTAAGGAATTATTCGAAATGATGCCTACGGCTATTTTCTACCACCGCACCGCTCGCCATCGGCAGGGAATTCATTCTCACACTTTAGAACCGAAATGGTCGCGTATAGTGCGGTTTCAAAGAAACTTCTTCCCGCGAACGCTTGGGTTGTGGAATGAGCTCTAAGGACTTTTCTTCTTCAAAGGCTTTTCCCTAAGGACTACAGTAATGGGATTCTTCAAAAAAGGAGTTATTGGATTTTTGAAAGGTCGGCAACGCGCGAGTAATGCCCCTGGTGCTACAGGCGTCCACAGGCCACAGTGACTGCTTACCCATCAGGCGGACCGTGTGCTTGTTTGCCACCTTTTGTATTGTTCTTTATTGAAAAATGTGTTACAGTTTTTCTTGTCCATTGTTTTTTTTTTCATTATTTTTTTTATATTCATAGCATAAATATACATTACACGATTATTATTTTTAATTTTTATACATTATTTGACACAACATTATATCATATTACATTACTTAATTAGATAACTCGTTATTTAATTGGTTTGAAGTTTTGTTAATTATAGAAAAATTGTGATTTTAGCCATTTCTTTAACATTGTATTAAATTTTCTAGGAATTTGTTCCATAAAAATAATGTTTGGCAAATTATTATATATAATTACAGCATTGTAACTTCTTTGATGTGTATGTTTGCTGATCTTCAATTTATATTTTGCTTTATCATGATGGCTTAAAAAATTTAATTGATTAATATTATTTACATAAAAATCAAAAACTGTTAAAAGGTCTAAGTCATTAAATAATTTCTTACACGATGCACTTCTCTCGGCCAATGACATGATTCTGACCACCCTCTTTTGTAGCTTAAAAATTACATTTGCTATACTTAGGGATCCCCAAAATTCTATATCACAAGTCATTTTCGGATATAACTATCCCCAGTAAGTAGACTTTAATACACTAAAGGGACCAAGTGAATTTAAAGATTTTATGCAAAAACATACAGAAGCTAGTTTTTTATTTATATTGTCTACATGTTTTGTCCATCTGAAATAATGATGTATGTCAAAACCTACAAATTTACATGAATCTACTACATTAATTATATTTTTTTCTATAGTTTAATTGATTATTTTGCGTTTTTTTTTGTTTTGAAATTTGTATTTTCCTTATTTCATAAACGTCTATTTTCTTTACATCAAAACCTTAGTAATTTTTTTTAATTATTCACGATAAATATAAAAAAAAGAATGATTTATTGTAATAAATAATACAAAATTTATTTTTTGTTATTTATTTTAAAATATTAAATCTTTTAAATAATCCCTTTTGCTAAGCGCTGCAGCTGAAGGCAGTTCTGAGTTGGTATCTGACTCAGGCTCTGTTTCAAACAAATCCTCTTCACCTTGTTCCACCCCCTCACCAATAAATTGTTCGATCTCTTCAAGCGTTTCACTTAAAGTAAGCTAACTTTAAAATTACTATATTTCTATGTTACATGTACTGTACTTGAACAAAATATACTAAAAATGCCCCAAAAAATATGGTAAACTGACCTAAAGAAACCTAAAATTTATATTAAGCGTAGTCAGACTTGACCAGTTTTTTTTTATTTTTGATTTCATTGGTGACTTGAGATTCAGCTCTGATAGGGCTGTTTCATTTTAATGCTAAACTTTATTGTAATAATAAGAATTTAGTTATACAGTTAAGGTAAGTATATCATACCGGTGTCAGATTTCCATAATTTTAATATGGTGATATACACCATACACTGAGTGAATATGCCTTATCTATCATGGTAAATGGGGGAGTTTCTAAATACTCTGGCATCATTTACTGAACCAGGTATCCTGCAAAAACATCGATAAATGATAGATCTGCAGTGCAGACAGCTTGTACTTGTATTGCATATTTCTTTTTTCCAGTCCTGTAAGCAGCTGGTTGATCCTGAAGCAAAAATTTTGTAGACTTACTAAATATCTTTGTTATCTAGGGTGCTCTGTGATTATCAATCATAACATTGCAAGTGCCTGTTTTATTCACAATTTCAAGTTTGTAAACTGTCACTTATACCTTATTAAAATTGGTACAGCTAAGTGCCTAGTGTTAGTTTTTAGAGTTCCATAGCCAAATGGCAAAAATGAAACCCTTATAATTTAGTCATGTCTGTCTGTCCGGCCGTATGTCACAGCCTTATAATTCTGCCATCTGAGCATTGATTTTAATGAAATTCAGAAAGATGTATCATGAAAACCACAAAACAGTTCAGTATGAGAAAAAAACCTTTTCAAGGTAGGTCAAGACACTTTGCTCTCAAAAATTAGTACTTTGGAAGTTATGAGCTTTCAAATTTTGTGTCTCTTTTATTATAAAATACTTCCAATTGAAATTGTTTTAAACAAAACATGGTTTACAAGTTTGAGAAATATCTGCAATAATTCGCAATTTGCATAACCCTTACACGCACTTGTACAGTTTTTAAATAAAATATCTAGTTTGCTGATTTTATACTAGTCTTATGACAAAAAAAAGTCTCGAAATATGTCTACTAGGTGAGGTGTGTTGATTTGAATTATTTTGTCGAGATAGACAAGTTTACAAAAACCTGGATAGGTGACTGCCTAGTGACACATATTTCTGAGCTAATCAGTTTTGAAGCACAGATAAGCCTAGGAAAATGTGCATGTTAAACCTTCACTACTAGCTGCCGTTTTCAGATGACAGCAGTTGTTAAGCCAAGTCAGGGGCCCCATTGAGAAGCTTAAAAAATACAAAACAGTTGATTGACAACTATCTGGACAATAACTGCCAAACAGACTTTTCTTAAAGACCTGAATCTATTCGTTGTTTGATACAAACCATTGGTGCATCAATTTCAATATGACAGCCATCTATGGCCCCAACTACATCAGGCATTCCAGCGAGCCGTTGGAATTTATCCTTTATAAATTGTTTTTCGACAGTTGATGCTGGCCAGTGAATAATATTTGGGGCAATACTATTCAATGCTCGTACAACCCTTCTGAAGCAGTGGTGCAAAGTGCTTTTACTTAGATCAAATTTCTGTCCAATAGACCTGAAAAACAGTACAAAGTGCTTTTTTACTAATATCAAACTTTTTTCCAATAAACCTGAAAAATAGGTTAACATCATGTTCATAAAATATTTTCAATGTAAAAAAAGGGCTTTGCCTATGTCTTATTGCGTAGGGTAAGTAACTAGCTCTATCCATAGCATTTTTACGGTCTAAAAGAATAGTGCCCTATGGTGAAATCTGTCCCCTCAGCATAAAAAGTATCTTATTTCCTTTTTAGGTCATTTAGCTGTGTAGCAAAAATCAGTTCAATCTATTGAGAAAGGAGTCTCACAGTATCGCCCATAGAAAAAATCTTTAGCTACAGGAATTATTATTAGGGATAAAAAGTTTAATATTTCATATGCAATATTAAATAAACCAATATCTAAACTTCTATATTCAAAATTCAGTAGGGTTCGAATAGCAAAAATTTTAAAAATATTTTGTAAATTAGATGTGAACAATTACCTACTTACCTATAACTGTCAGGTGTGGCAAGTAACCACAACATGCACAAAAGCTGTTTCCGTGGATTAACTGTAAATCTTCCATCAGGACCTTGGCGTTTTAATAAAGGGGAAATTCTATTTTCAAGCCTTTCAGCAGTCTCCGGATGTAACCGAAAATGTGATCTAAACTCTCCAGCGCAAAAATTCGGTATTATTTCTTCAACATATCCGAGTAGACGTTGCTTACGTCGCCGTCTCCCTATTAATCTTTCATTTTCAAGTGCACTTAACTGAAAAATAGTTTCATCCTCATAATCATCACATTCTTCTTCTTGGATCATGGTAATGATATGTTGCAGTCTTTGTTTGTATTCTGAAGTAGCTTTTAGAGCAGCACTTAGCACAATTTTAGGTCTATTCAGTTTTAAAATAAGTTTCTTTAACTGTAGTAGTAAAAATAACAAATAAAATTACAGCCAACAGATTTTTAAATCGCACCTACAAAATACTGTAGTCTTTGCCAACAACAAATACAACTGTCAATGTCAAATATACTGGTTCCATAACCGTTCAAACGTCAACTTTACCGGGCAATTATCACACTGCAAAGAGTTAAATTGATTTGGAACGCACCTTTAAATATACACTTATTTTTTATTCTCAAACAAAGGTAAACAAAACAACTTCCTAAATTTTCAACAATTTAAATGTGTACCTTTGGTTATTGCTTGTGTCCTTGCATTATGTCTATGTTAATTTTTCAAATTATCAGTATTTAACTGTTGTAGTAGAACTGCCGCGATATAGTGTAACTTGTTGAAGATTTACATTTTCTATTTAGGTATCTCTCTGCCTATATAAGTTTGTAAGGCAATAAAAAAATGTAGTTACTTACCTTGGTGTGCTGTCAGTTCCTTTTATAGATAATTATACAATCATCTTGGAGAACGCACCTGTAGCTCAAATATCAGTGAGTTGGGATATTAGTAGGCTCTTGACAATAACTGAAATTACAGAGCTTACCTGCAGCCATGTGTGAACTACTACAGTCAGTCAAAGAACAATTGACAGATATTGAAAAAGATAGTAACACTCCAGCTATTGACTCCATAGATAGATATGAAGCTGCTGAACCAACATTACTGAGTATGCCTGTTGAGGTACATGTATTCGTTTTTTGTTTTTTGGCTTATTCAGTATATTGTGATATTAATATACAGTTTTACCTACACTTTGCAGATAATTTTAAAGATATGCTCTTTTCTGGATGCAAATTTCTTAAAATATACATTTGCCAAAGTTTGTAGCCGATTTGCTATTATTTTAGCAGATGACCATCTTTGGAAACATAGAATACAAAGTAAAATAAAAGGCTATTTTCCTGCACTACCACACTTGAAAATTTGGAATGAAATACCTGTTGACTGGCAAGAAGTAGCTGTTGAGGTGGATGCTGAGGAGATGAAATGGTCAAATATAGAAGATTCTATGAAACACATTGTAGTTAAGGATGTTCATTTTGCATCAGTAGATACTGTTTTATTAATAAATGTTAGTAAGTACTGTTATTCATATGCAATTAAAAATATTTTTAAGAATAATTGGTAGTAAACTAAGTCTTGAGGTTTCTGTAATTGCCCCCTAATTTCTTTGTTTTTTAAGATAAAGAAGAATTAAAATACATTTGTATTCTACTCAATGAGTTCTAATCAATGACACTCAAAGATTGGCTTTTCGGCTCCTTTTTTATGTACCTAGTTTATTGGAATTTCTAAATCAATATTCAGTTTGGGTCAACATTTTACACCAGTACCTCAATTTCAGGTCTCTAACTCCTTTTTTATTTATTATCTAGAAAAATGTCACATACAAATAGAGAGACAGAGAGAAACAGGGTTATATTTTTCCCTAAGGGGATAGAACCTTAAAAACTCAGATTCTCTATTTAAAGTTAATTCTGCACTAGTCCATGGTCCATTTTCATCAACTGTAAATAACACCATACACATTATGTAAAAACAATCTTAAAAAAACCAGGGAAAAATGTATTGATTATATGTTATAATTTAAATATGTACCTATAATAGACTAAAATATAAAAGCTAGTCATTTTCTTAACAATTTAATTTTCAGAATAAAGTATTCACAAACACTACATTATTAAAGTGTAAAATTAGAATAAACCATTAAATTTACTGACAAGAAAGAAAATTTATTAGTATCAACTAATTTTTTTGTCAGTAAAAGTAAACAATTGATTGAGGAACTATTGACTGAATTCCTAAAAAGCAAAAAATTATTATGCAATTAGCTGTTAGGTATAGCTGGTGTGTGTGGAACACCACTGTAAAACAACTTACCATCCAAAATGGACTTTTATCTGATATACCTCAGTTTTAAGATAGGCTGCTTGTTTCGTTGATTCAAATTAAAATTGTTGCCAAGTAAACATTTTTCAGATGGTAGTTGAGGAGTTTCTTTACTGGTGACGCCTTGTGCAGACAGTGCTGTTACCAATCTATTAAAATATGCACATAAGTATAAAATCAAATTGATAGGACACACATAAAATTTGACCAACCCTGGCAAAAAAATTATTAGTTATTTATAGTGTTCTTATTTCATCCTATTGACAGATAGAGTGAAACCCACTATACTTAAAACCTTAAATGAATATTGCTTACCTCAAATTGGTAGGTTGTTGTACATATATAGACCACATCTGTCTGCCCGAATTCCCTCTAAGGGGACTTAAGGGAGCTTAAATATGAGAGGACATGAAAATATGGACAGGATTTAAAACCTTAAAAAGTTTCATAATACCTTGGTCAAAAAATCAATTAAGCTCACAGCACTTCACAAAAACAAGTGAGTGAGGCGTGGTCCAGATAGAAACCGCCGTACAAAACATATAGAGTTTATTATTCTTATTAATCAATCAATATATTTATAATTTTCTAGAATGGTGAAATTTGCATATCTGGAGGTCGGGACAGGAGTATGGCATTATGGAATGTTCTGGATATACAACCTCATGATAAGTGTCTAAACTCTACCTCTTATAGTAACACTAAACCCAAACACATAAGACATGATGCTCACTCTGGTTGGGTATGGGACCTAGCAGCAGACAATATAAATAATGCTTCTGTAGTATATTCTGCCTCATGGGATAACACTGTTAAAGCTTGGGATTTGAATACAGAATTTTCATGTATAGAAACATTCAGGTAAGCTTTTTTATTATATGTGCATTAACAACACTGTGTGACAATAGAATGGTGTCTATACCGGATAAAGTATTTACTCAACAAATATTCCACAAGTTTATTTGCTTTAACAAAGACACATGTGAAACCTCACACCCTCGACCTATGCCTAAACTACGTTTTTGAATAATTTGAAGCTGTTATAGGTTTTGGCTAATCCTTGTTAAAATAACCGTTTAACCAACTAAAAAAAAAAGAGGTTCTCAGTTAGACCCATATGTTTGTATGTATGTGTGGTTGTCCGCGATTATGTTGCGTTTAATTTTGATGCAGTTTTCAGAAGAGTATTTGTTACATTCTGGAGAAGGTTTTGGTATACAACATGGTCCCATCAGGTCAGGATATAATGATGGGATCCTGAAAAAATCAAGGGAACTTGTTAAATTTTAATACGCACACTTAAAGCGATTTGAGTATTTTTTAGTGTACGAAAAAATAAGCCCTATTGGCTTGGTCACTTAAAAGTAAAAAAAAACTTTTAATAAAAGTAACAACCGACTTCAAATGGATGTACTAAAAAGGTAAAAATAATTATTCCGGAAAATCTGATGCTAATTAGTTTGAAGTTAGTGTCGTGCAAGTGAAGTGTATTATAAACTGTTAGAGGCATAGACACCAACATCAAACTGTAATTAAGATCAGATTTTTAAAATAATTATTTTTACCTTTTTAAGTATAGTTGTTATTTTCGTTAAAAATTTTTTTTACTGAACAGCAAACAACAGTTGTAGAAATATCTCTTCTAAACAGGTTTCTTGAAATTATAATTGATTATGTATGAAGTTTGTCAAATATTTTATATCTGTTGTCATGCTCATCAAATGATGATGAGTAATATTTTGATGGTGAAATAGAATAAATTTGCATGTGGTGCAACCGCTATATATTTTTAACATCTGCATCCACATTCCATATCTGCAAATGCTGATCTCAAATATATTATAGTGTAGAACTTATACTATACAACTCTGGTAATTAACACAATTATTTACAGGTGTGGTATGTCTGCTTTGTCATTAGTAACTAGTGAAAATACAGTATTGGCCGGATTATACTCAAAAAAAGTTCTATGTTTTGATGTGAGAGCTGGATCTGAGCCACTTTATTCATATAAACCACACAGAGGACCTGTTTTGTCCCTAGCCACTCTCAACAATATGGTAGCTTCAGTAAGTGAAGATAAAACTCTAGCTATTTGGGACAAAGTTGCTGGAAAACTTATAGCTAGCAACGTGAAAATTCCAATTGAAAAGGCATATCCAGTATGTATCAGTTGGAGTCCTGTTGCAATGTATATTGGAGATTCTAAAGGATGTTTACACCTTATGCACCCAGAAGATTTTATGTACATTAAAACCCATGAAATTTGGCCTGAACCCCCTGTGACTAAGCCATGCAGCAAGATAACAAGCTGTCATCAAAGTCATGGAAATTTAATAGTTTCTTCAGACCGTGGTGAAATCAAATTTTTCTACAATTCTAACCCACCACATGAGTATGCAACCGTGAACACAAGTACATATGATGTTACTCAGGTAAATGACCTTTAAAAATGTGATAATATATACATATATAATAGGTACAGGCAAAGAATAGATAAAACGGGGTGCAAGTGACAGTCATTTACTTTTCCTATATTATTGCAGCTACGCCCTAAAATAAATATCTTCTTTTCAAGACCCATTTTTCTGAGCAGTGAGCAGAAACCAGAATTGTCTCTTACGGAATATATATATACGGCTTTAATTAATTACTACAGCAGTAATTGGCATTTAAAAAGGCTGTCGCAATGGGTGAACGGCGTGCTGCCTCTTACTGGCGGCAGGCCTAGCATCAGTGGCGTTAATAACTTCCTTTGCAGTCACCAAATTCAAGGCGATAGTAACATATTGCAATCGCACAATATGGTTGAACATTAACAACAGCAAAGGGTTGTTTTAATGGTATTACATATTTCAGTAATGTTATCAATAAAAGGAATAATTCTAAATATGAATTTAAGTACCGTAACTGAACTCCTTCGGCCCTATGGTAATTATATAATTCGTGTAATATGAATACAACATCGTTAGTAATAACTAAATGTAAACAATCAAATGTACCCTTTAATTTACGAAGGTTTTTTCAAACAAAACACAATCGGCCTTGTCAGGCATAAGATCAAGTCAATAAGATAGTCAAATTAGCCATGAAAACTCGCAAAGCTGCTTAGTTATCAGTTCAGTTGTGTTCGCGTGCGTGTGTGCACTGTGCCTTAACACTGTGCTATTTATTTTTTCCTGTTTTCAGATGAGATACCTCAATGGTGTCCTGGTAATAGGGACTTGCGATTCAGCATTGGAATTCTGGGTCCCGAATGAAAAATACATATAGATCTGTGATAATGACAATAATAAATAATAATATTAATCTAAATTTATTTAAATATTACTCATATGGTATCAATAACTAACAATTCATGATAAATTTTATAATCTTTGGCATATTTTAGGTTTTTTATAATGTTGGTTATATTATAATATTTGTAAGTGATTACACCTAATATTCGATAAATATTATAGTAATATTGATGTACTGACACTAAATGATCAATAAAATAAAATATTTTACTTCCGTGCACTATCTTATTTTTGCTTAAAAACGATTTTAATAGATCCATCCTATACCCAAATAGAATGCAGAAATCGGCGGCCGAAATTTTTTTTATATGGATTTTTTGAAAAATTTTCGTATGTCGCTCCGCTGCTTTACGCTCGGAAAAAAAACATAACCAGACCTAACCTAGCACTAGTATTTGTTGTGTTTGTATGACTTTTATATTTTAAATATATTTTTGTTTCAAAAACTTCTTTTCCGCCGACTTTTTTATTTCATTTGTGAATTGAATCAAAAAGCAACAATTTTTTACCCAAAAATAACTTAGTGCAGAGTAGTAAATATTTACCTACCAATTTAGTTTACTCTACACTTGTAGTCCTACAAGAACAAATTGCAAGAAATTATGTACAAACTTACATGTTGTTACCAACATCAGTCATAAAATAGCATCATCATGTTCTGTTGCAATGATTAAATACAAAATTATGCGATTTAATTAAGAATAGCAATGCGAATTTCACATATTTTGTGTAAGTAAATTAGGTTTCCGAAAATCGAATTTGCTAAATTTGTGTTTTCTTTACGTTTTAAGACCTGGAGAATCATTTGCGGCTATTTTTAGATTGATGTGTGTGTGTATGTCTTCAAGTCTGTGTGCGTATGTAGGTACGTAGCCTTTTTTTGTAATCGGCTAACTTGAGAACTAACGAAGACCAAATATACCTGGTATCGAACTGATAAGCTATTAACCAATATTGGTCCAGAGCGGTTCGTACATAATGTTCTTATTAAAAAAAAAAAATTTGTGCATATTCTTTTCGAAAACTACGATTTGATTCTAAGTTAGATCGTATGACACAGTGTACTGTCAAAATTAGTATCCGGTTATAACTCCCGTGTAATTGTGTACTTTTGTGAAACACAAGGAAAAGTAATTTTGTCCTCGTTGACAAAATTAGTTTTTCTTGTGTTCCAATTTCAATGGGGATATTTTTTTTTTTTTTTTTTTTTATTTTTTTTTTTTTATTTTTAATATTATAATGGGCTCGCACGGTCATAGCAGACCATTTATGCATTTGCCAGAGTCAAAGTCAATTATATTATATCGTATCGTGGCGCGGGCGTTACCGCGCGTCCTCGTTTTCAAGTCCCAAGGTTGGGCGGGAGATTTGGTGTGGATCCTCAGATATTGCGCGTCATGTCCTGCTTATTTCTTCATAATTCACTATTCATGAGCCTTCGCTGCACAATTCTTAACACGCTTTCGTAAAACATTGCTAAAATATATACATCGAAAGTCACTAAATGAATTTAGAAAAATTAAACAGAAAAAAACACCACTCCTTCTTAAGATTCGCGCCAAAACTCCAATGGGGATATTTATTTTTCAATAGCTATTGATTTTTTATTTTTAATCTGAGACTGATTAAGGTTGTCTTTCAGTGCAGCTAAAAGCACAATATTTTTTTTTTTTTTTTTATTGTAATATTATATAATTTGTTTTTTTTTTAAGTACTTATATTGAATGTTGTTTTAGAATGCTGTTCTATAAATTTTATATAACCTACTAGTTGTCAATAACATAAAATAAGCTTGTGTATAACACGACTATTGAGCTGGAAGGATTGTATTTTCTTTTGTTACAAACATTTGAAGACTGTTGAAGTGTTAACTGATGGGCCAAAGTCGTACATTCCTATTGAGACAGTCGGGGCTAGAAAAGTCAAAATGAGTCGAGTTGTGAAAAATGTCGTGTCAGGTGTACCTTTGACCGAAGAATGATGACAGGCTCACCGCCCACAGGTTCCGCTTCATCTATAAGGCTAGATATAAATACCCTACCATAAAAAAAAAAGTATACATATCTTTGCCTGTAAACGTACAAAAGACGTGCCTTCTTACATAGGTGTACCTAGAAACATCTATGAGACTACCAATGTTTTTAGGTTTTTACCTATAACTAACATGTTTGCACTATAAAAATCACTGCCCCTCAAATGCTGTATGGGTACACCCATGAGTTATTGTACAACTGAGACATGCGCGGACCGCCCGCCAGCCGTAGCGTTGGCAATATTTCTGTGTATATTTGCAACCCTTTGTACCCAAAGGGTACAAATAAATAAATATTAAATATTTAAACTCCTGCAAACCCTATTTCTTAACTAACAGGTCTAATTGACTTATTATTTGTAATTTACTTCGAGTATAAGGTTTTATCCCATTCGGAAACGCGCGCAGATTATATAATGTTACTGATCATACAAAGATATCATGAAAGTTGATTAAGAATCTGGCTTTATTTACAGTATATAACAGTAATTTATTAAATGAAAGATTCAAATGTTTATATTTATTTTATTGCTCCACCTATTAAGAACTTTTCAGAGGTTAAGAAACATCATGCCAATGTCTCCCAGCAATATTACAATTGATATTGTCGGCAAATCAAAGGCAAGTGAAGTGCTTGTGATTTATATATTGATGCTATTCCTTTACTCAAGAAATCTCGCAACATAGCCAAAACAAGCTTTTGAGAAATAACGTCTTCCTATCTCGTATCATTCTGTAGATAGGTTTCATTCTCTGAGTTTTAACTATAATTAATTAGATTCATTGTTATTTGACGCATTATAAAATAGTTTTCATTTTTTTGAATATATAGTCTGGCAAACTTGTAAAACCGGATTTAATAGCGATAGCTAGTCTATGTGGTCACGTTTATATTCGACGTGGTTGCTGTCATTGCTCGGCGGCAGATGGTACGGCGGTCAGGGAGAGCTGATGAAACGGCTGGCCGCTGGCCGCCCGCAGGTTGAACGGGTTCCTGAACCCAGGGATCACTTAATCTCCGCCCTCGGAGGCTGATCCGCCAACCTGTGTAAAGTCTCTGAAGTGGTAGTCGTGCCGGAGGAGACCCGGCTACTACAACAAAGGGGGATCAGGGGCCCTTCCGCCCGTACGCCGTGCCAGCAACTGTATTATCTGTGCCACGGGTTATTATCAGAAACAAAACAGAAATGATTTAAATTCATATAAATAGATGGCATTGTGTGTATCCATTTGTTATTTAAGTCGTTGTTTTATGAAAAAAGAAAAGTAACCGACCCTTAAATATTATTGTTATAATATCAAAATGTCCCTTAAGTTAAGAAAAATGAAGTAATGGACGCCTTTATTAAATTTTCAAAATTTTACATAAATTGAATGAGGTCGTTGTACTTTTAGCGGCAATAAATTGAACTACGTGCCAATTTAGTTAGTAAATTTTAAGTACATATTGCTAGATGACGCTATTTGCACATTCTGAGTTTGACATCGACACACAACGGTGTCACTGAATAATATGAACAGGTGTACTTACCTACCAAATATAAAAAAAATATTTGGTATCTACCCACTTAAATACTTACTGCCGTACTCAGAGTCGCTAAATGATTACTTAAATGCTTCTTTAGTAAAAACTTAAGGAGTAATTAAAAAAAAACTAAACTATCGGTAGGTATTTTTAGTATGTTACGAACGAAAACATATTACCTACCTATTTTCTCGACACAAGATATAACTGTAAGTCCATTACATAACACAAAATCTAAATCATATGGTCTGTTAGTATAAATAGGTTTCACTGTTCAAAATCTGTCTTAAAAGTGTCCAAATGTGAAACATTTATATAAAAGTGACAAATCTACAAGTAAATTATATTTTTCAATGAGAAAAAGTGTATAAAATGATAAATAATGTCATTTTAGATACGCATCTATGAGTAATCGATGTTACGATGCATCGGTACCCACACTACTCTTTTCATTAGTTAACGACGACCCTTATTTTGACTCTGAGCGTGGACCATATTTAACCAAGTTAATGTGCATTAACTAATCATTCATTAGCCCTAAGTAAGTGAAGCTTTCTGAGTGCGACCGTTAGATATATTATAAAACAAACGCACGCAAGCATGAACTTCGACCTCAGTAGAATTTGTTTCTTTTAGTTTTATCCTGGGTCGAATGCGTCTAATTTTTAAAAAAATTGTTTTGTGAAAAGGATAGCTCACTTTTAAAGATCAGCATACTTTCGCACAAGTGCTCCAACTTTAGATGTGAAAACACTTCAGATAATACCACTTACATTTTTAACCAATTTTTAAAAAAGGAGGTTCTCAGTTTGACCCGTATGTTTTGGCTGAACCGATTTTGATACGGTATTCAGAAAAGTATTTGTTACATTCTGGAGAAGGTTTTGGTATACAACAAATGTACACAAAATACCCTGTGACATCGTCGTTTGCATCGATCCGTTAATAATCAAGGCTACGTTCCAAAATATTTCGAGAAATTATCGCCCGGTGCATTGAAAAATCAACCCGTTCTGGAACGAGCGTTTAACAGTTAAGTTTTACACTGACAGGAGTGATTTTCAACCTTTTCTATGGCAGTGTAAAAAATTCAACTTGACAGTTGGAAAATTACTCTACCCCGGGCGTACCAAAACCACTTTTTTAACTTCCTCGTTAAGATTTGGAACGCACCGCAAGTGATGCATTAGTTTACTCGACCAATTTTTGACAAAATTTTAGTACCTACCTACACTTACGAGCAAAAACTCAAATTCAAACTCAAATCAAACTTTATTCCAGTAGGTTTCTTAGAACACTTTTGAATCGTCAATACAATGTAAATAATGTTTATTTCTGCCAAAAAGAGCTGGCAAGAAGTTCCATCTAAAGTAGTAATACAATACTTTGATAATTAGCTAAAGAGTATACAATATGTACCCATACAATAGGTAATAATAAATAAGTAAGTAAGCTACCAAAAACAAAGTCAAACATGTCAATTTTTTTTTTGTTTTTATGCAGCATTGGGGGCGCACAATAGATATGGTAACATGACACTGTGGTTCGGAAACCGGCGTAGCCGTTGATAGGGGGGGTGGAGTAGGTGAAGTGGGGTAAGAAAGTCACAATTTTTTTTCCAATTTAAACCTTATGTTCTTTACATAAGGCTTACACGTTGACACTAGTGACATCCTGTGATGAGTAGGAGTACTTTAATTTTACATTAGACCCAGTGTTGTTCCTGTGGCGATATGAACAAAATTATCGATAGATTACTATGATGCTTGATGATCAAAAATATCTTTGGAAAATTCAAAGTCCTAACTAACTATCAACACATATTTTTATATTATCGGTAGTAAAATCATTCTGAATCTATAAAATCGTTAATTAAACTTAAATTATGAATGAACCTAAATAATTTAATTCTAATTAGCAGTGGACATATAAAACAGCAAATAATATTGTGATTTAGATAGTACATAGTTGGAATATAGATATACTTTACCTTACCTTACTTGTACCTTTATGCTTTAACTTAACTTTGTTTGAACACGCATTACGTTAAAACGGCTAAATTAGTTCAAAATTTAAACTTTATCGTAAGCTTTCGTTTTATCGAATTTGATTCATGGCACGAAAATATATAGATGAACGCTAAAAGTTTTATCATAAAAATAATAAATAATATGAGTTTTAATTTAATTTAATTTAATAATATGATTTGAAATTTGAAAAATAATCTATACTTACTATACTATTATAAAATAAATGTAAAAGTTTGTTTGTTCTTCCTTTACAACGCCCTGGAGCATCATATAAACCTAAAATTTGGCCCAGAGATAGTATAAAATAAAATACCGAGAAGTCCAAAGTACCCGTAGAAATAACTATAACTAAATAACACGCGGACGAGTTATAGCTTCAGCTGTAGCTTGCTATTGCAAACTTTCTTTCTAAAAACAAGAAGTTTCCGTAGAAATTTAACACTGATAACCAAATTTAGTGCAGTCAGAGCAGCAGGCAAAAGCTAGTTGTAGGTTTTACTCCACATACACTACTCGTTGTATTATTTTCCAGACGTTAAGAAGTCTCGCAAAAGAATGCAAAAGTTAACAATCACATAACATAAAGCTTAACAAATAAGCGAAATAAAAACATTATCCAAGTCTATCATTCTGTATATTAAATAAAACAACGAAACACTTCTATAAATCACAGGAAAGCTTGGGGCTAGTACAAATTCTCTAAAACTATATGTACTTTGACACAATATTATACAACAGATTCTTACTGACTAGATTTTGCCCAGCGACTCTACCCGCCCTAAATTAACTGGTTGTCGGCGGGAATTTTTTACGGAAACTCCTTGATGGTACTATGAAAGTCTGCTATGTAAAGCTGTAGTTCGTACAAGTGGAATTTGTGAAAAGTGGGGACTTGTGAATTTTCCGGGATAAAAAAATAGCCTATTTTCTTTCTATTCCAGGACTAAACCTAAATGTCTGCCAAGTTTCATCCCGCTCCGTCCAGTGGTTGACGCGTGATTGAGTAACAAACATCCAAACTTTCGCATTTAAAATATTAGTCGGATGAAAAGCAGTATTTTTAGATGTATTTTGCATTAAATAAGCGCGTTAAAATGTGTAATTAAATCTTCATTTAACTGATTGTACCCACAGGTTGACAGAATTATTTAACTTTTATTAAAAATAATTTAATTATTTGAATGCTTTTGAAATTTTGAACGACCCTAAAACATTCCATTGACTACAAGCATCAATTCACTTCATTTCCACAGGTGTAAATTGATCACAACGGGTAAAAAACATCGATATCTTTATCTCATGCGTACAACACTAAGCAAATTAAGCTATTTCGCTAAGCGACATAGATATTAGTTTAGCTACTCACGGGTAGATGGCGCATCACATATTTAATATATTCTTTATGTCATTGTAATACGGTTTAGATTAGGTCAATAATTTTTCGAAATAAAGACTCCTCAACAATTTCTACTCAAATAGAGGTGAGGTACTTTATTGTCTTCGATTTATTTTCATTGTGAATTTATGAAACGATATCCTAATAATCTTGAAAAACAGTCACAATTCAAGTGTAATTTATTCTTTTTATCACAAATAAAAAGAAAGGTTTAAAATTATGCCATGAAATTAAAAAAATAACACTTTTTATGAACAAGATTACAGTGATGACTAACATGATTTCGATAAAAATAGTGCACCTCTATTAAAGTAATTTATTATAAATTAAAGCAAATCGGTTATTTATGAAAATATAATACTAAAGTATGATAAGTTACGTCGCTGGAACTCTTATTTACCTTTTTTTTATAGTTTTTACAAGTTTTTACAGCACAATACGACATTATTGAACTAAAACAAACAAAATATCTTTAGATGTTCACTCGCCGAGGGTGACCTTGTGTTTGTTGCGTCAAATCGATGCGCTACTCAACATAGTCTAAAAATTAGACTATGGGCGGCTAGCCTGCCGGTGCTTTTTGGACATATCTATTGTTTTTTCATATCGATGGGGCGCACCATGTGAATGTCAAATATCGGTAATCGAGTGAAGGAATTTCGATATTTAAGAGAATTCCGATATTTAATAGTACTAGTGGCATTAGCGCCATCATTATTATATTTTTGCACAATCATATGTACATACATACTTACATATACTTAAAACAATCCATACTATCCATGAATATAATATAATAATGAATATTATAAATGCGAAAGTAAATCTGTCTGTTACCTTTTCACGGTGAAACCACTGTACCGATCAAGATGAAATTTGGCATGCAGATAGTGTTGAGTCCCGGAAAAGGACGTAAGCTACTTGAAAACGTCAAGTATTATTCGTTTAGTAATTGAGGAGTTGCTGTTAAAATCCTACACCGATGACCGAATACTAAGAATATAAAGAAGTTTGCAAGAGCACACCAGCCTCCACAGCGGCACCCGTTCACAAGTATGACACATGAATCAGCCATCGCTTCGCTCAACCATGTTTTAGGGAACGTAACGACCCGACACACATGCCACCACCGCAGAGACTTTGAGAGAGCATGACACACTCAAGCAACTCCAATAAAACTTCGACTGTATAAGTTACAATGTGTGAAGTAAAGGAACAAAATATAAATCCGATTCATATTGAGATTTACACACACAAGTTTACATTTAACATTACAGGACGAACACACGTACTCTGAACTTAAAACTGATTTATATTAAAACACGGTGTATCAAAATTTATACTACTAGAAAAAATATACATATATGTATAAACTTACATAGGTACAAGTATAATAATATAATAAATATAATATTAATAACACGCTGCAATCCACCATCGGCCGCCCAGCGCCAGAGAGGTTCCAAATGCGAGAGGGCGCATCACACAAACGTGCACACATACCCATTTGCATGCACATACTCACAGACGTTGTATATCATGAAGTAGCCCAGCTCCCACACGACAGTCCGGCAACAAATGCACACCATTTAACGTACTGTCACTTCGGAAACAAGCCTAAGGGAAGAAGAAGTGACAAGAAACTTCCCGGGTGTACACCTGTTACCATCAATCGCAGGAACCATGTCAACCGAATACACAAAATCTATGCAACTATGTGCAAACACACACACATGCACACGTCTATGCGCCACTAGTTAGTCACTTACATAAACGACAATATTTCATAAACTAGTAAAACAGAAAGTAGGTATATTAAAAGTAGTTTTATTTTACTCATAAATAATTAAATACGTTTAAATCTTCGTTTGAATTCACATATATTATGAGTTGTTTAGGAAATATACTGTCGTCTATTTAAGTAACTTGTTATTAATGGACTTATAAAAAGGAGGAAGTTTCTTATTTCTCGAAATATTTTGTTATGTATGTTTTCCGACTACTCGAAGTCGCCTTGACCGATTCGGAAAATTCTTGTTTGTTTGAAAGACTATACTTCCCAGATGGTCCCATGGTCATCAGGTCAGGATATAATGATGGAATCCTAGAGAAATAAAGGGAACTCTTCAAATTTTTATCGGCACAATTGAAGCGATTAGTGTACGAGAAAATAAGCCAATAGGTTACTTAAAAGTAGGGATGTTTCGACTTATCGGTATAGCCGAACATCTGGCCACTTTCGTAGTTGGCGACTATTCGGCAAATAGCGCCGACTAGGACTGCAACTGGGAGGATTATATGTGGTCATAGAACCTAACTGAGGTATCAGGGTTGGTTGATGTTATTTGATATGGTTGTTCATACTCGTAGTATTTGCTGTTTGTCCTGCACACCATGAGAAATTATCATTTGGCATTACTTACACTTAATTTTAAGGAAATCATTGTACAATTGGTCTAAAAAAATCAATTCACGAAATTTTCTTTTACACAAAATCATCCGAAAAGCAAAAATCAAGAAACAATTCGGCAACGCGCAAGTGATACCCCTGGTGTTGCAAGCGTCCATAGGCTACGGTGACCGCTTACCATCAGGCGGGCCGTAAGCTTGTTTGCCACCTTAGTGGTATAAAAAAAAAAAAAAAAAAAAGTCACAGATTATATAATACTATAGGTACTAGGCGGTTGCGACTTGCGCGCGAATCGTCTACTGGAAACGAAGCGTTACGGAAATTGCTGAATACCTGCGAAACCGTAATTGGCTTTGCCGACTAATCGATTAGTCGGCCAAAGTCTCACATCACTACTTAAAAGAAAAAAATAAAAACTTTTAACAAAAACAAGGACCGACTTCAATCCGACTTGCAGCATCTCGCACTAAAAAAGTAAAAATAATTTTAAAAATCTGATCTAAATTACAGTTTAAAGTTTGGTGTCGTGCAAGTGAAGTGTGTTATAAACTGTTAGAGATAGACCCCAACTTCGAACTGGAATTTAAAACAAATTTGTTAAAGTAATTATTTTTACCTTTTTGAAGTCGGTTATTCTAAACTTGGCTGTCGGATAAAAATGCATATACATAGCATAGGTAAATGTTGCTTACTAGACCCCCTAACCAAATGTGCATTTCGACAATAGCTACGTTATTCTACGGAGTCACGGGCAAAATCAAGTAAAAAATATCTCAGGAATTTTAGATACCTAAACATTCAACCACCTTTATTATTTACTACATATATTTATGATAATACGAATTCATTTTAAATTTTTAACCTCAACACCCACTAAATACTAGCTACTAACACAAAACACAATAACACAAAATTATGCAAAAAAGATGCGATTTTCATATACCTTCACTTAAAACTAATTAAACCCACCTTTTGCTCCCCTTAATTCGTACTTGTAAAAAGCTTCCAACATTACATATTTTTGATTATAAACCTCCATACCAAATTTCCTGTAGATTACGTTGATCTTTATTTTCCGTAGAAACTTTTTAAACACCTTTCGACCCCACTAATCCGTACCTGTTGTAAAAAAATTATAACGAAAAAAATGTACTGCTCCTAACTGTAGCGTTTTAGCTTTCCTTTATTATAAAGTTATTATGTAACTACCTACTTTTACCTATTAATAACATATTCATTAGGTACCTACCTAGTAATTTTCCTAACTTGCATAGATACCTATATTTCGGATCGTTGCCGATTGGTTATAAAAAATACTGTAAAATAATAGGTAGGTAGGTATTTACTTTCATCACATATCTACCAAAACATGATTATTTTTATTTTTACATTTGAATAACTAGTTGAAAAAATCTTATTTACTACTAACTACTAACACTGCCTAGAAAATAATTAATTGACTGAAATCTCAGAGCTTATTGCGGGTGGGGGGTCTATGGAATTGCAACTCTCCTCTTAAGACCTTTTTACTAAATCTTGAGAGGTAATATGTACTTTCATTCATTTGGCCCCAGAAAAAGGCAAGTTCCGAGTACTCGAGACTTTTTCGCAATAAACTTCGTCGTCTTTCTACTTTATGATGAAAATATGTAGGATCGCGGTGTGCGATGTTTTGTCGTATGGCTCGATATGTAGGTAGATATGAGACACAGTTACCGCCATCTATTGACTTCAAAAAACCAGTTACCAGTGTAACATCATCGGCAAAATAGGCGACTTGCGAGCTATCCTTCTGGGAGTCGTGCTTTCTGGTCGCTTGCCAAAGCTGCCGAAGGGAACACTTGCCAGTCGTCGTTACCACCACTGCGAAAAACCGATGGTGACTTGGCCCACAGTGCTAAAGAGAAAGCCGATCTACTGGGCAGTCTCTTTGCCTCAAATTCGAATATTTACGATAAAGGCCACCACCACCTACTATACCGTGGTGCGGTAAGACCATGCCGGAAATCTCTATAACACAGCGGGAGGTCCGGTGGGTGTTGCTTTCTCTAGATGTTCATAAGTCGAATGGGCCAGACGGTATACCAGCAGTGGTGCTCAAGCAGTGTGCTCCTGAGTTATGTCCTGTACTCACGCGCCTATTTGCGCTTTCCTACCATACTAGGCAATTTCCGTCTTCATGGAAGATTGCGAATTTGTACCTGGTGCCCAAAAAAGACGATAGATCAGATCCATCGAGTTACAGGCCTATCGCTATAACCTCTCTCCTCTCCAACGTGATGGAGCGTGTGATCAACACACAGCTTCTAAGATACCTAGAAGCACACGACCTCGTCAGTGACCGTCAATATGGCTTTCACCACAGTGGCTCGACTGGTGACCTTCTAGTGTATCTCACACACCGATGGGCACTAGCCATTGAGAGTCAGTGGGAGGCATTGGCATGAAGCCCGGAAATAGCGAAGGCGTTCGATCGAGTTTGGCACCGGGGTCTTCTATCGTAGTTGCCATCTTACGGAGTGCCCGATGGTTTGTGCAAATGGGCTAGCTTTTTGTACGGCAGCCGCACGCGTACCATAGTTGACGGCAGTTGCTCTGATAGCATGGATATTAATGCTAGTATCCCTCAAGGCTCTGTGTTGTCTTCTACGCTGTTTCTACTGCATATCAATGACATGTTGGACATCAACAACATGCATTGCTATGCAGATGACAGTACTGGAGACGCTTATTACACGGGTCGTGCATACATCCCCCGTTCCGTTGTGGAGGAAAACCGCGGAGAACTTGTGTCACAAATCGAGACCACAATGTCCAAGGTCTCTTACTGGGGACGGGTAAATTTGGTCCGATTCAACCCTATAAAGACACAAGTCTGTTCGTTCACCACTAAGAAAACACCATTCACTGTAGTCCCACAATTCCAGAACACTCCCCTCTCCATCTCCAAGAGCATTGGAACCCTTGGTGTTGACATCTTCAGCGTTGTTCAGTTCCGAGATCATTTGCAAGACAAGGTGAAGCTGGCGTCCAAAAAACTAGGTGGACTCAACAGAGCGACGCAGTACTTCGCAAGTTCGGCCACATATGAAGTTCTGCTGCCATCTCTGGGCAGGTGCACCCGGATACCAGCTTGGCCCATTTGACTCGGTTCAATGACGGTCTGTGAGAATTGTCGACGATCCCAAACTCACTTGCCGTATCGAACCCTTAAGTCTGAGGAGAGACTTTGCCTCCCTGTGTGTGTTCTATGTGTTCTGAGGAATTGTTTGAAATGATGCCCACGGCTACTTTCTACCATCGCACCGCTCGCCATCGGTAGGGAATTCATTCTCACACTGTAGAACCGAAATGGTCGCGAATGGTCGCGAAACTTCCTCCCACGAACGCTTGGGTTGTTAAATGAGCTCTCTGCCAAGGTTTTCTCTAACGACTACATTAGGGGTTCTTCAAGAAAAAAGTTATTGGAATTTTGGAAGATCGGCAACGCTGGAGTGGTACCCCTGGGGTTGCAAGCGTCCATATGCCACGGTGACCGCTTACCATCAGGCGGATCGTGTGCTTGTTTGCCACCTTAGTGGTATAAAAAAAAAAACGCCCACGGCGGGCATCATTTCGAACAAATGCCGTTGTACAAGCGGTAGAACACACATAGGGAGGCAGTCTCAGACATAAGGGCTCGATTAGTGAGTTTGGGATCGTCGATAATTCTCACAGCCCGTCGTTGAACCGAGTCAAATGGGCCAAGCTGGTATCTGTTTGCTCCCGCCCAGAGATGGCAGCAGTACTACATATGGGGCCGAACTTGCGACTGGTAATGCAGTAACCTTTGCCCCGATGTGAAGTACTGTTTCGCTCTGTTGAGCACCAAGTTTTACGGACGACAGTTTCACCTTGTCTTGCAAATGGTCTCGGAACTGAACATAAATAATTTTCTAGCCCAATTAATGATGACTATATTCGCGAACTCTATCAAAAATTATTAGAGTCCACTAGTAGTACAAAATATATTAACAATTTGAACGCACAAGAAATAGCTTGTTATCCAATTGTGGCGCTTGAATTACATCAACGAATCGAAGGTCGAATTAGGTATTTTCCAGTGAGATCAATTTTATATAGAAGTTACTGTAAGCAATTACGAACGTTTACAGCAGGAAGGCTTTGAGAGCTCATATTACATTATTATAGCTCGAGTTAAGGGCTTGCTGTATGAACAGTCTATTGGTGAAAGTGTTTAAGTTGCTTGCAACTCAAACACTATTTTTCACGATATTAAATTTTATGCTAATACTTTAGCTATGCGTACCTTTAATGGATCATACGCGAAATGGTTGGAGTACCTACAGGGTCACATTTTTATCTTTCACAATAACTAACAAAAATAAGTATTTCATCCATACAAAAATGTCATTATTTGAAATCTTCGTTAAAAAAAGCGTTGAAGCACTAGCGACTGATACATTGCAATTCTCGGCAAATACCTATGTAGTAGTATGGAATAAAATGTAGTGCACGTAGTATATTATATTCTCTTTGATATAGTGATTATATTCTCTTTGGCAGGGAATGTAAATTTAATTGCAGAAGGTACAATAAGGCTCGAACTACATGCATCCGGAATCTCCGTCCGGAAAAAAACGGCTCCGAATTAGCCCGGATCAAATCCGTCGCTCAAACAAAACATAAGAATTTTCCTTACGTCGACTATATAGGATCTGGAATCATTCAGATCTAAATAACCGTTTTTTTTCAGCATGAATGGGCAGCAGTTGTATGAAGCTGACCACACGACACCTCCTTCCGGGCGCTTCCGGACAAATTTTCGCCAATGTGATGACAGAGGCATTGCTGATATAACGTGTGCGTGGGCATCTACAAAAAACTAAAATAGTCGATTCGAACATTTTTTATTAACGACCACAGCTACACACAAAATCTCAACAAAATATAACGTTTTAATTTTTAACAAAAAGTGTAGTCGAAGGCTCGAACTACATGCATCCGGAAAAAAACGGTAAAACTTTCAATACAGTGAGCAATCTACTACCATAGACCATACATTTTATTGTTTCTTACTAACGTGATTGATGATGCCTACTCTTTGATTGAAATTGACAAGCATCATTCATACAAAGTACTATTTACCTATATCTACTATTTACTATTAATGAATTGATTCTCAAGTTAGACATATTGTGTATACTGTGAATAATGATTAAAAAGTGATGTCATGGTAAATTCCACCCTCTTCCGTTACTTTTAGATTTTGGTTGATATCTTACTTTTTGTAGTCGGTGGCGTAGCGTGGGCGAAGTCGCATTTTTTTTTTTTTTTTTATACCACTAAGGTGGCAAACAAGCTTACGGTCCGCCTGATGGTAAGCGGTCACCGTAGCCTATGGACGCTTGCAACACCAGGGGTATCACTTGCGCGTTGCCGACCCTTCAGAAATCTAATACTTCTTTCTTGAAGAACTCCATACTGTAGTCCTTGCCGAAAACCTTGGCAGGGAGCTCATTCCACAACTTAAGCGTTCGCGGGAGGAAGTTTCTCTGAAACCGCACTATACGCGACCATTTAGGTTCTAAAGTGTGAGAATGAATTCCCTGCCGATGGCGAGCGGTGCGATGGTAGAAAGTAGCCGTGGGCATCATTTCGAACAATTCCTCAGAACACAACCCATTGTACAAGCGGTAGAACACACACAGTGAGGCAAAGTCTCTCCTCAGACTTAAGGGCTCGATACCGCAAGTGAGTTTGGAATCGTCGACAATTCTCACAGCCCGTCGTTGAACCGAGTCCTTTTAGTACTGAAACTAAAAGGGTCAACGAATATTTGGTGACAGTTTTGGTTTTTGGGTGAAAATTGTGTTTCGGTCGGACAGAGACAATCTTCAAACTAAATTTATCGACTCTGAGATATCGTGCATATGGAGCGTTTTTCGCACTCAGGGTGTATTCGTTTTGGAATAAGATAATCATAATTTTCATATTTTTCCTTTCATCCGTTCGTTAAGAATTGGTGTCAAAAATATCAAAATTTTTGTCTGCTTTGCAACAAACAGACATTCGTTTACAACATTTTTGTTATTTTTGTCGCTTATGCCTTCAAAAAATGAAACTGTACCTATGTTTGGAGGTGGGGTTTTAGTGTAGATCTGTCTAAATATTAAGCCAATGAATACACATTCATTGTCACTATCATAAAGTGTGTGTGTGTATTATCACCGTAGTGTGTGTACGTTAACCGTTCGTTTTGCAAACAAAAATTTTGTTAGTAACGTTCTTAGACCATTTAATCACTAAATACCCAAAGGTAACTTTTTAATACTACACGAACAATAGGTATCGGTGGCAAAACTGGCGTTATCAAAAGCGTAAAAGTATCGAACCGGCAAAGATTTTATCCTTAAACACACTCGGCTTACGTTCCAATTACTGCCGATTGATTTCCACCTGTTTTGGAACGGATTTGACAGTTAATTTTCACGGTGGCTGAAGTGATTTCCAACCGTATCAATGAGGGTGTAAATAATTCAACTATATAGTTGAAAAATTACCCTCAGCGTATCGTTCCAAAACTACTTTTTCAACTTTTTTTTTGCGATTTGGAACGTAAGTGAGTGAGTAGCTTCTGAACGCTACCATATTCTTTTGCCAAAAACTTCAATAAAAAAATATGTCAAAGTTGTTGTCATGTCATGGCTGAAAGAAATGTTGAACTGTCAAACTATCAATAGCCTAATTTGTTATATTCGCTATGACCAGTCATTTGTGAGTTGCGTACTTACATATTTGCTATGGATAAGTGTTCAATAATTAATTATTCATGATTTTTCATAAGTTTTCAATATGAACGGATTAAGTTTCAGTGAACTCTGTTGCCTGTTTTGTTGTCCGCCATGCCCGGGGAAAATTGCTGCTAAGCTTGCATTCCTGCCTCCAGAATCCACGTACGCCTTTACACCTGACGAGACTGGATCAAAGTTTACAATGACGCTCACAGAAAGAGCCGAATGGCAATATTCAGAACGGGAGAAAGAAAACATTGAAGGATTCTATGCCAGAACTACAAGAGGCAACAGAATAGCTTGTCTCTTTGTTCGATGTAGTCCAAATGCGCGTTTTACAATACTTTTCTCACATGGTAATGCTGTAGATCTTGGACAGATGAGTAGTTTTTATTTAGGCTTAGGTACAAGAATAAACTGTAATATATTCAGTTATGACTATTCTGGTTATGGTGTCAGTGGAGGAAAACCGTCAGAAAAAAATTTGTATGCGGACATAGATGCTGCATGGCAAGCTTTACGGACACGTTATGGTATTAGTCCAGAGAATATTATCCTTTATGGCCAGAGCATAGGTACAGTGCCTACAGTGGATTTGGCAGCTCGTTACGAAGTGGGAGCAGTAGTTTTACATTCACCGCTTATGTCGGGTATGAGAGTTGCCTTCCCCAACACCAAAAGAACATGGTTTTTTGATGCCTTTCCAAGGTAAGTGTAATTAATTTACTTAGTTCACTTAAGAAATAACTTTGTTGATTTAATACAGTATTGTACTAAAGGTAGTTTTTGCTCCTGCTGAAAGTATCTTTTAATAGATTTTTTTATATTAGACTAAATTTTGTGCTTTTAAAATAGTTTAAAGACCTTTAAAGACTACAAAATACTACAAAGTACATAATTGAAAACAAAAAAAAAACCATCTAGGTACTTAAGTGAAAAATAATGGTTAGTTCATTGAATGTAAAAAGTATATTTTTATGGTGTGCATAACTTTTACTATTAATTAATATTTTTAGAGAAGTTATATGCAATATAGATTTGGTCACATAAAAAATGTAAATCAATAACATTTCCAGAGATCTTTGTAACCTCGACCTTTTAAATCTTGATTTTACTTTTAATGCTTGAAAATTTATTTTAAATTAAAATTAATACAACATACTAATAATACTTCAATTTCACATTGAAAAAACCAGGGGTCATCATTTTAGATTTCAAGACAAAAAAATCGATTAAATAATTTTATAAGGTGTTTTTCTACTACAGTGGTGTAAAATTAATAACTTTAATAACTTTTTAATACCAATTAACAGCTTTGTTCATCACATAATTATAATTTTCATGGTTACCCATCAATGTCTATGTTCAAACATCAATCACCCATTAATTTCAGCTGTCATTACAGGGTAATAAATGACTGTGCATTGTCACTTGATTCGATTAGATCAATAAATAATAGCAAGTATAGTTTAGCAAAAAAAAAAACAAACAAATTTGTCTTAAGTTAAACAAATCCCCTTTGTCAGTTTAGGTTTGGTAATTTCAACTTAGCGATGATCATTCAGTCAGTCATTCACTCTCAGTACATACATAGTATATCACAATCTGAGTATCCACCTTAAAGACAAATTTGGCTTGCAATGATTCATGTCCGTTTTCGCTAAGTGCTGTTTTTTTATTGTTTTGGTCAACCAACCAATTAATTGATTTTATATTTCACATATATTAATAATTATTTTACTATGGGACTTTACAAAACAAACGAAACTTGTCTGTAACTGCAATAAATTTTATGGGCAGTGTCATCACAATTGCATTGCTTGCAAACAAAAATTTATTAGAAACCATTTTTTTAAAATTGGAATGATAAGCACCTTTTAAAAATCCTAATTGTTTATAATTGCGTATATTATGCAAATTTATTCTTTTATATTAGGGGCCATCCATTAATCACGTGAGGCTCGAAAGGGGGGGGGGGGCAAAAATCACGGAATATCACAAGGGGGGACGAGGGCTGTATCACGTGTATTTATTTTTTTTTTTCCTCAAAATTCTAAAAAATTTAAGATTTTTTGTAGGTACTAAAATATACACGTGATTGGGGGGGGGGGGGGGGGTTAAATCTTAAACCTCACCACGTATCACCAAGGCGGAGGGCGGGTTAAAAAATGCTAAAAAAAAACATCACATGATTAATGGATGGCCCCTTAGATTAAGCATTGGGAATTAGGGAACAGTGTATGTTTTATCATAGTTATCAAAATATGGACTGTCATGTGTGAACCAATCACAGAAAAAACATGTCAAAACTCCTCGGCTTTTGGATGGCAGTGTCAGTACATTAACTGCTAATAAAATTAAAAGAGTTAATTATATTTCAATAAGTATAATATTATAATATATATTATAAGAATAAGTATAAGTATAATAATTAAATAGTAGTAATAAGTCTATAAACTATTGTGAAAAGGCAGACATTTGAATTTGTCCACCTAACTCCTCATAATATAAAACTGAATCACAAATGACATAGATATTCTTAAACTATTGGGGTTACTGAAACAATTTACCTCGAAAAGTAGTACCAAAATAAAGATAAGTGTTTATGATAAAATGTAAAGATAACAGATTGTAGACATAACATTAAAATCTATTTATATTGATAATTGTGTGGGCTCCGATGTGGCTGTTTACACAAAATACAATTAATTAGGGTCTGTGATTCTTGTTCTTACTATTGACTACTGAAATAATAAAATTACCTACTTTTAGGAAATATATGTGGGAGAAAAATTAGGGTCCCACCTTGTGGTAGTGGCTCCATCACTTTACTACAAATTAAAAAGTAGTAGTCAGGACCATAGCCAGGAGTATGCCAGGCCTGCCCTATAAAGTTTTGAGCCTGCAATGGCTTCTAGCCAAAGTTTGTTAAAAATGGCCAGATTCTTTACATATGACAAGCCAGCAGATCATATATCTGTCCCTGAATGCTAAATAGATGTAGAATTTGTAGGTAATTTGATTTAAGTTTAGAATGATAGAATTAATTTTGTAGAGCCCATAGTTTTTCAGGAATCAAGAGATCTGCTAGCTTGATATCAAGCCAGCAGATCACATATCTGTTTCTTGCATATTTTTTGATGAGTCTAATTTCTTATTCTGTAGGTAATTTGTAGTAAATTTATAGTGAGAGAAATAATTTTGTAGAGTTCATAGTTTTTCAGGATTTAAGTGATCTGCTAGCTTGATACCAAGCCACCAGATTAGATATCTGTTTCTTGCGTATTTTTTGACGATCTTAATTCCTTATTTTATAGGTAATTTAGAATGAAATAAATAATTTTGTAGAGTCCATAGTTTTTCAGGAATCAAGTTTATCATTGTAATGTATATAGCATCCGAGAAACTCATGATGATCTGCTGGCTTAATATCAAGCTATGATATATGGCTTTATAAGTCCATAGCTAGCGCAGATCACATATCAGTTGATAGATATTCAGGGATGCGGCAGTGTGTGTTCGTTTTTCGGTTCGAAGACTAAGTACCAGCGGTTCTAGCAAAATGGTAGCTACTATATCTGGAGGCATAGGTGTGGCAGACGACGCTGCAAGTCGAATGATGATAAACAGTTTATTGTATCGACGTGTTTGAAAAATCAATTTAATAATGCGGTTGAGTTGCAATAACAGATCCAAGCTATGCGTAGACCATTCAGAATCGTAGAGTCTGCTTGCAGTTTGCTCAAGACCAAATCGATTGGACAATTAACCAATGGAGAAACATCGGTAAAAACTGAAAAAAAAATTAAATAGTTTTTAAATATTTACTTTCATACCTTTCAAATAATATATACCCAACATTGCCCCTATAATTGGTTTCAGATGAGTTAAAATCTATTTAAAATACATACATTAAAAGATGCAATTTTTTGGGCGTTGAGTGTATTTTAGGTTTCCAACTTTTGCGGCACAATTAAAAAGTTTAATCTAGGATAGTTCATTCTAAATAACTCTTGCTTAATTATTTTTTTTGAAAAATTCGTCTTTTTAATAACATTGAAATTTTTGGTAAAAAAAGACTGACAATACCTACTAAGCGTATATATGTAACTTACTTAGCACCAACTCACGAGCCATACGTTTTCTAATAGTATGACCTACACTTTTGCAAAGACAAATTACAGCGAAGAAATTTTCGCCTTTTTGTGTTTAACTCGAATCGTCAGAATGCGTTCGGCTTGAATTTGACGTGACAAGATGCGGAAATTAATAAATTGGATAATAATGGGAGCGCTTGATGTTAAGCAAATTCTATGAAGGCTGATTGTTTTTGGTCGTGTCTTATCCTGTTCGTAACGTCTGTTTAACAGTCACTATTTTAAATCTAAGATATTTTGAATAGCTTAAAGTCGAACATCTGTGTTGTTTAGTGCGACAGCGATTTGCGTGCCTCTGTTTTAAAATGGAAGTAGAGGAAAACTGTTTACTATGGTTACTCGAAAGAAAGGGTAGGCAAAATTTTTTTTCCACTACAATGCAACTGAACGCTTTCGAACGGGTACCGCAAGATTCTATTTTCTTGTGAAAGCCGGTTACCACGAGGTAAGCTTAGCAAGGCTATCTAACCGCCGTTAGTGTCTGAATAAAAACGAAATTTTTGAGGTTCAAATCCGCGTGTCTGAACGTACACGTGTACGTTTAGGATTGATAAAAATTTTAACGTAATTTGTATAAATCATAAATTACTAGGTACTATAAGTTTAAAATAATAACGAAATTACTATTTTATGGGATGTTGTATTATTTGACATATTTAATGAAATCGAAGAAAACTAATCGTTAGCTTAATCAATTGAAGATTGTGTTCTTTGTATGATTTTTTTTTTAATTTTATTACGTTGCACTTAAGTTAAACTGATAAGAGATCCCTCTGAGAAGTATGCAAGTATATCCCACCGATAGAGAACTTGTTAACTAATCTCGAAAGGCAAGATGTAATTTTATAAATTTTGCCCCAGGAACTCGAGACTCGAGTACCTACTCCAAGATTTCTTACGAAAGCTTACTGTGACCTTGATATCAAGTAACAAAATTAATTATTTCACTACAATTTACAAATTGTAGAAAAATACTCAAAAAATAGGTATATAAGTGATCTGCTGGCTTGATATTAAGCTAGCAGATCATCATAATTTTTTCGGATCCTATGTACCCTACAATATTAATTCTTTCAGTAAAAATTACTACAAATTATTTACAAAATAAGAAATAAAGCTCGTCAAAAAATACGCAAGAAACCGATATGCGATCTACTAGCTTGATATCAAGCTAGCAAATCACTTGATTCCTGAAGAACTATGGACTCTACAAAATAAATTCTTTCTCTATAAATATACTACAAATTACCTACAAAATAAGAAATAAAGCTCCTCAAAAAATACTCAAGAAACCGATATGTGATTTGCTAGCTGCGATTCCTGAAAAACTATGAGCTCTACAAAATTAATCCTTTTACTACAAATTCTGCACCCATTTATTTGGGGTCAGATAAGTGATCTGCTGGCTTGACATATACGTAGATTCTTAAAACATGCATACAACATGTGTTAGCACACTGTTACATTGGAATGTGAAGAGCCCTTAACTGAGATCTTTTGCCTTTTTTTTGCAATTGCAATCTAACTGTAGGTATAATAGCTGTTCAACAATAAAAAGAATAATCAAAAATTAAATTCTCCGTGTCCTCGGTCTTTATTGAAATCAACTTAAAAACTAGGTGAAATTCACTAACTGACAGCATTTTAATAAAAAATAAAGTTTTAGAATGTAAAATAGTGGGTTTTGCATAGACCGCTGAAATATGCCAATTTTCAACTCGCACTTGAGACCAAATGGTTCTTCTAAAACAAAAACTAAACACTGATATTTGTAGAGAATTTTAAGTCCTTTAATTTCTTTTAACAGGCCATTTACTTAAAGTTAATAATTTCCGTGTTTTAAGCAAAAATCCGAAAAAACTCAGATTTTTTTCACTTTTTTGCGATTTTGTGAATGTTCCGTCACGAAATTTTGTTGGCAAACCTCGAATTCGGATTTAGCACCCCAAAATACTTGTAGAATGCTTTCCTAAACTTTCCTAGTAAAAACACAATTTGACTGAATTGTAAGCCAACTTTGACGGGGAATGAGCATCTTGTCTCGTTATACAAAACATTGTCAGTAAAATAAGAAACCGCCAGATGATGATACTATGACTGCTCCTCTATATCTGTAAGCCTATTTTATAAGGAAACAGCATTGAATAAAAATTTTAATTTCTTTGTTGAATATTTTGCGACTTGCTGGTTTAGTTTTAGTTGGCACACTATGCTCAAATTGAAAATATAACATAATTTATAAATCAAGGCATTTTTAGTTTAAGTCGTAAAGTACTAGTTAAAGATCATTTATTCGACGTACCATACACAATACAACTTCCTAAACAGTACTTTAAATAACATAATCTATATCAAAACTTTATAGGTATCTAAAAAGAGTAAAATAAATACTGAGTCATGTATTTAGTACTAGTTATCTAAAAAAATCGGCCAAGTGCAAGTCGGACTCACGCACGAAGGGTTCCGTACCATTATCTATATAAACGGCAAAAAAATCACGTTTGTTGTATGGGAGCCCCCCTTAAATACTTGTTTTATTTTAATTTAATTATTTATTTTTAAAGTAAATATATAACTAAAAATTTCAAGCGTCTACATGTTGCAGTATCAATAGAAAAAAAAAATCATGTTGTATGGGAGCCCCCTTAAATATTCCCGGGTCCCGTTTGTACCCTTTGGGTACGAACCCTAATAATGTAGTTTTTCTTAAACAATATTACCTGCATTTTGTTGATGGCATTCAGAGCTATAACACCGCATATTTTATTTGACAATACTCTACCTCCCGAGCATGTGCCCTAATGCGTTGAATGCGGACCAGAATTGACTTCATAGCGCAACATAGGGTACGAAACCCTAATATTTACTACTTTTTTTTTTATTTAGTTAAATTACTTTTATTTAAATTAAAGACTGTTGTACATTTGGAAATTGGTAGGAACCCAATAATTATAAAAAAGTTAAGTAACCCTACTATTTATTTTTCATAAAGACTAGCCGAGTATAGTTTGTTTAATTTATTTTATCTCATCTGTAAGACTAATTTGTGTTAAAGAAAAAAAATTAAAATAACATCGTGTTTTATTAAAAAAATCAAAATCCTGGTCTTAAGTTCTTGTGCCTCGAGATATAATAAATGTCGTGAAACCAAAAAACCCTACACCATGGGCATTACTTTCATGCACCTGACTCTTTCAAAATGTAATTACTCCTTTCTTGAAGAACCCCTGATCTCATTCCAGAAACTAAGCAATTGCGAGAGGAAGGTCCTCTGAAACTCGCACTGTGTATTGATGAACTAAATTACCATTTAGGTATTAAGGTGTGAGGATGAAATTAACGTCCAGATGCAAGAACATTCTTAGTTTGTCTGCAGCCCATTTGTTCAGCCCACTGTTTGTTGTGTAGTTGTAAGGTTCTGTCACATAACCATGTTTTATGTTAGGTGAATAGCATCGGCACAATTGGTTCGGATCCCATTATTTTAGCGCCCGATCCTCTCTTTGCCAACTGATCCGCCGCATCATTGCCTAAGAGACCCACTATGACCACGTATCCATTGAAGGGTAACCCAATTCTACAATGCAATTTTTTGCATTTCACAGTGACACTCCAGGATTAGTCCACTGATTCTGCAGTTGTTATTGAGAGCTTGTAGCTCAGCGGCGTTGTCGGAATTGACGAGTATCCGTATATCGCTAATGTCTCTTGACAGGACCACTGTTTGCAGCTTGGGTGATCCCAACACATTCTGCCTGAAAGATGATTGATATGTTGATGTTTAAGTCATGGCAGAATACTTCTGCTCCCGTCCCAGACTCTGTTTTAGAGCCATTAATGTAGATCCTTAAATTCATGGATACCAGAGCTATCTTTTCTTCCTCATGAAGCTGGATACGGAATCTTTTGTCGAAGCAAAGGTTTTTGGGATATGTCACATGTCGCCTCAATCGTTAGAAGCTTGTAACAGCCTACTGCCTCCTTAAAGCGTACGTGAGCGATTCTGTTGTGCCGTTTCCAGAACTCTACTTTTGCAAGATAACAAGATTAAGGGGTCTAAGATTAAAAAAACCGGCCAAGTGCGAGTCTTGCTCGCGCACCGAGGGTTCCGTGCAAACTTATTATTTGTTGTTGTATATTATTAAAAATATTTTTTATTATATGATGTAACTAAATTTTACGGTTTTCGCAATTTTTCCTTTATCTGTGCTATAAGACGTTGCTTCGTACCAAATTTCAAGATTCTGAGTTCACGGGAAGTACCCTGTAGGTTTTGATTCCCTTACGAGTTTCGAAAATTTGCAACATAAACGGCTGTATCTTTTGATTGCGTTAGGTTAGAAGTTTGATTTTTTCACAGCTCTAAGGGACAGTAGAGCGCGAGATAGTAGGCGCAGCTGGCTTAGGACCGGCCGTTGTGGAGACATCTGGGGGAGGCCTAAATTCAGCAGTGGACGTCTTCGGGCTGAAAAAAACCAATCCTACACTAGCACTTCTTTACAAATTTGTTTATTCGTTTGAATATTATATATGTACCAACGAATATTTGCATCATCCAAGATATTATTTCTCTTAAATATTTAGAATAATATGAAATTAACACAAGATCAAATTTCTTTGAACTAGTAAATAAAACTGTACCTATCAGTTTGAGATAATATTTAATTCATTGGAGAAAAATATGCTTCTTTATTTGAAACAATTAGTTTTCTTAAGCGTAGAACTTCGTGTGTTCTTGCACGGAAGAAATTTGTAGTTAACACGAGAATAGTGCTCTTAACTTGACTATTTGGGAACACAGGTTCCCTGACTCCGTTGAGGTTTCGTGACAGTAGGTAAATAAAACGTATTGTTCAAGTTGACTCCATTTATTGTACGGAATGTCACACAGCTTTAGGTATCGCTAACGGCCTGAAGTGGAAACGTTAGGTCGGGTCTGAATCGTACTATTAGAGCGGACACGGTCGCGAGATGCTGGACATAACGCGAAATTGGTATCTTGTGGTAACTACAGGAAACTGACCCGGTAACTGGTGATGACTGGAGAATAGCGATAACTGTAGATGACTGGCGATAAGTTGTGATAACTAACTTGATCCCTTAGTTTCCATTTCTTAAGTAACTGCGTAAGAAGGCGGTGCTGTAGTCATGGAGACGCGTTGCCAGGTTGACTGGCTATTGGTCGAATGTGCGGGAGAAGAGAGAATGACTACTGTTATTGGTCAGAAGTGTTCGGCGCGTATTTTGAATGAAGCACCACGTGCTAGAGTGACGTCACTGGGTTTTGGCGCATTAGCTAACGGTGAAGTCCCACGGTCGAAATAACGGGAATTGATATTTTAGAAACGGGACCCTTTTGTTGGGAGACATCCGTTTGGAGAAAGCGGTCAATATACCGTTAGTTGTGCAAGACTATGGATGATGCACTTTACCAGAAAGTTCCTAAACCACCCCCCTACGCAGAAAAAAAGGCCAGGGCGAAAAAAAACATATACAATTTACAGAAGAACACAGATAGAATACAAAAAATCTTAGGCGATCTTAGGCGCTGTGACGTCAGCCGAGGGAAAAAAAATCATCCGTTTCGTCCGTTTTACGAGTCAGGCAATTTACCAAAAACTTTGATTGTCTATATCTCGGTCAGTTTTTGGTATTTTTTTAATAATTTATTTACATAATAACGAAGACCGCTTATTAAATTGATACTTCTAAACTTAGTTGAATAGTCTATTCCATTCAAAAAAAAAATTGAGTTTCAAGGCGTTATTATGTTACAAATTACTTAAGAATTATATAACAAATATATATATAAAAGCCCTCTGAAGTAGAAAATTACTTGTATGGTGCTGATCAGCTGATACTCAACAGGAATATCTAACTAGTTGTGTTAGATAAGTTGTGTGTCAAATGAGTATGATATATTAAGACAAGACCGAAATACAAGTAGGAAATGTAAATAAGAGAGGTAGGGCACTGCAAGTACTCGCTCGAATAAGCCACCCGAACAACTAAGCAGGGCATAGCGAGTACTTGCTCGAATGAGCGGCCCGAACTGGGGAAGTACCTCCACCTTACAGAAAACCGCGGCCATAATAACACTTACATTGAGTAGTGTTGTGTTCCTGGCGGTGAGTAAGGTTGCCAGAGCTCTTTGAGGATTCGCTGCGCGGACAGCGGAGGACCGGCGGTGCTTGTTGCTGTCATACTCGGCGTAGTCGCGGCGTGTTGGTTCGGCGGTCAGGGAGACCTGATGAAACGGCTGACCGCTGGCCGCCCGCAGGTTGAACGGGATCCCGAACCCAGGGATCACTTAATCTCCGCCCTGGGAGGCTGATTCGCCAGCCTGTGTAAAGTATCTGAAGTGGTAGTCGTGCCGGAGAAGGAGACCGGAGTGGACCCGGCTACTACAACAGAGGGGGATCAGGGGCCCTTCCGCCCGCCGTGCCAGCAACCGTATCATCTGTGGCGAGCTTCGGCAGTCTGAGAACCGCACCCTTTGTCCTCTATGCTGTCTGTGCAGTGAATCCTCATCCTTAGTCTTAGTAACTTTTTTTTTATATATATTATGGCCAGAAGACAAAAAAAGAAAAGAGTTTGCACAGCGGCTACTCCATCCACATATAATGTGGATTTTTGCAACATCAGGGGTATTCACGCAAATCTTAACGCAGTCCACCACCATCTCGAAACTGCGCAGCCGACCATTCTTTTTCTAACGGAGACGCAGATATCCTGCCCGGCCGACACATCATACCTTCATTATCCCGGCTACAAACTCGAACACAATTTTATGAGTCGTGCCGGTGTATGTATGTTCGTCCGGGAGGATATCTGCTGTCGCCGCCTTCATAGCCTTGAAGACAGGGACCTGTCGATATTGTGGGTGCGCGTAGATTACGGCGGCCACACTCGTATCTATGCGTGCCTATACAGGTCTCATAGCGGTGACACGGACGTAACTCGACTCTTCACGCACCTGAGTTTGACGACTGACAAAGTTCTAGAGCAATATCCCACAGCAGAACTAGTTATTTTGGGAGACTTTAACGCCCACCATCGCGAGTGGCTCAGTTCTCGAACCAATAACTATGCTGGGATATCTGCTCATGAATTTGCTCTGACCTATGGATTCTCTCAGCTGGTACTTTCTCCAACGAGAATACCAGATATAGAGGAACATACGAGCTCCTTACTGGACCTTCTGCTGACTACTCGTCCGGACGGGTACTCCGTCTCAGTGGATGCGCCTCTTGGCTCCTCGGACCACTGTCTCGTTCGGACTCAAGTGTCATGCACACAACCTGATCCTTCTGGGCCAACTAACTGGCGTCGTGTGTGGCACTATAAGTCGGCAGACTGGGATGGATTGCGTGAATTTTACGCATCGTACCCGTGGAGGCAGATCTGCCTAAACTCAGAAGATCCTGACGTCTGCGCAGCCGCAGTCACTGAGACAATCCTTGCTGGTATGGAATGCTATATTCCTAACCCGCGAGTAGCTGCCGGCGTCAAAAAACGACCGTGGTTTAATAGGTCTTGCAGAAAAGCTAAAATTCTTAAGCAAAATGCATATGAGGCTTGGACCACTGCTGGTTTTAATAAGGATCCGAATATTTCTGAGTTAAAACGCAAATTAAATGCTGCCTCGAGGTTCAGTAAGAAAGCAACTGCCAGAGCAAAATTCCAATTCATCGGCAAAATAGGTGGGCGACTTGCGAGCTATCCTTCTGGGAGTCGTGCTTTCTGGTCGCTTGCCAAAGCTGCCGAAGGGAACTTCTGCCAGTCGTCGTTACCACCACTGCGAAAGACCGATGGTGACTTGGCCCATAGTGCTAAAGAGAAAGCCGATCTACTGGGCAGTCTCTTTGCCTCGAACTCGAATATGAGCGATGAAGGCGCTGTACCACCTACTATACCGTGGTGCGGTAAGTCCATGCCGGAAATCTCCATAACGCAGCGGGAGGTCAGGCGGGCGTTGCTTTCTCTAGACGTTCATAAGTCGAGTGGGCCAGACGGTATACCAGCAGTGGTGCTTAAGCAGTGTGCTCCTGAGTTATGTCCTGTACTCACGCGCCTCTTCGCGCTTTCCTACCACACTAGGCAATTTCCGTCTACATGGAAGACTGCGAATGTGCACCCGGTGCCCAAAAAGGGCGATAGATCAGATCCATCGAATTACAGGCCTATCGCTATTACCTCTCTCCTCTCTAAGGTGATGGAGCGTTAGTTAGTTAGTTAGTTGGACTTATGTTTTCCGCACTTAGCCTCATAATAGGGCCATTGTACGTAGGTAACCAATACCTGTCATTGGTTACCCATACCATCCCAGCTCCGTCCAAAAGTTAAGGAGGCATCTGATGTTATTCAGTGCCTCTCTCATGGTTTGTGGATTCTTAAGGAGCTTTGTCCGTTGGTCGCTCACGCTTTTGCAATGAAGAACCACGTGAGACGGTGTCTCCTCGGCTTCCATACAGCCCCTGCATAGAGGACTGTCAGTAACGCCGATATTGAAAAAGTGCCTGTTTAGAGGGCAGTGACCTGTTATTATGCCAACTATGTAGCGTAGGTTTTTCCTGCTGAGTTTTAACAGTTTGTGCGACAGATTAGCGTCCACGGATGTAAGAACATTCTTGGTTTGTTTGCAATCTGTCTGTTCTGCCCACTGTTTGTTGTGTTGTTGTAAGGTTCTGTCACGTAACCATGTTTTGAGTTGGATAAATGGTATCGGTACAATTGGTTCAGGTCCCATTATTTTAGTGCCCGATCCTCTCTTTGCCAATTCATCTGCCGCATCATTGCCTAGAGACCCACTATGACCACGTATCCATTGAAGAGTAACCCGGTTCTTCAATGCAATTTTTTGCAGTTCACAGTGACACTCCAGGATTAGTCCACTGTTGATGCGGTTGTTGTTGAGAGCTTGTAGCACAGCGGCACTGTCGGAGATGATGCGTATCGATGCATTACTTATGCCTTTAGACAAGACCGCTGTTGCAGCTCGGGTAATCCCAACACATTCTGCTTGGAAGATGGTGTTGAGTGCACCCAAGCTCGTTGACATGTTGATGTTCAGGTCATGGGAGAATACTCCTGCGCCCGTTCCTGATTCCGTTTTGGAGCCATCGGTGTAGATCCTGACTTCATGGATGCCGGAGCTATCTTTTTCTTCCTCATGAAGCTGGATACGGTATTTTTTGTCAAAGACAAAGGTTTTTGGGATGATATCACATGTCGCCTCTATCATCGGAAGCTCGTTTCCCACCGCCTCCTTGAGCCGTGCATGAGTGATTCTGCCGTCCCGTTTCCAGAGCCCTACTTTCTCAAGTCGTATGGCTGCAGCGGCAGCTTCTTGTTGTATAACAAGATGAAGGGGTCTGAGGTTGAGGATGACTTCTAATGCTGTTGTGGGAGTCGTTTTCATACTGCCTGTGGTTGCTAGGCAGGCAAGACGCTGCAGGCTTTGTAGTTTGTTTTTTACCGTGCTTAACTGAGTTCGAGGCCACCAAACTACTGCACCATATGTTATCATGGGTCGTATTATGGCTGTATAGAGCCATAGAGTTATGGATGGCTTAAGGCCCCATTTCTTGCCTATTAGTCTTCTGCATTGCCAGAAGGTTGTACATGCCCTGGTTATTTTTGTGCTTAGATGCTTACTCCAATTTAGTTTGTTGTCTAAAATTACCCCAAGGTATTTGACTTCACTTGAAAGGGTAAGCTCAATGTCAAATAGCTTTGGCATGGTAGTTATTTGAATTTTCCTTTTATTTGTGAAAAGGACTAATTCTGTTTTGTTGGGGTTTACCGTCAGTTCATGGTGGTGACACCACTCTTCCAAGATTCTGAGGGCTAGTTGCATGCGGGTACAGATAATATTTTCTGAGTTGCCTTTAATCAGAATGGTAATGTCATCCGCGTAACCTACTGTGTAGTAGCATCTATCGTTAAGACGTTTCAGCAGATCATCCACCACGATGTTCCATAGTAAAGGAGAGAGTACTCCTCCTTGTGGGCAGCCTTTGGCTACAATGCCTCTCGTGGTGGTGTTAACTGTAAATTGCACTGCTCTTAGCTTCAGGAGTTGATCAATCCACCCACTGATGGTTTGTTCGACTCCAAATCTACTAAGAGAGCGGCTGATGCTATTGAATTTCGTTTTGTCGAACGCTCCTTCGATGTCAATGAAAGCGCCTAGTGTCATCAGCTTATCAGAGAGGGCTGCTTCTATAGTTCCTACGACAGCGTGTAAGGCTGATTCTGTCGATCTACCCTTTCTATAAGCATGTTGTTGGCGGTGCATTGGCATGCGCGTTAGTGCACCCTCCCTTAGATATCTGTCTGTTAGCCTCTCCAGAGTCTTCAGCATGAAGGAGGTCAGACTAATTGGCCTGTAAGATTTCGCTTGTGTGTAGTCAGATTTACCTGGTTTTGGTAAAAATATGACCTTGACTTCTCTCCACTGGCGAGGTATATAGTTGTGAGCTATAGAAGCTCTAAATATATCAACTAGATGTGGCACAAGTGTTGTTTGTCCCCATTTCAGGAGTGCTGGAAATATGTTGTCCAGGCCAGCAGATTTGAAGGGGAATGTGATGGAGCGTGTGATCAACACACAGCTTCTAAGATACCTAGAAGTACACGATCTGGTCAGTGACCGTCAATATGGCTTTCGCCACGGTCGCTCGACTGGTGACCTTCTAGTGTATCTCACACACCGATGGGCACTAGCCATTGAGAGTCAGGGGGAGGCATTGGCATGTAGCCTGGACATAGCGAAGGCGTTCGATCGGGTCTGGCACCGCGGTCTTCTATCGAAGTTGCCATCTTACGGAGTGCCCGAGGGTTTGTGCAAATGGGTGGCTAGCTTTTTGTCCGGCAGACGCATACGAACCGTAGTTGACGGTAGTTGCTCTGATAGCATGGACATTAATGCTGGTGTCCCGCAAGGCTCTGTGCTGTCTCCTACGCTGTTTCTACTGCATATCAATGACATATTGGACATCAACAACATACATTGCTATGCAGATGACAGTACTGGAGACGCTTTTTACACGGGTCGTGCAAACATCCCTCGTTCCGTTGTGGAGGAAAACCGCGGAGAACTTGTGTCTCAAATCGAGACCACACTGTCCCAGGTCTCTGACTGGGGACGGGTAAACTTGGTCCGATTCAACCCTACAAAGACACAAGTGTGCGCGTTCACCGCTAAGAAAACTCCATTCACTGTGGTCCCACAATTCCAGAACACTCCCCTCTCCATCTCCAAGAGCATTGGGATCCTTGGTGTCGACATCTCCAGCGATGTTCAGTTCCGAGATCATTTACAAGATAAGGTAAAGCTGGCGTCCAAAAAACTTGGTGTACTCAACAGAGCGAAGCAGTACTTCACGTCGGGGCAAAGGTTGTTACTTTACAAGTCGCAAGTTAGGCCCCATATGGAGTACTGCTGCCATCTCTGGGCAGGTGCACCCGGATACCAGCTTGGCCCTTTTGACTCGGTTCAACGACGGGCTGTGAGAATTGTCGACGATTCCAAACTCACTTGCGGTATCGAGCCCTTAAGTCTGAGGAGAGACTTTGCCTCACTGTGTGTGTTCTACCGTTTGTACAATGGGTTGTGTTCTGAGGAATTGTTCGAAATGATGCCCACGGCTTCTTTCTACCATCGCACCGCTCGCCATCGGCAGGGAATTCATTCTCACACTTTAGAACCTAAATGGTCGCGTACAGTGCGGTTTCAGAGGAACTTCCTCCCGCGAACGCTTAAGTTGTGGAATGAGCTCCCTGCCAAGGTTTTCTGCAAGGACTACAGTATGGAGTTCTTCAAGAAAGAAGTTATTAGATTTCTGAAGGGTCGGCAACGCGCAAGTGATACCCCTGGTGTTGCAAGCGTCCATAGGCTACGGTGACCGCTTACCATCAGGCGGGCCGTAAGCTTGTTTGCCACCTTAGTGGTATAAAATAAAAAAAAAAAAAAAATGTCTCTGTAATTAAGTTTTCGTACAATCACATATTACGCAAGTATGTATATCTCGCCCATCACTGTCCGCCTTAAATTCCCTAAAAACGGGTCAATATAATTTACATAAATAATGAACCTTTTACTTTATGCTTTTGAATCAAGTCTCAAATCGTGCATACATTAAAAAAACTAATTTATCCTGTTCAAATAAATTTTTGCTGTTTATTAACCAGCCTTTTTTATTTATTTATTTAACTCTTACAGTACATTTTATAAAACTATATGACGTAAGTACAATTTATAAATTTTTATGAACTAAGACGGACTTATCGCGTGATGCGATTTCTTCCAGCCAACCTTAGGGTGTTTCTGAGAGTTGATGAATTGCACATTTATGCAGGCAGAGTACAAAGAAAATTTTATAATAATAGTTTGATAGATAACCTAATATAAAAATACACATATAAAAATATTATATATAAATATAGACATCATATACATACATATAAATAAACACAATAAATACGTTAGCATATTTATACACAGTTATGAACAGAATTAGAATAAACATATGTATCTTTACGAGTACAACTTCATCTGTTATAAATATATGAGTATCAGTTTTGCAACGATTGAAGAAAAAAAAATTTCAGTTTAGCTTTTAAAATAGTAATTGATGGTGACAAACGTATTTCAGAAGGTAGGTTGTAACACAGTAAAGTTGCTTTCACAGCAAATTATTTACCGTAGAATGTAGTAAAGTGAGAGGGTATAGTTATCAAGAGGTTTGTAAATATATATTTTTTTGATACGTCAGTTGTATGGATATCCCTTACTTATTTATATTTTATATAAAAATCGGTTAAAAATAAATGAAGTTATGCGGAAACACATATATAAAACTAAACATGCCGACGAATTGATAACCTTCTCCTTTTCTTTAAAGTCGGTTAAAAAATAAGAATAAAATTAACAAAAATGTAAATTACTGCCAAGAAAGAATACTTTTAACAGATAATGGAAAAGTATGAAAATTGTAACAAGAAAACAGTAGGCATATGAAACTGATAAAAATATATTGAACTCGCAAATAAAAGAGATGATGACCCGCAAGTATATATATAAGTCTTTGAGAGAGATACACGAAGCACACACTGGTTTTGAATGAGCTAATTGAATTATTTAAATGTTGTACTAAACGTTTTGAGTCATTACAAATTGATTACAGTATGTCAATGTCTCAGCGACTCACAGAAGAAGTGTACAACCTCAGTACCACCTTCATCGAAATCTCAGTCATCAATGTGTGTCAGCTTGCAATCTGATACTTGCAAATGCTCGACACAGTTTGCACCCAAGCAGCATGCAGGCGTTAAACATCAATATACCAGCCCATTTAGAACGTAGAGTTCTTTTAAAGACGTACAAGGATGTCAAAAAAAGTTTCTATCTCTGCTAGAGTGATTTAGGACTTATTTATTATACAGTTCGAACTGTATAAAATACTTATAAAGGGGTTCGCGTAACCTTAGAGTATTTTACCAGAATATTAAAACTCTACAAGTGTAAGTATTTTGTAACACTTCAAGCTGATTTTATCATAAAATCTGTATAAAGCCTGTATTTTGCACGTGAGCTCGTACTTATTACTGCTCTAAGCGTTATTATATTATCATTTAATATTTGTTTCTGTACAATTTTATTTGAAAACACCTTTTGTTTAACTTATTTTTATGGCGTTACTGTAGACTCTTGTAAATACCGGGGTTTTATGACTTTCGTCTATATTTTTAAACTAAAAAAGTAATTCACAGCTATAGTACAGCTTGAAACAGATCGCAATAATATACTAAGTTCGCGTAGACTAAGTACAAAATATAACTCAACGAGCATGATAACTAAAAATATTAGACCACAGTTGCCATTTTATGATATTATTGGAAAATAAAGTATAAAGTGATCCCTCACTTTATCTAATCTAGTCAAGTCAGGATTTTTCATTACTTATGCGTATCAGCTCAAGCTCAAGATCATTCTGATTTATGTTTAAAAAACTGATAAAAAATTCTATCATAAAATTCATTAGAAGTCAATTTCTGCATAATAGAATCCACAACTCTCTCAGTGCAGCTACTTAGACTCTAACACCCTTCAAATACCGTTTGTCTGTTTAGCAAATTGTCGTCATTTTGGAATGTTTAAAAACGCAATTTTTCAGTCTATATCAAAGAGGCATCATATTTTTATCAGCTTGACTAATGATAACTGTCCTCTCATATCTAATTGCTTGTGCTAATTATATAAATATATTTTTTAATTCTTACCTTAAAATAAACGTAAAGTATTAACTACTACAAAAAGCAAAGTAATAATTATTAATTGTTGTTCATTATGTTAACTGTATTTTTATCACAATATATTAATAAAACACGAAAATCAAACAATTTGCATATATTTCGGCGAATTAACCCGTTTTCAATGCAATTATTACATATAATAATATAAATTAAAATTTATTTAGTAAATTGTATTTAATATTTAATAAGTATTTAATGTTAACTGATAATTTTGGTGGCGTATGAATATTTTAACATATATACAGTTTCACGATGAATTACAATTTACACTTTGAATTCACCAATTGAAACTATCTGTCCCAAGTCCAAAGTATATCTTACACTTTTTATCTAATATTATAATTATTATGTCGACTTTTGCATATTTCGATGTTTCATGCCACCAAAATACTTTTATTCTTTTATAATTCTCTTCAAAAATCTGTTCGGAACACTTATCTTTACTAAATACTTATAGGACAATCTTTGTAGTGCAATGGTTTCCTTGTACACCGAATAACAGACCTAGTACAGCAGATAAACAGCTTTTCCATTGCTTCTACAGTAAAAAGCTGTATAATTTGGGTCCATTTTGCACTTATATGGTTTTTATAAGCGCTTATACAGCCTTTATAGAACTTGAATATACAGCTTGTGTAAAAACAAATTCAAATGCAGCGTGTATACAACTTCTTATGCAGCTTGGGCATTCAATAAATGATTTACAAAATAATATTAATAGAGGTTACTTTACTGAAAAAACGACAATGTAGTAATGTTTTTCGATTACTACGGAAAAGGTGTTGGACTCTTTCTCATATGTAGGACAACCGCTTTTTAATAAATTTACCAAACTGAAATATTAATGTAAAATAAATATTTTATCCTGTTATTGCCAAGCAATATACGAGGGTGCGTTTTTATGTTCGCAGGTAGTGTACCTTTGGTAGGTGATTAGTGGGGGTGTTTAATTTTTTTATTATCGTAATTAGGTCATTAGGCTTCGAGCTATCGTCGACAAAACATTTGAATCGGAATGAAATTGGAAAAATCGAGTTCCGCGCTGTTATAAAGTTCATAACCAAGCAACGAAAATCAGTTCAGACCATACTGGAAGAGATGTCATCCGTTAACGGGGATCCTTGTTCAGGTAAAACTATGGTTAACACGTGGCATACCCTCTTTAAACAAGGCAGTGAGTCACTTGAATACAACCTACGGCAAGGAAGGCCGATCGAGGTGATCACTCCGGAAATCATTCAAAAAGTCGAAAAATTCATATTCGTAGACTAATGGTCGACTAAAGAAAAAACATTTCGTAGAAATGGTGGGAATATTAATCAGATACAACTATTTTCAAAATTCTTAACGACCACGATCTTGGCATGACTAAAGTCAGCGCAAAAAAAATGTTCTTGCCCATTTTTGGACCTCTGTTCGTTTCAGCCGGAAGACGTCCACTGCAAAACGTAGGCCTGCCCCATTTTTTTCCAGTACGGCCGTTTCTGAGCCGCCCGTTGGACCATTGTAGGGAAGACTAAGATAGAGTGTTGGATCAAATAGTTACTGGAGATGAAATTTGGGTTCATCATTATGAACCTGAGTTAAACAGTGGCACAAAAAGGGAATACCACCACTCAAGGTTTCTTTAAGGTGTCACAATCGGCTGTGAAAATCATGGTGACAGTCTTTGGGACTCAGATGAAATCCTACAAAAGAAAGAAGATTACAAAGATAAAGGTGTTTTCATCTCTGGAGTCATCTCCGGGAAATTACTACGCTTCAATCCCATAGCAATTAAAGGAATCCATCATAGAGATAAGAAGGGGAAAATTGACCAAAAGTGTCCTCCTTCTGCACGACAGCGCGCCTGTTCACAAGAGCCGTGTTGCGAAGGCTGCCCTGTAGAAGTTGGGCTTCTAAATTTTGCTACACCCACTCTACAGTCCTGACCTGGCTCCCAGTGATTATTAACTATATCCAAACTTGAAAAAAGAACTTCGTTGTAAAAAGTTAAAAGTTAATAAAAAAAAATCGTGTGTGATATCAAATTACAGGAAATTCCATGCTAAAAAAGGTTATTTAAGGTTAATTAACGCTAATTTTATAAATTAAAATAAATAATAAAATGGTGGCAGAAAAACTGAAAGGTTGAGCAGTGTTCAAAATCATAATTTTAATTAGGCGAGTTATGTCTTACTCAAGAGAAAATCTAACAATCTTAAGTTTCTTTTAAGTCAGTTATTTTTCGTGCACTATTTGTGCAATCTCTACCAGAATAGTTAAAACATTTTTGTTCATTTGTATCCATTTTGCAGGTGCATCGGATCATGTTTAGTAATAACTCTGGTGCAGGGCTCAATTCGTATGTTATGGGCTGTAGTTGGTCTCTACTATACCTATCCTACTTACTGTCTCATATTGGTGTCCATAGTTTTCCATTGAAGACCCTGTTAATGTACGCAAAGAAGATTATGAACTGCAGCATCTTTTGTAGGTGGCAATCTTGCAATATTAAACTAACTTTTGGGCGCAGATATTTTATTCAATGACAGATTATAGCAGAAGGTCTTCGCCTTCGGAAATCCACCGTACAATGATACCAATGATTTGATTCCAATATTTATGAGTTTCTTTCTGCGTGCATTTTCTGTTCCAAATAGAGCACCGCAAATCCCAAATTCTGCATTGCATGTTGCATTTGCATTGATTTAATATCACGTTTTTTATCGCTGGATTGAGATGACTGTCAACAAATAAATCGTGTATTATGGTTAGGGATACGTAATTTTCGGTTTTACGAAATTGATGCGATAAAAGCGAAATTTGCATTGTATATGCGATAAATGCGAAAATAGAATACAATAACTGCGAAACTTTGATAAATCAAGATTTAAATACAAGTTTGATAACAAAAATTATTGACAACATTCCATTTCTTCAAAGACATACCACCACAGGAAGAACTGATTGATGGGAATACTCATTTCCATAGACAACAATTCACAGTGAAGAAACTGCTGTTGATATAATGTAAGTTGTAGTAGCAACAAAATTTTTCTATCCTGGCTTTGCAAAGACAGCTTTTCAAAGCCTCAATGCTAAAAGATATCTTAGTGTCTACTTCTACAACATCCGTATTAATGATCGAAAACAAAAGCTTAAGGAAGAAAATGTGGAGACTACTACAATGTTAACCTTTAACTAAGTTGTCTATAGTATAATTTTGATTTATGCGAATTAATGCGAAATTTTGGATTTTCAGTTTTTTTTTAATGTGAAATTACGATTTTTTATGTCCGAAATATCAGAACCCTTAATAATGGTTAATCAAAAGTACAAGAATGTCGGTGCAATCAGCAGCAACTGTTACCTACAGGATTTTCTATATTAAATATACCTAATGATTTTTCACTTTAATTACTGAGTTTCTGGATCAAATAAAGACGGAGGCAGCACACGTGATGAGAGATAGACAAATTTCAGAAGGATATAGACATTTTACGTTAAAAATAATTTTAAATTATGATGGAATTTATTTTACGCACAATAGTATAATATTATTACATTAGTATTATATATATATATATATATATATATATATATATATATATATATTAGTGTAATATAATATTCATAAAATAAAAATGCTTTTGTATTTGGATGACTAAAACTATTATTTTCTTCATTGCAAATGCTCTCAGTTTTTCTGCCACCATTATGGTATTTATTTTATTTTATAAAATCAATGTCATGGATGACCCTTCACAGCATTTTATTTCCTGTAATTTTAACCACAAACGATTTGATGTGTTTTTTTTTTATTTTTCAACATGGTGGTAAAAAAACGCATTTTGCACAGTAAGATTTTTCTAGACTTTAAGTGTGTCCAAAAGATACAAACCAAGAACTAAAAAAATCAAACAAAAACCTTTGTGGAAATTATTATGACCCCAAACTCTATCTCTGCTATGTATAATAAGTGTTCCGTTTTTCCTTTTAGACCCAAAATTATACAAAAATAAATACGTCAAGTAAAATTCGTTCAATTAACCAAGCAGACACGCAATTATTACATTTTATAAATACCTACATAAATATTTTGATCCAGAGAACTGCAATGCTGTGTACGAACCAGTTATTATCGATTGTACGCGTATCTAATGTTACACAGGCTTCCGTTTCTGATGTGTCTATGCCATATCAATTCATAACATTCACCGGATCTGATGACTGGGATACCTACTGGAATGTTACGTTACCCTGATAACAATAGTTTTTACAGTTAGGTAAATATAAAGAGTACCTAAATTGTATGGCCGTTTCATAGCCAAGCCAAGTTATCATTTCTTCAGCATGTTTGTTTTTTTATGTATGCTCCCGCATAACTTGTTTATTTTTAAACGACTTTTACATAGGGTGAATGAGCCATATATCAGCCCCCTAACTTTTTTTTCAACTTTAAATGGTTGCTACGTTCTTATAATAAACAATATACTAGAACTCTTACTCGTTACTTGTAGCTTGTAATGTTGAGTTTGCAGTATTATGCATAAAAATGACAAGATACTAGTAAAACTATTAAAAAAACATGTTTTTGTGAATTTTGTGGTATTTTCCAAATATCAGCCGCCTTGGATGTAATACGTACCAAACATCAGCCTAGCATTTTTCCTTGCTTTTAGATGCTTATGCTCTAAAATTTGATATAAATATTTTTACAATACATTTAGGCTATGTGATTCGTTGCTAATGGCAAAGAAAATTCATACTACTACTAGCTTTCATTCGCTACTTCGCCTTCGTGGGATTCTTACGTGAACCCTGATTTAACAGAGTTAAAAAGTATTCTGTGTTTTCCCCTTACCGAAAATCAAGTAGACATCGTCGACATATATAAAGCCTCCTAAGTTCAGATATATTCCATTACAAGCAGTGTTGCGGTGGTAGGCTGCCCCCTGTCATGTAGGACTTAAGTAGTTGGTGAAAGGAAACAATCCCCTAAATAATGATATTATGTATGAAAACTAGCGGTCCCGGCGAACGTTGTTCCGCTGCCGTCCTTCTGTAACCCGGCGAAAGTTGGTATTTACTTAAAGTGCCCGAGTCCGGCTCGCACTTGACAGATCGAGATAAAAACTATCCTATGTTTTAAGTTGGATCAAATAACAAAAAGTTACGAAGTTTAATAAAAATCGGTTCATTAGTTTAGGAGTCCATCGCGGACAAACAACGTGACACGTAATTTTTATATATATACTAGCTGTCCCGGCGAACGTTGTTCCGCTGCCGTCCCTCTGTACCCGGCGAAAGTTGGTTTTTACCTATAGTGCCCGAGTCCGGCTCGCACTTGACATATCGAGATAAAAACTATCCTATCTTTTAAGTTGGATCAAATAACAGATATTTACGAAGTTTGATCAAAATCGGTTCATTAGTTTAGGAGTCCATCGCGGACAAACAACGTGACACGTAATTTTTATATATATACTAGCTGTCCCGGCGAACGTTGTTCCGCTGCCGTCCCTCTGTAGGTACTGTAGTATTTAGTGAAAACCTTGGCAGGGAGCTCATTCTACAACCTAAGCGTTCGCGCGAGGAAATTTCTCTGAAACCTCACTGTACGTGACCATTTAGCTTCTAAGGTGTGAGGATTTATTCTCTGTCGATGGCAGGCGGTGCGATGGTAGAAAGTAGCCTTGCGGAAAGTGACAAACAAACAAACTAACAAACTTTTATTACATAATATAAGTATGATATATTAACATATACTGTAGTGTGTGGTAGCAAATATCAGCCGCCTTGGATGTAATACGTACCAAACATCAGCCTAGCATTTTTCCTTGCTTTTAGATGCTTATGCTCTAAAATTTGATATAAATATTTTTACAATACATTTAGGCCATGTGATTCGTTGCTAATGGCAAAGAAAATTCATACTACTACTAGCTTTCATTCGCTACTTCGCCTTCGTGGGATTCTTACGTGAACCCTGATTTAACAGAGTTAAAAAGTATTCTGTGTTTTCCCCTTACCGAAAATCAAGTAGACATCGTCGACATATATAAAGCCTCCTAAGTTCAGATATATTCCATTACAAGCAATGTTGCGGTGGTAGGCTGCCCCCTGTCATGTAGGACTTAAGTAGTTGGTGAAAGGAAACAATCCCCTAAATAATGATATTATGTATGAAAACTAGCGGTCCCGGCGAACGTTGTTCCGCTGCCGTCCTTCTGTAACCCGGCGAAAGTTGGTATTTACTTAAAGTGCCCGAGTCCGGCTCGCACTTGACAGATCGAGATAAAAACTATCCTATGTTTTAAGTTGGATCAAATAACAAAAAGTTACGAAGTTTAATAAAAATCGGTTCATTAGTTTAGGAGTCCATCGCGGACAAACAACGTGACACGTAATTTTTATATATATACTAGCTGTCCCGGCGAACGTTGTTCCGCTGCCGTCCCTCTGTACCCGGCGAAAGTTGGTTTTTACCTATAGTGGCCGAGTCCGGCTCGCACTTAACATATCGAGATAAAAACTATCCTATCTTTTAAGTTGGATCAAATAACAGATATTTACGAAGTTTGATCAAAATCGGTTCATTAGTTTAGGAGTCCATCGCGGACAAACAACGTGACACGTAATTTTTATATATATAATAGCTGTCCCGGCGAACGTTGTTCCGCTGCCGTCCCTAAAAAGTACAATCGCAAACAAAAATCGATAATTGAGTGAAAAAATAAAAGTGGTGGCTGATATTTGGAACAGTTCCGGTAACAAATTTCAGCCACCCCGGCTGATATATGAAACTCTATACAAACAAATGGACCAAACGTCAGCCCTCTATTAAATTCTAAATCCAGCAGAAAATTTACTTGGTTTTTCAAATTAACTGTACAGAATATTCATACTTGTCCCTTTAAATTATAAAGATATACCATCAAAGTTAGTAAAATTTTGCTTACTAAGTTTCCAGAAAAATCACGCGTTTTTGTTAAAAATTGCGTGTATTGGCAGAACAATCCGTGAAATGGAGATTAAAAGAACCCTAACGAAGGGATAGGAACGATAATTGGAAGATTACGTCGGAAATATTTATTCTTTTAAGAAAAAGACCATAGGTCATGTTATTTCTTATTTATCACAGAAAAAAGCATGCCCGGCTGATATTTGGGGGGATGCTGGTAATAGGAGTATTCACCCTATATGGAAGGGGCTACCGCCAGATTAGACAAGGAAAACCGAAGTTAGGCTAAAAAATATTTTCAATTACATCATTTGTAGCTGTATCGTTTAGCTATAAAGACCTAGATGATCTACCGAAGTACATTTTATGTATGATATTGCGTAAAGAACTTATTTTGACAGTTCCGTGTTTAGGATTCCGTAGCCAATACCGATTATTATTGTATGTTTGTCCGTCCGTCCGCTTTAGGGTCCGGCAGCCAAATAGTTAAAACTGAACCCTTATTGTTTCGTTGTGTCTGACCATTCAGCCGTTTAACTTCATTTAGAGTTCCACAGCCGAATGGTAAAAATCAAACCATTATAGTATAGTTATGTCAGTTAGTTTGATAATTTTAAACGCTTAATTATAAATCGCGGCAAGTTGAACCTGCGCAGTAACACATTTTCGATTATTACATTTTGTCCGTACTGTACCTGCGCAGACGATTGCCATTTTGGTTCAACATATGCGCCGCGAATCTGTCATGTCCTTCCGTCCGTCCGTTAAATGGTTTTTAGAGCTCCGCAGCTAAATGGTAAAAACCAAAACCTTTCTTTCTCAAAGTTTCTTTATATTTGTCTATTGTCTCGTTTAGCTTTTTTGGGTTCCGTTGCAAAACTCCAGAAACGGAACCGTTACGGAATATTATTTTAACAGAAAAATTGATCCTGCTTCAAAAATAATGCTCTAGTACTGACATTATGACAGAAAAAAATGTAGTTGAAATTGCAAATTGTCAGCTAGCGGCAAAACGAAAAAATTGTAGTTAAAATTGTAAATTGTCAGCTGGCGGCAAGACGAATAAATTGTAGTTAAAATTGTAAATTATCAGCTGGCGGCAAGAAAAAAAAATTGAAAATTGTCAGCTGGTAGCAAGTCGAAAAAGTTGTAGTTAAAATTGTAAATTATCAGCTGGCGGCAAGACAAAAAAATTGTAGTTAAAATTGTAAATTGTCAGCTGGCGGCAAGACAAAAAAATTGTAGTTGAAATTGTTAATTATCAGCTGGCGGCAAGACGAAAAAATTGAAGTTAAAATTTTAAATTGTCAGGTGGGGAACTTTTTCTCCCCCCGCCATGGGACAGTTTCTTTTTTTTTTTATACCACTAAGGTGACCAACAATCTTGCGGTCCGCGTGATGGTAAGCGATTACCGCAGCCTATGGACGTTGCAACACCTGGGGCATCATTTGCGGGTGTCCGACACTTCTAAAATCGAATATATTCTTTCTTGAAGAACCTTATAGGTACTGTAGTATTTAGTGAAAACCTTGGCAGGGAGCTCATTCTACAACCTAAGCGTTCGCGCGAGGAAGTTTCTCTGAAACCGCACTGTACGTGACCATTTAGCTTCTAAGGTGTGAGGATTTATTCTCTGTCGATGGCGGGCGGTGCGATGGTAGAAAGTAGCCGTATATCCATATGGGGCCGGACTTGCGGAAAGTGACAAACAAACAAACTTACAAACTTTTATTACATAATATGGATAGGATGATATATTAACATATACTGTAGTGTGTGGTAGCTCTTATCGTAGATTACCCAACTTCCTTTGCCTATGCCCGCGCTGACCTCCGGCTATCTATATTTAATTTTAGTATTATAATCTAGACTTTTTATAATTTAGAATGTGCAATTTCAGAATCTAATAGGTATCATGCTGCCAGTTTTCGAGGATTAGCACCGGAAAACACTTTACGTCTACGGGGCCGCGACCTTAGACTGTATTTCATTGTTACAACAATAGCTATTTAAACAAATATATATAAAGGTCGTTTTCGGTTTGTTTTTAGGGTTCCGCAGCCAAGTCGCAAAAACGGAACTATAGTTTCATCATGTTTGTACGTCGCAATCTTTGCATCGACTCTAGTGAGTTTTGCAAAAAGGTGTCTTATGTGAACCACAACGCCATAGAGTTTTGTTTGTATAATTGGAAAAAATAGGACATAATTTTTTTTTGTACATGATTGTGTGGTTGTACTGTTCAATAGGTTTTTCTAGCTAACTTTAGTTCTTTTTTTTTTTTTAAGTTTTCTTGGTCATCATGAAAAACTTGACATGAAGATAATTGTCGACGATCCCAAACTCACTTGCCGTATCGAGCCCTTAAATCTGAGAAGAGACTTCGCCTCCCTGTGTGTGTTTCCCGCTTGTACAATGGGAAGTGTTCTGAGGAATTGTTTGAAATGATGCCCACGGCTACTTTCTACCATCGCACCGCTCGCCATCGGCAGGGAATTCATTCTCACACCTTAGAACCGAAATGGTCGCGTACGTGCGGTTTCAGAGAAACTTCCTCCCGCGAACGCTTAGGTTGTAGAATGAGCTCCCAACTAAGGTTTTCTCTAAGGACTACAGTATGGAGTTTTTCAAGAAAGAAATTATTAGATTGTTGAAGGGTCGGCAATGCTCGAGTGATCCCTGGTGTTGTAAGCGTCCATATAGGCTGCGGTGACCGCTTACCATCAGGCGGATCGTAGGCTTGTTTGTCTACGACGATTTGCGTAGTAGTATAATATAAAAAAAAAAAAACTAGTGGTTGGTGAAAAGAGCCCATATAGGCTACCCTATTTTACTTAAGATGATCCTCTAATTTGTTTATGTCACTATCACTTCAGAAAACAAACATTTTTATTGATTTGAATTTTGATACTCTCGTAGTATCTGGTTATTTGTTTGACAAAGTCGTCATCTCCGCATGGATGAGTTTTGTTTTCATACTTTCACTAGGTAAGTATGTGTAACAACTGGGCCTACAAAGTTACTGAGCCATGTAGGTACGACCTGTTTTTATATGCGTCATTAATGTGCAAGTACGCTCGCTCGTGTGTTTATTGATATAGAAATGATTAAGTATAGTACTTTTATGAAAAACGAATAATTTGATTACTAAATGAGCTTAATGTTACAAACGATAATAATATAAGCAATCTAAGCCAAGCTATAGAAATCACCAAGGAGCAAATATCATTGAATTTTTATAATATTAAAGCAATTTAAGCCAAACACTAAAACTAGCTGTATTTCAAACACTAAAAAACCTGCAATAAGAAACATTAAAATTTGACGCAATTTCGTTCATGCCTAGAACATTTAGGTCAAACAGCCTGGGGTATAGTGTTAACAATTTAAAGCACAACTCATTTTACGAGCGACAGAACACACAGAAAGGCAAATTGCCACCTCAAACTTAAGGTGCATAAATGTTCAATAGGCACCGCTTGTGAATTCGGGATTGGATTCAGAAAATAGCGCTTTGTCCCGAAGTTAAGTAAAGTTCTACTTTTCTTTTTAAAAATTTGAATTCTCTTTTTGAATGCATCAACACATTTTTGTACCCCAACTTAAAAAAAATCTTAGATACATACATGTGGTGTATATATGTCGCAGGCAAATCGTAAAATTCGCCGTTTTACAATATGCCTAGGCAGATTGTAAAGTATGGAATAGAATTTATAATATAACTGAACAGATTATTATTTATACGATTTGCCTGCGACAGATATATAGCTTGTGGTGGAATATATAGTTTCTTTGACGCTAGCGTGACCTCGTTAATGATCTCGGAACTGAACGTCGCTGGAGATTCCAAGGTTCCTAATGATTTTGGCCATAGTAAGGGGCGTGTGTTGGAATTTTAGTCGATGTTTCTTTGTAGTTAGTCTTAACTTGTCCATGAACTTACACACAGGCGACCAAGTTTTTTAGTTAAAGTCGAATGACGCTTCATACTGAGAGTTGCACAATAATTAACTTTTATTTTATTTTGAAACAACACTCATATATATGTACAGAGTCACTGTACCTATATTTTTTTATCTGCCAGCCAAAAAACCGCGGTTTTTCCATTGCGATTTAACTTTTGCTGTCCCATACTTAGTTTAACAACTTCTTGGTGGTTAAATTTTACTATATTTTTTGTTAGCGAACTCATTATCTTAGTTAATGTAAGTACACTTAAAAAACATTAGTTAAAATAGTAGTAAATAAACTCGTATGAAATTTAATATTATCGTATCCAAAAGTATCGTTATGAATAAGTGCATATAGTAGTAATTTTTTATCATATCTAGTTATTTCCAACACACTTATCAAAACATTTCCTAGTAAAAAATAGTATAGTATTGGCAGTGTATTTATTATGTAATTCAAATCGATAGGTTTAATTGTTTGTTACGTGATGGATGAGTCAGTCAGTGAGTGGTATTTTGCTTTTATAATGATAAGTAAGGATCATTTTTATCTCAACAATAGTTACTTTAAGTTGAGAGTTCAAGCAAGCAAGTCAAAATAGGAGTGTATCGTAATGACAGGGTTTTTTGTTTTAGCAGATTAGGTTTTGTGTTGAGTAAGTTAGTCAGTGAGTAGCTACTTAGTAGTCAAGATAGTTACTTTAGGGACCTACACTTATGACAGTTAAATATATAGACAAATACCTAGTTGATTATTGCTAAAATTAGGCAATTCATAATGTTGTGTTCATTTTCTTTTTCAGTATTGACAAAATTCCAAAGGTGACCTCTCCAGTCCTTGTCATACACGGAACTGAAGATGAGGTGATCGACTTCTCCCACGGCCTGGCCATATACGAGCGCTGTCCTCGGGCAGTTGAGCCTTTATGGGTTGAGGTAAATGCATCTTCTTTTTTATTTTATTACATAAGATGATATTTATATGAAGTGATTTAAAAAGTCATGTATGTCTTTAAATGTACGATTTGAATGCCTATCAATTCATAAGATAATAAATTACATAGGTTTTTGACGATTTTATAAAGTTTGAAATATTTCTAATCGTTCGAATCATATATTATAGACGCTTTCAAAATTCCTTCAGGTATAGGTACCTAAACTGCTAGTTAGTCAAGGTTTGATCAGGAATAGGGAAAGATAGTTTTACCCGCCTGACCCAGGAGGAGGGTAATTTTTTTCCCACTTATGTATGTATGTGGGTATGTCCGTTCCATTGTGATCTCCTGAAGCCTTATCGTAGCTGTAGCCCCGATTTATAAGATCTTAAACGAAAGGTAATTAACTCCCTATATAAAGTTAAATATTTTTAGGTGGATTTTTTATTGCTATTTAGTTGTTACTGTTTTTGCTGTCGGGTTTTTTTTTATTTATATATTTTGTTTAATATAACGTGACTAGCTGGCTGCCACTTTGACCAGCTGCTTGCTTGGCATCGGTTTCCTCAGATCAGCACTGAATAGCCTCATGTTAAATCCTAACCAATTAACAGGCTCTTGTCCATCAAATGTTTGTCTTGACACTTGCTGATCAAACACCACGAAATTTTGAAAACATATAGTAATAAATATCTAGGTCTGCAGTGTGCCAGTTTTCTATAAAATTTTATAGTTCAAAAGTTGTACAGGACTCTAGTTTTTCATACAAATGGTTTTAAAAAAGATTTCTAGTCAATGGAACGTTTTACAAGATTTTGGAAAAACACAGACCTAGGTCTAAGAAATTCCACAGTGATTGATCAGTAAATGTCAAAAACAAATGAGAAATTCGTTTTTATGAAGTCCGCTGCGAGGCGCAGCGAAGTGTATCCTCTTAATATGTTTAAATAAATTTTATTGTTAAAGTGGGCGAGGGTTGCGCAAGCTAGGGTAACCGTTTTCAGCTGTATTTTCACCCCTCTGGTAAAATTATAAATATTGGTCCTACAGTTCCGGTTGTCGAGGCTTTTTTAGGAGACTTCGTCCTTTCATCTAGACACGATTCCGAATCGAATGACACGTCATTTATATTTTTTAGAGACTGTTGAAAAACGTTAATGCACTTGTTGACTAGACTATATGGCATACCGTAGCAGAAGCTTGTCATTTCAACCAGTGTACAAAGACATATTACTCTATTGAAGCATACAAAGAGACACAGCTCCACGTACGATAGGCTAGCACGTGACAGTACGTTGAAAATCTTTATTTTCTCGGTTTTTGGTCGGTATAAAATTCAAATTTTTATTTAGAACTACAAAATTAGCAATTTTAGCAATTCACTTGGCCCCCTAAGGCGTCCATTAATCAAATGAGGCTCGTAAGCTGGGGGAGGGTGTTTGGCGAAAATCACGAAATATCACAAGGGGGAGTAGTAAGATACCACGTGTATTTATTTTTTCGTCAAACGCGCGATTTTTAAACCGAAAAGCGGCGTGTAGTGTGAATTAAGGTTGCGCCCTACTTGAATGTGTAGTTTTCTGCTCGTTTTTAAATCGATTCCACTGCCCTATTGCAAGTTTCAGACTGAAAAATAAATAACATAGCTTTCTACATTTTTTAACTAGCAAATTACCGTATTTGTTTTATTTATTAACTGATATCTGTTACATCGCTTTAAAAAAATAATGGCCGAACCTCTCTCTTTTTCTATTTTTAATTCATTACTTCATTTCTTATCAACTTGTTAGCTAGCACACCGCTACTAAGCGGGAACATAATTTACTTCATGAAATGTTAAGTAACTATAAAGCCAGAAAATTACTGTAATAGAATTTTTATATCTTATGCGATGTAAGTGTAATAAATGATTTTCCACTTTTAACGCTTAGCTGTGCACCTATTTATAATCAATTTTAGCCACTAAAAAATTAGCTCTATTGGAGATTAACATTGTCGATTATATATATATATATATATATATATATATATATATATATATGTATACGTGTTGGGGGCTCTCTTAACTCGCCGTTGCCACGAACGAAGTCCCCGCGCGCCGCGACGACCGCCGGGTTCGGCTTGCCCCAGCCGCCAGTTATTTCGGCGCCGAATACATGTGAAAACCGTTACCTCGTATGTTTTGCATTAAAACAAAATACATATGTATAAACTAGGTGATCTGTATAAAGATCTATTTGCAGAGTATAAGAAAGGAAAAAACCTAATCGGAGCAATAATAGTCTAGAGATGCACAATGTTCGTCCTTCACGCATTCTCAAGCGACGATCGATCGGTAGATCGAGAGAGATTCTCTGCGTAGAGCGCGAAAATTATGACGCCGAGTGGCTTGATGAAACCGACGTTGATCTTCAACAAAGCACAGTGCCAACAACTAACTTGCAAGATGCTTATCCAGTTGTTAGTGTTGAAGAAAGTCTTGCTAATCCGTGGTCCGAAGATAATGTACATTAAATATGTTTATTTACTAGTACAATATATTTTTTTCGCATGATAACACCATTCCTGTAATATTATTATTATACCAGTCAAAAACAACCTGCACTAGTATAACAAGATTGAAATAGAATAAATAAATAAATATTTTTGGACATTACACACAGCGTCGTCTGGCCCAAAGTATAGCTTGTGTTATGGATACCAGATAACGAATACAAATACATATAAACTACTTTTTTTTGTAAATACATACTAACATACATAAATACATCCAGACTCAAGACAAACACAAATGTTAATCACATAAATGTTTGTTCAGTGTGGGAATTGAACCCACACCCTCTGCACAGCTGCCGGCCACACTACCAACTAGGCTACGAGGAATAATACTTTGAGATATTTGAGAATTCTACTAATAATGTCCATTCTATTCTAGACAGGTCCAGTTGAATAGACAGACAATTCGATTTTGTTTAAGCTTTACAGTTTTCAGTGTGCATAAATAGAACGTACAACTCTAAAATGATGAAACCGTTTATTTACATGGCGATTCGGGCTTCGCTATTATGATAAATGATTTATAAACCACGGTCGTAATAATATAACACTGAAAACTGCTAAATATAATGTTCGCGAGATAGTTTTCCCGTTGGTTAGGTATGTGAATTTATGAAAAAGTAAGGTCATATTTTCACAGGACACGCACAGGCATTTTGGCGTTAACATGAGAACTGTGAAAGTGAAGGGTTTCTGCTCGAGAATTCTCGAACTCGAGAAGACTCGAAAAATCCGCCTTGGTTCGAGACGAGAAAAAAATCGCGTGCCTCGAGAATTCTCGAGTATACTAATTCAAAGTATTCGAGGTAGGTTTTTCCGCGTAAAATTGTCCGCGCTTACTGCGACTACTACGAGCAACTTGTTTCACTCACACTTCCACACACACACACATAGACGCTTAGGATTTTTAAGTAATGATCTCAATCAGTGCTAAAGCCTTTAAAATAATTTTAAACGACTGATATTGAATTTGTAATAGACAGAATCAGATTCAAATTCTTTGTGATATGTTACTGTAAGTTTTTTTAGGATTTCATTATTGTAATGGTTATTTAAGGAGCTTTCTATGTTTTTATATCGATCAAAGATAAAACTGCGAAATACCATAGACTGATTAAAGAATTACTTTCTGTTAGTTACTTACTACTGTTACCTACTATAAATAAGTAGAGCCTAATCCTGTAATGTATTTCGCGAATTTTAAATAGTAAACTCTTAGAGTTATTGTGGTAACGTACCACCCTTATTTATCTGTTTCCATATGTGTAAGAAGATTTTTATATGATCTTAATGATCTCAAACTTAGAGCTAATAAATACCAATATTATGTTATGATTTAGATTATTGGTAAAGCAATAGCTTGAGACAAAAGTTTTTTTTGTTTCTAGATGATTTAGACACACGAAGATTTTAAGTGTTCCTTACTTTTAAGTAAGTGCTGGTGGGGGTAATAAAAATATGTTACTTTCGTGATTATTTTAAGTTTTTTCTTTAAATTTTATTACCAATAATAAGTCTTCTTTGAAAGCCTCGAGACTCGAGAAACTCGAGAATTTGGCCTGTATAATTCCCGTGCCTCGAGAACGAAAATAGTTCGAGAAATCAGAAACCCTATGAAACGCATCGGGATTGTGCATGGTGAAGATGTTAGCGGCAAAACTAAGCTACTATTTAAGTAATTTTGGCGTGATTCAAGCACGAGATACATGCTGACTAATAAATCTATGAAACATTATTTAGCTATCTGTGTTATAGTAATTTAGTACACGCTACTGGCGTTTATCCATTGTACCTCTACCTATGTACACGGATAGATTATCGCTACATGTACCTTGATTTAAAAACATTGTTTTTTTCATATATAAAAGTTTAAAACACAAATGTTACTGTTTTGTTAAGTACAGTGTATGCATTATGATAAGAAAGAAAAATGATTAAATACAAAATGATATATATAATACAATAGGTGCATTTGTTTACGCGCAGTTTATGTTTTTTAAAGTCACGGTAGGACATTCGGCGAATAACCTCGGTGGGTCATCAAACGGTTCATCGACGTAGGTATAGTCTTTGTCTGGAACTATTGGGATACTATTTGATTTATTAAGACATAACATTCCACCAAAATACAAATGTGAAAATAAGCCAAGTACCGTACTAATTTAACGGATTTGCCGGTAAAAGATGGAAATTTATTTAGGTGCAATGTTCTAAAACAGTTATTAGTTAGGATTATAAATCAATTACTGCAATTAAAGTGCAAATTTTACTGGTAACTTGTATTTGAAAACTTGCTACGTAAAATATTGGGTAAAAAAAAACACAATATACCTATTTCTTTCTTTCTTTTTTTTTAAACTTGGTACTAAAGTGACAAATAAGCTCACGGTACGCCTAATGGTAAGCGGTCACCGTAATCTATGGACGCTTGCAACTCGCGCATTGCCTACCCTTCAAAAATCTTATGACTTCTTTCTTGAAGAACGCCATACTATTATATACAACATAGTTATATCCTTGTCTCAAAGATTATCCATTTGTGTCTCAATGCAAGCTGTATTGAGGCGATACCGCGAATGGTTCAGTTTTGGTTTCTTAGATCTTACTCAGTTATTGCGAATAATTAGATTATTATGACAAGATAAAATGGTGCTTCACTTAAATAAATTGCCATATGCGTCAAAAAAAAGAAGCAATGTTTTAACAAATCTTATTGCAAAGTTTATTGTGCGCTAGTTATTATTAGATATGCGTTCATAAAAAATCTCCGCTTTTTAATTAATAGCGATGCGTCACGAACTCAAATTGCTTCTAAAATAATAATGTTTAGAGGTAACTATTTTGCTGTGCAATCAGTATTTTTTATTATTATTGGGATTTTTTTTATAAAAAACGAGAATTTTTAGATTTACAGTTAAATACGGCTAGTATGTAAGTACATATATTATAATATTAGTAACTAAAGCCAAAAAACTAAAAAAAATGCGTTAAAATTTGTATTTATTTCGGTTTTTGTTATTTTTTTAAAAATTCTCTTTTTTATTTTCTTTCGATTTACTGATTCTTTAAATTAACAATAAGATATTAATATAAATTTTTAAAAATCTTTCGATTTACTGATTCTTTAAATTAACAATAAGATATTACTATAAATGAATACATAAATTTACGTGTTAAGTAACAAAATAATGTTTCTTCTTCGATTTTTTTTTTTGGGTGGTAGGTGTTGTGTAATATGTGACACGTGACTATCAGAGCACCTATTAAGAAGCCCCTTCCTGTGGTAAGTGTGGCAGTCCTCATAAACCCAATAGTCCAGTTTGCCCCACCTGTTTTAGCCAGTTAAAAGATGGGAACAAGAAAGTCAGAACAACGGCACTCTATAGCGGGAGCACTGTTTCCTAACTAATATATGTCAGCATTGCTGCTAGCTTTCGAACCCCACACTAATGGCCCTGGAAAACGCATCTACTACACTTACTGACTAAATTCAATAAGAATCCAAGTAAGACGAAACTCAAAAAACCAATTCCTTGGTGTGTTAATAAGAATATTACTCCTTATTAACCTAGTGTTGACTAGACAAAAAACTGTATTTTTAAGCTAGCAGAAGCCAAAAACACAGTTACTAGAACTGTTGTTACTCATACAGTTACCCCCTATGCTAATAATCTTAATGTAAATTCTACTAAATACCTTTAAAAATAATCAAGAGAATCCACCATACAGTCTGGATCTAAATTATAAAAGATATAAGAAAAGCCGCCGTCTCACCCTGCATAATAAGAATGGTAAAAACCTAATAATAACAATAGATTTTTGCTATTGAGGGAAATTAGAAAATAGAATAGAATAGGTATTGAGATGGCAAATTTTACTCAAAGGAAACATTCGTTTTTTCTTCAAAAAAAAGTTAAACTACGTTAAATTTTTTCAAATAAATAACCGGGAATAGAACCTGTGAAATATGAAAAGAAAACATTCTCTATTTTATGATATCGGTCGAAAGGGAGGGTCATTTCTGAGGATTATTTTTTCTAAATAACATAACAGTATTTTAAATTAAATTAAATTACAAAAAGACTAAGAAAAATAAATAAATTAATATTGACTGTAGTGTTTGGTTGCTACTTAGCTAAATTATTTTATAACAGTACAATAATAAATCATATATTATTTTACCTTGATCTTTTTTGCCATTCTATCTTTGTTTATTTAGAAGAAATTGATTTTTATGAAGGACCCTTTTGGCTGATGTGGGTTTTTTTTTCATATTTTACGGTTTCTATTTCCGGCTAAGACAGGTAACTTTATCCAAAAATATTTGAATGCAGTTCTACTTATTTTGTAAAATAAAGAAATGTTTTCTTTTAGTAAAATTTGCCATTATCAAAATTAGGGGCATATTCCCTCCAACCACGGCCTTATTTTTCAATTCTGCTTATGATCTTTATTATTTGAGTTTGATATTTGAGATGAAAGTATCATTAAGATTTAAGTTGTAAACCGTGTACTTCCAAAGTCGAGTAACTAGCCAAAAGGCCGCCAAATGGCGTAGGCCGCAGAACCAGCGCATTTACCCTAATTACTCCGGTGTTGGTAGATAATTTATTACGCCAACGTAACGTTGATATGCTAAATAAGCCCATTTACTGGCCATCTCTTGTCGGCCACTTTTACTTTTACAACTAATTCATAAGTCAAAACGCAAGTCATATATTTATTAATAAAGACCTCAATCCCTTCTCTTTAGACTCCTAAGACTATTTTTGGTTTATTATTTGTAGTCGATAGTGGAAGTGATGTGCGTGTTCTTTCAATAATTATTTAAGCTGAAATTACATCTGCATTTTCGGATGCTCAGAACTTACGATTATCGCCGGTTTTCGGCCACTTCTTAATGTCTGTGAAGTTAGCACCCCAATTCGCAGCACCCCCGAATTTAGGGTGAGTTCTGGGTCCTTTTACAATAGTTCTAGAGTTCCCGACGGGGTGCAATGATAGTTCTGCCCTTGGGGGGACAGAATTAAAAAAAAAAAAAATGGGGTGCTAACTTCATGCCGCACCCCTTTTTCTTCAAAAAATAGTTCTGTATTTTTTTTTAGGTCGTCCTACAATAGTTCTAGAGTTCCTAAAGCATTTCACGAATAGTTCTGCAAAAATTCAAAAGATATGATTTTTTTTCCGAAAATAACATTTTTAAACGACCCAATCCACACACGAGCTAATATAACCGGTCTAATTGGTTAAAATCGACATCAATATGAAAAGACACTCGGTACAAATGTTGAAAGGTATGTTACGTGAGCGAATAGTAAGAGAAATAAATAATATTATTAAAAATCACCATTTGCCAATTTCACGGTTACATAAATTTCTTAAATTATAGGTATCTTGAAATAATCATAACAAAACGAAAGTTCTGATCAGCACCCCGAGAGTTCTGCATCTTATTGCGATTCTTTACTTCAGGGAAACCAAAATATCAGATGTATTTCCAAAAAAACGTTGCACTATTCGCGAAAACTGCATCTAGTGATAAAAGTGGGAGTCGTGCATCTAGAGGCAGTTCTTTTAGAGTTCTGATCAGCACCCCGAGAGTTCTGCACGCGAATGGCACTCCTGAATTCGAAAACAACAAAAAACAGAAGAATTGTTCGGTTTAATTTGCATTGCATGCAAAAAACTGCATCAAAGGAGGTAAATCTTAGTTTTGACTGAGAGGAAGAGAGGTTTTTTCAGAGTTCTGATCAGCACCCCGAGAGTTCTGCATCGTATTGCAGTTCTTTACACCAAACAAACCCAAATACCAGATATATTTGCAAAAACAACGTTGCACTATGCACGAAAACTGCATGTAGTGATAAAGTTGGAGCATCGCATCTAGAGGCAGTTCTGTCAGAGTTCTGATCAGCACCCCGAGAGTTCTGTACGCGAATAGCACTCTTGCATTCGAAAACAACAAAAGTCAGTAAAATTGTGCGGTTAAATTTGCATTGCATGCAAAAAACTGCATCGAAGGAGGTAAATCTTAGTTTTGACTGAGAGGAAGAGAGGTTTTTTTAGAGTTATGATCAGCACCCCGAGAGTTCTGCATCTTATTGCGGTTCTTTACACCAGAGAAAACAAAATACCAGATATATTTGCAAAAACAACGTTGCACTATTCGGTAAAACTGCATGTAGTGATAAAAGTGGGAGTATCGCATCTAGAGGCAGTTTTGTCAGAGTTCTGATCAGCACTCCGAGAGTTCTGTACGCGAATAGCACTCTTGCATTCGAAAACAACAAAAGTCAGTAAAATTGTGCGGTTAAATTTGCATTGCATGCAAAAAACTGCATCGAAGGAGGTAAATCTTAGTTTTGACTGAGAGGAAGAGAGGTTTTTTCAGAGTTCTGATCAGCACCCCGAGAGTTCTGCATCTTATTGCGATTCTTTACTCCAGAGAAACCAAAATACCATATATATTTGCAAAAACAACGTTGCACTATTCGCTAAAACTGCATGTAGTGATAAAAGTGGGAGTATCGCATCTAGAGGCAGTTCTGTCAGAGTTCTGATCAGCACCCCGAGAGTTCTGTACGCGAATAGCACTCTTGCATTCCAAAACCAACAAAAGTCAGTAAAATTGTGCGGTTAAATTCGCATTGCATGCAAAAAACTGCATCGAAGGAGGTAAATCTTAGTTTTGACTGAGAGGAAGAGAGGTTTTTTCAGAGTTCTGATCAGCACCCCGAGAGTTCTGCATCTTATTGCGATTCTTTACTCCAGAGAAACCAAAATACCAGATATATTTGCAAAAACAACGTTGCACTATTCGGTAAAACTGCATGTAGTGATAAAAGTGGTAGTATCGCATCTAGAGGCAGTTCTGTCAGAGTTCTGATCAGCACCCCGAGAGTTCTGTACGCGAATAGCACTCTTGCATTCCAAAACAACAAAAGTCAGTAAAATTGTGCGGTTAAATTTGCATTGCATGCAAAAAACTGCATCGAAGGAGGTAAATCTTAGTTTTGACTGAGAGGAAGAGAGGTTTTTTCAGAGTTCTGATCAGCACCCCGAGAGTTCTGCATCTTATTGCGATTCTTTACTCCAGAGAAACCAAAATACCAGATATATTTGTAAAAACAACGTTGCACTATTCGGTAAAACTGCATGTAGTGATAAAAGTGGTAGTATCGCATCTAGAGGCAGTTCTGTCAGAGTTCTGATCAACACCCCGAGAGTTCTGTACGCGAATAGCACTCTTGCATTCGAAAACAACAAAAGTCAGTAAAATTGTGCGGTTAAATTTGCATTGCATGCAAAAAACTGCATCGAAGGAGGTAAATCTTAGTTTTGACTGAGAGGAAGAGAGGTTTTTTCAGAGTTCTGATCAGCACCCCGAGAGTTCTGCATCTTATTGCGATTCTTTACTCCAGAGAAACCAAAATACCAGATATATTTGCAAAAACAACGTTGCACTATTCGGTAAAACTGCATGTAGTGATAAAAGTGGTAGTATCGCATCTAGAGGCAGTTCTGTCAGAGTTCTGAACAGCACCCCGAGAGTTCTGTACGCGAATAGCACTCTTGCATTCGAAAACAACAAAAGTCAGTAAAATTGTGCGGTTATATCTGGTATTTTGGTTTCTCTGGAGTAAAGAATCGCAATAAGATGCAGAACTCTCGGGGTGCTGATCAGAACTCTGAAAAAACCTCTCTTCCTCTCAGTCAAAACTAAGATTTACCTCCTTCGATGCAGTTTTTTGCATGCAATGCAAATTTAACCGCACAATTTTACTGACTTTTGTTGTTTTGGAATGCAACAGTGCTATTCGCGTCCAGAACTCTCGGGGTGCTGATCAGAACTCTGACAGAACTGCCTCTAGATGCGATACTACCACTTTTATCACTACATGCAGTTTTAGCGAATAGTGCAACGTTGTTTTTGCAAATATATATGGTATTTTGGTTTCTCTGGAGTAAAGAATCGCAATAAGATGCAGAACTCTCGGGGTGCTGATCAGAACTCTGAAAAAACCTCTCTTCCTCTCAGTCAAAACTAAGATTTACCTCCTTCGATGCAGTTTTTTGCATGCAATGCAAATTTAACCGAACAATTTTTCTGACTTTTGCTGTTTTCGGATTCATGAGTGCTATTCGCGTGCAGAACTCTCGGGGTGCTGATCAGAACTCTGACAGAACTGCCTCTAGATGCGATGCTCCAACTTTTATTACTACATGCAGTTTTCGTGAATAGTGCAACGTTGTTTTTGCAAATATATCTGGTATTTGGGTTTGTTTGGTGTAAAGAACTGCAATAAGATGCAGAACTCTCGGGGTGCTGATCAGAACTCTGAAAAAAACTTTCTTCCTCTCAGTCAAAACTAAGATTTATCACCTTGGAAGCAGTTTTTTTTGCATTCTGCAAAATTAACCAAACAATTCTTCTGTTTTTTGTTGTTTTCGAATTCAAGAGTGCCAGTCGCGTGCAGAACTCTCGGGGTGCTGATCAGAACTCTGACAGAACTGCCTCTAGATGCGATACTACCACTTTTATCACTACATGCAGTTTTAGCGAATAGTGCAACGTTGTTTTTGCAAATATATATGGTATTTTGGTTTCTCTGGAGTAAAGAATCGCAATAAGATGCAGAACTCTCGGGGTGCTGATCAGAACTCTGAAAAAACCTCTCTTCCTCTCAGTCAAAACTAAGATTTACCTCCTTCGATGCAGTTTTTTGCATGCAATGCAAATTTAACCGAACAATTTTTCTGACTTTTGCTGTTTTCGGATTCATGAGTGCTATTCGCGTGCAGAACTCTCGGGGTGCTGATCAGAACTCTGACAGAACTGCCTCTAGATGCGATGCTCCAACTTTTATTACTACATGCAGTTTTCGTGAATAGTGCAACGTTGTTTTTGCAAATATATCTGGTATTTGGGTTTGTTTGGTGTAAAGAACTGCAATAAGATGCAGAACTCTCGGGGTGCTGATCAGAACTCTGAAAAAAACTTTCTTCCTCTCAGTCAAAACTAAGATTTATCACCTTGGAAGCAGTTTTTTTTGCATTCTGCAAAATTAACCGAACAATTCTTCTGTTTTTTGTTGTTTTCGAATTCAAGAGTGCCAGTCGCGTGCAGAACTCTCGGGGTGCTGATCAGAACTCTGACAGAACTGCCTCTAGATGCGATACTCCCACTTTTATCACTACAAGCAGTTTTCGTGAATAGTGCAACGTTGTTTTTGCAAATATATATGGTATTTGGGTTTGTTTGGTGTAAAGAACCGCAATAAGATGCAGAACTCTCGGGGTGCTGATCAGAACTCTGAAAAAACCTCTCTTCCTCTCAGTCAAAACTAAGATTTACCTCCTTCGATGCAGTTTTTTGCATGCAATGCAAATTTAACCGAACAATTTTTCTGACTTTTGCTGTTTTCGGATTCATGAGTGCTATTCGCGTGCAGAACTCTCGGGGTGCTGATCAGAACTCTGACAGAACTGCCTCTAGATGCGATGCTCCAACTTTTATTACTACATGCAGTTTTCGTGAATAGTGCAACGTTGTTTTTGCAAATATATCTGGTATTTGGGTTTGTTTGGTGTAAAGAACTGCAATAAGATGCAGAACTCTCGGGGTGCTGATCAGAACTCTGAAAAAAACTTTCTTCCTCTCAGTCAAAACTAAGATTTATCACCTTGGAAGCAGTTTTTTTTGCATTCTGCAAAATTAACCGAACAATTCTTCTGTTTTTTGTTGTTTTCGAATTCAAGACTGCCAGTCGCGTGCAGAACTCTCGGGGTGCTGATCAGAACTCTGACAGAACTGCCTCTAGATGCGATACTACCACTTTTATCACTACATGCAGTTTTAGCGAATAGTGCAACGTTGTTTTTGCAAATATATATGGTATTTTGGTTTCTCTGGAGTAAAGAATCGCAATAAGATGCAGAACTCTCGGGGTGCTGATCAGAACTCTGAAAAAACCTCTCTTCCTCTCAGTCAAAACTAAGATTTACCTCCTTCGATGCAGTTTTTTGCATGCAATGCAAATTTAACCGAACAATTTTTCTGACTTTTGCTGTTTTCGGATTCATGAGTGCTATTCGCGTGCAGACCTCTCGGGGTGCTGATCAGAACTCTGACAGAACTGCCTCTAGATGCGATGCTCCAACTTTTATTACTACATGCAGTTTTCGTGAATAGTGCAACGTTGTTTTTGCAAATATATCTGGTATTTGGGTTTGTTTGGTGTAAAGAACTGCAATAAGATGCAGAACTCTCGGGGTGCTGATCAGAACTCTGAAAAAAACTTTCTTCCTCTCAGTCAAAACTAAGATTTATCACCTTGGAAGCAGTTTTTTTTGCATTCTGCAAAATTAACCGAACAATTCTTCTGTTTTTTGTTGTTTTCGAATTCAAGAGTGCCAGTCGCGTGCAGAACTCTCGGGGTGCTGATCAGAACTCTGACAGAACTGCCTCTAGATGCGATACTCCCACTTTTATCACTACAAGCAGTTTTCGTGAATAGTGCAACGTTGTTTTTGCAAATATATCTGGTATTTGGGTTTGTTTGGTGTAAAGAACCGCAATAAGATGCAGAACTCTCGGGGTGCTGATCAGAACTCTGAAAAAACCTCTCTTCCTCTCAGTCAAAACTAAGATTTATCACCTTGGAAGCAGTTTTTTTTGCATTCTGCAAATTTAACCGAACAATTCTTCTGTTTTTTGTTGTTTTTGAATTCAGGAGTGCCATTCGCGTGCAGAACTCTCGGGGTGCTGATCAGAACTCTGACAGAACTGCCTCTAGATGCGATGCTCCAACTTTTATTACTACATGCAGTTTTCGTGAATAGTGCAACGTTGTTTTTGCAAATATATCTGGTATTTGGGTTTGTTTGGTGTAAAGAACTGCAATAAGATGCAGAACTCTCGGGGTGCTGATCAGAACTCTGAAAAAAACTTTCTTCCTCTCAGTCAAAACTAAGATTTATCACCTTGGAAGCAGTTTTTTTTGCATTCTGCAAAATTAACCGAACAATTCTTCTGTTTTTTGTTGTTTTCGAATTCAAGAGTGCCAGTCGCGTGCAGAACTCTCGGGGTGCTGATCAGAACTCTGACAGAACTGCCTCTAGATGCGATACTCCCACTTTTATCACTACATGCAGTTTTCGCGAATATTGCAACGTTGTTTTTGCAAATATATCTGGTATTTTGGTTTCTCTGGTGTAAAGAACCGCAATAAGATGCAGAACTCTCGGGGTGCTGATCAGAACTCTGAAAAAAAAATTTTTTCCTCTCAGTCAAAACTAAGATTTATCACCTTGGAAGCAGTTTTTTTTGCATTCTGCAAATTTAACCGAACAATTCTTCTGTTTTTTGTTGTTTTTGAATTCAGGAGTGCCATTCGCGTGCAGAACTCTCGGGGTGCTGATCAGAACTCTGAAAGAACTGCCTCTAGATGCACGACTCCCACTTTTATCACTAGATGCAGTTTTCGCGAATAGTGCAACGTTTTTTTGGAAATACACTGATATTTTGGTTTCCCTGAAGTAAAGAATCGCAATAAGATGCAGAACTCTCGGGGTGCTGATCAGAACTTTCGTTTTGTTATGATTATTTCAAGATACCTATAATTTAAGAAATTTATGTAACCGTGAAATTGGCAAATGGTGATTTTTAATAATATTATTTATTTCTCTTACTATTCGCTCACGTAACATACCTTTCAACATTTGTACCGAGTGTCTTTTCATATTGATGTCGATTTTAACCAATTAGACCGGTTATATTAGCTCGTGTGTGGATTGGGTCGTTTAAAAATGTTATTTTCGGAAAAAAAATCATATCTTTTGAATTTTTGCAGAACTATTCGTGAAATGCTTTAGGAACTCTAGAACTATTGTAGGACGACCTAAAAAAAATACAGAACTATTTTTTGAAGAAAAAGGGGTGCGGCATGAAGTTAGCACCCCATTTTTTTTTTTTTTAATTCTGTCCCCCCAAGGGCAGAACTATCATTGCACCCCGTCGGGAACTCTAGAACTATTGTAAAAGGACCCAGAACTCACCCTAAATTCGGGGGTGCTGCGAATTGGGGTGCTAACTTCACAGACATCACTTCTTACCACCATATAAAAGTTGGTGAGAATAGTAGTAATAGCAGAAAAGTTATATTTAAGTAATCTTTTTGTATCTCGATCAGTTATTTACTGAATGATGTGATAGCAGTGACGCGCTACGTGGCGTAACCCCTCTCTCCCTACACCACGTCTGCCGGTATGCCTTTAGTACCTACTCTACCAACGAAGTTGGTACCTTAATGATCGTGTACCACATTTTTCAAAGAAAATTAATTAAAACTTTTACATTACCATACACAAAACCTTAGTCGATGCTGTCCATCACTATTATGGAGGGCTTGCATTCGCTGAAAATGATAAGGGTATAGCCCGGACGATTTAAGCAGTTTCCACACATAGTACTGGCTTACACCAAATCTTCGGGCTGCGTCGTATGTGCTAGCACGAGGGTCTCGCTCGAAAAACTCCAGCACAGTATTTTCTGTCTCCACACTTATTGGTGTATGGTGGCCACCTCGGCCACTTGCATGCGACGGAGTTGTAAATACGCCGTATCTTTGGTTAACACCTAAAATTGTTTCACGGTCAGGTACACGGGATGCTACTCCAATTCTTTGTAATCGCGGTAAACTTTCCGTTTCGTATAAGTCTTGAGCACCACGCCACTTAAAAAGTAACACAGCACCATTTCATAATACTCCCGATTGCTGTAAGTATGTCTTTGTGACATGGTTATCAAATAACAGTGGGAACTGAGTCAATAAACAAAAAGAGGCGCACGTGAAAACAACACCAGGTCAAGATCAGCACTAAAATTAAAATTAGTTGCAAAAAAAAGCCGAAATATACGCCTCGCTCCCCGCTCCCCTGATGTGCGGAGACTAATGCGTGGTTATTTGTTTGTTTAGGATTATTTTAATTTTTAAATCATGACTGTTTTTGTCAGATAATTTTAATTATTTAATAAGTCATGAAATTAGCCACTGGTATTTTATGTACTCTAGGTTTAGTTGGATAATTTTAAGATTAAGTTCATGATTACGACATGTATGGTAACTTGTTTTAAAAAAGAATCATTTTTTGGACATGGACCGACCGAAGCACCTAGTTGTCGGACAAAAATAAAAACCTATCTACGCGTTTGTATGTGTGTATTGACTTGCGAATGTGTTGTTTTAATTAATAAAGGGGCAATCAGGGCAATTTAAAGGCAAGATAAGCGCTCCCATATTTATTTGTTTGTGGACTTTCATTCTAGGAAAAAGGGTTAATTTTTATAAGTTCAGCCCTACGTGAAGGCGCATATTACTGGTTCCTAATAACCGCTGAAATAAGATTGCATGGATAATAACAGCTATTATCAATGTAATCTTATTTCAGCGGAAAATTAAGGAACAAAAGTTAGAATTTTTTTTTTTTATTGCCTATATGGGTTTTATTATCGATTCTGAACTTCCTCTGAAAATATGGCTGGTCATTGAAAAGTTTCCCTGTATTTTATAGCTTATGCGAGTGAAGCCGCAGGCGGCAAACAAGTATTTTATATCATTCTTAAAAATAAACAGGAGCGATGACAAAGACCTTGACCACCGAAAATTGAATATATGAAGCGGCCGAAAAACTTTTTTTGTGGCCGAAAACCAAATCCTGACTAGGTCCATTATTTGGACTTTTATTGAAATGAGTCCCGTCTACTTATACATACTTAGTATGTTTTAATTTCTGCTAAGTTGTTAATGTTTCTGCAGTTGGGTTTTTCTTATTTAATTATATTATTTTTATTCACAGATTTTGTTTTAAATTGTTTTCGAATTTTTTTTACTATTTTGCTATAAGTGTTTTATATTTTCGTACTTAACGCCTTTTAAAGCTCTTTATTTTGATACTCAAAACGGGTCTTAAAAACACACACGAATGCGCACAAAATCCACCATTTTGATTTTTTAAGAATTTTATGTACCTAGTGTCACTGTAACAATTGAGAAAAACGAACTAACGACACCTCTCAAGTCAAAATCCATCAAGCCGTTTAGGCTACAGAGCGTGCCAAAGAAATATACATACATACACTCGAAAAACATAACCCTCCTTCTGGTGCGGTCGGGTAAAAAGGGTTGCTTGTTTAACAGTCTGAGAAATCGTTTTTCAAAGTAGTTATAGTTATGGCAATAAATTAATTGTCCTGTCGTGAACGTAAGTAAGTATAGATTTTAAAACACGAAAGGAAAGGAAGTGGGTGTGAAATCCGATCTCCACATTGAAGTATAATAAGGTCTTAAGATTTTAATTTGTGGTTGTAGGATATCAATACATCTTCATGCCAAATTTCAAGTTGCCTCACACTTGGCCGCTTTTTATTATTTGTTGTTATACTTTAGAGCTTACTACTGCAAGGTTATATGTGTTGCTGTTTTGACGATAGAGCAACTAGATTAAATTTTGTGCCCTGTACCGCCAAACACCGCGCCTAGGGTTGCCAGGTCTTAAAACCGAAAAGCCGGACAGGCCCCTCAGTTGAGCCGGACATTTGGGTAAAAAGGCCGGACATCATACATTTTTTAGTCCTAGTATAACACGTATTTTTTTTAAAAGTAAAACTAGGTTCTTTTGTCATTTACCATTAAATCTTCTTAAATTCTATTGAAACAACAATAAAATTAAACGAATTAGTCTTCTTTATTGTTAATCATTCAATATTAATTTCAATAATTGCAATAAAAGTTTATCACTATAAAATGTTCCTAAACATCTAAATAACAATTTTAAGGAATCAATCTTTCTTTTAATTAACATTCATTACTAACACTTACTTAAATTCTCTTTATTTATTCTTTATTAATTCTAAATTGTCTTGGAAGGCACATATTGAATAAGTGTGTACAAAATTAAATCAATTCTCATACGCACATGTTCAATAAGTCAGCAAGCCAAAAAACAGACTTAACAGCGTATTATGCCTATGCGACGTCAACACTACGGTATGCACTGATTTTATTAGTTATTGTATATGTACTATCAGCACGAAACTTGGGTATCCGCTTTTAGACATTTTTCATTTGCTAGCAATGCGTTGACGTTTCCTATAAAATTTTTCGTGAATTGGAGACAAGTTTCGTTTTTTTTGCAAAGTCCCGTAATTAGATTAATATTAATAAATAATATATATAAAATAAATTAACTGGTACAACAATAAAAATATGTCACCCAGCTGAAAAGGACATCGGTAACTGCAAGCCAAAGTCGTCTTTAAGGTGGATACTCAGATTTCTGGATGATAGTACATAAATCCGTGAATGTAAATATATTTAGTTTTTATTACAATTTTTAATTTATTATAAATAAAATTTGCATGCCTTGAAAAGCTAGCGTATAGAAAGGAATTACGATACATTACGACCATTTTGTACCAATAATGCAGCAAATAAATAAATTTTATTTGAATTTGAATGACTTACTACTATTACAATTTGCAATGGAAAACCAAATTAAAACAAAACGTTTATGTACCATAAAATCTTCTTAAGCTTTATTTGTTTTAATATTTATATTATATTTTAATATTTATATTATATTTTAATATTTATATTATATTTTAATATTTATTTGAATGAAATGATCAAATTAAAAAAGTCTAACAAAAGCCGAACAGGCCGGACACTGTCTAATTTGGCCTAACACGCAACCAAAAAGCCTGACTGTGTCCGGCTTTATCCGGACACCTGGCGACCCTAACCGCGCTTGAATTCGAACGTAAATGTTGTTGTTAATATATATCAACTAATAAATTTTAGTATGCAGAATGTTATAATTTTATTTTCTGTAATATTACATGGTTCATAAACTTATATTTAATACCTGTTTTAAACAAGTACCTTTTGATGGAATTTGTACGAAATTTTTACTCATCCTATTACTCATTAAGTTGTAAAGTCTACTTAGCTATGATAGTTTCCTTTTCTCCCATGTTTTTTTTTCCTTACACTCAAAAACAGCCATTTAGCTGGCAGTGCGGGACACAGGGCTTTAAAAAAAATTTGCACTTTATAGCTTAATATTTCGCAAACTCATCTCTGAATCGAAAAATGGTTTTCATACACCCTTTTTAAACGAACTATCATACGACAACCAACACTATTGGGCAGACGAGAATAAAGAAATAATTTTGTGTTACCACGTTGTCAGCCTAATTAATATTTATACCTATGCCAAATTACAGCTTTCTAGTACTAATGATATCTGAGCCAAGCCGTGGACAGACAGACAGACAGACGGATAGACGGACGGACATGGCAAAACTATAAGGGTTCCTTGTTGACTACGGAATCCTAAAAATGCCGAAGTAATATGCCTGTCTGTTTCCTTTTCACGGCTAAACTTCTGAACAGGTCTCGATGAGTTTTAATAAGTACATTCCAGAAGAATTTTGTTCAGTAATTTCATGAAATTTGCCTTAAAATATTAGAAATAAGTACCTACTAACTTTTTTATGTATTCCGTTACAGGGCGCGGGCCATAATGATGTCGAGCTCTTCAACCAGTACCTAGATAGACTGAAACGCTTCGTTTCCGTAGAGCTGGTCAACTGACAAAGACTGCCGGCCACGGGCCAGATTGCTCAAGGTACGTATTCCAACCCAATTAAGATCTTGATAGTATTTTGTTGGCCTGGACATAGGCCTACCTAACTTTCTTTACCGCTTGTATATCTTAGGACGTGTTCTGAGGAATTGTTTAAATGATGGCCACGGCATTCTACCATCGCACCGCTCACCAACGACAGGGAATTCATCCTCACACCTTAGAACCTAAATGGTCACGTACAGTTCGGTTTCAGAGAAACTTCCCTGAGCTCCCTGCCTAGGTTTTCTCTAAGGACTACAGTATGGGGTTCTTTAAAAAGAAGTTATTAGATTGTTGAAGAGTCGGCAACGCGCTAGTGATGCCCCTGGTGTTGCAAGCGTCCGTAGGCTGCGGTGACCGCTTACCACCAGGCGGTCCGCAAGCTTGTTTGTGGTATAAAAAAAAACTACAAGGTCATTAGTCCATCTCGCGGGGCCCGCTCCCACGCTTTTTGGTACGCGTACGTGGTAGCCACTCAAGAACTTCTATCGGCCATCGGTACTTCGAGCTTGCCCACTGCCACTTTAGCTTTGCGGGAGAAGATAATCCCACCAAAAACATTTTCATGTCAAATGTTGCCAAGACGAGGCTCGAACTGTCAAAAAGTTACTTACTCTACACGCCCCAACTGTACAAGCCCTTACTTTACGAACTTTACACCTTAGTCAAAATATGTGACTTAACCGTTTCGTTACTTCAAGAACTATTGTATAACAGAAAAGTAATGAAGAGTGAATAATTCTTTCACCAATACGCCCATGTGACGGCACCGAAACGGCCAAGCCACATATTTTGATTTAAGGTGTAGAGTTTGTAAAGTCTAATAATGTAGTACTATTCTGAAACCTGACGAAAGCCCCATATACACTTTTATCCCCTAATTGAGGGATTTATTTTTTTAAAAACCTGATACACGTATTGTTTAATTTGTCTGTGTACTTGTATAATTTTCATAAAATTAAGATTGTATGGGAGAAATCCATACAAACTTCCATCCCCTAATTTAGTGGGGGGTGATTTTGTAATTCTGAAATGTGTATTTTATTATTTATATCAAGTAGTCCCTATATCTATCTTTCAGACCTCTGGCATCAAAATTTGCGAAAATCTCATACAAACTTTTATCCCCTAGTTCAAAGGGTTGTGGGGGTAAAAGTTGTTTGTGTATACTTATACTAGCTTACATACTAAATTTCAGATTTCTAGGCCTTCATGCAATTAAAAAAAATTAAAGTATTTATATAAAGGTATAGATAAATAGTTATAGATGTGAATAGATAGTTGTAGGTTCGATTGTCGCAGGCGCGCGGGTGAAGGGGGACGCTAGGACATTGTACGGACTCGCTATTAGATTACAGGACACACTGTTAGCTCAACTTGTAGCTACACATGGCATATTAAATTTACCTTTAAAAGATTTATGTATTTACACACACACACACACACAAGATAATTACTATATTGAGGTAACTAAATATTTTGACGTGATATTACCTGTTATTTGTTATTCTGTTCGCAGAATGGCTTACGCCACGCCATTATTGTTTTGATTAGTGGGATTTTGTTATTATAAATTATAATTATTGTAAATCTCTTAAAGAACCCATAACCATCAATTTTATTTAGAAACCATTAGTTTTCTTTTACTAGTAATAGCCCGAAAAATAGGGGTACCCTTCCATAAATACCCAAAAAGCTGAATTTTTACGTGAATGTTAGGGATACCATTTTAATGGAATTGTGAAATGTAACCATCAATCCTATGTAAATTAAAATAGATCAGATAAAAATTGTAGATTATACAATTATCTACAGAAATTTTCCCCCTAAGATTCACCATTTCCGAGAAAATGCGATTCTAAAATTTACTAGTTGTATTCCCCATAATACGTGTTTTTTTTATACCACTAAGGCGGCAAACGACAAACAAGCTTGCGGTCCGCCTGATGGTAAGCGGTCACCGCAGCCTATGGTCGCTTGCAACACTCAGAATGCACTCGCGCGTAGCCATCAAAAAATCTAATAACTTCTTTCTTAAAGAACCCCATACTGTAGTCCTTAGAGAAAACCTTGGCAGGGACCTCATTCCACAACCCAACCGTTAAAGGCGGAAGTTTCTCTGAAGCCGCACTGTACGTGACCATTTAGGTTCTAAGGTGTGAGGATGAATACCCTGCCGATATCATTCAATAGATAAAAATACAAAATGACAAAAGGAAATTTATTATAAATTTACAGATTTTGTTTACTGTTCCAGGTGATGATCAAAACCCTGCTTCAACAATGAGTTCCGGTACCACGAGTTCAGCAACAGAGAGACTCCTCTAGCTAGCGGGGGCCGGGTCCAGCCGGACCGGCCCCAGCAAAACATTTGTCAACGCCAACGGCGTCAGCCCGCACCACTCTAAAGAAAAAGAAAACACGCCCGCAACTGCACCAGTCTTAAATATTCCCAATACCGTCGCGCATAATATAAGTATTAACGTGACTGATACAGACTCGCCGTACGTAAGGCGACGTATACACCTACGGTCGCTGAGTGACGTAACACCGGCGAGTCGCACACAGTCGCCGCGGGCTCGTTCTCATTCGGAACGGCCTCGCGCCGTTGTGTCGGCGGCCAACTCCCCCGCACGCCGCCCCTCGCCTCCCACACTCCCAAACCCCACTACCCTAGCGCCCCGAGCTATTCGCTCGGAGCGATCTTCCCCTACAGCCTCATTCCTCACCCTCGACGCGCCCTCTGACAAACGGAACACCGGCACTGTGCTCGGCAATCCATGGCGCAAAATGAGCGACGTCGATATAAAAAGCGCCGGTTTCAGAACGAATCACGCGTCATTCGACAGTCCCCTCGATCCTTGGGTGAAGAGCTCCGATAAGACGGTGAGAAGCGAGCTAACGGTGGATTCGCGGTCAAAGCGGGAGAGCGGTTTTAAGAGAGGGAAGTTGGAGCGGGTGTCGCCGGTGTGCGAGTCTTTGTGCACGTGCGAGCGCTCTCCCCGCCGCTCCCCCGCGCGACTCGCCCCGCGAGCGCCCCCATCCCGCGCGCACTCCGACGACGAGACTCAACCGCGTCGTCTGTACAAGTCCTCTTCACAAAAGATTATCTGTTCCTCGACCAACGTTGATAGTTTAAAGAAAACTGCTGATCCCTTGTTAGAGACGACTTGTTAAACTGTGTTTATTTAACGTGAGACTCGAAAACGTGCGACATCGTTGCGTGCGACCGTCTGACGGCAGTGCGGGCGCCTGATGACGCGCCGCGCCGGATCGTATCGTGCACTGTGTGTTGACCCTTATCGATGTATGAATATTGTTAGTATGAAATTTTGTATCCGTTTAGTTTGTAAGTTTTCAAAATTATTGTATCATAATCGAATTATTGTAAAACAGATTCTCGTGTGTTATGTATGGTATGATACGATTTGAATGAATTTTGAATATCATACTTTATTATTATTATAATTTCGGGAGGTTGTGCGTAGTTGAATGCCAAGTATATTATAAGACATTTTTATAGCCAATACTTAAAATGTGGACTAAGTTGGTTAAAGAGTTATAAAATTTTATTGTAAGAATATCTAAGTATACATATAATTAGTGTCTTCTTTTAACAGGCTATTTGATATTGTATTTCTACGTTTTAATGAAGAGTAATTTTGTCTATCTAGTTCCTACATATATATATTACTTTGTACCAATTTAAATAAAAGTAACGCACAATAAACAATTTTATTTGCAATTTTGGTGACAAGCAAATCTTCAGGACATTTTCAATGTTTGTAAATAGTTCTAGCTAGATATGATACTATGAAATTACACAGTATTTAAAGTTGTTACCAGAATACAATAAAATTACTACTTGTACTTATTGGAAAAATATAAATGAGTATTAATAAACAATTTCCCTAACCCCTCCCAAATATCTCTTAATGTAATGGATTGTTCGTTCGTACAATATTCGAGACATGCCTATGTATTTTGACGTCTTAATGTTTAACTTCTTGCACATCTCCTCACTTACTATTTACCGAACATTATCTATAATACAGGTTTTTTCTACATCTTCCTGCATATACTACAAACTGCTGCAAATTATATCAAATTGATACAAGACAAAGTGACAAATGCAACATAAACGCACGCCACACATGCCCGCGATCCCAATGTTTAAATCTATAATCACAGTAAACACAATATGTGCATCCTTACTAAATTTTTAGTAATAACTCTGATAACTTGCTCCAGTTTAAAATGCATTATATCAGGCATCACTTTGTTCTCGAAGTGCGGGTAGACAAAACAATGCCATCTGAAGAGCTTTTGGCCAATTACTTGACAGATGCTCTTGACAATTACTTGACAGATGCTCTTGCTACGTGCGTTATGCATGATGGTATGATGACACTTAGGTCTTTGACGTGGACAAGTTATCGTTTCTATAACATTAATAAGAAGGTATTAAGTTATAGAAACGAGAACTTGTCCGCAAGAAAATGCAAAAAATCGGCCAAGTGCGAGTCGGACTCACGCACGAAGGGTTCCGTACCATTATCTATAAAAACGGCAAAAAATTGTTTGTTGTATGGGAGCCCCCCTTAAATATTTTTTTTATTTTAATTCAATTATTTAATTTTAAAGTGAATAAGTATATAACTTAATATCCTGTGAATATTTCTACCTGCTGCCGTTATCAAGATCAAGCAAAAAAAATCACGTTTATTGTATGAGAGCCCCCTTAAATATTTGTTTTTTTTTTTAAAGTATATTTTATATTATTTATTTAATTTAATTAAATATTTAATTCTTTTTTTTAGTATTTGTTGTTACAGCGGCAACAGAAAATACGACTTCTGTGATACGTCAACTGTCTAACTATCACGGTTCATGAGATACAGCCTGGTGACAGACGGACGGACGCGGAGTCTTAGTAATAGGATCCCGTTTTTTACCCTTTCGGTACGGAACCCTAAAAATAACATTTAGGTGAAGGACAAAAACTTGCTCCGTTTGCCGATTTACAATGCGGCCATGGTAATACAAAGCACATAGCTTTCCTTACAAAATTGCGCAATTATTAATATTTCCTAAATTTCACCTAACGGCTTCAAAGCTCTTTTTACTTTGTTTTTAATTGTAAGTATTAAAGTTTTTGATTTTAACATTTTCCACGATATATTTTAAGCCGATATTTGCATTAGTGAATATTGTTGGTGGATATTTATAGTGGTGAATGTTCAAAAGTTCGGTCAACGGCAAGTCAGACTCGCGTACCGTGGGTTTCGTACCACCATTCACGTAAATTTACAAACACAGTAGTGCCGCTAAGCGGTCACCCATCTTATGACTGATCTAGCCCGACGTTGCTTAACTTTGAATATGGTTTCCATCCAAGCAAATGTGTTAATGCTTGTCTTAATGATCGCTAGATGGCGCTGATACGGTAATTTATGATTGTAATGTGGCTCGGTCCCGTCTCAATTTTTTTTTTTATTATTTGTTATACTTGACTATGATCATGGCAAGTTTGAAGCTTTTTTTTATGGCTATAACAATTTATTATATTGCCAGAAACAGTACAGGGGATGGTGTCAGATTCGCATCATTGGCATTTAAAAAAACTAATAGCATCAGACAAAATTATTTTTTACATTAGAGGGTAAATTAATTAATTTAGACAATGAGTTATATATACTCGACAACAAAATAAAATATGGTTGAGTTCACCGTCTTTTGCACCACATGCTTGAATTTATTTTCGTTTTTATGGTAGAGCAAAAACAACTAAAACTTGTTTCTTGTAAGGGTCCCTTTAAAATTTTACTTCTTTCACTTTTTATTATTTGTTAGAAACCCACTATATAACACATTTATAACCATTATATAACACATATTCTGTGAAAATTTCAGATCAGTTTTAGAGTGAAACAGTCTAAAAGATAGAGTGAATGAGTGGGACAGACAGACAGCAAAGTTTTTCCCTTTGGGTACAGCACCCCTAAAAATAGTAAATTTTGACATCATTATGTAAGCCTCAGGGATAGTGTTGAAAAATTATTCTTAGCTTTTGATTTTCTGGCTCTTTGTTTTATTACTTTGCTCAGGGTAAGTTTTTCTAAGTAGTAAGTAGCTTTAGATAGGATTGGCGTACCTAGGGAGGGGCAGGAATGAGCACCACTCCAGAAAAAGTTGATTTAATGTTCTAAAAAAACGACAAATTTAACACTAATAAACATTACAAGTACCTAGGAGACATTAGAGAGATGTAGAAAGCTTAAATGTAAAATAGTGTGATAAAATTTAAAATAAACAAAATCTATATCATGTTTGAGCAACTACCCTGTAAATAATGCCTGTGTCGGTAATAGGAGCATAGTTTAAATTAAGATGGGTTAGAATAACAAGGTTGATTTAGATTTATACAGTAAAAGTCAAGAAATTTTTAAATTAGATTTCATTTAATAAGAAAATTGAGTTCATATATTTTTCTTAATAAGGTTGTCAACCCGCTGAATACATTCACTTATAGTAAATAGTACCAAATATATTTCAATATTTCCTAACTGGTGGCTTTAAAATATTATATTTATTAACCCTGACTATCCCAATATACCTTTTTCATAAGATTCCCAATCCCAAACCAATGTTGCTATACTAGCATTTTAGATTCAGTGTGCATCCCTCATACTTAACCTAATTCACAGTAGATATTTAATCCCTAATTAACAGTATTCAAGAGTTAAACTCTGTATTGACTAGTTTAAAATATCTACCAGGTGGTCAATTACTATTTTAACAGGAACACATTTATTACTGTACTACCTTAGGACAATGGACAGCTACCATAAACCAGAGGTACTGTCATTTAACGCTTGGGTTGTGGAATGAGCTCCCTGCCAAGGTTTTCTCTAAGGACTACAGTATGGGGTTCTTCGAAAAAGAAGTTATTAGATTTCTGAAGGTTCGGCAACTCGCGAGTGATGCCCCTGGTGTTGCAAGCGTCCATAGGCTACGGTGACCGCTTACCATCAGGCGGACCGTAGGCTTGTTTGCCACCTTAGTGGTAAAAAAAAAAAAAAAAAAAAAACATTATGATAAGGATAGTGGTGGTTCAGTTAAAGTTACTGAAAATGTACTTTATTGTACTTTAATATAGATAACATAAAAATTTAATATAAAATTTATTTAACAAAGTCGAAGGTCTTTATTCTTGTTATTAATATTTGAAGATTAAAAAACAAGAACCATATTACCTATAACCTACCTTACAATCCTATACAAATCACCATTCCAAGGTATATGTTATTTCTGTATTCATGGCATATTCTATAGAACATATTCCCTGCAAACAAGGGGCTTTTCTGTACTTAAAAAATAATAATCTCTCAGTTTAACTGACTGGAATGTTTTAGTAATAAATTACTTTTTTCTTGTGACATGAAAAAATTAGAGTTTAGTTTTAATGAAGTCTGTCACCATCTCTGCTACTTTCTCTGACGATTGCAAAACAAAACTGTGATCAATGTCTACTTCTTTCAATTGAAGCTGTGGTTGAAACTGTTTAAAATCCTCCATAAATTGAGGAGGTGCCCAATCATCTTTACTTCCATATATAATGTTACATTTACTCTTAATTGTTTCAAATGTTTCCCAATTCATATTTGTAATTCTATCCATTTCATCATAAGCTAAAAATAAAACTTTTTCGCCTACTTTTGGGTTAACATATTTTAAAATTCTCTTACTACAATCTTGAGGCAATGATATAGATTTAAATTTGAGATACACATTAATAACAAACATTGTAATAAAGTCAGGTATTAAATAAAGAAGATGAAATAAGAGCAACACAAGCAAATGGATCTTTCTCACAAAGTTGTTTATAAATTTTCCATTCTTAGTTTCAGCAATTCTTTGTAAGGTTGGGAACAGAAGATTAACGGAATTTACTCTGTTAACCAAATCATCCTGGTGTAACAACTCTATGATAAGCCAAGCGCCAACTGAATGGCCAATTAAATGTAATTTACTTTTCTTATGAATGTGATTATTTATTAACTGTAGCTTATGTTCCAACTGGCCTTGTAAATTAAATAAATCCTCCTGTGTCTTTAACAAATTTGATCTTTTATCAGGAACTTCTTCATGGCCAGCATGACCTGTAATAAAAAATTAAAGTATTAAAATATCTTAGCAATAGTTCTACGCACTTTAAGTTGTTTCTAGCTACCTAAAAATTTAAATATAATAGAATAGACACAGGTTATTAATGATTTCGTTATGTGGCAGAGCTCGTAAGCTCAATAAAAATTTGAATATATATTCCAAAACTACTTTCTACACTAGATTCACATCTTAAATCCAGTTCGAATTAGTACAATTCGGTTTGATGTACCTAGGATGTCTTACCTATAACACAAACAGGTAACCCTGTGTTTTGATGCAGCACAGTTCCAAATTCCGTGTAAAAATCTGGAAGACCCGGGTTCCCTGTGACTGCTAAAATAACGTCTTGTCCATTACAATTAAATGGTTCGCCCCAAGTTAAGACATGAGTTTGAATACTATTAAGCGTTAAATACATATTCTTCATTTTGTTACAATAGTATTTTCTGATTGCCGTAATTTTAGGGTGTGTCAAAAATCACAACGAAGAAGTTAAACAAGTGGTTTTGGGACGCCCGGGGTAGAGTGATTTTCCAACTGTCAAGTTGAATTCTTTCACTGCCATAGAAAAGGTTGAAAATCACTCCTGTCAGTGTGAAAATTAACTGTCAAACGCTTGTTCCAGAACGGGTTGATTTTTCAACTTTACCGGGCGATAATTACTCGGCGTGATTTGGAACATAACCCTATTATCATAATACCTAATTAGTCTTATCTTATGGGCCTGTTTTTGCTGCTTGCATTTTCTCGCAAATTTAGCAACTGACAGCAAGATAGCAAATAGATTTTTCAACAAAACAGTAAGAGACAGCACGAAAGCAATTGTAATCTTAACAGCTCAAAAATTACGCCCTATATCATAAGCTTTAGTTGAACGAAACGCGTTTTGCGTCATTTTTTGACATTTGTGAGGATGTGTCGAACTTTTTCTTTTACACTAGTTGATTTTAGCTCTAGTCTTTGTACTGAAATGCGTACTGTTTCTTAACTACATACATACATACATAACATCACGCCTGTTTCCCAGAGGAGTAGGCAGAGACCAAAGTCTGCTACTTGCTACGATTCTTAACTAGATAATTATTTATGGCAGTGCGCTGCACCAGCGCTCCTCAGGGTTGCGTTCAAAAACGAGTAACTTGAGTAAAAAATGACGTCATCGGGTTCCTAACTCTACCCTATAGTTTTTGAACGGCTAACCGAGTTACATCTGTCAAGTTTTAATCAATGTTTCCACTTTTAGGAATTTCGCCCTTGTAGGGGCATTTTTTTTATTTGAAATGCCGTTGTAAGGCCTACGGAACACTAAAATTCAAATAAAGTTTTAGGCTATTTTTTTGACTTTGAGTGAGAACAAACTAATAATTTCCTTCTTGCTTTTTTGAATTAAGTTTTCATAAACTAGGTGGGAACTTGGTGAATTTTTTTGTTTTGATTATACATATATTTTAATTAAACTTACCATTATTATTAAGTATATTATAATACTATTTATTTATCAGTATGTTAACAATGTTTACCTTTTTGTAGTTGTAACGTTGTGTTTGCATTCTAAACACTTGAATCGCGGTTTATTTTATTGTTAGATTTTATGTTGACAAAAAATAAAATGAAAATAGGAGTATTTCTAAACAGCTAAAATTTACGGCTAAAATCAATGTTAAAACTAATTTAAGGCATTTAGGGTTATTCACTAAAGATTCTAAAAAAAAAACTGAACCCTAGTAGTGGAGTGGAAATACTTAAGAATCTTTTATTACTAAAAAAACTCCAAATACAAAAGTCATACAAAAACACTTAAATACAAAAACAAACAACAAAATAATTTACTAATTTTCTTAATACGGAAACATTGGTTTGACCATTTTAATCAAATATGGCCGCCTACTCCGACTAACCCGCGTCGAGTACGGTTCACTTGAGCCAACCCTAGGGTAACAACTCTACGCGTTTTTGAACGGATTAGGGTTGGAACTCAGTTAGTTTATGAACGGTTCGAGTCATAACTCTACTCGACTCAGTCGGTTTTTGAACGGCCCCCTGGGCAAGCCGCTTCTGCTCCCGACATGAGTTTTTGGTAGCAACATTTCGTAGCAAAATTCCTTAGACGAAACGCTAACAGTCAACATTCCCTAAAGATTTGATGGTATTGATTTGTTGAAACAACTGTTTTTAATTCTATAAAAATGCGAAACTATGCAATTTTTTGACTCTAAACCACACATCACTATCGTTAACAAATCAGATATGGTAAATTGCAAATGCTGTGAAAAGTAAAGCCTTCCTTGCGCAAGTTTGGAATGCAGCATGATACTCTTACTAAGATGTACCTGTAAATCTTACAGAATACAAAGCAGGATGTTTTATAAGTAATGTCCAAAGCAAGCCAATATCGAATGAGACTTCCCCAAGTAAACCACTGAGATAGGAATTGTCTATCCCCATAGGAATTGGTAGGTAGGTAGTCAAAGATTCTGGCACCGACGTTAAGTCTTATCGACCTGATTTATGATTCAACTTGATAGTAGCGATTCTAGTTCCCCAGAAAAACTGAACGTCTATATAGCTATCGCATGATTATAGACGTGTGCTGTTCATTGTTTCAATGCGATCAATGTCGATAAAGCCAAGTCAAGACAGGAAATTTCACCTTACAGCCCTACTCCAGACACTATATTAAATATTCTGTGTCCAGACTACATCAGTAATAAGAAGCCTTAGTCGTAACTACTCCAAGCAAAAACACTGTTGAATACGGTATTGGGAAAATTCAATGTTCCATTAGTTGTTACACTAGAATAAAGTTCAGCATTAATAATACCCCTGAAGGAATAATTTCATAAAAATAACATCAACTAAATTTATCTCCAATAATAAAAAAGGACTACAATAACAATACAACTGAACAGCCAATTCATAATTTGGAAAGAGTGTTAGTGTTCTAAAATTATGTAGGATAGTTCAATATGATTACATCAGCAAAACCTCAGTCCTACCTCCTCCTAGCCTTAAAGAATATGAATTCGAATTAATCTTAGCACAAGCGTTCTGTAAGCACAGCAATATGATATTAGCATCAAAGAAGTAACAAGCGCCGGCAACAGCAAAACAAAATTTCACGCAAAAGGAGCCAATTCTCATCCATATAATCCCAGCATTACTCCACCATGTCGTGACGGTCGGCACTTATCCTGAGCAGCAGTGCCCAGGGTATACCTCGTGCCACCTTACGAATGATACGTGGAGCATACTCACCTTATTTCATCTGCTTGGCGGCTTAATTTACTCTATCTCAGGCTCTTCTGACGCGGCTGTAGCAGTTCGCAACCCTGGTCACACATCCATCTATAATTATAATACAGAAGGGCAAGCCGTCGCCTTAGGCACCCATGTGCGTGATCCTTTGAACATACTTATAACAATAGGCTATCGCCTTAATTTATCAATCCAATCATTTTACACATGTCTATACTACCATATCTACATCTTGCTGCTAAACGAGAGGGAGTAGGTTTAGTCGTGCATGTAGTGTAATTGTGATCATGTCACCGCACCTAACAAAGTGACTTCAGTTCTTTCATGTGCATATTACGGTTCTGTAAAGGTGTGGGTTGTATAGATCTCAGGTGAGCACAAGACCCAAGATATATACGTGATGTTAGGATGTCCTTCTTCACCGACCGCAAGGGCAGCAGGCCCCCAAGATGCGCACACCCCAGGAACCCTCCCTCCGCATAGCCGGCGGCTCCCTCCCCCTGGGCCACAATTGAAGCCAGGGTCCTGAGGCTCCTCAGCACCTAGTCGTGACTCAAACCACGATCCGTGCTAACATTCCATAGACTCGATCGTTGTCCTGTGCGATTGGCACCCATATCTTTAGGCCAACCGCGCCCTGTCTAAGGCTGCGGTCGCGGCTGGACCCTACAAACCCGCGACCGCGGCATGTCCAAACCTGACCAACAAAATATATTTATATAACGGCACATGCCTGCAAACTTCACTTACTGGTTACTTGAGATGTTCTTGCCAGGCTCTGCTGATTCAAGTTCCAACCAGCCATCAAAGCGGGAGTTCATGAACCACTGGTTAATCCGATCTGCTTAGCTGCTACCAAGGGAATGTGCTCTTGGTTCCGCCAGTCTTTTTAAGTGTGCTCTCGATATTGCTAGTCAAGTACTTCCAGTGTTGCTGTTCACAGAGTTGCCACAGTTCGCGGATATATGTCTCTTGTCTATAGCTAACTTCGCACGGGCTGTAAGGATCTTACGGATCGTCGCGACAATTTCTGTGGCTTTCTAAAATCTGTCTAACAAGACGGAACATAAATCGCTAAATATGACTCACAGTTCGTGTGCGTTGGTGAAGTAGCAGTTCCACAGCTTAATGTGAAACCGTGTTAATTAATAAGGATACAACAGGATACAAATGGAAATGGAAATTGCACTAGAGGTAGAGCGAGATATAGCATATATGCGAAACAACATTTTTGACGTCATTTTGCTGCTGCAAACAAATTCGTTAAGCGCACTAGAGGCGTGCCCAATAAAACGTTTCGTATGCCTTTATTGTAATGTAACATAAACCTGGATAAATATCGATGTTTATCCAGATTTTTAACTCGTATATTTGCGTTCTTTTATCTACGATTTCTTTTTGGATACGACGTGGTTCTAAATCTCTAAGTAGCACTGGCAACACTGCATGTAATTGGAGTTTGCTTATCCCGGATCCCTATATAGTCTGTGTTGTTTATGTTGAACAAAAATAGGGTGGAGTTAATAATCGTAGTGGTTATATTCTCTTTGGGAGTTAATTTTATCTAAATCTCTGGTTAATTCATAGATATATATATTATTAACCCCTGCATAGATATACTATATAATTCTTTGGCTGACTGATATTTTTTTTAACAATAAAGAAATTAGCAAAATGCAAAATAATCACAAGGATTTCGAAGATTTACTAGAAAGTGATGATGAATTACCAAGTATGTTATTATTATGATTTTTATCCATCGGATTTTTTGTCCAGGCCATTTTTTCTATTCTGAAAAAAGTTTTTTTGCTTTTGCTGAAATATGCCGGTAATTAATATAGTTATCCATAGTCATAGATGTATTATACAGCAGCTCAGCTTCCCTGCGTTGCCTTATCATAATAGTACATTCCGAGTCCCACCATGAGGGAGACGACAGACACTTACGTTGGTTTTTTTTTTAAGGGATATGAGAATCCGCTGCAGTAGTCAGATATTCTATAAATCTGGAGTAGCTAAAGTCACAAAAATCTAGAACATTATGGTTTAATTGTTTAAGTTTATCTTCTACAGTAGAAGAAAATTGTGTCCAATCTGCATATTGGGTATACTTAAGAAGGGGTGGAAGGGAAGGGACAGGACAAACGGTTTGTGGTTTGGAAATTATGATTGGGAAATGGTCACTTCCATAAGTCTGGGAAAGAACTTCCCATTTAAGAACAGGGGCTAAAGAAGGGCTGCATCCAGAAATATCAATCGCTGTTTGAGGATTTTGCAATGGGGATACTCTACGTGTGGGAACTCCACTGTTAATGATGCATTTATTAAAGTTACCAAAAAGATCAATCAAGTGAGAAGAGAATGAGTCACTGTAGTATGAACCCCATGAAACATGATGGGTATTAAAATCTCCAAGGATGACAATAGGTTGTGGAAGTGCTGTTAATATAGAAGTTAGGTCTGAGATGAGAGCTGGATTAGGGTGAGGAATATATATAGATAAAAAAGTTAAGTCTATTACACGGGCAGCAACAGCATTGAATTCCTGGGAGTGTGGGGGTAGAGGGATTTGAGAAAATGAATAATTACGGTTTATTAATAAGCAAGCACCTCTCCAGCCGTCAAGTCTGTCATCACGGAGACATGAATGTCCTGAAACTCTAAAGTGAGAACCAGGTACAAGCCAAGTCTCCGAGACGGCAGCGACAACCGGGGAGAAACGGTTTAATAAAAACACTAGTTCGTGTTTTTTGTGTCGAATGCTTTTAATGTTCCACTGCAGAATTTTTCTCTCCGTGCTGAGGGAGAATGTGAACTAGTTGGGCAAGTTTTTGTGCAACGTTGGACGGTAAGGCATCATCCCATTTTGAGATGATGTTCATTAAAAGTGATAGAATAACCTCTATCAAGGATTCGTTAGGAGTTATGTCAGATGTGTTCTGTAGAGCACATCCATTGGGAGTTGATAAAGAGGGCTCTCGGACTATGTCCATGTAAGTCCTCTTATTATAGCCATGAGGTATAGGGGTATTGGGACGGGGGCTACGGACAATAGTTTTTCTATAAGAAGTAGAAGGAGTAGGACAGTATGTATTAGGTAATTGTAGGGGTGGAGCAGTGGTGTCATATGTAGGTCTAAGGATGAGGAAAACATGGTCCTAGCAGCATCTGCATATGGACGCCTTCGAACAGTAGGGAAACGAGCAGATGCTTCTAAGTAGGATATGCTCTCATCTGACATAATTAATTTTATGGATTTCTGTCTGGAGAACTCTGGACAGTTTTTATTAATAGCATAGTGGCTTCATGAACAATGAAGGCAGGTAGCCAAGTTTTCTGCAGTGGAGCAAGAGTCACCAGAATGTTGTTGAGAATAGCGGTAGCACCTAAGATTGGAACGGCATTGTAATTTAGTATGGCCAAATCTACAACAGTTGTAACATTGAATTGTTGGGAGCTGATAAGTTTCTACAACTAATGATGTTTTAAAAGAATAAATCCATTTAGGTAGGTATTGTCCTTCAAATGTCAGCACCACTGACTGGGTAGGGACCCATGATGCTTTACCTTCTAAAGTTTGCTTCCTGTTAAGACCTCTAGCTTTAAGTATCTTGCCACAAGTTTCTGGTAAATCTACAGATTCTATGAACTCTTGCATGGACTAGTCTGTTGGAACACCACGGACAAGGCCCATCAGGGTGATATTGTAAGAGGGAATATTTGCTTTATATTTGTTACTCTGTAGGAAAGATGCAGAAACAAAATTATTTGCATCAACAGCCAATTTGAACTCTACAGCAACTCTATTACGTCCAGCACTTTTGATACCATCACGAACAATATTTTGGACTTTATAGATAAACAGAAGGTGGCCTATTTTAATAGGTCTGATTGTGGTACCACCAGCAAGATCTGGTTCGATACGAGAAATATGTACAACAAATGGACCTCTGTCCGACTCATTATATGATCGGCTATCCTCCAGTAAGCTGGGGTGAGTGTAAATCAATTGTATTGATGCAGACGAATCAGTATCATTTCTTAATCTCTTGTCATTCTCAGAATCTCTAACTGATTCGGAAGGGCGCTTATGAGCGCGGTTTCCGCTAAAACAGGTGAATCAAGTGACTGTGAAAAAACAGGTGGGGACATATCGTGATCATCAGGGGGTTCTGGAGGTTCTATGACCTCCATGTTTTACAATCAGTAAGGCCGAAGCCTTCTTACCGTTTTAGTATAGACAAACAATAACTACGGGTTAGTACACTTACCTAAACAAACACAAGGACACTAAAGGAACAACTCGGAAGCTAATTTAACAAAAAAAAGCAATAAATATTTTTTTATGCACGTCACGTGTGTGAAACAAACACGGATGCGTCCAAAAATTTTTTTGATATTTGTTCAATTGATATTGTTATTTTCCTCTTTGTGCAAAGCAAATTTTTAAAATGTGCTTCTACAGAAATATGTAACCAGTTATAAGCTATTTTATGAACGTTTGGTACTGTCTCTAGGATAAGACTGTGAGTCGTAGATAGTACTTCTGCTGAAAGTGGCCGTTTTTAGCAGATATGCTATCTACAACTCTTAGTTTTATCCTAGAAACATAACAATATATTCTAAACATAGCTAAGAAAACTAAGAAAAAAAAAAAAAAAATGGCAGCGCTAGTTAGCAGGGGTAACGCTCTTAAACAGAAAATTGACCAATTGTTGGATTGTCACGTGTCATTGTCACGTTTATGAAATAGGCCCTTGGTAAATAAAAAGAAAAATGCATTCCATTTGTGTATAAGGGGATGCTTCTTCATCCATTAACATCATTTTTACCCAAAATGCATTTCCGACGATTTCCTTCCTTGGTTTAATTTGGTGCATATTTTGAAATCTCTACTGTTTATTTGTTAATACAGGCATCAAAATCAATTTCCTTGTATGAAAGTCTTAGCTGACAGTTTTTGTGACTCAAACTAATAATAAATTGAGAGTCTACTGAGATTAATAGTTAGTTTGAAAGGACTGAGTTACATTATATGATATATAAACTATATTTGAGTTATAACTGGTCACAGCAAATTTATCTGTCACTAGTGTTCAGTATTTTTTTAAGCTGCGCATATATATACTCATAAAGAGGTAATATTTGCACCTACTAAACAATTTTTTAATATTCTTTCACTTATAGAAAACACTATTCCTGCGTAAAACGATCTATATTTTATTTTGATTAATGTTTTTTTTTTTTTAATAATTTTAATATTTGTAAGTCAATTCTGAAGAAAAATAGAGGTGATATGATTTCTTAGACTTTTTCGATGTTTTCGTCGTTAACAGCCTCTTTGGAGCGTCCACTGCGTGCATCGTCCTCGGTGCTCATTTCGACTCGTTTAAACTTAGCAAACCACTTCTCGGCGGATGATTTACCTGGTGCAAAGTCCGAATATTGTTTATCAAGCCAAGCCTTGGCTTCAATAGTATTTTTTTTTCGCCAAAAAGCAATGCTTTATTAACACACGTTATTCCTTTTTATCCATTTGTTCAATCTAACAAAAGTTGCTTCACTCAAAATACACAAACTAATAGTACGATAGCTGTCAAATTAATACACGTGTCTTTTGAAGAGCTAACCAAAAATCATATGGATATAATACTAGTATCAGCCTACGAACTTTTCAGCCCACCTTATATTTTGTAAAACCTCGCGAACGCGTCAAAAGGCAGCGAGCGACGCAAGTGTATCCACATAGTCAGATTTGTACGAACAACTTCAGCTTTTTGTTGTCTGTATTATTAATTTGTTAAACTTCACCCGAAATTTTTAGAATTCCTCGGCCAAAGACAAAACTAAAAACGTCTGTCCGTCCGTATGTCATAGCCTTATGAATTTATTATCGTTGGATCAATTCTAAAGATTTTCAAGAGGGTGTCTTAATATTTAAATTGTCATACCGTAAAAGCTAAGTGAATAACTTACTTGCATTCTAAATGTACCACGATTTTGTAGACGCACTATATATGTGTAAAGAATTAACAGTCACAAAGAAATTGTTACCATGTAATAGTTTAATACTCTAACACCATACTACATCAGCCTAAACTTTTATTTCTTCCATACAGTCAGTCACCGCCTTTGACAAATCCGACAACGTCTAGACAGTCATGGCGCCGCCGCGACAAAATGTTTGACTTGGACAGCTCCCAGCCAGCAATATTAAAATTTGCTAGTCGGGTGCGCCCCTCACCCCCGTCCCCCTAGGCCGCCGCGCACCTTACTTCACGATTGCTCTGTCTAGACGCCTTCGATTGCCGATTGTATGAATAAAAGGATTGTTTAGGCTGTGATACTATCTTGTATTTTCCATAGCAACACTTGTATATATATTTTGTTACTTGAAAATTGTCTATTTTTTTTTCAGTTGAGTACAACGAAGAGCCAGAAATTCCGGCATATCAAAATGATACGAGATTTGATGACATAAATTTTTGTTGGCTTACAAACACCAATTTTAATACTTCTAACAAAACAAGTAAATCCAAGTCAGAAACAAGTTCGAAATCAAAGTTTTCCCTCTATGCATTACTTAATGAAGAAACAGTAAAGCAGAAAACTTGCAAATTGAAATATGGTGAGAAGTCTTTGATCAACAAAGGTGTTCTTAGTCTACAAGATTTATATTGTTTAAAATGTATTGAGCCTTTTACAAATGATGCTATTTTTCTTTGGTTTATTAATTTTCTTATATACAAAGACTTGCAATCAGATTATATGTTTTTAAAAAGCTGTCTAGTCAGTGATGTTTTGAATACAACTTATTATAGGAGTTCTAAAAGTGAGATTGATACAAAAAGGCACAATTTTGAAATAATAATGAAGACATGAATATAAATTACGCTCACCTTATTTTAAACTGTTTTTTATTATATCCTTATTATTTCATCCCTGGTAATTATAACTATACGAGAAAGCCAAAACTTTAAATTGCTCACATATTATACAAACTTCAGTTAGAGATGCGTAGTTAGTACGGAGTAGCAGAGCGATAGCCATAGTGTAAGGTATAATATGTATAATATTTCTATAATTTTTTAATACTAGCTGTGGTACCCGGCTTCGCTCAACATAAGAGATTGTGTGGTAGTTGGTTTAAAAGGATAGACTTTAAAATATAAGAGGCAAACATTTTTTATTGATAACAAATTCAAAATAGGAGATAAACCGTATACCGTATAAAAGCGTATGTTCGGTTTGCGGCGGAAATCACAATTAATATGTGTGCCGATTTCGCTAAGCCTAGTGTGCAGGATAGGTGGGCTTACGCACGGCATTGACAGCTAGAACATTTTTTATAATCCTAGAAGTTTGGAGGGCAATAAAATTGCCGCTTCGTGGCGCCACTGATGTTCGTAATTTTTTGTCTATGACAGAATCCATTTTGTTTTTTATTTACTACAATTGCAAAATATTGTGAGCTTTCGCTGACTTTGCGCACGTTTGCTGCACATAATTTGCTTGGTGCTGTTATTTTACAACACAGGTAACGTTGAGTTGAACCTTGTTCCTCCGTTACCTACTTTGTTGTGATTCAGTGACTTTTAGAGATAGGACTCAATTTATTGTTTGCCGTGATTTGTTGTGCCCCGTTTGTTTCTATAGAAAATGCCTGCTACTGTTTGTTGCGTCACTTCTTGCCTTGTTAAGGAGACAGTGATGTTTTACTTTCCTAGAAACAAGAACGAACAAAGCCTGTGGCTTGTGCATGTCGCTCCGTATAGTCCAGAGCTTCTTCAACTCACACCTGAACAACTGGCGAAAAAGAAAATTTGCATTAAGCATTTTGAAAAAAAATACCTTAATGGTAACCAAAGAAAATACCATGGTTATCCAACTTTACTGACTGAAGAAGAAATAGCTTGTGGAGTACCTAAAAGTAAGTTTTTATTAGAATGCTTATTCTATTCTATTTCTGTGTCAAAATTATTAAACAAAAAGTATATTCTCCAGAGAGCACTCTGTACAAACATAGTTTAAGTTATTTTATGTAGGTGTTTATCGTTTTTTTTATGAATGATTACAGCCATAATCTAGGAATAAATATGTGCAGTGCGCCAATTTTCTATTCTTGTTATTCTTACAAATGTTCTCAGATAATATTTCAAGGTATAAATTGTAGTGGCGTTTTGTAAACCAACTCAATGTACATAAAGGTTTTTTAGTGCACTTAAGGTGAATAATCCAACCAAAGAGAATAGGCCAAGATTTGAATAGTGTGTCATACAGAATTTTTAACTTTGCTGGATTATAACATTAATCGCAATGAACAAAAAGCACCTTATATTTCTTAGTATTTTTGCAACAGACATAGATATTCAGCTTTAGATAATTGATAAGTAAAGTCAAACTTTGTATGAAATACGGTGTCCGGCACCACAAGGAATATTCTCTTAACCTCACCTACAGATTCTATGTGTTCTTCAGGTCTTATTTTTACTATTTAGAAGTATAGTATGTACATGCCAAACTTTAAACCTGAGAGTGCAATATGAAGAAGAGCATATGCTACACATTTCATTATGTCGATACTAGAAAGTTGAATCTACTATTTAACTAAATGACTTGCCACTCTGGGCAATGAATGGGTTGTTGTAACCTTTTTACGCCACTGAGGTGGCAAACAAGAATCCGCCTGATATTCAATGGTCTCTGGCTTAGTCGGCTGACTAATACGTCTCTTGAATGTCTATAGATGTTGAGACGCCCATTTCTGACATATCTCTTCAGCCACATCCCCAGATTTAAGGATTTTGGGTGAACATTTTACATAATTTTGGGGAATTTAGGAAAGAGATTTCTATCTGGCTAGTGAAAAATTCTGCATTTGAAATAACATAGTGCTGTTTCTGCATTTTATCAAACTTTGGTCCACCAATAAGGAAATAAAAGATTTTCTTCTGTGGGTTTACTTCTTAGTAATTTGTAATGAAACTAATGAGAATTTTATTTCAGGACAATCTGTTGCTGTTTTTTCTGATGATCATACATATTGCAAAAGACAAAGTGAGGATGAGTTAGTTTCGGAAACAGTTAAAAAGTCAAAACGGAATGAAGAAAACTTGTCAGGTAATTTAATATTCCTAAACAATTTTTTGCAATAGTGTTACCTAGTTAGTTATTTTAGGATAACCTAAAGAACGACAGTAAGGCTATACAGTAGCCATGCTAGGTGAAAATACAAAGATATAATATATTTAAATCACCTATAAGATTGATTTTACATTAGTCGCAGGAAATTAATATTTTAGATTTTTAACAGTCATATTCAGGGTAAAAAATTTATAACTCCACTGGTAATCGTTTTCATGTCTGTGCCTCTAGGTATTGAATGGTACATCGTGCCTCCGTGGAATAAAACTGGGAATGGACTTGAAAACAATAACCAGTGGAGTAAGAACATCCTCACAGGTCATGACTCATTTAAATGATTAGTATAGTTTTTAGAATTTTTGTCTGTGTGTTTGTATGTATGTTCGGGATAGACTCAAAAAGTACTGCATGGATGTACTTCAAATTTGGCACGAATATTATTAAGAAGTTGGGTCAACATATTGGCTACATATTATCATGCTATGCATTATCACCTAGGGGGAACAAGCAGTGAACCTTTATTTCTTCAACGCATTCTGTAACAACTTGTAATCTAACGACACATATTAGACTTGCTACTTAATTATTAATTATTCTACTCACACATAGCCATTTATTTTATGTTAAAAAATTGTGTAAAGTCATAACTTAGATGTTTTATAATTCGTTTTTACCATATAAAACTGTTCCTATTGGCTAACTAGATGGCGTTGGCGTCGAATAAGATCGCGCTATGGTTTTGTTATAGTATAGCGTTCACGCAGACGATGTCGCGGGCAGCAGCTAGTAATAAATATTTTTGGACATTACACACAGCATGGTCTCAAATTAAGCAAAGCTTGTGTTATGGATACAAATACTTTTTTTTATAAATACATACATATCATACATAAATACACCCAGACTCAAGACAAACACAAATTTTTATCACAAAAATGGTTTGTACAATGCGGGAATGGAACCTAGGCTGCAAGGGAGTCAATAATCTATGTTTAAATATTTTATTTACAGGTGAATTCAGTAATACAAAACATGTAGCAATGGAGAATCCAGCTGAAATATCTGCATCTCGTGTCTGCACTGTATCACCACAACCTTCAACTTCTCAGCAAAGAAAATTTGAAAGTGAATTCAGTGGTAAAAAACATGTTGCAAGGGAGAATCCAGCTTGTTTCCTCTCTGTAACACCAATGTCTTTGACGCCAAATCATCAAAAACGTAAGGGACAACCACGCTTGGTCACAAATATCAAGGCATTAACTCCAAAATGTCGGAGATTATATTATAAGTGCAAGAACATTATAAGAAAAAGGAGGTTATTCACAAGTAGCAAAGATACAAAGCACAATATTGCTAATGCAGAAAATCTTGCAAAAACAAAAAGTATGCAAAAGTTAATGGACAAATTGGATTTCTTTCCAAAAAAATTTGTACAGTTGCAGCTAAGGTTTGCAGGCAAGGTTTCGAAAGCAAGAAGATATGACTTAGATGAAAAATTAATGAGCATTGCACTGTATAAGCAGAGCCCCAAGGGATACTCCTTACTACAAAAATTGTTCTCTTTGCCAGCTAAACGAACTCTCAATAGACTGTTACAAAATATAAAATTGGAGGAGGGTATAAATAAAAAAATATTTAGTTTACTAAGAGAAAAAGTTAGAAATTGGAGTAACGCCAAAAAAAAATGCAGTATTGTATTTGATGAGGTGCAACTGTCAGCACATTTAAATTTTGTGGCCAGTAGCGATAAAATTGAGGGATTTGTCAGAGATAATGAAATGCCAAAATTTGCTGACCATGCATTGGTTTTTATGGTTCGTGGTATTTGTGCATCGTGGAGGCAGCCCGTGGCTTATTACTTTTGTCAAGGTACTACTTCAGCACTTGCCTTGAAAAATATACTAAAAGACATAGTTGAAGTGGTCATAGAATCTGGATTGAAGCCATTAGCCTTTATTTGTGACCAAGGTGCTACATCACAGAGAGCCTTGAAAGATCTCTTAGAAGATACAAAGAGAAACTGTATTCAAAATAATTTAAATTTTGGTACGTAAAAATAAAACTTTTTTTTTCTGTTTTTAATTGACTTTTAAAAAAGTAGAATTGTGTGTAATTAACTGGACAACTGCAAGTCTGACAAAGTCTGAAATATCTTTAAAAATTATAAGTATATTGTTTGTAAATATGAAATTTCAAATTCATTCATGGGTGTTTTGGGGTTAAACAAACTTTTCTCTGAAAAAAAATCTAGGCGTATAGCCTATGGTAAAGCTGTTACTAGAAATTCTAGGCTAAGCTAAAAGCTTCGTACCCCTACTAACTTGTAACCCTAATAACAGAATTGAGATGAAAGTTCCAAATTTAATAAAGCAAGATAAGAAAAGATGTTTTTAAATAAATAGCAATAGATTAAAGCAACATTATTCGGATTTAATGGCAAAAACCAATAATTTGTTCTCAAAAATTTGAATAATTTTATATACAGGAAACTATATTTTATTATATAAACATTTATAACTTTAAAATCTGTATCTATTTATAAACATTTATTTTTTCAGATGGTAGTGTATCAATTGGAGGATGTAACATAAGCGTCATTTATGATCCGCCACATCTAATAAAGGGACTCCGCAATAATATGCTGAATAAAAATTTGATTTTTGATGGAAAGTTGACAAAATGGAATGATATAATAGATGTTTACAATTTTGATTGTAAACTGGGAAATATAAAGATGCTACCAAAATTAACAGAGGAGCATGTAATCCCAGAAAAAATAAAGAAAATGAAGGTGAAAAACTGCACACAAGTTTTCAGCGAACGTGTTGCTGCCACAATGCGGTACACTGCTACTTTCTGTAAGTTTGATTTATTTTTAGGGTTCTGTACCCGGAGGGTACTAAGACTACGCTGTCTGTTTGTCCGACCATAAAAGGCTCTATCTATAGACCGAAATAGGTAAAAGCCTAAATTTTTTACAGAATATGAGTTATAATGGGGAAATATCTGACAAATATTGAAAAGTTAAAATTAAAGGGGGGTGTATGGGGACATGAAACACTTGTACTTGTTTTTGCTATATGGCAAAAATAGAAAGACATACTAACTTCAAACTTGCAGTGAGAAATAATGTGAACTCTAAAGTATAACAATAAATAAAAACCGGCCAAGTCTAAGATGGGTCCAAGCAATTACTATTTTAAATTACTGGTACAGTGCCATCTAGCTTATCATTAAAAGAAACAGTAACACATTTGTTTATTGGAAACGATGTTAAAAGTCAAGCAACGTAGGGCTTGGCAGGTACTTGATAGGGTGGCACATTTTTTTGTTTGTTTGTAAATTACGTAAACGATGGTAGGCACCCTTGGTGCGCGAGTCCAACTCGCACTTGTCTGGTTCTTTTAGTTGTCTTATGTAAATAATTTTAGCAATGTTTTATTATGTGTTATAGGTCAGCGTAAAGATGGGAAACCAATCAGTGAAACCATCAATAATACAGGAGAAGCAGTTGCCTTTTTCGACCGCTTATTTGACAGCTGCAACGGCTCAAGATCTGGCAGGGCTTCAGGAAAACTGCGAGGTCCAGTGAAGTTGAATAGTAAACACTTGAATTTTTGGATTGATGCCATTAAAAAAATCAAAAACTCCAAATTTGTACTAAAAACGAATTTAGAAAAAGTTACAGTAAAAAATGTTCCAACATTAACAAATTGGGTTATCACATTGGAAAGTCTTATACGACTAACTCAAATTATGCAGTCAGAAGGGGTAAGTTTCTTTTACACAAGAAACTTAAATCAAGACCCCCTTGAAAATTTTTTTGGTAAAATTAGAGCCTATAGTTATAGGTACACTAACCCTGACACATATGCATTTCGTAATTCTTTTAAATCATTATTAATGACTGACATGCTGGCTATACACACTAAAAATTTTAATTGTGAAGATGATATGGGGGAGACCATCTTTAATATTAAAACATTATTAAATGAGGAATTTGCTTTAGCTGAAGAATTGGTTCCTGAACAAAATAGTGATCTCTTGAATGTAGTAGAACATTCACCGGCAAATGTGGTCTCCTCAGTCATCGAAGAAAAAGTAAATGTTAACGCTAGAAGCTATACTTCCGGTTACATAATAAGAAAACTTTGCTTAAACAAATGTAAAGATTGCAAAAAAACATTTTTAAATAATGAAGAACTGAATGTCCATGACCTTATTAGGCATAGGGAGCGAAGGTATTTAAAAGGGAAAAACTTGATGTACCCAAGTACAAGGTTTATTGTAGCTTTTTCTCAATTAGTTGACCTTACAAATGTTTGTTTAAATAATGCTTGCCATAAAGAAAATGTTATTAAAAATATAATGGCAATTTACTCCAAGAAAAATAATTTAGATTGGCTAGGCTGTGCTGAACACAAAGAAAATATAAAAAAGAAATTTTTACTTCTTGGGACAAAAATTCAAGTGTTTCACTGGTGTCGTGAAGTCAACAGAATTTTGAGTGGGGCCTACACTAAATTAAATGTCGATGACTTAAGCTATGTGCAGAAGCTAGCCTACGACAAATATTTAAAACAAAGAAAAATAAAAAGTAAAACGTAGGTACTAAAGTCTTTTATTTTAACTTGCCTATACCTTTATACTATCCTTTAGAAATTTTCTACTGAAACGTTAATGTCTAAAACATATTAATTAAATAATGAATAGTAGGGAAAAAGACCGAATGTTGCAGTGGTGGAGAGTTAGGCTACCATGTTAAGGGTACGATTCCCACCACCATGGGTCCACCAATATTGTTACAACTTGTGAATTCTTAAGTTCCGTCGATACTGGTATGTGTCCGGTACAGCGATAGGCTCTGCACCTATCACGTTAGTAAGATGGAATACCGTCTGTGAAACGTGGATGTTACAAACATACGTGTTCATAAAGTCTCTGACCACCCCTCCGGAGATAAGAATAAAGTATCTTTATATTAAAATTATAATAGTACAGAAAAGTCGATGGTTTGTAATCAAGTAAAAAATAAGATTGTCGGGCGGGAATCTGCTTGTTAAAAAATATAACATGGAATATGTTATATTAGAAATCTAATAAGTAAATGTCATTGGCAATAGTCGATAAATTAAGTACATGCACATCCCTATTCAATCGATATCAAGAAGCACATCCCTAAACTGCGCGCTCATTAGCGCCACCTAGCGTATAATAAGATCGCCCTCCAAACTTGCTAAGAAGACGCACTGTCTTATCTGTACTTGTACATAATACTTTATAATTTGTGGGCTTACGGCATTGACAGCTAGAACATTTTTTATAATCCTAGAAGTTTGGAGGGCAATAAAATTGCCGCTTCGTGGCGCCACTGATGTTCGTAATTTTTTGTCTATGACAGAATCCATTTTGTTTTTTATTTACTACAATTGCAAAATATTGCGCACGTTTGCTGCACATAATTTGCTTGGTGCTGTTATTTTACAACACAGGTAACGTTGAGTTGAACCTTGTTCCTCCGTTACCTACTTTGTTGTGATTCAGTGACTTTTAGAGATAGGACTCAATTTATTGTTTGCCGTGATTTGTTGTGCCCCGTTTGTTTCTATAGAAAATGCCTGCTACTGTTTGTTGCGTCACTTCTTGCCTTGTTAAGGAGACAGTGATGTTTTACTTTCCTAGAAACAAGAACGAACAAAGCCTGTGGCTTGTGCATGTCGCTCCGTATAGTCCAGAGCTTCTTCAACTCACACCTGAACAACTGGCGAAAAAGAAAATTTGCATTAAGCATTTTGAAAAAAAATACCTTAATGGTAACCAAAGAAAATACCATGGTTATCCAACTTTACTGACTGAAGAAGAAATAGCTTGTGGAGTACCTAAAAGTAAGTTTTTATTAGAATGCTTATTCTATTCTATTTCTGTGTCAAAATTATTAAACAAAAAGTATATTCTCCAGAGAGCACTCTGTACAAACATAGTTTAAGTTATTTTATGTAGGTGTTTATCGTTTTTTTTATGAATGATTACAGCCATAATCTAGGAATAAATATGTGCAGTGCGCCAATTTTCTATTCTTGTTATTCTTACAAATGTTCTCAGATAATATTTCAAGGTATAAATTGTAGTGGCGTTTTGTAAACCAACTCAATGTACATAAAGGTTTTTTAGTGCACTTAAGGTGAATAATCCAACCAAAGAGAATAGGCCAAGATTTGAATAGTGTGTCATACAGAATTTTTAACTTTGCTGGATTATAACATTAATCGCAATGAACAAAAAGCACCTTATATTTCTTAGTATTTTTGCAACAGACATAGATATTCAGCTTTAGATAATTGATAAGTAAAGTCAAACTTTGTATGAAATACGGTGTCCGGCACCACAAGGAATATTCTCTTAACCTCACCTACAGATTCTATGTGTTCTTCAGGTCTTATTTTTACTATTTAGAAGTATAGTATGTACATGCCAAACTTTAAACCTGAGAGTGCAATATGAAGAAGAGCATATGCTACACATTTCATTATGTCGATACTAGAAAGTTGAATCTACTATTTAACTAAATGACTTGCCACTCTGGGCAATGAATGGGTTGTTGTAACCTTTTTACGCCACTGAGGTGGCAAACAAGAATCCGCCTGATATTCAATGGTCTCTGGCTTAGTCGGCTGACTAATACGTCTCTTGAATGTCTATAGATGTTGAGACGCCCATTTCTGACATATCTCTTCAGCCACATCCCCAGATTTAAGGATTTTGGGTGAACATTTTACATAATTTTGGGGAATTTAGGAAAGAGATTTCTATCTGGCTAGTGAAAAATTCTGCATTTGAAATAACATAGTGCTGTTTCTGCATTTTATCAAACTTTGGTCCACCAATAAGGAAATAAAAGATTTTCTTCTGTGGGTTTACTTCTTAGTAATTTGTAATGAAACTAATGAGAATTTTATTTCAGGACAATCTGTTGCTGTTTTTTCTGATGATCATACATATTGCAAAAGACAAAGTGAGGATGAGTTAGTTTCGGAAACAGTTAAAAAGTCAAAACGGAATGGGAAAACTTGTCAGGTAATTTAATATTCCTAAACAATTTTTTGCAATAGTGTTACCTAGTTAGTTATTTTAGGATAACCTAAAGAACGACAGTAAGGCTATACAGTAGCCATGCTAGGTGAAAATACAAAGATATAATATATTTAAATCACCTATAAGATTGATTTTACATTAGTCGCAGGAAATTAATATTTTAGATTTTTAACAGTCATATTCAGGGTAAAAAATTTATAACTCCACTGGTAATCGTTTTCATGTCTGTGCCTCTAGGTATTGAATGGTACATCGTGCCTCCGTGGAATAAAACTGGGAATGGACTTGAAAACAATAACCAGTGGAGTAAGAACATCCTCACAGGTCATGACTCATTTAAATGATTAGTATAGTTTTTAGAATTTTTGTCTGTGTGTTTGTATGTATGTTCGGGATAAACTCAAAAAGTACTGCATGGATGTACTTCAAATTTGGCACGAATATTATTAAGAAGTTGGGTCAACATATTGGCTACATATTATCATGCTATGCATTATCACCTAGGGGGAACAAGCAGTGAACCTTTATTTCTTCAACGCATTCTGTAACAACTTGTAATCTAACGACACATATTAGACTTGCTACTTAATTATTAATTATTCTACTCACACATAGCCATTTATTTTATGTTAAAAAATTGTGTAAAGTCATAACTTAGATGTTTTATAATTCGTTTTTACCATATAAAACTGTTCCTATTGGCTAACTAGATGGCGTTGGCGTCGAATAAGATCGCGCTATGGTTTTGTTATAGTATAGCGTTCACGCAGACGATGTCGCGGGCAGCAGCTAGTAATAAATATTTTTGGACATTACACACAGCATGGTCTCAAATTAAGCAAAGCTTGTGTTATGGATACAAATACTTTTTTTTATAAATACATACATATCATACATAAATACACCCAGACTCAAGACAAACACAAATTTTTATCACAAAAATGGTTTGTACAATGCGGGAATGGAACCTAGGCTGCAAGGGAGTCAATAATCTATGTTTAAATATTTTATTTACAGGTGAATTCAGTAATACAAAACATGTAGCAATGGAGAATCCAGCTGAAATATCTGCATCTCGTGTCTGCACTGTATCACCACAACCTTCAACTTCTCAGCAAAGAAAATTTGAAAGTGAATTCAGTGGTAAAAAACATGTTGCAAGGGAGAATCCAGCTTGTTTCCTCTCTGTAACACCAATGTCTTTGACGCCAAATCATCAAAAACGTAAGGGACAACCACGCTTGGTCACAAATATCAAGGCATTAACTCCAAAATGTCGGAGATTATATTATAAGTGCAAGAACATTATAAGAAAAAGGAGGTTATTCACAAGTAGCAAAGATACAAAGCACAATATTGCTAATGCAGAAAATCTTGCAAAAACAAAAAGTATGCAAAAGTTAATGGACAAATTGGATTTCTTTCCAAAAAAATTTGTACAGTTGCAGCTAAGGTTTGCAGGCAAGGTTTCGAAAGCAAGAAGATATGACTTAGATGAAAAATTAATGAGCATTGCACTGTATAAGCAGAGCCCCAAGGGATACTCCTTACTACAAAAATTGTTCTCTTTGCCAGCTAAACGAACTCTCAATAGACTGTTACAAAATATAAAATTGGAGGAGGGTATAAATAAAAAAATATTTAGTTTACTAAGAGAAAAAGTTAGAAATTGGAGTAACGCCAAAAAAAAATGCAGTATTGTATTTGATGAGGTGCAACTGTCAGCACATTTAAATTTTGTGGCCAGTAGCGATAAAATTGAGGGATTTGTCAGAGATAATGAAATGCCAAAATTTGTTGACCATGCATTGGTTTTTATGGTTCGTGGTATTTGTGCATCGTGGAGGCAGCCCGTGGCTTATTACTTTTGTCAAGGTACTACTTCATCACTTGCCTTGAAAAATATACTAAAAGACATAGTTGAAGTGGTCATAGAATCTGGATTGAAGCCATTAGCCTTTATTTGTGACCAAGGTGCTACATCACAGAGAGCCTTGAAAGATCTCTTAGAAGATACAAAGAGAAACTGTATTCAAAATAATTTAAATTTTGGTACGTAAAAATAAAACTTTTTTTTTCTGTTTTTAATTGACTTTTAAAAAAGTAGAATTGTGTGTAATTAACTGGACAACTGCAAGTCTGACAAAGTCTGAAATATCTTTAAAAATTATAAGTATATTGTTTGTAAATATGAAATTTCAAATTCATTCATGGGTGTTTTGGGGTTAAACAAGGCGTATAGCCTATGGTACAGCTGTTACTAGAAATTCTAGGCTAAGCTAAAAGCTTCGTACCCCTACTAACTTGTAACCCTAATAACAGAATTGAGATGAAAGTTCCAAATTTAATAAAGCAAGATAAGAAAAGATGTTTTTAAATAAATAGCAATAGATTAAAGCAACATTATTCGGATTTAATGGCAAAAACCAATAATTTGTTCTCAAAAATTTGAATAATTTTATATACAGGAAACTATATTTTATTATATAAACATTTATAACTTTAAAATCTGTATCTATTTATAAACATTTATTTTTTCAGATGGTAGTGTATCAATTGGAGGATGTAACATAAGCGTCATTTATGATCCGCCACATCTAATAAAGGGACTCCGCAATAATATGCTGAATAAAAATTTGATTTTTGATGGAAAGTTGACAAAATGGAATGATATAATAGATGTTTACAATTTTGATTGTAAACTGGGAAATATAAAGATGCTACCAAAATTAACAGAGGAGCATGTAATCCCAGAAAAAATAAAGAAAATGAAGGTGAAAAACTGCACACAAGTTTTCAGCGAACGTGTTGCTGCCACAATGCGGTACACTGCTACTTTCTGTAAGTTTGATTTATTTTTAGGGTTCTGTACCCGGAGGGTACTAAGACTACGCTGTCTGTTTGTCCGACCATAAAAGGCTCTATCTATAGACCGAAATAGGTAAAAGCCTAAATTTTTCACAGAATATGAGTTATAATGGGGAAATATCTGACAAATATTGAAAAGTTAAAATTAAAGGGGGGTGTATGGGGACATGAAACACTTGTACTTGTTTTTGCTATATGGCAAAAATAGAAAGACATACTAACTTCAAACTTGCAGTGAGAAATAATGTGAACTCTAAAGTATAACAATAAATAAAAACCGGCCAAGTCTAAGATGGGTCCAAGCAATTACTATTTTAAATTACTGGTACAGTGCCATCTAGCTTATCATTAAAAGAAACAGTAACACATTTGTTTATTGGAAACGATGTTAAAAGTCAAGCAACGTAGGGCTTGGCAGGTACTTGATAGGGTGGCACATTTTTTTGTTTGTTTGTAAATTACGTAAACGATGGTAGGCACGGAACCCTTGGTGCGCGAGTCCAACTCGCACTTGTCTGGTTCTTTTAGTTGTCTTATGTAAATAATTTTAGCAATGTTTTATTATGTGTTATAGGTCAGCGTAAAGATGGCAAACCAATCAGTGAAACCATCAATAATACAGGAGAAGCAGTTGCCTTTTTCGACCGCTTATTTGACAGCTGCAACGGCTCAAGATCTGGCAGGGCTTCAGGAAAACTGCGAGGTCCAGTGAAGTTGAATAGTAAACACTTGAATTTTTGGATTGATGCCATTAAAAAAATCAAAAACTCCAAATTTGTACTAAAAACGAATTTAGAAAAAGTTACAGTAAAAAATGTTCCAACATTAACAAATTGGGTTATCACATTGGAAAGTCTTATACGACTAACTCAAATTTTGCAGTCAGAAGGGGTAAGTTTCTTTTACACAAGAAACTTAAATCAAGACCCCCTTGAAAATTTTTTTGGTAAAATTAGAGCCTATAGTTATAGGTACACTAACCCTGACACATATGCATTTCGTAATTCTTTTAAATCATTATTAATGACTGACATGCTGGCTATACACACTAAAAATTTTAATTGTGAAGATGATATGGGGGAGACCATCTTTAATATTAAAACATTATTAAATGAGGAATTTGCTTTAGCTGAAGAATTGGTTCCTGAACAAAATAGTGATCTCTTGAATGTAGTAGAACATTCACCGGCAAATGTGGTCTCCTCAGTCATCGAAGAAAAAGTAAATGTTAACGCTAGAAGCTATACTTCCGGTTACATAATAAGAAAACTTTGCTTAAACAAATGTAAAGATTGCAAAAAAACATTTTTAAATAATGAAGAACTGAATGTCCATGACCTTATTAGGCATAGGGAGCGAAGGTATTTAAAAGGGAAAAACTTGATGTACCCAAGTACAAGGTTTATTGTAGCTTTTTCTCAATTAGTTGACCTTACAAATGTTTGCTTAAATAATGCTTGCCATAAAGAAAATGTTATTAAAAATATAATGGCAATTTACTCCAAGAAAAATAATTTAGATTGGCTAGGCTGTGCTGAACACAAAGAAAATATAAAAAAGAAATTTTTACTTCTTGGGACAAAAATTCAAGTGTTTCACTGGTGTCGTGAAGTCAACAGAATTTTGAGTGGGGCCTACACTAAATTAAATGTCGATGACTTAAGCTATGTGCAGAAGCTAGCCTACGACAAATATTTAAAACAAAGAAAAATAAAAAGTAAAACGTAGGTACTAAAGTCTTTTATTTTAACTTGCCTATACCTTTATACTATCCTTTAGAAATTTTCTACTGAAACGTTAATGTCTAAAACATATTAATTAAATAATGAATAGTAGGGAAAAAGACCGAATGTTGCAGTGGTGGAGAGTTAGGCTACCATGTTAAGGGTACGATTCCCACCACCATGGGTCCACCAATATTGTTACAACTTGTGAATTCTTAAGTTCCGTCGATACTGGTATGTGTCCGGTACAGCGATAGGCTCTGCACCTATCACGTTAGTAAGATGGAATACCGTCTGTGAAACGTGGATGTTACAAACATACGTGTTCATAAAGTCTCTGACCACCCCTCCGGAGATAAGAATAAAGTATCTTTATATTAAAATTATAATAGTACAGAAAAGTCGATGGTTTGTAATCAAGTAAAAAATAAGATTGTCGGGCGGGAATCTGCTTGTTAAAAAATATAACATGGAATATGTTATATTAGAAATCTAATAAGTAAATGTCATTGGCAATAGTCGATAAATTAAGTACATGCACATCCCTATTCAATCGATATCAAGAAGCACATCCCTAAACTGCGCGCTCATTAGCGCCACCTAGCGTATAATAAGATCGCCCTCCAAACTTGCTAAGAAGACGCACTGTCTTATCTGTACTTGTACATAATACTTTATAATTTGTGGGTGGGCTTATAGTAAACAAAATAGGCTATGTTTTAGGTGCCTAGAAATATCGCACAAACTTTATGTAAAGTGTAAGTATACGTACCGTGTGGCGTTAACGGCTGCGAGGCGGCGCACCATAAGCTATTACATAAACCGGACAGCTGCACACTGGAACGAAAATCGACTTTCAAAGACATAGGAATTGATTTTTTAAGTATCGTTTTTTGCGCTTGAAATAGCTTAGCTTCTGTTTACCATTATTATGTTCAAATAAAACATGTATGTTCATTTGGCATAAAAACATACAACTTATAAATTTTTTACGAAAAATTTGTATGGAGCTGGTACGAAAAATCAGGATATCTCTGGAACCGCAAAAAATAACCGTAATATCCTTGGAAACAGTTGTAGTACTAATTATTTGTGATTTTTGGACATACTTTATATAACGCGAACTGCTGCGTTTTTTTTTTTTTTTTAAAAATGTAATTTTTTTGCCTAGTTTTAGTACTAATGTAATAAATACTTATTGTGTGAGAATATCACTTGAAAATATGAAAGTAAAAAGGTCATTAAAGTAACTTTTTAATCGATGATTTTAATAAAAAAAAGGGTTGAAATAAACAAAAAAAACAGCAGCAGTTCGCGTTATATGAAGTACGTCAAAAAATTACAAATGATTAGTACTACAACCATCTCCAACGATATTACGATTTTCCTTTCGGTTCCAGAGATACCCGGATTTTTCGAACCAACTCCATACAAATTTTTCGGTAAAAAATTCTAAGTTATTTGTTTTCATGCCAAATGAAAAAACATGTTTTATTTAAACATAATAATAGTAACCAGAAGCCATATCAAGCGCAAAAAACGATAATTAAAACAGTCAATTCCTATGTCTTTGAAAGTCGATTTTCGTTCCAGTGTGAGCCGTAAGAAGCAGCCTGAGCAAAAGTCCAACGAGACTACGGGACAGTTTTAAGCTTAGTTAACCACATAAGTAGCACAAAAACGTACTTAAAAGTCGTACAAATCGAGTTCTTTAGGTACAGTCACTACTCACGCGCACACACGATGACGTTGATAGAACACGACATCGCGCACGAAATAGCACGACCAGGTAGAACGTCGCACTTATCTTTGGAAGGAGTAGATGGAAACCGTGTCGACGACCACGAGTCTACTCAGGTCAAGTTGAACATCCGTAGTTGTAGTAGCGAAATGAGCTCTATTACCTCGCATACCGTAAATGCATTGCATCTGCCGCCACAGAGTGTGGATAAATAGCTGGTTAGGCAATGCGAGCACTTGTTAGAGATAGAAGATGAGTTATGTTACGAGCTTGCGAGACTGACTGTAATTATACGCCAAGATAAGTATTAGTGTCCAGAGAGTTACGTGTCGGTCCCAAAACGCAATCCGTGGCCTCTCTAGCTAAATTAGGTTGGGTGTTGCACGGTCAGAACTCACACCCACGTAGGTATATAGCCAACGTCAACCACTTACGTCCAGTAAATAGCGAACAGCCAGGCGTTAATACGTGAGAACTTCAGCATAGAATGTTAGGTATTGAGCCGCGCTTACCGCAAATTGCGCGCTAAAGTTGTTAGATTCTACGTGCGCAAAGATACGTACTGAAAATCGGTACAAGGTAGGTTTGTTATGGCGTTGGAAGACGAAAAAATGCCAGACAACCGTAAGCAAGCCCTTAGCCGACTATATAATCTCAACAAAAAATTAGATAGAGATGAAAAATTAAAGGTCGAATATACAAATCAAGTCTATAACCTCTTAAGGCAGGGTTACGCGGAAAAGGTAGAGAAGCTGTGTTTATCTCCGCGGTCATGGTACCTATCACATTTTACCTTCTGTCATCTGCAAAAAGGCAAAATTAGATTAGTGTTTGAAGCCGCGAGTAAAACAGATGGAAAATGCTTAAAGGACGCGCTCTTAGGCTCTGACTTGCTACAATCGTAGCATAGGTATAGTCGCCGATGTAAAAGAGATGTTTTTACAGATAAAAATACTAGAGAGTGACCGCGTCAGTTTACGTTTTTTATGGAGGGGCGAGGATCGCAAACGACCAGCAACGGAATATCGCATGACGTCGTTAATTTTCGGCGCTACGTGTTCGCCTTGTACTGCGTAAACGTGAAAAATTAAAACGCTGACTGTCAAAAATTTTAGTACCCGGAAGTCGCGCGCGCGTCAGTGTGAAACTTTTACATGGACGATTACTTAGGTTTATTCGATGATGAAACGGAAGCAAAAACGCGTATAATCAAAATGCACAAAGTGCACTTGTCTCCGTCATTCGAACTTCGAGGCTGGGCTAGTAACGTTCCCGAGGTTGAAGAAAACGTCACAACACACGCACAAACGACTCGACTGAAATTGGTAAAAACAACTCAGAAGAAACTTTAGGTTCACTATGGAATAAGTGCGATACGTTAGGGTTTAACGTGAATCTCCGCAGTATACCCGAGTGTATAATAAAAGGTAGTACCATACCTAAGAAACGACAGTTTCTAGTCTCGCTGTTTACTATGGTCGTTAAAGCGCTCATACAAGAAGTATTCGTAGCGCACCGATTGGCAGAGAGAGTTTTTAATCGCGCTAATAGGCTCGCACTGGCTACCCAGTGCACAAAACGTCGCGGAAGACGCAACAAAAGGCATACCAACTATTTTCAATGCGAACCACAGACGGTTTTGTGGCCCTGAGTTCGTTAGGGGGACCCCTCGACCTGGCCGGAAGAGAAGCAAGTCTGGGAGCCGTCAGTACCAACAGGCGAAGAAAGAGTAGTCAAGCAGGTTCATGTAACGGTTAGGTATAATATTTGCGACTACTTACCTAGGGTTGAACGTTTTTCGAAATCCCTAAAACTGTTGCGCACCACTGCCTATGTTATTCTCGCCGCAGAGGTTTTCTAAATCAAGCCACACGACAAAGATGTCAAACCTGACCTGACACGTCAGACTTAAAGAGTTATTGCTTATACGCAGAAGTCAGCATAACTCGTTCTATAAAGACATCACGCATCTAGAGCCAGGGCTACATAAGCAGGTAGGTCCATTCAAGAATTATCTGTTTAGTTGATTATTAGTTTGCTGTATTTATTTGCTGCTGAACATTCTGACCGGTCCACTGAGTGTCCGGCCCATCAGGCATTTGCCCGATCTGCCGGTATGGCCAGTCCGGGCCTGCCAATGGGGAAAGTGGGATTTTTCCTAATATCAACATTAATGGGGAAAGTAGGACCTACTCTAACAAGGTAAGGCTGTTAAATTAAAAAAAAATCTGGTTGTGCTTTATTTTAATCATTTTCAGTCTTAATACAATAAGGTGGGTTTGTTGATTCGTATTTAATAACGTCCAGGTTACCGTCTTTGTATACCAAGGTTTTCAAACGACGATCCTTTCTATTTGACTTTAACTTGCGTAAAGCATAATTCACAATATCTTGCACAGGAAGTCTCATCTGCGTTTTAATATTAGGTAATAATACCGAAATAGCAGTTCTGTATAGAAACGAGTGCGTAAAACCGTCTGGAAAATGCTTTAATATTTTTTTCCATCTTATATCACTCCATACTTCACATGGCGACGATCTTATTCTGAAATTAAATAAAGGCTTAATTAATAAGAAACCCTCAGACTATGGACTCGTAGCCTCCTTAAAAGTGCCTACAGGAATTTAATTTTATCGTGGTCCCTAATGGAACTCATGAAAGGTACACGGGTGAAAATCCGACGTGTGACTGTCAGTGTCGCTTCTTTTCGTCAGATATACATATATTCTTTGTCAACGGGACCACAAGGAATGCGTCCTTACCTTATGTATTGGTATGAGACCATATGTATTGTAATGGGTACTAACTGACAAGATTAAAATTTGGACCGCATTATTAGGGTTCCGTAGCAAAATATAAGAAATATACTCATAAAGTGAGACTATTGTCTATCTATATGTCACTGTTTTTCTCAGCAACTACAATAGCTTTTGGTACTAAAATTTTGTTTGCACATTGGTGGTATTTTTTATAAAATAAATGTACAAGACATTAGCGCCCACCCCGAGTTCTGAAATTCTAATAATGCAACCTGAAATATAATATTAAATAGAATTTTCGGGAAAATTAAATTAGGGTTTCATATGCAACAATTTACAGTAATTTTACAAGCTTTTAAAAATCCTATTAGGAATTCACGCACACAATATACTCAACACACTGGAATTTTAATGTGAGCGATTTTTTCCATATAATCCAAACGTACAGTGCAACAAACATTTCTGACCTTGGGTGATTGGTCGCTAGTGTCGTTGTAAATTCGCATTATGTCAATATGGCTAATGTAGTTTTGATTTTTGTTCTCAGAAAAGGTTGTTGCACTATAATTGTTATTTGTCACTCAAATTATAGTCCCAGGGCCCCCAGATGTTACTTATTTTCTCACAAATAAAATCTACGGAATAAATTAGTGTCCGAATGTACTTTGAGTGTATGCGTACCTGCTAGCTTGGGGCGACAGCTAATTGACAGGTACCAGGTGCTTAAGCTAGATAAAAACTGTACTCACTTTTCTTAAAGTCTCAGTGCTCATTTTTACGTAGGCTTTAGTAGAGAATATTGTTAAAAATTAATAATCAATACTGTCAGACACTCCGTCGGCCCTAATTTTTACCAGACGCTTTCAAGCTCCCAATAAAATAATATAGCTTTTCTTACTCTTGATTTTTCTATATGATACTCAAGGAACTATTTAAACACTTATTGTAAGAATCCAGACTAATCGGAGGGGTCAAACATCCCCCCAGACACACATAATATATGTATGTATACACTTAAATTACATTCTAACACTACTTTATTTCATACATTATATTTGTGTGAAAATAAGTAACGTATGGTCGCCCTGAGATCTTGCTTTATTAGTAAAAATGGTGGTGTTAATGTATGAACTAAATGAACAACTTAGTAAGGGATAATTATATAATATCACATAAGCCAAATAAAACTTACATTTTGTATATTTTTCTTTGCAACTTATTCATTTTGACATCAAACTTAACAAAAATCTGGACGTGAAGTTTTCTGTACCAAAAATCTTGTAAATACAAGTAATGTTGGTCCATATCGTCCTGTAACTTTAACCAAACGGATTTTTCAAATCTTTTATTTTTAAGCTCTTCTAGTGTCAATCCTGCATAATGGATGAGTAGTGTCACAAACTTCGATGCCAATGGCAAGGTCCATTTCAACTTGGTTTTTTTTGGTAATTTTCCTAAAAGGAAAAATTAGATATATATATATATCAATTTTATTAATTTACTACATGATAAAGATGAGCATACATTGAGCTGTAGAAGTATCAAGACTGTCGTAATAGCTACATTCGCCTATATGCTTATTACTCATCTAGTATTAGAAATTTTAACTTTTCTTAAACTATTTTATCGATATATTCTAAATTCTAACAATAGTAAGGTAAAAGATACAAAAGTATAGAATTTTATTTTCTCTTTCTAAAGAAGACTATATACATTTGTTTACATGTGGATATTTTTTTTATACCACTAAGGTGGCAAACAAGCTCACGGTCCGCCTGGTGGTAAGCGGTCACCGTAGCCTATGGACGCTTGCAACACCAGGGATATCACTCGTGCGTTGCCGACCCTACAAAAATCTAATAACTTCTTTCTTGAAGAACCCCATACTATAATCTTCAGAGAAAACATTGGCAGGGAGCTCATTGCTCAACCCAAGAGTTCGCGGAAGGAAGTTTATCTGAAACTACAGTGTACGCGACCATTTTGGTTCAAAGTGTAAGAATGAATTCCCTGCGGATAGCGAGCGATGCGATAGTAGAAAATAGCCGTGGGCATTATTTCGATCAATCTCTACTATTTACTAATATTATAAATATGCAAGGAATGTCGGTAAATTTCTTACGGCTAAATCATTGGACTGCCCTTTGGCTAAAACTACGCGATAATCGATTTCAATAACATTTTGAATATTTCGCAGGTATTAGCTATTTTGTTATGAGTGTTACGCATTTCAGCAAAATACTCTATAGACAAGTACCTACTTTAAGAACACAATTTATATACCACCATAAAGTTCGTTTAATCTCTTGTAGATTCCTCTGTTTTCTCTACCAAGAACAGTGGATATAATTGAAGCAGCCTGACATGGACTATGGTGAGAACATATTTTCATGACTTTCTCCTCATCTGCTGTGTAGGGTCCCTTCATTGGGCTGGCATAGTGCGTGATGAAATATCGGTACACCTGATGAATAGTCCTTTTCAGCCCTCTTGCTAGATATGCAGCTACAAAACGTCTAACTCTTTCCTCTGGTGTATTCGGGTTCCGTGATCTACCTTTGCTTTTCCATCGAGCCAAGCATTCGGGTTTGTCAGGTATGTCAAATTTCTGAAAAAATGTTTAGAAAAAAATACTTGTTCAAAATGAAAATTTGTTATAGGTATGTCTGTAAATGGTACATGAATGCAGTTTTTAATATTATTTTATGGATTTAAAGAAATGGCATAACGGTTTCTTAACGCAGCAAAGAAATCAAAATTTGTCTATTTGTAATGAAACGTTCACGTGATTTTTTTAGCATTTTTAACCCCCCCCCCCCTCCCCACCCAAAATCACGTGTATTTTTTAGTACCTTAAAAAAATCTTAAAATTTTGACGAAAAAAAAAATCTTACTACACCTTGACGAATAGCAAAAGGTAGGTACTAAGCATTTTACCTTTCTGAATTTTCGCCAATTCTTTTTTATTCGATCAATTTCTGCCTTGGTAATGGCATCTGAATTGTACTGTTCTTCAGAGCTTACTTCAGCTTTCAATTTTCGTGTCAGAGATTTGGTTTGTTGGTACCATGGCTGCTCCCAAGTTATTTCCATATGATTCCTTTTTTTTACAAGTAGCTGAAATAAAAAATATATATTTGTAAACACAACAAAGATTTCGTATCAGTTATAAGCAAATCAATGCAGCTTTCTCGTTAAATTAAGTGTAAGTTTCTGAGCATCATATATGTTTAGGTATATTGTTAGCACTTGAGACGCTCGAACGGCCAATGTAAGTTGAACTGCTTTCATATGCATGGTGTAAGACGAACAATCTGATAATGATGAAAATTATAAGGGATGCATCCAAAACCGTTACCGTGATGCCGATATATCAGCGATGTTCTAATTTTTCCTATATATCGGATTCGGATTTATTAATTTACTGAGATGGCGATACATTTTAAAACTTCGTTCTATTTCTTTACTAGCTGTTGCCCGCGGTTTCACTCGCCCTAAATTCGGTTATCGGTGTGAAATATTAATTAAATTTCATAGAAAAAAAAATTGACTCACACTTGGCGTTTTTAAGTAGCCTTTCCCGGGACTATCTCCATGCCAAATTTGCCTACGGTTCCACCCGCCCTAAATTCGATTATCGGTGTAGGATTTCAACGGCAACTCCTCAATTAATGAAAAACAAACCGACTCACGCTTGATGTTATCAATTACCTCGCCTATGTCTTTTGTCTGGACTCAAACTATCTCCATGGCAATTTCATCTTAATTGGTACAGCGGTTTAAGCGTAAAGAGGTAACAGACAGACAGTTACTTTTTTTTTTTTAATACCGCTACGGTGGCAAACAAGCACACGGTCCGCCTGGTAGTAAGCGGTCACCGTGGCTTATGGGCGCTTGCAACACCAGAAGTATCACTCACGCGTTGCCGACCCTTCAAAAATCCAATAACTTCTTTCTTGAAGAACCCCATACTGTAGTCCTTAGAGAAAACCTTGGCATTGGCTCATTCCACAACCTAAGCGTTCGCGAGAGGAAGCTTCTCTGAAACCGCACTGTACGCGATATATGTTACCTTCGCATTTATAATATTAGTATAGATAGTGGACTTGCAAGAAGTTGTACTGCCTGGAAAAGCAGCGCCACATTTAATATGATATTTTAAATTTTACATTTTTATTTCATCTACGGTTGAGTCATCATTTTTGGATATTTCACTGTTTACTATGACCTCTATGTCTAAATTATTTAATTCTTTATTTTCTTCCCAATCTTCTATGATTAAATGCAGCGAATTTTGTAATTACCGTCGTACATTCAATCTTTCCCGTTTAGAAGACGATCAGTGACAAATCAACTGCAGCGCCACCTACTGGGTCCAATTGTGTTATCAAACCATGCAAATACCCACTCGAACGTACACAAAAATACCATGAACATCTTTTCTGCTGTTTAGGAGAAGATCACTGACACACCAACTGCAACGCCACCTACCTGGTGAAATTTTGTTATCAAACCATGCAGCGACTTAATTCGTAATAGTTAATCGGGTCAGTCCTAAAAAAAGCAACTAACGTACATTGTTTCATTCATATACATCTATGTGTATCAGTATCGGCATGGGCATATTGCTAGTTATTATCTCACGTAAGTGCAAAAGTGACAAACAATAATCTATCTATCCTACAATAAGCCGCCTAGCGAAGTGACCTCGTCAATAACAGTGATAAGTTTATATATTCAAGAAAATAAAATTATATTTTAAAGTAAAATATGTTGGCAACACAATTTGGTCAGGAATTTTCCACTTATTTTAAGAAATAATAGGGGAAAGTCACTTATATAAATACATGAAGGAAGGGGGGTGGGGAGAGGAAGGGTTGAGTTGAAGAGGGTAGGAAATCGTCGGAAATGCAGTTTCTTATTTACGAATTTTAGAAATCTTTCTTGTTCTTTCTGTGTGGATTTCCTAACACTAGTATTTCAGATTTACTATTTCACTTTTTCATTTTGATTTTTTTTTTTCAAAAAATATTCTTTTCTGCTGACTTTTTTATTTCTTTTGTAGGTACAAGGGTATGCTACTCTACCGAAAAAAATAGACTCGTCTAAAATTTTGTCTTTTTCAATACAATTACATCAATAATTCTACAATTAATATCTGCGAGACTATTTGTCTCTAATGGCTGAAATTTTCTTATATTAGTAAGAACAAGAACATACAATAAAAATTACAACATCCTTGGTTAAAGTACAGATATAAATGATTAGCCACAATCGGTTCCCATTATATACCAAACAAATAACATAAATATTCATACCTCCATAAATGAATTGTCTTCTTCTCGAAGTTGCTCGTAATAGAGTAAAATTTTATCCATACATGCAGGCTCAGTTATATCATCAATATCTTTCAATAGATCTGATATCATATTTGCTATTCTATGCCTCACAATAATGAAAAAGTCAAAGTTTCAGAACAAGGCAATACAGTAGAAGGCTGGTGGATCAGTTGTTAATGGTTTTAAGTTCCAGATAAGCTTTTTCGACCTATAAGTTCAAACATTCACAATTATGTCTACAACCTTCCTTTTCATAACTTTTTAAAAATGCTTGTTAGTGTTTCAATTACAGAACTTGGAATGTGTCACATATTAGTGCTAGTGGCGACTCAGCAGTACCATAGTAAAAATGAAGAAGTAGGTTATGTTTATACAAACTATGGAATCTCTATTTTTACTATGCCTGTATTCTACATTGACGCAAGTACCATTTAATGAGAGCTAAAAGGTAGCAGTTAGATGACACAAATTTAGTTTTTTTACAATAATATTAAATATATTTTTGACTAATTTTGTTTAAGTTTGATTAAAATTTCTTAGGTTAGCCAGTATAGTCAATAAAGCCTCTAAGAGCTTAGCAGTCAAAATGTTTGAAAACTATACTCGAATTTGCATTAAAAATTTGTAAGTAGTGCATATATCAGACAAAATTTAGATTTAGAGATATTGTGTACACCAGTTTTAAGTAATTTTGAGAAAAACACAAGGATATAAATAGTTTAATATTTTTTTATTATATTATTTATTGTCATCCTTGTGGTTACTTTAGTGAACGGCCATATTGTTTGTAAACAAATTTTCAATGCTTATACGGTGTCATAGCTCTGAATGCCGTCAACAAAATGCAGCGAATATTGTTTGAGAAAAAGTACATTTATAGGGTTTCGTACCCAAAGGGTAAAAACAGGGTCCTATTACATTATAGTAGGAAAAATTCTTTTAGCCCATCACTGCCTCGTTCCAGCTACCACTGCACTGCATCTTAAAATTGTCCAGGTTATCCAACCATCCACAATATCAAAATTATAAGTGTTTTTATCCCCTTATGACCAACTCACTAATTAGTCGCCTTATAAGGAAAAAAGCGCTAGAGAGATCTTTCCTTTTTGCTCTCTTTTAGCTACTCTGACCATGTAAACAGGGGATTCTTACCAAGTACATTGTGAGCTATTAGATTAAAAACACACGAGGTTCTCTATAATTTTTAAAATAATGATCCGTAACATTCAATGTACTCTATGATTGATTGATTAATTGTTTTATTTAATGGCATTCGTTTAGGAACACATAGCCACCATCAGTGTTACGTCGATGTGCATATTTTGCTTTATGATCTACACTATACTACAACTTTTTTTATGAATCATACATAGTCAATTTTAAATATCAAAAATATACCTATAGTTTTATGTTGTTACTGATGATAAATGATGACAGTATGTTGATAGTAACTGGATTTAGATGATGCAACATAAACTCAATTGACAATGGTAGTGGGATCTTATTATCTACTAGTGATTTATATAAATTTTCATGATTATACTTCGTACATGAGAATACAATGTGATTTAGATTACCCTCATCAAAGCCGCACTCACATAATGATGAATCACATATTCTTAACTTTTTTAAATGTACAGGAATACAGCAGTGGCCAAATCTCACCCTACTGATGATAGTACGAACTTTTTTATTTATTTTGTATTTGTACAACCATGGTTTTTCAGGAATGATTGGTTTAGTTTCCTGTAATTATCACCTATATTTTTGCAGTTACGTATCCATCTACAGGACCATCTACGTCTCAGATTTTGATTTGAGATCAACAATAAATCTTGAGGATAGTTTTTAAAAGGAACCTTGTCACCACAAATAATGGCGTCCTAAGCTATTTTGTCGGCTCTTTCATTTCCACAGATACCTCTATAACCTGGGATCCAAACTAGTACAACCTGTATTCCTAATTGAGAACACCTAAGTAAGAGTTCTTTGCACTCAAATATTATCTAACTCTTAGCATTTGCTTTAAATGGGTTACACTGTAAAGATTTTAGAGCACTAAGGGAATCTGAGCATATTACTGTGTGTGAGAGTTTAAACAGTAAGACATACTTGACTGCTTCTAAAATACCCCTGCATTCACCAGTGTACACTGTAGTTTCTGGGGGACACTTGATTTTTTGAACTATGTTATAATTTTCATGATATACACCCACACCGACACAACCTTCAGAGCAATTCTTTGAAGCATCAGTAAAGATTGCATGCCAATTTGGCCATTTTTGATCCCTTATTCTGGCAAAGTGTTTTGATGCATAAGGGTCATTTCTTAAATATATCTAAATTTAAACACATGAATAGTTGGAATAACAGTACATCATAATTAAACAAAAATACAGGGAGTTTTTTAACTTTAAATACTTAGAGGATAGAGTATATTCAGTAAGTAACTGTAATTTTGGTAAGATGGGGTGGTTTTCATACTGGAATGTTTGAAATAAAAAATTATCTGCTAAAAATTGTCTTTGCAGATCTAGTGGGGGTTCACTACATTCAACTTGTAACGCATTAATTGGAGTCGATTTCATGGCACCAATGATTATTCACGAGACTGTATCCTATCCAATTTTTTAAAGCCAATTTTACCAGCTCGGTCAATAAGAAATGATGCATAATCCAATATACTCCTAATTATTGCATTATAAATTAGCTTTAAATAATAAGGATGTGCTCCCCACCATATGCCAGCTAAACATCGAAGAATATTTATGTTCTTTTCACACTTTATAATTGTGTAATTTATGTGTGAATTAAAGGTTAATTTAGAACATAGAGAATAAGTCCTTAAAATTTAAATTCATTAACAACGGGAATCTATAAATATATCTATCCTGGGTTTGAGTCTTTTCCGCGTAAAAATTAAAATTGAGCTTTTTGAGCACTAAGTTGAAGCACTAAGAGAACCAAATCGTCAGCATATTGTAAAATTCTGCAATAAGGTATGACAGTATTGTTAAGGTCATATGTATAGGTCATTTGAGGTTGAATAGCAAAGGGCTTAATACTGATCCCTGTGGCAAACCTCTGTACAGAACTCTGGAAGATTTAATTTCTGCATTAACTCTTAATAGTGCGCCAAAAAAAAGTTAAATATGAAGTTTATAAATTTAAGTGGTAATTTAAGGCTTATTAATTTATCTCTAAGGACAGACAAAATAACACTGTCATAAGCAGAGCTTACATCTAAAAAGCAAGAAACTACAGACTCATTTCTTGAAAAGGCTAAACGAATGTCTGATACAAAGATGGCTAAACTATCAATTGTTCCCTTTCCCTTTCGGAAGCCATATTGTGTATGGGGTAGAATACCTTGGTGTTCCACTAACCATTCTTACCTATTTTTAAACCAGAACAAAACAGGCAACTAGCTTCATCCTCTTCCCTTTCACAAACATCACCAGAATGTGCTTCTCCACATTTAAAGCATCGAGCTTTTGATCTACATTGGGTTTTAGTGTGACCATATCTGCAGCAATTGAAACATTGAATACAAGGATAATGGTATAGATCTACTTTGATAGAATTATAACATAAAAAACTCACTCAGGCAATACCTGACCATCAAAAGTTAGTACCACTGTTTGTGTGGGTTTCCATTCTTTTACTCCATTAATAGTGACTTTATGATTCAATCTTCTTACTTTAAGAATGCTGCCATACCCAATGGGGACAACAACTTCTTGGACTATTTCATCATTAGTCCACTCAGTTGGAATGCCCTTGACTAAACCTAACCTAGTAGTACTAAACGATGGAATAAAAGCCTTGTATCCATGTTCATTTAAGATTGTATGTCAAAAAATTCATTTGCTAAATCAACATTAGTAAAAGCTAATGATATTCTGTTTCTTCCTATGATTTGAAGACTGCCATTTACTATATTTTTAAATTTATATGTATTAATAAACCGACCAAAATTTACAGGGTGTAGAAAGGTACCTGAGTTAGGTGACTCCATTGATTTTTGAACATGTACTGTATATGGTCCTCTGTCAGTATCATTGTATGTCTGCCTACCAGCTGGGGCATGATTTAAAGCTTGTATGGTCTGTGGAAGTGAAAGAGCCGGGGAAGCTAGAGAATAAGTAACTTGGGACTGACTACAAGAGGGCGTCTCTTGAGCCACGACAGCAACAGTCTTTTGACCAAGAGGTATTCAAGTAGCCTTTAAACTCTGCTCAATACTGTTTTGTCCAAGTGGAATATCCTCTTCATGAATTTCCGGAGTTTTAGATTTTTTGGACTTATTTTTGGTCTGTCGTCTTTTTTTCGAGGCCCTAACTTCAAAATCGTGATACGAGACAAGAACTTGTTCTGGATCATCAGACGATGAACCAACAGAAACAAAATCTCCTGGAGTTGGAACTGTATCATTATCGTTTATCATACTAACATCAGGAGGATCAGGGTCTGGGGGCTTTTCGCCCCCACAAAAACATTTCATTTCCGAAACAGTTGACAATCACTCAATAATGGCCGATATTCAAATTAATGTATCTTAAAATAAGAAAAACTTACCAGAATAATGTACAAACTGTCTATAAGCTACAGATCACTATCTACATTAGTTATGTTATAACTATATACAGTAATGAAATGTATCTACAATTAAAATAATTTTCCTTGCAGCACAAAGAAAAAAAACAACCATCTACCGCGCTCAGTGTTGCCAGCGGACTATGCACAAAAGTTTACACAAAGTGAAGAACAAGTTACCTTTTCCTGTAAAAAGTAACCCTTTGTTTTTTTTATATACATATACATTATATTATTAATCTAAACAGGTCCCTGATTAAAACGACATATTTTTAACTAAAAAAAATTAAAGCAACGATAAGGCAATCTTTATTATGATTCAGAGCGAGTAAGCGCTAGCTGATAGAAGCATACTCTTGTGGAAGTGGGAAAGAGACAATGGTATAATTTGCTGTTACGTGGAAACTAAAGCATTCTGTTGACTAACCGAAACGTCTTAAGCGCGTTACACACTCAGATTCAAACTCATATTAATAAGTGTCGAAATTCACCTTTGATTTTTTTTCAAAAAAAAAACCCGAGTAACCTCCAGGTAACCTCAGGGTCTCAAAAGTTACCCAAAAGGTGACAAAAGTAACCCTCTGGCAACGCTGACCGCGCTTGACGTAAGCACCTTCTACTCTATGATAATGATCAATATTGTGCAAAGTAGTTTAAAAAAAAAAAAAAGACGTGTGGCACTCGGGGACTGCCGCGGTAAAGCTATTGCATAGCATTTTGTATCAACTTATGCAATTATAATTTTATATATTTATTTTATTCATGCAGTATTTCTTTTTCTTTGATATTAATTCAAGTTACACTTTTTGAGCGTGGTGACCGATAAGAAAACAAATTTTTCTATTATTAAATAAATAAAAAAAGTTAATTTTGTTTAAAATATTTTTATTATTTTACAATACATGTGGGTTTTATTATCTTACAGTAGCTGTTGGTTATTCACGAATATTTATCATTGAAACTATAGGTTTATGATAACTGAAATAAGAAACATAAGTTTGCGACTTAATATCCTCTAAATACCTAGAAAATACCGCGTCAATGGTGGTCCCATATTTTGTTGTGGACTCTTGTCCATTCGTCCGATTTCGTCTCGATTCGTGCGAGTTTCGTAGAGTTGTACAATACGTCTAATCGCACACAACGCCGTGTCGAAGACTGCCGAACTGAAACGACGTTAGACGATGCACGGCCTTCAAGCCACACCTCCTTGCCCGTCGGAGTGGGGAGCGTGAGGTTTTTTCGTTACGGAATTTCTGGATTCGGTCCCCGCGCTCAAGGCCCGCGATAGAAGCTATGCAATAGCTTAAAAAACTTGTCCTGTCAAAAAATTATTATTACAAATTAAGGGTGTGATCCAAATCGCAACGAGAAAGTTAAAAAAGTGATTTTGGGTCGCCCCCGGGGTAGAGTAATTTTCAACTACCAAATTGAATTCTTTACTCTGCCATACCACAACGCTATATTCCAAAACCCGTTGAGTAATTAGCGCCCGGTAAAGTTAAAAAATTAACCTGTTCAACCTTTTCTATAACAGTATAATTAATTTAACTTGACAGTTTAAAAATTACTCTACCCCGGGCGCCCAAACCCACTTTTTTAACTTCCTCGATGCGATTTGGAACGCACCCCAAAAAAGGTTTAAATTTACTCCTGAGAGATTAACTGTCAAGGCTATATTTAAATTACCTATATTAATATTATTTAAATTTATTTATATTGCCATATTAATTAAGTAAATTACCTTGCAATTTTATAAATAAAAGCTATATTTATTACAATAGTTAACCCTGAGAAAAGTGCAGCAGTGCACTTCAACCGCGGTAAAACGGCCAACCTATCTCCACCTATGCACAGAGGTAGGGCACTGCAAGTACTCGCTCGAATAAGCCACCCGAACAACTAAGCAGGGCATAGCGAGTACTTGCTCGAATGAGCGGCCCGAACTGGGGAAGTACCTCCACCTTACAGAAAACCGCGGCCATAATAACACTAACATTGAGTAGTGTTGTGTTCCTGGCGGTGAGTAAGGTTGCCAGAGCTCTTTGAGGATTCGCTGCGCGGACAGCGGAGGACCGGCGGTGCTTGTTGCTGTCGTACTCGGCGTAGACGCGGCGTGCTGGTTCGGCGGTCAGGGAGACCTGATGAAACGGCTGACCGCTGCCCGCCCGCAGGTTGAACGGGATCCCGAACCCAGGGATCACTTAATCTCCGCCCTGGGAGGCTGATTCGCCAGCCTGTGTAAAGTATCTGAAGTGGTAGTCGTGCCGGAGAAGGAGACCGGAGTGGACCCGGCTACTACAACAGAGGCCCTTCCGCCCGCCGTGCCAGCAACCGTATCATCTGTGGCGAGCTTCGGCAGTCTTAGAACCGCACCCTTTGTCCTCTATGCTGTCTGTGCAGTGAATCCTCATCCTTAGTCTTAGTAACTTTTTTTTTATATATATTATGGCCAGAAGACAGAAAAAGAAAAGAGTTTGCACAGCGGCTACTCCATCCACATATAATGTGGATTTTGCAACATCAGGGGTATTCACGCAAATCTTAACGCAGTCCACCACCATCTCGAAACTGCGCAGCCGACCATTCTTTTTCTAACGGAGACGCAGATATCCTGCCCGGCCGACACATCATACCTTCATTATCCCGGCTACAAACTCGAACACAATTTTATGAGTCGTGCCGGTGTATGTATGTTCGTCCGGGAGGATATCTGCTGTCGCCGCCTTCATAGCCTTGAAGACAGGGACCTGTCGATATTGTGGGTGCGCGTAGATTACAGCGGCCACACTCGTATCTATGCGTGCCTATACAGGTCTCATAGCGGTGACACGGACGTAACTCGACTCTTCACGCACCTGAGTTTGACGACTGACAAAGTTCTAGAGCAATATCCCACAGCAGAACTAGTTATTTTGGGAGACTTTAACGCCCACCATCGCGAGTGGCTCAGTTCTCGAACCAATAACTATGCTGGGATATCTGCTCATGAATTTGCTCTGACCTATGGATTCTCTCAGCTGGTACTTTCTCCAACGAGAATACCAGATATAGAGGAACATACGAGCTCCTTACTGGACCTTCTGCTGACTACTCGTCCGGACGGGTACTCCGTCTCAGTGGATGCGCCTCTTGGCTCCTCGGACCACTGTCTCGTTCGGACTCAAGTGTCATGCACACAACCTGATCCTTCTGGGCCAACTAACTGGCGTCGTGTGTGGCACTATAAGTCGGCAGACTGGGATGGATTGCGTGAATTTTACGCATCGTACCCGTGGAGGCAGATCTGCTTTAACTCAGAAGATCCTGACGTCTGCGCAGCCGCAGTCACTGAGACAATCCTTGCTGGTATGGAATGCTATATTCCTAACCCGCGAGTAGCTGCTGGCGTCAAAAAACGACCGTGGTTTAATAGGTCTTGCAGAAAAGCTAAAATTCTTAAGCAAAATGCATATGAGGCTTGGACCACGGCTCGTTTTAATAAGGATCCGAATATTTCTAAGTTAAAACGCAAATTAAATGCTGCCTCGAGGTTCAGTAAGAAAGCAACTGCCAGAGCAAAATTCCAATTCATCGGCAAAATAGGTGGGCGACTTGCGAGCTATCCTTCTGGGAGTCGTGCTTTCTGGTCGCTCGCCAAAGCTGCCGAAGGGAACTTCTGCCAGTCGTCGTTACCACCACTGCGAAAGACCGATGGTGACTTGGCCCATAGTGCTAAAGAGAAAGTCGATCTACTGGGCAGTCTCTTTGCCTCGAACTCGAATATGAGCGATGAAGGCGCTGTACCACCTACTATACCGTGGTGCGGTAAGTCCATGCCGGAAATCTCCATAACGCAGCGGGAGGTCAGGCGGGCGTTGCTTTCTCTAGACGTTCATAAGTCGAGTGGGCCAGACGGTATACCAGCAGTGGTGCTTAAGCAGTGTGCTCCTGAGTTATGTCCTGTACTCACGCGCCTCTTCGCGCTTTCCTACCACACTAGGCAATTTCCGTCTACATGGAAGACTGCGAATGTGCACCCGGTGCCCAAAAAGGGCGATAGATCAGATCCATCGAATTACAGGCCTATCGCTATAACCTCTCTCCTCTCTAAGGTGATGGAGCGTGTGATCAACACACAGCTTCTAAGATACCTAGAAGTACACGATCTGGTCAGTGACCGTCAATATGGCTTTCGCCACGGTCGCTCGACTGGTGACCTTCTAGTGTATCTCACACACCGATGGGCACTAGCCATTGAGAGTCAGGGGGAGGCATTGGCATGTAGCCTGGACATAGCGAAGGCGTTCGATCGGGTCTGGCACCGCGGTCTTCTGTCGAAGTTGCCATCTTACGGAGTGCCCGAGGGTTTGTGCAAATGGGTGGCTAGCTTTTTGTACGGCAGACGCATACGAACCGAAGTTGACGGTAGTTGCTCTGATAGCATGGACATTAATGCTGGTGTCCCGCAAGCCTCTGTGCTGTCTCCTACGCTGTTTCTACTGCATATCAATGACATGTTGGACATCAACAACATACATTGCTATGCAGATGACAGTACTGGTGACGCTTTTTACACGGGTCGTGCAAACATCCCTCGTTCCGTTGTGGAGGAAAACCGCGGAGAACTTGTGTCTCAAATCGAGACCACACTGTCCCAGGTCTCTGACTGGGGACGGGTAAACTTGGTCCGATTCAACCCTACAAAGACACAAGTGTGCGCGTTCACCGCTAAGAAAACTCCATTCACTGTGGTCCCACAATTCCAGAACACTCCCCTCTCCATCTCCAAGAGCATTGGGATCCTTGGTGTCGACATCTCCAGCGATGTTCAGTTCCGAAATCATTTACAAGATAAGGTAAAGCTGGCGTCCAAAAAACTTGGTGTACTCAACAGAGCGAAGCAGTACTTCACGTCGGGGCAAAGGTTGTTACTTTACAAGTCGCAAGTTAGGCCCCATATGGAGTACTGCTGCCATCTCTGGGCAGGTGCACCCGGATACCAGCTTGGCCCTTTTGACTCGGTTCAACGACGGGCTGTGAGAATTGTCGACGATTCCAAACTCACTTGCGGTATCGAGCCCTTAAGTCTGAGGAGAGACTTTGCCTCACTGTGTGTGTTCTACCGCTTGTACAATGGGTTGTGTTCTGAGGAATTGTTCGAAATGATGCCCACGGCTACTTTCTACCATCGCACCGCTCGCCATCGGCAGGGAATTCATTCTCACACTTTAGAACCTAAATGGTCGCGTACAGTGCGGTTTCAGAGAATCTTCCTCCCGCGAACGCTTAAGTTGTGGAATGAGCTCCCTGCCAAGGTTTTCTGCAAGGACTACAGTATGGAGTTCTTCAAGAAAGAAGTTATTAGATTTCTGAAGGGTCGGCAACGCGCAAGTGATACCCCTGGTGTTGCAAGCGTCCATAGGCTACGGTGACCGCTTACCATCAGGTGGGCCGTAAGCTTGTTTGCCACCTTAGTGGTATTAAAAAAAAAAAAAAAAAAAAAAAAAAAAAACCTATACGGCCAACCCATTCCGTGGGGAAAAAAGGTCAAATACCTAGGAGTCACTTTAGACTCGCGTCTTAATTTCAGAGCCCACATTAAAAGAGTAAGAGACCGAGCAGCCTTCGTTCTCGGTCGCCTTAAGCCAATGTTAAACAAGTACAGTTAAATGTCTCTTAGAAATAAGGTGACGCTTTAAAAAACTTGTATTCGGCCCATACTCACATATGCGAGCGTAGCGTTTGGTCACACCAATACTACTTCCTTGCAAGTCTTACAAAATCGCTTTATGCGAGGCGCAGTTGGCGCCCCGTATTATATGCGTAACATCGATCTCCATAGCAATTTCGAGCTACCGACCATAAAAGCCTTCATCAAAGATGCGTCTAAACGCTCCTTTGAGTCGGCAGCCCTCCACCCCAATCCCCTAATTAGGCAAGCTATAAACTACGCCCCCAATAGAGGGGCCTTAGGACCCTTTAGATATCCGAGGCACGTACTGATAGATTCAGATGACGAGATCACCAGCAGGCTCAGAGCTCAAGCGCCTTCCGCGCCCGCGTCCGCGAACACAGTTTATACAAATATATACAGAATACGTCGCGACGGAACACTAGACAGTTTAGTTTTCACACACACACACACACACACGAGCGCGCGGGTATTCTAGGTTCACTAATATACCCGGGCGTTTCGACTAGTTAGATTTAAATAATAATAGAGTTGCTTCTCTTCAGAACGCATTTGCTATTTTTCGAAACGGCCAGTGCTGCCACCGCTTTCGAAGTTAGATCTAGCGCTTTTTTCGGACACATAGCGCCCAAATTTTAATATTAACTCCTAGCGGAAAACATAGCGCATTTTTATGGCAGGCCAAACTTAGTTGTAATCACGTCGCAATCTTGCCAAAAAGTAGGAATAACGCAGAAACACCGTAATTAGTTTAGTTTCCGTTCCATTTGTTTAGGGTATTCCCCAACTAAAATAAATTATTTCTGGTTGTTGGTTTACGATGTGCAACCTAGACCTTCAGGAATTCAGTCAACTCAACCTGATCCTTCTGACATCGAAGGCGATTAGTTTCACCACTAGATCTGGTGGTTTGGGACCCCTGCTGGTGGGCAAAATTTGTATCTGGTGGCTAGTGGATTTTTTAGTAGGCAACTTTTTGATAATTTTCGGTTGATAGTTTTCAAAACAAAGAAAAATTTTGCTAAATAAAGACAATATTGCACTCGGTAATTATAGTTACCTACTCATCACATATCCCTATAATAAATAAAAATGATAATGTAGAAATGCCGTGAACTCACTCCCGTAGCTCGCTCGATAAAGACTAGGACCACAAATGATTAGATTATACTATATAGGATAGACTTCTAGGTAAGGAAGAGATCGCTTATAATAAATGAATGTAGATCGACAAACGAAACTTTGTTTTGTTTTGGATTCTAATCAAGTTTCATTATCTGGTTGTAAAACTATTTTTACTTGCTATTTCGCAAATATTTTAAATTAGGAAAATATGCCGAAACCACAGCACACGCAATAGTTTCGGGAATCGTGGCTTCAAGATGCTTCTGGCTTCAAAAGCTGGCTTCAAGTATTTTTTCTTGTTTTTACAATTATAATATTGTCTTAAAACTTCTTAATTTTTCATTAAAAAATAGTTTTTTATACAAATTCATAATTTAGTTTTTTTTTTTAGTGGTTTCATATCTTTTTCATAAAAAACGCTAAAAAATCTGGTGGATTTCTGGTGGTTTTAGGACCTGCATGTAGTGGGCTTGCAAAAAGTTTGATGGCAACACTGATTTCGGTCATCAGTATCATAGAGGAAACAAATACTGCGTAAGAATCAGTATTAAGCGCCATAAAGTAAATAATCACTACGTTAAGATTAAGCGCGTGCTCGCGAGGAAAACATCTCGACAGAATGACGAAATGTGCCGTGAACTGGTGTCAAAATTACAGCAGTAAAACAAAAAACGTTTCATAAAGTAAATACACATTTTTACGCAAATGAACAAATTAATCCAGCCCAGTAAAATAAGTTCATTGCACACTAAATACCTACAAAAATTGGTCGGCCTATCTGATAAATATCAGAATGGTTAGGGATAGACGAATATCGATACACTTATCGACATTTGTAATATCCGTTATTCATTATTTATTAATTTCAATATTAATTATTAATAATAAGCATTAAAGAGATTTAGCTAAATATAAATCAATAAAATAGGATTTTCATATTTTTAGGGTTACGTAGCCAATTAGATAAAACGAAACCCTGATAATATCTACAAATACGTAATTCAGAGGCTTACGACTCCGCCATTTTTCATCAATTCAAAAAATTGGTCTTAAGTGTTCCTTTTTTTTACCACCAAGGTGTCAAACAAGTTTACAGCCCGCCTAATACGAAGCAGTTTCCGTCGCCTATGAACGCTACACGCTTCACCAGTGGCATTACTTAAGCGTTGACGACCGTTTAAATAGAACCGCCCCTCAAATATTTGTTTTATTTTAATTTTATTATTTTTTTTAAAGTGACTTTATTTTAATTAATACGCTTAACGTCTACCTGTTTCCGTTATCAATATCGAGCAAACACGAGCAAAATATCACGTTTGTTGTATGGGAGCCCCCTAAGTATGTATTTGATTCTGTTTATTAATATTTGTTGTTATAGCGGCAACAGAAATACATCTTCTGAGAAAATTTCAACTGTCTAACTATCACGGTTCATGAGATACATCCTAGTGACAGCTGGACGGACGGACAGCGGAGTCTTAGTAAGACGGTCCTGTTTTTTCCCTTTGCGTAAAGAACCCTAAAAATTTATTAAAAATTTTAGTTGAAATTCAGTGATCAATAATAATTAATTGTTTAAATATATTTATTTTATTTTGTTTCGTATGCTTCAGCTTTTATTATTGGATATTTTTTAATAAAATTTAATTTTCAGATTATGACGCAGACTGTCCGGTGGTGGTTGAAAGAAGCAGGGCTTCGGCCAGCGAAAAAGATTCCGCTAACAGAAGCGCATGCTAGAGTAAGCTTTTGCTTGGAATATTATAATTTTGAATGCGTTAATAACACCGTCATATTTGTTGACGAGAAAACTTTTCAATTGCATAAGGACGGCAGAAAACTTTTATGGAGACGAAACAATGTCAATGTAATTTCTGTCGTCCTTAACAGATGGAAAATGTTTGCCTTCCTTCTTATCCCGATAGTCAACTTGGGTAATACCTACCTAAGCGTTTAACAAGCCATTCTTATGGTGTTTTTGACATAACACATGATTCTTACTCAGTTAAAATTATAATGATTACCTGAAGGTTATTTTAGCTGAACTTGCTTTTCTGTTAGCTGAATTTTCAAAGATTATGAATAAATTAACAGTAATGAATTATGGACATAATAATACGAGCGTGTTTAATATTTCTATACTTTGTGCAAATGGGTGGCTAGCTTTTTGTCCGGCAGACGCATACGAGCCGTAGTTGACGGTAGTTGCTCTGATAGCATGGACATTAATGCTGGTGTCCCGCAAGGCTCTGTGCTGTCTCCTACGCTGTTTCTACTGCACATCAATGATATGTTGAAGATCAACAACATACATTGCTATGCAGATGACAGTACTGGAGACGCTTATTACACGAGCTGTGCAAGCATCCCTCGTTCTGCTGTGGAGGAAAAACGTGAAGAACTTGTGTCTCAAATCGAGATCGGTCTGTCCAAGGTCTCTGACTGAGGACGGGAAAACTTGGTCCGATTCAACCCTTCAAAGACACAAGTCTGCGCGTTCACCGCTAAGAAAACCTCATTCACTGTAGTCCCACAAATCCAGAACACTCCCCTCTCCATCTCCAAGAGCATTAGGATCCTTGGTGTTCACATCTCCAGCGACGTTCAGTTCCGAGATCACTTGCTAGACAAGGTAAAGCTGGCGTCCAAAAAACTTGGTGTACTCAACAGATCGTAGCAGTACTTCACGTCGGGGCAAAGGTTGCTGCTTTACAAGTCGCAAGTCCAGCCCCATATGGAGTACTGCTGCCATCTCTGGGCGGGTGCACCCGGATACCAGCTTGGCCCTTTTGACTCGGTTCAACGACGGGCTGTGAGAATTGTCGACGATCCCAAACTCACTTGCGGTATCGAGCCCCTAAGACTGAGGAGAGACTTTGCCTCCCTGTGTGTGTTCTACCGCTTGTACAATGGGTTGTGTTCTGAGGAATTCTTCGAAATGATGCCCACGGCTACTTTCTACCATCGCACCGCTCGCCATCGGCAGGGAATTCATTCTCACACTTTAGAACCGAAATAGTCGCTTACAGTGCGGTTTCAGAGAAATTTCCTCCAGCGAACGCTTAGGTTGTGGAACGAGCTCCCTGCCAAGGTTTTCTCTAAGGACTATAGTAGTAGTAGTAGTATGGGGTTCTTCAAAAAAGAAGTTATTAGATTTCTGAATGGTCGGCAATGCGCGAGTGATGCCCTTGGTGTTGCAAGCGTCCATAGGCTACGGTGACCGCTTACCATCAGGCGGACCGTAGGCTTGTTTGCCACCTTAGTGCTATAAAAAAAAAAAAAAAAAAACTAATAAACTAACCCAAATACTAACACTTTTTTTAAGGCAAAACTCAAGTAGCTCGCCCGCATAACTAGCTCCTTACCTAAAGTTTTGGGTATTTTACTTTCATATAATACCATGGGTATATTAACAATTTAAGAGACAGCAGAATATAATAAATTAGAGATTAAATTTAATAAGGGTTTTAGTATTCGGACGTCTGATGTAAGATTATTATTAATACTCAGTAGCTGTTGATTTTTTTGTATTTTTGGTGTGACGTGTAATAAAAATTTAGTAATAGATAATAAAGATAAGACGAGCTTACGCGTTTGTGCAATGAAGGTTAAGGGTTTAGGCTAAGGTAAATAGTTTTAAGTTATGATTATTATTTTTTTTAAATAGGTTCCTGTGATATGGATTACCTAATTGTAGAATTGTTGTAGTTAAAAAGTCTTGTATATTCAAAAAGTTATAGGATTGATTAATGGAAATACTTTATATTAAAAGCATCATTTGCACTAAGATCCGTTGTGAGTATTCACACAATTGTTAAAAACTGCCAATTAATGTCTATTAAAATTTTATTTTTATTGTATTTATTTGTAGTTTATCCTCATTATTATTTTTACTTTAAATTGTCATGTCGATTGTAAATAATTAAATGACGTTACTACGACTTCTGATATTTTATTTTACTTTTACTAAAAGGCCAGTCTCGACCAAATTACCAAAGAGTCTGCAAACTGATGAATTTTGCCAATACTAGTCGAGATAAAATCAGTGGATTAAGTTGATGTTTGTTAACCATTGTGTATATCTGGGAAATTGTTAAAAACTATGGACATTTCTGGTCCCCTCTCTATTATTACATCGGTAGCCACTGTGAGGGAGTCCATCCTCACACCTCAAGTCAAGTTAGTCACGCACAAGGGTCAGCGTCCATAGGCTGCGTTGACTGCTTAACACGAGGCAGGCCGTATGCTTATTTGTCACCTTAGTATATTGAAACAAAGAACACACACACTTCCCACTTCTTGGCACATATCTATACCTACTTACTAAGTAGAATGTTTGTGTGTACGCACTAAGCACCCACCGCACTAGGCACCCACACGGGTGCGCGTTAATTATAGAGGACACTGGATGCGAAATAGGCTAAAAAGCCAATTCTGTAATACTAACGATGATGGTAAGAAAAAATACTAAAACTTAATTATAATTTAAAATAAATTAGAATGAGACGAATTTTTTTCCATACTTCATAAATGTTTTTACCGAAATTACTACATTATTACTATTGTACGTTGTCCCAAATCCTACTTTTGAATGGGAGGGACAAATATTACGGCGGAACAAAAACCAAATCCAAATAGAACAATAAATTAAATCAATAAAGGACCGAGTAGATTTTTCTAGAAGATTGTTATAAAATAAGTTTATAAAGGTTTTCAAGGGCAATCACCTTTTTGTACGCCTCTTCGTTATTGTAGGTAAGAAATTATATATTCATTTATAATTTACGGTTGCGATGCGACGCGATGCATTGGGGATGCTACGTAAGAGAGCAGCGAGTGTGAGACGAAATAATAAATTACGACTACCTCTCTTTCGCGACTTTTTCGCTGCGTTGCGCCTTGGGTTCAAAGTCCGTTAAGGTTAGGTTGATGTGTCGCTTACTGTATGTTTTTGTAATTTTTTAGAAACAATTTAAAACTAGCAAAAAATTACAGTATTAAATTATCTAAAAATAGTATACAATAATTTCCGCAATATCAAATCTGTGTAGGTTTTATGTGATTCCTGGTATTGCAATTACAAAAAAAAAACTGCTTGTTTGCTAAAAAGATATCAATTATGAACTTAAAAAAAAAAAAATGTCTATTTTGTGAAAATTAATTCCACCTAACGCATAGTTTTGATATATTTCTACTATAATATCTCCGTGATGGAATATAACCACTTACCTTTTTCAACATATAATTAGGACAAACATCAAAGTTGTGTTCCATTTATAATATACATTTTAAATTGCAAGTTGAAGATAATTTCATTATGCTTCAGCGCGTCTATCGCTTGTTATCTTTATCGGAATCGGATTCATACAGTTGCTAAATCATTTCACGTCCATTTCTATTACGTCCTTGGTCTAGAGAGACTGCCGCCACGGCACATAAGTCTAGCGCACAGAGAATAGAAATTAAGGTGAGCGAAACGTAAAGGAGATGTTTGCGTTTAGTGCACGCAATAGTTATAAATTTATGATAGCAGATACTTTCGTTACATATAAATTATAATATTTTATGTATCAATTGTAGGCTAAATCGCATAAATACGCATTATTTGTACAAAAAAAGTCTAACCCCCAATTCTCTGTGGCTATGGTTGTTTTAAACTCAGCCATATAAATGGTAGAATTATATTATCTTAGGAAGTGAGTATTTTTTCTCTTTGAGCCAAAGCCATATACTATTATCTGTGACATAAATTATATGTTATCTGTGAGCCAAAGAAAAGAATAAAATAAGCAGTAATTTTGTGGAAAAATAATACATATTTAATTTTTGTGGTCATTTTTATTTATAGGTAAATAGTATTAAGCATGGATAGAGGTTTGTTCATATTGTAATAAATAACAAATTCCTTAGTAGAAATATATCGGGCATGTTTAAGTGTTATTGAATAATTTTACTGAACTTTATTGTTGTGTTTACGTATTTCCAAGAATGCAAGATTTTCCAAATAATGTTTGATTAAATCAGTTAATCTACGTGTTTGTAACAATCAAACTTTTAAGTTTGAGCTGAAATTCGTTGTTTATGCTTTGTAGGTTATGTTTTGCTTGTGACAAAGAAGCGCGGGCAATTCTTCAGCGGCTATATCAAGGATTCAATGAGGCTATGGAAATAAAAACCTTTCACTAAAAGTAGCCTTTTTAAACACTTGTTAAGCGTAATCGTAGGTACAACATTATGCCACATCCAAATCCTAATATCGAATATACATATATATTTATATATAAAAATACATATTTTATATTTAATTTAGGAAGCACTGTACATTAAAAGGCATTGACTTTAAATAGTAATATTTTTTTGGGACAGAAAAAAACATACTCATTGTATTGTTTTTACGTCACTTGAGTTAGGAAAAGCGCAAAAAACGAAAAATTAGCGATTTTTGTAAAAAAAATTATAAACAAATACTGATGGAAAAATAACTTTTATAATTTAAAGTTTTTGTATCACTTACTACTAAATTTTATATAGTAGTAGCTTTTTTACAAACAGTTTAACACTTCCTACTTGTTTATAATCTAAAACAAACACATAAATTCCAAAAAATTAAATGTAATGTAAAAATTAAAACAAGATTTGAAATAAGGACTAATAATCGATCAATAATAAGAATTATAAGATCGATTGTTTAAATTTACGATGAATGATAATGGGTCGCCCTGACTACACTAAATAAGTTCAGTTGAAAAAGAGCTCTCTTATTTTCTGGTTTTAAAAGTTTATATTATAACTATATAATAAAAACAAGATTCGATTAATATAGTAGTCCATTCAAGCATTTTTGATCAAAATACTTTTATCCATGTTCTACCCACAAAAAAAAAAAAGATATGAAATGAACGAAATATTTATATATATGCAATGTGCTAACATAATAATATAGTATTATCTTAATTACTGAAATATTACATTTATGGCTATTATTACCATGTAATGTTTAAAGATATTACAAAAAAATGATAAATTATGTAAACGCGGTATTCTTGTATGCACTATTACTTTCGTTGTTCTTTTATTATGTGAGGTAAAAGCAAAGTTATCCTACGACACTGAATTTTCGATATTTTATTTCCCGAAAACTATGAAGTTCCGCAAGATAAAACTTTGTAGATAGATTAATGACAGTAAGTTCTATCCCCAAAAAAAATATGAAGTCGAAAAAAAATAGCTGATAAAGTACAGTGCAGCCTTAATTTATAGTATAATAGATAGAAGGTTTTGGGAAAAGTGCCTGCTTGATTGGGGCAAACATTTATGTAATTAACATTTGTGTTTGTTTAGAGTCTTGGTGTTTTGTATGAATGTAGGTCTATTAAAAAAAAGTAAGGCAACAATGCCACTGGACACATACCGACATTCATCATCTTCTTTGTTTCCTAATGACTGAGGGTAGTGATCTTGGAGGAAAGTCTACTTCACTAACACTCTCCAGGTGGCCCTGTGTTTGGCTAGGCTAGGATGGATGCCTGTTTGTTGTGGTTAGTCACTTTTACCTTATCACGCCACTAGGGCTTAGCAATTTTTGGCAGCTCTGGATTTTTTTTCTAAAAATACTGTCAGTTTTGAGATAATGTTGGAAGACAGTTGTAGTATTTTTGGAAATGGTGATGTTTGAAACTTATTTTTATTGTAAGTATTGTATATTATTGGAATTATTTATTATGTACTGTTAGTTAAGGTTAAAGGTACCCACTCATAAATAAATGGCATAACAGTCTTAAATGGTTGTCAAACCTAAAATAGCAATCTGTTGTCATTATTTAGTACCTAATTTTCAGTTAAATTAAATTTTAAAGTTTTGTTAATAACAGCCATTTTAAAATTATGGCAAAAATCTCATGCAATCTAACTAACACATCTTATATTGGACAAAATCTTGTAAATAATAATAATAAAGCTTTTTTGATTCCGGACTCTTACATTATATAAACAAAAAAAAAAACTATTTCAATGTTAGTTTTACCTCTTATTCTATGTTAGTAAATAACATACTAGTTTATTGTTCAGACCCCATCTGGGTAAAAGCCTCCTCCATTGTCTTCCATTTATTCTGTTTTCAGCAGTGCTTATCCAGTTTCCACTGGCTACTAGGACTAGTTAGGTACTAAACCTTGTGGTGAAGATTGCACATATAGCTAATGATGTAAAAATATATAAGTACCTATCTCAACTCTTCCTCTGAATTGATGACCAGCTACCTATTTAATAAATGAATTATTATTTCAATTAGTTATGAGAGATGTATTGTAGTCTAATGGTATATACGTCAAACAACAACTATTTTGCTCCTAGTTTGAAGTTTATGATGTACCTAACAGTTTAAAACACACTTCACCTGCATGAAACCAACTTCAAACTGTAATTCAGATCAGATTTTTGCAAATAATTAATTTTTTTTTAATAGGGCGTTCCTTTTGAGCCGCTTTGAAATTAAATAGTAAAACCTCAGTTTAGCACAAACTACCCGTCCCGTTTGAGCGCTTCTGATAATTTCAGCGGCGCTATTATTGTGCAAACTAAACTCGTTTCGTGTCATTTTTTACATTTGACAGCTGTCAAAAAGTAGTGCAAAATACCCACCTCCCGACATTAGTTTTTGGTAGCAACATTTTGTAGCAAAACCGCTTAAAAGAAACACTAAAAGTCAACATTAGATTTTGCTATGATTTTGCTTCCAAAACCACTAACAATTTCTGCTAAAAATTAGCCAGATGGAACACCCTATAAGTGTCTCAGTACATATTGTATACTCTTCAGCTGATTATAAGTATTGTATTGTATTATTACTTTAAATAGTACTTCTTCCCAGCTCTTTTTGGCAGAAATTAACATTGTTTTATATTGTATTGATGATTCAAAAGTGTTCTCAGAAACCTATTTGAATAAATATTGTTTGATTTGATTTACAGTGCGGTTTCAGGGAAACTTCCTCCCGCGAACGCTTGGGTTGGTGAATGAGCTCCCTGCCAAGGTTTTCTCTAAGGACTAAAGTATAGGGTTCTTCAAGAAAGAAATTATGGGATTTTTGAAGGGTCGGCAACGCGTCAGTGATACCCCTGGTGTTACTAGCGTCCATAGGCTATGGTGACCGCTTCCCATCAGGCAGACCGTAAGCTTGTTTGCCAGCGTAGTGGTTTTAAAAAATAATATTTGTACATTGAAGATATTTAGGAAAAATTAATATGATAGGTCTTTATAAGAGCAATAGAAGTCGGTCTGTTTGTTTCTTTGTATTTGCATCTTACGGACGGTTGGGATAAAACTTGGCATACACGTAGGTTATGTGCTGGAATAGCATATAGGTTTTTTATCCCTAATTATTCCTGCGGGAATAACTATAACAGAGTTAAACGAACTATTGCTGCATCTATAGCATGCTATAGCAATGAATTGCTATAGCATGCTATAGCCGCTGGCAAAGGTAGTCTTACAATAATTACGAAGTTACTTTAGGAATTCCATATTGATAATCGAATGCAACGCGGGTGGAGCCACAAGCATAAGACAATAAAATAGGTGTGTGTTAGTTATTTATGAAATGTTTAAATTGTTATGCAATAAATTTGAAATTAAAAGTAGAAAACTGAATTTTATGCACTATTGTCCAGTTTTAAGTTATATTCTGCTAATACATAGTTTAATTTTATTATTTAATTTTTCAATTTATTAAAAATTGTGGTTTTTTAATTTATGGAATTATGTTATTTTATATATTTACAGCTAGTACTGAAATGAATTAACAAGAATTATGTTTGTATCACATGAAAAACCTGCAGTCAAAAAGAAATATCAGAAGCCAAATATTCTTAGGAAGAAAGTTAAACCACCTCCTCTGAAACCCAATACCTGTGATACTCATGAATCTAAAACTAAATTGTCAGACTCAGTATCATGTGTTTTAGAGAAAAATATTCAAGAAACATCTTTGGAAAATATTTTAAAACAAAATATCAATGGAAGTCTAGCATCTAAGAAACCTTCTCAGGTGTTAAAAACACCTTCTGAGTCTGAAATAAATTATGTAAACAGGATAAATGAAAATGAAACAAATTTGAAACCAAAAGTGGTTAGCAAATATATTGCAAATAACTTGCAGAATAATAGTAAGTGTATTTATATTTTGTTTAACTATAGTGGTTTATGTGAATGTCTTTTGAATCTTTTCTAGGTTCTGCATCAAAGTAGTATAATGGAACCCATGGTGAGTCTTTATGTCAATTTTATTTTGCTTAGAAATTATGTGATTGAAATTTTTTCAATATTATTGGACTTTCTACCAAGATGTTGGAAAGATCTATGGTGAAAGTAATAACATAAATATTAGAAATATGTCTGAAATGTGGCTTCAAAATCTAAAAGTTACTACTACGACAAGGTTGTTATAAAAAGAAGTATTCTTTTTTGTTGCTTTATCCAAACTGATATGTATTTGTGGAACTCTGTTTATTTGTAATTGCTCAGCGTCGCAACGGAGCAACCAATGAAGTATATTATAGAATACCTTTTAATTTTGATCGATATTTTATCTTTTTCGTAAATTACGTAAATTCGGACTAGTGCACCGTGAGTTCCGTACCACGATTTATGTAATTTACGAAGACAAACAAAAATAAAAAGTGTGCCACTAAGCGGTATGAGATGGAATCATGTTGAGTAATTAAATGGCGGTGAAGTACCTATATAATATTTGCATTCAATTATTTGCCATTTTCATGACTCAATTTTGTTTAATATATTCTGGGTCTTTATTTAAATATTTTATTATTCTTTGTAGATAATAAAGAAGATCATAGCATAAAAATCAATTTAAATGAGTTTGAAAGTACTGTGCAACGAGTCACAAATTCCAAGGTAATTATGAAAGTAAATCACTCACTACCTACATTATTTAAAAATATTACCAGTCGAATATAAAACATGTAGTAATGAGTTATCATAGCAATAATATAAATTTATTAAAAATAGTCTTTTAGCATATCTCGTTATTAATATACCATGAATTATGTATGTAGTTTGGCTGACCTTGGGTAATAGCTTAAACACTTCGCTCTAAGCTGAGTCAGCCATACTCTCTACTCACAACTTGGGATGACATTTTATACTGTTTTAAAAGTGCACCTTAATTATGACAGAATAATATAATAAAAGTAACTCAAAAAATAAATAAAATAACCTAAAAATCAAGCTTATATATATACAGCTATATCCCTAAAATATCCCTACCTACTAGAAAAAAAAAAATGATAAAAAGGGTACTTTTTCTAAATTTAACCCTAAAGGTCCCTAAAATGCTGCATTATTTGAGCCAGGTATGCTCCAGCTCTCAGGTCCCCAGAGAAGTTTCAATTGCTAGTGCCACAAACTCGTAGTAATTTCGCAGTTTTGAATATCTACGCCGCTGGGTTAATTGTGCTTGTTCGGCTGCTGCTCCGGGCCTTGAGCGTTTCAAACCGATAAGGTGCCAACGTATCTACACATGTGGCATCCCGTATCAGTGTGCGTCCAAGTCGCCATGGTCCACATGGTCAGATCTCTTCTCATCGTCCCTACTCATGCTTATCGGTTCGAGAATGGCAGGAAAAGAGAAGGACGAAGCAGATCATTAAGCGCAGAATGGCGGTAAAAGCGGCCCGCACTTATTTCACAAGAAATAATAATGATAATAAAAAAATAAATTTAATACAACAGTCAAAGTCAATATTTTTATACAATTATAATTATTTTTTGAATTTTCTGGGATAAAAAGTAGCCTGTGTCCTTCTCCATATCTTCAACTACCTCTTTGCAATTTAAGCGTAATTGGATATTCCATTGCGGCAGGATTAAGTAACAAACGTTTTAGTTATTCCTGCGGAAAAAATAGCCTATTTACTTCCCCGGTACTCAAACTATCTCCATACCAAATTTCATCTGAATCGGCTCAGCAGTTCCCGATCCATCCAGTGATGCAAGCGTTAGTGAGGAACAAACAACCAAACGTCGAAACTTTCGCATTTATAATATTAATGGGATAGCTGGTGAATATTGCCAGCGGCTCCACCCGCCCTAAATTTGGTTTTCGGAGTGGCATTCTTACGGCAACTCCTTAATTAATTAATACTAATGAAGTTTGCTATAGTAAGCTATAGTTCGTCTTAGCTCGGTTATAGTTATTCCCGCGGAAACTTTTAAATTTTTTGGAACAAAAACTATCCTATATCCTTTCCCAAAACTCAAACTATATCCATACCAAATTTCATCTAAATCGGTTCAGCGGTTTAAGCGTTAAGTGGTAACGGACAGACAGATATTATTTGAATACTAAGGTATGGATATTATGTAATATGACGTTTTTAACTCACTTACTTTACCGTTTGTAACTCACTTAACCAGTGGTGTATTTAACACACCTATTTTATAACAGTGACCGGACCTACGCCAGAACTTTGCTTTTGATACAGAGAATGTCTATATATTCCATAAATCGTAAATGACTTTAACAGTAGTAGTTAGTTAGTATTATATATTTATGAGTAGTAAGTAGTGTAATGGAAGACCAGGCATGAGAATATTAGAAATAACCTTTTCCCAGTTCTTGATGAACTATAAGGAAAAAGTCAGGATTTGACTTTTGCTAAATTATACAAAGTTTATAGTTACATACTACGACATGTTTTAGATCTTCCTTAATTTTCCTAGTATGATTGCAAGATGGCCAATGTGATTTTGTTTGCAGAACAGTTTGTTGTTAAATATAGATACAGTAGCTGGAAAAAGGCCTGAAAGTAATGCAGAGCAGTCCTTAAATTTTATATCAGATTCATCACAAACTAACTTAGAATTGTGTAAGTATAATACTATTTTGTTTTTTTCCCAAGTTATGGAATTAATTATTTTTTACTTCCTGGTTTTGCTTATTTCAGATGACATATCTCAATTAAATACTTTAGGTGGAGGAAATATAAATGTTGATACTTTTTCCCCAGTGACTTCTGAAATACTACATGTTACAAATGGCAAAGTTATTTCTACCCAAAATTTATCAATCACATTTGTTCAAAACCATGTAGAAAAATTTAAGGTAAAGTACTAACTTTTAATAACTTTTTAACTAACTTTTATTTAGATGCCATATATTTTTTGTTTAATAAGCTATTTATTAATATACTTCATTATTAAACAGTAGTTGTGTTGGTATTTGACAAGATAAGTTAAAAATGCAATTTCAATATGTAAAAGGTAAATGCAAAAAAGAAGCAAAAAAAATAGCTAGATTTATTTTTAGAACTCATTATCCAAAGGCCCTATTCCTGTAACTCTGCTTTCTCTGTCCCTCCACCGGTACTCCTACCTCGTAAACGGAATGACAGACCTGTAATTTGGATATTTTGTGAATTATGGTGACCTAAAACTAAATTCCGATTTCTGAGCATCTCCATGTAAGAATAAGTTGCATGTTCAACTGTCAGTCATATCTGTTGTCCTGTGGTTTCAGTCACCTTTGGCTGGTCTGTATAGTTTCCACCATGGATTCCGAAGGACACACTGCGGTCTCTTTAAAGAACTTTTGGATTGCTAGCTGACCTGATATGAATAGGGTTAAGGCTAGCTAAAGGAAAAGATGACAACAATTTAATCAGATCTTTTGTGTAGGCGCAAGTCATCTTAAGATTTTGTTTATTTTTCAGTGCAATGTATTGGATTGTAACAAAGAATTTTGTAGTAAACAGAAGTTAAACAAACACAAAAATAGACATAACAAAGCTTTCAATAAAGAACCAAGGCAGATGTACGTGGAGTGTCCTGTGAAGCAAGTTCATTTAAACGGCACGGAAACCCCATGTGGGAAGGCGTATCTAATTAGGGAAGAGTTGTCGAAACATTTGAACGAAGAGCATACTCTTGAAGATGCCCCTCACAGGTATGTAACACTTTAATCTTCATTAATGAATTATTGCCAATATATTTATAAGCATTCATAATCCACTGCAAAAATTGGAAATACTATTTCAAGAAATACTTAGAAATAAAAAAACATAGCACAAATATTGTATGAAGTTAGAGAAACTTTATAAGAGAAAAATTATTGTTTTAGTAAAAATAATTTACTTTAAGAGGAAATATCTGAAACAAGCAAATGCAGAAATAGGTATTTAAAAACATTTGTTGCCGCTCTAGGACCCGGTACGGATGTGTAATAGGGAGGATGGGGTTACAGCTTGGAGATAAGTACATATTCCAATCATAGATTACATTGGCGTCATATATTTCTGTTGGGACTCTCGAAAGATCTTTTCCTCTCTTTTATTTCACCACATATTACTGACTATCCACCACTAACAGTCATATAGGTATAAAATGGTTGGATAAGAGGCTAAAAATAGTCTCTATTTAGCCACTGGTAATAATACTGCCTGTTGAGTTTGGGGTCACTATCACTAGAAGCGACTATCGGACTGATTTTTAATGCATACCCTAGCACTAAAAAAGTGTTATTGTTTTTAAGTTGTGAAGAGTGTGGTCGTCGATTTTTCTGGCGGAGCGGTCTCCGCGCGCACAGTAGAGCGCATTGTGGACTGCGTACGGTGCATACGTGCGCGTGGCCTGGGTGCGGGCGAGTGTTCAGACAGCCCTGTCGGTTGCGAGAACATACCCGGGTCCATACTGGCGACAAGCCGTACCCTTGTCGACATCCAGTGAGTATCCATTTATGTTATCTATGTTGTAATTATAAATATGTCTATGTTGGAATTATAAATATGTTTATTCTTACAAAATAACACAACTACTTATAGTAACAGAGAATAGAGTTGTTTAATTAGTAATGTCTGGAATAATTGTTATAATTGCCTATACCGCCAGTCTTTGACCAGTGCGTCCTGCGAGGGAATTCGAAATGAGGACATCCAGAGGAGTACTAAAGTCATCGATAGAATCAGCAAGCTGAAGTGACAGTGGGCCGGCCACGTATACCTGAGAACCGATGGCCGATGGAGAGACGTTTCCTCGAGCGGAAACTGCATACGGAAACGTTAAAAGAGGGACCAGCCCGGTGCACCAATGACCTTTAGGGAGTGGCTGATGGTGGCTGGATGCAAAAGGCGAAGGTCCGGGAAAAATGGCGAGCTATGGAAGAGGCTTATGTCCAGCAGAGGACCAATTTAAGAATTAAAGTTTTGAATGTAAAACAGAAAGTACAGGAGATTCGCATTATTTGTAGTGTACAGTGGTGGCCTTATTACATTAAATAGTTTACGTATGTGCTGCCATAACAAAATTTAACCAGCTTTTGAAATGTAATCATTAAACAAAACAAAAATATATAATTTTGATTTTTTGCCTTCATAAATTTCTAAATACCTGAAAAAAATCAACAACATTCTATGTTCGTTTAGCATTTACTACAAAACGTAATTAGTTTCATCAAAATTTGATGACCTTGTCAACTTTATCAACTCAACTGTGCCATTATTGTCTCCGTCCAGAACTGCGGTTGGGCGTTCCGCACGGCAAGCAAGTTGGTGCGTCACGCGCGTCGGCACACGGGCGAGCGCCGGCACGTGTGCCCGGCGTGCGGACACGCGTTCCTGCGACGGGAGCATCTGCGGCTGCACCACCAGCGCTTCCATCAGATGCACGCGCATCTTTGCACGCATGCAGGTCATACTTATTTATCTATGTTATTATTATCATTATCATAATATTAAAAAAAAAACACTGGACCAATTTGAACCTTTCACTGTTACAAATCCATACTATTCCATATAGTTAGAGGCTATTTTAATAATAACAAAACGGGATTCAACGCGTCATGGGTAGACTGGCGGTGGCGGCAAGGCTGGTGGAACCCAGCCGAAACGTTGGAAAAAAGGTATTTTGCCAAATGACGCGTTTAATCCCGTTTTATTATTTTTAAATTAGTAATGGAATGCGTAAATTTAAAAAGTTAGGGGCTATGTTTGTTCTGATATGTTAAGGGTTTCCTAAGCTCCCCGGAAATCAAGTAGAAGAAGATTGCTAGGTAATATATAAAAGCGATAGTACAGTCGACTTGTTGAAAGATCTATAAGCCTATTTTAAACATATTGATTTTGAATTTCAAGTATGTTTGTTATTTCTTCACCTTATAAAGTAGCATTTAACTAATCTGATTTGTGACACAGGATAGAGAGACGCAAAATAATAAAGAATACTTTTTATGTCTATAGAGAGATCCCACAGAAATAGATTGTTCCACAGGTGAAACCGCAGGCATTATTCCTTGACATATGAAGCAATAGTTCGTTGTAATTTTTAGTATAGCTGCTAAGAAGGGAAATAATATAGAATATTTTTTATTTCGGTTAATCAACAGAATGGCGATAACCGACTTCCATGCAAACGCCAGTACGCTATATGTAGTTCAGTATCTCAGTACCTGTAAAAAGTGCTCCCTTACGAAATGGTTTATGTTAGTAAGCTAGTTAGATGTAGAACATAAGAAAATGTTGAATAAAAGTGACTGTCACCATGTACAGTGTCTAATTTGCTAAGTAAATGCATTATTAGCGTTACAATGCTAAGTTTATATGAAAGTAGGTAAACGCATTGTCTGCAGACGTTACAGTGTCGAGCTTGCTAGTTTTTTTTTTTTTTTTTTTTTTTTTTTTTTTTTTTTTTTTTTTTTTTTTTAATACCAAAGAAAAGAAAAGAAGCACACGGTCCGCCTGATGGTAAGCGGTCACCGTGGCCTATGGACGCTTGCAACACCAGGGATATCACTCGCGCGTTTCCGACCCTTCAAAAATCCAATAACTTCTTTCTTGAAGAACTCCATACTGTAGTCCTTGCAGAAAACCTTGGCAGGGAGCTCATTCCACAACCCAAGCGTTCGCGGGAGAAAGTTTCTCTGATACCGCACTGTACGCGACCATTTCGGTTCTAAAGTGTGAGAATGAATTCCCTGCCGATGGCGAGCTGTGCGATGGTAGAAAGTAGCCGTGGGCATCATTTCGAACAATTCCTCAGAACACATCCCATTGTACAAGCGGTAGAACACACACAGGGAGGCAAAATCTCTCCTCAGACTTAAGGGTTCGATACGGCAAGTGAGTTTGGGATCGTCGACAATTCTCACAGCCCGTCGTTGAACCGAGTCCAAGCTGGTATCCGGGTGCACCCGCCCAGAGATGGCAGCAGTACTCCATATGGGGCCGAACCTGCGACTTGTAAATCAGCAACCTCTGCCCTGACGTGATGTACTGCCTCGCTCTGTTGAGTTTACCTAGTTTTTTGGACGCCAGCTTCACCTTATCTTGTAAATGATCTCGGAACTGAACATCGCTGGAGATGTCGACACCAAGGATCCCAATGCTCTTGGAGATGGAGGTGTTCTGGAATTGCGGGACTACAGTGAATGGGGTTTTCTTAGCGGTGAACGCGCAGACTTGTGTCTTTGTAGGGTTGAATCGGACCAAGTTTACCCATCCCCAGTCAGAGACCTTGGACAGTGTGGTCACGATTTAAGACACAAGTTCTTCGCGGTTTTGCTTCACAACGGAACGAGGAATGTTTGCACGACCCGTGTAATAAGTTTCTCCAGTACTGTCATCTTTTTTTTTTTTTTTTTTTTTTTTTCATACCACTAAGGTGGCAAACAAGCCTACGGTCCGCCTGATGGTAAGCGGTCACCGTAGCCTATGGACGCTTGCAACACCAGGGGCATCACTCGCGCGTTGCCGACCCTTCAGAAATCTAATAACTTCTTTTTTGAAGAACCCCATACTGTAGTCCTTAGAGAAAACCTTGGCAGGGAGCTCATTCCACAACCCAAGGGTTCGCGGGAGGAAGTTTTTCTGAAACCGCACTGTTCGCGACCATTTTTGTTCCAAAGTGTGAGAATGAATTCCCTGTCGATGGCGAGCGGTGCGATGGTAGAAAGTAGCCGTGGGCATCATTTCGAACAATTCCTCAGAACACAATCCATTGTACAAGCGGTAGAACACACACAGGGAGGCAAAGTCTCTCCTCAGACTTAAGGGCTCGATACCGCTAGTGAGTTTGGGATCGTCGACAATTCTCACAGCCCGTCGTTGAACCGAGTCAAAAGGTCCAAGCTGGTATCCGGGTGCACCTGCCCAGAGATGGCAGCAGTACTCCATATGGGGCCGGACTTGCTACTTTACAATAGCAACCTTTGCCCCGACGTGAAGTACTGCTTCGCTCTGTTGAGTACACCAAGTTTTTTGGACGCCAGCTTTACCTTGTCTAGCAAATGATCTCGGAACTGAACATCGCTGGAGATGTCAACGCCAAGGATCCCAATGCTCTTAGAGATGGAGAGGGGAGTGTTCTGGAATTGTGGGACTACAGTGAATGGGGTTTTCTTAGCGGTGAACGCGCAGACTTGTGTCTTTGAAGGGTTGAATCGGACCAAGTTTTCCCGCCCCCAGTCAGAGATCTTGGACAGACCGATCTCGATTTGAGACACAAGTTCTTCACGCTTTTCCTCCACAACGGAACGTGGGATGCTTGCACGGCCCGTGTAATAAGCGTCTCCAGTACTGTCATCTGCATAGCAATGTATGTTGTTGATGTCCAACATATCATTGATGTGCAGTAGAAACAGCGTAGGAGACAGCACAGAGCCTTGCGGGACACCAGCATTAATGTCCATGCTATCAGAGCAACTACCGTCAACTACGGCTCGTATGCTTCTGCCGGACAAAAAGCTAGCCACCCATTTGCACAAACCCTCGGGCACTCCGTAAGAAAGCAACTTCAATAGAAGACCCCGGTGCCAGACCCGATCGAACGCCTTCGCTATGTCTAGGCTACATGCCAATGCCTCCCCCTGACTCTCAATGGCTAGTGCCCATCGGTGTGTGAGATACACTAGAAGGTCACCAGTTGAGCGACCGTGGCGAAAGCCATATTGACGGTCACTGATCAGGTCGTGTTTTCCTAGGTATCTCAAAAGCTGTGTGTTGATCACACGCTCCATCACCTTGGAGAGGAGAGAGGTTATAGCGATAGGCCTGTAATTCGATGGATCTGATCTATCTTTTGGGCACCGGGTGCACATTTGCAGTCTTCCATGAAGACGGAAATTGCCTAGTGTGGTAGGAAAGCGTGAAGAGGCGCGTGAGTACAGGACATAACTCAGGAGCACACTGCTTAAGCACCACTGCTGGTATGCCGTCTGGCCCACTCGACTTATGAACGTCTAGGGTAAGCAACGCCCGCCGGACCTCGCGCTGTGTTATAGTGATTTCCGGCATGGTCTTACCGCACCACGGTAAAGTAGGTGGTACAGCGCCTTCGTCGTTCACATTCGAGTTAGAGGCAAAGAGACTGCCCAATAGATCGGCTTTCTCTTTTGCACTGTGGGCCAAGTCACCATCGGTCTTTCGCAGTGGTGGTAATGACGACTGGCAGAAGTTCCCCTCGGCAGCTTTAGCAAGCGACCAGAAAGCACGACTTCCAGAAGAATAGCTCGCAAGTCGCCCACCTATTTTGCCGATGAATTGGAATTTTGCTCTGGCAGTTGCTTTCTTACTGAACCTCGAGGCAGCATTTAATTTGCGTTTTAACTCAGAAATATTCGGATCCTTATTATTACGAGCCGTGGTCCAAGCCTCATACGCAGTTTGCTTAAGAATTTTAGCTTCTCTGCAAGGCCTATTAAACCACGGTCGTTTTTTGACGCCGGCAGCTACTCGCAGGTTAGGAATGAAACATTCCATACCAGCGAGGATTGTCTCAGTGACTGCGGCTGCGAAGACGTCAGGATCTTCTGAGCTATAGCAGATCTGCCTCCGCGGGTACGATGCATAAAATTCTCGCAATCCATCCCAGTCTGCCGACTTATAATGCCACACACGACGCCAATTAGTTGGCCCAGAAGGATCGGGTTGTGTGCATGACAATCGAGTCCGGATGAGACAGTGGTCCGAGGAGCCAAGAGGCGCATCCACTGAGACGGAGTATCCATCCGGACGTGTAGTCAGCAGAAGGTCCAGTAAGGAGCTTGTATGGTCCTCTATATCTGGTATTCTCGTTGGAGAAAGTACCAGCTGAGAGAATCCATAGGTCAAAGCAAATTCATGAGCAGATATCCCTGCATAGTTATTGGTTCGAGAACTGAGCCACTCACGATGGTGGGCGTTAAAGTCTCCCAAAATAACTACTTCTGCTGTAGGATATTGCTCTAGAACTTTGTCAGTCGTCAAACTCAGGTGCGTGAAGAGTCGAGTTACGTCCGTGTCACCGCTATGAGACCTGTATAGGCACGCATAGATACGAGTGTGGCCCCCATGATCTACGCGCACCCACAATATCGACAGGTCCCTGTCTTCAAGGCTATGAAGTCGGCGACAGCAGATATCCTCCCGGACGAACATACATACACCGGCACGACTCAAAAAATTGTGCTCGAGTTTGTAGCCGGGAAAACGAAGGTATGATGTGTCGGCCGGGCAAGATATCTGCGTCTCCGTTAGAAAAAGAATGGTTGGCTGCGCAGTCTCGAGATGGTGATGGACTGCGTTAAGATTTGCGTGAATACCCCTTATGTTGCAAAAATCCACATTATATGTGGATGGAGTAACCGCTGTCAAAACTCTTTTCTTTTTTCTGTTCCTGGCCATTTTTGTTTGAAGTAACTTAGACTACGGATGAGGATTCACTGCACAGACAGCTTAGAAGACAAAAAGTTGCGGTACTAAGACTGCCAAAGCTCAACACAGATGATACGGTAGCTGGCACGGCGGGCGGAAGGGCCCCTGATCCCCCTCTGTTGTAGTAGCCGGGTCCATTCCGGTCTCCTTCTCCGGCACGACTACTACTTCAGAGACTTTACACAGGTTGGCGGATCAGCCTCCCAGGGCGGAGATTAAGTCATCCCTGGGTTCGGGAACCCGTTCAACCTGCGGGCGGCCAGCGGTCAGCCGTTTCATCAGGTCTCCCTGACCGCCGAACCAGCACGCCGCGTCTACGCCGAGCAATGACAGCAACAAGCACCGTCGGTCCTCCGCTGTCCGCGCAGCGAATCCTCAAAGAGAGAGCTCTGGCAACCTTACTCACCGCCAGGAACACAACACTACTCAATGTTAGTGTTATTGTGGCCGCGGTTTTCTGTAAGGTGGAGGTACTTCCCCAGTTCGGGCCGCTCATTCGAGCAAGTACTCGCTATGCCCCGCTTTATTTGTTCGGGCAGCTTATTCGAGCGAATACTTGCAGTGTACCTCTACCTCTCTTAAAACTGTCATCTGCATAGCAATGTATGTTCTTGATGTCCAACATGTCATTGATATGCAGTAGAAACAGCGTAGGAGACAGCACATAGCCTTGCGGGAAACCAGCATTAATGTCCATACTATCAGAGCAACTACCGTCAACTACGGTTAATATGCGTCTGCCGGACAAAAAGCTAGCCACCCATTTGCACAAACCCTCGGGCACTCCGTAAGATGGCAACTTCGATAGTATCTTTTCTATCAGCCTCGTCTGGGTAGTACTTGATATGTGGAACTTACTTATACACCGTTAAATTTTAATCGTTTTAATGCCATGGACAGGTGATCAGGTGCATGGAACACTATCGATTTGTAAAGATAAAAATTAAAAATAAAATAACATTTTTTTTAAAACTCGAATCAATTCTTGTTAATGTGACAAAATGACGCGAACCAGTAGGTAGGTCAATATTCAAAGAGACTGATCCTATTATGACACATTTTGCATTTTGCGGATATTACAGTATCACTTCCTATCTTTTTTTATTTTAAGAGATATAACCCACATTAAGTTGTTAATGAATAGTACTTTGTAAAGTGAACCACCCATCCACGGCATTAAAACGATTAAAATTTAACGGTGTATATTGATAGACATGTCTGTAGATCGTGTCAGTTATCGCCAACCAGTCAGCCTACATAGGGTGCGTTCTAACGGGGATGTTGGAAAAGTGCTTTTGCCACACTGGGACGGGGTAATTATTTAACTGTCAAGTTGAATTATTTACACTGCCTTAGAAAAACTCTTTCCAAAACGGTTGAAACAATTTTACTAGGCGGTTATTACTTGACAGATAAAAGTGAATTGGAACATAGCCCTAGTGTCTCCCGAATTTTGTGAACTTGCTATATAGCTGTGCCACAAATTAAATGCGTCTTATGTATTAGATACTTTTTCCTTACGCCTGAAATGTAGAAATGACAAACACTGCTACTATTGCAGGAGAAATATGTTCACACATGCGCCTATCATTAACGATTCCTAATATAGATGGAAACCATTCATTTAGTCACATACCTGCAGGGTAACTCTTAAAATCAGTCCTCAATCCAGTTTCAATTTAGTTCCGTAAAATAGTTTTAAATTTACATATATAAATCTGACTCAGAATCTTTTTGCAAATCTTGTAAACATAACCTAACTTTACTAAATGTTTACTTTTTCTGGTAATTTAATCATAAATCATTAAAATACTTACATGATTACCTTTATTGTCACATTCTTTAACTGGTTTTCAAATCACGACACTTATTAAACCTAAAATCTACAAAATTCCAAATTTACGATGAGAAATATTATACATATTTATGTATATGTTGCATAGACTAACAAAGCGAAAGACGCGCGTCAAGGTCATTTTTGTTTACCCGAATTGCAAATATACACACCGGCACAATTAGCGGAACACAAAAAAAGGATTTGAACGAATGGCAGCAGGTTCTCTTTACTGATGAGTGCAGAGTTCATTTAAAACAGATCGATGGGAGACAGCGAATATGGAGACGCAAAGAAGAACGCCACATACAGTCTAATTTTGAACACACAGTGGCTTATGGTGGCGGCTCGATTATGGTTTGGGGAGGGATATGTTTGGGAGCTCGCACGGAGTTAGTGATAGTCACAGGAGGGACCATGACAGCAGATCGATACATCAGAGACATTTTAGAAGAACATGTTGTACCATTTGCCCCATTTATTGGTGACGACTTTATTCTAATGCAAGATAATGCTCGTGCTCATAGTGCACAATCGGTACAGGCATATCTGAGCCACGTAGGTATACCGGTGATGCAGTGGCCAGCAAATTCCCCCGATATGAATCCGATAGAGCATGTCTGGGACTTGCTAAAAAGAAGGGTTAAATCCAGAATGTCTAATTACATTTTCGTCAAATATATGCGTTATTATCTCATAGTCTCACTTTTTTTTCTGTTCCGCTAATTGTGCCGGTGTGTATATATTCCGAATCCGGTTTATATACATTTATTTTATAAAATTAAGTAATTGGTGAAGTAAGTCTGAGGAAGCTCGTGGCCCATTGACAGTCGTCTTTCAGAAACGATATGCGAAGTTAAGTAACGTCAGGCGTGATCACTCCTTGGATTGGATCGCCTAGTGACACAATTTTGTCCTTGATTCAAGTCACGTCAAGCACCTTATTTTGTTTTACGTATTAATTATAAAGTTGTTATTCCCGTAGATTGTCATCAAACTTTTAGCACCGCGAATTCGCTGTACCATCATATGAAGAAGGTTCATGGTGAAGGTGAAAACATGCCAGCAGGCATCGTAGAGACTGCGCCACCGCTCGTTACTGATGAAGACGACATGCTTATGGTGAGCGAGTTTACTAGCGATAACCGCCATCTAGGCTACATAATAAATGACCACGAACAATATACAGTGATTTCTAAAAAAGTTTTTAGAAAAAGCGATTTCTAAAGCCAGTTATTTCACTTAATTATAGTGTCAATCAATACCTATTCTGTAAGTAATTGCCCGAAAAGTATTATTTTTAATAGTACTGCTATTAACATGGTTACATAACGTTTTCATTAATATTTTTTTGAAATTTTTAAATATTTTTAGGTAGGTGTTGACCCTACTGAAATAATCAGAAATGAAACAGTGGAAAATGAAGAAATTGCGGAAGAAATGGAAGAGTTTATTGGTATAAGAAAAGCGGCAGCGAGAGCGAGAGAGGAGGCGGAAGCGGAAGGGTTGCGCGCGGCTAGAACACACTGCACTTGGCCATTAGCACCACAGGCGGAACCCGTCTACGAGGTTTTCGACGAAGAAGACAATGTTTATGTTTTGAAAGAAGGCGTTGAAGTAAGCATTCTTACCTATGGGTAGCTATAAGAATTCCTGGCATGGACCATACCTATATTTATTTTAATTTCCTTGTCATTTATATACAGTTTAATTATGTTATGTTTTTAATACAAAGCCAAGTATTTAGTAATTATAACTATAATTCTGGGGTTTCAAGTGTTGAATGATTCCTACTTTAATACCATGGCGAATGAACTAACAATAAAACAGTTCCGGGTTCGACACGTGAGCCGACGAGCTGCAAGAACATTGGGCACGCTCTTGTAACCTAAATCGCAATGCACCTTTCGTTAAATTTGAGCTGAGCTGCGAGCCGGCCCAGTTGCTAGAGCTGCGATTTAAGCTGCAGCCCACGAATATTGCTTGAGTTACCCATGTCTAGAAATTAGACATAATTGTACGAACTGAGCCGAAATGTTAGCCGTGCCGCAATACTGAGAACGTAAGAAGTCTGGTACCGACGGTGTTGAATAGTAATGATTCCATGTTATATTGACCAGGTGGATCAGTCTGAAGGCTCTGAAAGCAACGTGTATACCGTTAGAAGTGACCTCTTTCTTAACGGGAACACACTCACCAACGAAGACAGCCAGTTAGTATACTAAATTTTTTCTCTTTAAGATTTTTTTTAAATACAAGACAATTGCACTCTCAAAACCTCATCTCTACAACTACTAGGAACTTTTAAAGTCCTACCTAGTATATCAATCTTACAAATACACAAATCTTACACATTCATAGAAATAATTTTCCGTCGTTTGAGAATCCCTCGAGGTTGTCTTCACAGAAAACATATCACAAAGACCATATCTATGGCTATATCATTAACAATAGTAAATATTTACCACAGTGGTAAGCACTAAAAAGCGGAGGTTCAAGTCCTGGCTCGAGGTTAATCTTTTGACCGCAACTTTATTATGAAAATATTTATTTATGAGAATTAAACATATTAGGACAGTACATTTTTAACTTTGTAACTAGTGTCTTAGTTTCTTTTTGTTGGAGCTTATTGTTTTTTATAGGAATATTGGTGGCGAGAGTGCTGTGGAGGAGGTATCGGCCGATCGGCCTGACATGGGTTTGCTCGATTCGCACCCCACTATTGGTCTAATGCAGGTAATCAACTATTATAGATAAATATGTAGTAGCGTATCTAGGTGCAAAAAGGTACAATTGCTTAGATAACTATTACTATACTAGCTGTCCCAGCGGTTCCGCCCGCGCTATATTGTACCTGCGGAAACTTCTTAATTTTTCTCGAATAAAATGTAGCCTATGTGTTTTATTTATAAATGAATCCTGGATATAGGCTATCTCCATTCCAAATATGATCCAAATCCATTCCGTAGGTGCATGGTGAAGAAGTGACAAACACACAAAATTTCGCATTTATAAAATTAGTTTAATTGATTTTTAGAAAAAGTGAATTTAGAAAAAACAGTGCAAACATAAACTGCTAGAGTACGCCCAATTTTATTATATGCTATCTTTAGCCTAATCGAATACCTTGTAAAGTAGACAAATATAAATTTGTAGGAGGAGTTACTGTATGCTGATGATGCGGCAGTGGACGAGTCTTCGTTCAGGGTATTCCTACTCACTGGGGAGGAACTTACGTAGATCCAGACTAAGGCTCAATTTACACATGTTGGAAAATTTGCGCAATTTACAATCTATTAGAAAGTACAACATTAACTTTTGGTCTTAAAGTTTAACGATGTCAAATTGTTTTATACAAAATGAACTTTGCCATGACTTCCAAAGTTCCCTAACTTATACTTTACTCTTTGACTTAAAAAAACTTAAGAGCTTAGTTTTTTTGGTTTTATTGTATTTCGATCAGCATTTAAAATTTCTTGTATGTAGCAAATTTAACAGTACTCAATCAACAGCAGCTTATCAGAGCCTCATAAAATCAATAACGCCGCGCACTTAATTTTTTTTTTTTTTTTTAAAGTCAAAATACAAAGTGCAATTTTGTAAACTTCAAAGATTATGGCAAAGCTAGTTTTGTATGTGTCCCATAAGTTTGTCTAAACCTTTTGACTGCGCACCTTTTTTTAAAATTAGTTTGTACTAAGTAAAAATAAAAAATGTGTTATGGTGGCGCTAGTTACCGTATCTTAAGGCCTTAATTCCTGTCCCAAGAAACGGTGTCGATTGCAATCGGCAGGTAATAATCCCTATAGTGGTTTTATAACCTTCAATATCTCTCGTCAAACAGATTTAATCTCATTTGGATCAAGCCAAAAATTGTTAAAGGCATTCTGTGTTTATTGTGTTGTGTGAAAGACGACATATTGTACCACGTTGAATCTTTGTAGCACTGTGAAGTTTTATATATTTACGTAATGATTCTACACGCATGTTAATCCAGAATTTTATAAATGGATCTTTAAAGAATTTCAATATGATTCCAATAGATGCAACAAGGTCACGATGCTCTTGCGAATGAGTCTTACATGTCTTACGACGTGGTTACATTTGAGCCAGCTTAAACATGTTTTAGAGGGTATGAATAACCACATCAGTCAGATGTGAGCAATAGCACCTAAGTTATCGTTTATGGTTTTAGACAGTTCCTGATTGGGTTGTATATAGTCATCTATATACTTTTTTTTTAATTTTTAATAGTTTTTGTAGACACTCGTCAGCAAAGTATTAGTCTACCGGAATTAGGGAAAAATATCTTACTGAATTCCAATGAAACATTTTAAATTATAGGTTTTGAGTTTCGCATTTTACTTTAAAAATATTAACTTTAGACAAAAAATAAATGACTTCCAAATGGTAGGGTAAAAAATTTCTATGCTATAGCACGGACGCTGGGCAGGAAGAATTTCGTTCAATGACCGGTCACTATTTGTCTCTGTTGCACGCGCATAATTATTTGCCGTCGCACTCTCACAGATGCGATGACCGCTGTCATATTTACCATTGCGCTCCTCTATGACTATGTCATCGCATCTGTGCGAGTGCGACGGCAAATAATTATGCGCGTGCAACATAGACAAATAGTGACCAGTCATTAAACGAAATATATTCGGCAACTGAAAAACTTACAATTTGACGTGTGTTTTTATTACATTGGAATTCATTTGACAATCACGATTTTTCGTCTTAATTTCGGTGGACTATATGGTTATATCGGCCTAACTAAGTGACACTATAATGTTAAGGGTTTTGTATTTAATAAATGAATTTTTAAGTTTTCCGTAGTTGTGATAATGTGCGTGATTAGTGTTAATATGCGTTACCAAACGTGCCTTACGCACAAAGAATTTACATAGGAATTTATTAAAAAAAAAAGAAATTGGTTGATCTTTGTTAGTATGTCTCGATAGCTACTATGGTTAAAGAAGGTTTTGAATTTTTGAAAAGACATATGAAAATTGTTTTGAAACTTTACGTTTGAATGTAAAATTAACCCAGTTTAGCTGTGGGCGTCACACTTTTCTTTCCATATAATTGGAATATCGCCTTGTGTTTGTACTATTTCGGTTTAGTTATTATACCAGTCATTTATACTTTACATTAGACCCCTGCTAGATCCTGTTTAGTATATTATAAGTGTATGAGATTGAACGATGTTCTTGTGAGACGATTGTGTTGTGATGTTGCTCAGTGGTGTAGTTAGGTGGGTTTTTCTGTCTTAATTTTTTTTAATATAAAGCGTTATTAAGATGAAATGACCATTCTACACTGACGTGTACAAGTAGGTATTATGAAAATTAGCCGTACTGGAATAATTTTCATTGAAAATCAATTTCTGTCATTGGTTCTTTCGACAATGCAACTAAACTAAAGTAAAGGTTTAATCGTCTTTCGAATTAGGTTATCAACCCCCTGAGTACGCCACTGATGTGTTCGTTGAAATTCTAATGAGAAACTGAAACAAATAAAAACAGTACAAATTAAGTACGAAATTAAGGTGCAATATGCTTTGGCTAAATATTTTCTTTTTCATTTAAAAAAATTCGAATTAATTTAAATTTTATTTTGGTTTACTTTTTTTTGAAATTACTAAAGTCATATTTATTTACGAAGTTATTCAGTTTCTACATTTTTTTTGACGTGATATATATTTGTGATAACGTGATTTTATAAATATATATATATATATATATATATAAATATATAAATATATATAAATATATATATAGATATGTATATATTAAATCAAGTTGCTCGGCTATTAAGATAAATATAATATTATAAATTTAAGTAAGCAACTAGATAACAAGAGTGTGGTACCACCATGAAGCAATGATCTCTGAAAATGCCTTTTATAGATCTTAGATGGTATACGATACAGTTTACGGTATGTTATTAGGCAATATAAGTTGCTATGAGAGTTTTAGCTTGTAATGAAATATGTGTGTGCTGACCTACTTTTAATCCCAGATTATATTTTATTTTTATTTGCATATAAAACCTTGTCTTCATGAGTGACAAGTTTACTTTGGAAACGTAGGTAACATTAAGACATACATACACATATACATATGTATGTATGAAGTCACATGCCTATTGACAGCTTAATAGTGCATACTGTATAGTCATGCTATCGGCTTATGGCTTGGAGTATGGAGTTTGTATTTACTTGGACAAACCATAGCAATGATGTGGTGTAGTGCGTGGCGCAAAAGTGAACATAACGCTTCCGCCAAGCCTATTTTTGACTGTACTTAAATTTTTTTGCTAAGCACTTTTTTTTAAAATTTGCTTTGTACTGGCACATATCAACAACCTGTAATGGTGGCGTTATCTAGTTAGCGTGTCTTAGCGTCTTAACAAGTGGCGTTATCTAGTTAGCGTGTCTTAGCGCCTTAACTAGTAGCGTTATCTAGTTAGCGTGTCTTAAAGTGGCGTTATCTAGTAAGCGTGTCTTAGCGCCTTAAGGGGCTGACCAGACCTAACTAGCGACGCCGTTTCATATCTCGAATTATCTTTTTGTATAAAGCTAATTTCAAAAATGTTAATAATTAAGAATTTCAAACTAGTGATAAGATATTTTTAGAACGCCATGTTTTTTAGAATATAACTCCGAGTTGTAGACAGCATATTTTGCTAAAAACGGCCGCTTTGGGCAGAAATGCTATCTCGAACTCACAAATATATTCTATAAACAATTTATGACGTTCAAAAAATAGCTTACCACAAGCTTTAGTTTCTTGATTATTAACATTTTTGAAATATGCTTTATACAAAAAAAAAAATTATCAAATGGCGGCGCTTAAGTAGCGACTGGGTTGTAGTATGTTGTAGGAGGGTAAAAGTGCTAACTTCAGAGACACAAAGATCCGTAGCGAGTATTGTACAGTTGCAAGCATATAATGTTCGTGCAGAAAGTTGTAGGAAAATGATCTTATATAGATCTTGACTTAAGTGTGATAAGACCACAACTTTATTCATACTCAAAAAGCTAAAAGTCTTCCGTATTAGCAGTAATATTATCTACGTCATACTTAGTTCTAATTTAGAGACGGCAGTTTTACCTTTTTGGTATAAGTTGTTCCTTATGTTGGATATGTATATTGGTAATAAGGTCGCTAAAGTCACCACCAATCTTAGGGTACAGTTTTCCCCACGTTGGGGTCACTTGGTGCCCATATTTAAAACTATGTATAGGTATATATATGTATGACAGCTGTTTGAGTGTTCATTGTGTAATTAACATAAGATAAGCGATGCTTTTAATACTGAATAATTTTAGAATAATTAATTTGTAAATAAAATACTATTTTTGGATAAACGAGAGTAAATTAGTCTTATATTACATGTTGACTAGGATACGTTGTGTATATATACATAAATCTTTGCGAATTGTTTTGACAGTAAACAGAAAGAATTATTGCAGGTCTTATTAGTAATTTCGTCAGTAAAAAGCAAAACTAACTAAACCAAAAGTTGGGTAAAACACAGTTTTATTGTTATTAATTTATTATTTTGAATGTCTTACTTAAACATTTATGTTGCATGCACCATAGACGTAGAGAACTGGACAGCTGTGTAAAAAAAATAGTTGCAAAAGTGTGACAGAGACAAAGCTAACCTGTGATCTCTTGTCTCTTTTTCAATTGTTTTAATAAAAACAATCAAACAAAATGGTGGAAGTTGATAGAAAGAGAAAGGAGACCACAGGCTTGCTTTGTCTCTTTCTAAAGGATGGTCAATTTTGTAAGGCCCATGCGCAGTCCATAGGACAGATAACAGAACTCAGTATATGGCATGCAATAAATCATTGCTTTTTGATTATCTTCGTATTTCTTTTTTTTATTAGAAAAGAAGAAAAAATATAGCAATTTATAAAAAGTGCATGAAACTTTAAAATTTCATATCTCAAAAGTTATACTCCTGACTTTAAATTTCAAATTCAGAAATCAAAACTAGTATTATGTAGACTATTAAAAACCTGTTTCATAAAGTACTTATATTTAAAACGTTAAAACACGAACAAAGAGTAAACCGTACTGAAAAGTAAAGCGGTGTCTTCGCTAGATGGCGGTAATTGACAAATAGATTTTTGCTTGAGTTGATTTATATTCATAAAAATGCTAACGTATTTTAAATGGGTTTTGCACAAATGTGTAGGTGATAAGTGCAGTATTATCACACCTCCTGATTTAATACAAATAGCCAGTGATGCAATTTGTCTTTTCAACACTCGTGCTATTATGAATCTACAACTCGTGTTAAAAAGACCTTACGTTTTCAACAACTCCGGAAACAGCCATTTTGATTGTTTTTTTTGTCTTAATCCCACGATTTCATGGATACTATTTTTATAAAAGGATAATTTATTCTACTTTTTTTTTTCTTGCGAAACGTTTAAACGGGCGCAGAAGTTTTTGCCAACGCGAAAATACAATAGAAATCGGTTATAATGACATTGAGGGGACCAGTCATATTAGGTCATAAAAGCAGATAGTCGTTATAAACGGTATATCAGAATAGCTTTTATTTGAGTCATAAAATCCGATATATTTTATTAAACGAATAATCGATTTGGAAATTTACATTTTGCTTAGAGACTAAGACCGTTGTAATACATAACAAGTATTAGTATCGTTTAAAGTAATATCAATTAGGCTGGGCGCACATTAAATACGTTTAAATATACCTCTATTATTTTATACAATGTGGCAATGATTCGCAAAGATAAAGCTTTTGAGACTGTTATCAAAATTATTGTAATCATGATCTTGTCTATTTGTAAAAAATAAAATATCAAAATTATTTTTATTTATAAACAAAATATTTTAGTTGTTTAGTTTTCGTTAGTGTTTAGTACTAATTACATTAACTAGGTATTATATTATATTTTTTAATAATGTTTCTCTTACGAGAACAGAACAATTTAACTAAATCATTATATCATCAATATATAATTTTCATAATGTATATATATTTACGTACTAAGTCAATATTAAATCACATATCATACCTAGTTTGTTATTAATTTTATTTTACTCAGTTGCTGTGTTAAAATGCAGATTTTGCTATAATAAAAATAAATGTTATTGATTATAAACTTTGTGAATATAGAGTTGTTTTATTTAAATAAAATTAAGTCATTAAAAAATAAATTAAAATAAAAAATAATCTAAAAAAAAAACTGGTTGCCTGTAAAGTCGGTATACGGGCGAAAGTTTTACGTGACAATGATTTTATGTCTGTCTCTCTCGCTCTTAGGCGGGCGCGTGCCTCTCACTCGCTCTCATTGTGAGCGCATAACGTGAGCGGAGCGTAACGCAGTTTCTTGAAGTGTCACCCGGCAAACCAATTTATAAGACGTTGTCACGTCAAAAATAATATACTTATAAATAAAATATAGAAATATGTACATTGAAGAAACTGTATGTATATTTACAATATACAAAAGTTTATATCTGTACAGTTGGTTATCATAATGTACACACCTTTCAAATTCTAAAACAATTTCTTCTTTGTAGAAAACTGATCGAAAGGTCCTAAGTAATGTTTGGTATATAGTTATATTTAGTAGTATTATACACAACTAACTATTATGTATAAATCCGGATAGACTTATAACGACACTAGGCAATGCGTCTTATGAGTGAGATCACATATTTGTTACTAAGGGCTTATTGGAAAGTGAAGTGTTGTAACCTACTATCTCGTGTGGTACCTATAGCGCTGAATAAATGATTTTTTTTCTTGACTTGCTTAGTGTGCTTCCGCACTGCGATTTTTTAATCCGCGTTTCAGTGTTTCGCACTGCGCTTCTGCACTCCTGATTTTTAGAACCGGAAATTTTACTCATTTCGACATGGATTTCTGACAGAAAGCTTGTGCCGACGCACTGATCTTATGTGATCGAAAAAATAAATGCCACCGAGCATAAACATGCAAATCGATACCGGGTGCATCCTTCTACAGATCAACGAATGTGGCCTTCTTTCGACTTCATTTATCAAATTCGTCTGCAAATTGTTCTACCCTCTGTCTAAGTGTCGGCGAGCTTATGATGATGTCATAAACCACATTTCAGACACGGTTTTTAATCCGCGCAGGGCAATATGGCTAGTCGCGTTTTTAAATTCCGCGGCGGAAAGAAATTAGCAGTGTGAACAATTCCATTGTGTTTTATACATCACATTTTTTGCGGAATAAAAACCGCTTACTAAAAACCGCAGTGCAGAACAGCACTAATGCAATAAAGCCCCTAGGTTAGCTATGACCTATATATACCTATATATATATATATAGGGCGTATGTTATATTGACTCTTCAGTCATTGAGTTGTCAGTAAATATTGGTGTACTGCGCGTTAGGTACTAGCGCGGGAGACGCGAGGGCAGAATAGATTATTCATGTAGTGACTATTACCATCTATGGCTGCTGCATTCTGCCTCCCTGCGCCATCTCTGTCGAATCTAAAGCGCAGCTATACCTTGGACACTTCATACGAATTCGTTATTCGTAGCCTCTAGCATTACAAAAATAAATGACGTGCATGTCTGTGTATTCGCGCCAATGTGTGCGTGTTCTATTTCAGCGGTACCAGGATGGTAACAGAAGAAAGGCACAGTATAAGCGGTCACGGTAGATAATTAGCCAAGCGCTTTGGATATTACTCTAATCACTTTTAATCTTATCCGCATACGTAGTGGTAAAAAAAAATAGTGTTGAGTGGCCTGTGAGTTTTGTTTTAACTAATTACTTCGTTTGCCAAACTAAATAAATAAATAGAAATAAAGCAGAACGCCTAGCGGACGCATTATGAGACACTGTTTCATAGGACTTGGTTTTCTATCTGCTGTTACAGTTAGAACCACAGATCTCGGGGTTTGAAAGTTTATATCAGCCAAGGCTATTATTTGATTCAGTCGGCCATCGAAGGCCTCTAGACAGAGCAATCGTAAGTTAAGGTACGCGGCGAAACGGGGAGCGGGTGAACCCTACTAGCCTGTGTAGTCAGTTACATATGGCTTGTCGGGTGTTCTCCAGCCAGTCAAACATCTTGTCGCGGCGCCATGATTTTTCGACTTTGTCGGGATTATCAAAGGCGATAACTGGCTGTTTGAATGAAGTGAATGTTTAGGCTGTGGTAATATGATGCGCTTGTATAGGTAATAAGTCACATAAGTGTTTAAAATTTGGTTAATATCTATATTAATCATTTATTAATACCACTTTACAAATAAGTGTACTTAAAAATAAGCGTATCTTTGTTAAAATTGAAACTAATGGGTGACCGCGAGCAAACGCATGTGCGACGCGGGACCAATACGTGAATATAAATACTGCGCAGATGACCTTGAATAACCTAGATCCATGGTTCCAACTTTACCTTGGAAGTGCTCTCACTCATATTCCACTTGGCTAGCTAGGTACTATTAAATACCTTGCCTACTTCACCTTAACATAATCTTAGCGTCGCTAAACATTTATCACAGTGTCAAACGTCCGGTAACACAAAAGGCAGGTCCTTGCTTATGGTCCTCACATAGGAAGACAGCTTGTCCCGGCTGATGGCCAGGCCCCACACTATCGCGTAGATGATGAGCATGCCCACAGTGGACAAGGCCACCAGCGCGGTCGACCGCCCGGCTTCTCGCCAATCTAGAATGTCGTAGATGTAGGGATTTCCTGTCCTGAAAGCATGGTGTAGGTACATAAATTTTATATATTGTAAAGGTACTAAGTTTTGATTCGGGGACCCCTGTCCCCGCAAAAAAATATTTTCATACATACATAGCATTTTAATACGCGTTTCTCGAATGGCTAGGCAGAGATAATTAACCTTCTACTACGATCCAGCGAAACTTTCTTCATCAACTCCAATCAATGCTTTCATACACGTTTGACTACATCTTTTACTTTGCCACCGGTCGCCCGTATCACATTTTTTTAAAATCTGTTTTTCTTTCCAAAATCAAAGAAAAATATTAGATTACATCCATATTATGTTGTTTCCTCGAAATATCGAAACTTCCTGCACTCGATTCAGCCTCCTTCAATGTAAATCGTACGTAGGTACTTATGCTTTTAATTAGGAATATTTAGTCACACGTTTAACAAGAGAAGTGAAAATCCTAAAATCAGCAGTTTAGATTTCATTGTTACCTAAAGAGTAATTAACTTAGTCTTAAGGTTATGGCATACCTAAACGAGTTAAATTTGCAAGAATTTGATTAATTTTGTTACAGTCCTGAGTATATTTTTTGACGCGAAAAAAATATATGTTATAGTTCAAACTTTAATTAAGTGGATTTGCTAATATTATACTATTTTAATTATTAAAACAGAAAAAATATTCTGACTTTTTTGGGGCTTTAATTCAAATTGTTTAAAAAGCTAAGAGTTATATTCTCTTAATCCTTATTTCATATATATATATATATATATATATATATATATATATATATAGAGTATACCAGCAAAATTAGGTTAAGACACCATTTTGCATACGCCTATATACTCTTGAGGCTTGCTAGTAATGCTGGATTAGTACTTTTATACTGTTACACACTGTGTAGACACATAATGTAACTGTTAATAAGAAAAAAGGTAGGTAGTAGAAATGTTCCTCACCCATCAGTACCTCCAGCAGAGTAGTAGATGAAGGTGAAGAACGCGTACCCAAGGCCGACTGCGAGTGGCTGGTAGAAGTGCAGGATGTAGACTGGTGTGCGCGATATCAGTAGCTCAGCTAGCGCGATGCAAGCCGTAAATCCGTGGAGTGCTATCTCCAGCATGAACAGCCGTAGACCTTCCTCTATCATGTCTAATTAAAGGGAAATCGTTATATATAGTTCCTTACTTATTCGCCTAGAGCTTATTACCTACTGGGGCTCAGGCCTAGGATTCCCGCAAAGCGACTTATTAAAGAGGATACACTTCGCGGCGCCTCGCAGCGGGCTTCATACACACGAACTTCTCATTAGTTTTTGACATTTACTGATCAATCACTGTGAAATTTCTTGGTCATATTCCCAAGCCGAATACCTATGTTTGTGGTTTTCCAAAATCTTGTAAAATGTTTTTATTAACAAAAAATCTTTTTTTAAACCATTTGTATGAAAAACTAGAATCTTGTATAACTTTTGAACTATTAAATTTAATAAAAAAATGACACACTGCAGACCTAGATATTTATTATTAGAACATGTCTTTAAAATTTCGTGGTATTTTATCTGGAAGTGTCAAAAATAAGTGAAAAATTCGTTTGTATGAAGCACGACGAGAGGCACTCCGAATCGTATTCTCTTAAGGTGTCTACAAACCAACGCCGCTAGGACTCATTATTCATGCCAGGGCTTGGGCCGCGTGTCTTACCCGTCGGCACGCTTTTCCGCTCGCTCAGTTTCGGCTTTAAATGGAGTAGTGACGAGTTGATATTTATGCAGTTTTATTTATCGTGTAGTGTTCCCTTTGTTTTTTTTTAATAAAGGTAACAATATGGAGTGGAACGACGAAGATGTTATAGAACTAATAGACCAATATCGCCTAATACGCCTCATGTCGCGGCTGTCGCGCCCCGTTCTAAGCCGCCAGGCTAACCCGCCGGCACTGACTCGCCGTGTTCGGCCTGTACTGACTTTGGTCTGTAAACACCTTTACATGTTATGAAATACAGTATGGTCGTAGCCAGCCATGGACTAAGTAACTCCGGACAAAGATTGGATATGTCACATATCACTCCGATTAAAGATATATATTCGCTTCGCATATCCATTACCGATTAATTTATTCGCGGGAATATGCAATTTTCTAGCACACCTCGGTCAAACGAATCCTCGGATCGATTTTGTACCTTTCAATCACGAGTGCACAAATCGTTAGTGTATACCTCGTTTGTTATAGATAGATACTATTTGATATCCCTTCATACTTGATAGGCTTAGGAATATCAATCAAATAGTTATGAACATATTCACGCGCACGTCACAAAGCAGAGGTGATACTAAAAACTATTGTAGTAAGTACTAACCTATAGTATGTACATACATACATGTAAACAAACAATTGAATTGAAGACAAAAAACGTCTACTTAATTAATAAGCGGTTTAAGTGCTTTAAACCGTATTGCACGGGAATTCATATCCCACTGCATATACAATGGGTTTAGCAGGCGTTATTTTAAAAAGCGCAAAGATCGATTATTTATAAGCAAGACACGACAACGTTACTATTTCGCTTTTAACGCTAGCTTTCTCTCACACTTTTTCAGTGATATGCGTGCATCGCTAGCGCCACCGACACGGGCAACTCGCTCCGCTGTTTATTTGGATTAGTTCGTTCACTTCCTGTATATAGGACATGTTTATTTCACGCAAATTCAAGGAGTTGTAACATATCCGGACTCGGATATATATCCAAGGACATAGTTATGTCCGGAGTTACCCAAGGCTAGGTAGTACCATCTGGGCAAACTTTATTTCAAGTAGCCAAAAAATGTTTTTTTTGCGTTGGGTTATTAATGGACTCCCCCTATTTTTTAACCGACTTCAAAAAAGGAGGACAGGTATATTTTTTTTATGTATATCTACTGATTTCTCCGTCAATAAAATTGTGAACGTATTTCAAATATTATTTTTTATTCTAAAGAGTATGCTCCTGAGGTGGTCCCATATTAATAAGTGTATTTAAAACTTAAACTTCTAGAAGAAAAAAATAATTAATATTAATTTGGATCTAGTGAAACACGCCTTTTATGTTGATGATTGTGTAAAATTTTGTTACAAGTATGGATGTTTTTAGTGTAAAGGGAAAAAAAGCAATTTTTAACAAAAAAGTAAGAACCGGCTTTAAAAAGATGCGATAAAAATAATTACTTTTTGTCGAAAAATCTGATCTGAATTACTGTTTGAAGTTGGCATCTGCAAGTGAAATGTGTTATAAACTGGTACATGGACACCAAGTTATTATCTTTTTACCAGGGCCGAAAAGTAATATCCAGTAGAGTGCGCTGATGATGAGTGTGATGTTAATCCCGACGTTAAACATCACCCAGTACAGGCTGATGTACCACGTCATTGGTCCCTCCTCTGAAATACAATTTAATAATTTAGTAGACGATACCCACGGTTTCACCCACGGAAAACCTTATGCTTGTGGGAACTCTTGATCAGCATAAAAATATTCTATGTTTTTCTCGATTTCCACAGCGATCTCTGTGCCAAAAATCCGTTACGAGGCGACGTTTGGAATACTGTCCCTTTGTGTTCCCAGTGTGCAGAAAAAAACACGTGTGACATCTTGATCAGGGTTAATAGTATTCTATATTCTTTTCCGAAAAGCTATGGTTTTGTAAAAGAAAATTGAATACTCTTATTTGCTATGTTTTTGTTGTCATTAGTTTCCAGAATTGAAAATAACCTGTTTTCACAGAAAAGATTTTTGTGAGTTATATAAAAAGGTGTTAAGTTTAAAAGTGCTTTGTGCCAGTTAGGTACATTGAAGTAAAGACAAACTTGTGGACTCAGGGAAGTTAATTTATATTTATATACCTTTAATTTATGTCAGATCTTGACCCTACCTTTTATGTCCTCTCAGTTTAGGCTATAATTAAGGGCCCCTTAGAAGACATAGGACAGACAGACGTTGTCCATTTAGGTAAAAAAAAACTATTGAGGTAAGTAAACTTGTTCCTTTAATTTAGGGTTTAATTGTACCTATCATCATTGACAAAACCGCTATCCTTGCGTCAAAAATCAGATCATGTATCGTTGCTTCGTTGCAACGCTAAGAAAAAGTGCATTTCCTTGTGAATTGATCTAAACATCCTTAACTTACGTTTATTTTTATTTTATATAGTAGATATAGGGATATACTAAGTACAGCTATAATACTCCCAAAATAAACATTAAATCAGAAAGATGATTAAATCCCTATATAAGTAATTGTTGTGGTCTAACGGCATTATCGTGAATGTTTTTAGAAAAGAGTAACTGCTTAGTTTCCTGCCGGTTCTTAGTAGATACAAACTTTCGAACCGGTGGTAATGGTCATATTTAATTAGACAATTTCGAATCATTCGAAAGTGTTTTTAAAAACCTACTTCGGTAAAGAGCTATTTGATTTGACTCGCTCTACACGAATGAGCAGCCCAAACTGGAGAAGTACCTTTTCTAACATACTAACTCTATGATCGAGTAATGTTGTTGTTGTGTTTCTGGTGGTGAGTAAGGTTGCTAGAGCTCATGAGGATCCGTTGCGTGGACAGCGGAGGCCGCCACACCCGCTGGTTGAACGGGTTTCCGAACTTTAATCTCCGCTTTGGGAGGTGCCGGGAGGGAGCGAGTTGTGCCGGAGGAGACCGGAGTGGACCCGACTATTGTAACGTTTGGCTATTGAAGTTAAAGAAAATACTAATATTTTTTATAATCAAACAACAAACTTTCAAAAAGCAATCAGGTAGGTACAATAAAATGTTAAGTAAATACACAATTCTTTGATGTTTCCAGTAAGGTCAGCATACATTTTTTGATCGGCCTTACGAGTCATTGGCTGTCCTGAATACTACTGGTTTTCTAACTTAAATGGAACCAAAGTTATCAATTTCTTCTTTAGTAGCAAAGTAATAGTTACATATAATTGATAAATAAAAATCTAAAAGACAGAACCGATATTATTACTCAAAAACCCTGCGCGGGAAACGTCCAAAACAGACCTTAACAAAAGAAGCCGTATTGACAAAATTAGAAAAAAGACTTGGCATCGAGTCTATGTCCATGAGTTTGATAGATCTTTCTGTGATAAAAAGGTCATATCTGACCACACTATATTAAAAGTGATTTTTAACAATAGGACTTGCAAGTAGGGTTGCTATCTCTAAAATCTGGTAACTAGGACAAGTAGCTTAAAAGCCCCGGATTTGGAGCTTAGAGCCCGGACATGTCAACAGTTTCTTTTTCTCAAAAATAGTTAAGTGTCATTAAGAAACAAAACGTTTTAAGAAACTGTTTGCAGTTTTACATCTTTTACTTATCAAAACAAAAGGTTCTTAAAAATTTTAGGAACTTTTAAACCCGGACTATAAATAAAACCCCGTCTGGACGCTCCCCGGATGCCCGATAAACTAGAATTAATCCGGGGAGATCCGGACGGATGGCAACTCTACTTGCAAGGAACATGACCTTCCATGGTGCACCCACCTTATTATAGCTGCTAATAAGTAGATACTATTAGTGTCTAAATGGCGTATTGCGAAATAAGTAGCTATCGAGATAAGACCCGGTGCGTAAGTACTAGGTAGGTACCGCATAATTAAAATCAGGTAAATAATCAGAATAGGCAAATCTTGTTGAACGTGTTGTTAATAGGTCTTATTATTCGTTGCATACAAACAATGCTGTGAATATAACATCGCAACATTGTGTTTGTGTACTATTAAGTACATTACTCCTACTTTATAATCTCTCTAGGTTAGCACAATATCCGTGAGGTTACCTTACTTTATGCTCTTTTTCAATTTCACTAGAATTCTAATTAATAATATATTTTTATACCACAAAATAAATTAAGTAGTATTAATGTTGTTGCAATTTATTACAAATTAATGCCTTTATAAGAGTATTACTTATTAATTGATTTAAGATTGCCGTATGATTGAAATTGGAATTGTTGTCGGGGGTCAGCCTCCTGATCTTACGACTAAGACTGGGTTGGATTAACTAACTTTGTCGTTAACCAGCCGTTAACAATGGGAGATTGTATAAAAATTTGCATAGTCAGTTATTTTTAGACTTAATCAGCCCGTCGAAATTCAGCAAACCACAGTATTAGGAAGTTTGGTACAATTATAGAATTTGCTTGCTCACATCTAAGGTAAGAAAAATATTAAAACTACTTTATGATTATGAGAAATGGGGTCTATCATGGGGTGTTGAAATTTAAAAGTGGGGTTACTACGGAAAGTGGTTTTTTTTATAATTAAATACGAAATTATTTTAAACTTATGGCCAAAATTTTGAAAAAAGTAAACGTTTCCTTCCTTTATCTCAGAAGTCTGCAAGTCAAATAATGCAGTTTGATATATAATTTACTATAATTTACAGGAAAATAAAATTAATATGGTATACTATTTGGGAATCTATTTGCAAGCGGTGAACAAAACTTTTAAGTAGCCATTGGTGCGCCTGTTTGACTTGCGCTTAAGTGGTTTTTTTGATAAAAAGTCGTTAAATTGGAGAAAATTTTACTGAATGAAAAAAATATACTAATACTTATATATATATATATATATATATATATATTATTATGAATTCGCCAAATTTTGCAAGGGCACACCCCACGTCTATGGTATGGTATACATGTAGGTATATAAATATGAATAAATTCTTTCTCGTTTTTAAAAAACAACGCATTTTAGAGAAAAAAATTACATTCAAAAATTTTATAGCAGAATTTTTTCGACCGAAATGCGCTTTTTAATATCTTTTATAATGTCTAGTTACCCCACTAGAGCGCGCTTAAGACATTATAAACAAATATATATTGCGTGTCACTCAAAAACTATACCTGCGTTTAAAGGAAAAAGCACGTAGCGCAAGTACCTACGTCACCATATTTACAATAGTTATTATTATTAATTGCATATTAAAAATAATACGATTACGTGTAACTATATGCTAACGCGCACTCTAGCATGAAAACTAAACATTACTTATTATCTGTTTCGCATCAAAACGACTGATCATTCCACACTGGCTGGAAATGGATTATGTAAGTAGAGCTATTGCGAATATTTAACAATCAGGAAGATTGTAACAATTATTTTTTTATATTCAGACCAGACCACTCAAGTGTAATAAATAGCCTAAACACAATGGTAGACACCTTTTCTATTAGCCAACTTAGAGTTTCACTATCCACATTTCTATTAAATTAGGTACCCTTAATTTTGTATTTTCTAAAGAAATTTAAAAAGTTATGGTCGATCAATATAAAGTTATGCATCGTCGTAGAAATTGATAAAGGTTACAAGGAATTTAATAACAAAATCGTACTTCGGCCATAAAAATCATCGCCACAACTCGATAAGGGGTTTGTTTCTGCTAATCCGGAGCCTTTTTTAGCGGGTCCGGGAATTCCGGATGCATGCAGTCCGGCCCTTATGTTTTAAAGATTTAAAAACGTATTGCAATTAATACTAACTGTGGTCTGCGGTTTTACCAGCCTGATATATAGCCCATAGAAATCTGATAAGTTTAAACAATGTGTCGGTTAAAGTTTAAATGCAATCCGTTTAAAAATAAAATTATTGAGGTATAATCGGAAAGAGGGAGCATTTTTTTGTATACCTATTTGTTTTACTGTTTGTCAATTAAACAAACATATAAACCTTCCATCTTTATAATATTGTATTATTATAAGGTATACAGGTATTTATAATTAAATTTATACCACCACAAATATTTTTTTTTTTTTTTTTTTTTTTTTTTATACCACTAAGGTGGCAAACAAGCTTACGGCCCACCTGATGGTAAGCGGTCACCGTAGCCTATGGACGCTTGCAACACCAGGGGTATCACTTGCGCGTTGCCGACCCTTCAGAAATCTAATAACTTCTTTCTTGAAGAACTCCATACTGTAGTCCTTGCAGAAAACCTTGGCAGGGAGCTCATTCCACAACTTAAGCGTTCGCGGGAGGAAGTTTCTCTGAAACCGCACTGTACGCGACCATTTAGGTTCTAAAGTGTGAGAATGAATTCCCTGCCGATGGCGAGCGGTGCGATGGTAGAAAGTAGCCGTGGGCATAATTTCGAACAATTCCTCAGAACACAACCCATTGTACAAGCGGTAGAACACACACAGTGAGGCAAAGTCTCTCCTCAGACTTAAGGGCTCGATACCGCAAGTGAGTTTGGAATCGTCGACAATTCTCACAGCCCGTCGTTGAACCGAGTCAAAAGGGCCAAGCTGGTATCCGGGTGCACCTGCCCAGAGATGGCAGCAGTACTCCATATGGGGCCTAACTTGCGACTTGTAAAGTAACAACCTTTGCCCCGACGTGAAGTACTGCTTCGCTCTGTTGAGTACACCAAGTTTTTTGGACGCCAGCTTTACCTTATCTTGTAAATGATCTCGGAACTGAACATCGCTGGAGATGTCGACACCAAGGATCCCAATGCTCTTGGAGATGGAGAGGGGAGTGTTCTGGAATTGTGGGACCACAGTGAATGGAGTTTTCTTAGCGGTGAACGCGCACACTTGTGTCTTTGTAGGGTTGAATCGGACCAAGTTTACCCGTCCCCAGTCAGAGACCTGGGACAGTGTGGTCTCGATTTGAGACACAAGTTCTCCGCGGTTTTCCTCCACAACGGAACGAGGGATGTTTGCACGACCCGTGTAAAAAGCGTCACCAGTACTATCATCTGCATAGCAATGTATGTTGTTGATGTCCAACATGTCATTGATATGCAGTAGAAACAGCGTAGGAGACAGCACAGAGCCTTGTGGGACACCAGCATTAATGTCCATGCTATCAGAGCAACTACCGTCAACTACGGTTCGTATGCGTCTGCCGGACAAAAAGCTAGCCACCCATTTGCACAAACCCTCGGGCACTCCGTAAGATGGCAACTTCGATAGAAGACCGCGGTGCCAGACCCGATCGAACGCCTTCGCTATGTCCAGGCTACATGCCAATGCCTCCCCCTGACTCTCAATGGCTAGTGCCCATCGGTGTGTGAGATACACTAGAAGGTCACCAGTCGAGCGACCGTGGCGAAAGCCATATTGACGGTCACTGACCAGATCGTGTACTTCTAGGTATCTTAGAAGCTGTGTGTTGATCACACGCTCCATCACCTTAGAGAGGAGAGAGGTTATAGCGATAGGCCTGTAATTCGATGGATCTGATCTATCGCCCTTTTTGGGCACCGGGTGCACATTCGCAGTCTTCCATGTAGACGGAAATTGCCTAGTGTGGTAGGAAAGCGCGAAGAGGCGCGTGAGTACAGGACATAACTCAGGAGCACACTGCTTAAGCACCACTGCTGGTATACCGTCTGGCCCACTCGACTTATGAACGTCTAGAGAAAGCAACGCCCGCCTGACCTCCCGCTGCGTTATGGAGATTTCCGGCATGGACTTACCGCACCACGGTATAGTAGGTGGTACAGCGCCTTCATCGCTCATATTCGAGTACGAGGCAAAGAGACTGCCCAGTAGATCGGCTTTCTCTGTAGCACTATGGGCCAAGTCACCATCGGTCTTTCGCAGTGGTGGTAACGACGACTGGCATAATAATCGTATAGAGAACAATTTAAGTACCTACCTTAAAATTCATTTTCACTGGCGGTATATTCCGAAGGGTTATAGAGGGGTTAGCCCCTATCGCAGTTCATCGGGTCACTAATTATAACTTTGTGTTGTTCCTAACAGGAATTGAGCCCGATACTTTTGAGTGAGTCGGCAAGTATATACTTGATACCTCTGTGCCACTTCAGTAGTCTTGTCTGTCACTAAAATTGTATGGATGTATATTATTAATTTTGACGACGTAAGTAGTGCACTTTCTCAGGTTCTTCATTGGTTTACGGCAAATAATTTACTTCTTAATGCGAAAAAGACTAAGTGTTTAAAATTTATGATGCCAAATGTCAGAAACATAAGTGCAAAATTATCCCTAAACGGAGAAGATATAGAACTATTAGACTCAACAGTGTTTCTAGGTATTACATTAGACAATAGGCTGCAGTGGAACCCTCACATTTCAGTTCTTGCCTGAAAACTCAGTTCAGCTGCCTATGCAGTTAGGAAAGTTAGGCAGCTTACAGATGTTGACACTGCTCGCTTGGTCTACTTTAGCTATTTCCATTCCGTCATGTCTTATGGCATTTTGCTTTGGGGTAAGGCAGCTGATATTGATACAGTCTTTATTTTGCAAAAGAGAGCAGTACGGTCAATTTATAAATTAGGACCTCGAATTTCGCTTAGGGAACTATTTAGGGAAATTGATATTTTAACTGTTCCTTGCCAATATATCTTTGCTTGTATAATGTATGTACGCCAAAATTGTCACTTATTTGCTAAAAATAGTGACCTCCACAGTGTTAATACAAGGAATAAGGATAAATTGGTAGTTCCAAAATGTCGTCTTCAGAAGGTACATAGCTCTTTCGCAATACAAAGTATATTTTTCTACAATAAAATTCCAGAACATGTGGTTAATTTACCCTCAAATAAATTTAAAATATATGTCAATGATAGTTTAATGAAAAAAAGCTATTACAAAGTAGATGAATACATAAATGATAAAAATGCTTGGACAAATTAGAACTTGATTGATTTTATATTAAATTAAAACATTGTATATTATGTTATTACCTAGTGTTAGGCTATATTGTATTTTTATATGATGTATAAAATATTAACTAGTGAGTTTATTGCCGTTGCTTCTCGGTAGTAAAGCATTACGAACCTTCCAATCTTCTCCTCTTATATTTTGTTCCTTTACTACACACATTGTAACTAGTACAATCGAAGTTTTATTGGAGTTGCTTGAGTGTGTCATGCTCTCTCAAAGTGTCTCTGCGGTGGTGGCGTGTGTGTTGGGTCGTTACGTTCCCTAAAACATGGTTGAGCGAAGCGATGGCTGATTCATGTGTCATACTCGTGAAAGGGTGCCGCCTGTGGAGGCTGGTCTGCTCTTGCAAACTTCTTTGTATTCTTAGTATTTAGTCTTACTTTTTTGTTTTGTTTATTAATACTGTAAGACATTAATTATTTCTTAGTGATGAATACATAAACTATCTTTTTTTTATATTAGATACTTTTTTATGTTGTGCTTGTGCTTTATATTTCATGTTTTTTATGTTTGTAATGGAAAATGTCCTTTTATGATAGGGAGGGCATTTTCCAATATTTTAATTGGGCGCTGTAAGAGAAAAGGAGAAAAGAAATGCCCTTGCTGAGTTTCTTGCCGGTTCTTCTCAGTACAAGATCTCCCGCCCTATAGACTTACGAACCGATGGCGTAGTGACATTCATAAGTGCTCAATTATTGTAGCCTAAACTGAATAAATTAAATTGAATTTGAATTATAATATCACGGTTTTTGTCCAGAAGAGGGAAACCAGTGGCTGCGGATACACGAATACATCATTATATAGTGTAGGAGACACCTTGTTTTATCACCAACCACTTTATTCCTGCGTGGCAGGTGGTCAGTCCATCACTGCAACACGGCTTCTAATACAGTTTATCTGGACTAAGGTGGCTTAATATCTATACTAATATTATAAATGCGAAAGAAACTCGGTATGTCTGTTTATCTGTCTGTTACCTCTTCACGCCTTAACCGCTGTACCGATTAAGATGAAATTAGACATGGAGATAGTTTGAGTCTCAGGGGAGGCTATAGGCTACTTAAAAAGTCAAGTGTCAGTCGGTTTTTTTTTCTGTAATTAAGTTGTTGAAATCCTACACCGATAATCGAATTTAGGGCGGGCGGAATCGCGGGCAAATTTGGTATAGAGATAGGTAGTCCTGGGAAAGGACATAAGCTACTTGAATACGTCAAGTGTGAGTCGTTTTTTTTTTCTATAATTGAGGAGTTTCGCTGAAATCCTACCAACCAACCAAATTTAGGGCGGGTGGAACCGCGGGCAAAAGCTAGTGTCCCATAAGTCGTAGTTCACTAACTTTAGAATAGTTAAAAAGACCAAGGACAGAAATTGTTACTGGGGGCTGCGTCAATTTCGATGAACTATATAATGAAATATATAAGGAGCAAGTCAGGATAGGTTTTTGATATAATAATAAACAACAATAATCTCACCTGGTATCTTGTCGAAGAGCGCCATAATTGAAACACACAGTCCAGTTATAGTCATGCATGAGAGAAGTAATGCACCCCAATTGGTGAGAAAGCACAACCAATATGGGGTTGGTGCTTCTAACACCGACCAAGCGCAGATCCCCACCGTCAGCACCGCTAGGACTAGTCGCACCAAGAGCATGATAACTGTCGTCTCTCCTTGCTGCCATGACGATAGGTAGAAGTCACTTAGCCTTGTATGGTTTGACACCCAAAACTCTGATAGGGCAGTAGCTTTTCTAAAAAGTTTCATTTTGATTCACTTTTTACACATTTGTTGCACTATTTGTTTTTTTTTAAAGTTAGGCGATTTACTGATAGGAACACATCGTGATGCACACTGAGAACACACGATAGATGCGGATTTATCTACAAGTCACTATCTCCACCAGTCAACAATCTAACAATTGCCTATTAAGATAGGATGAGATTATCACAAATATTTTTTCACTGAGTTATTATCATTTCAGTTATCGACCGCACAGTTTTTATTGAGAAAAAAAAAGAATGATGTTATAAAACTTGTCACACCTGACTCTAGTTACTTTACAAACATAAACATTGTTTTTCTTGTAGGTAGCTAAATTCAGAACTAACTTTTAAGGAACCGAAATTTTGAAAATAAATAAGGAAAGTGGCGCCCTCGGTATAGGTACCGATATATAAAAATAATGAGTAATTATGAATTGATAAGGTCTGTTTTCCTAAGAAAGCACCTTCTCACCCAGCTCTGGCTTAATGACTGCCGTGCTGACGATGGACGGTCCATCCCATCGCCACTATGCAAACAGGTAGAAGGCAATTATTGCCGCAACGTTTTTACTTCACTCACTTACATAAAACATTCATAAAACGTCTTTTATGTAATCAGTCTTAGTAGGTACACTACACCTATTATTTATCTGTTGCACGCCTCATAAGCGGAGCGGTGAGGTAGTGCTCTACTCTCGACATGTCAAAAAACCCAGTCTTTCGAAACTTAAATGACGTTTTTTTTTTTAATATAACACTTACAGGATAATATGAGTGCACTAATATGAAGTTAAATAATCTGTCTAGCACATATGGTACATTTTATAAACAATTAATTTGTTTAATATAATAAATAATAACATTAAAACTATCATTATTGGACGTCCGTGAGTCTGTGTTTATGTGACCATGTATGTGGCAGAGAAATTTGTCGAAAAATTCATCTTACCGGAATACTTTTGTTTTTAATATATAAAGTATTACACTGTGCTGATTCCTAGTTAATATTAGCGTTCTAAGTACTGTCGTTTAATTATAATTTATAAAAAACTAATATACCACTGTATACTGTATATCTATATATATATTTTTTATTTTTATTTTATAGTATATTTTTTCCTCACCTTATTTGTTATTTTATTTAAAAAAACTTGAGTTTTTGTTTTAGATTATTTTTTTTAAATGTGAATGACCGCTATGAGGCGTGCACTTTTGGATTTTCCAAATTTTTTCATGTTTTTATTCGAGTACCAGTTGTAAAGACGGTTGCACACGGTTCAACTTGGACACTGTGTAACGAAATTTATAAATACACTCATATAATATAATATATCAATAAATCTTCTTTTGGCTTATACACACACTTGTGTCTATTGTGTTTTTAGGATGTGCCAATATTTTGTAAACGCACTTTTTAATAGTATTATAATTGTGTTTGTGAGTTTGCGTGTGAGAATGTTGTTACCTTCTTTACGCCACAACAACTTAACTGATTTAGCTACAACTTTGAATAGAGATAGCTTATACCTTGCAACAAAAGCCTTTTTATCCAGAAAAATTTAAGAGTTTCTGCCATAGTCAAATTTCCACAGCTACTTACTGGCTATACCTTGCTATTCTTCACCCATATGCATGCTTCCTTACTAATAATGCTAAATCGAGGTGTTATAGAAATATACCACCTACCCCGGTAACTGGATTTAGTGGGGATGGAGCCCGGGCAAAAGCTAGTAAAAAATAAAGGTTACTTTCTGATCCATCAATATTTAACCTAAATGTTAAATACCTATTCAATTAGGGCTTAAGTCAATAGCTTTGCAGGTGTAACCACATGCAGTCAATAAATAAATTATTAAAAAGTACATTTTTACTTACAAGTACGTCTCATTAAGAACTTGGTACTCCATTGTTATTTGTAGCAATATTTAGATACATAAATGTTACTATAAGATTTTCCTCGCCTATCATTATAATCATTAGCACATTATATAAAAATGTTTATATTGTGCAAAGTGACACTGCTATGCTAGAACATTAAAGGTGTCATAATGTGACATCAATAGTGAAGTGAAGTTTTTGACAGCTTTGCTTTTATAACCTTGGAAGCATAAGAGAAGAATATTTTTAAACTTCCATACCTAAAATGTGAAAAAGAGAACCCATAAATAAATCCATAACGATGTTCTCACCAGCGTAGCGTAAAAAATCCTAGGTTTGTATTCTCACCAATAGGTAGTATTATGTAAGTAGCATCGTCAGTATCAGTTTTAGGTAAAATAGTTTTGATTTCATATTTATCGATATTCTTATAGAAACAAATTAATCAGAATTAATCTTTACGTACTCTCTTTTAGTACCTATTTATGAAACCCTGCGTGAAGCGGAATCATTAAGCGAAAGCCTTTTTTTAGACCATATATAGATGTAGTATTTTACGGCAATATTGGCGTCTTGTACCTATATTGTAAATGTAAATTATGTAAAAAATTAGTAGTACGGCATCATTTTTTAACCCCCTCCTTTAATCACAAAGAGGAGTATTTTGTCTATGGCTTTGGGTGATCAAAAAAACCACAGCTATTTTTCTTCGATGTCTGATCGCTGAATAGACCAGCATGGCATCTTGACGCATCCTTAAGTGCAAAGACTACAATATACACCGAAAAGGTTTAGTTTAGACTCTAAACCAGTAGTTCCCAAAGTGATCCAGGTGGACCTCCAGAGGTCCACCAATATGGTAGAAATGTAGCTGCACCAGCTAAAGTAATTACAGAAAAACATGATAAAACTATCCCTTAGTATGAGTTAGCAAACAACAAAATATGCGAATGTAACACATGCATGAAAGGTTTTTTTTATTTAGACTACACTACACACACAGCCTAATAAAGTGCAGTGGCGGAGTGTCAAGATTTTTTAGACAGTCTATAGGTACGCGTTTTAAACCGCAGTCAGTTAGCAAAGTAAATAATTGTTACCTAATACTAGGGTTGTTAACTTTTTTCCAATGAAATAGAGTATATTTTGTTTTAAAGAGGATACAAAAAGAGTACAGATTCACATTAAAGAGTAATTATTTGTTTAATTTTTAAAATTGTTTCTTTTTTGCACTTTCCGCGTTAAATTAAAATTACAAGTTAAGTGTAATAACGAGGTAATACCTACATGAAGTGGAAACTGTTGCATTTCTTGAAATGATAATTGACAAACATATAAATTGGACACCACAAATAGATCGTTGAGTTAGAGGACGGGGAGTGGGTCGAGCCAAATCTCACGACATCTCACCAAAGGTGAATTACTGAACAGATTTTTTTTCCTTGTTATTTCCATAACCACAATCTATTTCACCACAAAATAAGTAATAGTACTAACAATTCACAAAGCGTCTTGGTGGCCCAAAATACGACAGTTTTTATCAAATTGCAGCCTCCCTGGTGACCACTATGAAGTGTATGAATCTTATAAATTTAAACGAGCAATTGTTGTACACACATATATATTTCGTTTTGATTGAGTATTTCGGAAACGGCTTGTAACGATTTAAATGAAATTTTGTAATAAGATAGGGTTTTGTTTTTGTAAAAACGCAATGGCACAGAACGTGAATCTACATCCAGGCTAATTAATATTTTTGGGATAGCTCGAATTTCCTATTATTTTTTATAGCATCCAGTTGAACACGCTTAGTTATAGTTCACAGAAAAAAAAAACAATTTATATAGAATTCTACAAATTATAGTTTTTCCGTTGCTATCAGGACCGCGCCTCATGCACGGAGAATCGGACCGCACCCTAGAGACATTACTCTTTGGTCAAGTCATCCCTCTGAAAGCAATAACCTAAACAAAAAATGTTGTCTTTTGTATATGTAAGATAAATTTATATGTAAAACGCTTATACCTTATGTAGGTACTGCTTTTGTTTTTGTGGTAAAGCTTAATATCAAAGTGCCAAGTGAAACGGAGGATCACACATAGGTACTTTAGGTTGTATCGTTTTGTTTATATTTTAATTTTAAGTTGTGGAACTTGTCCCTATTTTTATGTCCCCTCAAATTAATTAAATCATTGTAATTTAGGGCCCCCTTAGGTCCCCTTAAATAGAATACCATAGATATAGGATGTAGAAGATACACAATGTCAGTTTAGTGACGATACCAAAAAAAAATTGTGTAAGTGTTAGTAACAGTCTTTGTGTGGGTTGAGAATAGTATTGTCACCGTACACTATGGACATTGTGCATTATCGATATATTTATGCCTGTTATGGTTAGCGATGTGATTTGACGGTGAAAATATTTCTGCAAACATTGAAAATGTTGAGGGAATATTCAAACAAAATACTTAAGTAGTTATATTAAATTAATGCTTTACGATTTGAGGGGAATCCAAGATCTGAAATATTGTTAATAGTGGATTGTATTGGAATTCCAAAGTTGGATTCATATTGGTAAGCACCTGTCTTGTGTGTAATGCTTCAGATCTAACGCTAGACTAGGCAAAAATAGGCCAAGTGCGTGTCGTATTAAGTTAGGGTTTTGTAGAATGCAAATTATTGCGAATATCTATCACGGCACTATTACCGTGATTTATATATTTTTTTTAGTATTTGTTGTTATGGCGGCAATAGAAATACATCTTATGAGAAAACTTCAACTGTGTAACTATCACGGTTCATGAGATACAGCCAGGTGACAGACGGACGGACGGACAGCAGAGTTTTAGTAATAGGGTTCCGCTAATTTTCTTTTGGGTACGGAACCCTAAAAAGCGGCACAATCTATCAAGCTATTTTGGAGACACCCCGCACAAACTGACAGACATAAAAATTAAAACACTTCAAATGGTTTCTTTCGTCTTTTCAAAACCCCTTTTATTTTTTCCTAACTTTCTTCAATGTAATTTTTTTTAATTCTACTGTATTTTAGTAAAGATAACATTAGACATAGTCAAAAATTTTGATAAATGATTAGCCTATGAAACGATATAATTATTATTTATTACTTTACGGAAATAACAGACAATCGGCATAACGCAGGTTACCCATATCAAAATAGTTATTTTTAGTTGTGGCGTAACATATTTGTCAAAAATCAAAAACATAGAATAAGTAAAAGAATAAAAACCGGCCCAGTGCGCGTTGCGCATGAGTTACAGTTCCGTGGAATCGGAATGGAATCGGATTTGGTTTCAGCCAATTTTAATTGAAATTAAAAAGACCTATTATCGTGTTTTTTTTCAGATTTAAATAATACGAGATTTAAAATTTAAAAGAAGAGCGGGAACGAAAATTTTCAACTCAATTGCATTTTTGAAGCCCTATCTAACGATACCCCGGAAGGTGGGGTGCGTGAAAAAGCTACCCGATAATTTTTTATCTCCATTTTTATGTTAAAGATACCTTCCTGTAAAATTTTATTAGAACCGATGCAAATGCGGCGAAATTATAACGCTATGACATACGGACGGACATGACGAGTTTACAAGGGTCCGTTTTTGCCATTTGGCTACAGAACCCTATAAAAGAAGACTATTAACCACGTGCGCTGAAGTAATTCTTGTAAAAAACATTATTAACTCTAGATGTTGATAAATAATTACGGGAAAAAGGATCGATATACTGATACTTATGACGTCATCGTTTTGTCAAGCCCTAGTGTAACCAAAAATTTTACAATTTTACTTAAAATAACATTAATTAGACCCTTTCTATATGAAATAATACCACGTTTTACAAAGTAAAGCAATATAATTACGTAAAAACAGTTTTCTGAGCCAATTTTTTACAGAAATTCGGCAAAATATAGTTTGAAAAAAAATACATGGAAACTTATTAGGTAGGTACTATTTACGGGTGAAACTTATGATTGTCCGGGTTATTTCTTCCTGTGACGTAACAATTATCTAAACAACAAAACACCATGGCTGAGCACTACATTTCTTAGTCCTTTGTTAGAATTTTTGTGATAATTATGTAAACACGTAATGTCACAAAACAAGCTGGTTGCTATGGGTTTCTACTCGAAAAATAATGGACATATTAGAAATGGTTATCTGTCTCTTTTTCTCTTGTGCAGCGTTCATTTTATAGGTATATCTCTTTTCCTCGCTGTGTTGGTCTTCAGCGTAGAGAAAAAATCCTAGGTCCGTGGGACAGACAGACGTGGTCCATGTAGGTAAAACAAAAGTACCAACTGAGGTGAGTCGCCTTGTAGTTTTTAATTTGGCTTGCACTTTACCCTGTCATCCAAGACAAAACATAAACATAGCATGTTTTTGGTGGGGTAAAATATATACTTAACGCTTTCCCTCTCAATATCAAGGGAAGTACTTAACGCTTTCTCTCTCAATATCAATATCAAGTTCGGCAACTTAAAACCTGAAATATTTTTAATTTTATTGGAATTCATTTTCATTGTTCCCGCTAAGTCTGCCTTCTGAAAAAAATAAAATTTAAACAATTTCAAGAAGTGTGATGAAAACATCCCACTGATCGCATCCCATCCCACTAATATTATAAATGCGAAAGCTTTAGATGTTTGATGTTTGTAACTCAATCCCGTTTCAACCACTGGGCGGATCAAAAAGAAACTTAGGACACATATATATAGGTTAGTTCCTGGAATAGATTATAGCCTTTTTAACTTTCCGAAGAATTCAAAAGTTCCCGCGCAAACAACAATAACTTTTGTTACCCAATCCTGCCGCAAAGGAACATCCAATTGAGCTGAAACTTTGCACAGAGATACTTGAGGATACGGATACCTTTTTATCTCGGAAAATTCAATAGTTCCCACGGGAGAACGTATTTATAACCGAATTTCATTTGAATGAACTACAGTTGCAGCTATAGCTTGCTATAACAAACCTCTTTAGTATAATCAAGGAGTTGCCGTAAGAATCCCACGCCGATAACCAAATATAGGGCGGGCGGAGCCGCTGGAAAAAGCTAGTTTAGTGTAATGAATTCAGTTTGCTTGAAATTAAAAGTGCTCAACAACGTTGGATTTGTTTTAGATTTTAGATAGGTACCTAGTTAGTATATTATTTGGGAAAAGTATCTATGGTTACGATATCTAGATCAATGAAACAATCGAATGTATAAAAACTTCACTTCTTTATTCTGACTAAGTCACTCAATTACATCTAAACTTATAAAAATTTAATAACACTATAGTGTAAAATATTATTAAAAAAAATAATACTCATTTTTTGATCACTACATATCTAATAATTTTCGGCAACCATATTATTTTGGTAACGCAAACGGTGGGTTTATTGCTGTCAAAAAAGTATTTATTTTTTATAAAAAAAGTCCCGATCCAACTGCAAATGTAAATTTGTTATCGCAAAATATTTTTTATAAGTAATAACTAAATTCATCGACATTCTTCTGTGAGAAATTTCATTCGCATAACAGCCGTAATATTTGTTTATTGGATTGACTTAAAAGCTTGATTTAGACCTTATCAGGTAATTTTTTTTTTCAAATTGAACGCATACACACACATGTTCCTAAGAAAAAGGGTTTTCACAACAAGCGAATGGAAAACAATATGATTCTATAAGGGCTTTCGAAGTACAGCACCCTTAAAAACTTAAAATCTAGGGAAAAAAATCTATATTTATTTCTCAGTATACTGTTTCGCTTTTGGTATCTTTTTGTTAAGGTATGGTTTGTCTAAGTGGCAATTCTTCCTTGGAATGTGCTGCTGGGTTGACGTAACGTTTTGCCAGTAAATCCCGAAGTGTTGCCAACCCTATGATGATGAAATGCAGCAGGATAAGAAGTACCCCTGTGAGTGAAACCACTCCAATGGTAGGGCCGGGATTGGACCAGTCTACGACGATGTAAATGTACGCGTTTCCAAACCTGAAAAAATTAAACAAAAATATATAGCATTTATCTAACTTCTTAAAATACTGCAAAATTTCAGATATACCAATGTATGTTGTAGTCGATGGTGACTAAGGGGTTTCTTTTTCACCTTGTGTCCTGAGTTGCGGAGGTTCGAGCATGGTGTGTAGCAATATTTCTTAAGTACATTGATTATTTACACCACTGGCTTTTCGGTGAAGAAAAACATCGTGAGGCAAACTGCATATGTCAAAATGAAGGCGTGATGTCCGCGATCCGCACTGGGCCCACATGTGGACTACGACCCAAATCACCCTCGTTGAGGGTAGGCCGTGCCCCAACAGTGGGGACATATGAGGTTGATAAGAAGGAGAAGAATGTCTGTGGGTATAACCTACGTTGTACTAAGTTGTATCATTCCATTAGAGCGAACCAATATTCAATAAAATTGGGCATAAAGTTTTACAAGAAAAGTACATAACTGCCGCGGTCTGTAATGACTGCGTTGCTGGCAGCGCTCTGATGATGGCCGAAAGCATCTCTAGGTCAACTCCTTAAAAAAATACGGCTGAAATACGGCGTTTTTGTTGCGTATTTTGGCATCAACAAATAAATCAAGCCTGTAGCCTAAGGGTATTTCCCGTTATTCTAGAATCATGAAATTTGACACGAAGCAAGGTCCTGCATCACAAATATAGGAAAAAACCCGAAGATTGTTAATTTGTTTTTATAACACATAAAAAAAGTTAGTCTGTCAAGACTCTTTTACTCAAAAATGCGTGGGGGTGTCAAGTTGAAATTACAAGATTGAGTTACATCACAAATATAGGAAAAAATACAAAAACTGATCATAAACTTCTAAGACTAAGTGGTGTATTCGATATTAATTTTTTTTAAACTTTAACTCTATACGTTCACGCGTTTCTGAGAAAAAGAGTCTTGACAGGCAGACGGACAAAAAAGTGATCCTATTAAAGAGGAACCACCTTTATTCTTTTGAAGTATGGAACTTTAAAAAGGCACTATTCCTTCCGTTGTAACTGAGATGACTTAATTTTTGGCGCAAGAATAACTGGAGAAAATACTTTTTCCCAACTGAGAACTCCCACGGGATTTTTTTCGTGGTGTATTTTTTCTCATGTCTCGCAACAGTGCATAAAATTAGCTTGATTTTAAGCGCCGAGATCGCAAAAGACAGAATGAGAACAAAGATTAATTTTATCAAAAGTTACCACTGACCAGGTTTTTCCGCAGGTGAAACCGCAGGATTCGTCTAGTCTAGATAACTATTAAACATTAAGCATGGAGTATAATTATAATTTAGGCTTTATTGAATAATAATATATTAAAATAACATTGTGTGATGATTTTGTGACGCCGCATGTGATATGTCATAGAATTAAGCTTTCTGTTATACCTTTAAGTTAAATCACTGTTACGTTGTACTTATATCTCTAAAATCATAACTTACTGATCAACTCCTCCTGCGAGGTGGTAAATGACCCCGAAGATGACATACACCAGCGCAAATAGAAAAGGATGCAGTGCGTGCAGGAGCCGACTTGGATGGGCGGCGCTGATGACTAGCAAAAACATCAGGATAGAGTTCACCCCGTGGATGGCGACATCCAGGGCGTGGTTCATTTCCTCATCTATACCAGCTAGAAAGGAGAAAAGGTAGTTTCAAAAAATAATTATTGTTTTCGGAAAATTTTATTCTCACGATCCAACGAACACCAGAAATTTTACAAACTTTTATAGTCAGTAAAACTTTTTTGACATTTTGCTATTAACAAGGTTATTTGAGATGTACACTTTATTCAGTCAATTTAGTGTCATTAGACCATTAAATGCATTGCAATGCATTTTTTGTAACTCTTTCATAAAATGTTAGGTACCTTCATACAGCAAGGTCCAGTAGAAGATGGTGATGAGGAAGGCGAGAGGCACCGCAATATTGTAGAGCACCCAGTAGGTCTTTACGTACCAAGGTAAGCTGAACTCGGCGTCTGCAATACATAAAGATAAGAATTTGCTTTTGATTAACTAGTACGTATAACATTTTTTAAGCAAACCTACAGCACTTATAGGTTATAGCAAAGCTAAATAATTTTCACAGCGTGTAAATGGTTATTTTAGCAGGAATCCTAACAACATAAGGTCAATTATATTTTCCGTGGCTTAGTGGGTAACCGAGGGGCAGGCGTGGGTTCGATCCTCGCACAGGAACTTTGTGTTAGTCTTGAGTCTGGGTGTTTTTTTTTGTACAGGATGGGCTATGAATAAGTAAACATTGAAATCCGCTGAGCAGATCCGACTTAAATTGAATGATTGTGTTATTTGGGATATGGTTCAGAACCTGAAAAACGTATTTCACAATTAATGAATTTTGTTAGTTAAAAAAAATGGTCATATTTTTACGGTTTTTTTCTCTAGAAAGTTCTAAGTGCAATTAGGTAACTTTGCTAAAGCAAAAAAAAAAGTTAAGACCCTGAGAATAGTGATTTGTTATACAAGTGAGTAAAAGCGTTTTTTGGTAGAAGTGCCGACTTTTAAATCACGAGCATAGCGAGAGATTTAAATATAGGCTACTGAGCATAGCGAGGGATTTAAAGGCACGAGACCGAAAAAATTTGCTCACGCGTCCAACATACAACTTTTCACCTCTACCAGCGAGAAAAATATTTTCACTTGACTTTTCTGGTAAAAAGTTGTGTTCGGCATTGGAGACTTGTTGTCTTAATTCTTCTGGTGTCAGAGAAATATCTTCGTAGCTTGTATCGCTCATTTTTCAAACAAAATAGAATTATTAATGAAATAAACAATCTTATGTTCAAAAAACTAGCTTGCCGCCATTTTACTTAGTTTTTTTTTAAATTGAGCGTTCGGAATTGTACCTACTACAACCTCTGCCATTGCTATCAAAACAACGTATGATATTTTTTGAGTTAGCTGTATAAACTTTTAATAATACTAATAATTTATAAAAACTCACTTAAAAACGAAAAAATGCTATGTAGTTATATTAATTAATTAAAATGAACAAGGTTAAGTATTTGTCCCGAAATTTGTTTCTGACCAGTCATTGTATTGTTTTTTTTTCATCATCGGATTGATTCCAAAAGTCAATGTTCGAACAGTGAATTACTTTGCCTCACTCGTGAGCAAAATTCGATTTTGCTCACTGAATTTGGATAGCAAAACGAGGTGAAAAACGCATTTTTGATAACAATTTTTCTCACATTTAGTGCACTCGCACACTGATTTAAGTCATGCAATTTAAGTCAAGTATTAAACGCGAAACAAGCGCCTCACTACAATGAGCTAATTATTTACACAGGGCGTGCTGCTGTTCCGTGAACCGATTCATTGCGACTAAATTTCCCAGGAACAAGTCACTATATGGTCCATCCTGTATTATATATACATGTAAAATTTTTTTTTTGAAGAACTACGAAGTTGTCGTGAGATTTGCAAAGAACTCCTCCTTAGAGGATGAGATTTTGCTAGATCTTCCCCCATTTTTATTTCACGTAAATAATCGACGCCTCCTTACGCCGCCGCTGCACTGTTATGTATCTATTGGGCATATTGACACAAGGCACTAGATTAGACGAGGTGTTCTTTTTATGAGAAAAATTTCCTTTTTTATTGACTGGGAGTGGTTAAGTTTTTTATTTTAAGTGTTTTATTTATAGAGAAATAAAACCTAATATCATCAATAGAGGTTGTTGTAACATACATCTCTGCCGATATCTAACACTTGCCATAGAAGTTAAACCTTAACTGGTGGTAGACGTATGGTTAGCAGGCATTTAACTAAATATCCCAGATTTCCGGTTAGACTTGACAAAATATTTGACTTGTCTGTTATTCTATGTGCAAAGCAAGAACTTAAAAATAAAGTATTATTCATTGATAAAATTTAAGTTGAGCCTGTCTGTTTGACGAAAAATATAATATTTTGACAATTAATCGAATAGCCGGTACAATTAAGCGATCAATAGGCTACAACACTACTAATTAAAAAGAAATAGACTGAGAACGTAACTGTTATTAAGACGTTTTGTAGAAATACATAATTACAAAAAAATTTACGTGGTATTTAGATGTCGAAACGGGCCATTTTAAGTATATTTCAGTTACTGTAGATCCATTTATTTACTTTTTATCTATAAAACTCTAATTAACTAAACTCAAAACAGGAAAAAAAACCGCCAACACTTACTTATCGGTCCATAAAAGTAGCAGCGTGCAGAAATCCATGTCGAAAATCCCGTAACTAAAGTAATCGCAGACAGTCCCCAGTGCGTCAAATAAATGAACCAAAATCCAAACTTTCCGGCCTGTATGTACAATATCATAGATGCAAGCACTATTCCCACTGAAGATAGAAACAGTAACGCGCGCCAAATTAAAAGCGGGACCGGAGATCGCGTTCTTTGCCAACAGCTAAGGTAGAAGTCCGATGATTTCTGATATTCCAATCCAGCCATTCGCAAATGCCATTCTTCTTTAAAATAACTCTTAACAGCACTCATTATTACTGTTTTGGATCACTTGTTTATATTTCAAGTTAAAAATGGCAATGTGATTATTTTTATCTGTAGCTTGAATCTGATAGCGTATCGAATATAGTTATCGCGTTGACTGACTCATACCTATGCATTTATCAATAAACCGTTGCCAAATTTATACGTATCAAATCTTTTGTGTTACGTAACTGCGCTGTGATTAATATACCTACTAACGAAAAACTAAGAATTAAATTATGAATAAACTATATTGTTTTGATTGTTCTTATTTGGAAACCGGGTTTGGAAAAATATACGGTGAATAAATAAATAAACTCACCAAAACACAATCGACATAGCGGGAATAGTAATAATTAGGCTTACAACGAATATTCGCCTACTATTCGGCAAATTTCTAACGTTAATTCTAAAGTACCGAATACTTTTCGAAGATTTTTCCTTGAAGTAGGATAATTGGCAAAATAAAAAGATTTTTTTTATAATAATGTATTTTCTTGTAATTAATAAAACAATCATCCATTATCAACTTCCTTACTATAAGGCGAGTTCCTTGTAGAGATCATAATTAATTACTATTTCATTAGTCATACATGCACAATTTCACTTATAAAGTAAACAAATCAAAACGAAGAGAGCACGAAATAATAGTGGTGTTTTGTTGACCGACATAATGTACATTTTGCGCTTAATGTCGATAATCCACCTAAAGAAAATGAGCCAAGATTTGTAATGTGTCACATAGAATTTATGTATTTTTAACTTAGCCGAATTATGACATTAAATGCATTGAAGCAGTGAACAAAACGCACCTAATATTATGGTCGCGCCTTTCGCGTATTTTCCTTCTAACCTCTCCTGTTCTTTATTCGCTGCCTCTACCCCCTTTGATACATCTGCCAACGCAACCTATTTTTCGGCCGGAAATGTATTTTCATGTAGAATTAGTTAAATTAAATTAAATGCTTAAAAAATCTTTTTCGTAAGTTATTTGGATTTTTTCATTAGTTGAAACCTCCTTTTGAAATAGAGAGAGTATTGGTTTTTGAGAACCGTCTGGCAAGGTAGTCTCTGAGAAGTGAGAGGGCGACGACCAGCAGATGAAGTATGACCAGAGTTAGCGTTGTCAGAGCGAGCTGGCCTACCGTCTCCCCAGGCACTTCCCAGTCCAGTTGAGGGTAGATATAATGGTTGCCATTTCTGTAACAAATAAGTAGTGAAATGTCAAATTAGTGCTAAAAGCAGCCCTAAGCCTCGTTAAGAAGTTGCTTATCGAGCGAAAAACACTTTGTAGTGTTGGATATTAACGTAAAATAATGCTGCTATTAACACTGACAAAAGTATGGTATTGGTAGTTTAGAAAATAATGTTGCAAATACATGACACTTCTGAAAAAAAATATAATAAGGAAAAAATTTAATAATAATTTAATAATCTTTAATAATCAAATAATTGAATTAGGTAATCATTGTGAATTATTGACTATGTACGTAATACAAGTAATCCTTAAACATTTTATCATTCATTTAGTTGATAATAAAATGTAGTCAACATACAAGCACTGATTAATAAGTATCATGATTTCAATAAAAAGAAAAAAGAGAACAACATCGATCAACGGAAAAAAATCAATAAATCAAAGAAATTATTTCATATAAGTAGATTTCCAAGTACACTCATGAATTGTCGGAGGGAAACAATAACTAGTTACTTTAGAATCTGTTAACCATGCTGATTTTATACCGAAAACAGTCTCTTAACGACGCCCAGTATGTACTTAAAAAGACTGACTTTACTTACGGATCAGTACCACCGGCGTAGTAGTAAATAACGTTGAAGATGAGGTAACAGATGCCGAAGATTAGGGGGTGGAAGACGTGCGAGGGTCGAGAGGGGTGCCGGGAGGTCATGAGCAGGACCAGCATGATGACGGAGTTGATTCCATGAATGAACACATCCAGCACAGGATCTACAGCAAACTCCAGCTCATCTTCGACTGTCAATGAACATTTATAGGATAATTACTAATGTGAAGGTTAAAAGTCGATGGTGGCCTAAGGGTCTTAATTTTACCTCGTGTCCTAAGGTTCGGGTCGGCGTGTACCAATGAGTCTTTTTAATTTAAATTTTTTTTTTCAGAGTCCCTATTATATTTTATGAAAACATACAACTATGTAATTGTATTTTTAAATTCACCAAAGTAACCCTATTCCATGGCAATTATTATTCTACGGAACCCTTCGCACACCCTTGGCTGGTCTATATCTTTTTTTTAAAAATGCCATCTTGCGTTAAATCATGTAATCTATGTATAAGATGAATTTGGCACTTGATTTAAAACCCCCATTTTGGAGATAGAGTGAACGCTAGCGTGTTACATTTTTCTTACCTACCGGCTGCCACATACTTTAACTCTACACCAAATAACCGTTTTTTTATGAATTATACTTACTTATACCTAGTAACAGTATATAATAAAATCCGGTGATGAGAAACGCGATTGTGACGCCTGTGTTGTACAAAACCCAAAATGTCTTCACGTACCATGGCAGCTGAAAGGTGGCTTCTGAAATTATAATAAGATTTTAAGAATTTTGTAAATTTGCGAGTATAATGTGAATTTTTATGTAAAGATGCAGTCTCTACCACTGTCTTAGCACTTAAAGATTTTCTTGTTAGTATAGGTATTCCCCATAAACATAGAGACTTGAAAGCGCATTTCCTAGACAGCTGTAAAGTAAAAACGGTCGCAAAAGTGTGAAAGAGATGAAGCGCATTTGCCGTATTTTATTTTAAAGAAAAGAGTTTTTGTCTAAATATTGTTGTGAGGCTATTGCATAATTGCGCAGTTCGTAGGAAAGATTACAGAACTCGACTAAGGTCTATAGTATTCCATAATAACATTAAAAAATTAAAAATACCTAAACTATGACAATGCAAATCGAATTTTGACTTCTCGATCGAATCCAAAACTGAACTTATAAATAAAGCGGTATAACAATAAGAAACCGTCACCGATGGGATTCCCTAAAAAAGTAATAATAGTAACCGAGAAAGATTATAAAATTAACCTACAACCACAATGTAATAATATATAATTGTCGAGAAATCCAAACATTTTAAAAGTCGTCAGTTGATAGATCTTATAGATAGAGTTAAACATCCAGCAATATTAGTTCAATTGATTAGTGTACTTTGCTCTTTCTCAAACGAATAGTAGGTAGATTGTTTGATTGGCCGAGTTCGGCAAATATTGCCTGATTGCAGACTGACCGATAGCTGATAAGTGGATTGTGACATCTCACGTATTTGTGATAATTTTATATCGTTGTATGGATATAAATGGTTGCCCTGGAAAATCAAGATGTCTACGACAAAAAGTTATATAATAATAAAAAGAAGAAAGTAGACTCCACCACTACCGACCAAAACTAATGGTACGCGAAGCTTCGGGCTAGCCCGATGTACGAAGCCACACCTGTGCTGTGAATACTTCGGCATTTTGTGCGAAGTCGCAAGCACATCGTTTTGCTGTCGGTAAACTCTTGCGCTTGTGTGGCCACCTTCAGTCGGCCCACAGCCGTTGTGCATCATAGCACAGATTGTATAATACTGTCATAGCATAGTGAATTAGGATTTGCGACGTATTTTCGACATGGGTTGGAGTGACGAAAATATTTAGGAATTTATTAGCAATTACGAGTCTGAGCCTATTGTGGACCCTAAAAGATGTTGGCCACAAGAGAAAGTCTTTTAACTGACACAATGAAAAAAAAAATTATTTGTTGCCATATAAATATAATGCAGAGCGACCGTGGCATCCCCATTTTGTGTTTGGCGTTTGTTTATCACGATAAAACAAGCCTACGGTTCAAAAATCTAATAACTTCCTTCTTGAAGAACCTCATACTGTAGTACCTTGAGAGAGACGCAGACGCGACACAGCTTAGGGTAGAATGACGGCTAATATTGAAAATAAATAGAGGTTGTACTGAGATATGTGGTAAATAAAGAACGAATCACAAGCCTGGATGAGCAATTTTTGGTTATAAGACAACGTTATTTATTAGTTAGCTCGTTTTATATTAAGTATACTAGCTGACCAGCGCAACTTCGTTTGAGCCACATTTATGAAATAATAAAGTAAAACTATGTTAAAATTAGGTTTTTGTTCTAGTTTGTTTGTTTTACTTTGTTGTATAATTGGCTTATCAAATGCAAAAAGATTTCCCATATCCGTCTGATAGTTAAAGAGAGAGAGAGATTAGCGCATCGAACAGAAAACAAACAAACTCTGTAACTCCGTTCTGACCTCATGACGACGACTGTGCTACTCATAGTACGTAATATTCAGAATTAGTTTTGCTAAAAACAAATCAAACTAGCAACACTTTACACTATCACTACACCATCTGCCAGGTTCCGTTGAGTTACATTTATTGAATTTGATCTCATTGACTTTTGTTATACGAGACACGAATTCCTGTTTACCAAATAAGTCACGCCGCCCGTAAAAGACTGCACCAAATGGGGTTAAAAATCAACAATCACTAATTAGGTACCAATCGTTAGTGGCGCCAAATAAGTTGGTAAAAGAACCCTAGTGGGTAGTGTAAAAATCCTTTATTTTACCACTAAAATCCTTTATTTTTCTTTTGCATACTAATTTGGCGCTACCTAAGATTGGTACCTAATAAGTTACCTGTGGATTTTTAACCCCATTGTATAATTCTTTTTTTGTTGTGTTCGTGATTTTTAGGGCAAGGTTTTTATTAAATAAAAAAGGGTCAAGTGCGAGTCGTAAACCGATTGTAATGAAAGTTTGGTAAGTTGCACACGCCGGGGAAGGTTTTTGAAACAGAAAAAAACTGGTCAAGTGCGAGTCGGTCCGGCGTACTAAGGGTTAACCGATTGAAATGAAATTTTGGTGAATTGTTGTGTACACACCGGAAAAGATTTTTGACCTACTCCAACCCTTTCAGAATAGCAATCACAATAATAATAATTTTAGCACAAATACGTTTTATTCAATTGATTTAAGATGATATGCGATTAAAATTTAGCTGTTGTAGTTACACATTATCTGTATTTCCTATGAGATGATATAATATATGATATAATAAGCTTCCAGCGTACTTTACACAGAACATACGGAAAAACCAGAGTTTCTTCTTGTTGTTGCGATGTTCTGCCCTGTCCGTTACTATTGCGCTGTAGCGCCCATAGATTAATATGGTAGCGCCATCCCCCGTCGCATCGCTCGCCCGAGCTATACTTCTTTTTGCTCGGCTCCTAAGTGGTTTTAAATAGCCTATAACTTTCTAAGAATTGGGCTTATAAATGTTAAAAAAAATTCAAATCCTAGTACCTAAGTAGGTAACCTACTATCTTTTTACTAGTAGCTCCAAAGATTAGCGCGTTGTAACAAAAAAATAAACAAACCCTTTAGTTTTTTATATTAGTTTAAATATAGAATATAGATAAACTTAGATAGTATGTAGAATATAACTTACCTAGAGGTCCTTGTATGTAGGCTATTAAAGAAACAACAAATGCACACCCTGTGGAACATGTAATGAGCATAAGTCCCCAATGCGTTAGATAAATAAACCAATATCCAATTGTCATAACCCCTGATGATAATGTTAAAATTAAAGATGCCACTAAAATGGCAACACATCCAAGAAACAGCACACCTCTCAAACACAACAAAGGTACAGTAGAACGATTTATCTGCCAGCAACTTAAATAAAAATCTGATACACTGTCATGTCCCAAAAAATACGTGTACCCTCGGGTTTGTTCCTTGAGGTACCTTTTCACAGCACCCATTATGAACTATTCTGATTTAACTAAATTAAAATATTCTAACTAGTAGGAGTGATGCCGTTCAATGCGAAACAAATTGTGATAGTATTGCCAAAGATAATTTGTTACGTTGATTGGACCCTTGTTGATTACGGCGGTGGCGATATTGATTGTATCAAACAAAGTAGGTATATTAACAATCACGGGAGATACAGTTTTGTTCGTAAAATCTGTATTTTCTACACGATAAGCAATAAAGCTTACCATTTTATGTAGGATGACTATAAATTTGGATAAAAATATGTTTGGTTTTTTTTGCTTTATTGTCTTACAGGCATATGTTATAGGCATATGAAAAATTTCGTAAGATAAGTTGTGGGTTGCAGCGCTACTTTATTTAAATACATTTATTTCGTTTATGCATACAAGGATACTGTACTCGTGAAAACCGGAGTGGGGAGAAACTTCGCCTCGACATGAATATGTACCTCGATTGTAATTTTTATCTACTTATTTTGTTAAATTTAATTTACTTTTATCTCTACAAAATTGTTTTTGAGTTTAGTACTTGTATATTAAGTAATAGTGCAGTCGGTAAAGATCAAATACATCAAAAGCTCCGAAAAACATGACGGCGATTTTCATTTATAAACTCCACCAACGGTGACCCGAGTTACCATAGATCGTAAATCCACAAATTTAAAACCGCACTTATTTCGTAAAAATCCTTATTTCGCTGATTTGTTGCAATAAGAAAGTAAGCTTGATTAATTTTCTAAAAAAAAATACAATTTCCTTTTTTGTGTATATGTCTTAGTTCAAGAGAAAATCCCCAACGAACAAGTTGCAAAGTTCGTAATTCACGCGAGATACGGCCGCGACCGCTCGCTATTGGGTAATTTATGTTTTAAAGTAAATAAAAAATTACTATAAATGTAATTGTCTCTTATTTTTTGGCATGATCATGCAGTAGGTATTTACAGGCTCGTGAAAAATAACCATTTTCAATAAAAATTATAAATTTATTAGTACTTTGATGCAGTGAAAGCGGGATTTTTTATAACCATTTCCTTCAAAAAAGAAAATAAAGATGAATTAAAAGATGTTCAAATTTTCATAAGCTTATAATTTTGAGAAAGTAAACATTTTTATTTATACTAATTTTCTAACAAAATTTGTTAAAGAAAATTGCTGTGCCAGGTTTCGCTGCAGAAAGTTACTATACTAATTGTAGATACTATGTAGGTACTACCTATGTAGGTATATATAAATTTAATGGATTTAACAGTATGTTACAACGCGGAACTGTTAACTTTTATCTGTACGTTTGATTGTACTATCAACTGATAACTTCGGCTAGCAAGCAATTATTGATTAGTGTGTAATGTGTATAGTGGGCATTGGGTATTTGGAATTTGTTCCCAACATCAAATAGCCAAGCTAATTGTGTTAATCAACCTCAGCTACAATTTTATTTTACATATATTTTCTTGATCTAACTTCAACTATTCTGTTTATGAAATAAATGAATAAATCTATTAACCTACGGGTAAAATAACTTAAGTGTACAACAAAAAGAAATATTATGGAAACAGTTCCTTTATACGCTTAATTTTATATGGAGATGTTTGTGACCGAATAATCAATCTGATAATAACAATTGTATTTTAGTCTTAAGAAACTGCATTTTATGGTGGTGTTGTTGATGTACGTACAATGTATACAGGGTGAAAAGAAAAGACGGTCATTGGAGATAAAAAGATATAGATCTCTAATTTAACTGAACGAAAATATACTTTATTTCCGCAAATTAGTAAAATTGTATTCAGAGACCTTGTTATTTCACAATAAGAGAAAATAAAGGAGAGGTGACGTGGTAGGTACACCCAAAAGGAAAAAAGTTCTTTTCTCTTTTTTATACCTATATACTAGCTCTGTCATGAATCATCAGTAAACTAATCAGACTTACGTTTGATGTTTGTTAGAGACAAAAATTGTTTTTATTTGATTAAGCTCTGATATTACCATTTGCTCACACTTGGCTCTTTTCGACTACAAAAGCCTACTTTAAGACCTTTCTTTTAAAAGTCTGACAAAACAGCTTTGATTTTATTATTTAGTAAGTACACACGAAACTTTCAGTCAGACTCAGACTTGACGTTTTTTAAGTAGCTATATCCTTCTCTAATAAGCAAAATTTTTCATTTAAGTAGAAAACCCTTAGATATTCGACTTAGACTTGACCTTTTTAAAGTCGATGTTCCTTTCTTAAGGTTAGCCCCATTCTAAATGCACCTATGTTTCTTGCTTTATTCTTAATTTAAAAAACTATGTGTCTTTAAAGAAATTGAAGCTGAAAATATTATTAAATATTCTTTAAATTAAATATTCTTTATTAATATCAAAAAAAGTTGCACTTACATAGACACTTAGTCGTACCGTACTTAAGTAAATGAATAAGAATGACCTTTTTAATCAAAATCATAAAATACAGGTGTTTTTTTCATATTTTAGGTTTTCGATTCCTGACTTTAACAGGCGTTTAAACAAAAATCTTTGAATGCAGTTTTACTAACTTTGAAAACAAAGGAATGTTTTCTTTCAGTGTTTGCTATTATCAATATTTAAGGTACTTTCCCTTACCTCCAATGTTACAGACATGGTCGTAGCTTGAACCGGCTTGACATTTAAAATGTTCGTCATATAAAACGTTCCTATTCGTATCACCGGCATTTTTTACTGCTACAACACTGCACCGTGTTTCAACAGTCGTTCGTTCAACCCTCCACATGTAAAGGCAGTTCGTAAGTGTTTTGATATTAAGTCGAGTTGGCGCGCCATTTCTTCAGTAGCGATTTTGTACGGTCGCCACTACAGGATCGTCTATAGGTGCGTACAGATTATTTGCAACACAGCATGCAATGCAACATTTCCCGTATATTTTAATGTGTTCGCGAACGCACAAAATTTTTTTTTTTTTTTTTTCTGAGCTGACTATGCAGTTGCAGTTGTTGCAGCCATTACTGCTTCACCGGACTCTGAAGAAGCCTCAGCCCATATAGCGCCCAACGCCCAAGGGCTCCCCGCGGGGGAAGCCTCGGCTTGGGTTGTCGCTCTCGGGGGCGTCCCTTCGACCGGCGTGAGTCTCGAACCCGAAGGTGAGTCACCGCCAGGAGGGGAGTTCCCCGTTACGCGGGTACGATTGCGATTGAGTGGGGGCAAGAAGCGCCCCGGCACTCTTTGATACCTAGTGTATCCTTGTGGGCGCCGACGAACCCGGGGACGTCGGCGTCGTGTTTGGAGGGAGGCCCTATTCGGGGAGGTCGTAGAGACTAATCTCGCTATCCGGACAGCGAGATCGTCATCTGGGGACGTTAGTACGTGCCGAGGCCGCCTAACAATAGTTTTACGACCGCGACCGGGTCGATCGGGGGGACGATACGTTGTGGATTGCACAATTAATCGATTCGGGTGATTTTGCGTACGCTCGAAAAAGCGGACTGCCAAGTCTTTAAAGTATTGGGGAATCGTGGGAAGTTCGAAGTCTCTGTGTAGGTCCGCATTGCGAACGTACCAAGAGGCTCCAGTGGCCGCTCTGAGAAAGCGGTTTTGGAGGGTCTGGAGTTTGTGGCGATTGCGCTTGGACAGCGCAAAGACTACGCTAGCATAAGCTAGTATGGGGCGGATACAAGTTGTGTAAAGATTTAGCTTATTTCTAAGCGACATCTTACTATACTTGCCTATCATGGAATAGAGACGACCGAGGACAAAAGCGGCTCGGTCTCTGACTATTTTGGTGTGAGCTTGGAAGTTCAAACGACTATCCATGGTCACACCGAGATATTTGGTCTTATTTTGCCAGGGAATGGCACGACCGAAGAAAGAAAGGGGAGTTGGCCGCGGAGGGCGGCCTAAGGAAAAGAGGACGGCAGAGCTTTTGTCGGGATTCACCTCGATTCTCCATTTCCGAAACCACTCGCCTAGGGCGGTGATAGCGGGTTGGAGTCTCTCAGTGATTCGACTCACTTGCCTATCTGTGGTATAGATAGCGGTATCGTCCGCAAAGAGGGCTAGATTTGGCACGGAAGCCAAACTGCTCGTCTATTAAAATGCCTCTGGAGACTATAGCGTTCCGTAGGCGGGCGAGAAGGAGGCGTTCATAGAGTTTACCAAGGGCTTTTAGTAAACTTATGGGGCGATAGGAGGACGGCTCGGTACGAGCTTTACCTGGCTTATGGATGCCTATAACAATTGCATCTTTCCATTGAGAAGGAAATATGCAATGTTCCATAGCAGCGTTAAAGATCGCTACTAGGAGGCAGATAAGGGGAAGAGTGAGGCGCTTTAGGATATCGTTAGAGATACCGTCAGCACCGGGGGCTTTACGGGGGCGTAGGTCTTTGATGACCTGTACGACTTCGTCGACAGTGACAGGGGGCAGGGGGTCTTGTGGAGGCAGAGAAGTTCTGCGCTCCACTTCGCCGTCTACCTCGCGCACGTGGTCGGGATCGAAGGGCTGTGTGCTTAAGGCACATTGGGCTTGGAGGCTAGACGCTAGGCAATCCGCTTTTTCGTCGTCATTGAACGCGGGAACGTTGTTGGGACGAGTTAACGGAGGGAGAGAGTTTGCGGTTTCGGATTTTAGAGCTCTGGCTAAGTGCCAATAAGCTTGGTGAGAAGGAGAAATGTTCTCCATAAGATCACCGAAACGTTGGGCGCGGAGCTCAGCTACAGCGGTTCTTACACGGCGGTGTAAGTCGTTGAAGCGAGCTTTATTTTCGGTAGTGGGAGCGCGATCGCGAGCGCGGCGGGCCGCGTTACGCTCAGTCATTAGCGACCTGACCTGACCATCGCTCAAAGGCCCCCCGCGGAGGGAGCCTCGGCCACGCTCTTGGGGTACTACCTTCGACCAGTGTGAGCCTCGAACCCGAAGGTGAGTCAGCGCCATGAGGGAAGTTCCCCGTTGCGTGGTTGCGATTGCGAGAGAGTGGGGGCGAGAAGCCTCGGCTTGGGTTGTCGCTCTCGGGGGCGTCCCTTCGACCGGCGTGAGTCTCGAACCCGAAGGTGAGTCACCGCCAGGAGGGGAGTTCCCCGTTACGCGGGTACGATTGCGATTGAGTGGGGGCAAGAAGCGCCCCGGCACTCTTTGATACCTAGTGTATCCTTGTGGGCGCCGACGAACCCGGGGACGTCGGCGTCGTGTTTGGAGGGAGGCCCTATTCGGGGAGGTCGTAGAGACTAATCTCGCTATCCGGACAGCGAGATCGTCATCTGGGGACGTTAGTACGTGCCGAGGCCGCCTAACAATAGTTTTACGACCGCGACCGGGTCGATCGGGGGGACGATACGTTGTGGATTGCACAATTAATCGATTCGGGTGATTTTGCGTACGCTCGAAAAAGCGGACTGCCAAGTCTTTAAAGTATTGGGGAATCGTGGGAAGTTCGAAGTCTCTGTGTAGGTCCGCATTGCGAACGTACCAAGAGGCTCCAGTGGCCGCTCTGAGAAAGCGGTTTTGGAGGGTCTGGAGTTTGTGGCGATTGCGCTTGGACAGCGCAAAGACTACGCTAGCATAAGCTAGTATGGGGCGGATACAAGTTGTGTAAAGATTTAGCTTATTTCTAAGCGACATCTTACTATACTTGCCTATCATGGAATAGAGACGACCGAGGACAAAAGCGGCTCGGTCTCTGACTATTTTGGTGTGAGCTTGGAAGTTCAAACGACTATCCATGGTCACACCGAGATATTTGGTCTTATTTTGCCAGGGAATGGCACGACCGAAGAAAGAAAGGGGAGTTGGCCGCGGAGGGCGGCCTAAGGAAAAGAGGACGGCAGAGCTTTTGTCGGGATTCACCTCGATTCTCCATTTCCGAAACCACTCGCCTAGGGCGGTGATAGCGGGTTGGAGTCTCTCAGTGATTCGACTCACTTGCCTATCTGTGGTATAGATAGCGGTATCGTCCGCAAAGAGGGCTAGATTTGGCACGGAAGCCAAACTGCTCGTCTATTAAAATGCCTCTAGAGACTATAGCGTTCCGTAGGCGGGCGAGAAGGAGGCGTTCATAGAGTTTACCAAGGGCTTTTAGTAAACTTATGGGGCGATAGGAGGACGGCTCGGTACGAGCTTTACCTGGCTTATGGATGCCTATAACAATTGCATCTTTCCATTGAGAAGGAAATATGCAATGTTCCATAGCAGCGTTAAAGATCGCTACTAGGAGGCAGATAAGGGGAAGAGTGAGGCGCTTTAGGATATCGTTAGAGATACCGTCAGCACCGGGGGCTTTACGGGGGCGTAGGTCTTTGATGACCTGTACGACTTCGTCGACAGTGACAGGGGGCAGGGGGTCTTGTGGAGGCAGAGAAGTTCTGCGCTCCACTTCGCCGACTACCTCGCGCACGTGGTCGGGATCGAAGGGCTGTGTGCTTAAGGCACATTGGGCTTGGAGGCTAGACGCTAGGCAATCCGCTTTTTCGTCGTCATTGAACGCGGGAACGTTGTTGGGACGAGTTAACGGAGGGAGAGAGTTTGCGGTTTCGGATTTTAGAGCTCTGGCTAAGTGCCAATAAGCTTGGTGAGAAGGAGAAATGTTCTCCATAAGATCACCGAAACGTTGGGCGCGGAGCTCAGCTACAGCGGTTCTTACACGGCGGTGTAAGTCGTTGAAGCGAGCTTTATTTTCGGTAGTGGGAGCGCGATCGCGAGCGCGGCGGGCCGCGTTACGCTCAGTCATTAGCGACCTGATGTGCTGAGGCAGGATTAGGTGGTGATAATCACCAACCGGCACCTGTCGTGAGCACTCGCCAACGGTGGCGGTCAGGTGGCTAGAGAGAGAGTCGAGTGAGAGAGGGCGCGCGTTGGTTCCTGCCTATTGTCGGCGTTTTACGACTAACGCTTTCTGGACGTCTAATTCGCGGAGGACCTGCCTACTGCCCGCCATATTTGAATTCACGATTGTAAAAATGAATGGAGATGACGACTAGGACTTTTTTATACAATGGTGTAATAAAATAATTGAAACACCAATATAATCATCATGTACGGTTCAAAATTAAACGGCTCCATGGCGTGCGCGCTGAACCCTGCCAGGAATGGCCGTTGTTGAGGCGCGCAGTGCGGGACCGTCCACATATATTCTTGTTGTAGTGCATCTTGTGTTTCAAATAATCTGCACCCAGCTTAACAGTTAACTGTTCGCCAAACCTTTCACGAGTAGAGAAGGAGTTCCTCAATATTTGATGATGCAAGGCCGTGTTGACTCACGATCATTTTATTTTTTATCTACTAGCTTTTGCCCGGTTTCGCTCGCATGTAATTTGGTTATCGGTGTTTCCGATTTCAACGGCATCTTCTTAATTACAGAAAAAATCTGACTCACGCTTGACGTTTTCAAGTAACCTATGTGCTTCCCATGGACTCAAAATATCTCCATGCCAAATTTTTCCGCGGTTCTACCCGCCCTGGATTCGATTATCGGTTTAGGTCCCAATTAAAGAAAAAAAAAACGACTCACACTTGACGTTTTCAAGTAGCCCAAACAGTAAACAGTTTTGAGGACATGATAAACGGGTTCACTCCTTTTTGTAGCTGGATAGGTCATGTTTGACTGTTTTGTAGAACTGTTTTCGTTGTCGAATCACACAAACATCTCAAACACCTCGACGCATTGCCAGTCAACATTATCTTAGTCCACAGAGGCTTGACACATGCGCTGATGTCCGAGTCTTTTGTATAGTCTGCCTCACTGTTTGAATGTGCTATAGTGCCGTAACCCACACACCCCCAATATGCAGGTGGTTGAAAATCGTTCAGTAAAGGCAAGAAGATTTCCAATCTATTTGTGATCATGACCCTCGAAATAGCTTATAAACGTGGCAAGATCTGGCAATAATTTTTAGCTGGGTGTTATCTCCCGTATTGAAAAATAGGTTCAAAATGTCATGTATCAAAATCAAGAGCAGAATTTTTTTTTTTCTGAGTGACTATGCAGTTGGCTGATGCAGCCATTACTGCTCCACCGAGCTTTTGGGGCGAGACTTTGAAGGAGTCTCAGCCCATATAGCGCCCATCGCTCAAAGGCCCCCCGCGGAGGGAGCCTCGGCCACGCTCTTGGGGTACTACCTTCGACCAGTGTGAGCCTCGAACCCGAAGGTGAGTCAGCGCCATGAGGGAAGTTCCCCGTTGCGTGGTTGCGATTGCGAGAGAGTGGGGGCGAGAAGCGCCCCGGCCCTCTTTGATACCTCTTGTATCCGTTCGTTCGCCGACGAACCTGGGAACGTCGGCGTTATGTTAGGGGGGATGCCCTTTTAGGGGAGGTCGTTGAGACTAATCTCGCTATCCAGATAGCGAGATCGTCGTTTGGGGCCTTTAGTACGTGCCGAGCCCGCCTTACAATAGTTTTTCGACCGTGCCGAGGTCGGTCGGGGGGATGAAGAGCAGAAGTAGCTTCACGCCTATGGAGTTTTACCATATGAATAATAATAAAGTAACGTGCCTGCAATGCCATTTTTTGCCTCTCCTCTTCTTTTCTCTATTTTTATTAACTCCCTCACCAATCTTATTACCTCTTCCTTTCATCTATACGCTGACGACCTTCAATTGTACTGCCACTTCGAACCTAATAGCATAATTAACGCGATTAATAATTTCAATGAGAATTTATGTCACATCAGTGAATGGTCAAAATCATTTGGGCTTCTCGGTAATCCCAAAAAATCACAAGCGTTAATTATAGGCAGCAGATACATGCGTAGCTTAGTAACATCATCTCCTCTACCAATTATATACAATGGAACACCTCTGCAATACACAAATTGTGCCAAAAATTTAGGAATCCTGATAAATCGCAATCTTTCCTGGGATCAAGTCAATGAACTTAGCAAACGCACACATTTTCGTTTTCACAGTCTTAAGTGCCTTCAGAATTTTTACCCATAAATGCTAAAATCAGTTTAACGCAATCTCTCCTTCTTCCCCTTCTTGATTATGCTGACATTTGTTACGTTGATGCCACATAGGGGCTTTTAAAGAAACTTGAGCGACTCCAAAATTTAAGCATCCGATTAATTTTTAAATTGTGGTAGACAGATCACATTTCTCAGTATAGAAAAAGGCTCAAGTAGCTACCAATCCGTCTTCGCCGGATATCATACATCACTCTTATTAAAAACCCCTTCTCACAACACCAGTTTTTACGGTAACTCTTTTACTGTCCAGGCTATTAGGCTTTGGAACTCACTGCCTCATACTATAAGAGACGGTCAATCTATTGGCATTTTTAATAAGAAACTGAAAGACTACTTACTACCTTTCACTCCGTTAAACACTGTTATTTTACTTTTTATATATATATATATATATATATATATATAAAAAGTACGTATATAAGTAATTATTATGTATTAGGATGACAATATATTTAAGTATACATAATTTATATAAATCGCAGTGCACATGTATTACCCGCTCACTCTGTACAGCGCTCACTTTCTTGGGTCAGCTGTAAGAGATAAGCTTGATCTATGTACATTGCTATTTTTGTATTGTATATGTTGTAAGTGTCCTATAATTGTGTAAATGAAATAAAAAAAAAAAAAAACAAAAAAAAACCTTTTATACCTAGTCTGCCCCCCCTAGCCCAAAAGCTGGCTACGCCCATTGTTACAGATACTTACAAAAAATCTATACATATTTACGTTTTTTCTGGCATAACATCTATTACTATATACAAATATATTACTTATTTACTATGCAATCAACCTACGAGTAACACAAAAATACTTAAGGCTAGGGTATAGGCTAAACCGCGAAAATACGCCGTTTTTGTGCAAATTTTGTGGCTAAACTATAGCATTTAAAGCATTGAAAAAAATATATGTTATAAAACTTGCTTTTGTCTAGTGCATTACCTTACTGAATGATGTGCTGAATTATTGTATTTAATGCAATAAAAAATCTGGAAGTGATCGTTGTCTCAACACTTGTGCAAATTTTTAAAGTGTGTTTTGCATTTGCTTGTAATGAAAGTTGGTTAAATAATAAGAATAGCTTGTTATCTAGTGCATAGACTCTAAGTTGTAGCGAAAAGTCAAAAAATTTGTCTCAAAAAGGGTAATAACGTTAAATTCCATACAAAAAATTAAAAGTTTCAAGGCGTCATTACGGTATAAATAACTTAAGAAGTATATAACATATATATCTCATAGTAATTTATATGACATTATCTAATGATTTATAGTACATTTACATACACAACGTTAGAATTACAGAAATTAGCTTTCTGGCCTATATCGCCCTCTTAATGTCATGGTTATTTGTTGGTGCGTACTTTGTCAAATGGTAAATACGACTCTCTTTTATCATTAACTCTCCCTGTTAATAATAAGAGTGTCATTATCAGTCATTGTTTTGTTAAGACAGGAGATTAGATCTCTCCTTAGAGAAAGGAGGCCTAGGCTGTATAACTAAATATGAATAAATTCCTGTCTAAAGCTTTGACTTGGCCGGGCAGATATAATACGAGGCCTTGGATAGCCTTACCTAATACTTAAACACATTATAGTCTATCTACACTATAGTCATATCAATTAACGGTCTACGCTCCATTGGATATGGAAACGGTTTTAAATCCAAATAGTCGTTGAGCGAGGTTGTCTCGTAGGAGGGAGATGCCCACTACCAGAAAGTGGAAGATGGTTATCACCAATGCCACCAGAGCAACCATTCCCATCGTATTCCCAGGGTCAGCCCAGTCCAACATCGGATATATTGTGTGAGCGCCCATTCTGTAATAGAAAGCAGATGGTAAAAGGGCACAAAGGAAATGGGTACCTAATAATTTAAATTCAAAATTTAAGGCAGCAGATATTTTCATTAATACCATGTCATCATTTACTTTACACATTCATACACTAATTTGCCACAAAAGGTACCATAAAACAAAATTTCTCTTTAACACTCTTTCTCCTTTTGAATCATAGCTAAGAAACTTCTAGGTTAATTCAGTTTTTGAACAAAAAAAAACTTAATTAGAATTAGTATATTTGATTGGGAGCTATGATGTTACAGACAAATACAGAGATCTTATAACACCCCTCTTTTGCGTCTAGGATGCGCCTATATAAAACGTGGAATATTACTTATTATATTAAGTTGCGTAATTTTAAATATCCTGGTGGTACACTTATAACTATGCTTCAGGCTTGTCTTATAATTAAACGGTAAGCTAAAAAATATCTCGGATCTTGTCAGATATTAAATTATCATACTAAATAATCTACTAAGTTTGAGTTAAAGTCATTAATAAATGTAAAAAATTTAAAAAGGGAAATAGTTCATTCCGAAAATGACAAAAGGTAAAAATTTGGCTATTTATTTCAGAATGAAAGCAGAAAATTTGGAGAGGCCTTTTAACTAATTTCAAAATAATAAAACCGGATTAAACGCGTCGTTAGTCTAGCCGTGACCAAGGCTGGTGTAATCCAGCCGAAACGTCGGAAAAAAGGTTTTTTGCCAAATAACGACGCGTTTAATCCCGTTTTATTATTTTTAAATTAGTCATGGAAAGCGTAAATTTAAAAACTTATATTGCAGGCTTTCCAACTATGAACAATTATAAATAAAACGTAGAAAATCATAGAAGTACTAACGGATTGGTGCCACCAGCAAAGTAATATATTACACTGAAGACAGCGTAGATGATGCCAAACATCAGCGGGTGTATGGAGTGCGAGAGACGCGATGGATGGTTGGAGGTAAGGAGCAGGATGAACATAACCACCGAGTTCATCGCGTGAATGAAAATGTCCAGCACGTGGCTAACTGCATATTCCCCTTCTATATCGGGATCATCTGAAAAGCATAATTTGTAAAGTTTTAATTAATTGAAAAAAAAAGAAATGTTTCCTTTTTGTGAAATTCGACTTCATAAATAAATATTTATTCCAAATGGAGTACTTTCCTAATTCCTTCCAACCATGGCCGGCCTTTCTTTACCGCTCTGTATAACTGTCATTGTCACAGGGTTTTGAAGGTACCATTTTTACCATCAGCTGGGCAACCCGGTTTTGATAGGGATATAGTTGGAACGTAAAAAAATATCTATTATCTATACTATCTTATTTATTTAAAGAGAGAGATTTGTAGTTATTTTATGTGAAGGGATCTCCGGAACCACGGAACCGATTTGTGAATTTTTTTTACTGTTATGAAGCTACACTAGTCAAGATGATTATAGGATAGGCTATGCTTTGTTCTGATTAGTTCAGAGTTCCATAAGTCGCGATGGCCTGCTATTTACGAAATATCAAACAGCTAAATAGGAAGTAGTTACTTACCAAAGCCGGCTAAGAGCAAATAGTAAAATCCTGTGATGAGAAATGCCATTGGGATTCCAATATTGTAGAGAACCCAATATGTCTTCACGTACCACGGTAGTTGCAAAGGTGCGTCTGTAAAAGTTAAAAAATAGCTTTTTATACACATACGTATTTTACATAGTCTGTCTGTATGTATATATATCTTCACGGTTTTAATACTCAAAAGGGGGGTGACAAGTGGCTGTATACACACGCACATCATAATTTGAGGACCAGGCTCTATTCGTCAACCACTTTGGTCCTAAATGATAGGTAGAAAGCTGTCGGTAGTAGTGACCACAGAGTACGTCTTTCTGTAAGTGTGTCTGTGCTGTGCAGTTTAAATGCTATTAACTTGAAACTTAGTTTAGATAGGATTTTTTTAGTTTACTAGTTTGTTAGTTTAGGGGTCTATACGCAATCTTTGTGCAAAGTTTGTAAGGATAGCCGATAGCTATTATGGCATTTGTTGAAGGATTGAAAAACAAATGTTTTAGAACTTATGTTACTTTTACAGTGCATTAGATTTTTAAGTTATTTTTACTACTTATTACTTCCTATTAAGTGCTAAAAAAATTTAAGCAACTTGCTCGTACCAGTGGCGCAGATGTGGGGAGGGGAGGAGGGGGGTACAACAAATAAGGGAAACAATCCTTCCAAGACTGATGAAAATTTCATACATAAGTGTAAGTTTTGACTAAAAATTTATGGAAATCATATATATCCCTCCCAACCGCAAAAAACTATTTACGCCACTGGCTCCAAAAACTTGTTTTAAAAGCGTATAGGTACATTGCGTTCTCTTGTCATGAAAGTCAGTATTAGTCAGTGAAATGTGTTTTTATTTTATCTACTGCATTTTAACAAAAAAATAAATAATTAAAGAAACCCGACTGCAAGATCATTAAGAACTAAACAGAAATTAAAACATAGCAAACATTTAACTATAAGCAGACGGAACTAATTTTGTGGTAACTACTATAGTGTAAGAAATCTGTAAACTATTTGAACTTGCATTGCAATGAGTTTCGCCTGCTAATAGTTAAATGTTTTGTTTGTTTTAATTTAGGTTTATTTCTTAATGTTTTTGCAGTCGGGTTTTCTTATTTATTCAATTATTTATTTTATTCATAGATTTTTAGTGTCATTTTATTTTCCAATATTTTTGCTCGCGCTTAACTATTTTATTACAAACGTTATATTTTCGTACTCGCCTTTTAAAGTCGTATATTTTGAAACCCAACTCGTGGGTCATAAAACAAAAAAAAATTCAACCCGCACATTAAATTGCGCATATATAAGCGCATAAAATCTCCCATTTTGATTTTTATAAAAATGTATGTAGCCAGTGTCACTCTTACAATTGAGACGTATCTAACGACATCTCACAAACTAAAATCCATTACGTCGTTTAGGCTTAAAAACGTCTCAAAACGCGTCCGCTCGTTCATTCCCATACATTTATTTTGTTGACGCGAACGCGACAGAAGCGTTAAAAACACACTCTAGGCACACTGGTGCAGTCGGGTAATAAAGAAGTCTATAAAACGGTAAATATATTAAATATTATAAAAAAATAAAACATTTGACATGACACACAAAAACAATGAAGTATGGAACAATAAAATAATGCTTCTGTATGTAGTGTTTGTATTTAATTGTATATTTTATAGTGTATTTACATATTCACAGTAGGTATGTACTTTACTACTTGCATTTCTGGCCTATAATATGTGCTGCGTCACTTCTAGTTTAGATTATGTTATTTGGACTTTGATGTAATATCTAATCACGTGCGGTGGTTGATAAAATTTATACGAGGTTTGTGCGCCCATTTGGCGTATTTCGTGTGTATAAAATCGATACGAAAGATACAATACGAACATGAAAGATCATTTAGGATATTTGTTTGTCTTAATGCAAGTTTTAGGTAATAGAAAATAGGGCTCTTTATGCAAAGAGCATGTTTAGGGAGTTAGTGTAGTCACACCATCCATATAGCTGTGAGAATAGATGTCGATCCTAATCTTACAAGCTACTTACTTTTTTACCTTACAATTCTTGTAATTATAATCCCAACAGAAACATGGTGTAAAAACGTGCCAAGTCGAAAATTTTTGTTTTCTTGAGCTCGGGCTTATAGTTACCACACGGCCAAGTCCACAACATATAATAAGAATATATTAACCTAATTACCTTGTCTATGTTTAATATGTTTAAGGCTCATATAATAATTGAATAACTTTTCAAACGCATTTAACATAGTTCATCATTTCATCCTTTTGGCCATCCTTTCTTTTTTTAAATTTTCACAGCTCTAAATTGGTTTGCCAGCAGGCAATCCGCGCCACGACTGGTGTCATTTCTTAGATTGGTGCAATTTAGTAGCTGGCGTTTCATAAGGCATAATTATCTCTCCCATTCTCTCCCTAATTTCAATTGCTCTTATCATCTATACGCGGAGGATTTGCAACTCTTTACTCAAATCAAAGTCGCTGAAATTGATAAGGCCATTCGTGGCATTAATAAAGATCTTTAAAGCCTTAATAAGTGGTCACAATAATTAAACAATTGAAATTTTTCAAGTATGTATGACCATATCTCCAAATTCCGATCAAAACTTAAAAAAAGTTATCAGTTTTCAGTAACCTTATTCTATATTTTATATAATCCATCCCACCCCGCTTTATGTATAGTCAAGGTTTAAATATCTGGGACGAATTTACAAAAAAAATCCTGTACTAAATTGTAAATTGCTTTAAAGCTATGTTACGTCGTCATCTTCTAAGTTTTTAATCAATTATTACTATGTATTTATATTTATTATGTAATTGTATGTAGAATTTATGTAAATGTTATAAAAGTATCTTAAGAATTAGTGTATTATATAAGTAAATATTAGTATGTTTTAGCATTAATTGTATGTTTTATTGTTGTCTATTTTACCTTTACCCAGGCTCTACCTCCACCACCACCAACAAAGCTTTCTTTTTAAAAATGGACGACTGGCAGAAAATGCCTTAAGGCAATCCTCCATTTGTACTTTCTATATTATATAGTTTGCAATAGAAAATAAATGAAATGAAATAACAGTACATTCTAAAGAATGTAGTTTAACGTGTTCCCGACTTTAGCCTAAATTACTCACTTTATTACTTTTTTTTATTGAAAAATCATCTCAATCAAAACTTGCACGTTTTTACAGCATGTTTTTTCTGGGTTTTCACTTATTTTTGTAAGATATTATATTATTATTTCTCATACGACGGTTTTGGCTTAGCAGTATCTTCCTTTTCTTTTTTTCTGAATCAATTTTTTGTTTCTTGGCTACAGTTATTGATATTGCCCACTCTCGATTTTTGTTAGTTCTTCTTTGAAACTTCAGAGCGGTATAAGTACATCTAAATCGGATATATTTCTTTATAGCTGATCTTTGAACTTCGATGTTACTGTAGTCAAGGTTGATAAGATTGCTAAGGCGTAGGCTTTTCCACACGAGAGAATAGATTAGCCAATGTACCTATATCTTTTAAAGTTTGGCTGCAATCTTTGTGTTTCACATCAGATTTTTATCGACCATTAGAAAACGCTTATCAGATTGAAAAATTTTTACTAAGAAGGCGTTTCTATAATACTAAGTTCTTATTTATTTATTCATTTAGCAGACACCTGCATCATTTACAGTTTCCCAACACGTGAGACAGAACAAAATGGGTACTAGGGTCCTTCGAGTATCAAGAAATTAAAAAAAAAGGACCAAAATGTAGGATCTGGCACCCCACAATTGTATGATAGGTATATGATATGAGTCAGTTGCAGGGTTGCTAGGGAGATGATAGAAACAACCGACTTAATTATGTGCCGTAAATTCACTCATTTAATATAGAAACAAAACACTTAAATATATCGAGTATATGAGCACGAAAGTGCAAGCAAAGTGCCACCTACGCTAATAGGCAATATTTTTATGTATATAAAAACAAAAAATGTACGTCGTTCCGTTCACTACCATAACACAGTGCTGCTAGACAGAGGCGGGAGAATAGGTGAAATGCTTTCAGGAAGAGCTGTTTGTCTTACGCTCGCAACTTGCCGACACTGCCGTACCCCCAAATTCTGTGCCCTTATACCTCGTTAAACAGTTATATTTTTTTTCAACTCACTGGCTCGGAAAGGCTCACTTTAAAACTTGAATAAATCTGCGTGGAAAAGCTCACTTTATCCGCAAAAGTTTTTTTTTTTTTTTTAATTCTACAAAAACAAACATAAGGAAACTGTCCGAAATGCGGTTCGTCCTTACTTTTTTTACATAAGTGGTCCGTTAATAACGTCTTATTTTTAATGTACATCAAAAAACTTATCACTCGTCAATTTAATTACATCGATTAAAAATGTTTTACATCAAAATAATTATTGGAATGCAAACAAACCTATTCTTTAACAAAACTTGTACTAAATATAGTCCAAAAATATGCTCCAATACTACAGTATTTCTTTTCCCCTGATGCACGACAAAAATGTTGTCCAATATACGAAAATACTATTTTCATATTAAATATACTGATTGCACATCAAATTAGCTAGAGCGTACAACGTAATACGCACACATTTAATAAAATAATTATTTTTTAACATGTTTTCAGTTAAGCATCTCAAAACTGGCTTAACATATATGTCTTAAGATTTCAGAAAACACGCTCAGCAAATTGAATAATTCTTAGAGCAAGATATTGCTATTCATATACCTAGCTTTATTTTTTAACTTTGTCTAATAAATAATATACTGAAAACTAATATCCCGCGTTTTTAGGGTTCCGTAGCCAAATGGCAAAAAACGGAAACCTTATAGATTCGTCATGTCTGTCTGTCTGTCCGTCCGTATGTCACAGCCACTTTTTTCCAAAACTATAAGAACTATACTGTTGAAACTTGGTAAGTAAATGTATTCTATGAACCGTATTAAGATTTTCACGCAAAAATAGAAAAAAGAACAATAAATTTAGGGGGTTCCCCATACTTAGAACTGAAACACAAAATTTTTTTTTTATCAAACCCATACGTGTGGGATGTATGTGGATAGGTCTTAAAAAATAATATTGATGTTTCTAATATATTTTTTTTCTAAATTGAATAGTTTCTAGCGAGACACTTCCAAAGTGGTAAAATGTGTGTCCCCCCATGTGTGTAAAATATGAGAATGATAAAACTAAAAAAAATATATGATGCACATTACCATGCAAACTTCCACCGAAAATTAGTTTGAACGAGATCTAGTAAGTAGTTTTTTTTTAATACGTCATAAATCATTAACCGCAATTTACCTTTCATTCAATCAACTCAAATATAAAAATAAAAAAAAAACATATTATTTTGTTGTGTTTGTAAATAACGTAAATGGTGGTAGGTACCCAACTGTCGGTGCGTGAGTCCAACTCGCACTTGGCCGGTTTTTTTATTACTTTGCCGCTGAGTAAGTGCCTACCTCTAGCGATACTACTTTAATTTAATTTTAATTTTTAAAACACTTTTGTTTAATTTTTGATACTATAGCATTTAAGATAATGTTTTGTTTAATGTTTGTTACATAATTTATTGCAGTTTGTTAAATTAATCAACAAGAATAAATAATTTTTAAGTATAATTTTTGTTCTAAGAGTTTTAAAATTGGCATGGTGCAGATTCGGAACTAGGGATTGCAATCCCGCAGCACATTCAATCCCGCGGGATTGATATGCGGGATTACTCAGCCACGCGGGATCTTGCATCTTTGAAACTATGTTATAAAATCAAATTACAAATACCGATTTTTGTTACAAAATCAATTTTTATTTAACATTTCTTACATTAAGCAACAAAAATTATTTCTTTTCTATTAATTAAGTATAAGTTATTAGTAATTTGTTTTCTTAGATTCATCTTTTAATGTTTGCAACAGTAAATTAGTTTTGTTTAATTTTACCCTTACTCCTAAGAACAGTTTTATATTTTCAATTCAGTCTTATTCATATAATGAAATCACAACTTTCTCTTAGATGCTATTACTATGATATCAACCTATGGTGATTACTTTTCAAAATACGATCTTAAGAAGCCAATGGAATTTATTGTATCGCTATATTTAACGCCGGACGGTGAATACGAAAACAAAACACTCGTCACCTACATACAGAAAGAAAGCCATTTATGAACAACTGAAACGTCGCACACGTGCTACTCGCGATTTACGCGAATGTTTTAGCGCCAAATTTTTAATTTGCGGGATCCGCGGATCCGCGCTTTGAAGGTGCGGGATCCAGGAGATTAATAAAAGCAGCGAGATCCCGCGGGAATGCGTGATCCCGTTATGTGGGATTGCAATCCCGATTTGGAACGCACCTTAAAAAAAGAAAAAGAAAATAAACTTTTCTTCGGACTTAGGCAGTAGGTACACCATTTTAGTTGTTTTAACTATTAACATATTACTTTTACTAAATAAACTTAAAGTTAATAGTTAAAAAACATGAGGAACTCCACTTGTGACGTAAAATACCTAAGTTTACCCGCGAAAAATAGGTAAGTAGGTACCTCTGAGCGTGCTATTTGTTGACTACATGCAGACATACAAAAGGCGCTTAACCTATTTTAGAGACTTATAATGTTGTTATCATGTTATCAATACTTAATTAAACTATTTAAAATATAAATAAACTTGTTCCATTCATAAATAATTAAACACTCATTATTGATTTTCTTGTATCTTGTATGTATTTTTTTTGGGTTTTGTACCTTAGAACCCCTCGCTTTGCTCAGGATTACATTTTTGAACCTCTCATTTCGCTCGGTATTCAATATAGGCACCAAAAAGCAACTTTCCAGCCTTGCATAATAAATAACTATTTCGTTTTAGGTAAAGTTTCAGAAAAGTCTCTTTTTATGTTCTACTGCTGTGTTTAAGTCTGGATTAAATAATGTTTTTGGTAAATTGAAAAATGACAACCAAATTTGGGATTGTAAGCAACATACAGCCATAGTTCGTTTTGGAGAGAGAAAAACTATGAGTTGGTTAAGGCTCGAGCCGTAATTCAGGTCTTTTAGTTGTACTCATGTCAATGTGTGAAGTGCTAAGATATTTGTACGTACAAGAAACTCGAAAAGGAAGCAGTTATAGTTAACTGTAGGTATTGTGTAGGTTGGTAGTAGGTTGATTACTACCTTTTAGTAGTTTAAGCCGGCGTTTCCTCGTGGACCTATTGAATTGACCCAATAATGGGTCCAGGAGGACAAACTATTCCTCGTGGTACCAGTGGCTTCTACTTTTATATTATATACCCCTGTATATTGCATTTCTATTTTATCTAGGTCTTAAATAGTGATGTGCTAATCGTATTTCAAGTGACTTCAATATTTAATCGACATATTTATTAAATATGAAATTTATTAGTGTTTTGTAGAAAATAGCATAAAAATACATGTTTCTTTATGTTTTTTCCGTCCTTCCTTTATTGCTTTATTGCCTGCTAATTCCTTTTTATAGTACGTTATGCTTGATATGTATTGTCAAAAATTTTTTTTTTTATTATGCCTGTAACAGTTTACGTAGCAATTTTACGGAAAAAACCTTTAGTAGGCGCCAAGTAATTGTTAACTCATTATTCATCATATTTTTAGTGAAATAGGTAATTTGTGACCATTCAATAATATTGATAATGATTTTAAAATACTTTTTGTAACCTTTGAAAATAACGATTATATTAATATTCTGCAATAAAACTTATCTTTCTGATTAAGCATTTTAGTTCGTTTAAGATTATTGTAATTGTACTATATAAAAATTAAACGTCTTATCATTTCGTGGCTTTAAAGGTATTAATATTGCTAGTAGGAGGAATTGTTAAGGGATAAAGGGATGTGCGCATTTGATAAAAAAAATTATAGCACTTTTAGCGGCACGGCAGCGAAGCAATGATGTGTTGGACATCACCCGGCAGATAGGCTTCACCATGCTTCCAAACTGGTGACTCCTAAGTGATTGTAGGCAGTTTCTGACCGATCAGTATTAGAAAAAATGCATTTTTTACCATCAGCAGCATCGACTACCTTTTGACCAGGTCCACATATCAACAAGTCGTCGTTCAAATTTCGTCAGGGACACCGGCAAAGCTCTGGTGGAGTTTACCTGGGTCCTGCAATCTCACTTTGTCGCACAGCGAGCAGGATTCTCAGCGTCATGTCGTAGCAGGAGCCACATCTACCCCCTTTTGAGTAGATTTTTTATTTTTTTGTACCACTAAGGTGGCAAACAAGCTAACGGTCCGCCTGATGGTAAGCGGTCACTGCAGCTTATAGACGCTTGCAACACCAGGGGCGTCACTCGCATGTTGTTAAAAATCTAATAGCCTCTTTTTTGAAGAACCTCATATTATAATGTTCTAGTGCTTAGGGAAAACCTTGGCAGGGAGTTAGGCCCGTGGTCAGGATTTCTTCTAGTGGTATATACATATTTTTAGTGCCTACGTTATATGTTTAGTACCTAAGTTTAAGTTAAAAAATATTTTTAATCATTCTTTAAATAAGATTAAAATTGGAATTGTTGAAACTCACCTCTGCCTACGTGCCTGAAGGGAGCTCATTCCACTATATTCATTAAGCTTTAGTGTAATTATGTATTGTACATAGGTAATGGTCACCACCACGTCGCTTTGTTTCACCATTCGCCTTTACCCATTTATTTATTTAGTGAGAAACACAATATTTTGTTTTGATTTAAATAAGTATTTAATTCGAAACATTATTATTTGTAAATCAAGTCGAAAGAAAAACGGCAAAAGCAAATTATTTCTTAACGATGACGCTAAGCTGGGGTGACCTGAGTTTTGGCATGGTATGGCATATATAGAATATATTTTATCCCGATCCAGAGTTCCCACGAGAATATTTTTTGTTACGGCGCATCCGAGATACAAAAAAATACTGAATTAATCTATTTAGAGGTTAATTTATTAACGTCCATTGACATGATTTTGGTTGGATACTGAACAACAGTAAACAAAACAGTAGAAATGACTTTAAATTTAGTTGAATTACCCAAAGTTATTTTTACAAAACTTTCATGTAGGACTTAGGTATACATATGATATATTTACCAAAGTATTTTTTCAGTGTAGCTATCTGTAAGAACAGAGAAAGAAAAATATACTTTATCCCGATCGGGAGTTGCTACACGGGAATAGGGTTTTCTACAGGTGAAACCCTGGGGCACATTTAGTCGTTAATAAGACTGCGGTTCGCCCCGAACTAAGGACTCGAAATGTTTCATTCCGCAAACCCTACAGGGGTTTTATTTTTATAATGTGAACATCAAGCGCTTTCATTTAACATTCTGTACTGTGGGCATATGTTTTTTATGGTTGAGCGAAGCGATGGCTGATTCATGTGTCATACTCGTGAACGGGTGCGGCCTGTGGAGGCTGGTTTGCTCTTGCAAACTTCTTTGTATTCTTAGTATTTAGTCTTACTTTTTTGTTTTGTTTATTAATACTGTAAGACATTGATTATTTCTTAGTGATGAATACATAAACTGTCTTTTGTTTATATTAGATACTTTTTTATGTTGTGCTTGTGCTTTATATTTCATGTTTTTTATGTTTGTAATGGAAAATGTCCTTTTATGATAGGGAGGGCATTTTCCAATATTTTAATTGGGCTCTGTAAGAGAAAAGGAGAAAAGAAATGCCCTTGCTGAGTTTCTTGCCGGTTCTTCTCAGTACAAGATCTCCCGCCCTATAGACTTACGAACCGATGGCGTAGTGACATTCATAAGTGCTCAATTATTGTAGTCTAAACTAAATAAATTATATTGAATTTGAATTTATAATAGATTTTCGCCCCCTTGTAAACCCCCGTATCTCGGTAGCCCCCTAATCGATTCTACTCATGTTCGAACTTAAAAAATGTGTTTGTAAATAATCGTTACAGAATTTCAACAAAATAGATACACAAGTTTTCAAACATCCGCAACAGTATTTGTAATGATTCTTATGCTACGGATAATAGTTAATGCATTTGCACGTTTTAGGGTTCCGCACGCCTGTGTGAAAAAATAGAAACCTTATAGGATCACTTATTTGTCTAGTCTCATCGAAAAAACCGGACTGGACTAAGTTAAAATTTGGTACTAAAGGGTATAAAGTATAATTGTATCGAAAGTTTGGGTACATATATGATATCTGTGACCCCGACACGGGCAAATTAATTTTAAATATGGAGGTCACTTTTGGGGATCATAAATTAAAAAAAATTTGCAAACTGTACCGTGTGACATACATATCACATGAAAGTACTGGTTGTGTGGATATCATTTTTTTATGATTTTAAAATAACTAGTTTTTAAGTTATTTAGAAAAATAAATGAAATTCCCCCCTTATCTCCGAAACTACTTAGCTGAAAATACAGAAGATAGTTCTTAACCTATAGATCACAGGAAAACCTATAAGAAGTCTATCCTCATAAAATAACATGCTAAAATAGTATACATTTTGATGCATAATATATATTTTTTGTGTGGTGATGTGGTACAGAACCTTAGTGCGTGAGTACGACACGCACTTGGCCGGTATTTTGTAACTTACTGCGGAAAGGAAGATTTTTCTGGGTTCATTTAGTACACAGAATCATAAAACGATAGAGTCATAAATCGATACCTAATCAAATCACAACAACATTGACGAGGTGTGCTGTGTGCACAGTATAAATAAACTTTGTGGTGTTCACATAAATGTACATACCTAACCTACATACCTGTGTCACAGACAAATAACGAAAATCACTACACTGCCACCAGATAACAGATAGCAACACTTCGATTACTAGTAATCTCCACTTATCAGTTTTTGTTTGGTTTTTTTAGTCATAGTCGCGATTTTGCAAATCTGTAAATTAGTCCGCCGGAAAAAATTTTTTTTTTAATCATCAGTAATCAAATATAACATACCTAAAAAAGTAGGTTTTAATTTAAGTTACCGAACATACTAAAAATATGGCAAAAAACGAAAAATTAAACAATATTCAGTGCTTTTTAAGGGGCACATAGCTGTTTTAACGCCCCCATAGATATAGGTATATAGGTAAGGCGACGTATTTTTATTATCGAAACAATAAATCCGGTCAAGAGCTGAACTGATGTCCACAATATATGCAATAGTACTAACGTACAGAAGACTCACTTTCGTCAGCTACCGTATCAAACTCAGAAAAATCATTCAGGGAAAGACAATTTGTCCTTTACGCGCAACAGATAACCGCAAGAATAGTACACTGAACCGCTCGAGCTAATGATTTCACGGGGCATGCGGGCCCGCGCTGCCTAGGGTTGCGACGAGTACGCGAGCTGACGACGATGGCGTGCGCGGCCAAAGTGCGATCGCTTAGAAATCGCAGGACACAGGAAAAATAGCTTAACTTTGCAACTATCGCACGAAATTTTGTGACTGGGTCAAAAAAACTATCGCACGAAATATGCAAGAAAGACTTTCCTTTTTACTGAATACAACCAGTCATACTAAAATAAATATGGATATGAACCCTATCTATAGTTTAAGTCTACAGATAAGTTAACATGGTCAGCTATATGTTAAAAATCATTTGACTTTCGTTAGCCGTGTTTTTTATTTATTTATTTGGAACAACAAACGGTTATACAATATGATTTCCTAACTTATGTTAGCTTACCTATTTATAAAAGTACCTAATTTTGCTCTATGTGCTAATAGTAGTTTTTTTTTAGATTTTTCTGTGACTGCGTTTAGGGTCATATCTTGATCGACATGAACAATGGTCACTTTAGACCTAAATATTTCAAAAAAACGCTGTTTAAAAGAAAAGCTTGGTGGTAAAATTTTCTTTTGTAAATTTATTATTGTTTTAACCCTTTAAACTATAGTTGCCAAAACAGGAGAGTTTTGCGACTTAGCGGCTTGTGTAAATCGTGAGCTTTATTGCATTTTAAAAACAATTTTATCCTAGAAAGTGAAGATTCATAATAAGATGTAATTTTTATGAATATTTTCTCGATTATGTCTTATATTTTTCCTAGAAATCGGAAAACTGTAAATTGCCGCAGCTGCTGGTTCCGCTCGAAGTCATGAAAGTTATATTACATAATTTCCCATTATAACTCACTAGATTTTGCCAGCGGCTCCGTTCGCCCCAACTTTAGTTATCGGCGTGGCTTGATGATCATACTAATGAAGTTTGCTATAGCAAGCTATAGCAGTAGCTATAGTTTGTTTAAGCTCGGTTAGTTATTCCCGCGGGAACTTTTGAATTTTTGGGGTAAAAAGTAGCCTATAGAGTACGTAGTGCCAAGTTTCATCCCGATCCATCCATCCAGCTACAATTTATAATATTAGTAGTATTATCTCATTAATACATATTTTGCTCCTCAAAACTGCTTTTATCATAAAAAGCGTTTTAAACATCAAAATGTTTATAATTATGGATAGTAAGTGCATTGAAGGTTGTATGGGAATAATCTGATACTGATTTACTTTAAAATGTATTTTGATAAACCATGAACTACTTACACTAAACTTGACTTCTTTATGTATTTGCTACTTTTCTTAAAAATAATAAACGTAAATTCTATTATTATAATAACGGTAGTATTGTTTAACAGTACATTATGATGCCAATGAGCTAGGCTGCTCATTATAAAGGTGGTTGTGGGTTGCAGCCTGAGCTGAAGCCAAGGGCGTAATTCAGCCCAGTGTGCTTTGAGCAGAGAGTGTCATACGACTGTTTTCAATACACTTGATGGACAATAAATAGTTATATTAGTGTTTAAAAGTAGATATTTAATGAAATCTTATAGTTTTTATATAAAGGCTGCTATGCAAGTGTGATGAAGCCGAGTCATCATTCCTAATCATCATCTTATTACCTACAGTTTGTATAGATTTGCAATAAGAAGGGACAGCTGTAAAAGTATCTACGACATCTACAGCTTAAGAGTATAAGTGAAACCATAGTATAACATAAAATACGTAGACCTAAAGGTCTGATAAAACTCACCAAGAGGTCCTCGTAAGTACGCCATTAAGGAAACAACGAACGCAAATCCTGTGGTAAAAGTAATAAGTACCAGACCCCAATGCGTCAAGTAAATAAACCAATGTCCCGCTGCCATAAAACCAGTCACCACTGTCAGAATGAAAGATGATACCAAAATGGCCACACATCCTAAAAAAAGTATTGTTCTCAAACACAGTAAAGGCGCAGCGGAATAGTTTTTCTGCCATGGACTAACATAAAAATCTGTCACATTTTTATGTCCTAAAAAGTACATTTTCGTTTGTGTTTGGTCCTTAAAGTATCTGCCGACAGCACCCATTTTGTCGGGTTAAACCACTGTTTCAAACTAACGAGCGATGGCAGTCACTGCGAATCTAGAAGTGGCAGATGATATGACAGATTATTATCTCTTACGTAGTTTAGGTACTTATAGATTGCGTGAACGATCTATGATTATATGAAAAATATTACTCATAAAAGGCTAGCACGGTTTAATCATATCTCGATAGTAGTAAAATGGCCATAAACTAAAAATTTGTGGGGTGCGAAGTTCGTTAGCAAGGTGCGATGTTAGTTTCAACACTGCGTTCCACCTTTTAGTTAAGATGCAGAATTGTAATAAAAACGTCCCGAATTCTTAAGGTCGAACTATTTTTTTTTAATTTCTATTAATTGTAATGTTTAGTTATATAATAGTTAAGTATTTCGTATGTTTTAGATGCACTTTTTTATTGCTTTTTAGTTTTAGTTCGACTCGCGCCTGACTTTTTTATTTTTATTCATTAAAAGTCGTATGAGAAAAAAACCAGTAATAGTTATTTATGATATTTGTGCGGTAAGTTGTTTATTACAAACTGGTAGACGAATGTAAGCCCTAGACGAAGTCGAAGGCTTACCATAGTCACGAGTTTGTAAATACCAATTCCGCACGTATGTCATACAACGTTTTTCAACTCATTTCCGAAAAAACAGTCTCATTTATAGGCAAAGTTATTTAATTAACTTTTTCATTCGGCTGTTTTAAAAGCAAATAAGAAATTTTACAGATAGGTCATTACTTTTGAAAATTAATAGTAAAATTTGAACAATTAATCATACCATTAGTATGTCATTATTGATAATTTCTTCTTGTTACTGAGACAGGTAAACGACTATTACTCATTTGTCATTTTGCGTATAGATAAGCAAACTTTAGTCATTTCGTGGTGATTGATTACTAATCATATAATTAATAATATTAGAAACATTAAGCAGTAGACGGTTACATAAAGACGGATACAGGTACTACCTATGTACGTAGGCTAAAACGACCTAATCTCGGCCTCTGCCTTAGTTCGGCCCCTAAAACGTTTGAGTTTATAGTCAGGTTCAAATTCCATGTAGGTGAAATCACGACTTTATTTATTCTAGTTTTGATATGTTTACAATATGGAGTCTTCAATCTTCGTGTCGTACAACTCCGACGATTTTAGTGTGCAGAAGCTTGGCGAGGAGCAGCACAGTGCAATTCTGTCACTGATTTGGCGGGAAACGACAACGGAGACAGCTGTGGGAATATGTATTTTTACCATAAAATTGCTTACAAGAGTTTTTTTACTGCTTCCAGACAGTTAAATACAACACCGTGAAAGATATTTTTCCTTTTAATTTAATTGTTTATTTAATTCGTTACAGAAAAATAATGGGGTCGATGTTAGTATGCTCATTTATTACAAAAACCTAATGTCGGCCTCCGGCTGCGACACAGGAGATTTTATTTATTTCATTATTTATTTATTTGCTGACAAGATATTGTTTCATAAGATAATTATGCAGTCTCTTAATCCTGAAGTAGTTTTAATCTCGGGAGTCAGTTTATTCGTCCAGTGCTTATGTTTTTATAGAAATATATATCTTATCTTAGTGGAGTGAATAACAAAATTGTATATTGTAATTGTAAAATACATAATAGGTTTATGGCATAAAATAACACATTATTAACGTATTATAATGATGTTTGTGTCTATACAGCAACATGTTTTATTTTCAATTCTTACTCCCACAATTCCAGAACACTCCTCTCTCCATCCCTAAGACCATTGGGATCCTTGGTGTTGACATCTCCAGCGATGTTCAGTTCCGAGATCATCTGCAAGACAAGGTGAAGCTGACGCCCAAAAAACTTGGTGTTCCAACAGAGCGAAGCAGTACTTCACGTCGGGGCAAAGGTTGCTGCTTGACAACTCGTAAGTCCGGCCCCATATGAAGTATTGCTTGGCCCTTTTGACTTGGTGCGACGACGGGCTATGATAAAGTTCTGAGGAATTGTTCGAAATGATGCCCACGGCTTCTTTCTACCATTGCACCGCTCGACATCGGCAGGGAATTGATTCTCACACTTTAGAACCGAAATGGTCTCGTACAGTGCGGTTTTTATGTGCGGTTATTAAGTGGCTCCTTGTTGTATTACTTAGGAGGCTGTGCTGGAGGTTGTGACGATGTCGTTTGCTGTCTAGCAGTTACCTACATAGGTTTTAGAAGGCCACCTTAGCTACTTGAGCTTTCGCGTCTTTTCAATTCCCGGGAATCGGAAATTTCATAGTTTCAAAGGAATTACCGGGTAGACTGCAAAAATGGTTTCTTACATGTTTTTTTATAGCATGTGTTTTGGCCCGGCTTTTTTTAGATGGAACGCGCTTTACGAATGGCGCGTGTGTCAGCATTACTCTGTGGTCGGTCATACACTCTGCCACACTTCACTGAGCTTTTCATTAAAGGTAGTGTTAATGTAAGCACGCAATCATATAAATCAAATAATACGCGAAAATTGCTTGAAATTAAAAAAAAAAACACTATTTCTTAGGTTATTATTTTCAACCTAAGAAATAGTGTTTTTTTTTTTAATTTCAAGCAATTTTCGCGTATTATTTGATTTATATGATTGCGTGCTTACATTAACACTACCTTTAATGAAAAGCTCAGTGAAGTGTGGCAGTGCTACAAGCATTTAGACGAACTACGTTACAACAGAGAAGTTATTTCATACTTCATACTTTTTATGTCCTCTCTTAATTACTTGATATAATTTAGTTTGTTCCCCTTAGAGAACATAAGGACAGACAGACGTGGTCCATGTAGGTACAAAAAGTACCAATTGAGGTAAAAAAAAGACGTTCGTTGTATGGGAGCCCCCTTAAATATTTATTTCATTCTGTTTTTTAGTATTTGTTGTTATAGCGGCAATAGATATACATTTTTCGTGAAAATTTCAACTGTCTAACTATCATGGTTCATGAGATACAGCCTAGTGACAGACGGACAGCGAAGTCTTAGTAATAGGGTCCCGTTTTGTGTCCTTTGGGTACGGAACCCTAAAAATCGACTCACACTTGACGTTTTCAAGTAGCCTATGTGCTTTCCCGGGACCTTAACTATATCCATGCCCAATTTCACCTTAATCCTTACAGCGGTTTAAGCGTGAAGAGGTAACAGACAGACAGAGTTACTTTCGCATTTATAATATTAGTATGGATGGATAGTTTGGATTATGTAGTGACATCTTCTTGATTACACATCGCCTGCAAATACTCGTTAAATTTGTCACCTGATAAGATTTTTTTTGGAATCTGCTACAAAATCACGAACGTGTGGAATTATTCATCAGATTAGATATATAATATGCATTCCTATGTTACAGCAAAGTCGATTTATTTAGATATATATAAATGTGAAAGTTTGTATGTTTGCTTGTTTGTTACTCAATCATGATGCAACGGAGCCTCTAACTGAGCTTAAATTTGGCTCAGATATATATAGTTGAAAAGACGAAGAAGGTCTTATTCCGGAAAATTCAAAAGTTCTCGCAGGAGTAACTATAACCAAAATTTACTTCAAATACATAGTTATGCTACCGCCATAGCTTGCTACAGCAAACTTCTTTAGTATAATCATGGAGTTGGCACAGGAATCCTACGCCGATAACTAAATTTAGGGCGAGTGGAGCTGCTGATTTAAAATAATCCCGGAGTTTTGAAATTTATTATTCGGTATTAGCCCGGAATTTAGTATTACAAAAAAGAAAAAAACTAAACGTGTGGACGACAAACGAAGTAGCCTTAAGTCTTAGGTAACACGAAAAAATTACAAAAGCAAGTAAATATTTTACAAAAAGTAACACAAGGTTTTTATGTGGGTAATAAATACCTGGTATGTATTAGTTTAGTGGATTAAATTTATTCATTTATATCAAATCTTAGCCTTAATACCAAATTTCATGCCAGAACACAGGACTTTCATAAAAACATTAATCATCTCTTGACACCTTTATTCCAACAAATATAAAATTTATTTTTTGATCACCCTTAGTGGATTGGTTGGGGATGCTCTTACCAGCTTATTCAAGGGGCAAAGGTTCGATCCCCGCACAGAACAGAAATTTATTTGATGAACACCTGAGTGTTTTCTATGTGTAAATACATTATTTGTAAAAAAAGTATTTCCCTGAATTTGTCTGATACCCATTGTGGCGAACAGGCCACATGTACTTTTAAATAATAAGGTGTTTAAATTTTATATTTTTTAACTGTCAGATTAGATTTGAAGTGAAGCTAGACAGAATCCACGCGGTTATCTACAGTTCATTTAACCCATCATAGTAGGTACAAGCTTTGCTTAGTTTAGTAATTCTAAGTAACACAGATGTTTACCAATCATGCCGTCAGTGGGCCCATACTACTGCGTTTCCGTTAGATATTTTTTCCACAGATCAGTAAATAAATCTTTTCTAGTACCTAAGTTCAGAAGAATTGTTTAAAATAAACACTTATGTATATCCATTTTCATATCACATTTCTTTTTAACATAACGTCACTAATATCACAATTTCGTATTCGCTAGTCATATTGTCTTTTAGGCACTGAATCCATCGAGGTATATTACAGTGTTGAGGCATCGTCTAGCGATGAAATCACGGAATGCTGCTATCCCCACCACTAGAAGATGTAGCAGTGTGAGGAAGACTGCCGTCAAAGCCACTACCACGAGGGTCTGCTGCGGTTTCGACCAATCGATTACCGGGTAGATAAACGGGTTCCCCCAACTGTAAAAAAATATATTTATTTTAGGTCTTAATTTGTTTTTATTTTTGAAGTAAAAACTTCTTTAGCGGCGTTGTCCAATTTTTTTTGGTATGGGTAAAAAATGATAAACTCGCGTCAGGTCACGTGTCCTAATCATGGAAATTCGTAAGACGGAAACCGTAATGCCACGCCTATTATAATTTTTATTTTTAGTATTCGCGATTATGAGTAGTACAGGGAGGTTGGATATGGAATTTTAATTCTATGACAGATTGCGATGTCAAATATACTACGTCAAAAAAGTAAATAAACAAACATTATTATTTCTTGACAATGTCAAAGACATGTCTTGTGACATATTTGAGTGTTAAGCGCGAATCGTGTGTAAAGGTTTTCACTTCTGCCGGCACTCCCGGAGTGCAACTCGTTTTTTTTTTAAATAGTTTATGATTTCATAGTGGGTATAATTTCATCTGTATGTGTCAAAGATAAGTCATCTTTGGTTTATATTTTTAGAGATTATTTGCTGATTTATTTCGAATTAAAATTATAATTTATACCTATATGAAAGGCTTTTTAGAGTTCCGTACCTCAAAAGGAGAAAAGGAACCTTTATAGGATCACTTTATTGTCTGTATGTCTGTCTATCTGTCTATCAAGACCCTTTTTCTCAGGAACGCGTGAAGGTATACAGTTAAAGTTAATATCAAATACTAAGGTCTACGGTCCTTTGAAGCTGTAAAAAAATTAAACTTCTAAGTCAACGCAAGGAAAAAATACGGCCATTTTTTGACATTCACAAATAAATCATGACCTTTGTGGGTTACTTCCCGTTGTTTTAGAATCATAAAATTTTACATGAAGGAAGATGTTACATGCAAATATAGGAAAAAAACCGAAATTCGTTAATTTGTAGCTTTGGCACATTAAAAAAAAAGTATATCTGTCTGTCTGAGAAGACCCTTTTACTCAAGAACACGTGGAGGTATTAAGTTGAAATTAATATAAAATACTAGTCTACGGTCACTTAAAGTTGTTAAAAATTAAGCTTTTAAGTCAATGCAAAGTATGCTTAAAATACGGTATTTTTTGTTGCATATTGTGACACAGATAAATCAAAACCTATGGGGTATTTGACGGTGACCTAGAATCATGAAATTTGGGAAGAAGCAATGCCATGTAGCACACATACAGGAAAAAATCTGAAAACCGTAAATTTGACATTAAATGTTTTTTTTTTTTTTTTTTTGCGATTATAATCTTATTTGCATTTGATAAACTAATCGCGGCCTTTGTCGATGTATTGGGACAACATTTGTCCAACGGCAAAGTTAAGTTTGTCCCTTAATACAGTTTTCCTTTGAACTGACCGGTTTCTTTTTATTAAATTAATTAAAATACCTGTTCCTATCGTCCCGCCCCCTATCAAAAAAAAAACCTTTTTCAGTAAATACCGATAAATGGGTCTAATAGACAGCAAATAAGTACCTAGATACAACGATACAATTTTATTAATGTTTTATTTTAATCCTCTGCCTGGTTGTCAAAAATAGTATTTTCAATACTTTATTTCGCCTACTCATTGCGGTATTGGCAAACTTTAGTAAATTTGAATTATTACCAAATTTTGAACGGAATGCTTAAAACAATGTTATGCAATAAAGACACAAATTTTCGAATAATTATTCAGCGCTAGATGGCGTTATGTGTCACTATTACACTGTTCTAAAATCTTCCATGTCTGTCATGCAACACCGGCTCGACACTAATCAGTCTCATGCGCTCACGGTGAAAACACGTTGTAGATTGTGTAATAATGGCACTTCTGACTTGTGTCGATATTGCATAATATTTACATTACCATTTTAAGTTGTGCTGATTTAAAATAAAGAGTAGTAAAAAATTATCAAAAAAACGCAACAAGAGAAGCAAAGTAAATAGGTAAGTTTAATTTAATTGAACTTATTGTGCTCATATTGATAAATCAAATATACCGTAAAATTTTATTATACGTTATAGTTTTTTATTATTATATTTAAATTAAGGATTTCTATCACATTTGTTTATTACACATTCACCAAGTTAAATAAATGTAAAATTAAATGGATACCTACAAGTGAAGAGGTTTTTTTTCTCTGAAACCGCACTGTACGCGACCATTTCGGTTCTAATGTGAAGAATAAATTCCCTGCCGAAGGCGAGCGGTGCGATGGTAGAAAGTAGCCGTGAGCATCATTTCGAACAATTTCTCTGAACACATCCCATTGTACAAGCGGTAGAACACACACAAAGTCTCTCCTCAGACTGAAGGGTTCGATACGGCAAGTGAGTTTGGGAACCGAGTCCAAAGGGCCAAGCTGGTATCCTGGTGCACCCGCCCAGAGATGGCAGCAGTACTATCCATATGGGGCCGAATTTGCGCCTTGTACAGCAGAAACCTCTACTCCAACGTGAAGTACTGCCTCGCTCTGTTGAGTACACCTTGTTTTTTGGACACCAGCTTTACCTTGTCTTGTAAATGATCTCGGAACTGAACATCGCTGGAGATGTCGACACCAAGGATCCCAATGCTCTTGGAGATGGAGAGGGGAGTGTTCTGGAATTGTGGGACCACAGTGAATGGAGTTTTCTTAGCGGTGAACGCGCACACTTGTGTCTTTGTAGGGTTGAATCGAACCAAGTTTACCCGTCCTCAGTCAGAGACCTTGGACAGTGTGGTCTCGATTTGAGACACAAGTTCTCCGCGGTTTTCCTCCACAACGGAACGAGGGATGTTTGCACGACCCGTGTAATAAGCGTCCCTAGTACTGTCATCTGCATGTTGTTGATGTCCAACATGTCATTGATATGCAGTAGAAACAGCGTAGGAGACAGCACAGAGCCTTGCGGGACACCAGCATTAATGTCCATGCATATCAGAGCAACTACCGTCAACTACAGTTCGTATGCGTCTGCCGGACAAAATGCTAGCCACCCATTTGCACAACCCCTCGGGCAACCCGTAAGATCGCAACTTCGATAGAAGACGCCGGTGCCAGGCCGATCGAACGCCTTCGCTATGTCGAGCTACATGCTAATGCCTCCCTCTGACTCTCAATGGCTAGTGCCCATCGGTGTGTGAGATACATTAGAAGGTCACCAGTCGGGCGACCGTAACAAAAGCCATATTAACGGTCACTGGCCAGGTCGTGTTCTTCTTGGTATATTAGAAGCTGTGTGTTGATCACACACTCCATCACTTTGGAGAGAAGAGAGGTAATAGCGATAGTACTGTAATTCGATGGATCTGATCTATTGCCCTTTTTGGGCACCGGGTGCACATTCGTAGTATTCCGTGAAGACGGAAATTGCCTAGTGTGGTAGGAAATCGGGAAGAGGCGCGTGGGTACAGAAAATGACTCAGGAGTTCACTGCTGAAGCACCACTGCTGGTATATCGTTTGGCTCACTCAACTTATAAACTTCTAGAGAAAGCAACGCCCGCGCGACCTCGGTAAGACCATGCCGGAGATTTCCGACATGGTTTTACCGCACCACGGTATAGTAGGTGGTACAGCGCCTTCATCGTTAATGTTCGAGTAAGAGGCAAAGCGACTGCCCAGTAGATCGGCTTTCTCTTTCACTATGTGCCAAGTTACCATCGGTCTTTCGCAGTGGTGGTAACGACGACTGGCAAAAGTTTCCTTTGGCAGCTTTGGCAAGCGCCCAGAAAGCACGACTCCCAGAAGGATAGCTCGCAAGTCACCCACCTATTATGCCGCTTTTTTTACTGAACCTCCAGGCAGCAATTAATTTGCGTTTTACCTCAGAAATATTCGGATCCTAATTATTACGAGCCGTGGTCCAAGCCTCATTTGCAGTTTGCTTAAGGATTTTAGCTTCTCTGCAAGATCTATTAAACTACGGTCGTTTTTTAACACCGGCAGCTACTCGCGGGTAGGGAATATAACATTCCATGCCAGCAAGGATTGTCTCAGTGACTGCGGCTGCGCAGACTCCAATTAGATTGCCCAGATTGCCGAACAAGACAGTGGTCCGAGAAGCCTAAAGGCGCATCCACTGAGACGGAATATTCGCCCGGACGTGTAGTCAGCAGAAGGTCTAGTAAGGAGCTCGCATAGTTCTCTATATGTGGTATTGTCGTTGGAGAAAGTGCCAGCTGAGAGAATCCATAGGTCAGAGCAAATTCAGGAGCAGATATCCCTGCGTAGTCATTAGTTCGATAACTGAGCCACTCACGATGGTGGGCGTTGAAGTCTCCCAAAATAACTAGTTCTGCTTTACGATATTGCTTTAGAACTTTGTCAGTCGTCAAACTCAGGTGCGTGAAGAGTCGAGCTACATTGAAGTTGGTCGATGTTTCAGCCACCAAATCTAGTCGTCGAAAAAGGTTGTGACTAATTTCATGCACTTAAAGGGTTTGCCAGATTTCCTGGTATTGAAAATCAAAGTTGAATATGGGGAGGGCAAGTGTATTGGTCCTTATATTATTTATATTTATATTATATTCGTGAAAATCCATTAAAAAAGTTCCAGATTCCAGAGATGCCGATAAACAAGTAACAACATCGTCAACTTTGCCTTCAATATCTTTGCTGCCGGCTGCAACAGCTATGAAGACGAAACTTTTGTTCGTCGGTAAATAGAAGAAAATCTACTTAATGCAACTAAATCCGATAAAAGTAATGTATAGCAACAAGTGCCTCCTTCGGAAATTTTAGTACCACTGCCAGATTTGAATAGCCCTGCTCAAAATAATCCGAAATCAGCAACGTGCCATCGCCATTAACTAATTGCGAAAGTTCAGTTAGCAAACTAGAGCTATCTCCAGGATATATACATATTTTCGTTTTCTTATCCTAAACCTAACAACAGGGATAAATTGTTATCACCTACTACTGGAGTCTGGAGAGAACTGCAACATGATTTCGTCGAACCAACAACTTCCAGACCAAGACTAATGTTTTCTTCTTATGTGCGACTGGTGAGGATTCTATGTTAGCTAGGATGATTCGATTGTTGATCCTATGAAGAAGAAAATATGCTTGTTTTACTTAAGGCTAATTTTCCCATCCAAGTACAATTTGCTGATATGACATAATTGTTATAATTGTATGGATGTTAAATAAAATTATGGGCAAATGACTGAAATGACAATACTTATTTCTTTTTTTATTACATTATTTAATTACTTTATCACTTATTTTAAATTAGGTGATAGGTTGTGTAATATTTAACATTTTAATTACTTTTTAATTTCATACAATTAACAAAATTTTTGTAGTTCAATACCCGGAATAACTCAAAACAATCCAAATATATTTATTCAAAACTGACACAACTCTGAATGACCGAACTTGAGTCAAAATTATAATAAAAGTAACAATAATCAACAAAGATATATATTGTTAGTTCTTTGTAACATAACAAAGAATTAGAAAATACCACAATTCTTTAAATATTTTCATATAATATTAATCTATAGCTGAATTTCTGAATTTTTACGCTCGGGCTGTACCGTTTCAACGCGATTACTCGAAATCAGCATATTTTGAATTATACCATTATTGAATTTAGTAGGCGATTTTATATTGAACAGTAAACAAACAGTATAAAACGGAATATTAACTTTAAATTAAGAACTTTTTATCACTTTTTATGACTCTGTGAAAATTATGACTGTTTTTACAATAAAACTCGGAAAACCGAGAACGTAGAGTATGTCTATGACCTACACAATTACAGGGCAACAAACTTTTCTGACCTACTGACCTTGATGGTTTGGTCGCTAGTGTCGTTGTAAGTTTACACCATTTCAATATGGCGACTGTAGGTTTGATTTTAGACCACCGAGGCAGAAAATTTTGTTGCACTGTAAGGAAGCAAATAGAAGAATTCAGTTGGGCTCATCGATATGAATAATGGTTGGGCTGGACGGGATTTGGAATGTTGCGTCAGGTCTTTACATGTCGTCCACTTCAGACTTAACGCGTGTTTACAGTCAGGACCTGTGGCGCGGAAACTTGACAGCTGGCCACAAGTTAATATTCTTATTATTATTAATAGATAGAAGTTCCGCGTATAGATACGTAGGTAAACTAATCCGCGATTTTACTATGCGTCGCGTGATAAATGTTGTAAAATCCCAAGATAAACTTTACTAAATCTTAGTAGGTAGGTATGTATCAGCTTGTAGAACGTAGATAAATGATAGCGAATTCGGTAGCAGTAGCACAGAGTAACGATTGGACATATACTATTATCTGTGACGATTAGATACAGAGGTATAACGACTAGTCAGGCAGGAGCGAAACCAACTATAGCACGGACGCGAAGCAGGAAGAATTTCGTTCAATGACCCGTCATTATTCGTCTCTGTTGCACGCGCGTAATTTTTTCCCGTTTCGCTCGCACAGTTGCGATGACCGACCGCTGTCATCAGAAATTACTACTATGTTGATAATGTTCTGTGATTTTGACCACTAAACCCAGGCTTAAAAGTAAAAGGTCAGTTACTCCCTGCCCCACACGTACCGCAAGATTGCCCTGTCTAGACGACTTTCGACGGATATCTCAAAACAAATTTTCATCCCCTATTTTGTCCTCTAGGGTTTAATTTTTAAAATCGGTAAAACCTCAATCTTTATGAAAATTACCTTAACCCAAATATATATTTTTTTAAATTAAGCTTCAAAAATTACATTTTACCTCCTATACGGTATAACTGGATCCTCGTTGCAAAATATTAAGTCTCTAAACACAAATATACTAGTAGAAATTTTCATCCCTTTAATTTAATCTTTAACAGTTAAATATACCATTCCTAATTTTTAATCTTAAAATACCAAATTTTGTGAACTTAACTTTAAAAGTGACGAATTTCTATACAAATTTTCAACACCCATTTCATCCTCTTAGGGGATGAATTTCGGAAATTCCGTTCTTAGTTCTCACGTACGCTATAACACAAAAATATCTTAATTCTCATACGAATTTTCATCTTCTATTTTGCCCTTCACGGGATGAATTTTTAAAAAACGGTGAAACACATAAATCAAAATTTTAACTATAAGGCTTTATTCAAAGTTTTATGCATTAAGCTTTGAAAATGCCTATTCCCTCTTTAAACTGCCAACCCCTATTTTCGCTAAATCCTTTCTTAGCGCTCGCCTACGGAATAACAGAAACCTTTGTTCAAAATTTCAAGTCCTAGTTAAATTAGTAGTTTCGGATGTGCGTTGATATATTAGTCAGTCAGTTTCCTCTTTTATATAAGTATAAATGTAGATTATGTTACGTTACGACACTTAGAATATTTACTATAGTAGTTTTTATTTTCATCGATTCTGATAAACATTTATTATTATATTAGCACCACTCTGTACCTACGACAAAATTATATAGAATCCAGATTATTCCGAATTGCTTTAAAACGATCAGCACATAATATATTTGACGTCAACGGTTGCCAACAGGTTCCTATTACTGAGCTTACCTTGTCTGTCTGTCTACATTCCGACCTTTAAAGAGCTCTATCATTTGAACCGCATAGTGTAGGTAATTTTAACAGAATATGCGTTTGTATGGCGGATTTTGTAAAAAGTAATAAAAAGAACATAAAGTAAAAAACTAAGGCATTACCGTATCCAAGAAACATGGTTTCCCTGTTTTGTAAACACGGTAATACACACTAGCTTTACACTCGGAATGATTACAGCGTTAACTCTAAGGTAAAACTACAAATAATAAATACTGGCCAAGTGCGAGTCGAGCTCGCACCATTGTATGGTTGTACAATGACCTTGATATTCGTTTAGTGGTATGGAATGGAACGCGCAAGTCAGACTCGCACTTGGCAGGTTTTTTGTCCCGTTTGTGTATTGATCCGCTATCTGACTTTCATTTATCAGTGTTCAAATATAGCGAATTCAAGGTTTTTTCGCCCAAGGTTCCATGGTTTCGGTTTTACTTTTAGAATAGCAGCTAAATATTGTTATTATAAGATAAAAAAAACTAATTTAGTAGTCGTTAAAAAAACTTGTTTAACTAGACGAATGATATCGGACGTTGTTAATGTATCCACGGAGCTTGTTTTATGTTGAAGAACAAGGACCATGTTTTTGGGCAATTGGTGGATTAAAAAAAAAACCAAATGTGTTTCTATTAACACGTTTGAATCGTCAAGATTGCCATACCGATATTGCCATTACCGGAAAAGTCAGTGGAGTGAATAATCGATGGAGTTGGGAAATTAAGAAAAAGTCTCTTTGGTCCCTTAAGGGTGGCAAACAAGGTTATGGTCCGCCAGATGGTAAGCTAGGCTACATGCCAATGCCTACCCCTGACTCTCAAAGGCCCATCGGTGTGTGAGTTAGACTAGAAGGTTACAAGTCGAGCGACCGTGACGAAAGCCACATAGACGGTCGCTGACCAGGGGCATATTTAATAAATGTGACAATGACAGTCGACAGGTGACAATCCGATAATTTGTCAATTTTCTGTTTAATTAAGATTATCACTGACAAATTTGTCAGGGTTGAAAATATACAATTATGTTAACTTGTGACAACTTGACATATTTTTGTTTAATAAACAATTAATATTGACAGGCGACAAGTGACAACTTGTACGGAAAAAATTGTCAATTTTGTTTTATTAAACATTAAATTGTCATGATAGGACATATTTGTCGAATTGACAGAAATTTATAATATAATTGATGAAATATTCATAGGACGGTTTCGAGTGTCTAAAACTACCGCTGAATTCTTGATAAACAAAATTGGACAGCAACTTCAGCACACAAGATGAATATACCACTTAAACTACTTGAACAAATTGTATACGCATTACATTGGATGGGATGTCTTTCACAATATCATGTAATAGCAAAGTCAAAAACAAAAGTAAAATTGTTATATTTTTTTTAATATGACCCTCATATTCTCCATAGGCATACCTCGATATTTTGTTGTAACAAATATGTCCAAAAAAGGGACAACTTTGTCAATTACCTTGACAATAAAGTCGGGGAACATTTATTTAGAAACTGGACCGGTAAAATCTTACAACCAATTTATTAAACGGGTTTTTAGACTGTGAGTTTTGTCAGATTTTACCAGTCGCATTGGACTCCATTGTCATCTTTATAAAACGGCACTTGTCTTTTTTTCAAACATATTCGACTTATTTGTCAAACACTAACATAATTGTCGGATTGTCTCGTTTATTAAATATGCTCCAGGTCGTGTCTTTAATACCACTAAGGTGTCTAACAAGCTTACGGACTGCCTGATGGTTCAACGGTTACCGTAGCTTGTGGATGCTTGTAACACCAGGAGTATCAATCGCACCTTGCCGACCCATCAAATATCTAATAACTTATTACTAATAAATTAATACTGTAGTCCTTAGAGAAAACCTTGGCAGGCAGCTCATTCGACAACCCAAGCGTTCGCGGGAAGAAGTTTCTCTAAAACCGCACTGTATGGGCGTAAAAAAAACGTACATTGCCTAGTGTGGTAGGAAAGGGTCTTTTTTTTCTTCTGAACTGACTACTGCAGTTGGCTGATGCAGCCATTGCGGCTTCACTGGGCTTTTGTGGTGAGACTCTGAAGGTGTCTCAGCCCATATAGCGCCCAACGCTCAAGGGCTCCCCGCGGGGGGAGCTTCGGCTTGGCTTGTCGCTCTTGGGGTCGTCCCTTCTACCGGCGTTGGCCTCGAACCCGAAGTTAAGTCAGCGCCAGGAGGGGAGTTCCCCATTACGCGGTTGCGATTGCGATTGAGTGGGGGCGAGAAGCGCTCTTTGATACCTAGTGTATGAGGTGGGTCCGTGCGTTCGCTAACAAACCCGGGGACGTCGGCGTCGTGTGTGGGGGGGCCTATAAGAGGAGGTCATCGAGACTAGTCTCGCTATCCGGATAGCTAGATCGTCGTCTGGGGCCGTTAGTACATGCCGAGGCCGCCTAACAATAGTTTTTCGACCGTGCCGTGGTCGGTCGGGGGGATATGGGAAAGGAAAGGCGAAGAGGTGCGTAAGTACAGGACATAACTCAGGAGCACAATGTTTAAGCCCCACTGATGGTATATCGTCTGGCCCACTCAGCCTATGAACGTCTAGAGAAAGCAACGCCCGTTGGATCTCCCGCTGTGTAATAGATATTTCCGGTATGGTCTTACTGCACCACGGTGTAGTTGGTGGCAGTAAGACCTTCGTCGTTCATATTCGAGTTTGAGGCAAAGAGATTGCCCAGACGATTGGTTTTCTCTTTAGCACTATGAGCCAAGTAATCATCGGTCTTTCGCAGTGGTAGTAACGACGACTGGCAAAAGGTTTCTTATTCTTAAGCCCTAGGTTGGTTATTTAAATTTTGGTTAGGTTTTGAGTCAATAACAAAGTTTTAAGTATTTTATACATACATAACATCACGCCTGTTTCCCACAGGGGTAGGCAGAGACCAAAGACTGCCACTTGCTACGATCCTGACATACCTTTCTTGCCTCATCTATACGCATCAATGCTTTCATACATTTCCTACGGTTCCTAATAATATTTTATAAATAGACCTTATAACGTATAATACGTCTACGGTTTTAAGGATGACCTAAGCTGTTGTAAAGCCATCCATAAAGTACATCACGCAAATTTCTGTAACATTAAACCTCCTTTCTCCCTGTCACGATTGTCACACTTTACGACGGATTAAATCAATAACTCAACTCCTGTGTTAGGTACTTGTTGGTAAAATTAATCCTGTATTTCATTGAAAGTTTGTAAAAATAACTGGCTTCATTAGCTTTAGTTTGAGCTAACAATATACAGGTACAAAACTACGTTAGGTTACCAGACGACAGAAATTTTCCTGACATGTCCGGAATTTTATCGGTCAGAAAAAGAGGAAAAAAATTGAAATAGTCAAATTTTCCTATTTATTGACTCGATTGTTTTATATTTTATTTGCTTAACAAAATGTTCAATATATTAAACAGAAGCTATTAACCAAAATTGTATGGACACCTGATGCATTTTTTTTTCTTTTCATTAGAAATGAAATCTAGGTTATCATAAAAAATAGGTGTCTAACTCGTAATCATACCGCAGTATAACGGGCTAAATAGTTGCTATTATTATTTTGCAGGCATTATTTATATTTAGAAAATACTATACCCTGTGTGTACCCTTGGATGATTATGTATATTCCTGCTAAGCTTAATTAAAATCGGTTCAGAGGTCCAGCCGCAACAACGTCGGAACGATAAACAGAAAGGGTAGTATGAATAGAAATATTAATTACTCAGTATTTTAAGAACGTGTTAGAGAGAAATCTTATTTTTGATTTGGTAGGCAACCCTACCTACAATGCTCGTCTTACGTTTACCTTCCATGATACGAAATCGACATGTTAATGGCTAATATTTGTAATTGTCACGTTTAACAAACAAATCTACATTCATTACTTTAACCTTCATAAATTTATGAGGTTTCTTAGTTACTTGGGCATTGCAAAACATACGATAAACGCAATTGACTTAAAACATAATATAAGGCTGAAAAGAAATCCATAAAGTACGTGATGTAGGTACACGCATTAGGGTTCTTCTCTACAAATAAAGAAAACTTTATAGCGTGAAAAATTACTCGGTCCCTTGAATTTCGTTATAAAGAGTTTACACTGTATATGGCTTATATGATATGTTTTGCATAAGCTACCTATTTATTGTATGTTACAAAACAAGCCAGTACTTAAACACCATTGTATCCATCACTAAGTAGATGTGACTAAAATTTAAAGACTGTTGACTTGACTTGACTTGACTTAACTCTGACAAACGTGAAAACACTATTGTTCAATTTTTATTGGATAAAAAAAACTTAAACTGACCCCTTTTTACTAATTTTTTTTTAAAAAGAATTCTTCCAAGTTCTAAGTGCTATTCGTTTACAACACACAACCGTGCTGCACGACTCACGCACGTGCAGTTACATATCGCGTCATCCTTGTTTTGACTTAAGTTTTCTGTCACGTTGTACTACCTCATAAAGTACTGGATTGTAAAGACTAAATAAAGACGTTAATGATACAAAAAGAGTGCCGAATGGCAGCAGGTGACCGGCTTTAATCAGTTTAATGTTTAAAATGTTTATTTATACTTCATACTGGTTTTTTTTTTCATAGCGATTTATTTCTTATTGTTATATAGCAATATTAAAAAAACATTCACGGTTGACAAATCCAAATTCAAAATATTCTAAATTATAGCCAACTGCGTCTACGGTGGTAACTCGTAGGTTTATCGGGAAACCTAAGCATACGACTTTGTGGGACTTATTTCTTTGTATTAGATGTTTGTACATACGAAACGAGTTAAAAACAACGGGTAAGTGCCCGTCGGACTCGCGGACCGGGGTCCGTACCACCACAGAATGCAAAAAATGTTTCTTGTATGGAGATACGCACTTCAATGTTTGCTTTTAAAAATAAATCCGCCATAATAATATAACACATATCCCAATTAATGTTGAATATAGATGTATATAATTGGGATTTAAAGATTAAAGTCTCTCATATAAGATATAATGTCTTAGTACCTGTGGTCCGAGCTTTGCTTGTTTTTTTAACAACGCCATTTATTGTCAAGTAGCTTTAGTATTGCTGTGTCAGTAAAAATAAAAGTATTTCTACTTGCCAATAGATGTCAGAAAGATTCATATTTTTCAGTTTATCATTGTCTGAAAACACGGATAAAACGACTTATTCTAAAAATAAAACCTATAGCTAGATCGATTCATCGCCCCAAAACCTCCTGCATACAAAATTTCATGAAAATCATTGGAGCCGTTTTCGAGATTCAGCTTATATATGTATATATATATATATATAGATTTGCTCGTTTAAAGGTATTAGATTGTAATAATTCTAAAATCGAAGGCAAAATAGAACAGGTTTTAATAACCTAATGATTTCTAACGTTGATCTACTACAGGTTACAAACCCTCATTAGCAGACCCAAGCACATAACAGGAAACAATAAAGAAAATGTTCTTGAATTAGAAGAGTTTTTGAATACCCAGCAATGTTAACACGAAATAACCACTGAGTAAACATAGAACAAGAAATAAACTTGGAAAAAAAACGAGGAATTTTCTAAATTTAAGCTTTGACGAACATTTTCTTTTTATTTCTCAAACTTATTCTATAACATTTGTCAAATGAAGAGAAAAACAGAGGGTGTAATACGCTTCTATTCTGGTAGCAGGATGAGTTCAAAAAAAACCGCCAAGCGAGATCCTGGCTCACGCACCGAGGGTTCCGTACAAACTTATTATTTATAGGTAATTCTTCCATCATGAGATCAACAGGTTTGTGCCTTATTTCTCAGTTTTTGGATTTTTTCTTATATTTGTGATGTGGCATCTAGCTTCTTGCCAAATTTCATGATCCTAGGTCAACGGGAAACACCTTATAGATTTTGATTAATTTGTGTCATAGTATGCTATAAAAATGACATTTAAAACTTATGACAGTAAAAAAACTATTACTTTCTAAGATTTGCTTTATTTTGAAATGGTGAAGTACTAAGTATAAGATTATTATAAGATTATTTATTACACATTGATTATTTTGAGAATTCCCAGGGTAAAAATCTAGCATGGTTTCCTATCAATTTCCACGACTTTGAATATTTGCGTATGACGTAATTAAGCATTATAGCGACGAAATGTAAAGGTAAATAAAAGTTTGTAATAAAAAGTCAGAAGGTGGCGACAAAAAAGTGAAGCATTTCGAGCGAGCAGATCTTGTCTGTCATCTACACTAACTCATGTCTGGTGCTCTGGCCAAAAAACTTGGGCGCTTTGCACTGTGGTGCCGATTAGCTTTTGATTTAAATGTGTGCATTTCTTTTCGTATGTAGACAAATGTTAGATACCTTTTTTTTAATGCAGCAAAGTTGTACAATATAGAATGAACTAAAACTAGGCGGTTAGTGTTCGATCTTGACTCCACCTGTATGTTCATGGTTACTCGACGCAGCTCACTGACCGCAAGTGGCGTTTGCTTATTGCTCATTATATTATTTGTTTGTAACCTTGATACCCGTCTTCTAGGCCAATTCAAGCTATTAGAAACATTAGGTACCGAAATGGTTATCATCTACATTTATAACTCCATTAGCCATGTGCCAGCGGCTTCGCCCGCGCTAAATTTCGTTATCGGTGTAGGTTCTTACGGCAGCTCCTCAATTGTAGAAAAAAAACAAACTGTCGAATATTTCCTCCTTAATGGCATAACACATTCATGTCTGTGAAACCATCGAAATACCCAACCCAATCTGTCAAGCCGTTTAAAAGTTATGTGAAAAAGATAAGTACGGAAGGACAATTCTTACTACCCGTTGTCCTATTACCCGTTTTCCCGTAAAAATGAAGCATTTTCCCGTGGTAAAAAGTAGCCTTTGTTTATCAGGGATAATGTCGACTTCTAATGGTAAAAGAATTTTTCAAATCGGTCCAGTAGTTTCGGAGCCTATTCAATACAAACATACTTACATACAAATCTTTCCTCTTTATAATATTAGTATAGATTTTCTAGAGGAGGGAGGGAGGATGTCCTACACTGCTCTTTTTTACTGGTGGACGACATACATACGTACACACTGATATAGAATATGTAGGCAATAATTTTATAAATTGTAAGGAGTTTTCTTGTTTAGCTAAATTCCATAAACCTTGAGGTGTTATATATATTATTATTAAAAATAAATTATTTTTGGCCAAAATACCTATCTCAGTGCGTGGAGTCAAAAGTCAACAACCAGTGTGTGTTACCTGATTTAATCTGTGTTGACTGTAGGCTATAAAGAGACTCACTTATGTACTTATCTTAAAAAAAATACATATAACTGTTAACTAAAAATGAGTAAGATACTGTTCAAACTGTTGCTAGTTTTCTTCACATTTTTCTTGTCGCTGGAACCGGATCCACAACCTTAGACTAATTTATATATAAATCAACTTCAAAATCCGATTATTGATAATAATTAACCTTTTATAACGTACTTTATACTTGTACGGGACAACACCACATGACTAAATAACCTACAGACTGATAGCTTCAAACAACCGGCGCTGGCGACAGCACTACTACAAGCACGGGTATGTGTGCGTGGCCTGTGCTGTCACTGACACGGCGCCCGCTAGAGTAAAAATCGGTTTCAACTGGCTCAGTGAGCGTGCGCATCTCAGGGCTTTGTGTGCGAGCGATTTAAATTATAGTTCTTTTAGTGTTTGCTATCGATTAGTGCAAAGCCTTTTAGAAATCCCAAATACATTTACTGTTTGTATGAACAATTCTAATAAAAAAAGGAAATTTTCTTTTTTACATACCTAAAAGATCTTGACCAGTAAATATATTTGATTTATTCTAAGTTTGCTAAATAGGTAATTACAATAGGAAGGTGAATCTAAAAACGTAGGCAAGTAGGTAGGTACCTACGATAATAATGATACATATAAACATGCATATATTAATGTATACGCATAAATATGCATAATTATATTATTGGTACCTCCATACTAAATAAAAAATAAAATCAGTTTTCTTTGTTAGGGTTCCATAGCCAAATGGCTAAAAGGTCCCTTATAAATCCATCATGACCGTTCATACCTATCCGTATGTCACAGCGTTAAAATTCCGCTATCTTTGCATATGTAGATTGTGATGAAATTTTACAGGAAAGACTTATATGAACCGCCAAACAGATTTGTAATGAAATTAAGAAAATATTTAGGGGTAGCTCCATACAAACTGAGGGACGAAATCGATATTAGCTATCTATTGATTTAATTTACTAAATGTCTCAGTTGACAACCCTGCCAGTTTAGGTAGACAACACCGTACATGACTCGCGGTCGGCGCAAAGTCAGCATTTTTACAGTACAAAAATTTCCACAATTTCAGTTCGCACTCGGCAGGCAATCGCGCCACGCGTTACTCATCAAATCATTTAGCAAATAATTTAGTTTATCAATTTTATAAGCAAATATATTTTAATTCACTAAGACATTATTTATTATTTATCAATTATCTCCGGGTAACTCATACAATACTTACGGATCGACCCCTCCAGCGAAGTAGAATATGATGGTAAACAGCATGTAGGCGAACCCGAAGTAGAGAGGTTGTAACACGTGCAGTAGTCTACTAGGGTGTGCTGAGGACACCAGCTCCAGAAACATCACTGCAGAGTTCACGCCATGGACCATCACGTCTAGTACTGGACTTGGGGCGAATAACAGTTTATTACCCGCTGTAAACAAATTCAGGCAAAACAGGGTCAAAATAAAAAAACTCGATTGCAAAAACATTAAGAACTAAACAGAAATTAAAACATATCATATATTAAACATTACGAACGAAACATAGTTCTTAAGGTTTTTGCAGTCGGGATTTTTAGTTACAACTTTTTAGTGTAATTTTTTTCCATTTTTTTTAGTCGTGCTGGACTATTTTACTATAAGTGCCATATATTTTCATACACACCTTTTAAACTACTTTATTTGATACCCAACTCACACAATAATAGAAGTACTCGAGGGTATTGAAAAAAAAAATCTAAAGCCCGCACATGAAAGCGCATATATTCCGCCATTTTGATTTTTTAAAAATGTTATGTACCCTGTGTAACTCCCACGCAATTGAGACGAATCTAACGACCTCTCAAACTAACATCCATCAAGTATCAGAATACAGAGCGTGCCAAAGACATATACATACATACGCTCGAAAACCATATACCCAGTAGCACAGTCGGGTAAAAATAAGGGAATCTGACATTTTAATACGAACAAAAGTATGTTCCTGCTTATTCCTAAAATAATTATGTGGTGTGGAAAAAATGCCATATAAAATAAAATCATGAAAAGAAACTGACTTCAATTATTACTAACTCAGAGTTACTTAAGTTTTCGGTGGAACTAAACATATTTCAGTCGATTATTAAGGTAATCAAACTAATCTTAGAATGAACGTTTCTCATTCATTATAATGCCTTTATTTGCAAAGAAAATGATCTTACATGACTTCAAGATGCACCAGTAGAAGACGGAGATGAGGAAGGCGATAGGAATTGTAATGTTGTACAGCACCCAGTAGGTTTTCACGTACCATGGCAATCCAAACGTCGCATCTGTTAGGAATTAAATATATAATAACGGGTATCACTAAAATACACAGTTAATTCATCTATATATAATATAAGAAAAAGAATAAACTGGCTAATTGATTTATCAACGTACAGCTTAAACTTTCTGAGGAGAGACTTTGCCTCCCTGTGTGTGTTCTACCGCTTGTACAATGGGTTGTGTTCTGAGAAATTGTTCGAAAGCCCACGGCTACTTTCTCCCATCGCACCGCTCGCCATCGGCAGGGAATTCATTCTCACACTGTAAAACCGAAACTTTCTCACGCGAACGCTTGCGTTGTGGAATGAGCTCCCTGCCAAGGTTTTCTCCAAGGACTACAGAATGGGGTTCATCAAGAAAGAAGTTATTAGATTTTTGAAGGGTCGGCAACGCGCGAGTGATAAATCTGGTGTTGCAAGCGTCCATAGGCTACGGTGACCGCTTAAAGTCCGGCGGACCTTAAGCTTGTTCGCCACCTTAGTGCTATAAAAAAAAACTACTGGCTCTAGAAGCCTTAACATTTTAATAATGTAGGCGAGCGCTAAGAGTGGATTATGCAAAGGTAAAATGTGGGTTGCAGCTTTTTCGTATGACATAGTATCTAATGAATAATCTGTGGTACGGTGCTGTCTTGTCCTGGCAGGTAATCTTCTTAGGAGGTAGATCTATAGCGCATGATGCAGTGAAAATCTATGATTCGTGCTTCTGCTAACATTTCCGTCACACAACAGTCACGTGACAGCCCCATCAGTAATCCTGAAAGCATTATTATATTTTATTCGTAAAGTACTATCTACCATTTGTTAATAGCGAGCCTACTAGCCTACAAACTGCATTTTTAAGAAACCTTCTCAACAATAAAAAAACAACCGGCTTCAAAAAGATGCAAAAAGGTAAACAGTTTTTATATTTTTTACTTTCGAGTGACGATTTGCCTTTTTTTCTCGTACACTAAAAACATCCATCCATCCAAACATCTCGTAAATAAATTTTATACAATCATCGACATAAAAGGCGTTTCACAATTTGTTCCAACTTAACATCAATTATTGTTTTTCTGCAAAAGTTTGAGTTTTAAATTCACTCTACATAAATATGGAACCACCTGGGAAGCCTTTATGAGCAACTCGTCCGATTCGCAACTCGCCAGATTCTCTACTCGCCAGATTCTCAACTGGCCAGATTCTCAACTCACCAGAAGTACAATGAATTACAAAATAGTAGTAAATTAGAATATTAAAGCTTTTTAACCGACTTCAACTAAGTAGGTTCTTAAAAGTAGGTTTTTACTGTATCTACATAAAAATCAAGTTTAAGTTTAATTAACGCACTTTTATGTAAATATGTACTGTTTTTAATATTTTTTTATTATTTCAAATGACAGCTGTCAAACTATAAATCGCTATATCTCCGAACCTATTGCTCGTAGGCTAGTAGTTCCTTACAGAAGTTATAGATCTTATTGAGATCTTTATTTCTGATGACAGCTGTCAAACTTTAAATCGCTATATCTCCGTAACTATTGATCTTAGACTAGTAGTTTCCTTACAGAAGTGATAGATCTAGTTAATATCTATATTTTGCATGACAGCTGTCAAACTATAAATCAGTATATCTCCGTAACTTTTGATCGTAGACTAGTAGTTTTCTAAAAGAAGTTATAGATCTCATTGAGATCTTTTTTTATGATGACAGCTGTCAAACTATAAATCAGTATATCTCCGTAACTATTGATCGTAAGCTAGTAGTATCCTTACAGAAGTTATAGATCTCATCGAGATCCTGATTTCTAATCACAGCTGTCCCACTATAATTAGATTTATATCTGTAACTATTGATCGTAGACTAGCAGTTTCTTCAGAGATATGATAGATCTAATCAAGACCTTTATTTCAGATGACAGCTGTCAAATTAGAAACTACTATATCTCCGTAACTATTGATTATAGGCTACTTGTTGCTATTTAAACATATCTACGTTTACTATTCTGTAACTCCAAGTTTAATAAAAATAATATGCCGCCTGTATATGACCTAGTCAACAAGTATAAAATTAACCTGTGTTTTTTTGTAAACCTTATGAATAGTTATCTTATTACTCTGCAGGATATAGATGATTCTGAACTTGTACATTCTATTTAATGTTCTATTGTAGACCTAAAAAAACATGTTTGTATTTGTAGCAAGAATTGTAGTTATCTCAAAATGTCAGAAGTTTGAGTCATAAATAGTCAGAATATAGACGATATCCAAGTAATCCAGGCACTACTCAATTTTAGCGTTGATATTATGGCTTAAACTGAGTGTCGGCTCACTTGAAATAAACCTATCCCACAAATCCAAGTTTATCTGACTTACTGTACTAAAACATGTCAATCAAAATGTTGGGGTAGTTTTATAATTTTAAATACACACAAAGCTAAAGTATAAGAAATTTATTTAGAGGATGCATCTTATCTGCAGTTAACAATATACGATAATGTTTTATAGCAAACTTCATCCTAAAACAAAAACTAGAAGAAATCGGTTTCCGAGGCATACCATTACTTTTGCTTACAGACTACCTTACAAATAGAAAACAATGTGTAAAAATAGATGAGGCAGTAAGTAATGAGTTACTTGCTATCTCATACGGTGTTCCACAAGGTAGCATTTTGGGACCGACTCTCTTTCTCGTCTATATAAATGGTTTGTGCAAGCTAAAGCTTAATAACGCAAAAATAATAACATATGCTGATGACACAGTAGTACTTTTTCACGGTAAATCAAAACAAGAAGTCCAAAAACACCTTGATCACGGAATGAAACAAATTTTAAAATGGCTTAATTCAAACCTTTTGGCTCTAAACATAAATAACACTAAATATATTATTTTCAAAAATACGACTGTGTCACAAGAAACTCTGCATTCATACGACATTAAACTTCACACCTGTGATAGTAAAAACTCATGTTCATGTCCCGTTATAGACCAAGTTAATGACATAAGATACCTGGGAGTAATCTTAGACGACAAACTATCATGGCAGAAACACAAAGCACATATGAGTGGTCGTGTAAGAAGACTCATCAGTGTCTTTAAAAAGCTTAGACAGATAGCTGGAGAAACTGTACTAAAAATAGTTTATTATGCACTCTGTCAGTCTTTGTTGCAATATTGTGTCTAAGCGTGGGGCGGAGCTGCCAAAACCATTTTACTACAGCTAGAAAGATCACAACGTGTATTGCTAAGGGTAATACTTAAAAAACCTTTTAGGTTTCCCATTAAATCTCCTTACGATCAGATAGGTGTACTTTCAGTTTGAAAATTATACCTTCTTACTTTAATTTTAAAACAGCACACTAAAACAACCTTTACCCTTAACCACACACTACGTAGGAGAAAAATCAAAGAGTCTGTCCCCCAATACAAAACAACTTACGCACAAAGACACCACCCTTTTCTAGGACCATACGTTTATAAGAAAATTGACAATATTTTGAATATCTATAGTAGTAACTACTACACGTGCAAAAAGAAATTAATCGAATACTTACTTACTCTGTCCTACGAAGGTTCAGAAGAATTACTAAAGATTCTTGCTTAAATTCCATCCGTTTATTTTGCAAAGATTTTACCCAAATCCTCATGCTCTATTGAATTTATTGCTTATACGTATGTACGGATAAATGAATGTATATGTGTATATGTATGTATTTGTGTGTGCATATATATATAGATATATATCTCATTCCTTGTATTTATGTATAAACTTATGACATGTATGTTTAAGTATTTTTTTATATTATATACCTAAATATATATTAAATTGCAGTATTTTTATGAACATATACAATAGATAATATATTATATGTGTATGTATATATATATATATATATATATATATATATATATATATATATATATATATCTGTTCTTTCATATATATATAAAAGAAAAAAATATGTACAAACTAAAAGATTAAAATAACTAGTAACTACATACTTATACTGTACAGATAATGACTGTGCCAAATTAAGTTCCTGTTCCTGTTACTGATCTTCAACTAAGCGAAGGAACACTGGACTCTATAATACAGGTTTACCTAGATTAGAGTTCAGGGCTAGAACAAATGTTCAAGGCAACAAACCTAAGCTGTTGGTATTAAAATAAATGAAATGACACTTTAGTTTATTCAGAACATATATTTATAAGTCAAAATTAGTGTAGTAATAGTAGTGTCAACAATGTTACTTAAGGTTTTTAAAAAATGTTTGATAATAAACTTTATCTTATTTTATCTATCTTATCTTAATCTATAGGTCTCCAAAAAAAAATCAAACAAAAATGCAGAAAATTTCATTAATTCTTTAAACAATTATTTAGAAACAATTAAGACCTACAAAAATATAGTATTAGTAGACATAAAAATAAATATTATTGCTAAACCTAATGAACAAAACTAAAGTGTTAACAATACAATAATATGTTAGCAACACATAGTCTACTCCCTGGCCACTTTTTGCCTACGCGATATCAAATCTATCTGGATCATTTTATATTGAAACTAGACAAAACAAAACATCTGCTTTTATTGTGGTGATGAATACTACGATAGTAGGTCACTTTATGATTCTGTTAAAACTTATATTTATCCTATGTCATCAATGTAAGAGGACCCTTGTTGATTGATTGATTTATAGTTTGACGGCTGTCACGCAAAATACAGACATTGACGAGATCTATCACTTCTGTAAGGAAACTACTAGTCTACGATCAATAGTTACGGAGATATAGCATTTATAGTTTGCAGAAATCTCGATTTTGACCTATCACTATGCAAAAAATACATATAAAAAGAAGAAAACATCCCAATTTACTTTATTTAAATTACAAGGACACAAAACCATTAAATCAAACCAAATTTTTACATTCAAAAACCCTCACTGCGTTAATTCAAGTTACAATAAAAAAAAAACCGTCGAAAACATTTTCTTTTTAGAGTCGGCTCCAAATGCTGTTAGTGATTGTACCATTTCTGCCGAGTTGAGAATCTGGCCAGTTGCGAATCTGCCGAGTTGAGAATATGGCAAGTTGAGAACCTGGCGAATTGCGAATCCGGCGAGTTGCTCATAAAGGCTGGGAAGTATACCCTTTTAAATAAAAAAACGAATTTCTCGAATCTGTCCAGCCGTCTTCGAGTAATCCGAAAACATACATGAAAAAAAGATTCCAACTAATTATAAACCTCCTACTTTTTTAAATTAGGTTAGAAAGGATGCGTTCACCATCTTGACCTACGTAACTGTCATTGTTCTACGCTTCTTATCAATACCTACATCATCTTTCATTGTTTCTGTAACCAAGTGCTCCAGGTATTAACTTGCGCCACTTGTTTTAAAAAGGGCTGCCACTGAGACTGAGTAAAAAAACTGGATTGTATGATTTTTTTAACCGCTTTGAAAATAAGAAGCTCGCACTTTTTCATAGTGTACCTGAGACCATGAGTTTCAGCATGCTTTTCGCAGATCCTTACCAACTTTCGCAACCTTACTCAAAGAAAAAGCTTGCTTCGTTTTCGAACGTCCGAGCGGACGAAGTCGCGGAGATAAGCTAGTCAATATATATATAATAGTAAGCTGACTGACTGACTGACATATCAGCGTACAAATAATGGGTCCAGAGACTTGCGACTTAAAAAGGATTTTGCAAAATTCATTTTCTAAGGAAGTAATAATTGGTTGGAAGTTAGTTCATTAAAATTTAGGACCTATTTGAACGAAAATAAAAGACTTTATTTTCTACTAGGGTTTTCTTGTAAGTTTTTTGTGTTTTCCATATCGATATACAAAATATTGATAATTTTCTACGTTAAGAATAACATTTTTTCACCAAAGAACTGGTTTCGGTACAGGGGTAATTAGAGGGACAGAGAAAAAGATAGGAACATAGAATACTCTTAAGGAATCGTATAGTGGGCCCAAGGCGATCTGAGTGTATAAGTAATACATATATCGATAGGTTTAATCCGCTCGAGAGTTGCTAAGGGAGTCCCACTTCAATAACCTGCTCGGGCGAAACGATATTTGGTGAACATTCATTATAATTTAATTAAATGCAGTGCAATTAAATAAAGGCATAAGTTTTTAGGAGACTTTGGTTTTCTGAGTGATCATTACTGCTTTTAGGAATAAGTGTTTTAAGACTCAACATTTATTTTCGTTAGCATTTAATTTCAGCTCTTAATGTCTGGGCGATTTGACTAGTTTCGCCCAAAGCCGAGGGTTGTGTCCCACCCAGGTGACCAGTCGCCCTTGTGCGAACCGAGTTAGAGTACCTAAAAAGGGGACAAGGAGGATATTAAGTTAGTTTCTGAATTAATTATTAGAAAGATCAGAAATTACAAATGCTTATAGATTCCCTAATAAACCTCAATAATCGGATTCATAAAAAAAAGCTGGCGATAGTAGCTCGACTTTTACCCACGTTTTCTTAAATGAGATCAAACTATCAAACTCAATGTTTTTTATACAAATCAGGTTTTTACAAACACTTTTGAATCTTCAAAGTTATTAAATACTATTTTTTTGAAATCCGGTTCACAATGTGGATTTCCACCGAGTAGAATCAGGCAAGAGACTCAACTCAACGCAAGTTACTCTTACATTTTGTCATAAAAAAAATACAAATATAATCATCAATGTTTTAAAAATAAATTTAAGCCATACAATTTAATATTATTTTAATTAATTTGGTTTACTTATATGCGTCCTATAATTAAGCATCTTCTGTCCCATTGATTTTATCATTTATGTCGTCTGAAATTTTGTAGACCTATGGTTTTTTACAAAGTTTGTTGTCTGACAAAAGATTTAAATTAACTAATTAATAGCTTTTGAATATTATTAGGAATTGTTGTGGAGGAAAACCGCGGAGAACTTGTGTCTCAAATCGAGACCACACTGTCCAAGGTCTCTGACTGGGGACGGGTAAACTTGGTCCGATTCAACCCTACCAAGAGACAAGTTCACCGCTAAGAATACCTCATTCACTGATTCCAGAACACTCAACTCTCCATCTCCAAGAGCAATGGGATCCTTGGAGTTGACATCTACAGCGATGTTCAGTTCCGAAATCATTTGCATGACAAGGTGAAGCTGGCGTCCAAAAAACTAGGTGTACTCAACAGAGCGAGGCAGTACTTCTTCACGTCGGGGCAGAGGTTGCTGTTTACCGGATACCAGCTTGGCACTTTTGACTCGGTTCAACGACGGGCTGTGAGAATTATCGACGATGCCAAACTCACTTGTCGTATCGAACCCTTAAGTCTGAGGAGATACTTTGCCTCCCTGTGTGTGTTCTACCGCTTGTAGAATAGGATGTGTTCTGAGGAATTGTTCGAAATGATGCCCACGGCTACTTTCTACCATCGCACGGCATCGGAATTCATAATCACACTTTAGAATCTAAATGGGAGTACAGTGCGGTTTCAGAGAAACTTCCTCTCGCGAACGCTTGGGTTGTAAAATGAGCTCCCTGCCAAGGTTTTCTCTAAACACTACAGTGTGGGGTTCTTCAAAAAAAGAAGTTATTGGATTTTTGAAGGGTCGGCAACGCGCGAATGATACCCCTGGTGTTACAAGGGTCCATAGGCCACGGTGACCGCTTACCATTAGGTGGACCGTGTGCTTGTATACCACCTTCGTAGTTTAAAAAATAGTTAATTTAAAAATGGTAGCTCCGTTGTAACACTAAGCAATAATAAAAAAAGATACAGACTTTTACAAATATAATATTAATTTGGATTTCGATATGTTTAAATACTGAATACCATCGCTATTTCTGAAGTTTTAAAAGAAAGAGCAATATAACTAAAACTTCTTTAGTATGTTATTGTTAATGTGTGATATAAATTCGCATGTTTGTTCAGTCATTGCGTATGTACTTAACCGGTGTTTATTGTTGTTCTGAGAGCATATCAGGTTAAATTTAAAAAATGTTTCAAATTCGCAGATCCCATATATATTAAGAAAAACATTAAGTCTGTTTGCTTTAATTTTTGTAAGCATTCATTAAAATGTATTTAACAAAAACATCTATGTTTAATGTTATGTAAATATTTACAAGAGCAAACGGTTGGCACTTGGCTAAGCATTTGCTTAAATATGTACTTATGGTGACATACAGTTTGACTACGAGAATGGACAATAAATGGCATACCCATACGCAATGATATGTGTTTACAAAATAAACAAGTAGGTACCAATATCATAAGTATTTAGGTATAGTTCGCGCCACGTAAGTTGAACTAAAATGTTGGCCCTCTGCGCAGGTACAGTACGGACAAATGTACTAACGAATTAAAAATGTGTTATTGCGCAGGTTCAACTTACGTGGCGCGATTTATACAGGTCGTACTCTGTAAGGTATAGGCAGGAATATAACTATTATTATTGTTATACCCTATATATTATTTTATCTGAGCTTATATACACAATAAGTGTCTTTTTATTAACTTCTCTAGTACATTGATTATTCACACTGGCTTTCGGTAAATCGTGAGGAACCTGCATACGTCAGAAAATAAAAATGAATAAATTAAAAAATAAATCGGCCAAGTGCAAGTTGGACTCGCGCACGAATGGTTCCGTACCATTAGCTATAAAAACAGCAGAAAAATTACGTTTGTTGTATGGGAGCCTCCCTTAAGTATGTGTTTCATTTAATTTAATTATTTATTTTTAAATTGAATATATGACTAAATATTCTCTGACTATTTCAAGCATCTACCTGTTGCCGTTATTAATATCGAGCAAAAACTAGCAAAAAAATCACGTCAAAAAAAAAACAGAGAGCCTGCCCGCCCGCCTTCAAACTCTCTTTTGAAGGCGGGTTATTTCCCTAATTTTTTAATTTATGGGGACACTCCGTATGCAACACGGCCCCAATATAGTCCTAGTGTCCTCGTCAGGATGCCGTGTTGCTCTATTGGATGCCCTGTTATTTCAAGTTATAATTCAGTTGGTTTCATCGTTGTAGATCATATAGTATAAAAGTTACATCGTTTCATTTACATTGAGGTCACAGTAGCGTCCACGATGAAATTTTACCGTCAGATAGCTAACACGGTGTAGAATAATAAAAAGTAATAATAATGGTAAGTAAGCTTTAAGTGAAAATTTCTACAATTAATGTAAAATCTCATGATTAAAACCTGATTTTTGTTAAAAAACATTTTAACTCTCTTTTCAGGGCAAGTTTTCTCCTCATTTTTTTATTTATGGGGACGCCCTGTTATTTCCAGTTATAATTCAGTTCGTTTTGTCGTGATAGATCACGTAGTTCAAAAGATACATCGTTTTATAGCGTCTTAGAATTTAATAATTACCACAACAAAATTAAAAAATGATTTTTTTATGTGTTTTTCATCGATGAAATTAAGTATATTTTCCCTCATTTTTATTTGAGCACTTTATAAAGACTCACACATAGAGGATTATATACAACTCACGTAAATATTATCTTCTTTATAAAAAGTAGTTTGCCTTGATAATCAGGATTGCCATATCGTAACACCGATAATTCTGGATAAAATTTTAAAATATCTGGATGTTGGAGTTCTTATCTAGAGAAAAAGATTTTTTTAATACTACTTAAATCTTCAAATTGCTTAAAAAGACATTAGGGAACTTAATTTGCGTTTCCTCCACGTGTGTTTTGCATTTTCATTTGATCGTGCCAAAATCCAAATGGATGGTTTAGGAGTATTAAGAAAATTCTTACAATTTAAGAAATTTGAATGCCACACAACTCCTCGCATTGGTATATAATAATATATGTATATATGTCCTTTGAAGTAGAGAAGGAAAAATCAAAAGTACAGAAGGTAAAAATAATAAGCAATAGGACTTATTTTTGTTAAACTGGCCAGAAAAGAAACTTTATGGATGGAATTTTATACATGCAGCAGTAAGGATCCCTAAAAAACTATTATTTCTATTTAGATCAGTTAAGTCAGCCTGTTTTTTTGTTTAATTTTGATGTAATCGAAAGTTCCCGGAATACATTTTTGGGTAATTTAAATTGCGGTGTGCTGTTTCGAAATTATGGCACAGTGACAGCTGAAAGGAAAATGAACACAACATAAGATACTTCTATCTCGGTCAATCACCCGTAGGAATTGCAAGGCTGTGATAGAATTTTGCGCGGGCGAAGTTGCGGGCCAACATTAATGGGTGTTTTTAGGTTGCAATGCTACTGAGGTAATGATATGAAATAACTAAACAGATTATAAGCGTACCCAGGCTTTTGTTCATATTTTTCCTCAAGGAGTTTATGTTCACCTATGATAATATCTCATATCAACAAAAAAATTATTTTTTTGTAGTTGTTTGTATTCCTTAAATTGTATAGTCACCGAAGTTTTTACATTCTAGTAAGGCTACACGATACAGAGTATATGTGCAAGTGACCATTGGCAGACCATAGTCGGTGGGTCAAGTCAATCTAGTCTAGGTACTGTAGGCACAAAGTGTAGGCATGACTTGTCAGGGATACGACACTACATTCGAATCCTAGATAAATATGTACCTTCTATTACCAAACGCTATTAGGTAGGTTATAATTGTAAAATATTTATGCCCCATGATGTTTACACATGTTTTTTTATATTGATATAAATTTGACGTGACTTGAGTTTTTAATTTATGATATCTGGGATTTTTTTTTAATTAATAATATCTGGGGTTTTCTTTCTCATCCTTATTTGCGAAGTTTTTAGTCAACAGATATTAAAATTTCCCAATATGTGTATCTACCATAGTGGGTAAGAAATCTGTAATTTTTTTGGTTCCATACACAAAAGAAAAATTGGAACCCCTATAGGATAACTTTTTTCCCGACTGTTTGCTGGCAAAGCCCTTGTATCAAGCCGAAATAAATATAAAATACTCAGGTCTACAATATCTCAGAGCAGTGAAAAATTCAAACTTCTAAGTCAAAGCAATTAAAAGATACGGCCGTGTATGTCGCATATTTGTAAAAGTGCAAGGGCATCAAAACCTTTACGGTAATTCTCGATGATTTAGAATCATGAAATTGGGTACTTCCCATTGCCCTAGGAAACTTGATAATGGATGAGCTATCTACATATAATAAGTCTGTGCGGAACCCTCGGTGCGCGAGCCAGACTTGCACTTCGCCGGTTTTTTCTTAGTTAGAGCAAACATTAGTTACCTTATAACTATTTTAGTGAATTCAGCTGTACATTACCGTACTGATTACACTGTTATTTGCTTTTATAATTATTTTTACAGTATTTGTCATCAATCATTGATATAATTGTTTAATCAAAGTTTTCCTAAGACTTTTCAACTGTGCTAACAACCCTCTAATCATAATTTAAATAAGCACTACATAGCCGTTTTTATTTCTGGCACCCATTTGCAAGCAAGAACAAAACTAAACAAATGAAGCCATTTGTTAATTGTAACATCAGTATGGTACCTAATTGCATAATGATGTACCTTTTAAGTAACTCAAAAGGTTTTCCTTAACTCCAAGGAGAGCCACAGATGATACTAAACTAGCACGCACGCAACCTCCTGATTCATTGCCCATGCCATGCCTGATATTTATTATTTAGGTTTGGTGAGTACACTCAGACAAACATGGTGACAAGGTGAATGGAGAGGAGAATACATGTAGGTACCTACATTTGTGTAAGTAATCTTTTACATTTCATGGTCTTACTTCACTGTGGTCTAAGGACGCTGGTACTTTGGGAAGATAGGAATATTAGGCTTTCAACGAAAATTCGGCTATTATTGCGTATTCAGCCAACTTTTATCCTTTTCTGCCGAATACCGAATATCTAGGTAGTATTCGGCCGAATACCGAATACTTAAGATTTTTCGTTGTAGTAGGATGATTGGCAAAATAAAAAGTAGGTTTTTTATAATGTATTTTCTTGTAATCAATAAAATAATCATGCCTTATCAACTTCCGTATTATAGGTGAGTTTTTTGTAGATGTCATAAATGATTACTATTGTATTAGGCTTACACAATTTCAATTTTTCACGTGACGTGGGAGAGAGGTCACGCGCTGACCGAGTACTCGGCTATTTGTGAATAGGTTTGTTTGTGAATGCCAAAATATTCGACAAAAATTGCAGTTTTTCCGCTGTATTTTTTTACTGAGTTGACTTAGAAGCTTGAATTTTTTACAGCTTCAAGGGACCGTAGACCTCAGTATTTGATATTAATTTCAACGTGATACCTTTACGCGTTTCTTAGAAAAAGGGTCTTGTCAGGCAGACAGACAGACGGACAACAAAGTGATCTTATAGGGTTCCTTTTTTCCTTTTGAGGCACGGAACCCTAAAAATCAACAAATAATAGTTTAAAAGGAACTTTGGTTCACTTTACTGTAATAATGAATAAGAACCAGTACGTTTTGTGAGATTTAAATAATGATTCTTCAACGCCTTTCTCAGATGTAAATTAGTGTTTAATTTGTTTGTATTATTTAAGAATGTCTAAAGACATGTTTTTTTTTAGACTGAGGCTTGCAATAAAACAGTAGAATCGATTTTAAAAACAAGCAGATGAGATTCTAATATTATGAATTGTTATAGAATATTAGAAATGTCAAGGCGTCCAAAAACCAAAAAAAATCTCTCCCAGTCTACCGACATATAATACCATACACGACGCCAATTAGTTAGTCCAGATGGATCAGTTTGTGGGCAAGACACTTGAGTCCGTACGAGACAGTGGTACGAGGAACCGAAAGGTGCATCCACTGAAACGGAATATCCGACGCGTAGTCAGCTGAAGATCCAGTAAGAAGCTCGTATGGTCCTCTATATCTGGTATTCTCGTTGGAGAAAGTACCAGCTGAGAGAATCCATATGTCAGAGCAAATTCATACAGGATATCCTTGCGTAGTAATTGGCGGGCGTGGGTACGTAAAGTCTCCCAAAATAACCAGTTCTGCTGTTGGATATTGCTCTAGAACTATTAGTCATCAAAATCAAGTGCGTGAAGAGCCAAGCTCCGTCCGTGTCACTGCTATGAGACCAGTAAAATCATGCATAGATACGAGTGTGGCCGCCGTGATCTACCCGCACCCGCAATATTCACAAGTCCCTGTCTTCAAGGCTATAAAAGTGGGGACAGCAGATACGGACGGCACGGTTTATAAAATTGTGCTCGAGTTTGTAGTCGGGATAGTGTAGGTTTAATGTATCGGCCGGCCAGGATATCAGCGTCTGCGTTAGAAAACGAATGATGCAGCTGCGTAGTGTAGGTTTGTGGTTCAGCCTCCTCAAGAGCTTGTGGCAGTTTGTTGCTAATATCACAAGTTTGGTCGCCTTAAGTCTTTTTTATCATATATTTTAAAGCCGTGTCTGCAGTCACAAGTCACACACAACGCGGAAGTGTGTGTGCGGGATACGAACGCGACCCTGCCCCATCCCTTTAGCCGTTCGCGCCCAATAAACACATATAAACACTAATATTACCTCATTGAAATCTCAAAATCGAAACTCCGGTTTGGATGAGAACAGCTCTGGTATTAGAAACGAAATTGGAATATTCCGAAACTCAGGAGTTTGAGCAAAACCGGAGTTCCGAAGTCCAAGCCCTAGCCATGACAACCTTCATGATAAATTTGAAAAAATTAGGGATATTAGGTTTAAAAAACAGCGATTTTTAATTTGATGTGAAAACACAACATGTGTCCTATGACAGTCTGAATATTTCCAAATTTCTTTTTTCTTTCTGTGATCAAAATTTGGCATGCATAAATAAAAATTATAACACATATATAAAGCTCATGCTATCGCACTTACGCTAACGCATCCATGCAAGGCTTCGATTATCACAAGCGTGGTCCATCTACAAGAGAAGCTTACATGGATCCTAGTCAATTCTCGCTCGTGACGTTTCACACAGAGGTCTGTACTTATGAACTGACTTAGCGGTCCAGATAAGCCACACGTCGATACCATCTCGCTCGACGTGGTTCCACCACTTTAGCTTTGTAATTAGAATGTGACAGAGATGATAAGCATCATATCAGCCTATTTCGGTCACCTTCTAGACATACTCAGTCTCTACTTCAGGACAGTTTTTCTAATTTTTTTACAGACTTAGCCAACCATTGGCACTTTTGCTTTCGAACTCGGGAAGAAAACATAGACCTTGTGTGATTTATTACGTGTATACGTTTATGCTATGCCAGTCCAATCCATTGTTTTAAAGATCTTTGGCGCTCATATTAATTTTTTTTTATTTTGTGCCAGTTGCATGAAGCGTTTAAAGTGGCTCTTAATGTTCCACTGATAATGCAACTACTTACTACTACTTAAGACACGCGTGATTTTAACTAACATAATCGCACTTGAGTGTAATGTTGCATTTTTTTTAAAAATCAGCAAAATACAGGACTGTTGTTGACGTCGTTAGCCAGTGCGTTTACTTCAATGATTGTATGTACCTATGATTACTTCCACGAGCATAGCGGCGCACGAAAAACGAAGGTCGCGTGCCAAATACCACAAATATTTTTGTAAATAAAATGTGTATTGTGCAGTTTTATTTTTTTCTGCGCAAGTATTTCGAAATATGTCGTATGAAACTCGTGAGCTCCGGTGCTGCGTATTATATCTTATACATTATTAAAAATGATTTTTCCATTCCCTTCATTAATCCGGTTTTTTTTTAGGAAAATACATAGTGCTATATATATTTTCTTAGCGGGTTTTACCTATAGGTATGAGTACACGTGTTACGGATTTCAGTGGTGTTAGCTAGCCACTGATGAGGCGACCGGCAGCGTTCATTGGATTAACCCAATGGTGGTGGAGGTGGGTTCGTCTTTATCGACGCACTCAATTATTGAGCACACTTTTAAAAATGAGATCAACTTCGCTTGTTTCCGAATCATTTATAAATATTTTTATCCATGGGGAATTCTAAAATTACTGAAAAGTTTCATTAAATTTAAAGACGCAGCCAGACATGATGCAAAACTATGGCCGACGCGTTCGTTTTATAGCAACGGCTCAGTAGTAAATGAAACAAAAATGGATATAGTTCCGCACATTGCCGGAGCGTTTTGAGTGAGTCCAAATTAAGTGGGAAGTGGATTTCCATCTGTTTAGAAATTCACGATGCGGACGACATCAAAAAAAAAAATTCACATTCAGGAGCAGATTTCTGAGTGCGCTGTGTCTGTTTTGAATGATGGAATGTTATGTCAGTGGCTAGGTTTAGCGTTTGAATAAAATACCTAAGTGTGGGCGACGGCTGGACTGACATGGCGAAACATTGAGGGTTCTTTGTTGGACTATGGAACCCTAGAAATATGCACACTGATTTGTAAAAATTCATCTCAACCAACTAAATATTTTTTTATTTTTATTTAGAATATTAGATCACACACACTTTGGAGTCAATAAACTATAAGTTACTATAATTACTACCGTTTCGAAGTCGAAATGGCGTTCGGATGAGAAAAAACGGCGGGTGAGAAATTTTAATTAATTAATACAAATTATCAAGTAAATAATGTTAAAAAAAAATATTTAATCCTATGCATTTATATATATTTATATATATATTCATGGAATGCCCGTAAAGACCGCAACAATATGAAAAATGCAAGTTTGCGTAACCATGTGTCCGGCCTTAAGGTAAATCTCCCTATACAAACAAAAAAATAAGCTAATTATGTTAAAAGGTATAGTTCCTTATTTCATCATTAAATGTGACCTAAGTTGCTTTGAACCAATATTAGTTTATAGGTATTGTGAAATGGTATGGAACCCTTAGTGCGCGAGTAAGACTCGCACTTGACCGGATTACTCTCTATTGTCATTTGAAAGAAAAAATACGTTAACCCGAAGTAACCTCTCAAGAGAGCTTTATTATGTGAAAAAGTTTTTATGCAAAAAAGGTCAATGTTGCAAGTAAAAGAAAGAAAAAACAAATATCACGTTGCGCGTCGGAGATTTGTTTTTTTTTATCACAGAGGTGGCGAACAAGGTTGCGGTCCGTCTGATCGTAAGCGGTCACCGCAGTTTATGAACGCTTGAACATCTGGGGCATCACGCACACGTTGCCTTCAAATGTCTAATAATTTGTTTTTTGAAGAACCCCATACTGTAGTCCTTAGAGAAAACCTTAGCAGGGAGCTGATTCCACATCCTTAGCGTTCGCCGGAGGTTAGTAAACAAATAAAAAAAAAAAATAACAGTCATCATCTTTTTTACGTTGACCAAGGAATGGACACTGAAAAATGTAAGAATCATGAACTCACCGATTGGGGAACATAAAAACTCTCGGACAGTTAGCGCTACGGAAAATCCAGTAGTAATCACTATTAAAACAAACCCCCAACTTGTTAAATAAATCAAACTGTATTTGAAATGTGTCACTGGTGTTAAAATTAACGATACAAACAAAACACAGGCTGAGTAAACAAATAGCACCAATTTCAAAGTTAAAATAGCCAAAGAGGTTCGTCTTGTTTGCCAGCAGCTCCTGCCGAATTGGGATGGTGAAGTATGTTCCAAAAGACATTTCCTCCAATGAAACAAATCTATTAAGAACTTCCACTGCATATTGTTTGATTTAAGCACTTTTCAAGTTACTGAAACCCGCAACATATCACAACTTGTCATAATGGGCTATTTATTAAATACTTTGTCAAATTGTAATAACACATATTTTTTTAACACTTTTGTTTGTTCTCGTTTAAACTAGGTTTGTAAGACTGGCACTTCGTCAAGGCATTAGATTGCACTGAATAAAGAGTGTTAAAAAAACGGCTAGGATCAGTGAGGTATGACGGATTTACAATTGAGTTGAATTTGTAATTTGTAATTGATCTAGATGGTCGTTCAAATGTTTTGCGACACGGTTAGATGTTTCACTAAAAACCGAATAACGCAATAAGCAATATGCTTAGTTCATTGTAAGTAAAGATGTTGTGTTTGAGACTTGAGAAACTGTCATAGGTACCTATTATGTAAAACAAGTTTAAAATTAGAATCTAAACAGAATTGTTAGTGTAGTGCTCTTTTTAGTTTCAAAAATAAAATGATAGATATTATATTTAAAAACCTAAATAATTGACTTCAAAATGACTGAATTAGACGTAAACGTAATTTGTTCAAAATTTTGGCGTATCTCTAAAATAAAAAAAACTTAACTTAATATTTAAAAAAATCCACTCCATAAAAAACAGACTCCGTACCATATTTTTTATGATTGTGAAGAAAATTGATCCGTTGTACTTAATGACTTTCCAATATGAAATCATTAAGCTGAGTTTCTATTTCATTGGGTTTAATTTCTGTCGCAACCAAATTATTGCTTAGTTTATTATTGCTAAGTGCAAGTTTTCGGTATTATTTAACTCTAAGAAAGTGTCAATGAAAAACACTGCTAGATTCGGTACTATACTCAATTAAAAAAAACAATTTGTTAAGAAATCAATTAAAACTACGTGGACCTAAAAAAATTTAAAAAATCTTAAGTAAAAGTCTTATTTGGATAATGTACTATGTAAGATAGCTTATACAATGAAGTGCTTTTGAAATAAAACATTCTAAAGTTTCACAACTTCTTGACAAAATGAAATACATGTGTTTTATTCTATTTAATATATTAAGATTGAAACAAAGTATGGATACCTAAGTATGAGTCGTTATGCGTAGATGACGTTATAGAATGTGTCATTATACGTATGTACAATTTTGGCGTCCATGTGTCTATATGGTTATAATCCATAATTATATTGATGAAAGTATTATATATTATTTTTATTACATTTATATATCATGTTAAAGCCTATGTAAAGAATCAAAACGTATTTAAATTTAAAATAAACATCTATATTGAAAATAACTATGAATACCTATGTTTTGTCAATAATGACAGGTAATATATACACTAAAATAAAAGAACAAGTTTAATTACCTCTTGTGCCTAAATGGGCCAAGTCTGTCTGTCCTAATGTCTTCTAAGGGGACCAAAAGGAGACCTAAATTACAGTTTGAACTGTAGAGGACATACAAGGTAGGGACAAGATCTAGCTTAAAACAAAAATAAAATATAAACAAATTGTTCGACCTTACGTTGTTGGTTACGTAGTTGGTCCTTACTTCAATGTAACTGGCACATACACAATAAGTAAAATATTATAACAAGAACTTAATATGTAAATTAACAAAACACTTTTCTAAGAAAAATAGGTAATTTTTTATTCGTGCAGACTTATGACAACCACCAAGTAGAGTGTTGCCAGAAAACAAAACACAGGTTGCTTACGTTTCATGTGTAAGGCGCGGCCCCGATAGCAACGGTACAAAACAACGCCTTAACCCAGGCAGATCGGATCTGACTGAGACCCTAAGAAATCGCGACAGAGTAGAAACAGCTCTCGTAAGAATCGAGTCGCCTAGTAAAACTTCAGCAACGCGAGGAACGCTATCCGAGACGGGGAAGAGTCGAAGAATGCGACCACGCCTCCAGAGAAGAGGCGACATATTCATCATCTTGAACAGGTCAAGATCACTCACTTTTGGGGTTCAGTCTTATCCGACAAACGCACTCGCTGCTGCAAGAGATAAAGATACTCAAGGGAAAACCTCTTCCAAAAGCTCTGAGACATCTGTTGCGGTAGTTCCAACCGTGCCAAGTGATTCAGTGGAGTATCTATTAAGGGATACTCGGGCAAGGCCGTTAAGGGCCCGTCCATCAAAAAAATGACCAAGAGTCAAAACTTCTAGATCATTCGGGTCCGGAGAAATTGGATAGGGGGGATCGAGTTGAGCACCGCCTCAATTTTACAGAAGACTTTCTGAAGAAGTCTTTTTAGCCTCGTCTTTTAAACCATTAACTAAAATACTGGAGCATCGACAGGCAACATCCTTCTGAACGCAAGGGCCAAATTTCTTTTCCCTTGTAGGTTAATTGCCTAATAAACATAATATAGGTCTCGTTTCTTTTTTCTTTTTCGCCCTATGGGGGTGTTGAGGTGCGGGTGTTGAGGTGCGGGTGTCGGATAAGGGGAATTTACCTTCCTCCATGACCCGGGCAGAAGCTCAGGGTTGCTGAACACCTCCGGTAAAATTATAAGGGAGCCTCCATTTCAGGACCCTGTATGGTCAATGCATAATATCGCGTACTTAGCTCTGTGTAGGTCGGCGCCACATTAGAGAACTCACCGGGAGCAGGCGCGGCTGCGGGCGTTGCTTCTGACACAGGCGCGGGCAGCGGGGGGATCGGCGCCATACCCGCATAGCCGCACAGTGGGCTGGATTTCGGCTTTCACAGACATTTAATCTATAATTGTTAAAATTACGACGTCAATGCTTGAATATGCAGGAGACTAAGTACATACTCAAAAAAATCAAAGCTATGGAATACTACCACTAACAACGCTCTCAGTTTTTTTCTTTGTAAAAATTTATATCTACACTGTCACATGATTGGCCGTTATTCTTTTGCACAGGGTTGATATGAGAATTATTTGGAATTTTTTGATGCGATGATTTTTAAAAAAATGCCTTAATTAAATAAATTTACAAAAATATTTTCAGTTATTTTTATGGCGTAATTTAGACTTCAGGCAAATAAGTACTACCTAAAAAATGAACCCAACTACTAACTAAACTAATCGTGTGACATAGTTGTTCCTTCCATAAATAGTGATGAAATGATTTCTAAAGCTAAGTACGTAAAATTTTTTTTTAATTTGGATTAAATTATTATTGCTATCAATGCATTAGCTTGATAATGTCACAAATTTAGTAAACGACTACCATTTCTAAAGATATGACTGTTTTTTTTTTCAAATTTAGTTAATTGTTATGCGAAATGCGTCAGATCGATAAATGTAAAAAAAATAGGGTTGTTTATGGATAAAAAAATATTTTTAAAGAACTAATTGATTTATACATACAATTTCTAATACAAAAATGGCAAATAAAAAAGCAATGTAATAAAATACAATTAAGATCTATCAACATCAAATGAGAAAGTCAATATATTAAAACTAGTTTTAAGAACGAAATACGTTCCTATTCTACGTCACCATTATCTGAGTCAGACTTAGAATCAGAATCCAACTCAGAGTTAGAATCTAATTAAGATATATCTCTAAACTCGAATTCAGGTGCTTGAAGATTTAAGAGGGTTAAGGTTTTATCAAAGAAAGTTTTCTTTTGACTAGCGTCCAAAGTAGGTCTTGTCCACTTGATCCACTGGGATCCGATGAAATAAGAAGAAAGTTGAAAATTTCTTCATTGGAATGAATCACTCTTTTCTTCCGGGAGTTGTGTTCTCTAAACCTTTGCAAATGCTTATTTTGGGCTTCCGATGCCTCTTCAAAAAGATTTCCAATTTTTTTAATTTTTTTTTATACCACTAAGTAGGCAAACAAGCACACGGTCCGCCTGATGATAAGCGGTCACCGTGGCCTATGGACGCTTGTAACACTAGGGGTATCACTCGCGCGTTGCCAACCCTTCAGAAATCTAATAACTTCCTTCTTGAAGAACCCTAACTGTAGTCTTTAGAGAAAACCAGCAGGTAGGGAGCTCATTCCACAACCCAAGCGTTCGCGAGAGGAAGTTTCTCTGAAACCGCACTACTGGTACGCGACCATTTCGGTTCTAAAATGGCGAGCGATGCGATGGTAGAAAGTGGCCGTGGGCACCATTTCGAACAATTCCTCAGAACACATCCCATTGTACAAGCGGTAGAACACACACAGGGAGGCAAAGTCTCTCCTCAGAATTAAGGGTTCGATACGGCAAGTAGTATATAGTATATAATACCAGTCATATAATACCACATACTTTTTAGCAGTCTTATATGTATAATCTCTAAATTATTCAATGTATACATGCTCGCTAGATGTAATAGTTTTTAAGCTGACAGCAAATCTAAAAATTACTTCTGCATACAGTCCTGTGACTACTAGTTTGTAGTATGGTTTCTTGTTAACATACTAAGTTTAAATTACGCCATAAAAATGACTCAAATTTTTTTTTATAAATTATTTTAAACAAAAACATCGCAGCTCCGGCCGTTTCGTGAAGGTTATCAAAAAATTCCAAATGATTCACATATCACCCCTGTGAAAAAGAATAACGGCCAGTTGTGCGACAGAAGAGATATAAATTTTCATCTTTCCAGCTCCATACAAATATTTACAAAAAAAAAAAACTGAGAGCGTCGTTTGTTGTAGGATTTCTTAGTTTTGATATTTTTGAATATATACTTAGTCTCCTGAAGCATAATTAATAATTATAGATTAGAACCTGGAGGACAGAGCTTTGCTCGTTTTTTTAACAATGCCATCTATCGTCAAGTAGCTTTAGTGTTTCTGTGTCGGTAGAAAATATAGTGTCAATAGATGTCAGGAAGAGTCATATTTTTCAGTTTATCATCACTAATTGTATATATACATATGTACAAGAATTGCTCGTTTAAAGGTATTAGGTATGTCTATGAAAGCCGAAATACAGCCCACTGTGCTTGCTTGCACGGCATATTGGCATATTGGCCGCACGACCACGGACTGTTCATCGGTCCTGTTGGTAGGACTCACCGGATGGGAATTCTTACGAACTGTGCTCTACACAAAGTTGCAATTGTAAGAAGAATGCCGACCATTACAACGTATTCGTATAGTACAATGTATTCACGGCATAGTACTCAAGAATAATTTGTGTGTACGACGATCTACCTCACGGAATGAACTACAGTATAAATTGTAGGTCGGTATAGCCTTCCAGACTACACTCAACGCACAAAGGTATAGAGTAATTGCATTCACAACTTTTTAAAGCTACTCGGTAAGTAGGTCAAGTAGGTAGTGTTACGTACTCGTAGTGCCGTTGTAAGAAGAATATACGATTAGTTAGATATGGGTACCTTCATTTCGCGAATCCTCTTGCAAATTATTTTCGTCCGTATACATCTGGTCGTCATATTCTACATATTCCTGATTAATCGATCTTGTAGACGTACACGAAACTCGACTATAAATGCGGAGATAAGAGAGATTTTTCCCTTTTTACTTTTTGATATTTTCTTTCCATATATTCCTTCTCATCGGCGTCGTAATGTTAACGTTTTCCCGTATTGTAACAACACAAAAACCATAATACATCACCATTTAGTCTAATTATTTCACACACAAAGTAAGAGTACATGCACGATCAGCGTTGCCAACTTAGTGGTTTCACCACAAGATCTGGTGGTTTGGAACCCCCTGCTGGTGGGCAAAATTTGTAGCTGGTGGCTAGTGGATTATTTAGTGGGTAATTTTTAGGTTGATAGTTTTCAAAAACAAAGAAAATTTATCTACATAAAGACAACATTGCACTCTGTAAGTAAAGTTACCTACTCATCACGTATCCCTTTAATAAATGAAAATGATATGTTGGTCTCCGTCAACCATAGACCTAGAAATGCCCTGAACTTACTCCCATAGCTCGCTACATAAAGACTAGGACCACAAATTATTAGATTATACTATTTGGGGCAGACTTCTAGGTAAGGAAGAGATCGCTTCTTAAAAATCAGTTTTATATAATAAATCTTATTTAGTGGTTTTTCTAGTGGTTTCATATTATACGCTAAAAATCTGGTGGTTTTCTGGTGGATTCAGGACCTGCATCTAGTGGGCTTGCAAAAAGTTTGCTGGCAACACTGTGCACGATTGCCGCGACACAAAACGTGTTTGAAATACCCCCAAGTTAGATAACATTTTTTGTTTTCAAATGTTGTTCTAAAATTGTGTACGATGGCAGCACCTGCGCGTGCTACTACAAGTAAATTAACGCGTAATCTCTATTATTTAAAAATTAAAAAATTAAAATAAAGTTTATGTGAAAAAACTCTGCAAATGTATTGAAATATATTCAAACAAATTACATAAGCTTATCGTGAGATATTTTCAGAAAAACATCAGTAGTTGGCGAAATTTCGCAACAATTTATTTGCAAACTTGAACTGTGCGCAGCCGCGGTAGTAAAATGTATATTAGCGTGGTAACGAAATTGTGTCATTGAAGTAACGGTGATATAATGACAATCTAAATATTATTAAAATATCTGCTGGAAATTATTATTATTAACTGAAAGTGATTTTAAGGCGCATATAGCAGCTAACTAGCGCCGCCATTAGATATCCTCAATTTACTCTTCGTAGAAAACGAATTTCTAAAATCCAAATGTCGCAAATATAAAGCTAGTCATAAGCTATTTTTAGAAGGTTTTATATAGTTTCTAAATAATATCTGTGAGTTGTAGTTGGCATTTTAGCTAAAAACGGCCACTTTTATTTGGATATACATTTGGATTTTAGAAATTAGCTTTCTACGAAGAGTAAATTGAGGAGATCTAATGGCGGCGCTAGTGGGGTGTTAGAGGGCCCTTAATTCTTAAAAAGTAATATTTCTAAACGCCTACGTAGAAAGCTGATTTATAATAACGCTTTCCTTACTTACTTTACCTATAGCTGGTATGATACCTGTAAATATTTAGGAGGGTTTTTCTACCATAATCAATACATAAATCTGAGTCTGTGCTTAAAACTTAGTAAGTACTTACACAACTATCCGTTTCGCAATTTTGTCATTATTTAAATTTTTCAACTTTAAGTTGTGGCGAACAAAGAACATTAATATTTTTCGCAATCTTTGCGCAATTTTTGCGGCACCTCTTGCTGGAATTAAATTTCTTATTTGTAACAATATACCTATAGGTATGCATATATACCTATATCCAAAAATAAAAAGCAAATGTATGATTTCCCTTTTTTTCTTTGCACTTTTAGTTTAGTACCTACTCACTACTCACTTAAATCTATATGTTGTTGTAATTGTTTAAGAAATGATTAACTTACTTATCCTATACTTCGACATAAATCTCACTGCATAACAAAATAAAAGAGATCAAAAATCAATTGGAGTAAACGATGCAGTGACAATTGAGATGTGATGATGTGATGTGATAAAATGTATCTAAAAAAAGAGATCTTTATCAATATGTTTAATATTATGTAATTATGACTGCTATATATATCTGCTACTGCCAAGTTACCAAGAGTTATTATTACGTTATAAAGCGTGTTCATTGTCTCGACACGTACCGATAGTTATCATCTGAGAACATGTGTAAGGTGCCTTAAACATCAGTTTGTATTTTATTACCGACTTTTCGGCGTTATGCAAAATGTTCAATGTGTGGAATAGGAAGTTTGCGAAACGACTATTACCTACTGGTGGTAGGTACCATAGTGCGTGACGGTTCAGCCCGAGGTTCAAAGCTTGAGGGTCGTAAAAGTAACTCATGCGAGACATTAGAGATATAATAAACTAGCAACAATGACAACTTGATGAATATATTCGTTTGAGAAATTCTATGTAGGTACTTACTAGAATATATCTATCTCGCGATACATTGTTGTATATCAGAGCATTTATCGAATGATTATATCTAGCGCTCCGCCCCGCCGCTACCGCTATTTAACGGAACCCTAAAAATCTTGGAATAAAATGTAGCTATCTGGAGAAATGTAGCTTTAAACCATTGAAGGAATATTTAAAGCCAGTTCAGTATTTTTGGAGAATAAATAAACACTTCTAATACTTTATGTGCTCTTACAGTATTCCTTTATGGTATACGTATTAAATCATTTTTTCAATTACATAAATAATCTTACACTCTCTCCTTATAACTTTAGTATAATTATATATAAAAAAAAATAGAATATAAATATATTTATCTTATTCGTTAATTTTAACTGGATTTTTATGAGTTAACTTTTTACTGTTTTAGGAATAAATAAAATTTATTTTTAATACATCAAATTACGTTTAATACTTCTTATCCTTATGATAATCCTAATCAGCTATAGGATTAGGATAACGATGTGGAAGTCTGTTTGTTTGTTTATCATCGGAGCAACCAATGAGCTGATTGCACCAAAATAGCTGATGGAAAGGAGAAGAACCTAGGATACTTTTGTCTTGATCTAGCATTACCATGGACAATATTCCATCCTTCACATCGCAATATTGCAATTTGATGATTAAAGTTTAAGTACAGATAATATATTATAAGCATTTTTAATTCCGTTTTAATCAGGAGGTTCTGTAGGAATCTAACAACGATTTCCAGAAGCTGCACGGGCGAAGCTGCGGGAAACAACTTGTCGCAATATGAAAAAAAAAGCTTACCATTTGGTTCATCACCAGACATCATCATCATAGTCACCACGACGCCAAATAAGGACTCAAAAATGATAAGTACCAAGCCCCAATGTGTCATATACATCAGGTATCCTTCTGTTGATCCCCAAAATGTTGCGACAGACCATATTGTAATTGTTAAAGCCCATAAAAGTATAGGAATTCTCCAGCATAATGGCGAACACCTTCCTTGCCATGGTCTACCGAATAGATCAGATGCATATTCTTTCTTTCGGATACAAGAACAGGACACTCTAGGTTTTTCAATCTTCTGGGTCATTTTTCAAACTTATCTTCTTCTTTGCGGTGGGTGATTTTTGTGGTAATTCGCAGGCGCAAGTTAAGTTAAACGTGTAAGCTTTCTGGCGATGCTTGAGGTGGCTGAAAAGAAATCCGTGCATGAGAAGCGGGAATGGTCTCTAAACAAACCCGGTCAAGTGAGACTCAGGACTGCACTTAAGGGTTCCGTAGAAAAACAACTAAAGTAGTAGTAGATAGGCTAGAAATTATCGTTTTCTACCTTCATTGTTAAAAATACTTAAATTTGTAGCTTAAGAAACCAAAGAGATCAGTTAAGACTACTACAGATTAAATATTAGTTAATGCCAATTCTAATTATACCTTATATTTGATTTTATTGCAAAAATAATGTTATCGCCGCCCCTGCTGTTATAAGTCCCATCAGCAGGGGAACAGCACAGGCCTCTTCTTAAAGAGAAGGCTTAGGCAATAGTCCACCACGTTGGTCTATTGCGGGTTGGCGGACGTTGTCGATCTAGTAGCCACTCGACTGTTAGAGTTTTCAAGCCCCCCGACTTAGCTTAACGACTGCTATCATATGATATACAGCCAAATAATATGATATAATAAGTGGTTTTTTTAATGCTTAAAGTTACCTATCAAGGATATAAAAACTGATAGATTTCGTATGACTGATGCACTCGAACAAAGTTATGGCTTACCTACCTACCTATCTTTATAAGTTTACTTCAGGATTTAGTAACGGTTATAGATATTACTACACAATCTGTCCAAGTTTTATTGCACCAAGAAGAAAAACATGTGAGCTTAATTGTGTATCCCAAAAAATAAGACAAAGACGGAGACGCACAAAATGACGGTCAACTTACGGGTATGGTATCTAATACGGTTTAGCAATTAAGAGAATACGATTCGCGCCGTCTTGCGTCTTTCTTCATACGAACTAATTTCCCACTTAACTTGTCACTTACAAATTAAACTCCATGAAATTTAGTAGCTTGTTTTTTGTGCTCTAGGATTAAATATATCAGGTCTGCAGTGTGCCAGTATTCTATTAAATAATAAAGTTTAAAAGCTATGCATGATTCTCGTTTTTCATACAAATGATTTTATCCAAATTAAAAGTTAATAAATATTTTTTTATTCAATTATTACAGACAAAGATATTCGGCTTGAGAACATTTCTACAAAATTTTACAGTATTTGCTCAGTAAATGTCCAAAACAAGTTCCTAGGAAATTCGTTTGTATGAAACACGTTGCAAGGCGCCGCGAATTGTATCCTGTTAATCGTTCAAAACACTTGCTCATAAAACAGCCTTTACTGCACATTTTTTCTAATGGAATGACGATTACCGCACAAGTCCTTTTATTTTACAGTGTTTTTAAATTATAGCAAGAAGAGAGCCTATGAACTAAGTTCTTATTTTTGGAAAAATAAATCCAACGTGTTTGTTAAAACCATATCAAAACTATTCTTTTTTATTAAACACCAACTTTTTACAACATTCTATCACTAATATAAGTACATATTCACTGCCTTTTGAGTGTGTTGAAAACAGTTGTATGATACTCGTGAGCTCCGTTCGCTTTTATAATAAATTACTATAAAATACCAATATTAAAGCGGGTTTATTGGTAATAGTCATAAAATGAAGTAATACCGTTCTATATAAGTATTACACCGATATCCTTTCTCGCTTTGTGTACTTCCGTTATTTGACTTTAAATGTGTACGTTCATTATATCAAAGGAATTAATCTAAAACAGTTAGCTCTAAATCTACCATACCACATACCTTCAATCGCAATCTATAAATAGGTACAATACTTTATTTATATGAGTAAGTAGTATTTACCTATACAATTCTATTTTTAGTTTTAGTTAAATATGTTTTGATTACCTAAAAAATTAAACCGGCTCACATACAGCTTCAGCTGTCGTGCAATCACCTCACCTTAAACCATAACCTCAGAACCCAAATAATGTGTGTAAAATTTGAAATAAACTATTTAATTTAATAGTTTATACCTCTATATATTATATCTTCTTTAAATATATAATTCTACTGTACGTGTGTATGTCACTGTACTTCTCCTAAACGGCTGGACCGATTTGAATGAATGTTTTTGTATGCGTTTGCTTAGCGCCCTTGATGGTCTAGACAAATCATCCCAGCAGATGGCGCTGCATTCGGTATCATGCCGGACAACGTCTGCCTGTTCAGCTAGTGTTTGTATATAAAAGAGTAAACTGACTTATATATATAATAAATACGCACAGCCTAAAGTACTGGGTTTAGAGACTGAAAACTTTTTCACAAAGGCTTCTGTTATTACTTTGGTGAGGTCCATATGTATTTGAAATGAAGGTGTAGAATTAAGATTGAAATGTTTCATGAGTAAACAGTCAAAGCTATTTTTTATTCTTAAAGTCTATGCAGACGAAGTCGCGGGCTGAAGCTAGTTCAATATAAAAATGTTCATCCTTCAAAAATGGCCACTTTGTTCGAAATAAACTTTATTATAAGGATTAATAAGCTTTTAACCGACTGCGATGCGAGACGTCAATCATAAGATAATGCAATAACGCTCGCAATTGGCCTAGTGGTGGTTCGCGTAAATATAAAAACTTTTTAACAAAAAAAAAAACAACCGGCTTCAAAAAGATGCACTAAAAAGTTAAAAATAATTACTTATTTCCAAAAATCTGATCTGAATTACAGTTTGAAGTTGGTGTCTATGTACCTAACAGTTTATAACCAGTAGTACCAAGCAGTCTTTCTCCCAATTTTTCAAGTACATAGTTTGTGCAGACCTTTGGGTTTTCGGTAAGAGAAAACATCGTGGCTAAACCTGCATACGTCAAAAAGACTAACGTCTATCTGAAGTCCACAATCCCTACTGGATCCGCGTGATTGACTTTGCTACTGATCTCCCACGCGCGACTAGGCCGTGCCCCAACGGTATGGTCAAATAAGGCTGGTAAGGAGCATCCAATAAATTAAATACAGGTCACAGGTTACCCAATTTAAAAACAATTTATCCTTGCAAGGGTACTTTTCAAAATAGATACAAGAAAAATTGGCAATGTGAGACCACATCACTATGAATTGATGCTGTTGCGTTTAATCATGTTTAACTCAAATTATTTTGCGCATATGTCGAAACCATTTTAAGTGTCTATTCATACTTGAATTATGAATGGTTTTACGAACAATAAAGTTTTCGTAACGATATGATAATGCAATCATAACTTTGGTGGCGTTACATAGTAAAGATTCGAGTCAACATAAAAGCGATAATTTATGAATATTAATAAGCACAGCATTATTAAATAAGTTATTTAACTCTTTATAGATTAAAAATTTGAAGGTTGCGTTTACATTCAGTGGAATGACCCTCGTCACATTGGTTGGGCAATAATGATACATTGAGGATTTGGAGAGAAGTGTGGATACACTTGACATTCTTGTTCAAGGCCGCGATAAGTAATTGAAGTGACAGGTTTCGTTGCTATGAAACTATATAAGTCTGTACAGCCTGTATTAGGTATAAAGTAGTGCGCTTGTTAATAGATATCTACGGACGGGATATGGGTGTATAAATGTACCTACTTACATTGATACAGGAACGTTATTATCGAGGCTGTAAAAGTAAACATTTGCTGGATGGCTAAAGCAATGGTCTCATAGCTGAGATTTGTAAAGAGCTTTACTCAAAAATGCAAATCAAGATACAAAAAATTTATCACAGAATTAAATTAAAAATTAAAAGTCGTAAAACATGTAAGCCGCTTTTATTTTTTTTTTATTCATTCATTTGGCATAAATTATAAAGCTATTATGATGTAAGGATTTTCCAAAACTATCTTAGTTAATTATATATTATTTTTGAGAATGAGAGAGAGAGAGAGAGAGAGGGAGAAAGAGTGCGAGAGAGAGAAAATGAGAGGGTGGAGAGGGGGGGAGAGAGGAAGGGAAATCGTTTTACTTTTATTATAAGTGTGATATATTTTTGTACTCGCCTTTTAAAGCCCTTTATTGTGATACTGAACTCGAGGGTTCTAAAAAAAATAATTATGCCCGCCCATAAAAGGTCATAAAATCCGCCATTTTGATTTTTAAGAATTTTATGTATCTAAGTATATTATTCAGTATGTATTTAAGTGTCAGTCACAATTGAGACGAATCTAACGACGACTCTCAAGTAAAATCCATCAAACTGTTTACGTTATAGAGCGTTAGGCGATAGAAGAAATATACATACATTCATACATACACTCAAAAAACATAACCCTCCTTCTGCCGCAGTCGAGTAAAGATAGGAACGTGTTATTGACACTTATAGTACCTACATGGTTTTGCTGGTTGGGTAAGAACAGTAAAACTACTATTAAACAATGTAACTCCGTTGTGTTTGGGCTCAAATACAACGTCTTGACTACTGCTATAGACTCAGGTGGTGTCTAGGGTCTAATGATGAGGAAGGCTGGTTTGAGTTCATGAAAACTCTTCAACTAAACAAGTTGTTTGTCGTGTTTAGTCTTTGATCGGTGACCATGAATTGGATTCTTCTGTGTCTGCTATTAACTTAATGCATCCAATATTTAATACCTACTTTGCATTTTAGTTCATTATTATTTTTAATTGTTTTTATTATACTTACATATACATTACAGGAGCCAGTACATTATAATTATAGATCATGTAAGAAGTATAATAATTTTGGATCACGTGAAGAACAAAGTTCTACAAAGATATAAATCTGAAGGTTTTATGTAAATAACATAATATGTTTCGTGTAACCTTAAAAAAGTCTATGCGTGTGGACAGTAATATAAGTAACCATGTATGGTTCACACATGTATTTTGTTAAATAAGGCTGGATTGTACCAGTACGATTGTTAAAGTAATTGTAAAAAATAACTTTAACAATTACTTTTACTTTAACCGTTACAATTCACCAATTTGGGATGCACCGTCCTACAAGTTGTCAAAGATATTGTTACGTGTTTTGCTAGGATAAAGGACTTAAATCCATGCCTTTCACAATGTATTTAAAAAATATGCCAAAGCATAGCCATAACAAAACATACTTATGAGTCAATAAAAATTGGCAGTAAGCGTGCATGAGTAGTGCAGCTATATTGTAACTATGCTGAACTTAAGTCTTGAACTGGAAAGGACACGGCGTAAGTAAATGTAAACAGCGAGTAAATCTCACCTCTACAATTTTCTGACGATGATAATATAGTGCAGTTGGGTAAAAATTATTTTGAAAAAGAAGCCGATAAGGAGGGTCTATTTAGGTTGGGCAGGATTTAGGAAGCTTCGTCACGTCTTTACGTCGTCCACACCGCAGTGCTCTTACCTGCTCTTTCTGGGACAAGTAGTCCATACTAATATCATAAATGCTGTCTGTCTATTTTTCTCAGATAGGCTACTTGAAAATGTCAAGTATGAGTCGTTTTTTTTTCTATAATTGAGGAGTTGCCGTGTAAATCCTGGACGATAATCGAATTTAGGGCGGGTAGAACCGCGGGAAAATTTGGTATGGAGATAGTTGGAGTCCATGGGGAAGACATAGGTTGCTTGAAAACGTCAAGCGTAAGTCGGATTGTTTCTATAATTAAGAAGATGCCGTTGAAATCGGAAACACCGATAACCGAATTACGGGCGGGCGAAACCGCGGGAAAAAGCTAGTAGATAAAAAATAAAATGATCGCGTGTCAACACGGCCTTGCATCATCAAATACTGAGGAACTACTCCTCTACTCGTGTAAGGTTTGACGAACAGTTGACTGTTAAGCTGGGTACAGATTATTTGAAACACAAGATGCAACAACCATTCCTGGCAGGGTTCAGCGCGCACGCCATGGAGCCGTTTAATTATGAAGTGTACATGTCTATATTGGTGTTTCAATTATTGCTGCCCCATAGCTCGGAGTGGCTCTAAGCTGAGGCTGACGTCAATAAGAGACTATGTTTCCGTACCATAAGTCATCATTGACAACACAAACTGATAGTAGACTTTCGTCTTTAGGCACTGAGGTATTTTGGGTAAAAAGATGCGTATTTACCCGAATAATGCAACTATTTCAGAAATGGTTTTGGGTAAGGGTAAAAACCCAGCTCAGGATAAGGTAAAGGAGGGAAATTCCAAATCTAATATACAATACAACTGTGTAAGAATTGTTCGGTCACTGTGTATAAAATACCTCGGTGTTCAAATCGATAGTACTTCATCTTGGAAGGACCAAGTTCAAGTCATTATGCAGGTGTTAGTAATTTAATCCTTTTTTTAAGACATAAAGTTTTAATGTGCTGATTACATCCTCCTGCGGATAAATATAGTAAAGACATACATACATTATATGTCGATGGGCTTGGAAATAAGTGAAAACTGTTTTCATTAATTGTAGATCAAATTTTTATATAAGTTAAACGAGTAGGTATCTAAATACATTATCTTATTTTTAACTTGGTAACAAAACTAACCTTGTATTAATGGATATTCTGTAAAGGTGTTGAAATTACTTGATAATGGCGACTGTAAACTTACTTATATTTTGTTGACGGTCTAGAGATTTACTAGAGTGGATTGAACTTGTTAACACTCTGGCTTGGCGCTTCGAATAGAGTAACTAAATATTTGTTTAACAGTGTAACAGGTAAATTGATGTAGATGAACTATACTATTTTCCTCTAATAAAAAAAGTTGTTGAATAGTACCACACACACACACACACACACACACACAGTATATACCTAGTATTTTACGAGATTTTTTTTAGTTTACCTTCGCAGGCTTTGATTAATTCACTACAAAGTTCACCGGAATAAGTGATGACTACTTAGAGCTTCTATCACCAGTAATGCCCTTGAGAATGGCCGTAACATAAATAAATTAGATTATATTATAATTGTCTCTCGATCTTCATTGTTACATCAATCTTATAAATACACATAATCTTTACAGAATTAAGAAATACTTTTCTTTTTCACCGACTTCAAAAAAGGAGGAGGTTCTAAGTTCGACGGGTATTTTTTTTTATGTATGTCCACCTATTTTTCCGGCAATTGTGAGCCCATTTCAAAAAATTCTTTTTTTATTCGAATAAGTATGCTCTTCAGGTGGTCCCATATTAATGAAGAGAAAATAAAATATTGATTTTAATCTGGAACTGGTGAAACACGCTTTTATGTTGATAATTGTATAAAATTTTGTTACA